>CM060921.1:611730751-612980751 GCA_030737875.1 Allium sativum | reverse complement strand
GATAGAGTGTTCCCTTATAATAGCCAAACATGCTTGGTACGTTTAAAACAAATCATTTGATACTATTATAAGTGTGTAGTGTCAAAATCAACTCCAAATATAAATGTATCAATCATAGATGACATGGGTACCATATATCATGTCGCCATACTAGGCTCTACAGTTAAAACCGAAAAGTTACGTATTGGAAATTGGATTCCATCTATGAGTCGATGATAGGAATGGCTCCTCACCGATTCGAGACACTCTAACAAATGCCTCAGGATCCCCCACAGTGAACCCTTCGATGCTTCAGGGTCGGTCCACACTTACGTTAGTGGATTGGTTATTCCTGAACACACGTTTCCAGGCCCTATCAAACCTATCCATCAGCCCCGTAGTGACCAATATATCCGAGGAACCTCGCAATGCATCATCGACATAGGTAAAAAAATATAAATGTCTGGGCTCCATACCATGACACCACCCATAGCTTGAAAGAAACGTCATGCACTCCCTACAGTTTGATCCCGTTTTTGACCCATACCGATGTGTGAGGCTCGTGAATTAATGTTATACACACAGTTGTGCTAATTAAAGCTATGCTTTGATCATCAACCACAAGACTCTGCTCTTCAACAGAAGTCTTGATCACTGCATCTTTGCATGCCACACTGACAATTCACACCATGCGACTGATGTCCATCGATATATAACCTCTAAGCTCATACATCTTAAAGAGGGGTGTTAAGCACGAGAATAAATTCTCTGTCAACGAATAGATATATATTTAATAGAAATCAATCAACACGGAATAAAATCCAATGTCAGACACACATTCATTTACTAGTTCTTTCTGGGTCTGAACGAAACCAGAGGCACCTTATTCCTCGTACCATATATCTAATACAGGAGATAGGTCCTTGCATATTTGGTCGATCTCCAAGTACATTTGGACGATCACCACTTGTTACCTTGTCTTGGGTATACAGCTCAATCAAGACATCAGTAATCATCGAAAAGATATAAAGAACTCCAGTCTTCAACCACTGTCTTCATCGTCGACTTACCGTGAATCAATTATTCAGAATGGGTATAAACCCGGCCTTTCCGAATAATTTAGGTATCTTATAATCAAGGGCTATAAAAACACAACATACGCCTCATTCCAGTTTGGAATATTCTTTTATTCAAATATTCACATCATTAGGGAAAGGTCAAGGGCTATAAAAACACAACATACGCCTCATTCCAGTTTGGAATATTCTTATATTCAAATATTCACATCATTAGGGAAAGGTTCCCATTAATTTTATCAAAGATAAATTCTTTAAATTTATTCTTTAATCTTCCTTTGGATATCAATTCAAACCAAATTAAAGTTTATCCAAACTAGTCAGGATTAGCGCACCTTATCGAATTAATCATTTGTTAAATTAATCCCAATCCCAACCTATTCATCCCATAGAGAAAAACTAATAATACACCATATCTAACACCACGGTGTTATCGGTAAATTTAATTACCATTTCACATTCAAATCTAATTAAAGATTTAACTATCACCTGGAGTAAAACTGGTGGTACTCCATTCTCAGTCATTTCCCAAATTTAATAATTTAAATTGTCACATTCTCATTTCAATCTAGTTAAAGATTCATTAAAACTTTTCTTAGTTTTAATCTTCCAACAATCATCATTAATGACTATTTAACTTTGGGAAATCAAACATGTCGCATCGACAATCTACATTGTACCATTGATTTCTGCCGTTATATAACATCTAAGCTCGTACGTCTTAGAGAAGGGTGTTAAGCAAGAGAATAAATTCTCCACCACCAAACAGATATATATTTAGCAGAGATCAACAACGCGGTTCGAAATACAATGTAAGACATGTAATCCTGTCTTTAACTGGGTTAAAGAACCAATGTCTTTTAAAACACAGTTCACGATAAAACCAAAATTTCATTCCATTAATTATGGAATCCACACGAAAAACATATCAATATGTATATAATCAATATAATTTCCGTGTCCAATAATATAATTGGAACAATGGCAAAGCCTTTCAAATTCCATATATATTAACAGTCTTCCTCCACAGAAGTTCACTTCGGTTATTACCAAATCGAATTCCATTCAATCCCAAATTGTTAGCCCACTTTGTGAACTGGGCAACACAAAGTCAAGATATGAAATATTGAAGAACTTGAAAAACTCTGAAGCGGGTCGGATCGGAGCAGGATAGCGGTTCGGATAGGGTAAAGTCTGCTATTCGGATCGGTGAACTATTACCCTTGGGATTAAAGAAGCATAGCTATTCGGGTCGGAGGGGAATCTACTTCCAGTCGGATCGGAAAGCCACCCAATTGCTACAGAGATAGGTCAGAGCGGAGCAGAGTAAAAAGAAGAGAGAATTGGTCCTCACTTAATCCTGTTCGGATCGGAGATACCGATCCGAACCCCTGGAGCCTACTCTTCCGATCCGAACCCATTTTCCACATCACTCCCCTGCATGAGCGCCTGGTTATCCGTATCGGCTATGACCAATTCCTGCCCACAACGTCCATTACTCTGATGCGTTGTCAACATAGAAATCCATCCGAACCCGAGGCTTATGGGATGGATGACATGTGGCTCCGATCCGGACCTGGTTCTGAGCAAATTCACACCTATAAATACCCCGTCTGGAGACAAAAAAAAGGATCTCGTTCTGGCACTTGGAGAGTTCAACCACCTTCATAACCCGAATTCCAGCAATCCCGGAGAATCCAAATCTTCTTTCATTATTTGTTTTCAGACAATTGAGTGATTGTAAGTGAGTTGTGAGAGAAATCAAGTGAATATTTCATTGTACTTGCAACAAAATCAGTGAAAAATAGTGAAAAACAAGTGGACGTAGGCATTTCTTCGCCGAACCACTATAAATCCTGTGTGTTCATTTTTATTTTTATCTCATTTCATTTTGCTTTTAATCAATTTGGGTGTTAGAACCACTTTTTGGTCTAACATTTTGGTGCTTTCAGTGAGAAATCATCTGAATTCTTTGTTTTTTGGGATTATCGTTCTACTTTTTGGACCGTTGAGTTCAAAGAAGTTAATCCTCAAGTTTCAACGCCCTTGGATATTTGTTGAAGTGATTGTCGAAGAATCATGGCCAAAGGAAAAGGCAAAGAAGTTCAATCTGGTCGAGGAAATGGAGCTGGCGAAGATCAGCAAAATGCGGTTGTAACAAGGTCTCATGGGCAGAGTTCAGCAGCAGGACGAACCAATGCAGGAAATCCGAACCGTCTTCAGGGGGAGAGCTCCGATCCGATCCGGGTAGGAGATTCTGAAGCAGTGCATTCCCCCAATCTGAACCGACCCGAGCAGCTTGCCATGTACCGACCCGAACAGACTCCCCAGCTCCGAACCGACCCGACCTCCCATCTTCGATCCGATCCGAATCTTGGTGATGTTGGAACCTCTACTCGAGTCCCTACAAATGCTCCGATTCCAGCCGCCAGGGTCAGTGATCAGGTCAATCCATCTGCGCCCATTACTCAAGGAGATTTCTCGCGCCTACTTGATATGCTTGAAAGTACTAGGGAGGCTATGAAAGTCCACGAGCGCACCAACCTCATGATGCAGGAAAATATGAGGCTCATGAGTAGGGAGATCAGCGAGCTCCGTCGATAGAGAACCCCATCACCGGTTCGTCACACACCAGTGGATCAGTCTTCATCTTCCGAGGAAGAGCGGCCCCGTGAACGAAGGCCGCTCGAACGACCTCAGAATGTGGAGCAGCTGACATTTGGATCTTTGGGGTCTCGCGAGGATATTGCACGAGCACTAGGAAACAATGATCCCACTCGGGGGCAAAGGTTCCAGTCCCCTACTCCCGAGATCGACCGGGAGCGTAGGGAATGGAACAGAGCAGAAGCAGCTCGAAGAAGAAGGGCATCTCCTGAACAAGAGCCCAGAAGGAACCCGGATACTAGGGCCAGGGAACCTGAACGACCCCTAACTAATGCTGATGTACAGGCAATGGTGCGCCAGATCATGTCCGAGAGCCGGAGCTATACGAATGAAGATTATGGCATCGAGCGAAGCCATACTCGTTTCACCGACGATATCCTCGACTTCCAGTTTCCTTGGCGCTTTAACCTGCCACAGATGGACAAGTACAACGGGAGGACTGATCCGGGACAGCATTTGATGCGATATTTGTGGCTCATGAATGCTGCTGCTGCCCCTGATGAAGTGAAGTGCAAAGCATTCCCAATCTATTTAGAAGATGTGGCGCTGTTCTGGTTTACCCGACTTCCCCCTCGTTCGATTTCGAATTACAGGGAACTGAGCGAACGTTTTATGAATCAGTTCCAACTCCATGCCCGAAAGTCCAAAAGTGTTATTGAATTATCAAGAATCAAGTAGGCACCAGGAGAGTCTTTGAGGGCATATCTTGACCGTTTTTACTTGGCTGTGACTGAAGTTAGTGACCCGCATGAGCCCACCATCTTGATGGCATTAAAGGAAGGAGTCGATCCTGAATCCGAGTTTGGAGATTACCTGTCTGGGAAGACACCCTCCACAAGAGAGATATTCTATGAAAAAGCCGATATTTATTTAAGACGAGAGGAGGCCAGGGCAAACCGAAGGAGAAAGTCTGAAGCGGCTTCAAAAGAAAATGTCCAGAGCAACATCGCCGTGAAGCAGTCTGGGGAAAGTTCTGGAAAAGTTGAAGTAAATGTGGGAAACAACGGTGGAAACAACAATGCTGGAAACGGAGGCAACAACAATAACCGTAATGCGAACGGTAACAGAAGAAATAGAAATAGGGGAAGTGATCCTAACAAAAGACCCCGATTCCAGACCTACGAGAATTATACACCATTGAACGACACCCTGGAGAATATTTACCTGGATACGTACAACGTTTTGCAGTACAAAAGACGCCACCTCGTGATTCGACCTAGAAAGAAATGGCGACTGGGAAGTTTTGTTTGTTTCATGGAACCCATGGGCATTCAACCAATGAATGTCGGCATTTGAGGGATTTGATTGAGAAGCTGCTGCGTGAAGGGAAGTTGGATGAATACAAGGTTGCCCCGAGGGACAGGGGGCAAGGAGAGCAGGCTCCAAAACAGATTATACCTGCTCCCAAGCCTACAGCGCAGCAGAAAGGTAAGGGAATTGTTATAAACTCCATAGTGGGCGGACCTCACCCAACAATCCGTAGCTTTAGAGCAATGGATCAATATGTAAATGCAGCCAAGCATATAGATGTGAATGAAGGTGATGATCTGGAAGATATCACCCCTATAAAACAACAGAAGACCATGTTTGATGACGTGGTGTTCCGCAGCAGAGAAAATACTGGGATCCGATCACCCACTGATGATCCGTTGGTTATTACTACCACCATTGGGCCGGCCTTGGTTCATAAGGTATTAGTAGACAACGGAAGTTCCGTCAATATTTTGTTTAAAAAGTCATTTGATCAGATGAAGCTGGAATCTGAAGATTTGAAGCCGTGTGAAGGATGGATCAGAGGCTTCAACGGGGCGTCAACAGCTCCCATGGGATACATAGAACTGCCCGTGACCTTGGGGCAAGGAGAACGCAAAAGAGTGCGGATGCTTCAGTTCGTAGTATTGGACGTAGATTCGCCTTATAATGCATTTTTGGGGAGGCCTGCCCTTGCTGAATTCAGAGTTTGTATCGCCCTTTGGTGTTTATTGCTTAAGTTCCCAACCGAAGCCGGAACTGGAGTAATGAGAGGGGATCAAGTTTCCGGACGGGCCTGCTATGTGGCCGAGCTAAACATGTTGATGAAATGACTTAACATCGAGAGTAAAGATACCTCGCCTCCCCCAAAGGGGGGCTCGGCGTAGCAATTAGAGAAATCGGCCACGAAGGAGTTGCTTAAAGGAACGCCTGAAGACCTGGATCCCAGAAAAGACGAGGAACCATGTAACACCCCACCTCCGCTAGGGTCACTCTTTCGGGGGCACTAGCTTCTGGGGGGCGTTAGAACTGGGTAAGCATGCATAATGATATATCAAGGCAGAACAAGAACATAAATGTATATATATAAAACAGAGTAAGTGAGAATAAAACAGCGGAATATCTCAAACCATCTCAAAACAAGTCTAGTACATCATAGAGTCATCTGCCAAAATAAACATGTCTAGTACATCATAAACAGAAATACTGAAATACATAGTGCTATCCCCAAAATAAAGATGATAAACCATAGCGAGCTCAATGTCCAGACATACATGAGCTATCCAGCAAACAAGCAAGCGATCCAAGCTAAGCACCACTATTCCCTCCCTGAGAACCTGGGGGGGGGGGAACGGAAGAAAAGAAGCGAAAGAAAACAGGTCAGTCAAAAAGACTGGTAAGCCCTACTACGATCAGTCTATAAACTAGTAAAGTTAACATCATGATGGAAACTGAGATGAACATACTGGCAATAGATAAAGGTGTCATCACATAAAGAAGATTAAGCTTTGCACCACAGTGTACTAGCAAACTAACATAACAGGTATTGATCCCTCAGCCCAAACTTTGGCCCAATAACATGAGGTGACCTTAATACAAGGTCCAGCCCAACGGTCTAGTCGATCGGCTCCCTATAAACCTAACACGTCAAGTGTTGGTGTCCATACGGCCCACATATGGTTGTAGTCAGACTGTGCTGGGTCCACCTTCGGGTGTATCAAGCCCTCGGGTGTCAACCCCAGACACCTAAGCAATAATGCACAGTCTAAACCTACTGGTACCCGTGCCTCGAGTTTGTCCAACACCGGACTACGTGCACGTCCGTAGCCCGCCTGGACCCGCACCGCTGTACCACTCAGCCGTCGCTTTGGTCGCTTACATCAGTCCAGTAATCGTGCCCCGCCCTAGCCTAGCCTCTAGGGTTGTGAATGATACCAAACTGGGATTACTGCTGGAACAGACCACGTTGCTAGGGGTTTCTAAGAGGGTTAAGTGTGGTTTAACCCCTCACTAATCATGGATTAAATTAGTTAAGTGTAACCAATAGTTCACCACTTAACCCCATTTAATCCCTCGTATCCCCAAAATTGGTTAAGTATTAGTGGGCCATGACTTAACCCTAATCATGAGGCATTAATCAATTTAATTGTGCCTTAACCTCTCACATTAGACTTTGTTGCGGTTACTAGTTAAGCCGGGCGGGTCCGGGTAGCTTTACACCACAACTTGGTCTAACCTCGGGTCCAAGGTACACATGACCAACTTCTCACATTGGGTCCTATTATTTGTAGCAACTAGTTAAGCCGGTCGGTTCCGGGTAGGTTTACGCTACAAACTCAACCCAACCTCGAGTTGGCCACACTTATGTTTTCTAAGTGTCATGTCCACTTTATTTTCAAAACATAATCACAAGTTTAACAAATACTTGGGTAGACCTAACTTAATAGGTAAATTCCCAAGGGGTAGACCTAATTTAATAGGTAAATTCCCAATCTCATATTTTCATGTATTTTAAGTTTTACCCCAAATCCCCCCCCCCAACGTCATTCTATTGCTTACATATTCGTCATAATGCATAAAGGATAGAAAGAGGGAACTTGGCACAACATACATGATAAATCTTACATATCATAATAAACATGCATAACGTGTTGGACTTGCATAACTTAGCATAGTGAACTTGCATAAACATGCATAACTTGTTAAACTTGCAAATCATGGCATAGTGAACTTGAACTTGCATAAACATGCATAACTTGTTAAACTTGCAAATCATGGCATAGTGAACTTGCACAAACATGCATAACTTATCAAACATGTGTAACATGGCATAGTGAACTCGCATAAGCATGCATAACTTATTAAACATGCATCACATAGCATAGTGAACTCGCATAAGCATGCATAACTTATTAAACATGCATAACATAGCATAGTGAACTCGCATAAGCATGCATAACTTATTAAACATGCATAACATAGCATAGTGAACTCGCATAAGCATGCATAACTTGTTAAACATGCATAAATCCCAACTTTCATCACATATTAACTTTAGAGTTTCTAAAATGAAGGTAAGAGGGCTTACAAATATTATGAAGACACAAATCTACTAATAAAGATTGAGAAGCCCTTTATGCAAGCATATAAAAACCCAAAACAAAGCTCCAATTAACAAAAATCCCAAAAACTCTAGCTTAGCAAATAAAGCTTGCAACTTGATGATGTATGCAAGCTAATGATCATTCATACAACTTAGAAATGCTTGTATGAACATCAAAATCTTCATAGGAATGATTTTTGAAGAGGATGGAGGCTAGGGTTTTTAAGTGGAGGCCATTTGAGAAATCAATTTGACATAGTTTGGTTGCTAGAATGAATAATGGGGTTTTAGGGTAGGATTAGGGTCTTATTTATAGATTAGGCTAGTGTTTTAGGCCCTTAGATTAACCCTAAATTAGATTAGGACCCTTGGATTTCGGAGCCTTCCAGAAACCAGCCCTAAGACCAAGCCCAAACCCCAAACTGGTGCACCCAACCACAGAACTCTCTAGAAACTGTGCAGGTTTTCTGGCTCGACACGGGCGCACTTCCCAGGTGCGCCAGTGTAAAAATGTATTGGCGCACTTCACAAGTGCGCTAGTACATTTATTGTGTTGGCGCACTTCACAAGTGCGCCAGTGCATTCTGGCTAGTTTTCGGGTTTTTCTGCCAAACTTCGTTCGTCCATATCTTCTTCATACGGACTCCGATTTCCGAAAACTCAGACTCTATTTCGCGTATTTTTCCGAGATGAACGCAATGGCATAGCCCGTTTCCCTTGATTCAGATTATAGAATTAAATTCTGCCTCAATTTATGTTATAACAGGTTATTGAAAATACGGGTTGTTACATTCTCCCCTCCTTAAGGGATTTCGTCCCCGAAATCTTTAAGTTAGGAAGAACGTATCCTACCATCCAACATCCATCTACTCAAAACATCATCCACGAGAAATCATTGTCCTTACAAGTTTCTAAATGCTGGATGAACATATGCAAAGGTGTGTGTATATGTACTTATCTAATGCAAAGATCAATGCAAAATATGTTAGTGAAATGTATCCATATGTATGCAAATCCCTAACATAATGTATAATATCTACATGCGTGCTCAATCATACATCCATATGCAACATCCATGTGATAGCATACAAATTTCATCCAAGAATAAGCATAAACACTCATGCACATGCAATATGAGGAGTGTGTGAGCCGATCTAGTGCCTAATGTGTATCATGCATCCACGAGTAACCACTTGCAAACACTTGCAACCACTTGCAACCATCAAACATAACATGTCTCAAACACATGTTTCATCCAAAGGGTTTCTACCTAAGGTTCTCATGACAAGATTAGCACGATAACTAGATAAACATGGATAGCAAAGAGAAAGATATGCTAACAAAGGAAAGAGATTGAGAGTGTACCCTCAAAAAGGAATGGATAAAGCCCACGCATCTTCTCCTCGGTTTCCCAAGTTGCGTCTTCTTCGGCTTCACCCCATTGAACCTTCACCAACTTGACCTCTCGATTCCTTAGCTTCTTGGTCTCCGTCCCCAAGATACGAATCAGAGCTCTCCTCAAAGTTGCCTCTTTCTCTACTTCCACGTCTTCAAGAATGCTAGGTTCAACCACCTCAGCGGACTCATGTAGGCACTTTCGGAGATGCGAGACATGAAAGACATTATGCACTCCGGACAGCTTCTTGGGCAATTGCACTTTATAAGCCATCTTCCCAATTCTCTCTATAATAGGGAAGGGTCCAACAAATCTCGGTGCTAACTTCCCAACAGCTCCAAATCGGACCACATTCCGCAAAGGAGAAACCTTTACGAAAACCATATCCCCAACTTCAAACTCCAAATCGGATCTTCGCTTATCAGCATAGGATTTCTGTCGGTCTTGGGCCGCTTTCATCCGTCTTCTAATCAACTCGACCTTCTCGGATGTACCTCTAATCATGTCCGGTCCAAGTATAAGCTTATCTGTAGTCTCCCACCAACACGTAGGTGACTTGCACGGCCTCCCATATAAAGCTTCAAATGGTGCCATCCCTATGCTTGCCTGATAACTGTTATTATATGCAAACTCAACAAGAGGAAGATGGTCTTCCCAAGTACCACCAAAATCCAGAATGCAAAGCCTCAACAAGTCCTCAAGTACCCTATTCACCTTTTCTGTCTGACCGTCCGTTTGTGGGTGATAAGCCGTACTCAGGTTCAACCTCGTGCCCATAGCTTCCTGCAAACTGTTCCAGAACTGACTAGTAAAGATGGGATCTCGGTCACTGACTATGCTAGAAGGGACTCCATGAAGTCTCACAATCTCACGAAGATATACGGACGCTAGCCAAGATGCGGTCCTCTTGCTCTTTACTGGAATAAAATGAGCACTCTTCGTAAGTCTATCTACAATAACCCAAATGCTCGTATTCCCTTTCCTTGACCTTGGAAGCCCATCAATAAAGTCCATGGAGATACTCTCCCACTTCCAAAGTGGAACATCTAGAGGATGCAATAGCCCACCGGGCTTCCTTGACTCGGCCTTAACTTGCTGGCAAATGATACATCTAGAGACAAACTCTGCCACATCCTTCTTCATCCCAGGCCAAAAGAAAATACGCTTCATATCTTTATACATCTTATCACCGCCTGGATGTATATTCAACTTAGAGCGATGCGCTTCCTCCAGAACTTTTCTTACTAAATCTTCTACCATGGGAACACATAACCTTCCATCTCTCCTCAGCCAACCCTTGTCATCAACAGAATATCGAGCGAGGTGGCTAGACGTCTCTCCTCGAGTCAGCTTATCCATAATCTCCACTATGTGAGGGTCCTTTCTCTGTGAAGCCCCAACTTGATCAAGAAGGGTAGGCCTGAGTTCCAGAGATGCTAAAGAACCGGTCATCAACTCCATCGCCAAAGAGAAATCAAAGGTTGCCACACACTCTAAATTCTTCATCTCAACGAATAGAGGACTTAGGGTCAACCTTCTTCTACTCAATGCATCAGCCACCACATTCCCCTTGCCAGGGGTATAAGCTATTTCAAAATCATAGGACGCCAAGAATTCCATCCATCTTTGCTGCCTCAGATTCAGATCCTTCTGAGAAAAGAGATACTTCAAAGACTTGTGATCGGTATAAAGCTCAAATCTTTCTCCCAGAAGATAATGGCGCCATGCCTTGAGTGCATATACTATTGCTGCCAACTCTAAGTCATGAGTGGGATAATTCTTCTCATGCACTTTGAGTTGTCTACCGCCAAAGCATATCACTCTGCCCTCTTGCATCAGAACAGCTCCCAACCCCGTGCCACACGCATCGGTGTATACTGTAAATAATTTCCCTCCATCGGGCAAAGCTAGAACGGGTGCTGATGTGAGAGCTCTCTTGAGCTTCTGAAAAGCAAGCTCGCACTCTAAGCTCCAAGCAAAAACTGAATTCTTCTTCGTCAATTTAGTGAGAGGAGCAGAAATCTTCGCGAAGTCCTTGATGAACTTCCGGTAAAAACCCGCAAGACCTAGAAAACTTCTCACCTCGGTTGCATTCCTTGGAGTCTTCCAATCCTGAACTGCAACCACCTTAGCGGGATCCACCGCTAAGCCTTGCTTGGATACGATATGTCCAAGGAATCTAACTTCCCTTCTCCAAAAGTGACACTTGGAGAACTTGGCCTTTAACTGATGCGCTCTAAGCGTATCCACCACCTCTACAAGATGTCTCGCGTGCTCTTCTTCATCCTTGGAGAAGATCAGAATATCATCCACAAAGACCACGACAAACTTGTTCAAGAACTCTCGAAACACCCTACTCATCAAGTCCACGAAATACGCGGGTGCATTCGTCAAACCGAACGGCATAACAAGCCATTCAAAGAATCCATCTGGAGTTCTGAATGCGGTCTTGTCTATACTATCTTCAGCCACTCTGAGCTGATGAAATCCAGTAGCAAGATCAAGCTGAGAGAAAACAGAAGCACCGACAAGCTGGTCAAAGAGATCATCGATCCTCGGTAACGGGTGTCTGTTCTTCTTAGTCATCTTATTCAACTCTCGATAGTCAACACATAGTCGGAGAGAACCATCCTCCTTGGTAGCAAATACCACAGGCGCTCCCCACTCAGATATACTTCATCTAATGAAGTTCTTTTCAAGCAACTCTTTCACTTGCTCGCTCAGCTCCCGCCTTTCACGCGGAGCCATGTGCCGAACGGGCAAAGAAACAGGCTTAGCATTATCCACCAGATAAATGCGAAAATCAATCTCTCGTTTAGGGGGCAACCCCTTAACTTCTTCAAAAACATCTGGATAATCTCGGACCACCCTTACAGACTGAAGGGTTTCCTCTGACGAGTCGAGAGATTCAAGATAGCACAACATGACGGGATCCTTCGGATTGCATGAAATCTCTAAGGTGTTGCCAAGGCGAGTCACAAGCCTCACAACCCTATGCTCACAATCAAGAATGGCTCCATGTCTAGACAGCCAATCCATGCCCAAAATCAATCCATATCCCCTGAAACCAAGAACATACGCACTACACAAGAACTCTACACTGAGTATAGAGATCCTCAGGTCCTCACATATCATAGATAGATGAGCAGAACCCCCAATGGGATTCGAAACACAAACGGGATCATCCACTAAGCTAGTACTAAGGTGCAAACTATCAACAAGATCAGATGAAATAAAGCTATATGATGCACCAGAATCAAACAAGGTACGAACTGGAAGATCAGAAACATAAACAAGGTTCTCAACAGAAACACTACCTCGATCGGGAACTGAAGCGGTATTGAGAGCATGAACTTGCCCTCCTGAAGGTCCATCCTGCCCTTTCTTCTTCGGGCATTCCTTGCTGAAGTGTCCAGTCTCACCACAGGAAAAACATCCACCACTAAGCTTCCTTTTCTTCTTCCTACAATCCTTAGCAAAGTGTCCAGGCGCACCACAGTAATTGCACTTTCCCTTGCCTTTGTTATTGTTCCCCTTCTTGTTCTTGCTCTGATTCCCCTGACTGCTTTGACCACCTTGATTGCCTTTACCCTGAGAATCAGTCTTCTTTGCTTGAGTATCACTCGACTTGACCTCTTTCTTTCCATCTCCCTGAAGTAGAGCCATATCGACCAAACTCTCAAAAGTAGCCCCATGCGGAATATGTGACATCGCCAAACCCTGCAGCGGCTCATTCAATCCTCTAGCAAATCGAAGAGCCTTCTTCTCAGGAGTGTTCACCATATCCAAGCCAAAACGGGCCAGCTGATTAAACTTGTTCACATACTCCTTGACAGACATATCACCTTGCTTTAATGCAATGAACTTCTCCATCTGTAAATTCGCCTCAGCAGAAGATAGAAACTTGGCCACAAATCTAGCCCTCAAATCGGCCCAAGTCTCGACGGGCCTCGTCCCATTGGTGACCTCCCACCAATAGGCTGCTTCGTCCTTCAAAAGCCACACTGTCAATAAGATCTTCCTTTCGTCATCAATCCTAAAGATAGCAAACAATTCCTCAGTGTCTTTCAGCCAATTCCTAGCTTCAACAAAAGATTCCGTGCCTAGGAAATTCTTGCCTCCCATCGCCTTGAAGTCTTTACAAACCTTCGTGAACTCAACCTGAGGATGCTGAGGGGGAGGAGGAGGAAGAGGAGCCTCAGCAACAGGAGGGGGAGGAACATTAGCAACGGGAGAAGGAATATTAACCACTGGAGGAGGAGGAGGGACAGGGACCACCGGAGGAGGGACATTAGGGGGAGGATTCTCAACTACAGGAGGAGGAGTGGGAGTAGGGTTTGCGGGGCCGGCTGCCGCCCTAGCTTCTAGAAGTCTCCTATACCAGAGTGGTACATTTACTCCATCCGGGATGGCAAGATTCTCAGCCATACTGAAACGAAAGATAAGATTAGCTCAAGGGAACGAAGGATAACGCTAATGGCTTTTTGGGGAATAGCCTTTTAAAATACTAGACTTTTCTTTGGAAAATACTTTATACTTGTTTTGAAAATAGTTTTTCAAAAGTCTTTTTAAAAACTTTTTGTTCTTTCTTGTAAACCTTATGCTCTGATACCAAATTTGTAACACCCCACCTCCACTAGGGTCACTCTTTCGGGGGCACTAGCTTCTGGGGGGCGTTAGAACTGGGTAAGCATGCATAATGATATATCAAGGCAGAACAAGAACATAAATGTATATATATAAAACAGAGTAAGTGAGAATAAAACAGCGGAATATCTCAAACCATCTCAAAACAAGTCTAGTACATCATAGAGTCATCTTCCAAAATAAACATGTCTAGTACATCATAAACAGAAATACTGAAATACATAGTGCTATCCCCAAAATAAAGATGATAAACCATAGCGAGCTCAATGTCTAGACATACATGAGCTATCCAGCAAACAAGCAAGCGATCCAAGCTAAGCACCACTATTCCCTCCCTGAGAACCTGGGGGGGGGGGGAAACGGAAGAAAAGAAGCGAAAGAAAACAGGTCAGTCAAAAAGACTGGTAAGCCCTACTACGATCAGTCTATAAACTAGTAAAGTTAACATCATGATGGAAACTGAGATGAACATACTGGCAATAGATAAAGGTGTCATCACATAAAGAAGATTAAGCTTTGCACCACAGTGTACTAGCAAACTAACATAACAGGTATTGATCCCTCAGCCCAAACTTTGGCCCAATAACATGAGGTGACCTTAATACAAGGTCCAGCCCAACGGTCTAGTCGATCGGCTCCCTATAAACCTAACACGTCAAGTGTTGGTGTCCATACGGCCCACATATGGTTGTAGTCAGACTGTGCTGGGTCCACCTTCGGGTGTATCAAGCCCTCGGGTGTCAACCCCAGACACCTAAGCAATAATGCACAGTCTAAACCTACTGGTACCCGTGCCTCGAGTTTGTCCAACACCGGACTACGTGCACGTCCGTAGCCCGCCTGGACCCGCACCGCTGTACCACTCAGCCGTCGCTTTGGTCGCTTACATCAGTCCAGTAATCGTGCCCCGCCCTAGCCTAGCCTCTAGGGTTGTGAATGATACCAAACTGGGATTACTGCTGGAACAGACCACGTTGCTAGGGGTTTCTAAGAGGGTTAAGTGTGGTTTAACCCCTCACTAATCATGGATTAAATTAGTTAAGTGTAACCAACAGTTCACCACTTAACCCCATTTAATCCCTCGTATCCCCAAAATTGGTTAAGTATTAGTGGGCCATGACTTAACCCTAATCATGAGGCATTAATTAATTTAATTGTGCCTTAACCACTCACATTAGACTTTGTTGCGGTTACTAGTTAAGCCGGGCGGGTCCGGGTAGCTTTACACCACAACTTGGTCTAACCTCGGGTCCAAGGTACACATGACCAACTTCTCACATTGGGTCCTATTGTTTGTAGCAACTAGTTAAGCCGGTCGGTTCCGGGTAGGTTTACGCTACAAACTCAACCCAACCTCGAGTTGGCCACACTTATGTTTTCTAAGTGTCATGTCCACTTTATTTTCAAAACATAATCACAAGTTTAACAAATACTTGGGTAGACCTAACTTAATAGGTAAATTCCCAAGGGGTAGACCTAACTTAATAGGTAAATTCCCAATCTCATATTTTCATGTATTTTAAGTTTTACCCCAAACCCCCCCCCCCCCCCCCCCCCCAACGTCATTCTATCGCTTACATATTCGTCATAACGCATAAAGGATAGAAAGAGGGAACTTGGCACAACATACATGATAAATCTTACATATCATAATAAACATGCATAACGTGTTGGACTTGCATAACTTAGCATAGTGAACTTGCATAAACATGCATAACTTGTTAAACTTGCAAATCATGGCATAGTGAACTTGCATAAACATGCATAACTTGTTAAACTTGCAAATCATGGCATAGTGAACTTGCACAAACATGCATAACTTATCAAACATGTGTAACATGGCATAGTGAACTCGCATAAGCATGCATAACTTATTAAACATGCATCACATAGCATAGTGAACTCGCATAAGCATGCATAACTTATTAAACATGCATAATATAGCATAGTGAACTTGCATAAGCATGCATAACTTATTAAACATGCATAACATAGCATAGTGAACTCGCATAAGCATGCATAACTTATTAAACATGCATAAATCCCAACTTTCATCACATATTAACTTTAGAGTTTCTAAAATGAAGGTAAGAGGGCTTACAAATATTATGAAGACACAAATCTACTAATAAAGATTGAGAAGCCCTTTATGCAAGCATATAAAAACCCAAAACAAAGCTCCAATTAACAAAAATCCCAAAAACTCTAGCTTAGCAAATAAAGCTTGCAACTTGATGATGTATGCAAGCTAATGATCATTCATACAACTTAGAAATGCTTGTATGAACATCAAAATCTTCATAGGAATGATTTTTGAAGAGGATGGAGGCTAGGGTTTTTAAGTGGAGGCCATTTGAGAAATCAATTTGACATAGTTTGGTTGCTAGAATGAATAATGGGGTTTTAGGGTAGGATTAGGGTCTTATTTATAGATTAGGCTAGTGTTTTAGGCCCTTAGATTAACCCTAAATTAGATTAGGACCCTTGGATTTCGGAGCCTTCCAGAAACCAGCCCTAAGACCAAGCCCAAACCCCAAACTAGTGCACCCAACCACAGAACTCTCTAGAAACTGTGCAGGTTTTCTGGCTCGACACGGGCGCACTTCCCAAGTGCGCCAGTGTAAAAATGTATTGGCGCACTTCACAAGTGCGCCAGTGCATTTATTGTGTTGGCGCACTTCACAAGTGCGCCAGTGCATTCTGGCTAGTTTTCGGGTTTTTCTGCCAAACTTCGTTCGTCCATATCTTCTTCATACGGACTCCGATTTCCGAAAACTCAGACTCTATTTCGCGTATTTTTCCGAGACGAACGCAATGGCATAGCCCGTTTCCCTTGATTCAGATTATAGAATTAAATTCTGCCTCAATTTATGTTATAACAGGTTATTGAAAATACGGGTTGTTACAAACCAAAGACTAAAAATGCAACTCCTAATGAAGCGACAGTGGAAGTTCCCATTGATGACGCTGATCCGACAAGAGTCTTGAAGATTGGGTCTCAATTGGATCCATGTCGGGCCAAAGAACTAACGGACTTTTTGAAGGCGAACTTGGACGTGTTTGCCTGGACCCACGCTGACATGTGTGGGATATCGCCATCTATTATAAGTCACAAATTAAATGTAAACCCGAAGCATCCGCCTGTGAAGCAAAAGAGACGTATGCTGGGCCCAGAGAGGTCGGCTGCTCTCAAAGAGGAACTGGAGAAGCTGAAGCAGAGCGGATTTATTCGAGATTCGACATATCCCGACTGGATATCGAATCCCGTCTTGGTAAAGAAGCCGAATGGAAAGTGGCGGACTTGCATTGATTTTTCAGATTTGAACAAAGCTTGCCCAAAAGATAGTTTCCCACTTCCCAGGATTGACCAGCTTGTAGATTTGACAGCAGGTCATGAACTTCTCTCTTTCATGGACGCATATTCTGGGTACAACCAAATTCCTATGCACGTGCCAGACCAAGAACATACGAGCTTCATTACGAATTTGGGATTATATTGTTATGTCGTAATGCCATTCGGATTGAAAAATGCCGGAGCCACTTATCAGCGCTTGGTGAACAAAATGTTTTATAATCAAATAGGAAAGACTATGGAAGTTTATGTGGATGATATGCTTGTCAAATCGAAACAGTCCTCCAGCCATACGCAAGACTTGGCGGAAATGTTTGGTATCCTGCGAAAGTATCGGATGAAATTGAATCCTCTGAAATGCTCATTTGGAGTGGCATCGGGAAAGTTCCTTGGCTTCATTGTGAGCTCCCGAGGAATTGAAATCAATCCTAGCCAGATAGCAGCGATTAGAAACATTGAAGAGCCGAGGAGAATTAAAGACGTCCAAAGTCTTGCAGGGAAAGTAGCGGCGCTGAGTAGATTCATCTCCAAAGCCACAGACAAATGTGTTCCGTTTTTTGATTTGATTAAAAGAGGAAAGAAGAACTTCGAGTGGACTCCGGAATGTGTTGAGGCCTTTCAAAATTTATTGGAACTGCTAGAGAAACCGCCGATTTTGTCAAAGCCAGTGGATCACGAAGAATTGTTTGTTTACTTGGCAGTCTCAGCTCACGCCGTTAGCACAGCCCTGGTTCGAGAAGAAGACAAAGTACAAAGGCCAGTGTATTATGTAAGCAAGAAATTAGCAGCGGCAGAGCGCAACTACCCAAAAATTGAGAAGCTCGCTTACAGCCTCCTAATAGCATCCCGAAAACTTCGTCACTATTTCCAAGCTCATCCAATAACCATATACACCGACCAGCCCTTGAGGCAGGTATTGCAGAGACCCGAAGCATCGGGAAGTTTGATCAACTGGAATATAGAATTAAGCCAATTTGATTTAAATTTTCAACCATGAAAGTCGGTCAGGGGGCAAGCTCTGGCGGACTTTATAGCGGAGTTCACCATCCCAGAGGAGGAAGTAATCGATGACAAAGTGGTTAGGTCCAGGATGAGTTAAAGATAGATCCGTGGAAACTATACACAGATGGAGCCAAGAACGACCGAAGGTCCGGAGCTGGAATCGTCTTAGTCACCCCCGAAGGACGGTCGTTATATTACGCTCTACGATTAGAATTTTCTGCGACTAACAATGACTCTGAATATGAAGCCCTGATTGTCGGGCTGAAGCTTGCTAAAGACCTCGGAACAAAAACATTGGACATATTCTGTGATTCTAAAATCGTTGTTTGCCAAGTGCGAGAGGAATTTGTGGCTCGGGGACCTCGACTTATTGCTTACCTCAGGAAAGTGAGAGAGCTATTGAGTAGCTTGGAGCGGTACGATATAACACACATCCCAAGAGCCGAAAACCAAAAGGCGGATAGGCTGGCAAAGCTGGCTAGTTCCGACAATCCAGAAGAGACTGAAATAATTCCAATTGAAACGTTGGAATCGCCAAGCTTTGAGTCGAAGGAAGTTGAGTTCGCTTTCGAAGCGGAACCGGAGAAGGAGTCGTGGATGACTCCAATTAAGAATTTCCTTAAGAATGGGACACTCCCATCAAAGAAGAGTGAGAAAAGGGTTGTAGTTCGCAAGGCTACCAGATATGTCATACAAGATGATACTCTTTATAGGCAAGGATTTTCTATGCCCCTGTTACGATGTATAGCACACGACGACATCAAGCGTGTACTAAGAGAAGTACACGAAGGTGAGTGTGGAGATCATACAGGAGGTTAGACTTTAGCAAAAAAGATATTGCGATACGGATACTTCCGGCCTACAATTAATAAAGATGCAGCTGATTATTCACGACGCTGCGATAAGTGCCAGAGATTCGCCAAAATCCCCAGAGCACCGTCGACCCAACTTAAATCAATGGTGAGTCCTTGGCCATTTGCCACATGGGGAATTGATATCATTGGAGTTCTACCGATTGCTAAAGGAGGAGCGAAATATGCAATAGTGGCCGTGGACTATTTTACGAAGTGGGTGGAAGTTGAGCCCTTGACCAAGATCACGGCAAGAAAGGTGATAAGTTTTGTGGTCAGAAATATTATATGCCGATTCGGGATCCCAAGGACGATTATAACTGACAACGGAACCCAATTTGATAGTACTAAATTCAGAAATTTCTGCCAGAAGTATAAGATTGACAAGCGATATACTACAGTTGCCTATCCGCAGTCGAACGGGCAAGTAGAGGCAATAAACAAAGTAATAAAATCCATCCTCAAGAAACGGTTAGAGCGTGCAAAGGCAAAATGGGTGGACGAATTGCCCCTAGCTTTGTGGGCATATCGAACAACATTTAAGACGGCCACCGGTCACACCCCTTTCTCTCTCTCCTTTGGCGCAGAAGCAGTGATTCCAGTTGAACTGGAAGTTCCTTCCCACAGGGTGACATATTATGACCCGATGACGAATCGGGCGCTCTTACTTGAGTCTCTTGATGAAGTCAAAGAAAAAAGGGACGAAGCAGATTTGCGTGCGGCAAGACATCGACGTCAGATGGCATGCTATTACGACAAAAAAGTTCGCCTCAGGACTTTTGAACCAGGAGATTTGGTGCTAAAGAGAGTCTTTCCATCCCTTCCTCACCTCAGTCCAAAGTGGGAAGGACCCTTTGTCATCCAACGGAAACTTGAAAAAGGAACCTTCAAGTTAACGACCGTAGATGGCGAAGAAGTCCCTAGAGCATGGAATGCCCAACACTTAATGCGATATTTGGATTAGAAATGTTGTACTCTTTGTTATTTTTCTTATGAACTCTGTAATAAGGCACGACTTGCCTTGGGAAAATCTGACGATATGAATAAAGGACTATAAAGTGGATGTAGGCTACGACTTAACCGAACCACTATAAAAATATTGTGTGTTATTTACTTTTATGCATTACATATATACATTCATCAATTATTCTGTTGTGATTATGGAATACAGGATGATTCAAAACCTGAAAAGGTTAAAGATAGTTTAAACATAAGAAAAAGCACAGCGACTATTTGTGCGACAAGACATAAAAGATTGAGAAAACGACATTCCTAACTCTAACTCTCCAGAGAGAGAGAGAGTATAAAAGCGTCTCCGACTGAGCGTTGAAAAAGAAATCCTTCCCCTAACTCTAACTCTCCAGAGAGAGAGAGTATAAAAGCGTCTCCGACTGAGCGTTGAGAAAGAGATCTTTCCTCGCCGAAAGACCAAGGAATGAATAGATTGCTGAGCTCGAAATCTAACTCTCCAGAGAGAGAGGGAGTATAAATGAAGTGCCAGAAAAAACGACAGGCACTGACGACACAGGAAATGCCATCCCGTCGGAAAATCGGGAGCGTTCAGATTGCTTGATTAAGCATTAAATAATTTGTGGGAATTGGCTGGGGGCATATATGTATACGCATATTTCCTCCCTCCGTAACTTCATTTCATAATTATAGTAAGACATGCATTTTTACATAAGTGCAGAACTACTGACAAATAGACATTGCAGAAAATGAGTTATTTTTTATTTACAAATGAATGAATTTGTACAGGAAAATAACTAAAAAAGAAAGCGCAGGAGCCGCTCTTGTAGTAGTAATTGTTGGTTCATTAAATGCTAAAACAACACGAGGTAATCCACTATTTAGATTTCGAATGAGCCTTGGACTTCTTGGCGGCTTTCTCCGCATCCTTTGCTTCTTTCTCAGCCTCTGTCAAGATTCGTTTTGATTTCTTCTTTCCTGAAGATGCGGTGCTGGAGCCAGCAGACTTCTTCCCGGAGGGCGGAGCGCTGGAATCAAGAGAATATTTTTTAGCGAGTTCCTCTGTAATAGATCTAGTTGAGAGCTTAACAACTAACCTTGATCCCGCATCCACAACTGCGAGGGGCTTGAGGGCTTCTGGGTCTAGTTCTTCGGCTTTTAATTGCAAGCGTTTGTCTTGATCGGCTTTCATTGCAGCCAAAGTAACATCATCAGCATTTTTTGACTCCCCGACTATTGCAACTTCTGGTTCCTCTTCATGACCTCCGTCACCGCCATCATCCTTTAAAGCTGCTATCATTTCTTCATCATGGGGAGTGGCAACCTTAGTCGGCTCGCTTCCTTCTCCCAAGTCTATAGGAGCAGCCTTGTCCTCCCCTCTTTTGGCCTTTTCTATGGGCTTTGCCCCGGCGGTGGCTCCCTGAGTCACATCTGTCTTTTCGGATGGCTCAACACCTACAGAATGAGAAGCAACAGTTATTAACTCAGGCGAAAACAATGGGTTTTTCATCGATTGCTCAATCACGTGGCGAAAGGTAGAAATAGCCTTGACAAATTGAGGAGAAAAGGTAGGGATACCTTCCGAAGACTTCTCGGCAGGGGTGACTACTACCTCTAATGCTGTTTCAGGAATAGGGGATAGCAGAGTTGTTCGGGGAATTCCCGGATTTTCAGGGTCATACCCCTCTACTTCAGAAGTCGCAGGGGCGGAAGAAGAGGAACCAGCTTCGAGAACATTCTTCTGTTTAGACTTACGTCTCTCTTCTTCCATAGCCTCAGCAATGAGGCGGCGCCCTTCAGCTAGGCGCTCCGGCTCATCATCCCTCAAGTATTTCTCCATTAGCTTATCTTCATCGATGGAATCAACCTTAAGTTCCTCTTTTTCCCACTCGACGATATGATTCCATACTTGAACTAGAGTGGATGGATAATCCTCGATCCAAGAAATGTTTCGGCGACGGATGATATGTGCGAAGAATTCAATCATTAATTCGCCGAAACCCTGAATATCAGCCTCCGCCTCTGACAGTTGTTTGCGGGCTTCCTCCGCAGATTTGATAGCACACTCCACATTGCCCTCAGCCAGGGCAGCTCTGTTCTCTGCCTCCAATAGCTTTGAAGCCAAGTCAGCGTTCTTCTTTTCTAGTTCAGCACTCCTCTTTGCTAACTCGGCATTTTTCCGTTCGAGGTCAGCATAAGCAAGGCGTGTCTTAGCAGCTTCTAACTTAGCCTCATCAGCTTGCTTTTTTAACTCAGAACGCTCTTGAGTGTGAGATTCAAGCAAGTCATGATAACGTTTTTGCATGTCCTCAAATTGTTGTTTGAAGTTAGAAGCGTCCCTTTGAGCGACAGCTAGCTGAGCTTGAGTGTCTTCCAAATCTTTTCCTAGAGCTTTTAAGGCCTTGGCATCCTCCTCCGCGGTCTTTTGCATTGAGTCGGTATTTGTGATTAGAGTGTGGATGATTCTGGAAAGGTTGCGTGAATATTTAAACATCTCAGAATACTGTTTTTCCACCGCATCTATCTTTGCTTTGGCCTCATCTGCCCACTTAGAAGAAATAGGTTCAAGGGCAGGTAAAAAAGTCAAAGTCTAGAAGTAGTGTTCGGGAAATTGCTCCTCCAAATATGCCCGCTTTATTGCAGTTTCCGCATCTAGTGGGGGAGGAGCGGGGATTGTCAATTCGGTGTCCCTGTGTGAGGAGGATTCGGTAGTTTCTTTGTCTGTCCTTGGTCATTTAGTAGCAGGGACCTTGTGCTTACTTCGAGACCCGGTTTCTTTTGGAGGACTTCTCTCTCTACTGCGCTTTTCATGGGAAGAAGTGGAGTCTTTAGATTGTGGTCTGTCCACTTCTCTACGGCTTTGATAACCTTTGTATTTCTCTTGTTCCGGCCGAACGGGTGAGCGAGAACGTGAGGGTCGAGAACGATAGGGATCATAAGGCCTTCTCTCCTCCCTACCACGATCATCCCGGCGATCATACTCGATATCCTAAGGTGGATTAGACATGCTGCGGCGAAGCTTCCTGATATCATAGTAGGATCGAGACATCGTACCTGCACAATAAGACAAACGAAATTTAGAATCAATGGATTCACGGAGAAAGAGGTGCAATGAATGCTAATGCTGTTGTGTAAAGTGTGTCCTAAGTGGTGTGTTTCCCCCCCAACCAACCCGAGTCTGAAGCTAGACTAGTACGGGCAGGCTCTTTGGCCTTAGCAGGAGTGGTATCTTCAGAAGTGGTGAAGACTAAAGGATCCTTCCTAAAATCCTCTGAAGTGTATATAGTTTCAGGTAAGGGGAGATCCCCCAAACCCTGAAATATTTGGTCATCAGTACTAGGGACATCCCCCTCAGAAGCATTAAGTGGCGACTCTTGGGAGGATGTTGACTTTTCCAGAGAAGTAGCCTCCTCGGGGGCAGTATATCCTTCACGATGCTTTTCGGCCAGGTTAGCCAATTCGTCATCTTGTGTAGAAGATGGAGAAGGTGAATTTTGAAGAGGCACTGTAGGAATTCCCGAGCCTTCTCCTGTTTCTGGGACTACCTCCACTGGAGGAATATATACATACGGAGCCGTCCCATGACCAATGCTACGAAAAACGGATAACAACCCATGAAAGTGAAGATATTCGTCTTTAAGGACTTCATCGATAGTCAAGAATTTCTGATCACCATTAAGAAGTTGGTGCATCCGGTCAAAGAACGCTTGATCTGATATTTGTTTGGGATTGTCAACTGCAAACAAAAAGGAAAACAAGTTAAGGTGATGATTCAAATGTATAGAGCCCGGATTTAGAAAATCAGTGCTTTACTTGATTTTGTCTACCTCCTGGCACATCCGGGCTATCGCTTTACATAGAACCATTCCAGTCTGGAATCTCCAGCTTTACTGCTGAATGGTACCGAGATTATCTTCCTTTTTGGAACTGACTCAAAATAGCAGAAAGATGGAGTCTCTCGAGTCCGATGCTTGAAGTTATAGAAGAAGTGAACGTCATCGAACGTGAGCTCTATGCCTAAGATTTCACGATATGCTATGTACAAAGTGTGCAAGTAGGCATACGAATTGGGATGCAGCTGCATGGGGGCAATCCGCATTTGTCTTAAAAAGTCAACGATGAAGGGAGAGAATGGAGGGATAGCGCCGACCATACACATCAACCGAGTGACCACCATATATCCTTCTGGAGGGTTGTGGGGACGATCAGAGCTTGAAGGCACTAGAGTGTCCCTTTTCATTATCCCGTACTTTAAGCAAATTCGGATAAGTCGATCGTTGTCGATTGTTGATTCAACGGAATCTGGAGGTGATTCCAATATAACGGCCGATTCAAATTCATCGGGGGCTCGATCATCACCAATCCCTCCTTCCTCCTCAAAACCCAGAGAAACTTCATTCTCTGAAGACACCTCGTTGCTTTCCCGATTTCCAACCCCGTAGTCTGGACCCTCATTGTCCCATTCTGGATCCGACGGAGAAGATATGTCCTCGAGAGTGATTTTGTTAGAGGTTTCCGGGGCTTCTTTCCTCTCAGCTAGTCTGGAAGAGCGTCTGGGTCTCATGTTCATAGAACTATTGAAGAAGCAATAGCACAAATTAGAGCAAATTAGCCCGTATCCCCCCGTGCGTGTGTGCAAACTAAAGTGTGAACACCGTATACGGAAAGTGCAAAGTAAATGTTTAAAAGTGCGATGCAAAAGTTTGGCAAGATATAAAGAGTTGAATTAATTCTGGATGTCCAGTCACGTTCACAAGGCACTATCCTAACTGTCCATCAAATTGAAGATCATGCCAAAAGTTGATTGGGCTAGTTAGACGAGTTTTTATGCGTTAAGATAGACTGTGCTTCGGTTCGGTTCGGATCCATTCATTGGGATCGGATCGGGGGCGAGGCATTGGGCTTGAATATTACATTGAAACTTAGAAATCAATGACGGATCGGATCGGAGGCAAAGTCCCCTAACGGTTCGAATCGGATTATGTAGTTATACTTCTCCTCCGTCATTTTACGATCCGACCCGATCCGATTAGGTAGGCTCCTTACCTCCTATCTTAAGTGCTTGCTCCGACCCGACCCGGTCTCCTGGATTTCTATTCTTTTTTATTTCTTTGCTCGCCCCGACTTGATCCGACCTCCTGAATTTCCTTCCTTCTTTTGTTTTTTCAACTTCCATGTCTCTCCGAACCGAACCGATTCTCCATCATCTTCTTCTTCTCCTACACCCTCTTTCTTCCCTACCCGACCCCAAGGCCAATCTCGTGCTAGTCCCTCAAGTCAAAACCAAGCAATTACATGCTGGTGCATTCAACTACGGATCCGCGTTCACTCCGTTCCAACCTCAAGACGGCGACGAGTATATTGACAACGATGACGAGGGGGAGGGTCACGACGGGAAGGTCATCAGAGTTTCATAGTTAGATTATCCTAATCGCTCACGAATCCGACTCGAAAACGATTAAAGAAGGAATCGATCGAAGTTTCATAACCTACCAATGAAATTACGTTGAGAATTAAAAGAAATATTGATGCTTCAGGAGTTAGATTTTTCTTTCTCACTTTGCAGAACTCGGGAGTGAAACAGTAAGAATAAGAGAGGGATGAAGAATCAGTTTATATAGAGGAGTAGGGTGTCCATTCGTCTCCCTATTCGGATCGGCAGCCCAATAGAAGAACCCCCGTTCGGATCGGATGGACAGCCCAGAAGCGAAGCTTGGCCCAATAGTCCAGTGGAAAATAGAAAGGAAAAGGGGTCTGTTAGGATCAGAAACCGAACCGAACCGGGTCCTTTAGCTCAGCGACGAACTGAATTGAAATTTGAAGAAAAAGAGGAAAACACAAGGAAAATCAAAAAAGAAATTACCTCGAAGAGCGCTATGCATTGATAGTCAAAGAATGCTCCGTCTCCAACAGAAGCATCCTTTGAGGGGGCAAAATGTTAGCCCACTTTGTGAACTGGGCAACACAAAGTCAAGATATGAAATATTGAAGAACTTGAAAAACTCTGAAGCGGGTCGGATCGGAGCAGGATAGCGGTTCGGATAGGGTAAAGTCTGCTATTCGGATCGGTGAACTATTACCCTTGGGATTAAAGAAGCACAGCTATTCGGGTCGGAGGGGAATCTACTTCCAATCGGATCGGAAAGCCACCCAATTGCTACAGAGATAGGTCGGAGCGGAGCAGAGTAAAAAGAAGAGAGAATTGGTCCTCACTTAATCCTGTTCGGATCGGAGATACCGATCCGAACCCCTGGAGCCTACTCTTCCGATCCGAACCCATTTTCCACATCACTCCCCTGCATGAGCGCCTGGTTATCCGGATCGGCTATGACCAATTCCTGCCCACAACGTCCATTACTCTGATGCGTTATCAACATAGAAATC
Organism: Allium sativum; assembly: GCA_030737875.1. NCBI lineage: Eukaryota > Viridiplantae > Streptophyta > Magnoliopsida > Asparagales > Amaryllidaceae > Allium > Allium sativum. The sequence continues at coordinate 612,954,077 of CM060921.1, read as the reverse complement.
CATCCGAACCCGAGGCTTATGGGATGGATGACACGTGGCTCCGATCCGGACCGGGTTCTGAGCAAATTCACACCTATAAATACCCCGTCTGGAGACAAAAAAAGGATCTCTTTCTGGAACTTGGAGAGTTCAACCACCTTCATAACCTGAATTCCAGCAATCCCGGAGAATCCAAATCTTCTTTCATTATTTGTTTTCAGACAATTGAGTGATTGTAAGTGAGTTGTGAGAGAAATCAAGTGAATATTTCATTGTACTTGCAACAAAATCAGTGAAAAATAGTGAAAAACAAGTGGACGTAGGCATTTCTTCGCCGAACCACTATAAATCCTGTGTGTTCATTTTTATTTTTATCTCATTTCATTTTGCTTTTAATCAATTTGGGTGTTAGAACCACTTTTTGGTCTAACACAAATTATTTTATTAAATTGGAAAACTTTACTTTGGAAAATTTCCATTAAGTCTTAATAAAAAGATTTATAAATTTCAGATCACATGTCACTGTTAATCGGGTCAAAGAACGAATGTCGTTATAAACACAGTTCGCAATAAACCCAAGTCACATTCCATTTTATTCCAATTACTAAATATAATTGGAAACTCTAATAATCTTAATTAAAAGATTTATTCTTTTCACACGGGGTTTAAGAATAGTGTTATTGAAGACACCATTCACGACAAACTCAAAATCCAATTTAATATTAAATATAAGGCTCTGAATAGAAATTATTTCGGCTTATATTCAATATCAAATTCTGAAACGAACACATATCGTATGGGGAATAACGATATATATCTATCTTCCAAATTCCTCCTCAATATCTGTATAGTCACGGAATCCAATATCGAAATCTCTCGAAGATGATTTCTATTCAAATCCATTCCAATTTATATATTGGAAACATCTGGTTTTATCAAAACCCTTTACAAATCCAATTTATTTATTTATTTAAAACTTATTGGATTTCAAATCTAGTAAAATAAATAGTTCATTTTGATAAAAATATATTTTTATCTTTTCAATATGAAATTTTTCATCCCAATGCTTTCCAAATCATTTATTATGATTTTACACAAGTTATTAATATTTTTAATAATTTTATTAAGGTCCTTTCAATCAATTTCCATAAACAGTTATCGAACTGCATCCATAGCGACCTTTTTCAAATTTGATTCAGACATAATTCCAAATCTAACCGTTAGATTTGGAATCTCTTATATTCATTGGAAAGCTCTTTCCGATACTAACCTGAGGTTTCAGTTTTAGGAGAATTCGACGGTCGAATCTCCCGAAATGTCAATTCGAAGTCAATGGTCGAAATTCGCGAATGTTCATGGCGCGGCGCATTCTATTCAGGCCCTTATATATATATATATATATATATATATATATATATATATATTATAGGGGATTTTAACTTAACGTGCCTCCGTTATGTTAAAAAGTTATTTCTAGGACATAGGCGGTGAATAATTAGTTTATAGGACAATTTAAAAAACACTTGCCCATTTGCGTCTCATTTTTCTCAAAACAGGCGATTCCGTAAAACCCTAGAACCCTAATTCGATCTTCCCAAATGATTTGATCTTCTCATTCAAGTCGACTGTAACGACCCACATTCTACGCATCGAAGGATCATAGAATATTTATTTCTTTCACATGCGAAGTCGTATGGTCATGTAACTTTGGGGGACGACTATTGGGGTCATTTTCCATGTTCTTGATTTTTACCGATTTTTAAATGACCGTTTTGCCCCTAACTGATCTTGTTTCGGCCATAACTTTTGATTGGGAAGGATTTTTGACCTAAAACCACTTCCATTAGATCCGGATGATGGTTTACCTTTCCGTAGAGTGGTCACATTAGCCAAACGAACTACTGTTTGGGAGATATGGCTGAAACAAGTTTCAGATGTTGGAGAACAGCTTAATCGGGCCTAATTTGGGTGATTAGTGAGTGGGCCCATAGCCCATTGCGGGATTAGAGTTATGGGAAGGCTGATAGGGTTAGGAAATTCAGTTTCTATCATTTTCCAGCCACCACTTTTTGTTCCTTCAAGTTTAGCCATGGCCTCCACTTTCTAAAACAACCCAAATCACCTTCTAATCGCTAATTAAGCCAAATCTACATCAAATCAAAGAGGATTAGCACAAGAATCGAGGTAGAACTGCTGTATAGCCTTGCGAACAACGCCAAACAAAGAATCATTTCAGATTTAATATTTTTATTGTGGCTAAGGTGAGTGATTTGCAAGGTTTCTCACTAATTATGGTTAATTAAGGGTAATTAGTGTTGATTAGTGAATTTATACACTAATAAATTCTGGAAAAATATTTATAAAATTCAAAATGATGTTTTAGGCCTCTATTAGACAATTTGGCTAATTTGGTTATGTTTTGCTAATCAGATCATTAGTTTTGCTTAAACATGCTTAAGGGAAAATATGGAATTTTGGCTATGTTTGATCCGTTTTAACCTATCAAATTGTTGTTTTGGTGTTAGTAGTCAGTTCTATATATTGCTATGATTGTATGGTATGCTTTGTGATTGCCTAGAAAAGTTAGATTAGTCGAAAATGCTGTTGAATGGCGTAAAATAGTCGTTGGAAAGAAGTGCAGGAAATTACCCGAATCGGATCAGATCGGAGGAGGAAGCACGATCCGAACCGCTCACACCTGAAGTTCCATTACCTGACCTGAGCATGGTGGCACGACCTGAAGAGAGCATCCGATCTGACCCGCTCACTTGGAGATCCATCCGACCCGATCCGAAGCTCCATCATGAACCGCTTGCCTGAAGACACGATCTGATGCTTTGGAGATGGCCACGAACCGATCCGAAGTAGGAGTCACGATCTGAACCGTATGGGTATTCCAATCCGAACCGAAGTGCTTGGAATTGAGACGTGAACCACGATACGAACTAGAAGTACGAGTTGGGGTGAAGAACAGGAACCGAACTGATCCGGAGGTGAAGACCAAACCCCAAGATGCAAAGGTAGTCCAGGTGGGAAGTTTGTACTCAAGATCTAGTTGGGAACCAACGAGTTAACTTCATGAGTTGGACTTTGCTGCGAGACGTGTTCTAAGGGGTTGTTGATGTCTATGACATTGGATCTCTATGTATGGTAGCTACGTGGACGGATTCAGGGCCACAATGGTCTAGGTACGACTAGTGGGCTATAGACCAATGAAGTGGGGTCATTTGAAAAGGTTTGGTCATGATCCCATGGGATAAGCTTGGTGGTAGCAGTAGTTGTACAAGTCGAACTCCGTCATCACCTCGATGGGTTTAGTGATCAAAGTGGTGGATATTGTATGCTTTACGCACTAAGTGAGAGACGTGAGGATGGTTACCATGCTTGATTTGTTTGCCATCACGATGACATGCACACCCCCACCCCTGTATCCTTTACACCATATGTTAGTGGCACCTTAGAGCATTGTACAGTATGTAGTGCTAACTTTTTGGTTGCAGGTCCAGGTTCAAGTATGGTTTAGTATACCTGTTATTATTCTGTTTTGCTGCTTATCGCTCATACCAGACTTTTGTCTAACCCAGAGTTTTATGTCTCTTCTTATTACTCTGGGTGCTCTTACGAGCAGACTAGAGACATGTTAGCTGGTAAAGCACGAGTAGCTGTACTGGAGACGAGCAGGTGGCTTCCACGCATGATATATATATATATATATATATATATATATATATATAGATATTCTCCCTGTGTAGCTGCTGGTCACTACTTTGGGCATTAGTAGTGTACCTTTCCTTTCTTTTGCTTTAGAGATAGTTTTAATGTGGAACATAAGATGTATTTGGATTTTCCGCTGCTATGATGTTTAGTTTCAGCTATGCACTATCTCACCTATTTTATGTCAAGTATGTTATTATTGTATGTTATTCCTTGCGCTGTGAGACATTCTACAGGTTCTTTGTTAGTTCACCAGTAAGTCCTTTCCTTCTCCCTTTCTTTGGCGACCGTCCCATGTCGGTTGGACATCGGCACAATGCATTTTTATGGGAAATGTCAGCTGGTGCAGGGCGGGCCGTCACATCGACATTCTAAAATAAGGAAAAATCGTAAAATCTCTAATACCCTACAGGTCAGAATCTAGTTTTTCAATTTTTACCATTCAACATTTACCGAATCATCTAAGCATTATATATCACTACTTCTCAACTATTATTATTTTTCTTGTGTGCTTGTAATTCCTTTTTTTGGTTGTTTGATTATTACTGACGGTTTTTGCCTCTTTGATTACTAAAAAGATAAATAAAAATATCTTTTAAGTAATTGTGAGTAATTTTTAAGTTTTATTAAACTAGAACCAAGATTTTAGCATATGCTTGTCTTACTTTATACCAAAATAAACAACTTAGATTATGAAAATTATCCTAAAACTGCGAGTTCTAACAACACTGCCTCAGTATGTTCAAAATGGATTGTTACATCACTACTTCAGTATGTACAAACTGCACAAACATATTTAGCTAAATAACTGATAGAGATATCATTTTATCTTTTACTATAAAAAAATATAAAATAATTTATTTTTAAGTTTTTACAGCTGATATAATAATTATAATTACTTTATAGCAAGATAGTAATCATCATTATAAAGTTATCATATTTATCTGTATACCAAGATAAACTTGTTTAGAGTCTAAATCATTATTATATTCAATCAAATTACTACATGATTCTCCAACACCAACAACCGAGACTAATTTCTCTTTCTATACTGATACATTTATAGAAAAGATATATTTGTTTATCTTTCTATACATATATTATATTTTAAATTATTTTTAATTTTAAATAATAAGATATACAAGTTATAGAAGAAGCTTTTTAAATTAGTAAGGGAATTTTTTTTAAATACAAACTATCTTTATGAATATTTTTGAAGCTATAAATGTAATTGGTTTAAAAAGATAAACAAGTTTATATTTCTATACAAATATTGTATTTTAGATAAATATTGTCTTTCTGATTTTTTGATATTACAATTTAAATTATTATTGACGTTAAACAATAAGATATACAAGTTATAAAAGAATTTTTGTTAAATTATAACAAAAAAATAATTACTAAAAACTATCTTTACGATTTTTTTTGAAGTTATAAATTCTTTTAAACAAAAGTTAAACAAGATTATCTTTATATACAAATATTGAATTTTAAATGATTATTGTCTTTAAACAATCAAATATACAAGTTATTAAAGAAGTTTTGTTAAATTACTAAGGGAAAAATATTTAATAAAAACTATCTTTATGAATATTTTTGAAGCTAAAAATGTATCTATTTTAAAAAGATAAACAAGATTATCTTTCTATATAGATATTGAATTTCAAATGATTATTTTCTTTAAACAATCAGATATACAAGTTATTAATTTTTTTTAATTATTGAGAAAAAAATAATTACTAAAAACTATCTTTACGAAATTTTTTGAAGCTAAAAATGTATCTGTTTTAAAAAGATAAAACAAGATTATCTCTCTATACAGATATTGAATTTTAAATGATTATTGTCTTTAAACAATCAGATATACAAGTTATTAAAGAAGTTTTGTTAAATTACTAAGGATAAAACATTTAATAAAAACTATCTTTATGAATATTTTTGAAGCTAAAAATGTATTTGTTTTAAAAAGATAAACAAGATTATCTTTTTATATAGATATTGAATTTTAAATGATTATTGTCTTTAAACAATCAGATATACAAGTTATTAAAGAAGTTTTGTTAAATTATTATAAAAAAATTACTAAAAACTATCTTCACGAAATTTTCTAAAGCAAAAAAAAAAAAAAAAAAAAGATAAACAAGATTATCTTTCTATGCAGATATCGAATTTTAAATGATTATTGTCTTTAAACAATCAGATATACAAGTTATTAAAGAAGTTTTGTTAAATTACTGGATTTTTTTTACTAAAAACTATCTTTACGAAATTTTCTAAAGCTAAACATTTATTTGTTTTAAAAAGATAAACAGGATTATCTTTCTATACAGATATTGAATTTTTAATGATTATTGTCTTTAAACAATTAGATACACAAATTATTAAAGCAGTTTGCTTAAATTTATAAGGAAAAAATATAATTGTATTTATCTTTTTAAACTAAAAGTGATTTTTAAATACTTGTATTGCTTATAACCAGTATAGCCAACCAAATTATTTATGGTTGATCATTAATTTTAGTACGCATATACATTTATAATAAACAACTTGTCTAATAAAAAAATTGATATTTCAATGTAGGAAAATGCCTACAAGAAAGTCAAGGTACGCTGATAAAAAAAAGCATTTGAAGATACACAAAAATGTATCTTTATCAAAATTAAAGGAGAGCAGTGTTCAAATATAAGGAATCAATCAGATTCTTTTTGTGATAGACACAGCCAGACAATGCAAAATCTACCAATACCTTCACGTACTCCTATTGTATGTAAACAAAATTTTATACTATTAAGTGCAAAAGTTAGACTATATTATCATTATATTCTTGTATAATAATTTGATTACTAGACAATAGATGATTATGTAACCAATGTTAAAGATAAAATATGTGTATTATATTGTGAGTAAACAAATAAATTGTGTAAAAAGATAAATTAAAGGAGAGAAGTGTTCAAATATAAGGAATCAATCAGATTCTTTTTGTGATATACACAGCTAGACAATGCAAAATCTACCAATACCTCCACGTACTCCTATTGTATGTAAACAAAATTTTATACTATTAAGTGCAAAAGTTAGACTATATTATCATTATATTCTTGTATAATAATTTGATTACTAGACAATAGATGATTATGTAACCAATGTTAAAGATAAAATATGTGTATTATATTGTGAGTAAACAAATAAATTGTGTAAAAAGATAAATTTGTTTATCTTTTTAAAAACCGATATATTATTCATGTGATCATCTAAACTTAGTTTAATTGTTTTCCTGCCTGCTTAACTAAAAGCTAAGTAGAAATTTTATTCTGTATTTAATTTAACATTATTTCCATTTAATAATTTGGTATGACAGGTTCATATAATCAACTTCACTGAAGCAGAAAAAAGAATACTGCAGTCTGAGCCACAGCTTCACGAATGTGTCTACTCTCCTCCAGAAGGATGCTTATATACAAATTTAGACAACAACTCTGAACCCAACACTAAAGATGATGCTGAACAATATGAAGTGGAAAATAGGGGTGATGAAAAAAATAAGGGAACTTGTAGGTGTAATTTAGATGCATTCTACAAGATGATGACTAAATAAAGGGTAAAAAAACATATTCTCTTCTACGGCAATGTCATATACAGATAGAATACCTTTCAAAAATTTATTTCATATATTTTTGGAAGGTAAAATCAGAAGAAAGGATATTAGAAAAAGTGCAAAAAGTTTAGATGAAGTCATTACATCATACGATAGGGAAGAGAAAGCATTTAAAATAGGAGATGCTGGTCTTAAGTTAACTGAAGAGGATATTAGTTTAATACTGGGATTTTCGTTGACCAAAAAGAATATATTCCCAATTGGAATTCTTATTAGGTATAACTTGGATGAGGAGTATTTAAGTTTTATACATTGACATTTCGAGTGGAATGAGAGAGTGTAAATAAGAAAAATTTGAGTAAGAGAATCAAAATAATGATTGAAGAAAGGAAAGGAAGTGAAGATTTGGTCAAATTACTTTTTTTGTTACTAATTATCACATTCTTCTTCTCAACAATCAATTCTACTTACAATGGGGATTTATTCCCAAATTGTTGAATTTGAAGAACATAAACTCCATTTCTTGGGTAAAATATATTCGTACACATGTATCCCAAAATGTTGAAAAGTTTGCTAAAGACCCCAAGAAATATGCCCGAATGCTCCATGATATTATTGTATGTATTTTATATTTAATACTGTACATTGAATTTATCTAATATCAGAAAATAACATATTTTAATTTTTTGACAGTATTGGCTTTGTGAAAGGACACAAATCATTAAGGTTAAAGAGGCTTGTGAAAAAGAAAGGCCAAGAATATTAAAATATAATTAATCGTTGTTGAAAAACATATCAATTCAATCCATTAATTCAGAAAAGGTAATTTCTTTGTTTGTGCATCTTTGCTAATTATGTCATTTTACTATTATTGTTTAATTTAAAAAACTTAATTTTTACCACATGCGTAAAAAGATAAGACGTAACGACCCGCATTCTACGCATCAGAGGATCGTAGAATATTTCTTTCTTTCTTATGTGAGGTCGTATGGTCAGGTAACTTTGGGAGACGACAATCGGGGTCATTTCCCATGTTCATGATTTTTGCCGAATTTTAAATGACCATTTTCCCATAGCTGATCTTGTTTCGGCCATAACTTTTGATTGGTAAGGAGTTTTGACCTGAAACCACTTCCATTGGATTCGGATGATGGTTTACAATTCCGTAGAGTGGTCACATAAGCCAAATGGACTCACCATTCGGGAGATACTGCTGAAAAAATGTTTAGAAGGTGAAAAACTACTTAACCATGCTTAATTGGGTAGTTAATAGCTAGACCCAATGGGGTATTTCGGGATTAGGGGTATATAGGGGCTGATTAGGGTTAGAAAACATTTCTTTAGACACTTTTTCAGCCGCCACTTTCATTCTTGGAACCCTAGTAATGGCCTCCAACATCTAGAATCACCTCTAATCACTTACTAATCAAGTATTAGCCTAATCTTCACCAAATTAAGGAGAAATAACACCAAATCAAGGTCGGAACTGTTGTATAGCCTTGGGAACAGCACCAAACAGAGGATAGTTTCAGATTTGGTATTTTGTTTGTGGCTAAGGTGAGTGATTTGCATAGTTCCTCACTAATTATGGTTAATTAAGGGTAATTAGTTTTAATTTGCGAATTTAAACATGATTAAATTCTGGAAAAATATTTATAAATTTGGAAATATTTTTTTAGGCCTCTGTTTATGTTTTGCTAGTCCTATAATTAGATTTACTTAAACATGCTTAAGGGGAAATATAGGGTTTCGGCTATGTTTGATCCGTTTTATCATATCAAATTGTCGTTTTGGCGTTAGTGGTCAATTTTATATGTTGTTATAAATGTATGGTATGCTTTGTGATTGATTAGAAAAGTTAGATTGGTCGAAAACGCCGTCGAATAGCGTAAAACAGTCGCTGGAAAGAAACGCAGGAAATCTACCGAACCAGATCGGATCGGAAAAGGGGAGCACGAACTGAACCTCTTGGTAGCTACGAAGTGGAGAATCTCGACCCGATCCGTATGGCGCGATCCGAACCGCCTCGTGGAGGACCCCTCGCCACGAACCGCTCCTCCGAACTGCTGCACCATGAGCTAGTGCATCGACTCGAACTGCTTGGAGATCCCGATCCGACCAGTAGTTCACGAACATCTCACAGCTAAAGCCCTCGACCCGAATCGAAGTACACTACGAGCTCGAACTGGTGATGAAGGCCCGATCCGAAGCTCCATCACGAACCGATCTGACCAGGGAGCCTTCCACAAGCTGACATAATGACCATGAGCTGGAGGAGAATCACGAACTGATCCAGAAGGTGGGAACCACGAACGGGTGAATAGCGTGTATCACGAACCAAACCACCTCAAGAAGCACGATCCGAAGGGAAGTGAAGAGCCAAACCGATCCGGAGAAGACCAAAACCCGAGATGCAAAGGTAGTCCAAATAGGAAGTAGAACTCAGCATCCAGTTGGGAATCAACTAGTCAACTTCATGAGTTGGGCTTTGTTGCGGGACGTGTGCAAAGCGGTCATCGACGTCCATAACTTTGATTAACCACCATGACGGATGTTAGGCTACGTATCTGCGCAGTGGTGTAGTTACTACTCCATGGGGCCGAGTGATCGTAGCATGGCTATGAGCCAGTGCAGTGGAGTCATCATGACTTCATGGGGCAGAATGGACATAGCAAGGACTAGTGGCTATGGATCAGTGTAGTGGAGTCATCGTTACTCCATGGGGCAGAGTGATCATAGCAAGGAATTGGGTGATCAAAGTGGTGGATATCGTATGCTTTACGCACTGAGTGAGAGATGTGAGGATGGTTGCTATGATTGATTGTTTGTCATCACTATGTCATGAACAATCCCACCCCTATATTCTTTACACCATATGTTAGTGACACCTTAGAGTATTGTACAGTATGTAGTGCTAACTCTTTGGTTGCAGGTCCAGGTTCAGGTGTGGTTTAGTATACCTGTTATTATTCTGTTTTGCTGCTTATCGCTCATACCAGACTTTTGTCTGACCTAGAGTTTTATGTCTCTTCTTATTACTTTGGGTGCTCTTAAATGGGTAGACTAGAGACAGATTAACTGGTTGGGCACGAGTAACTGTCCGGAGACGAGCATGAGGCTTACACGTATTATTATCTACATATATTCTCCCTGTGTCGCTGCTAGTCACTACTTTGGGCATTAGTAGTGTACCTTCCTTATTTTCTTTAGAGATAGTTTTCAAAGGTTGTAATAATGATGATGTGGAACATAAGCTGCATTTGGATTTTCCGCTGCTATGATGTTTAGTTTTCATCTTATGTACTGTCTCGCCTATTTTACATCAAGTATGTTATTATTATATTTTATTCCTTGCACTGTGAGACATTCTATAGGTTCCTTATTAGTTCAAATACCCTTTCTTTCCTTTATTTGGCGATCGTCTCGTGCTGGTTAGACATTGGCACAGCGTACTTTCGTTGATATGTCGGCTGATGCAGGACGGGCCGTCACATTTGGTATCAGAGCTCTAGGTTGCGTAGTTAACATAGGGAAAGTCACCAGGGAGAGATAATATGTATATGAGAGCGCGTATTTGTGATTATTTTGGTTTTCAAAAGCTATATATATACTATTAGTATAGCTAAGGATGAAGTCGCATTGCACTGACACCACAAAGAGGATGGTTAATCGTTTCTCTTTACAGATTGAACGATGAGCCGATATACGAGGGGTGCAGGTAGAGGAGCCAATAATGGGAATGCTCCTGAAATGAGGACTATGTTCACTAACTTCATGAGAGAGATGCTTAGGGACGTTCATAGGGCAGTTCCTAATGCTACTAATGGTGGTGGTGCAGCGGTGCAGGCGCCTAGGGCCGATTTCACCAAGCTATGCAAGGATTACAAAAAGTTTTGGTGGAAATCCGTTCCACGGAACGGAATCGGCCACAGATGTTCAAGATTGGTTGGATAGCTGTGAGCGTATCTTCAAAGACTTGGGTATCGAGGATGCGATGAAGAGGAAGCTAGCATCCCGTCAGCTGCATGAACGGGCAATGAATTGGTGGAATGCTATCAAGGTAGCTACTCCAGAGGATCAAGTTACATGGGATCAATTTAAGGCCCGATTCAGTGATAAGTTTATCCCAGCTGCTCAGAAATCAGAATTGTTTAGGAAGTTCTTGGAGCTTAAGCAGAATGGTAGAGCAGTCTCGTAGTATATTGCTGAGTTCGATACTTTATCGAAGTATGGATTATCTCTTATCGACACTCCCGAGAAGAAGAATGAGAAGTTCATAACATGGTTAGATCAGTACTTGGAGGAAAGGCTTATAAACCATATCGATGAGACGTTTGAATCGATTATGGGAAAAGCTTTGAGATCAGAGAGTCTATACCTAAGTCGAAGACTGAGGTTGCATCTGCAGAGGAGCCAAAGCCGCAAGCAAGCGGTGGAGGCAAGAATGGTTCTCAGAATAAGAGAAAGCTGAATCAGACCAAGGATGGCCAGAAGAAAAAGAATAAGAAAGATGTTGAGTGCTTCAGGTGTGGTAAGAAGGGCCACTATGCCAAAGAATGTCGGGCCAAGCTAGCGGATAGTAAGTGCTTCAACTGTGGCCAAGTGGGATATCATAAGGATAAGTGTCCGCAACCCCCTAAAGAAAAGCAGATTGTGAAAGCATATGCTATCAATGTTGTTCCTTCTTCGTCGAATGCCCCAACTGCGGCAGAGAAAGGAAAGAATGTCATCAGCTTTCTGTTTATGATGTTCCTATTTAAGTATTGTTTGATACCGGAGCTTCCCGTTCCTTCATATCTAGTGACCTGATAGATAGGTTGGGATTGGAATCCGAGATAGTCGATAGAACTATAGCAGTGACGAACCCGATTGGTGGTTCAACTAGCCTTAGCATGATTTGTCGTAATGTGGTCTTATCGAGTCGTGGATGCATGTTTGTTTGTGATTGCTTTGTTTTGGGCTTTACTGGGTTTGACATTATTTTGGGAGTCGATTGGCTCTAAAGATACGGGGTGGTGGTAGACTATGAGGGCTTTTTGGTGACAGTTTAAGCGGATGATGGGCGGAGGGTAATGTTTGGTGGTCTACCTAGTGATGGGGTAATGACAAGTTTTCTAAATTCCCTCGACATCCCGCATGATGAGTTGTCAGTTGTGCCCGTGGCTGGCCAGTATCCGGACGTCTTCAAGGAAGTGACCGGACATCCACCACACCAGGAGATTGAGTTCCGTATTGATTTAGTGAAAGATGCCAGACCTATAGTGATGCCACTTCGTCGTGTGGCACCAAGGGAGCAGCGAGAGCTTGGGGTGCAAGTAAGCGATCTTTTGAAGAAGGGATTTATCAGAAGAAGTGTTTCTGAGTGGGGCGCAACAGTTGTATTTGCTACCAAGGCAGATGGTTCCCTTCGTTTGTGTATGGACTACCGCGAGTTGAATAAGGTGACGAGGAAGAATAAGTATCCTCTGCCGCGGATAGATGATTTGTTTTATCAGTTGGATGGCGCGAGAGTGTTTTCCCAGTTGGATCTCGCGACAGGTTTTCATCAGCTTAGAGTGGAACTGAGAGTATAGCTAAAATGGCATTTCAGACGCCGTCTGGATTTTATGAGTTGTTGGTCATGCCATTCGGGTTGACCAATGCCCCAGCATATTTTGTGGATCTTATGAATAGGGTATTCAAAGATCGGTTGAATAAGTTTGTTCTTGTGTTCATGGATGATATACTTGTTTATTCGAGGATAGAGGAAGAACAGAAGGAACACTTGAGGATAGTGATGGAGGTGCTGAGAAAACACAAATTGAAAGCAAAGTTTTCTAAGTGTCACTTCTAAAGGAGGGAGGTGTGATTCTTGGGCCGTGTTGTTTCAGAGAATGGTATTGCCACGGATCTTGCGAAGGTGGCTACGGTACAGGATTGGTCTACACCCAAGAATGCAACAGACGTAAGAAGTTTCTTGGGATTAGCTGGGTATTGTCGTAGGTTTATCCAAGACTTCTCCAAGATAGCAGCACTGTTGACTCAGTTGACTAAGAAAAATCAAGCTTTCGTCTGGGATGAAAAGTGCGAGAATGCATTTAAGAGTATAAAGGAAAAGTTGACATATGCACCAGTGTTAGTCATCCCTAAGGGGAATGAAGAAATGATGGAATACACAGATGCCTGTGGTACCGGACTAGGTGTTGTATTGATGCAAGGAGGTAGGGTTGTAGCTTATGCTAGTTGGCAACTGAAACCGCATGAGAAAAGATATCCTACCAATGATTTGGAGTTAGCAGCGATCGTGTTCGCATTGAAGATGTGGAGACATTATCTCTTGGGAGAAAGATTCGAGTTGTTTACCAATCATAAATCATTAAAATATCTTTTCTCTCAGAAGGATCTAAATCTCCGACAGCAAAGATGGTTAGAATTCTTGGCTTCCTATGATTTCAATATCGCATACACACTAGGAAAGGGCAATGCGGTAGCTGATGCGTTGAGAGGAATACATGTCAGTTTAGGGGCTATGTTTCTTGAGTGGAAGCAACTGGAGTACATCGCTGGGTATGATTTCAGACCAAAGTGCGAATTGGATCCAGAAGTATTAGCAAGTTTGACGATAAGACCCACTTTGATTGAGCGGATTGGTTCCAGTCAGAGGGACAATCCCAACTTATTGAAAATCATCTCCAAGTTAGAGATAGGCATCGATGAGGAGATGAACGAGTATGGGCTTGATCGAGGTGGATGGCTTAGAAAGAATGGAAGACTAGTTGTGCCCAATGTCAATGGATTGAGAGATGAAGTGCTTAGAGAATGTCATCACTCAAAACTGACTATACACCCCGGTGGTAACAAGTGTATCGAGATATGAAGCAGACCTACTACTGGGAAGGAATGAAAAGAGACATTGGGAAGTTTATATCCAAATGCATGAATTGCCATCTAGTTAAAGCTGAGAAAAAGAAGCTTACTGGTTTGTTGCAACCATTAGAAATTCCAGAACAGAAATGGGAACAAGCCTCAATGGATTTCATTGATGGGTTACCAAGGACTAGATCGGGCCATGATAACATTTGGGTGATTGTGGACCGATTGACCAAGAGTGCAAGATTTATACCCATCAAGTCGAATAGAACGACAGCTAAGTTAGTTGGGTTATATATGAAATGGGTAATGAGATTTCATGGAGTACCTAAAAGCATTGTGGGTGACCGAAACCCGTTGTTTACTAGTGGGTTTTGGAAGAGCTTACAAGAGGTGTTAGGATCATAATTACATCTCATTACCGCGTATCATCCTTAAACCAACGGTCAGACAGAGAGGGTGAATCGAGTGTTAGAAGATCTCTTGAGAGCTTGCATATTAGATTTTGGTGGATCAACGAATGACCATTTGCATATAGTAGAGTTTGCATATAATAATAGTTATCAATCCAGTATTGGTTTGTCCCCATTTGAAGCTTTGTACGGAAGACCGTGCAACTCACCGTTATGTTGGTTAGAAACTGGTGAGAAGTATGTGCTTGGACCAGATGTGATAAGAGAAACCTCATATAAGATTAAGATTATCCGACAGTGAATGAAGGCTGCCCAAGATAGACAGAAGAGTTATGCTGATAAGAGGAGAAGAGATTTAAAGTTCTCCATTGGCGAATTGGTGTTTGTCAAGATTTCTCCGTTAAAGAGTGTGATTCGATTTGGCAGGAGAGGCAAGTTAGCACCAAGATTTATTGGACCGTTCCTAGTTCTCGAACAAGTTGGGAATTTGGCGTATAAAGTTGAATTACCAAAGAAGATGGCAGGAGTTCACCACGTATTTCATGTTTCCCAATTAAGGAAGTTTGTGCACGACCCTAGTGTGACTATTACACCGGATCAGTTGGACGATATCGAGGTTGAACCCAAGGCGGTTGGGAACCGCAGGCCTATGCGTATTATTGGGAACAATACGAAGCAGCTTCGAAGGAAGGCGGTGAAACCAGTCAAAGTTCAGTGGGGTGATGATGAGGAAGACTGTACTTGGGAAACAGAGGTGGACATAAGGAGGAAGTTTCCAGAACTCTTTACCTGGTAAGATTTTAATTGCGACTTAGTTTTCCACATGCTAGGATAGACTTGTTGGTTTGTTTTTGTATGTATGATTATGGTGAATGGTTGATAGGCATGCGGGGTCCTTTGCTTGTTTCTTAGTTAAGGAATTTCGGGGGCGAAATTTCTTAAGGGAGGAGAATGTAACGACCCGCATTCTACGCATCAGAGGATCGTAGAATATTTATTTCTTTCTCATGCGAGGTCGTATGGTCATGTAACTTTGGGAGACGGCTAATGGGGTCATTTCCCACATTCATGATTTTTTTCCAATTTTTAAATGACCATTTTTTCCCTAGCTAATCTTGTTTCGGCCATAACTTTTGATTGAGTTTTGACTTGAAACCACTTTCATTGGATTCGGATGATGGTTTACAATTCTGTAGGGTATAAACATTAGGGAGAAAGTTACGCTCGCATTAGCCAAACGGACTCATTGTTTGGGAGATATGGCCGAAACAATGTTTAGAAGGTGAAAAACAACTTAAACAGGCTTAATTGGGTAGCTATTAGCTAGGCCCAATGGGGGATTTCAAGATTAGGGGTATATAGGGGCTTATTAGGGTTAGAAAACATTTCTTTAGACACTTTTTCAGCCGCCACTTTCATTCTTGAAACCATAGTAATGGCCTCCAACATCTAGAATCACCTCTAATCACTCACTAATCAAGTACTAGCCTAATCTTCACCAAATTAAGGACAAATAGCACCAAATCTATAGTAACCCGCATTTTTAGTTGTTGAATAATTTATTTATTTAATTATTAAATATCAATTTATCGATATCGAGAACGTGAATTAAATAATACTGAATATTTAATTAATAATTATAATATAATAAAATATATTATAATGTCGAAATAGTCAAAAATAGTGAAATTCACAATATCGTGTGAATTGAATAGCATACGAGATTTGGTGGAGTTTTGATTCGAAATATAATAACAATTATATTGAATCGACGACAGTTGAACGTATAGTTTATAATATATTTATAAACGAGCTCAAAATGGCGCTATAGTTCGCTATTTGGCGATTCGAACTTCAATTGAATGTACAGGATTCTTTTTAAGCCGGATTTCTGTGAAACAAGAAACGCGTAGGGCCGGGGGAGTATATCTTTCTAGTGGAAGAGAAAAATCAGGATTTCGTCGTGTAGATTTTGAGATATGTCCAACTCAAATTTTAGAATAGTCGCTATGGAATCGTTTATCGACCGTAACGGTTTATTCGATATAACTAGAGATCGGGTTTGAATTTAGACAAGGTTCTTTTGGGAAATAGCGATAATTTATTTTATAATTTTACTATAATTTTTAATTAATTAAATAAGCAACTTTTTATTTGGAGTATTTGGCACCCTATATCGATATTTCGAGGTTTCACAATATGAGTTCATCTACCGGTATTATTATATTTTTGGGATCGTGAGACATTTTTTGTTTCACTGGGATTTTTATTTTCGTCCATAACAACGTGTATGTGGTGGTTTTGAAGGATATTTCCCATCGAAATTTCCAAAACAGAATATAGTATTTTAATTTAATCCCTCTTTCTACTTGCAACTGCGTGGCCTTACTTCCGCCCTTCAAAACAATTCCATGGTCCATAAGAAGACAGCAAGTACCATGGTCCTTCTATAAATGACCCTTAACCTAAATTTCTAACCTAACCTAATTCTTAGTTCAGATCCGCCGCCAGTTTCATATTCCCAAACGTGAAAACGTCATCTTCCAAAAATCAAAACAAAAAGGATAAAATCTTATAAATCTCGAAACAACTATAGTTGGATTGGCCAAGCTTTCCTCTTCAAATTGATATGGGTCTTTTGCAGTTCGAACCCAGTTTTGGTTCGCTGTATTTTGCTTCAACCAGCGTCGAGTTCTTCTTGGGGGGGGGGGACTACAGGCGCTCGAACCCAGGGTGGGTGGCCAACGAGGAGTAGGCCGAGGCCGGAGGTGCCTCCGGTTATAGCAGGTGGTTCCGGCGAGGCCTAGTGGTCGATATTCTGTTGGGGATTTTGGGTTCTGAGTTGTTGAGGATCGCAAGTCAGGGGAGGTATTCTCGGATGTGTTTGTGTTGGAGGAACTCACGGGTGTGGAAGGATTGAACGAAGTGAAGTTGGTGAAATTTCTGTTCGATGTTCTCCTGTAGGGTGCGGTTTTAGTTCCCGAAGTGGTGACGAGAGGATTGAGTTCAAATGTTGATGATGAGTTTCAGAAGTGGTGTTCGCAGTTTTTCTGGAGATAGGAGGATGGAAGGTCGGGTAAATGGTGTTGCGGTTTTGAGCTGATGAACAGCAGAAGTGTTGATGGAGTGGGGATATTCGTATGTGAAGGTGCAAAGATGAGTTTAAAAGTTTACTGGCAGTATGTAGTTTCAAGGAAGAAAGGTTCACCTGATGTAATAATAAAGAATAACAAGTGTTAAGTGAAGAAAAGGGTGGATCAAGCAAATGGAGGCGGGTCAGATGGGTTTAAATGTTGAAGAGGTCACGTTAATATCGTATGGAAGTATACTACACCTACAAACTGGTTTGGAGATTGCTGGAATTTATTGCAAAAAGAAATATTGTCCACCGGAATCAATGACAATTATCGTTATTAACGATGATCGTCCAATGTGAGTAAAAACTCACTAACTCTCCTCAATTTATATTTTTAATATAAATTGTATTTTATTTTTGTATTTGACTGCTAGTTATGTACTGTTAATTTGGACTGTTAAGTTGTATTATTAAATTGGACTGTAGATTGGACTGTTAAATAATTGATTGAAAACATTATGGATATATATATATATATATATATATATATATATATATATATATATCTACACACATATATATATATATCGTTATTAAACGGTGATTTTGTTATCAGTGTATTTCATTAGAAATGCAAGTGATGTTATATACGTTGTTTAACATCGGTGGATGCAGGGAAACAGGTTGGAGGAATCCGACTGGATTCCTCAACATTTATTTTACTGTTATTTGTATATTGTGATATATACTGTGATATATAATCTGTTTTCGATTGTATATGTTTGGATGATATTGATCATTGACAGTTGGTTGTTTAAAAACAATAGAAAACACTGAAAATGTAGAAAAGGGGATTTTCAATATTTATATTGAAAACGAATCTATTTATAAAATCAAAGGATTTTATAAAAGGATATTTAATTAGAAATAAATAAATAAAATAAAGGAATATTTATTTAGATTAAATAAATAAAATAAAGGATATTTAATTAGGGATTAAATAATTAGAGTCATAAAGGAAAATCTATTTAGGAAAATAAATAGATTATACAAAAGGGAATCTATTTAGGAAATAAATAGAAGTTAAAATAAATAGAAATAAAAGAAAAGTTAGTTAGTCGGATATAAATATTCGAATCAAGTTAGTTAAGTGGTCAAACCAGGCTAGTCGAACCAAACTAGTCAAGCTAGTCGAACCCAACCGAGTCGAAATGGGCGAGTCGAACCAAATCGAGCCAAATGGTCGAGTCGAACCAATCGAGTCAAGATGGTCGAGTCAAACAAACCGAGTCGAGCTGGTCGAGTCGAACCAATCGAGTCAAGCTGGTCAAGTTAGTCGAACCTGGTCAGTCGAGTCGAGTAAATCAAACTTAGTTAATCGAAAGGAGTTTATCGATTTAGTTAATCGATAGGAGTTAATTGATTTAGTCAATCGAGATGAGTTAATCGGTTTTAATGAATCGAGAGGAGTTAGTCGAATATGGTATTCGAACCAAATGGTCAAACCAAGTGGTCGAATCTGGTTAGCAAAACCTGGTCAGTCAAACCAAATGGGTCAGGTTAGCCAAACCTGGTCAGTCAAACCAAATAGGTCAGGATAGCCAAACCTGGTCAGTCAAACCAAATGGGTCAGGTTAGTCAAACCTGGTCGGTCGAACCAAGTTAGTCGAGTTAGCCGAATAGGGTTAGTCAAATAGAATTAATCGATTAGGGTTAAACCATAGAACTAATCTATTAGAGTTAAACCAATAGAGTTAGTCGAGCCTAGTTAATCGAATCGAATTGGTCGAACCAAGTAAGTCGAGTTAGTCGAGTCAAGTTAAGTTAGTCGAGTTAAATTTATCGATGTTAGTTTCATCGAAAGGAGTTATCAATGTTAGATTCATCGAAAGGAGTTATCAATGTTAGTTTCATCGAAAGGAGTTATCAATGTTAGTTTCATCGAAGTGAGATTTTCAAATATGAGATATTTGAAAAGGAAGAGTTATCAAATATTAGTTATTCGAAGAGAGATTATCGAATATCGTTTATTCGAGAAGAAGTTAATCGAATATAGGTTACTCGAAGAAGAGTTAATCAAATAGAGATTTCTCGAAGAGAGTTAATCGGCAAATTCGATTATATCGAATTCGGGAAAGTACTTATACTTTCCAGTGTTTAAATAGAGATTTATTTATTTATAAATAAATAGGTGTTAGGTTAATTATTCACTAATAAGAATAGAAGTTATTATTTAAAGTTAGATAATTCGAAAGTAGGGATTATAACGTTATCGTTATAACCAATGTTTTAAATATAGAAGTGGATTAGTAAAACTTGAATCCAAGAGTTACGTAAAGAAGTTGTAAAAGGTTTAAAAGATAAAATGTTACTATTTCGAAGTTATAACGTTGTTCAGTTAAGGTCTGAGAGGTAATTATACCCCAACTTGATTGACTTCCTTCTTAACTAAGGAATGGTAAGGTTTGATAGTGAATGTTGGTTAAGTGAATTCAGTAAATGAGTTGAGTTGGCATAACGATGTTTTATTTAAACATCTGTTTAAATACAATGAAGGAACTTTGGAAAAGTTTTCCAAATAAGAAATCAGAAATGTTTTTTAATATAGGAAACAGGAAATGGAAATGTTTTCCATTGTTAATAAAGTATATTTTCTAAAATTAGAAAATAAGAAAGGTTGAATATATGGAAAAAGGAGATAAGTAAAGAAATGAACTAAAGAGATAAATGTTGAATGATGATTGATTGATATAATTTCCATCTGGAAATAATATCGTTGTTTGCACACAAGTTTTTCTTTGATAGTTAAATCACAGACTATCAATGTTTTGACCATTTACGTTGTTAATATGGAGAGACCAGTTGGATTATTATCCGAAGAACCACTCTGTATTGGCATAAGCGTTGCGAATCATATATGCCAAAGAAAATTGAAGACGGAGTAAAAGTGCAAGGGCTATTGTATAAGTCTTAGATAACAGTGCCTAAGATGGATGTACTGAATAGTACCTTTTGGTTTGTCCAGTCCCAGGACAACTTGTATGGATGAATGTCTGACAGAGTATTCCTAACGAATCATATATGTTGATCTCTTCAACGTGTTACGTTTGGTGGCGGAGGAATTCGTTTCTCTTAGCTTCATACCCGTGATACTGTTAGGGAAATCGATAATGATTTGGTGGGTATGACGATGTAGTATTCCAAGTAAATGAAGATATGATGTGAAAATATAAGCGTAGCTTCTAGCCTCACATCCGGTAAATGACAGAAATCGGGCAGGCAGCATGGCTAAGTCGGTCGCACCGAAGTAGGGTGTATCATCACCTATCTAGAGAATATTCATTTGCTTCTTTAATCTATCAATGTTGTCCCATATATATATATGGGAACGGTTGCTGATCCCAACCGTGAGTGATATACATTCGATACACTCAAGCGAAATGAGTGGTCGGTCATGTGTGGCTGAGTTGCAAGATGTTCTTGTTGAACTCCAGTGTATCGTTCCTAGAGTACACTGATCGGAAGGTGGTCCATACCTTGTCATAGTTGGAAATCCATTACCCAATACGTGCTTGCGGTTTTGATTGTATACTGTATATGTAGTAACGTGAGATGCAAGCGTTTCTGCTAGGTTGACATCTATTTGTATTTAGACATTATTATAATATCAGAATGATATTGCTTTGCAAAGTTATTTGGATTCTCATAAGGCAAAAACCTGTTCCGTATTCACGGCGTGGTCTTATGAGATATCATATACCTGTTTAAATGATTTGAGTTTATTCACACCAGTCCCATGACTGACCCGGAGTTTATTTTGTTGTTTTCCCTAAACTCTTGGGTGCCTAAATTTGTACGGGCAGTCAAGTAGTCGGGATTTTACAGATACACTTGGAGAGCTTGGAGCAGGAGGCTTCAGGATTCTATAGCTATTATTATTTCCGCTGTTGTTGTAAGTGTTGTACTCTGATAAGTGTTATTGTATACATATACTGGTGTTATTTCAAAGATATGTTATGTTATATTTTATTCGTTCCGCTGTGAGATTCGTGTTTACTCTGATGATGATGTTCTTCTTCTTCTTTTATTCTATAAGTTCTATCTTATCTATTCTCACCTTCTAATTTCTTTCATTAATTACCGGGATTTTTCGATGGTTTGGTTATCGACGTCGTGCTTACGTCGATAACCAAAGTCGCTCAAAATCCGGGTTACTACAGTTGGTATCAGAGCCAGGTTTAGTTATTACCTTGGCTCTGTGGCGTGATTCAATAGAGATGGGATTAGTAATATCCTAGACTGAGTTTGAGTGTATATATACGAGTGAACGTATTTGTTAGTTAATATAAAATGATTTTATATTGTGGAGTTTTATTGGTTGAGTTGTTTGTAAATTCTGGTCGATCGGTTTGATCCACTGTAATGATGGGGGCTACTGAACACTCGAATACGATGAACCGTCATGGTATGTTTTGAAAGAGGGTAAATGGAATAATTTTACCCGAATATATTTGATATAGTATATTGGTTGTGTTGGTTGTTATTATAATCGAGTAAGATTATAAAAAGGTAAAATGATTATAAATGACTAATCAAAATTCATATAAGTAAAGAATATGAAACAAGATGAAGAAAATCTGAATTTAAATCAGATTGGAATTAAAATAAGGAAATTTTAAGTTCCTGGGAGATTTTGAAAACGTTTTTCAAACTGAAGGTGATATAGTATTGAACTCACTTCGATAGCTGGAAAATAGATTCTGATGATGAATCGCGACATCATCAGTGTTCATTTTCGAGTTCTATGTGACGGACTACTACCAAAGGTTTTGTTTTTGAATTGTTTTGAGAAAACAAGTGGTTTAGAAATTCAAAGGTTTTGAATTGGCATTGTAATTTCAAATTGATTTGAAATAGACCCAGGAAATTAAGTTTCGGAATTTAATTTTAACTTATGAAGTTAAATAGAATAAGATAGTAGAAATAAATTGAAATTTAACTTGAATTGAGTTAAATAGAATTGAATTGGATTAGAGAATAATCTGTTATGGAATTGGGTTGATGAGTTAAGAATTTGAAATTTGATATTGGAGTTCGAATGAAATTCGATCTGGATTTGAGGATATGAACTGATCGGAATTTGATTTAGATAACACTGGTATATGCTGAGTTGATAGCATATGGAAGTGATAGAGTTGATATGCCCGACAAAAAGGTACAAGTTTATATTTTATATGAGTTTGGAATTTATGAGCCGATTTGGCAAGCCGCTTGGCTGTTTGATTTTCTTTTGGGTTGAAGAAGGCCCAGAGAGGCGAGTTGGAGTTTGAGATATTGACCAGTACAAAGGAGGTGCTGGCGAATTTTTTTGAAAAGTTAAGGCGTTAGAAAATTTTCAAATTTTTTGAAAATTTAGTTAGTCAGAATAAATTAATATTTTAGTCGATATTAATGGGTTCAATTGAAACCGGAGACAAGAGGTAAACAGATAAATTTTTACCCAGAAGATAGGGTCATCCTCTAGCTTAGCAATTTCGAGGACGAAATTTTATTAAGGGGGGAAGATTGTAGTAACCCGCATTTTTAGCTGTTGAATAATTTATTTATTTAATTATTAAATATCAATTTATCGATATCGAGAACGTGAATTAAATAATATTGAATATTTAATTAATAATTATAATATAATAAAATATATTATAATGTCGAAATAGTCAAAAATAGTGAAATTCACAATATCGTGTGAATTGAATAGCATACGAGATTTGGTGGAGTTTCGATTCGAAATATAATAACGATTATATTGAATCGACGACAGTTGAACGTATAGTTTATAATATATTTATAAACGAGCTCGAAATGGCGCTGCAGTTCGCTATTTGGCGATTCGAACTTCAACTGAATGTACAGGATTCTTTTTAAGCCGGATTTCTGTGAAACTAGAAACGCGTAGGGCCGGGGGAGTATATCTTTCTAGTGGAAGAGAAAAATCAGGATTTCGTCTTGTAGATTTTGAGATATGTCCAAATCAAATTTTAGAATAGTCGCTATGGAATCGTTTATCGACCGTAACGGTTTATTCGATATAACTAGAGATCGGGTTTGAATTTAGACAAGGTTCTTTTGGGAAATAGCGATAATTTAATTTTTATAATTTTACTATAATTTTTAATTAATTAAATAAGCAACTTTTTATTTGGAGTATTTGGTATCCTATATCGATATTTCGGGGTTTCACAATATGAGTTCATCTACCGGTATTATTATATTTTTGGGATCGTGAGACATTTTTTGTTTCACTGGGATTTTTATTTTCGTCCATAACAACGTGTATGTGGTGGTTTTGTAGGATATTTCCCATCGAAATTTCCAAAACAGAATATAGTATTTTAATTTAATCCCTCTTTCTACTTGCAACTGCGTGGCCTTACTTCCGCCCTTCAAAACAATTCCATGGTCCATAAGAAGACAGCAAGTACCATGGTCCTTCTATAAATGACCCTTAACCTAAATTTCTAGCCTAACCTAATTCTTAGTTCAGATCTGCCGCCAGTTTCATATTCCCAAACATGAAAACGTCATCTTCCAAAAATCAAAACAAAAAGGATAAAATCTTATAAATCTCGAAACAACTATAGTTGGATTGGCCAAGCTTTCCTCTTCAAATTGATATGGGTCTTTTGCAGTTCGAACCCAGTTTTGGTTCGCTGTATTTTGCTTCAACCAGCGTCGAGTTCTTCTTGGGGGGGGGGGGACTACAGGCGCTCGAACCCAGGGTGGGTGGCCAACGAGGAGTAGGCCGAGGCCGGAGGTGCCTCCGGTGATAGCAGGTGGTTCCGGCGAGGCCTAGTGGTCGATATTCTGTTGGGGATTTTGGGTTCTGAGTTGTTGAGAATCGCAAGTCAGGGGAGGTATTCTCGGATGTGTTTGTGTTGGAGGAACTCACGGGTGTGGAAGGATTGAACGAAGTGAAGTTGGTGAAATTTCTATTCGATGTTCTCCTGTAGGATGCGGTTTTAGTTCCCGAAGTGGTGACGAGAGGATTGAGTTCAAATGTTGATGATGAGTTTCAGAAGTGGTGTTCGCAGTTTTTCTGGAGATAGGAGGATGGAAGGTCGGGTAAATGGTGTTGCGGTTTTGAGCTGATGAACAGCAGAAGTGTTGATGGAGTGGGGATATTCGTATGTGAAGGTGCAAAGATGAGTTTAAAATTTTACTGGCAGTATGTAGTTTCAAGGAAGAAAGGTTCACCTGATGTAATAATAAAGAATAACAAGTGTTAAGTGAAGAAAAGAGTGGATCAAGCAAATGGAGGCGGGTCAGATGGGTTTAAATGTTGAAGAGGTCACGTTAATATCGTATGGAAGTATACTACACCTACAAACTGGTTTGGAGATTGCTGGAATTTATTGCAAAAAGAAATATTGTCCACCGGAATCAATGACAATTATCGTTATTAACGATGATCGTCCAATGTGAGTAAAAACTCACTAACTCTCCTCAATTTATATTTTTAATATAAATTGTATTTTATTTCTGTATTTGACTGCTAGTTATGTACTGTTAATTTGGACTGTTAAGTTATATTGTTAAATTGGACTGTAGATTGGACTGTTAAATAATTGATTGAAAACAGTATGGATGTATATATATATATCTACACACACATATATATATCGTTATTAAACGGTGATTTTGTTATCAGTGTATTTCATTAGAAATGCAAGTGATGTTATATATGTTGTTTAACATCGGTGGATGCAGGGAAACAGGTCGGAGGAATCCGACTGGATTCCTCAACATTTATTTTACTGTTATTTGTATATTGTGATATATACTGTGATATATAATCTGTTGCCGATTGTATATGTTTGGATGATATTGATCATTGACAGTTGGTTGTTTAAAAACAATAGAAAACACTGAAAATGTAGAAAAGGGGATTTTCAATATTTATATTGAAAATGAATCTATTTATAAAATCGAAGGATTTTATAAAAGGATATTTAATTAGAAATAAATAAATAAAATAAAGGAATATTTATTTAGATTAAATAAATAAAATAAAGGATATTTAATTAGGGATTAAATAATTAGAGTTATAAAGGAAAATCTATTTAGGAAAATAAATAGATTATACAAAAGGAAATCTATTTAGGAAATAAATAGAAGTTAAAATAAATAGAAATAAAAGAAAAGTTAGTTAGTCGGATATAAATATTCGAATCAAGTTAGTTAAGTGGTCAAACCAGGCTAGTCGAACCAAACTAGTCAAGCTAGTCGAACCCAACCGAGTCGAAATGGGCGAGTCGAACCAAATCGAGCCAAATGGTCGAGTCGAACCAATCGAGTCAAGATGGTCGAGTCAAACCAACCGAGTCGAGCTGGTCGAGTCGAACCAATCGAGTCAAGTTGGTCAAGTTAGTCGAACCTGGTCAGTCGAGTCGAGTAAATCAAACTTAGTTAATCGAAAGGAGTTTATCGATTTAGTTAATCGATAGGAGTTAATTGATTTAGTCAATCGAGATGAGTTAATCGGTTTTAATGAATCGAGAGGAGTTAGTCGAATATGGTATTCGAACCAAATGGTCAAACCAAGTGGTCGAATCTGGTTAGCCAAACCTGGTCAGTCAAACCAAATGGGTCAGGTTAGCCAAACCTGGTCAGTCAAACCAAATGGGTCAGGTTAGCCAAACCTGGTCAGCCAAACCAAATGGGTCAGGTTAGTCAAACCTGGTCGGTCGAACCAAGTTAGTCGAGTTAGCCGAATAGGGTTAGTCAAATAGAATTAATCGATTAGGGTTAAACCATAGAACTAATCTATTAGAGTTAAACCAATAGAGTTAGTCGAGCCTAGTTAATCGAATCGAATTGGTCGAACCAAGTAAGTCGAGTTAGTCGAGTCAAGTTAAGTTAGTCGAGTTAAATTTATCGATGTTAGTTTCATCGAAAGGAGTTATCAATGTTAGTTTCATCGAAAGGAGTTATCAATGTTAGTTTCATCGAAAGGAGTTATCAATGTTAGTTTCATCGAAGTGTATGAGATATTTGAAAAGGAAGAGTTATCAAATATTAGTTATTCGAAGAGAGATTATCGAATATCGTTTATTCGAGAAGAAGTTAATCGAATATAGGTTACTCAAAGAAGAGTTAATCAAATAGAGATTTCTCGAAGAGAGTTGATCGGCGAATTCGATTATATCGAATTTGGGAAAGTACTTATACTTCCCAGTGTTTAAATGGAGATTTATTTATTTATAAATAAATAAGTGTTAGGTTAATTATTCACTAATAAGAATAGAAGTTATTATTTAAAGTTAGATAATTCGAAAGTAGGGATTATAACGTTATCGTTATAACCAATGTTTTAAATATAGAAGTGGATTAGTAAAACTTGAATCCGAGAGTTACGTAAGAAGTTGTAAAAGGTTTAAAAGATAAACTGTTACTATTTCGAAGTTATAACGTTGTTCAGTTAAGGTCTGAGAGGTAATT
The DNA here is from genome assembly GCA_030737875.1 of Allium sativum. Lineage (NCBI taxonomy): Eukaryota > Viridiplantae > Streptophyta > Magnoliopsida > Asparagales > Amaryllidaceae > Allium > Allium sativum. The sequence continues at coordinate 612,926,956 of CM060921.1, read as the reverse complement.
ATACCCCAACTTGATTGACTTCCTTCTTAACTAAGGAATGGTAAGGTTTGATAGTGAATGATGGTTAAGTGAATTCAGTAAATGAGTTGAGTTGGCATAACGATGTTTTATTTAAACATCTGTTTAAATACAATGAAGGAACTTTGGAAATGTTTTCCAAATCAGAAATCAGAAATGTTTTCTAATATAGGAAACAGGAAATGGAAATGTTTTCCATTGTTAATAAAGTATATTTTCTAAAATTAGAAAATAAGAAAGGTTGAATATATGGAAAAAGGAGATAAGTAAAGAAATGAACTAAAGAGATAAATGTTGAATGATGATTGATTGATATAATTTCCATCTGGAAATAATATCGTTGTTTGCACATAAGTTTTTCTTTGATAGTTAAATCACAGACTATCAATGTTTTGACCATTTACGTTGTTAATATGGAGAGACCGGTTGGATTATTATCCGAAGAACCACTCCGTATTGGCATAAGCGTTGCGAATCATATATGCCAAAGAAAATTGAAGACGGAGTAAAAGTGCAAGGGCTATTGTATAAGTCTTAGATAACAGTGCCTAAGATGGATGTACTGAATAGTACCTTTTGGTTTGTCCAGTCCCAGGACAACTTGTATGGATGAATGTCTGACAGAGTATTCCTAACGAATCATATATGTTGATCTCTTCAACGTGTTACATTTGGTGGCGGAGGAATTCGTTTCTCTTAGCTTCATACCCGTGATACTGTTAGGGAAATCGATAATGATTTGGTGGGTATGACGATGTGGTATTCCAAGTAAATGAAGATATGATGTGAAAATATAAGCGTAGCTTCTAGCCTCACATCCGGTAAATGACAGAAATCGGGCAGGCAGCATGGCTAAGTTGGTCGCACCGAAGTAGGGTGTATCATCACCTATCTAGAGAATATTCATTTGCTTCTTTAATCTATCAATGCTGTCCCATATATATATACGGGAATGGTTGCTGATCCCAACCGTGGGTGATATACATTCGATACACTCAAGCGAAATGAGTGGTCGGTCATGTGTGGCTGAGTTGCAAGATGTTTTTGTTGAACTCCAGTGTATCATTCCTAGAGTACACTGATCGGAAGGTGGTTCCATACCTTGTCATAGTTGGAAATCCATTACCCAATACGTGCTTGCGGTTTTGATTGTATACTATATATGTAGTAACGTGAGATGCAAGCGTTTCTGCTAGGTTGACATCTATTTGTATTTAGACATTATTATAATATCAGAATGATATTGCTTTGCAAAGTTATTTGGATTCTCATAAGGGAAAAACCCGTTCCGTATTCACGGCGTGGTCTTATGAGATATCATATACCTGTTTAAATGATTTGAGTTTATTCACACCAGTCCCATGACTGACCAGGAGTTTATTTTGTTGTTTTCCCTAAACTCTTGGGTGCCTAAATTTGTACGGGCAGTCAAGTAGTCGGGATTTTACAGATACACTTGGAGAGCTTGGAGCAGGAGGCTTCAGGATTCTATAGCTATTATTATTTCCGCTGTTGTTGTAAGTGTTGTACTCTGATAAGTGTTATTGTATACATATACTGGTGTTATTTCAAAGATATGTTATGTTATATTTTATTCGTTCCGCTGTGAGATTCGTGTTTACTCTGATGATGATGTTCTTCTTCTTCTTCTATTCTATAAGTTCTATCTTATCTATTCTCACCTTCTAATTTCTTTCATTAATTACCGGGATTTTTCGATGGTTTGTATATCGACGTCGTGCTTACGTCGATAACCAAAGTCGCTCAAAATCCGGGTTACTACAAAATCAAGGTCAGAACTGCTGTATAGCCTTGGGAACAACGGCAAATAGAGGATAGTTTCAGATTTGGTATTTTGTTTATGGCTAAGGTGAGTGATTTGCATAGTTCCTCACTAATTATGGTTAATTAAGGGTAATTAGTGTTAATTAGTGAATTTAAACATGATTAAATTTTGGAAAAATATTTATAAATTTCGAAATATTGTTGTAGGCCTCTGTTAGAAATTTGGTTAATTTTGTTAAGTTTTGCTAGTCCTATCATTAGATTTACTTAAACATGCTTAAGGGAAAATATGGGTTTTTGGCTATGTTTGATCTGTTTTAACATATCAAATTGTCGTTTTTGTGTTAGTGGTCAATTTTATATGTTGCTATGACTGTATGGTATGCTTTGTGATTGATTAGAAAAGTTAGATTGGTCGAAAATGCCATCGAATGGTGTAAAACAGTCGCTGGAAAGAAATGCAGGAAATCTACCGAACCAGATCGGATCGGAGAAGGGTAGCATGAACCGAACCTCTTGGTTGCTATGAAGTGGAGAATCTCGACCCAATCCGTATGGCGCGATCAAAACCGCCTCATGGAGCACCCCTTCCCACGAACTGCTCCTCCGAACTGCTGCACCATGAACTAGTACATTGACCCGAACCGCTTGGAGATCCCGATCTGACCAGGAGTTCACGAACAGATCATAGCTGAAGCCCCTGACCCAAATCGGAGTACACTACGAGATCGAACTGGTGATGAAGGCCCGATCCGATTCGAAGCTCCATCACGAACCGATCCGACCAGGGAGCCTTCCACAAGTTGACATAATGACCACGAGCTGGAGGAGAATCACTAACCGATCCAGAAGATGGGGACCATGAGCGGGTGAATAGCGTGTATCACGAACCGAACCACCTCAAGAAGCACGATCCGAAGCGAAGTGAAGAGCCGAACTGATCCAGAGAAGACCAAAACCCGAGATGCAAAGGTAGTCCAAATGGGAAGTAGAACTCAGGATCCAGTTGGAAACCAACGAGTCAACTTCATGAGTTGGGCTTTGCTACGGGACATGAGCAAAGGGGTCATCGACGTCCATAACTTCGATTCACCACCAAGACGGATGTTAGGCTACGTATCAGTGCAGTGGGGTAGTTACTACTCCATGGGGCAGAGTGATCGTAGCATGGCTATGAGCCAATGCAATGGAGTCATCATGACTTCATGGGCCGGTGTGGACATAGCAAGGACTAGTGGCTATGGATCAGTGCAGTGGTGTCATCATGACTCCATGAGGTAGAATGATCATAGCAAGGAATAGGGCGATCAAAGTGGCAGATATCGTATGCTTTACGCACTGAGTGAGAGATGTGAAGATGGTTGCTATTATTGATTGTTTTCCATCACTATGTCATGCACACCCCCACCCCCATATTCTTTACACCATATGTTAGTGGCACCTTAGAGTATTGTACAGTATGTAGTGCTAACTCTTTGGTTGTAGGTCCAGGTTTAGGTATGGTTTAGTATACCTGTTATTATTCTGTTTTGCTGCTTATTGCTCATACCAGACTTTTGTATGACCTAGAGTTTTATATCTCTTCTTATTACTCTGGGTGCTCTTAAACGGGCAGACTAGAGACAGGTTAGCTGGTTGTGCACGAGTAGCTGTTCGGAGACGAGCAAAAGGCTTACATGTATTATTATCTACATATATTCAACTGTGTCGCTGCTGGTCACTACTTTGGACATTAGTAGTGCACCTTCCTTATTTGCTTTAGAGACAGTTTTCAATGGTTGTAATAATGATGATGTGGAACATAAGCTGTATTTGAATTTTCTGCTGCTATGATGTTTAGTTTTCAGCTTATGTACTGTCTCGCCTGTTTTACGTCAAGTATGTTATTATTATATTTTATTCTTTGCACTATGAGACATTCTACAGGTTCGTTACTAGTTCAAATACCCTTCCTTTCCTTTCTTTAGCTACCGTCCCGTGTTGGTTAGACATTAGCACAACGCACTTTCGTTGAAATGTCGGCTGATGCAGGGCGGCCCTCACATAAGAACTTTTATCTTTTTAAAAACTTCCTGTTTTTATTATCAATACCTTTGATTAATCTTATGCTTATTAATTATTATTGTGTTTTTTCATCTAGAAGTCAAATAAATTTGCACACAATAAATTAATCAACAATATTGTTTTCCTAATTTTATTTTTTTAGTTTGCAAAGAGATTCAACAAAATTATGAAAGACGAAAAATTCTTCTACTGAAAGTGAACAAGACTTTGGAAGAGGGGAAAAAAGATAATGAAGAAAGCTTTGTTCTAACACAAGCCGAAGGCAACGTTAAAGAAATTGCAAGGCTAAAAAGAAAAGTTGAGCAGTTACAAAAAAAGCTTCAGTCCAAAGAAAATCAATTACAAGCGAAAAAAAAGAGAAAAGAATTGGAAAGTTTGTTAAATAATGACCACAATGTAACTGAAATTCTTGAAAAAGAATGTGAGAAAAAGAATGATAAAGAAAATAAAGATACAGAAAAAGAATTGGAACATAATGAAACCGATAAAATAGAAGAAAAAAATATGTGAGAAAATTGATGGTGAAGAAATGGAAGATATAGAAGAAGAAATAGAACATAATGAAAATGAAGAAATTCAAGAAAAAGAATGTGAAAATATGGATGGTGAAGAACAGGAAGATGAAGAAGAAGAATTAGAACATAATGACTCTGAAGAATTTGAAGAAAAAGAAAAAATAGATAAACAGAAAAGGAAAAAGCGAAGTGTGAAAGCCAGGAAACTATAGATGTGAATACTCTCAAGACACCAAAAAGTTTAAAAAGGAGAAAAAGAAAAATAGTAAATTCTGCATTTTTTAAGGAATTGCCCGATGATAAACAAGAGTTCATAGCAGATTACTTCAACAAATTTGGTGATGTTAAGTAAGCTTATATACTGTTTAATTATATACTTTATAAATTAATAAAAACCAATTTCTTAAATTATAACTTTGTTTACTTTATAGTGTAGAGATTTACAATTCGAATGACAAAAACAATATTGTCATACATAAGGACACGATTGAAGAACTGATTTTCGGTGAATTTGTTTCTGGCCAGGTAAGTATGTAATATAATTCGACTTATGACACTAATGGATTTGTACACATATTGTAATGACCCGGGATTTTGTCAACTTTGGTTATCACCATAAACTCAATGACGACTAACCAAACATCGAAAAATACCAGTCATTAATGAAAGAAAACAGAGGGTGAGGAAAGATAAGATAGAAACTTAGAATATAAGAAGAAGAAGAACACAATATCAAGTAACACGAATCTTACAGCGGAACGAATAAATATATTTCATAACATAACTTTGAAATACAAATCTGTACTTGAATATACATATCATTATCAAAGTACAGCACTTACAACACAGCGGAAATAACTATAACTATATGATCCTGAAGCTTCCGGCTCCAAGCTCTTCCAGTATATCTGTAAATCTCGACTACTTGACTGCAGTACAAATTTAGGCACCCAAGAGTTTAGGGGAAAACAACAAAATAAACTCCGGGCCAGTCATGGGACTGGTGTGAGTAAAACAATTTTAAAACAGTTCAAGCAGGTAATCGATATCTCATAAGACCACGCCGTATAACGGAACGGGTTTTTCCCTTATGAGAATCCAAAATATCTTTATATCAAAAACCTTTTGATATTATAATAATGTCTATCAACCAAAATATAATAATCATCTAGCAGAAACGCTTTCATCTCACGTTCTACATATATAGTATACAATCAAAACCACAAGCATGTATTGGGTAATGGATTTCCAACTATGACAAGGTATGGAACCACCTTTCGCTAGTGTACCTCTAGAGAGGAATACACTAGGTTCAACAAGAACATCTTGCGACCCGGCCACACATGACTGACCACTCATTTCGCTTGAGTCTATCGAATGTATATCACCAATGGTTGGGATCAGCAACTGTTTCCCGAATGGGACAGCATCAACAATAGATTTTTCGAAGTAAATGAAACTCTAAATCAGGTGATTATACACCCTACTTCGGTGCGACCGGCTTAGCCATGCTGCCGCCCGATTTCTGTCATTTACCGGATGTGAGGCAAGAAACTACGCTTTATCATCACACCAGATTCACTTTGAATGCCACATCGTCAAATCCATCAAATCACCGATTGACGTCCTCAACCATACATTATGTGTTTGCTAAAAGAAGTTTCCTTCTCCGCTTCCACTCTTGGTACGGTTGGAGAAATCAATATACGTGATTGTCTAGAAGTACTCTGTCAGACATCCATCCATACAAGTCATCCAGGAACAGGATGAACCGAAGGCACTATTCTATAAACAGGATAGCCCTTGCATAACTCCGTCTTCAATTTCCTTTGGCATATATGATTCGCAACGCTTATGCCAATACAGAGTGGTTCTTTGGAAAATAATCCAACCGGTCTCTCCATATAAACAACGTTAAAATGGTCAAAACTTCGATAGTCTGTGATTTAACTATCGAAGAAAAACAGGTGTGCAAACAACGATATTATTTCCAAATGGAAATTTATATCGATCAAACATCATTCAACATTTACCTCTTTATTTCATTTATTTACTTATCTCCTATTTCCCTATATTCAATATTTCTTATTTTCTAAATTTGGAAAATATACGTTATTAACAATGGAAAACATTTCCATTTCTTGTTTTCTTTATTAGAAAACATTTCTGGTTTCTTATTTGGAAAAACATTTCCAAAGCTTCTTCATTGGACTTAGACAGATGTTTAAACAAACCATCACGATGCCAACTCAAACCATTTCCTTTAATTACTAAATTCACTTAACCATCCTTTACTGCCGAACCTTAACCATTCCTTAGTTAAAAATGAAGTCAATCAAGTTGGGGTAATACTACCTCTCAGACCTTAACTGAACAACGTTTCTAACCTTGAAATAGACAAAGCTCACCCTTCTAATTCTTTAACAACTTCCTTACGTAACTCTCTTTCAAATCTTTTCTATTCTATAATTCTTTCCTTCGATAAGGTATATTCGATAACTCTATTCAATCTATTCTATTCACTTAACTCTTTTGATTTAACTCCAACTCTATTCACTTAACTCCTATCGAATAAACTATATTCGATTAACTCCTTTATTCTATTCGAATAAACTATATATTCGATTAACTCCTTTATTCTATTTGAATAAACTATATATTCGATTAACTCCTTTTACTTTCTATTCGAATAAACTATATTCCATTAACTCCTTTTACTCTATTCGAATAAACTATATTCGATTAACTCCTTTTACTCTAGTTGAATAAACTATATTCGATTTACTCCTTTTACTCTAGTTGAATAAACTATATTCGATTAACTCCTTTATTCTATTTGAATAAACTATATTCGATTAACTCCTTTTACTCTATTTGAATAAACTATATTCGATTAACTCCTTTATTCTATTTGAATAAACTATATTCGATTAACTCCTTTTACTCTATTTGAATAAACTATATTCGATTAACCCTTTTATTCTGTTTGAATAAACTATATTCGATTAACTCCTTTATTCTATTCGAATAAACTACATTCGATTAACTCCTTTGCTTTAACTCTAATCGATTAAACTAACATCGATTAACTCCTTTCGATTTAAACAAACATCGATTAACTCCTTCTACTCGATTTAACTACATCGATTAACTCCTTTTAACTCGATTAAACTATTCATTTATAAAGATTTACTTTTAGTAATGGTTCTTCACTTTACAAATGATTTCCTTCTTATAACGGTTTCCATTTTATAACGTTTATTCATTTTCTAGATATCTCCTATTTATAAATATTCCAATTTATAAACATTTCTTATTTATAAATATTCCATTTATAAATATTTTATTTTCAAATATCACTTTGAAAATATTCCCTTATCAACATTTCGGTATGTTATGGTATTCAACATATCAAATCACGATGATCAGTATCGTCCAAACACATATAACCGACAACAGATTATATATCACATCATATATGACAATATATGAATCACAGTAAAATAAGTGTTGAGGAATCCAGTTGGATTCCTCCAACCTGTTTCCCTGCATCACAGATGTTAAACAATATAGATAACATCACTTTCAGTTCCATATGATATATTTTGTTAAACAGAATCAAATATAGAAATTCAACTAACTGACTTGCAGTTCAATCAAACAGTCAACACACAGTCAATCAGCCAATATTTAACAGTTCTAAAAATACAACATGAAATTATAAACTGTTCAGAGTTAGTGAGATTTACTCACATTTGCAGTTCATCGTTAAAGAACGATAAACTATTATTTGATTTGAATCAAACAATTTATTCCGCCATAAATTCAAACGAGCTCCACTCCACTCCCAGTCAGTTCCATTGGGTAGTGTTCATTCATACGATCTTGTCGGATCTTGTTTCGCTCAATTCTGATTACGTATATTAAAGTTATGACATTTACAAATTATAACATGAATTTAAATAAAAACTTAGAGATTTAATTTCCCTATTGGGCCTCACCCTTTATTTCCTTGGCCCATGAACAAATTTAAAACCTGCTGACCCGCTTATCCTTTCTTCCTGAAAATCCCGTTCAGACTACTTCCCCGATCCCAAATACTTATCTTCTCAGACAACTTCGAACCCCAAACCCCCTCTACTGCAGCTACCTTCACCAATCACTGGATCCCTCTCCGATGCCAGCAGGTGCTCCCTGCTTCAACTAGACAGACCCCTACCCCGATCGAGCCTGACCATCATCCCTCAGCAAAATGGATCTCTAGTCTGAACCCATATGCCATGGCGACGCTTCTCGCCAAACTCCATCGAGCATCCCATGAATCCTAGCGAAGGAGACGACCCCTTCTTTGATTTCCGTCCTCAGGCTAAAACCCGTGCTCTAGAACTGGCGCGTCACTTTCAGTTCTCAAATCCCTCCATACTTCGAACGCAACCTCTATTCCATCCCCTAAACAACCTCAAACTTGCATACAAATCTCGGCTTAATCCCCCAAACCCAAATCGATGCACAGAAACTCAATACCCAAAACCCTAGCTCAACTGTAGAAGAACGCAGCACACACAAGGGACTTCGAGCCCTATAAAAGCCACACGATATTGTTGCTAACCCTGATACGAGTTCATCTATGTAGGTTTTGTGATTTTTAGCATTTTATTTTAATTTATGAGGATTGAACTATTTTAGTGGAAGAAGAAATTAAGTGGCGGCTGTGTTTTTGACAAATGACGAATGAGATTTAGGTTAGGAAAGAATAAGTTATTATATAGGATAATTTATATAATTTAATATTTGATTAATATATTAATTTATAATCAACTGCTGTTTGTATTCGTTTTATAAAATTCATGCAACCACATACGATACCCAAAAATCAGGAAACTGGACATGCACCTTCAGTTCGACATTACGGTCCCAACAAAACTGGTTTCATCGAATTCCGACTACGTATGCTCACACAGCGTATTTTTAACCGTCGAAATACTGATTGTTTTTCACTCCAAAAATCCGTACGGCCACACAGTGACTATAAAAATCACCAAACATGGAATCTAACAATAATTTGACATTGCGGATCCAACAAAATTAGTTTCGTCGAATTCCGACTTCGTTTGCAAAACTGGCTATTTTTAACGCTCTAAATAGCCTATTTAAATATATAAATATATTTAAATAATTAAATTTGATATTTAAAAATAAATATTATCGTCTATATTCACAGTGGAATACCATACAGCTCTTCTGGGATTTATAACTTGATATTTCAAATCTGGGTCAACTCGATATTTGATTTATGTTGAAATTCCTTTTTAAAATATAAATAATTCCTTTATAAATTAAAAAGGAATTCCACAGCGACTTTTCTAAAATTTGATTTAGACGTAAATCAAAATCTACATGACGAAATCCCATTTTTTCTCTTCCACTAGAAAGATATACTCCACCAGCTCCACACGTTTCTTGTTTCACAAAAATCCGGCTTAAAATGAATCCTGTACATTCAGTTGAAGTTCAAATCACCAAATTACGAACTGCAGCGCAATTTCAAGCTCGATTTTAATATATTCGTTACTCAAATTCAATTCCAACCTGAATTAAATATCATAGATGATCCAGTTCACACCATATCGCCATTTCAGCCAATTCTGATTATTTTAGAATTAAATATATTATTTAATTTATTATTTTAATTAAATATTCACTATAATTTAATTCCACGACCATTAAATTCACTATATCACTATTTACATGATTAAATAAATTAATTATAATACCTCTGCCAATGCGGGTCATTACACATATGATATTTATTCTGATTACTGAAACATAGAAGCTCTACCGATCACTTAATTTTCAAAAATTTTACAATATAAAAAGATAAAACCATATATCTTTTTTTTAAATAATGTTTTTGTACTTATATTGTCACATCTAATTATCCATTACTAGCATATTAAAACAATGTAAAATTGCTTTATTGTATATGTATATTTTTGCAACTACTCTGATATAATGCCTGTGCAGATAGTTGATTGGTACTGGTACAAAGTAGCAAAAATGTGGGATGTCAATTCAAACGTTGCTTACTTTAATACCACAATGATAGTAAGACCTTTATTATAGACTTATACGTAATGATTCATTAATAAATCTGGTTTGTATAACTTCAATATTAATTTGTTTATACAGAAAAGTGTTGCAATTGACATTGAAGATGTCAAAACTCATTCGTTTGTTCCAGCTTTGACAGAATCAATACAAGATTCACAATGTGATGTACTCTTATTTCCAATCCATAAAGGCTCACACTGGGTATGATTAACATTTGAACCAGAATTTTCAGAGTGGACACTGTATGATTCTTTTTCAAACAGAAGCAGAAATGGAAGATTTACCAGCAGGCACAAAAAAAGCACGCTAAAAATCGTAAGACATTTGGAATGTTTATTTTTTCTATGTTAACTAATTTAATAAATATTCTTATTATTATATACAGCAAAATTTAGTCAATGACATAAACAAGAAACTTCAGAAGGAACAAACTACGACGAATGCAAAAAATCATTTGTACTTACAGTTGGAGAATGTGCTCAACAGCTAATGGGTAATACTATATAATTGCTATATTTTTTAATTTTTCTTCGCATATAATCAACAACACCAAAAGATAAATAGTTTTATCTTTTTCAAAATCTTCTGTTTATGTTATACATACATACATAAAACTTCGTTTTTTTTAAACATAAACTTATTTACTAAATGTTTTAATACTATATTAAAACATATTATAATTATATTATTCTTTGCTACTATAAAATAAATATATAATATTTTTAAATTAAAAAGTTGAATATATCTGTTTTAGTAACTTCTGTTTTTTTATACATCAACTTATACATATATATATATATATATATATATTAATTTTGTAATAAGAATTATAAAATTATTTAAAATTTAACCATCTTAAAAAGGATTTATCTTTCTTACAACAGATTTGATTACGGAACGTATGTGATTATGAACATTTCAAGACTGCCTCAAGATAGATGTCTTCTTGCAACCATAGCTCAAACAGAAATTAATTACCCAAAAGCTAGTATTGCATCCAGAATATTCCATAATGAAGATTTCTGCTAGACAAATGATAAGTCGTCTGCTGAAGATAACAATTTTGTTTGTAGTTCATAATGCTTGATGGTGAACAATGGACAAGATCTTTACAGACGAGATGGATTTATTTGTTTGTACTCTTTTTCGATACATTGTTAATGATTTTTAATTGTCTGTGTATGTTGAATGTCTGTGTATTGTGTTGGATTATGAAAATTATTGTGAAACTTCAAGGTTTAACAGCACTGCTTCAATATACTCTAATTGTGTTATAAATTCACTGTTGTAATTTGTTCAAACTGTATAAATATATTTAACTAAATCACTGCTTGATATATCAAATTATCTTTTACTACCCAAAAAAATATAATCATTTATTTCTATTATTTTACAGCTGATAAAAAGCTATACTTAGGATTGGTTTTACAATGAATAAGTATAGTATATAAAACTGATATACTGCTTGTCTTATAATACAAATTTTTTTAAACTTATTATCTTATGTAAACTGTGTTGTACTTAAAATATAAAAGATACATCATTTTATCTTTTTTACATACTTACCAACACCATTCTCCAAATAACAATTAATTTATAATATCTAATTTTAACTAGCAACCTGTAACATAAATTCTAGTAATTTTAAGGTGAAATTCTCATAAATTAACATGAATTTTCAATGCCCATTTTTTATAGAGCTAAGTTAAGAAAGATAAAAGCTTATATATTTTGTTAAATATATGTTAATACAGCATGATATTATACAGCCATAATAGTAAGTTCATTATTAAATTCAAAACAAACATTTTACATATTACAAACTCATTGTAACAACCCGTGTTTTTATAACGTGTAATAACCATAAATCAAGGCAGAATTAATTTTTAAAATAAGAATCAAGGGAAATAGGTTACGCCATTGTGTTCGTCTCGAAATTCTACTTGGAAATGAGTCCGAGTTTTCGAAAATCGGAGTCTGTATGACCAAGTTATGACCATTCGAAGTTTTCAGAAATTTTCAAATTCAAAACAGACTCAATTCGAATTCAAAATTCGAATTTCAACCCTCCAAATGGAATGGGTGGGAAAAATCCTGCCCAGGACCAGGTCGACCTGGGGGTCGACTATGTAGTCGACCTACCCAGGGCCAGGTCGACCATAGTGTCGACCTGGAGGTCGACCTGTTGCCCGAGCCCATTTCTGAAGCTAGATTCATTTTGATGTATGTGGCCTCATTTCTGTCCACGTTCGTTGACCTGACCCTATAAATACAGCCCCTAACACCAGTCTCTCTACACCAAATTTCTTTCTGACCTTATGCTGCTATGATTCTGGCTGAAAAGTTTGAGAGAGGGACTGCTTCTACTACGTTGAGACTGCGTTAAAGGAATTGTTGATTAGGGGACTTCTATTAGGACTTGACTAAGCAACAAACGACTCTCTTTTTCTAATTCTCGAACGACGATCTGTAAGCCCCAGTTATTTTCAGATTTAAACTGTAAATGTATTATGAATATGATGCAAAATTGAAATTGGACCTATGTATGATGACTGTTTACATTCATTCTTATTCATCTTGGATCTTGACTCTTGAATATTACTATGACATTGATTTGGGGCCTATTCATGTTGTAAATCAAAAAGAGAAACCCCTCTTATTATCATGTTGAACCTATTATTAGCCACATGTTTATGATTATCACCTTATGACAGTCGTACCGTGACTATACTATCATCTTATGACAATCGTTACTATCACTATACTATCACCTTATGACAGTCATTACCATGACTATACTATCACCTTGTGAAAAATGTTATTTTGATAGTACCTTATCTTGCTAGATTTGGAATCTTTATGTTTGAGGCCAATATTTCATATGCCAGTAATGTTTTATTTCAAGTCATATCATGCTATGCTAGTAATCACTCTTGCCACCTTATACCCATTTCTTTTTATGTCACTCCCAAACTAGATTTATTTGTGTCGATTCGAACCTTCGCGCGATGGGAATACGATTTGGGTAGATTAGGTAAAATATGAATTAGCTTTAAACTTGAACATGAACATTATTATGACTTGAACCTGAATATGGACATGAACTTGACAGGACTTAACATAAAACATGACTTGAAAACTCGACATGAATCTAAACATGAAAACTTGAACGTGGGCATGACAGTTAGATAAACTTGAAAATGGCCAACTCGAGGTTGGGTTGAGTTTGCAGTGTAAATCTGCCCGGAACCGCCCGACAAATCCAGTGGCTACAAACAATAGGATCCAATGTGGGTAGTTGGTCATGTCGCACGTTAAAAAACCCGAGGTTAGACTATGTTGTGGTGTAAATATGCCAGGAACCGCCCGGCAAATCCAGTAACCACAACAGTTGGTCTAATGTGAGAGGTTGGCGTGCAATAATGAATTAATGCCACATGATAGGGTTAAGTCATGAACCACTTGAATATACTTAACCAACTTGACACGATGAGTTGATAGGGTTAAGTCATGAACTGCTCGAACACACTTAACCAACTTGATACATGATTTGGATAGGGTTAAGTCACGAATTTGAATGACAACACTTAACCCATTAGAAACCCTAGTTACGCGGTCCTTTTCAGCAGTAACCCACTTAGATGTATCACGATACCCTGGGACTAGGTAGGGTGGGGCACGATTACTGGGCTGATTGTAAGCGACCAGAACGACGGCTGAGTAGGTGCACCATTGTAGGTTCAGGCAGGCTATGGTCCTGCACGTAGTCCGGAGTTAAAAAAGCAGGCATTGGGCACCCGTAGATTTACACTGTGTGTGCTTAATTCGTGTCGATGGTTGGCACCATAGGACTTGATACACCCTATGGTGGACCTAGCACAGGTAACTGCATTTCTGGATAGGGCCATATGACACAGACACGTGACGAGCTAGGACTTGTAGGGAGTCGATCGATTAGTAGATCGTACCGTAGGACCCCGTAATGGGTCACTTCATGACACTGGGCTAAGGGATCATTTCATGGTTAATACTTGATATGGGTTAGAATACTAGTACAGTTGGTGCAACGAACCTTGAACATGCGATGCCAGACTTGACTTATCTTGTTATCTTAATTACCCAACTAGTTCTGTTATCATCCTTATGTTTAATTCCAGTTTTCACATATCATGTTACCTTTACTAGTTTTCATACTGAAAGACACTAGGGCTTACCAGTCTTTATGACTGACCCTTTTTCTTTCGTTTCCCCCCAGGTTCCCAGGGAGGAAACACTAGCTCTTAGCTTGGATTTAACTTGCTTTCTGACAGCTCATGTACGGTTTGGTCTTGGGCTATGCTATGGCTGCTTCTGCTATTTATGGGGAATAATTTACTTTTGTTTTAAAGTTTATGCTTCTTTACTATGAACTTGATGTAATGGAATAATTTGTATCTTGGATATATGAGCTTTTGACTCTTTTCTTGGAAATAATAAAAAGTTGGTTTTTAACTTCTACCGCTGCTTTATTTATGTTATGCCTTGTGATATCTCTATGCATGTTTACCTAGATAATACTCCACCAAAACTAGTGCATTCCCTTTGTGAGTGACCCTAGCGGAGGTGGAGTGTTACAATTTGGTATCAGATCCGAAGGTTACCAGGCTGGGCAAAAGTTTTAAAAACCTTCTGAAACTGTTTTCAAAACCATTTATAAAGAAGCATTTTTCAAGAAAAGTTTTATGTTTAAAAAGGTTATTCCCCAAGAAGCCATTAGCACTTCCCTTTGTTTCCTCGTTTGAATCTTTTCGTTTTTCAACATGGTCGATCTTAACCTTCCTGAGGGAATACCCGTGCCTGGATGGTTCCGAAGGTTCTTAGAAGCCAGGGCCAACGACGCGGGCACGGCAGACATCCCTCCTCCTCCTCCCCTAGTGGTCGCGGTTCCTCCTCCTCCTGGTACCGCCTTTGCCAAAATATGCAAAGACTTTAAAGCGATGGGCGGCAAGAACTTCGTTGGAACTGAAACCTTCGTTGAGGCACGAATCTGGCTAAAGGAAACAGAAGACTTGTTCATTATCTTTGATATGGAGGACCATAGGTAAGTTCAGTTGGCAGTATGGTTGTTGAAAGAGGAAGCTGCATTTTGGTGGGAAGTCACCAACGCTACCAGGCCAGTTGAGACTTGGGCAGACTTTAGAGAAAAGTTTGGGCTCAAATTCCTATCGTCGGTAGAGGAGAACCTTAAGATGGAGAGGTTCCTAGCACTCAAGCAAGGGGATATGTCTGTGAGGGAGTACGTGAATAAGTTTAATCAGCTTGCTCGGTTCGGTTTGGATTTGGTCAACACAGCCCAGAAAAAGGCTGTACGCTTTGCTCGAGGATTGAACGAGCCACTACACAGCTTGGCCCTAACTCATATACCCATGGGGGCGACCTTTGAAAGCTTAGTGGATATGGCTCTACTCCATGAGGAAGACAAGAATAGCAAGAAGGAGGTTAAGCCTAATGAGACTCAGAATAAGAAGGCTGACTTCAAGAAGGGGAACAACAAGAATAATAAGAATAACAAGAACAACAACAAATCACGTGAGACGAGGAAGTGCAACTTCTGTGGTATTACTGGACATCTAGCTAAAGACTGTAGAAGGAAGAAGAGGAAGTTAGGTGAATGCTTTCATTGTGGAGATACTGGACACATCAGGAAGGATTGCCCTAAGAAGTAAGGGCAGAGGCAAGGGCAGACTCAGCGAGCAGGACCTTCTGGAGGGCAGTTGCATGCTCTTAACACCGCTCCAGCTCCTGACCGAGGTAGAAATATTTCCGTAGAAAGCCTTGTTTACATTTCTGACTTTCCTGTTTGAACTTTATTTGACTCTGGCGCATCACATACTTTTATTTCTTCTGATATTGTTGAAAATCTGCACCTAAGTACTAGTCTGGTTGAGGATCCCGTTATAGTTTCAAATCCAATTGGGGGCTCCGCCCATTTATCTATGATGTGTGTGGATCTGAGGATCTCTATCTTAAGCGTAGAATTCACATGTAATGCTTTTGTTCTCGGATTTATGGGATACGGTTTGATCCTAGGTATGGACTGGCTATCCGATTATGGAGCCATTCTTGATTGTGAACGAAGGGTAGTGAGGCTCATGACTCGCCTTGGTAATACCCTTGAAATTTCTTGTAACCCTAAGGGTCTGGTCATGTTATGTTATCTTGAATCCCTTGACTCGTCCAACGATAATTTGCAATCTGTAAGAGTGGTCCGAGAATATCCAGATGTCTTTGATGAAGTGAGGGGATTACCTCCTAAACGCGGGATAGAGTTCCGAATTTATCTTGTTGATAATGCCAAGCCAGTTTCATTGCCCGTTAGGCACATGGCCCCGCGGGAAAGAAGAGAGGTTAGTAAACAAATCAACGAGTTGCTTGAGAAAAATTTCATAAGACGAAGCATTTCTGAATAGGGTGCTCTGGTAGTATTCGCTACTAAAGAGGATGGATCGCTTCATCTGTGTGTAGATTATCGTGAGTTAAACAAGCTGACAAAGAAGAACAGGCACCCACTACCAAGAATCGACGATCTGTTTGACCAACTTATAGGAGCATCTATTTTCTCTCAACTCGATCTAGCCACAGGATTCCATCAGCTTAGAGTGGCTGAGGATAGCATTGACAAAACTGCGTTTAGGACTCCGGATGGGTTCTTCGAATGCCTCGTTATGCCGTTTCGGTTAACGAATGCACCCGCATACTTTGTTGATTTGATGAGCAGGGTGTTTCGGGAGTTCCTTAACAAGTTTGTGGTAGTTTTCGTGGATGATATTTTGATCTTCTCAAAAGATGAAGAAGAGCATGCTAGGCATCTCAAGGAAGTCATGGAAACGCATAGAGCACACCAGTTAAAGGCTAAGTTCTCCAAATGCCATTTTTGGAGGAAGTTCGGTTCCTTGGACACATAGTTTCTAAGCAAGGCATAGCCGTGGACCCCGCAAAGGTAGTTGCGGTACATGACTGGAAAATTCCTAAGAATGCAATGGAGGTGAGGAGCTTTCTCGGTTTGGCGGGCTACTACAGGAAGTTCATTAGGGACTTCGCTAAAATTTCAGCCCCTCTTACTAAATTAACAAAGAAGAACCTACCTTTTGCATGGAACCTAGAATGTGATGCTGCTTTTCAGAGGCTTAAGAGAGCCCTCACCACAGCTCTAGTCTTAGCATTACCCGATAGAGGTAAGATGTTTACCGTTTACACAGACGCGTGCGGCACGAGACTAGGCGTTGTCCTAATGCAGGAAGGAAGAGTAATATGCTACGGGGGCAGACAACTTAAAGTCCATGAGAAAAACTATCCCACGCATGACTTGGAGTTGGCCGCGATTGTTTTTGCACTTAAAGCTTGGCGCCATTATCTTCTAGGGGAGAGGTTCGAGCTGTATACCGACCACAAATTGCTTAAGTACCTCTTCTCACAGAAAGACTTGAATCTAAGACAATAGCGGTGGATGGAGTTCTTGGCATCATATGACTTCGATATAGCTTATACCCCTGGCAAGGGTAATGTGGTGGCAGACGCGCTAAGTAGAAAAAGGATGACTTTGAGCCCCTTGTTTGTTGAAATGAAGAGCCTTGAGTTTATAGCAACCTTTGATTTTACACCTGCTATTGAGTCATTGACTGCTACGTTTGCATCTCTTGAGTTAAGACCTACACTTCTAGATCAAGTAGGGACTTCACAGAAGGAAGACCCACAGTTAGTTGAAATCATGGACAAGCTGATTAGAGGTAAGACATCAAGTCGCCTCAGTAGGTATGCCATAGATGACAAGGGATGGATAAGGCGCGATGGAAGGTTATGTGTCCCACAAGTGGGAGACTTAGTAAGAGAGTTCTCGAAGAAGCGCACCACTCGAAGATGACTATACATCCCAGAGGGGATAAGATGTACAAGGATATGAAACACATCTTCTTTTGGGATGGAATGAAAAAGGACGTGGCAGAGTTCTTTTCAAAGTGCATGGTGTGCCAACAAGTAAAGGCCGAGTCGAAGAAGCCCGGTGGGCTATTGCATCCTTTGGAGGTTCCGCAATGGAAATGGGAGAGTATCTCGATGGATTTCTTGGATGGACTGCCTAGGTCTAGGAGGGGAAATACTAGCATATGGGTCATAGTTGATAGACTCACGAAAAGCGCTCACTTCATTCCGGTGAAGAGCAAGAGGACCGCTTCAGGGCTACCGTCTATTTACCTTCGAGAGATAGTACGATTGCACGGAGTTCCTTCTAGTATAATTAGTGATCGTGACCCGATATTCACTAGCCGGTTTTGGAATAGTCTGCAAGAAGCAATGGGAACACGACTGGACTTAAGCACGGCCTATCACCCACAGACGGATGGACAAACCGAAAGGGTAAATAGGGTACTATAAGATCTCCTGAGGCTATGCATTATTGACTTTGGTGGTACTTGGGAACACCATCTTCCTCTCGTGGAGTTTGCGTATAATAACAGTTACCAAGCTAGCATCGGAATGGCACCGTTCGATGCCCTATATGGAAGACCGTGCAAGTCGCCAACTTGTTGGTGGGAGACGACAGACAGACTTATACTTGGGCCCGACATGATAAGGGACACTTCTGAGAAGATTGAGTTGATACGAAGACGGATGAAAACGGCCCAAGATAGACAAAAATCTTATGCGGACCAGAGAAGGACAGACTTAGAATTCGAAGTCGGAGATATGGTCTTTATAAAGGTTTCTCCGTTACGCAATGTAGTTCGTTTTGGAGCAGTTGGAAAGCTAGCACCAAGATTTGTAGGACCGTTCCCCATCATTGAGAGGATTGGACGGATGGCCTACAAGGTAGACTTACCAGAGAAGTTTTCTGGAGTACACAATGTCTTTCACGTCTCGCATCTCCGGATGTGTTTGCATGAGTCAGCCGAAATGGTTGAGCCATGCATCCTTGAAGACGTGGAGCTGGAGAAAGAAGCAACATTGAGGCGAGTACCAATTTGTATCTTAGGAACAGAGATTAAGAAGCTAAGGAATCGAGAAGTCAAGCTAGTGAAAGTGCAGTGGAGTGAAGCCTAAGAGGACGCAACTTGGGAAACCGAAGAAAAGATACGCGCGCTTTACCCATTTCTTTTTGAGGGTACATTCTCGATATCTTTTTCCTTGAAAACCTTTTCATACCATGCTTTTAATATCTATATTTGTCTTGTTATCGTCTCGAAATTCTGCTTGGAAACGAGTCCGAGTTTTCGAAAATCGGAGTCCGTATGACCAAGTTATGACCATTCGATGTTTTCAGAAATTTTCAAATTCAAAACAGACTCAATTCGAATTCAAAATTCGAATTTCAAACCTCCAAATGGACTGGGCAGGAAAAATCCCGCCCAAGACCAGGTCGACCTGGGGGTCGACTATGTAGTCGACCTACCCAGGGCCAGGTCGACCATAGTGTCGACCTGGGGGTCGACCTGTTGCCCGAGCCCATTTCTGAAGCTAGATTCACTCTGATGTATGTGGCTTCATTTATGTCCACATTCGTTGACCTAACCCTATAAATACAACCCCTAACACCAGTCTCTCTACACCAAATTTCTTTATGACCTTATGCTGCTCTAAGGCTGAAATGTTTGAGAGAGGGACTGCTTCTACTACGTTGAGACTACGTTAAAGGAATTGCTAATTAGGTGACTTCTATTAGGACTTGACTAAGCAACAAACGACTCTCTTTTTCTAATTCTCGAACCATGATATGTAAGCCCCAGTTATTTTCAGATTTAAACTGTAAATGTATTATGAATATGATGCAAAATTGAAATTGGACCTATGTATGATGACTGTTTACATTCATTCTTATTCATCTTGGATCTTGACTCTTGAATATTACTATGACATCGATTTGGGGCCTATTCATGTTGTAAATCAAAAAGAGAAACCCCTCTTATAATCATGTTGAACCTGTTATTAGACACATGTTTATGATTATCACCTTATGACAGTCGTACTGTGACTATACTATCATCTTATGACAATCGTTACTATGACTATACTATCACCTTATGACAGTCGTTACCATGACTATACTATCACCTTGTGACAACTGTTATTTTGACTAGTACCTTATCTTGCTAGATTTGGAATCTTTATGTTTGAGGCCAATATTTCATATGCCAGTAATGTTTTATTTCAAGTCATATCATGCTATGCTAGTAATCACTCTTGCCACCTTATACCCATTTCTTTTTATGTCACTCCCTAATTAGATTCATTTGTGTCGATTCGAACCTTCGCGCGATGGGAATACGATTTGGGTAGATTAGGTAAAATATGAATTAGCTTTAAACTTGAACATGAACATTATTATGACTTGAACCTGAATATGGACATGAACTTGACACGACTTGACATAAAACATGACTTGAAAACTCGACATGAATCTAAACATGAAAACTTGAACGTGGGCATGACAGTTAGATAAACTTGAAAATGGCCAACTCGAGGTTGGGTTGAGTTTGCAGTGTAAATCTGCCCGGAACCGCCCGGAAAATCCAGTGGCTGCAAACAATAGGACCCAATGTGGGTAGTTAGTCATGTCGCACGTAAAAAAAAACCCGAGGTTAGACTATGTTGTGGTGTAAATCTGCCCGGAACCGCCCGGCAAATCCAGTAACCACAACAGTTGGTCTAATGTGAGAGGTTGGTGTGCACTAATGAATTAATGCCACATGATATGGTTAAGTCATGAACCACTTGAATATACTTAACCAACTTGACACGATCACTTGATAGGGTTAAGTCATGAACTGCTCGAACACACTTAACCAACTTGATACATGATCTGGATAGGGTTAAGTCACGAATTTGAATGACAACACTTAACCCATTAGAAACCCTAGTTACGCGGTCCTTTTCAGCAGTAACCCACTTAGATGTATCACGATACCCTGGGACTAGGCAGGGTAGGGCACGATTACTGGGCTGATTGTAAGCGACCAGAACGACGGCTGAGTAGGTGCGCCATTGTAGGTTCAGGCAGGCTATGGTCCTGCACGTAGTCCGGAGTTGAAAAAGCAGGCATTGGGCACCCGTAGATTTACACTGTGCGTGCTTGGTTCGTGTCGATGGTTGGCACCATAGGACTTGATACACCCTACGGTGGACCTAGCACAGGTAACTACATTTCTGGATAGGGCCGTATGACACAGACATGTGACGAGCTAGGACTTGTGGGGAGCCGATCGATTAGTAGATCGTACCGTAGGACCCCGTAATGGGTCACTTCATGACACTGGGCTAAGGGATCATTTCATCGTTAATACTTGATATGGGTTAGAATACTAGTACAGTTGGTGGAACGAACCTTGAACATGCGATGCCAGACTTGACTTATCTTGTTATCTTAATTACCCAACTAGTTATGTTATCATCCTTATGTTTAATTCCAGTTTTCACATATCATGTTACCTTTACTAGTTTTCATACTGAAAGTCACTAGGGCTTACCAGTCTTTATGACTGACCCTTTTTCTTTCGTCCCCCCCCCCAGGTTCCCGGGGAGGAAACACTAGCTCTTATCTTGGATTCAACTTGCTTTCTGACAGCTCATGTACGGTTTGGTCTTGGGCTATGCTATGGCTGCTTCTGCTATTTATGGGGAATAATTTACTTTTGTTTTAAAGTTTATGCTTCTTTACTATGAACTTGATGTAATGGAATAATTTGTATCTTGGATATATGAGCTTTTGACTGTTTTCTTGGAAATAATAAAATGTTGGTTTTTAATTTCTACCGCTGCTTTATTTATGTTCTGCCTTGTGATATCTCTATGCATGTTTACCTGGATAATACTCCACCAAAACTAGTGCATTCCCTTTGTGAGTGACCCTAGCGGAGGTGGGGTGTTACACTCATGTCATCAGATAATACAAATTCATTATTTAATTCATCATAAAAGTTTTCAACATCAACCATCACAATAACATCACTAAAATTAGGTTAACTTAAAATATAGTCAATAAAAGATAAAATCATATATCTTTTTTCTATATAAGTATAACAATAGTACTATTAATAAAACACCATTCGTAAATTGGTGTCAAAACTTACAACATTAGACATCACAATTCACCAACTCCCACAAGATCTGTTATCCTTTTAAAGATATAATCAACTATCTTTTTAAATCTTATAAGATCTTTTATCTTTTTCAAACAAACATTATCAGGACTATACAAAATCAGATATCAAATACTGTTAATATTCTTCAAAATTACAAAACCTATGCTGTAAGGGAAGAAAAAAACTCATGTATTTTTGTTAATGAATTGAGCATTAGGACATTGCTCATTATAATTTTCTCTACATAAACATTAAAATGCAGCTATCAGTGAAATCATTTATCATTTTACGTCCAACTTATAATTTTCTATAAAAAATCTAATACATTTAATATTTTCGGTCATTATTTTTGAAAAAAGATATAATCATATATCTTTTTTGAATCACAAATCATCAAAAACTAAATAACATGTATCGTCAACTAATAATATTTTAGATCCAACTACATAACCAAATTGAGTATAAACAGAACTAACTGACAAAAATGAATAGTTTGATTGCTCAAGCCAAATTTTAAGCTATAGTATAATTACAAAAATCATAATTAAAACTGAATGATTCAACCAGGCTAAATACACATTGCTTGTTTTATCACAAGAATACCTTTAAGAGTTCATTTTTCCAATTACAGCAAACGAAACCTTCATCTAATAGATCAAAACTGCCTTACTCAATAAAAAATTATACAAAAGCATCAACAACGACATAAAACATCGAATTGACAATGAAAAATATAAACATAAATAAACACTCACGAAAGAACAATAAACCCAGCAGAGAAAATAAATTATCCAATCCAAATGAACAAATTTTGACTCACGATTTCCCACAATTAAAGTCGAATTTGATTTATACTAAATTAACACCTAATTTTTTGCTAAAAAATCAACAAGTGATTTGATTACACAAAAAAAGACGGCTCATTTTTGATCTAATTTCACGAACACATGATTTCAGATATCATAATGGCTGTTTGAGAAGATGAAGACGTACTGGAAACTAATAATTTAAAACCCGTGTCCTAGAAAATAATTGGGACTAAATATTAAGCCCTTAACACAAATTTCCTATATATTATATATATTTCTTCGATTTCCATTTAAAACGTATTTTATAAATCGTTTATAAATTTGTTTTAAAACGATTCCCACTTTCATTTCAAATTTAAATCAAAATTGAATACTCCTTATCATTATAATATTTTAAATGGTAATATTTTCAAAATATCATATTTTGAAATAATTTCCTTTTTGATATTTATTATAAAAACGAATAAAATTGATATAATATCGTTTGCGTCAAAATGACGCATAACTAATCAACACGGCTTCACGTATTTCAATATTTCTGTGTCCTTCCCAAATTGGACATCAAAATCATACTATAATCCTTTAAAAAATATTATTTTAAAATATTCATTATTTTAAAATATTCGTTTCTGAATTGGAATCAGACACAGTCAATTACCATATAATGTTATTTATATGGATTTCATACACACTTGTACACAACAATAATGATACACAGTCAACCATCATCCAAAGTGCATTACACAACTACATAAGCATTAAATATAAATAATTAATGCTTACAACAGTCTGTCAACCAATCGATTGACATACAACTAAACAATTGGAATTAGTGTATGTCAAATATCATCCCAATACTCGTGTGGGGTTTCAACCAACAAATACTGAATATTATTTGTGCAGTTGGGCGATGTGTAAAATTTATCGTCCCAATCAATGTCAGTTAAATGGGTGTACATAAACAAATCGTCCGATTTGTAGATGAATATTTATTCCAATTTCTTTTCATGATATTTTTATATAAGTAGTTTATATAATTTATATAAATATTTTATACATTTCAGTTTTCAGAAAAATCCGTCATACAACAAAATCAAGTCCCAATCAATACATCCTATCACAATCCAAACAAACAATCAACCAAGGTTTGCAAAAAGTAGTGTCAGGAGCTGCTAAGCCCCGTCTGCAACTTATGATATAATTACATAACAAAAGTAGTTGAGTAAGAAAGAGTTCTTACTTTGGTTTCCACTCCGCCTGTCTTTCATTTCTGAATTTCAGTTCTGTTCGGTTTTGAATTTGGCTGAAATTTTAACGTGCTCCGTTTTCGTTCTGGTCAGTTCTAAAATGTAGATCGCGTTGAGACTATTCCAACGAAATGCGATCAGTTCGTACCTTTAATGAAAGAGTAATGGAAATATATATGTTAATTACATTTTTAGAATAATTAAATAATTAATTAAAATTTAATTTCCCTTTTAATTACATTTGAAATAAACATTACTGCTTCCCCTTATCTCCTTCGTTAATCACCCTATCGATTTAAAACCCATCGTTCCCTTGCTAGGGTTTGACCACTACACCACCAAAGACCCCGCATTGTCGATCGCCAACCACCGTTGTGAAGCCCTCACCACCGCCTACATCCGCCGTAAACACCTCGGCATTCGCCCCCCCACCTTCTCCAAACCGTATCCGAACGGATCGACTTTGAGGCTAAAAATCGAGCAGCATACATTATTGAATCCAGTCATTACCATATGGTTTTGAATAGCTCAAAAAGCTTTTTTATTTTGGTTTTGAAACAATGAATTAATTCGAATTGGATTCATCAATTTTTAGGGTTCAAATCGGGACTAATTTGGCCTTTCAATTTGATGTGGCTTGGCTAGGGTTTAGAGAAAAGGGGGGTTTTATAAAGAATTATATTATATTTTTAATTACTTGATTCTTTTAATTCCATAATGTTAGTTTTTACATCTGAACTCCAGATCAAACCCAACGACTGTTGTCCCTAGCTAAATACCCCCATTCCAGAAACAATGGAATATGTTTCATAAGAAAATTCAACTGTTTCAATTAGTTTTTCTTTAAATTAAAATATAAATCAATATATATTGAATTTTAAATGTACATTTTAATTTACCGACGCCACATACTGACTCCAAAAATTGCCAAAAAATAAATCTTGCTATGTTTTGATGATATGGTCCTAACAAAACTAATTTCATCGAATTTGGAGACCGTTTGAAAAATGGCCTTTTTTCAGTCGATTAAATTCAGGGGTCTATTTGTCATAGGTCCCTATTAAGTTTCAAAATCAGGCTCACATACAGTGCTAAACTTATTATAAATTAGGTCCCTATTTTTCGTAAAATCATCAAAAAAATATTAAAAAATTAGGAAAAATCATTATTGAATAAAAAACATATACGTCAAGAAATTCATGCGTTAAAATAATCAAAAACCACATCAAAACCCAAAATAACACAAAAATAGCGAAACAACAGTTTTTTGCATCAAAAAGTGCACCTATTCGTAAATAGTTACATACATTCATGCTAATATTTCAATTTTGCGCCAAACTGCAGTATAAATGCATACATGTATACAGCTAAATAGCGTTATACGCATCCTTTTACGCATATATTCAAATTTGACCTATTTTTTCACGCATTCACCGTTTTAAGGCATTGTAGCACACATTTATGCTCTTGTACATAATACGTGCATGCATTCATGCGCATATTCAGAAGCCGTCGTCCCTTTTAAATTTGTTGCACACATGCAAGCATATATACATAATAGTTGCATTCATGTATGCAACTTTTCATAACATATGAATCTCAGTTTAACTTTGTATGCATACATGTATGCGACTATTGGTAATAGTTGCATACATGTATGCATATATTGGTCCATATTTTCAACATAAAAACACTACATGAATATATGCATGTATGTATGCTACTATTAGCAATAATTGCACAGATGTATGCAACTTTTTATTGTTTTCTTCCGTGGACTCTTGTGGACATTTCCAGAATTTAGATTTTTTTTTTAACCTAAGACCACCTTTTTTTGGTCAAAAAAGGCAAAAAGGCGCAAGTGGACACAAAAATAGGCGGAAGTGGGCAAAAAGAAGGAGCGACACCTTAAAACAGGGACATGGTTTGCAACAAAAATTTGGGAGGGATGTACACTACATTTCAAACTTAAATAGGGACCTTAGCCTAATTTCCACTAAATTCAAACTAAAATTACCAAACGCGTTTAAATCCACCACGCTCACACATTAATTCCAAAAATTATGAAAAATTGAATTTAGCAATAATTTGACATTCCGATCCAACAAAAGTGGTTTCATAAAAAATGGAGGTCATTTGCAAAATGGCCATTTTTAAGGGCTATATATTATTTATAATATATATATATATATATATATATTCCATAGCGACTATTCTAAATTTTAATCTGGATATAACTTTTTATTTCCATTATGAAATCTGAATTTTTCACATTCGTTAGAAAGATATAATTAAAAAGATTCTAATATTTCTTGTTTTACTGAAATCCGATTTATTTTGAATCTTGTACATTCGATTGAAATTTAAAATCGAATTTCCAAACTACCACGCCATTTCGAGTTTGTTTTATTATTAAAATAAATTTATACATTCTAACTTCGATTTAAATAAATTTAAATCGTTATTATTTAAAATAAATCATTTTAAATATCCAAAATCTATTAAAATAGCTAAAATAAACAAAATTAATTATTTCTGAAAATCCAGGTAGTTACATATTCACTAACCCTCCATTTATATCTCATGTTAACAACTGGTTAGCTAATATTACATAGGAATTCAATTCAACATTTATAACCTATACATACTCAACTGAGAAGAGGTATATGAAACAAAAAGCAACAACTACAATGATTAAAAGAAGGAAAGCATAACAAACAAAGGTAGTACACGTAGAGAACGATTTCACCCACCAAGTTATTGGCTAAGATTACCATAGAAAACTAAAAGAAGGCATCACACAATTTACAATTAACCGCCATGTGCAATAGAAGAAAACAAGAAGTGCCTCAGAGGAAACTATTGAATAAATTCGTGATCGGTTAAACAAACATAAATAAAATGAAACGATTGTGAGAAGTGAAGATAATATGAAAGCATTGAAAACAAATAAGAGAGGAAAAACATTACGTTTGTCAAGAGTCTCAAACAAAATTAACTGCGACTGAAAGCGGAAAAATCACCCAAAACCTTAATTAAAAGTTACACGGTTGAAAAGTCAATATTGCCTTCTGGATTCGAAAAACTGAAAGCAAATATATATATATATATATATATATATATATATATATATTTGGAGTAAGTAAATAAGAAACTTTTGAAAACTCGAGTAATTTCATATGGCAATCAATCACCATGCAAAATCGTTTTATATAGTAAACAACCGCAAACCAATACTATTATCCACGATTATCAACTATTGAGCTATCATTATTCGGTGGCTGATCACCTTAGAAAACAGTAATCGTCAACGGTCTTTCATCATGCGAAAAAATTAATGTAATGCATTTGGTAGCACTTAAAAGGGTCTGGTATTAGGAAGAGTTAGTGTAAAATTTTATGGTATTTTTTAGTAATGATATTAGAAAGAAGAAAACGAGGTATCTTTAGCAACACAAAATTTGTAAATCCATATGAATTTTCTTGCTTTTGATTTTAAAAAGCTGAAAAGCATTTTATTTCAGTCCATCCAAGCGGGGCCTAAAAGAACTTAAAATCAACTTTCTATTAAAATAAGTCCATACGGAGTGATCTCGACAGAGAACTAAAAACAAAAACTTTGAAAATTTTTGTAATAATAAAGGGAAAACCAATAATTTTTCTTTTTCAAATGCCATTCACCAAAATAAAGTATTACAATGTAAAAATAGAACAATTCAAGAGTGTGCTAGAACTATGTTAAATGATAGTAATTTACCTAGAAGTTTTTGGGCTGAAAGTAATATATCTTATTTTAAAGTTTTTGGTAGCAAATGTTTTATTGTAAATACTAAAGATAATTTATCTAAATTTGATTAAAAATCAAATAAAGGTATTTTTGTTGGATATTCAAACAAAAGTTGAGTTTATAATATCAAAACTAAGAACATTAAAGAAAAATTACTTGTTTCACCTGATGAAAACTATAAATCAATCAATAACAATGCTGATAAAAAAGAAAAATTCATAGATGAAATATCAAGTAATAATAGAGATAATGGTAATACATAAAAATTACATCCAAATAAAAGAACTGCAGTTTTAAGAGATCGCACTATGGAGAACATATTAGGAAATATAGAATTTGTTTCTAAAATAAGAAATAAATTAAGTAAAATGAGTAATATTGCATTTTTATCAATGGTTGAACCTAAAAATGCATCTGAAGGATCTATTAATAATTCATGGATTCTTGCAATACAAGAAGTATTAAATCAATTCACTATAAACGATGTTTGAGAATTAGTACCAAGATTGGAAAATAAATCTATAATTAAAACAAAATGGGTATATAGGAACAAAATGAATAAATAAGGAAAAGTTATAAAAAAACAAAGCTCGATTAGTTGTGCAATGTTATTATTCAAAAGAAGGTACTAGAATCTTACTTGCTTTCACAAACCATAGTAATTTTAAATTGTATTTAATGAATGCTAAAAGTGCATTTGTAACACCCTGTAATTTTAAAACAGGACATAAGAGATAATTAAAGAATAACTAATTATTAAAAGAAGAATTAAATGAAATTGGTTACACCGTTACGTTCGTCTTGGAATTCTGCTTGAGATAGAGTGTGAGTTTGCGTAAAACGAGTATCGTATGAAGAAGATAATGACGAACGAAGTTAGGCAGAAAAACCAGAAGTCGACCAGAATGCACTGGCGCACTTCACAAGTGCGCTAGTACAAAAATGCACTGGCGCACCTGCCAAGTGTGCCCATACTGATCCAGCACAAAACTCCGGAGTGTTCTGTGATGATGTGTCTTCTTCTGAGTGGTCGGATGATGTGTATTTGAGCAGGGTGGTTCTGATGGACTCCTAGTTCATCTAAGGGCTCTAAATAATCCTAGACATCTATATATACCTAGCTAAACCTAAACCCTAACATCATAACCCTAAAACTATGGTGCCATCATGATGTTCATCTTCAAGCTAGCCTAAGCCTCCATTCATTCTCTCCAAACTAGAAAATCAAATCCAAACTAGTAATCGATTAAGAAAAACATCAAATCAAATCTAAATTAGAAGAACAAATAGTCTACGTCAAGGGAGAGCTATTCAGTTTTAGAATATAGATCCCAGAATTCATGACCGTTCTATAATTTGTAAGTTCACGTTACTTTCAGAAATAAAAGTTAATTGTGATTCTGACATTGTAATAAATCTGGATCTGAGATTATGCCTATTTCTATATCCATTGGATCTATCTCATTGATAATATTATGTCCGTTATTTGTCTCTTCTTTCCTTCTTCCTTTTTTGTTTTATAGCCAGGCTACTGTGAGCCTGGGCCAGATCTCATAAGAGATGAACGTACATTGGAAATAAAATTGGTCATAAAATATGATTTGGGCATGACCAACGCTAAAATTTGGGAAAAAGAATTAAATTGTGTATAATTGGGCATAATTGAGTTGTAACTTATTTGAGGACATAACACATGTTGTATTCAAAACATAAAGTGTATTGAACATATGACTTGAGATTTGAGACATAAAGTATTGGACATATGACTTGGGATTTGAGGCATAAAGTATTGGACATATGACTTGAGATTTAAAGCATAAAGTATTGGACATATGACTTGAGATTTGAGACATAAAGTATTGGACATATGACTTAGGATTTGGGGCATAAATTGAACTGTAAATATAAGGCATAGTACATGTTGTGGTTTATGATCTAAAATTGGGGGTATATATATATATATATATATATATATATATATATATATGACAGTTTATGATTTGAAAAAAAAGATTAGTGTGTATAGTGATGTATGGCTTAGGCATGAAAACAAGATTTCCCTTTGCTTTGTAAGTCAGTTACTTTTTAGATTTGAACACCAAAATCTAATTGTGACATGTAATAAAATGGATATGAGAATATGCCTGATGAAAGCTATACTTTCATTGAATCTGTGCTTGAGTATATATACATCTTTGGGAATCATTTTTTACTATGAAATTGGTCCAATCATATCCATCCTTGTTGTATATCAGAATTGTAATCCTTTTTAAAATTCATGATGATATTCATATCATATTTATATGCCTGCGATGTATTCTATGCAAAACTTGTCTTTTTTAGTACATCAAGTTTATTGGACCAATAGTTCTTATCATCATATGACAAGCCTATCCTTACGATGTTCCATCTTGCTTCTCCCCTTATTTTATGAATCTTGGGTGGAATCTCGAAATACGTACGTAATGAATGCGGGGGTAATTGGGTATAACATGAAATTGACATTATTTGGCATAATTTGGAACATGTAGTATGGCATGACTATTAAGATGCAATTTGGGGTAATTTGACATGAATTGTGGAATATGTAATTTGACATATTGAACCTAGAATTGGCATGAACGACAAAGTACGAAATTGGCATATAAATCAAGTTTTGGGCAAAAATTGTTATTGTTGAGAATTTGGGGTAACTCGAGCATTAAATCTAGATTGGGCATAAAATGTAACATGACTAGTTTTGGTGAATTTGGTAATTAGCATGTAAAATCTAGATTTGGGTATATAGGGTAACTGTGTAGATTAGAGACGAATGTGCCTAACCCGAGGTTAGATTGGGTTGTGGTGTAAAACTGCCCGAACCGCCCGGTACATCCAGTAACCACAACAACACATATCTAATGTGAGAGATTAGTGCATCATGCCCAAGTAAACCTGAGGTTAGATTGAGTTGTGGTGTAAAACTGCCCGGAACCGCCCAGAACATCCAGTAACCGCAACATATATCTAATGTGAGAGGTTGGTGCATTAATAAATCAATTAATGATAATGAACAAGAAGAACGACTAGGGTTAAGTTAATAGAAAACACTTAACCAGTATAGCATGATGAATGACTAGGGTTAAGTTAATGGGTAACACCTAGCTGGTATAGCATGATAAATGGAAAGGGTTAAGTTAAACACTTAACCAATATAACTCGATTTGTGGTAGGGTTAAGTTGACACAAGAAGGCAACACTTAACCAAAGTAATATGACAAGTAGGTGGGTTAAGTTAACTTGAATTGATTGAAGATACTTAACCAATACAACATGATGAACACGTGGGGTTAATTTAACAAGAAAACACTTAACTTGATGAACGAGCGGGGTTAAGTTAATAAGAAAACACTTAACCAACATGACACGACGAATGGGTGTGTTAAGTTAACATGAATGGACAACACTTAACCAATATGACATAATGTGCGGGAGGGTTAAGTACATATCGGGTTGGCGGGTAATATTAGTAAATATAGGCCCACAAACTTAACCATTAAATAAACATGCTTGAATCGATGGGAGGGTTAAGTACATCTCGTGTAGGTGGGTAATATTAGTACATATAGATAACAAACTTAACCGTTAAGAAAACATGCTAGAATCGTTGGGAGGGTTAAGTACATCTCGTGTAAGTGGGTAATATTTGTATATATATGCCCACAAACTTAACCAGCAGGAAACCCTAGTAACAGGGACCCATTTCAGCAGTAACCCACATAGAAGTATCATGGTACCCTGAAACTAGGCAGGGTGGGGCACGATTACTGGGCTGATTATAAGCGGTCAAAACAGCATCAGGGGTTATGTCAGTGTAGGTTCCGACGGTTTACGGGCATCCACGTACTCCGGAGTGGGAAAAAGCAGGCACTGGGTACCAGTATTTATACATTGTGCATCTTGAATCGTGACGGGTCGCTATCATAAGGATTGATACACCTTATGGTGGGATCAGCATAGGGTATCTACATGCAAGAGAGGGCCGACTGACACAGACACATGGAACATTTATGCATGGAGCCGATCGATTAGTTAGAAAGGGTACATCTAGCATGTTCATGGATTAGGCTGATTGAGGTGGAATCCTCACGATAGATGTACACCTAAAGTCTACCACAATTACGGGGATTGGGATCACATTATCATTTTTACAGATTACTAGTTGGGACACTGGTTAGGTGGTGCAGAGATAAATATAGAAATCAGAACAACAAAGTAGTAGCGAAGCAGAGAAAGAGTAGAAGCGCATCCAGTTTATCTTGCATTATCATACCTTATTCTTATCCTATGTTATCTTGTTATCCCCGTTATCACGGTATTGTCCTATATTCGGTTTATTCATGTCATGATGCTTTTGATTGTTTATATGCTGAAAGTCACTGGACTTACCAAACTTATGTCTGATCTAGTTTTGTTTCACCTCTTTTCTTCCGTTCCCCTTCCCCCCCATAGGTTCACAAGGAGGAAATGTTACCACTTAGCTCAGTTTTCTTTCCAAGTTCGAAGATAGCCGATGTATTTCTTTGGACTCTCTCTTCCACTGTTATGGCTGGTTCACGCTTTATTGGGGGATATCATTGTTATTTTTATGCTTCTTTTATTCTTGGAATTTTTTAAATTAAGACAGAAGTTCTATGTATTACATTTAAGTATGATTGAGAAAATTGTTGTAAAAGCTTGACTGAATTAAGTTGTTTATAAAATGACTTTATTTTTAGCTGCTTTATTTTTCTATCTTGTAAATTATCTGCATCTTTTACCCATAATGCTCCACCGAAGTTAAGGCATTCCCTTTGTCAGTGACCTTAATGGAGGTAGGGTTTTTTAGCATTCCCAAATGATTTTATAAATGAAGATCTATATATAGAACAACCCCCACTTTTTTAAGATGAATTTTTTTCTGATCATGTATATAAATTAAAGAAAGCTTTATATGGTCTTAAACAAAACTTCCAGAGCTTAGTATGATAGACTTAAATTTTATTTACTTTAATTAAGTTTTGAAATTAGTAAAATCGATAGCACATTATTTACTAAAAGAAATCAGATCGATCTCCAATTAATAAAAATATATGTCGATGATGTTATTAAAAGAAAAAGTACAACTATAACCTATCACTTTTTGGGACGCTCATTAGTTTCATGGCTTAGCAAAAAGCAAAATACTATATCTCTGTCTATAACATAAGCATAATATAATTCTACAACTCTAGATTGTTTACATATAATTTATATACAACAAAACCTAAAAGATTTTGGTATAAACTTTACAAAATTACCGATTTACTTCGATAATACAAGTGCGATAAATCTATCTAAGATTTCAACTCATCATGTTAGAATTAGACATATCAATATTAAATATCGTTTCATAAAAGATAATATAAATAAAATAATTACAAATCTAGAGCATGGTATTATTGAAAATCAAATATATGATATATTAACGAAACCATTAAATAACCATTTTTATTAAACTTAGAGGATAATTTGGTGTATGTTCGTTATTTGAAAATGAAATTAAAAAATAAAATAAATCGCTGAAATTTCAAAGAGTATGTCGGCATACCCCTAAGACCCATCCCGACATTAGGGCTGGCAATTAGAACCAAAAACCCAACCTGACCCAACCCGAAAAGACCCGAACCGAATCCGATGGGTATCGGGTCGGGTATAGGTGATGAAAAATACCATTAAGACACGATCAAACCCGACCCGCATAGACCCGAACTGAAAGACCGAATCAAACAGCATTGAATCTATGTATTTTTAGTGTTATTATTCAACCGGACACAAACTGACCCGACCTGAACAAAAGCTCGGGTCGGGTCCAAATTTTTGAAATGTATAATTTAGACCCAACAAAACCTGAACTGCCTATAACCGAGACCCGATGGGTCGGGTCCGGGTCTATCGGTTCGGGTCTAATTGCCACCCCTACCCGACATATAATGGTTTATTTTATTTTATTTTCTCCAAAATGACTTTTTAAACTTGTAGATAACACACCAATTCGGATTTTCTCTTCGTTCGTCTTCGTTGTTTCTGTAAAGGATCCTAAAATCAAAATTAAACATTTCTTTCTCATTGCCTTCTCATGGTCCATTTCAACATGCTACTCTGGCAAGAATAACTAAAATAGAAAGAAAAATGGAAGGTGTTCTTCAAATTATTTCTGAAATACAAGTAAGATTGCCAAAAAAACAAGAGAGGCAAAGAAAAGTACTACGAAATCTGCAAAAATGATTTCTAAATGACCCTAAGTATCCAACTAGCATAAAAGATGGATCACCAAATATAGTCATTCACAATGCTCTTCAGGACAACGAAGAAGAAAAAGAAGATGTCATGGATGAAGACAATGACGATTGTGAATTTCACTATGTACGAGGGGTCCGTTTTGATAAGAATAGAAACCATACTGAACAAAAATGAGACTTCTACTTGCATTATCTTTTATGTACTATTCTTAAGTTTTCCATTATTAAGAAGTCTAAATAGTGATGCTGATTATGCTAGTTGCAAATTAGACAGAAAAGGTACAAGTAGAACTTCTTACTTTTTGCGATGCTTATTAGTTTCATGGCTTAGCATAAAGATAAATAATATATCTCTGTCTATAATAGAAGCATGATATATTCTTACAACTTTTGCCTGTTCATGTATAATTTATATACAATAAAATCTAAAAGATTTTGGTATAAACTTTACAAAACTACCGATTTATTATGATAATAGAAGTGCGATAAATCTATCTAAGAATTCAGGTTATCATGCTAGAATTAGACATACCAACATTAAATATCATTTCTTAAGAGATAATATAAATAAAGTAATTACAAATCTAGAATATATTAATACTGAAAATCAAATAGCTGATATAACCATTAAATATCAATCTTTTACTAAACTTAGAAGAAAAATGGGTGTATGTTCGTTATCAAATTTAAAATAAAAAATAAAATAAATGGCTGAAATTTCAAAGAATCTGTTGACATACACCTAAGATCCAACCCAACATATAAAGGCTAATTTTGAAATTTAATTTAGTTTTCTCTAAAATCAATTTTTAAACTTATAGATAACACGCCAATTCGAATTTTCTATTCATTTGTCTTTATTATTTTTGTAAAGGATCCTGAAATTAAACATTTGTTTCCCATCGCCTTCTCGCGGTCCATTTCAACGTGCTGCTCTAGCGAGAATAACTAAAATAGAAAGAAAAATGTAAGATATTCTTCAAATTCTTACTAAAATACAAGTGAGAATGTAAAAAAAAAGGGACAAAAAGAAGTTCTACGAAATCCGCAAAAACAATTTTTGGACAACCCTAAGAATCCAATTACCATAGAAGATGAATCATCAAATATATTCATTCACAACCCTATTCAGAACAACGAAGAAGAAAAGGAAGATGTCATGGATGAAGACAATGAAGATAGTGAAGTTAAATATGTATGAAGTTTCTTCTTTGATAAGGATGGAAGCAAAAAGGAGACTTCTATTTGCATTATTTTTTATGTCATATTCTTAAGTTTTCCATGATTAAGAAGTCGAAATTGGATTGTATATGTTAGTTTTAATACAGTTGTGTGTATGTTAGGATTAGTATATGGATTGGGTTTATTTTGGCATAGCCGACCGGTTTTTAAGATGACCGCAAACACCTTTTTATTATAACCAATAATAAAAATACAATATAGTATAGGTGATTGTGGTTACAATCAACAAATTCGGTTTTTGAGGTGGACCATCCACTGCCTGCGGAGTTTATATTGTTGTGTCCACTCTACCTACCAGACTTACAACACTGGACTAGCTAAATTACTAGACTACAAAATTACATTTCAATTACATTCTACATAGGGTAGAAAATTACATACATTTACCAAAGGCTAAGAAATAAAAACTTAGTACACTAGGTACAGTTGAAAGTACTGCATAACACTATGGTAAACGAGAGTTAACATGTATAACAGCAGTTACAGCACGCTACTCCATGTTTTGAGAAAATAGAGAAATTCCTTGGCAGGCTACAGGCTAGACTGTGAAGACCTATCCAATAACCATTGCGTGGAAGACCATCCAAATACATATTAGCAACAACATAGATATCTTGACAATGAACTCCAAAAACCCATTCAGGAAAATAACCACCATCAAACAAATAACTAAGGTCAGAGCATAAGCTTCTCGTGTATAGCTTTGCTCGACAGTGATGACCCAAACAAGCAGCGTCTAAAACAAAGAAACATGCCAAAAATTGATTGTGATATGAGCCCCAAAATACCAGGGAATATAAATAAGCACCACAACAGCACATTAAAGCACTTCAAAACACAGTCTGATACCATGAACTACTAACTAGAGAAGTGCAGATTAACACTGAAAACCCAAAAAGAAAATTGCACCATCACAGACTGATAGTTGAGACGCGAAAACAAAATACCTCGTTAGGAGTTAATGCTCACCTACAAGTTCCATGTTGGTGACAGTACCCCAACCTATACAGTGTCCACCAGTTGAAGTACCCCAGAAGGCAGGTTACCTGAAATTGCCACATGTACAAGAGGGGGCGTTTTCATAATGGTTTCATAGTAGTGAGTAAAGTATAGATGAGTCAGAAGATAATGGTGGTTAAGGAACTCGAAATCGATTTCATAGTATATCATAGATCTAAAGAAGAGAAGTAGTTTAGGTAAGGAGTACTCCACAACTAAAGATGCTAATTCCATGCGAAAACCGATCAGATATGAAGATAAAACTGAGCTAGAGGAAATCACGCAGACGAAAGCAGACTTGTGAGAAGGGAAGGGATGAACCGATTGAAGTTTGGCGAGGAGAAGAGAGATGAAGAGCGGAAGTGAAAAGGAAAAGAATTGTTTGTCGCCATTAACAAAGACCTCGAGTTTGTGACCAAGTGTATATGAATTGGTCAGGTGTGAATATATGTATGAATTGTAATGATTGCTATCAATGACTAGTGTTCACACTTTTCATTTCTTATATGTTATTCTTATCATTTCATTTATATGAACATCATACTTATCTCGGTTTGCATAGAGAGCGGTAGATATAAATTTTGATTGAATTAGAACTGAATATGGAGGATGGAAGTTTTTATTAATGATAAAGGGAGAAAAAATATAAAATATGCACATATTTAGAGGGAGTACAAGATTAAAGAGGAGTTAAGGAATTCAAAGAGAGTTAAAGGGGATATTTTGTAAAAAGATTGTTTCCATCAAAAAGGTGAAGATTTTTTGTAAGATGGATGGTAGTTTTGATGATAACAACCTCATGTAATGAATATTTTATATTCATACATGAACTGATTATTATCTATCTATATATGTATATATATATATATATATATATTGTATGTATTTTAGGATATAGTGCAAGATATTGATAACCAAGACTGTATAAAATCAGGAACGAAGATCTAGATTGATGATTCAAGATTCACATAATAAATACTCATGATCTTTAAAGAGTTACGATTTCAAGGTATTATCGAGTCTTAGATTTTGTAATAAAACTCTGGTTGTGCTTATTTGATCTTCATTCATATTACAAAATATTTCTATTTTCGAAATCTATTCAAATCATTTTTAAATATTCCTGATTTTAAAATTAACCTTTTAAAGAATTTTCAAAAAGAAATTTTAAGTTTTTAAATAACTTTACTTTTAAAATGTTAAATTTCAATACCCAACTTTTACATACGCTTTGATTTCAAATACTGTAATATTATAATTTCCAAATACTTATTTTAATTTCCATATCACACTTTGTTTTTTAATATATACTTTTGTTTTCATATTCTAGATGTACCGTGATTTTTTATATTTATATTTTGATTCTACTTTAGACATTGATTTTACCTTAGATTTTGATTTTTAAACTTAATAAATTTGAACTAATACTATTAAAGTTTTTATACTTATATTTTTGGTTTAAAATTCGATTATATAAAATTTTAAATGTAAATTTAATGTTTTTTATTAAATTCTTAAA
This sequence comes from Allium sativum, assembly GCA_030737875.1. NCBI lineage: Eukaryota > Viridiplantae > Streptophyta > Magnoliopsida > Asparagales > Amaryllidaceae > Allium > Allium sativum. The sequence goes on along the minus strand of CM060921.1, from coordinate 612,888,451 downwards.
AAAAAATTAAGTAAGTTTTCTTAATCAGTACTATATTTAGAATATAGATTTATTATGTCAAAATAGTTTTACAAAGTTTCAAATCATTATATATAAGTTTGTAATTTTAAAACAATTTCAAAACAAACTAGTTTTCATTTGGAAATAGCATATGTCGACTTTGATCAATATTTTTCAAACTTGAAAGGAAATTTATTCACCATAACCTTTCTCCAACGATTAATTCTTTTCATACACACACGCCCACGCCCTCCCCATATATATATATATATATATATATATATATATATATATATATGGGATCAAGACCACCCTAAATAGTGCAGCATCCCTTTAGCCCCCCTAATTTCCACCACACAATCCTCTTTTCTCTCCTCTCATTCACACATTAATTAAATATAAATGTGTGACTATTATTAAGGTGCAAAAGGGTTGTCATAAAAAGGGGTGCCATATAACCTCCCTTATATATATGTATGTATATATCCTTCGTCCAAAAATGAATTTTCAACTTTTCTCCAATAATTCTTCATCCCTCTATCTCATCTGCTAAAAACTATGAAATCTATACTTATACTCTATCGATTTTCAGACTGAATCAAGTCAATTCCTTTTTGATTTTACATAGAACTCTCTCCATTCTACCAAGATCAAAGTGCAATTCAGATTTACGAGGCAATTGTAATCAAGATCGAAAGATCCAATTTTGCATTGTTTGTATAAGAAACTCGAAAAATCCTTATGAGTGTGACTGGGCATTCTTTAATCTAGTTGGGTTTGTTTTTGCTTGGTAACAAGCAATTAGGAGTGACTTATTTATCCGAAAATCAAATCAGTGCGGACTTATGGCCCGTAAATTAGGTTGCCTTATCTAGATGTCTGAGGTCTAGAAGGTATCTCCTTGTGGCCTTGAAATCAAGGAGTGTAATTATTGATATTGATTAAAGACCGGACATGGTGTAGAAATGGACGTAAAGTAACTCTGAACCGATATAAAATCTCGGTATATTCTTTCCTTTACTGCATTTACTTTACTTAGTTCTTATTTGTTTATTTAATTTGGGATCATTCTATATATACTCATAATTATATTGCAAAAGCTTCATAAATTTAAGTAAACAATATTCACTCCTCGCTCCTTTTGGTGTTAATCTAACCTAAAATCCTTAATCCACATCACTTTCAAACTGAACTTGAACGCCCATAATAGGTTGAAATGGTATAAATATGCCTATGGTATTTATTTTGAGTTGAAATGATATATGCACATTTATTTATATTCTTTAAAATTGAAGCATTTAAATAAATTTAAGATTAAAGACTTGAATTTGTTAATGAAACATATTGAAATGTGATTTTAAATTTTATTTTTGATTTAATGAAATTTGGCATTTAAACTTATTCTAAAGATAATTGGAAATTTGAAGCAGCTTAAGCTAAATTTAAAAATAGGTTTGAAATACTTTTAGTTGAATTTAAAATAATCTAAATTGATTTGAATTAATTAAATAAGTTTCAAATTTTTTTTGTTTGAACGAATTTTGAATTACTTTAATTCAGACTATTTTGAATTATTTAAATCAGATTAAAATTATGAATCTATTTCGCACTAGAAATGAAATATAAATTTGTTTAATTGGGAATTTACAATTGATATAAAGAGGAAATTAAATTTACTTCAAAATGTAAAGTTTAAATGGTTTCCAATTGATATTTGAAACTTAAATTGTTTTGGGATAATGTCATCAAATTAGACCCTTTTAAACTAAATGGTATAAATATAACAATTATATCTAATATAATAGGAATATTTGGAAATAAATATTTTCTAAGTTATATTATATCTAAATAATTAGTTATGAAGATGTTTATAAACAAACTAAAATTTTCAAACATTATTTTGAGAAAGTAAACTCTATTGAATTTGAAATAATTCTCAATGATTTTTTAAAATAAACAACAATACAATTTAGAAAGTTTTTATGAACATTTTTAAGATGTTTTGTCGCTCCAAATAACAAATCGTTTTTATATGTTACTAGTGATGCGAATAACCATAATTGAAGATGGGTATTAGATTCGAGGGTCATTAGAAACCAAGTATAATCTGCCAAGGATCCCAAGAATGTACTTCGATAGATTGATTTATTTTGATAGGCTATGATCGACTAGCTTTGTTATTTGGAGAAATCTCCCAGTTCAATTTTATATAATTATGTATGATTGTTCGCAATATAGAATCTTGAATTAACCATATTCCAAGGAATTTGTTTAAAGTCCTAAATACAGAAATATGATCTGATGTGAAATTGGATAAATTATTATTCTGAAGTTTTGAAAAAATTGAAACTTAATACGGAAGCACCATTAATTTGAATAATTAAGTCATTATATTCCATTTATGTTGACCTTGTAATTATTGTATCTTTATTTCCTAACTAGAATTGACTTACATAAGAATACATAGTCTTAACTCGAATGTTTTCTTTTTCACTAAGTTCGGGCCAGTTTGAGTTGTTTTCAGTCACCGAAGTCCTTAATTACTTAAAGACGAAGATAGAGTACTGAAGACTGTACTTATTAATATTATTTCCTCTGCATTATTGGTGTATCACGACTTTATAACTCTGATAGTAATTTAATTGAAATCAAACGTATATTGTTAAATAGCTTATTGAACTGTTTATATTATTAATAAATTTTTACGTTCCGCAATGAGATTATTTGTATTGTTTATTTCTTTCTCTTCTTATATTATGTTGTTGTATTCAATCTCATTAGTAATTCATCATTTTGGAATTGGTTTGAGATGGACACGAGTGATTTATTGTCAAACTGAATCGTCCAAAAAGACAGATTGTTACAGGATCTTCTGCATTGAAGATCAACAATTTTCCCAAGTTAATATAAATATGTAATTTTGTCACATGGATAATTTATGTTTGACCTTAGTTATATTAACTAATAGAAAACTATTAAGTGAGTCATTCCATAACACCACTTTTACTCATTCTTGGCTAGAAATATATGAAATAAAATGTTACTCATACTGTGATTAATTACTCACGATTGCAACTCTTTGCAACTATAACCATATAACATTTCATTTAATAATTTATTATATATACATTTTATTAATTACTTTATTACTTATATCACAAAATATAGAAACATATAATAAAAGCCAATGATGTTGTTATGAACAGGGCTTGTTACAGAGCTGAATGTATGTACCAATGGCATAAATTCCTCTATGATATACCACTAACTCTTTTAATTGTGGTAAATTTGTCCAATGTTTTCTAGGGAAGAAAGCATATACCCCTTAAATATGGACATTCCCTTATGTTTCCATTGAGATAGAGAAAAACTTGTGGCCTATTTTCTATCTTCTCATATTGACTATATATGGCTAGGTAAGATCTATGGTACGCGACCATATCCCTTATAGCTATATATAATTTATTTTTGTCTCTATCTAGAAGGGTGTGGTTGGTGTATTAGGGCTTGAACTGTAGTATTTCTCAATATGACATTTTAATACGCAATCTGGTTATTCCATCCTCTACACTCGATATAATCATTTGATTTTTTTTACCATCTTTTTGTCATTTTGTCATCGAGCTAACCGGATTCCTCTGTGTGCATGACTATATTTTCCCATCAATAAAAGTTACCCAAAGTGATGATTGACCTACATTGCATTTCCCCTCGCATTTCTAAGCCATGCCTAAGTCTTGAGTAAAGGGAAATAAACAAGCTTATATCATCCATGCCCTTCTCTCACGATAGCTGTTGATCCATAATACAAACCATCATATGTTTAGTTGATTCTAGCATCTTACTAGACATCATAGACCATATTATGAAAGTAATGATCGAACTATGAATTCATTTTACATTTTCTCTTAAGGGACAGAATCAAGAGCACCCGAATAGTGTACTACCCTTTTAGCCCCACTGATTTACATTGCACATCCCGGTTCCTCTCTCCCTCACTTATTTTACTATAAATAAGGGTAAGAAATAAAGAGGCTAAAGGGTTGCCCCATTTTTGAAGTGTTACTATATGCTTCTCTTCTTTTAAACATATTATTCTTCTATGCCATAGGTTAAGGAACCAACGAGATGGCCTCCCTCCTATTAGTGTAGTGAGGAACAACATGCTCTTATGGAGGTCTTAAATCCAACTTATCCTTATATTACATCAAGTGATATGACATGGAATAAAGGATTAGCACTATTGTCATATTTTTCTTACTTACGTGACATACTCGTAAGAAATGTAAGGCTCGAGGAATTCCTTGTCAGGACTCTGGTATTGATGTTTTAATGATGACAACTATAACTTTGTATATATGTATTATACAATTATATGCAGTTAAAACTAGCTATTGAATTGGAGAATCGACGACAAGACCAGAATGGATCATCTACACTTCATGTAATATAAATCTATAAGATTCTCGAGTAAAATATACATGACTAGTCCTAGAATTAATATATCCTTGGTAGTTCGTAAACACACATATTATCAAAGAGTTCTAAAGATATTTGAAAAAAAATCTTTATAAAATTTGGAATAATACTGTTGATTCGATTGAACAATATCCTCGGTCTAGAGAGGGAAGTCAACTAAGTAAAATGGCTAGTCGAACGATCCCCTAATATTTTTTTAGAACTCATTCAGTTTTAAATTTCATAAATGTTTCTAGTTCATATTCAGTAGATTGATTTTCTTTACTCAGTTGATTGATTACTCAGGAGCAACTATTTTGAAAAAGACATTCCGATAGTAATAACCTACTTATCTTTACGAACAGACAAATGGCTATGTGTGAATGATTGCAACTATTCATCACTGCTATTTGATATCCACAAATATAGATCAAAATTGTAAGTTGATGTGGGAAATTGGTTAATTGCGCACGCCAACCCTAAGTTTAAGTTATGTAGTGAATTCACGATCCAAATATCCAAAGCATGAGAAATGTAAAGAGACGCACAATTTTTATAGTGGTTCGGCACTAATTCCTACGTCCGTTTTATAGTAATCATTCATCATAGATTTTCGATTACAATATTTATCCAATTTCGGACAATTTGAATGTACAATGTGATACAATAGAATAACAAATAGCTTGTTAATTCATAACTTTGACCAAAATGTCTTTTTTCTTCTCCGTTGAGCCAAAGTGCGTTGGTATGATTAACCATGTCCAATAAATAGCTTCAACATCCAAGAAAAATCAAATATGCCCAAAATCAAGCCAAAAGTCTAAGTGAATGAAAAAAAAGTTGTAGGCAAACTTCTATGTGAAGATTACAAGTCTAGGATGAAGTCCAAAGTAAAGAGAATCACCATGGAAGCCGTTAACGGTGTCTTGGAGCTCCAATCCGGTATGCCAAAGTGTAGCCAAAGTCAAAAAATGTCAACCCCTAAGAATGTCAAGCAAAGGGGTATTTATAAGTGGAGTTTCCATGCATCAGCCCAAATTTTGTATCCCGAGAGGATACGAAATTCACATCTCGAGAATGTAGCCAAAAAATCATATCCTAGTCCAAAAAATTTCATCTGGGAAACAGTGTGAAAAATAGTGATCACCACGAGGTGATCACCTTAAAATAGCTGATCTACACGCTATTTGGAGTTTCTAGATCCACCTAACCAAATTCTCATCCTAGCCCGATCCCAAAATTTCGCATCATGATCACCCGGTGCGCATCCGCCTTTTCGCATCGAATCTCTGTGATGCTCATTGGATTTCGCATCCAGATCCGAGCCAAGATTTTGTATCCGCTACCTTGCTATGTTTTTTCGCATCGCATCCCTGTGTTGCACCTATGATTCAGAGTGATCAACACGTGATTTCCCATTCGTCCAGGGATGCGAAATATCGCTGAAGCCGAGCAAATTTTCAGGGCATGCCAGACCCGATGTGCACACGTGGTTTTGAGTGATCATAGCGTGTCGATCATTTGATTTTTACGTGCCAAACCATGCTTTTCCAAATTGAAAGATTGAGTTGCGAAAGTGATTCTCCTTGATCGCACCATGCTGATCAGCTGTTTTCGAGTGATCAACAATGGATTTGCCGAAAATTCAAAATATTTTCCACCGTCGAGTTTTGCCATAGGATCGGACCGAGGTGCTCAAGGATTTTGAGCTGATGTGACCGAGTCATTAACGTATATTTTACCATATCAGATTTTCCAAGTTTATTAATGACTTTTCGAATCCGATAACGATGATTTCGGCAATCGACGATATATTCAACCTTTTTCGAACACGTCGCAACTTCGACCAAATCGCTAACTGTTTTCCGATGACGTTCTCGAGACTCGAGCATGTCGCAAACCATAATCCTGATGTGTGACTGCTTTGCCAAAAAGTGGGTCAACACCTTACCTTCTAAAACATATTTTTCTTGACCAAACAGAGATGTGTTTTGCGAGTAAATCAAAAATCCAATAATCTGCAAGCTAAAGACAGGAGAAGTCTAATAGGAAAACCAATAACCAGAAAGCTGAAGAGCTGTGAAACCAAAAAACAAGAAATCCAAAGAACGTAAAAGTCACGACCTCGCCGGATCGTACTAACCCGAAATCCACGATCGCACCGAATCATATTGGTCATAAGACCAAAACCTGCAATCAAAGTTCGACGATCGCTCTGGATCGTCCCTTGAAAGATAACACTATAAGAAAAAGTCACACAAACATTGGCTAAAAAAAAATGTCCTCGTTTTTCTGGAGTGATGTCTTTGTCGGTGATGTCCAAAGTACCCCTTTTTTACATCAGTTAAAAGACGATGTCAAAGCAGCTTTAAGACATCTTAAATTAATTACTTAACTATTGTAGTATGTATTTTACCATATCAACTTTTGACTAATGTCTATGATGGCTTTATACTAATGTCTATAATGGCTGGTTTATGTTGTTTTCTCATCTCATATACAGAAATAAATATTTATAAAATGAAACACTATTGCACAAAATTTAATAGTCAAACAGTATTTTTGTTTAATGAAATATTTTATTTCAACATATGAAATAGCACAAATTTCTAACTCCAACTATTTTACATTCATATTTCTCATGCACAATTCAATACATTCCACAATCATTTTTACATTGCCACCTTGCTACAACACACATCCCTCTAGCTGACTTGAACTTGATTTTCATTGTCTAGCTTGTGCTCCAACTGTCCATTTTTCTGTACCTATCATACACATTTCTTGAGCAGTAAACTGTAAAATATAATATATTTTGAACAGTAATTCAAAGCCTAATGTGGTAGCAAGCATGACATGTGACAGCAGAGTTTCTAACTTGAGACATGATCAAAACATCATAGATATGGAAATGGACTCACAAGCTCGACAATAGAACCAAGTACAGATTGTCAAGTAACATGAACAACCCAGAATGAACATGAGTCAACATAGCACAACAAGTTCAACACTGCAAATAACAGCATGGGTGCAAAACCGAATGGCTTGGTCAAGTCTGGACTCAACAGTGAACTTGAACTTGGTGCTAGGTGAAACACAAGTGGTGAACAAAAGTAAACAAGCAACTAACAGTAGAAAGTTTGAACTTGCATAGTACAAACAGCAGCTCTATGAGCTCAGTGTTAAGCACAAGTACACAACATATATGAGAGAACATGAATAAGATGGGTGAAAATCATGGTGGAACAACAAACTCAACAAGATGAAGTACACAATCCATACTCGACATGGCAGACTCAACATGGTCTTGTGTACACAAATATACAAATAGCAAATGCTCAAATGACCAAGTGTATGTGAACAACATTAAATAAATAAATAAAACATAATTGCATATATAGGATTTTTATCCAATATAATACCCAATTCATGTTAGGCCTTTCAACCATTATCGAGAAGTGACTTGAATAATTTTTATGTAACTTAGTCGGCTTTTATGTAACTTGAATAATTTTTATAAGACTTAACTAATTTTTTTATAAACTTAATGTTCAACGAAGCAATGGAAGCTTAAAATGTCTTTACAAAATCCGTGGTTCGGTATTGAGAAGTTGAAACAATGGTTGCATAATCATGTATATACCATAGTATAAAAAAAAATAAAAAGAAGAAGGAAAAGTTTACGTTATTTTTATAATTGCACCAAGATAAAATGGCATCCAGCATAAGAAGTTGTTAACTAACTGTAATGTAAACGTGAATTCAGAAGAAGCAATTTTAGTGGTTTAAGTGTTTTACCTTCAAGAGGATTTGGGCTGATAAAACCAAAAAACAAAATTTGCACAGGCCTTTTTATGGAGAAATAAGGGCTTTATGCCAACAAGTAGAATTAACAGACATGGACAATCAAATGGAAAATTGAGCATATACAAAATGATGGTTAACAATTGTGTTTGTTGTTTTGTATGCTTTTATGGATGTATTTTCCATAAGCTAACAGTAGGATATGCATGTCTTGTGCAAATAAAATGAGTTAATATAACAGACTACCATAAATACAGACATGCTCAAGTGAAGCAGGGTATGCTAACATTTTGTTTAGAGCTCGTATGCAATACATGAAAGTATTAAAAAATTGACAAAATGCTATAAGTCATACCTGTTGTGTAACGATAGCACCTTGAGGGTCATCGGGAGCTAGTGCTGAAAGAAGAGCTTATAATGACAGATGCGCAGACTCAAGAGTATGGGCTGGGCTCCATTCATCCTTCAATATATCCAGATGAATTTGTTATAAACATATAACTGCACGACATAGTGTTTTTCTTCTACAACTGGCTAGAAATTATGACTTAATTAAACTTCTCAATAATGGTTGAAATGACCAAGCATATATCGGATTTTTACCCTATATAAAATTCATATATTTCATATATTTTTAATTTCTCATTCAGCTCATTTAGCTTTTGATGACTTGAGCCTAGTACATGCAGATATACGCCATATGCTAGCCACCTACTAGATGACACATAATTTACCACAAGAGTACAATTGTAGCATCCCGAAATTCGGTCCAATTTGAGCTGACTAAATAACACAAGTCCAACCCACGTTACACTGGAAATCAGAAAACTAATAAAAAGAAGTTAGAGGGTGAGAATAGATAAGATAGAAACTTAGAATAGAAGAAGAAGAACATACAACATCAGAGTAACACGAATCTCACAGCAGAACGAACAACATATAATAGATAACATATTCTTGAAATAAAATCAGTATATGTATACAGTAACATTATCAGAGAACAACACTTACAACATAGCAGAAATAACTATAGCTATATAATCCTGAAACCTTCTGCTCCAAGCTCTCTAGGTATATTGTAAAATCCTTACTACTTGACTGCTCGTACAAAATTGGGCACCCAAGAGTTTAGGGAAAATAAACTCTGGGTCAGTTATGGGACTGGTATGAGTAAAACAGTTTAAAACAGTTTGAGCCATTAAACGATATCTCATAAGAGCACGCCGTATAACGAAATAGGCTTTTCCCTTATGAGAATCCAAAATAAACTTTATATCAAAACTCATTGATATTATAATAATGCCTATCAACCACAATATAATAATCATTGAGCAGAAACGCTTTCATCTCACGTTTTACATATATAGTATACAATCAAAACCGCAAGCACGTATTGGGTAATGGATTTCCGACTATGACAAGGTATGGAACCACCTTTCTCTAGTGTACCTCTAGAGAGGAATACACTGGGTTCAACAAGAACATCTTGCAACCTGGCCACACATGACCGATCACTCATTTCGCTTGAGTGTATCGAATGTATATCACCAACGGTTGGGATCAGCAACCGTTTCCGGAATGGGACAGCATCGACAATAGAATTTTAGAAGTAAATGAAGCTCTAGATCAGGTGATTATACACCCTAATAGGTGCGACCTGCATAGCCATGCTGCCTGCTCAATTTTTGTCATTTCCCAGTTGTGAGGCTAGAGGCCGCGCTTATATCTGAAAGACCACACATTTATTCACTTTGAATGCCACATCGTCATACCCGCCAAATCACAAATTGATTTCCCCAAAAATACCATGGGTATACAGCTAAGGGAAACGACACCAAATGTAAATACGTTTAAAGAGATCAACTTACGCGATCTATTAAATATACTCTGTCAGGCATTCTTCCATACAGGTCGTCCTGGGACTGGACATACCGAAGGCACTATTCAGTACAACCATCTTAGGCAATCTTTACTTAAGATTTATACAACAACCCTTGCACTTTACTTCGTCTTCAATTTTCTTTGGCATATATGATTCGCAACGCTTATGCCAATACAGAGTGGTTCTTCAGATAATAATCCAACCGGTCTCTCTATATTAACAACATTAAAATGGTCAAAAACATCGATAGTCGGTGAGTTAACTATCAAAGAAAAATAGGTGTGCAAACAAAGATATTATTTCCAAATGGAAATTTTATCGATCAATCAACATTCAACATTTATCTCTTAAATTAATTTATCATTAATTTATTCATTCTCCATTTCCTGTTTCTCTCTCTCTCTCTTTATATATATATACATATATATATATATATATACACACAGAAATCCTTATTTTCTAAATTTAAAAAATATACGTTATTAATCATTGGAAAACATTTCCATCTCCTTTCCACGTATCACTATCATTCCAGTATTCTTTACCATCCAACATTTCATTTTCTATGATTAGAAAATATCACTGATTTTATTTGGAAAACATTTCCAAAACTCATTCCTTGGATTTAAACAGATGTTTAAATAAAACATCGCCATGCCAACCCAAACCGTTACCTTCATTAACTATATTCACTTAACCAACCTTCACTATCAAACCTTACCATTCCTTAGTTAAGAAGGAAGTCAATCAAGTTGGGGTATAATTACCTCCCGGACCTTAACTGAACAACGTTTTAACTTCGAAATAGTCAAAGTTCATCTTTTAAATCTTTAACAAACTTCCTTACGTAACTCTCTTTCGAATAAATCTCTATTCCATAACTCTTTCCTTTGAATCAACTATATTCGATAATCTCTCTTCTTCGAGGAACCTATATTCGAATAACTCTATTCAATTAACACTATTCGATTTACTCTTATCAGTTAGCTCTATTTGATTAACTCTATTTGATTTACCCTACTGGATTAACTCTATTCAGTTAACTCTAACTAATTTACTCTTATCAATTAACTCCTTTCGAATAAACTATATTCGCTTAACTCCTTTCGAATAACTAATATTCGATTAACTCCTTTCGAACAACTAATATTCGATAACTCCTTTCGAATAACCAATATTCGATAATTTCTTTCAAATAACTAATATTCAATAACTCCTTTCGAATAACCAATATTCGATAATTTCTTTCGAATAACTAATATTCGATAACTCCTTTCGAATAACTAATGTTCGATAATTTCTTTCGAATAACTAATATTCGATAAATCCTTTCAAATAACTTTAGTTCGATTTAATTCTAATCGATTAACTCTAACTGGTTAACTCTAACTGATTAACTCTAACTGGTTAACTCTAACTGATTAACTCTAACAGTTTAACTCTAATTGGTTAACTCTAACTGATTAACTCTAACTGATTAATTCTAACTGATTAACTCTAACTCTAACTGTAATCGATTAACTCTAACTCTAATCGATTAATTCTAATTCGATTAACTCCTCTAACTCAATTTGATTAACACCTTTTTATTAACTCTTTTGGTTTACTCTACATCCATATTCAGTTCCAAATATCGATGTTGAAATCGATTCTTACTTCTCTATATAAGTCCTGACTTATATATTCCATTTATCCAATGATAAATATTTTACTTAATTTATAAAATATTATTTATAAATTAATCTTCCCAATTTATCTGTTAAATAGATTCTATTTATTATCTACTTGAAACAAATCTTTTCCATTTATCTGTTAAAAACAGATTTCCATGTTCTATTCATTTTCCAAATATTTTCTTTTACAATCCGACTTATTTTTCAAATAAATATTCCTTTCCAATTCTATTTGTAAATGTTTTACAAATATTTCCCTTTCTATTTTATTTGTAAATGTTTTACGAATATTTCTCTTTCTATTTTATTTGTAAATGTTTTACAAATATTCCCTTTTCATCTTTCTATTTATTTAACAAATAAGTATTTTCCTTTTCTATTTGTTTCACAAATATTTTCCTCTATAACTCTTATTTATTTCCCAAATAAATAATACCTTTATACTTCTATTTATTATCTCAATAAATATTCCTCTTTATAAAATCCTTTGATTTTATAAATAAATTTCCTTTTATCTTTTCTAATTCATTTTATAAGCAAGTATCCTTTTTATAAAATCCTTTGATTTTATAAATAAATTTCTTTTATCTTTATCATATTTATTTTTAATAAATATTTCCTTTTCAAAACCCTTTTAATTTTATAACTATTTTCTTTTATAAAATCCCTTTCTCCTTTTCTATAAAAAATCCATTGATTTTATATAACTAATTTATTTTCAAAATACACTTTAAAAATCCCCATTTCTACATTCCAGTCTTACGGTGTAATGAGCCGCATTTTTAGCTATCGAATAATTAACTAATTTAATTATTAAATATCGAGAGGCGTATCGATAACCAGAATTAAATAATATTTATATTTAATTAATATAAATAATATAATAATATATTTAATTCATAAATAATCAAAAATAGTGGAATTCACAATATAGTGTGAATTGGATTATTTAAAATATATAGTTCAGTTTAGAGTTTAATTATATGAACAAATATATTCAATCGACGACAATTGAACGTATAGTTTATAATATAATTATAAACGAGCGTGTAATGACGTGGCAGTTCGCTACTTGGCGATTTGAACTTCAACTGAATATACAGGGTTCGTTTTGAATCGGATTTCTGTAAAACAAGAAACGTTCAGAGCTGGTGGAGTATATTTTCTAGTGGAAGAGAAAAATCGGGATTTCATCATGTAGATTTTGATTTATGTCCAAATCAAATTTTAGAAAAGTCGCTATGGAATTCCTTTATAATTTATAAAGACTTATTTATAATTTAGAAGGAATTTCATTATAGATCGAATATCGTTTAAATTGGGATTTTAAATGTCAAGTTAGAAATTCATATAGGAATATTCTAAAGCAGTTTGGTATTCCACGGGGAATATATATGATAATATTTATTTATAAATAGTTAATTTAATTGTTTTTAAATATATTTAATATTTAAAATGGTTAATTTAGAGATTTAAAAATAGCCAGTTTTGCAAACGACCTCAGAATTCGAAGAAACTAGTTTTGCTGGATCCACAATATTAAGTTATTGCTAGATGTCAAGTTTTGTGATTTTTAGAATCAGTGTGTGGCCGTACGGGATTTTTAATGTGAAAAGCAGTCAGTATTTTGACCTTTAAAAATACATTGTGTGAGCAAATAGAGTCGGAATTCGACGAAACCAGTTTCGTTGGGTCCGCAATGTTGAACTGTAAGTGCATGTCCAGTTTCGTGATTTTTGGGTATTGTATGTGACCATAGGGATTTTTAAAGACGAATATAAATAACGTAGGATTAAAAATTAATATTTTTAATCAAATAAAAAAATATCAAAAATATCCTATATAATACCCTTAAAAATCAAAACCTAATCTCATTTACTCCTTGGTCAAAATAAGTCCGCCGCTGTTCTCTTCTTTCAATTTTCAGAAAAACCAAAGGATTTAAATCCAAAATAAATCGAATTAAAATCTATAACATCCGAGATAATTATACTTGGATTCACGTAAGGTTCCTCTTTAGTTTGGTATACTTTGTGAGGTGTTCAACGCAAATATTTTCGCGCTGTGAAATTGCAGCGGACATTGGCTCTTTCTAGGGTTTGGGTATTCGACGAGTGGAGGCTTTGATTCATGAAGTGGTGTTGGTAATTGGGTTGAGGAGATCGAATGGAAACTTATGGTGTGGTTTTTGGGGTCAACGTTGGTAAAACAATTCGCTGTTTTCATGCTACAGCGAAGAGAACGACCGTCGATGCCAGCACCAGGAGGAGGCCGCGAGCTTGACTTGATGGCATTGAGATTGAAGAGCTTTAGAAGAGAAAACTGTTTGTGATTTTTGTTTGGGTTTTTGTTTAAGAACGGAGGATCGGTGGGAGCATGATATTTGGGAAATGGCTTGAACACGGTACCTGGAGCCGATAATCATATTGGGGAAGAATGCTTTTTGCGGATGGGGCTTGGTTTCTGGCCCAACGAATATGGCAAAGGCCCAATTTTAAAAGGATAGTTTAAGTCCAATTAAATTTAAATTGTGTAAAAGAGTGTAAATTGAATAACTTCGTCATATGTTAACGGAATTCAGCGAAACAAGATCCGTTGGGATTGTATGGACAAGCACTTCATAATGGAACTGATTGAGAGAGAATTCGACCTCATTACAATTTATTGCAAAATAAATTGTCTGTCTGAATCAAGCGATGGTTATCGTTATTAACGATGATCGTCCAATGTGAGTAAAACTCCCCAACTCTAAACAGTTCTATTTTTATAACGTATATTTAGAACTGATAAATGATGACTGATTGCTGTGTGCTGACTATTTGGTTGAATTTTTTATGTATTGGTTGGATTTATATATAACGATATATATATATATAAATTGTTAATCGAATATTGATTTTGTTTATCAGAATAATTTTATATTCGTGTTGTTTAACATCTGTGATGCAGGGAAACAGGTTGGAGGGACCCAATAGGGTTCCTCAATATATAAAATAATGTTTTGTTTCATATATCGTGATATATGATGTGCTATATAATCTATTATTGATTATGTGTGTTTAAATGATATCAATCACTGTTAATTGGTATTATAAATACCGTAAGACTGGAATGTAGAAAAGGGGATTTTCAAAAATGTATTTTGAAAATAAATTAGTTATATAAAATCAATGGATTTTATATAGAAAAGGAGAAAGGGATTTTAAAAAAGAAAACAGTTATAAAATAAAAAGGGTTTTGAAAAGGAAATATTTATTGAAAATAAATATGATAAAGATAAATGGAAATTTATTTTTAAAATCAAAGGATTTTATAAAAAGTAAAGTAGCTTGTAAAATGAATTAGAAAAGATAAAAGGAATTATTTATAAAATCAAAGGATTTTATAAAGAGGAATATTTGTTTAAGAAATAAATACAAGTATAAAAGGGTTATTTATTTAGAAAATAAATAGAACAAATATAAAGGAAATTATTTGTGAAGACAAATACAAAGGAAGATATTTGCACAAACAAATAGAAAAAGGATATATTTGTAAACCATTTACAAATAGAAATAAAAAGGGTATATTTGTAAACCATTCACAAATAGAAGTGAAAAGGGTATATTTGTAAACCATTTACAAATAGAAATAAAAAGAATATTTGTAAAACATTTACAAATAGAATTTAAAAGGAAATATTTGTAAAACATTTACAAATAGATTAAATGGAAATATTTATTTATATGAAATAAATAGAATTAATCAAAGGAGTTAATTCAAAGGAATATATCAAAGGAGATAATTCAAGGGAATTAATCAAAGGAATTAATTCAAAGGAATTAATCAAAGGAGATAATTCAAAGGAATAAATCAAAGGAGTTAATTCAATAGAGTAAATGAGTTAGAGCTAACCGGTTAGAGTTAATCAATTAGGGTTGACCAGTTAGAGTTGATCAGTTAGAGTTAACCAACAGAGTAATTAAATAGAGTTAATCGAATTAGAATAAATCGATTAGAGTTAGTCGAAAAAGGAGTTATCGAATTTAGTTATTCGAAAGTGAGATTATTGAATATAGTTTATTCGAAAGGAGCTAAATCGAATATAGCGTATTCGAAAGAAAGAGATCGAATATAGTTTATTCGAAAGAGTGAGTTAATCGAATATAAGTTATTCGAAGAGAGATAATCGAATATAGGTTATTTGAAGAAGGGTTAATCAAATAGAGATTACTTGAAGAAAGTTAATCGTCGAATTTGATTATATCGAATTCGGGAAAGTACTTATACTTTCTGGTGTTTAAATCAGGGTTTATTTATTTATAAATTAGGTGTTTATTTATTTATTCACGTTAAAGAATAAAAGTTATAATTGAAGTTAGATATTTCGAAAGTAGGGATTATAACGTTATCGTTATAACCAATGTTTCAATAAAGAAGTGGATTCGTAAATAGAATCCGAGAGTTACGTAAGGAAGTTGTTAAAGGTTTAAAAGATAAACTTTGACTATTTCGAAGTTAAAATGTTGTTCAGTTAAGGTCTGAGAGGTAATCATACCCCAACTTGATTGACTTCCTTCTTAACTAAGGAATGGTAAGGTTTGATCATAAAGGAGTTTGGAAATATTCCAAATAAGAATTAGAAATGTTTTCTGATAATAGAAGATAAGAATTTAAAATATATGGAGACATGACATAAGAAAATTAATGAACTAAAGAGATAAATGTTGAATGATGATTGATCGATATAATTTCCATCTGGAAATAATATCGTTGTTTGCACACCTGTTTTTCTTTGATAGTTAAATCACAGACTATCGAAGTTTTGACCATTCTAACGTTGTTAATATGGAGAGAACGGCTGGATTATTATCCGAAGAACCACTCCGTATTGGCATAAGCATTGCGAATCAAATATGCCAAAGATAATTGAAGACGGAGTAAAGTGCAAGGCCTGTTGTATAAATCTTAGATAACAATTGCCTAAGATGGATGTACTGAATAGTGCTTCGGTTTGTCCAGTCCCAGGACAACTTGTATGAACGAAGGTCTGACAAAGTATATCTGATAGATTGCGTAAGTTGATCTCTTCAAACGTATTCACGTTTGGTGGCAGAGGAATTCGTTTCTCTTAGCTGTATACCCGTGTTATTTTTGGATAAATCAATTTGTGATTTAAAGGTTATGACAATGTGACATTCTAAGTGAATGAAGATGTGGCATGTAAAAGATAAGCGTAGCTTCTAGCCTCACATCCAGTAAATAACAGAAATCGAGCAGGCAACATGGCTGTGTAGGTCGCACCTATTAGGGTGTATAATCACCTGATCTAGAGTTTCATTTACTTCTAAAAATCTATTGTTAATGCTGTCCCATTCGGGAAACGGTTGCTGATCCCAACCGTTGGTGATATACATTCGATACACTCAAGCGAAATGAGTGGTCGTTCATGTGTGGCCGGGTTGCCAGATGTTCTTGTTGAACCCAGTGTATTCCTCTCTAGAGGTACACTAGCGAAAGGTGGTTCCATACCTTGTCATAGATGGAAATCCATTACCCAATACGTGCTTGCGGTTTTGATTGTATACTATATATGTAGAACGTGAGATGAAAGCGTTTCTGCTAGATGATTATTATATTGTGGTTGATAGACATTATTATAATATCAAAAGGTTTTTATTTAAAGATATTTTGGATTCTCATAAGGGAAAACCCGTTCCGTTATACGGCGTGGTCTTATGAGATATCGTTTACTTGTTCAAACCGTTTGAAACTATTTTACTCATACCAGTCCCATGACCGACCCGGAGTTTATTTTGTTTTGTTTTCCCTAAACTCTTAGGTGCCCAATTTTGTACGGGCAGTCAAGTAGTCGGGATTTAAGATACTTGAAGAGCTGGAGCAGGAGGATTCAGGATCATATAGCTATTGTTTATTTCCGCTGTGTTGTAAGTGATGTACTTTGATAATGATTTATATTCAAGTACAAATGTATATTTCAAAGTATGTTATATATATTATATGTTATTCGTTCCGCTGTGAGGTTCATGTTACTTTGATGTTGTGTTCTTCTTCTATTCTAAGTTTATATCTTATCTTTCCTCACCCTCTAATTTCTTTCATTAACTACCGGTATTTTTTGATGTTTGGTTAGTCGTCATTGAGTTTATGGAGATAACCAAAGTTGACAAAAATCGGGTCGTTACAGTTGGTATCAGAGCTTAAGGTTAAGTATTACCTTAGCTCTATGGCGTGACTCGGTAGAGATGGGGTTAGTAATAACCTAGATTGAGTTTGATTGTATATATACGAGAGAGCGTATTTGTTATTTGATATAAAAATGATTTTATATTGTGGAGCTTTATTGTTCGAGTAGTTTATGAATTCTGGTCGATATAGTAATGCAAACTGTGTTGATAGGTGTTTATAAACACTTGAATACGATGAACCAACATGGTATCTTTTGAAAAGAGGGTAAATGGAATATTTTTACCCAATTTGTATTTTGGTATGCGTTGGTTGTTATTATAATCGAGTAAGATTATAAAAGTGAAGTGGTTATAAATAACCAATCAAATTTCGTATAAGTATTACGAAGTGAATTAAATCTGAAATTTAATCAGAATTCGAAATTAGAACCCTGGAAATTCAGATAAGTGGTTGTAATTGAATCTGGATTGATTAAAATCTTGTGAGATTTAAAATTGTTTTGAGAATGATACTTGGAATTGATTTCAAGAATGGAAGTGTTTTTGTTGAAAAGTGATATAGTATTGAACTCACTCCGATAGCTAGAATATAGATTCCGACGATCATTATGACATCATCGATGTTCGTTTTCGAGTTGTAAGTGACAGATTACTACCAAAGATTTTGTTTTAAAATCGTTTTCGAAAACAAGTTATTCGGAAATTCAAAGGTTTAAATTTTTTTGTTATGATTTCAAATTGATTTGAAATAAAAACCCAGGAATTTAAATTCTAGAATTTAAATGTAACTTGTGAAGTTAAGTAAAACTGGAGTTAATCAGAGAATAATCTGAAATAGGATTAAGTGATAAGTTAAGAGTTCGGAATTTTTGATTGGGGTTAAAATGAAATTGAGCTTCGAGATAAGCGAAAAATTGTGTTGAGATTGGGTTGATTGAAATTGGTTGGAAATTGATTGGAATGATATGGTATATATTGAATTGGTAACATGTGCAGGGATATAATGATATGCCCAACAAAAAGGTACAAGTTTATATTTGATATGAGTTGGAATTTATGAGCCAATTTGGCAAGCCGTTTGTGTAATACCCCACCTCCACTAGGGTCACTCACAAAGGGAATGCACTAGTTTTGGTGGAGTATTATCTAGGTAAACATACACGGAGATATCACAAGGCAGAACATAAATAAAGCAGCGGTAGAAATTAAAAACCAAATTTTTATTACTTTCAAGAAAAGAGTCAAAACCCCATATATCCAAGGTACAAATTATTCCATTACATCAAGTTCCAAATAAAGAAGCATAAACTTAAGATAACAAAAGTAAATTATTCCCCATAAATAGCAGAAGCAGCCATAGCATAGCTCAAGACCAAACCGTACATGAGCTGTCAGAAAGCAAGCTAAATCCAAGCTAAGAGCTAGTGTTTCCTCCCTAAGAACCTGGGGGGGGATGAAAGAAAAAGAGGCAAAAGAAAAAGGGTCGGTCATAAGGCTGGTAAGCACTAGTGACTTTCAGTATAAAAACTAGTAAAGGTAACATGACATGCGAAAACTGGAATTAAACATAAGGATGATAACAGGACTGATATGATAAACAAGATAACTCAAGTCTAGCATCGCATATTCAAGATTCGCTGCACCAACTGTACTAGTGTTCTAACCCATGTCAAGTATTAATCATGAAATAATCCCTTGGCCCAGTATCATGAAGTGACCCATTACGGGGTCCTACGGTACGATCTACTAATCAATCGGCTCCCTACAAGTTCTAGCTCGTCATGTGTCTGTGTCATACGGCCCTATCCTGAAATGTAGTCACCTGTGCTAGGTCCACCATAGGGTGTATCAAGCCCTATGGTGCCAACGACCGACACGAATCAAGCACACACAGTGTAAACCTACGGGTGCCCAATGCCTGCTTTTTCAACTCCGAACTACGTGCATGACCATAGTCTGCCTGAACCTACAATGGCGCACCTACTCAGCCGTCGTTCTGGTCGCTTACAATCAGCCCAGTAATCGTGCCCCACCCTGCCTAGTCCCAGGATATCGTGATACATCTAAGTGGGTTACTGCTGAAAAGGACCGCGTAACTAGGGTTTCTAATGGGTTAAGCATTGTCATTCAAATTCGTGACTTAACCCTATCCAAATCATGTATCAAGTTGGTTAAGTGTGTTCAAGTGGTTCATGACTTAACCCTATCAAATCATCGTGTCAAATTGGTTAAGTATATTCAAGTGGTTCATGACTTAACCCTATCAAATCATCATGTCAAATTGGTTAAGTATATTTAAGTGGTTCATGACTTAACCCTATCATGTGGCATTAATTCATTAACGCACCCCAACCTATCACATTAGACTAATTATTGCGGTCACTGGATTTGCCGTGCGGTTCCGGGAAGATTTACACCACAACATAGTCTAACCTCGGGTTTTACGTGCGTTATGACCAACTACCCACATTGGATCCTATTTTTTACAGTTACTGGATTCGCCGGGCGGTTCCGGGCAGGTTTACACTGCAAACTCAACCCAACCTCGAGTTGGCCATTTTCAAGTTTATCTAAGTGTCATGTCCATGTTCAAGTTTTCATGTCAAAATTCATGTCGAGTTTCATGTCAGGTTTCATGTAAATTTCATGTCAAGTTCTTGTCCATATATAGGTTCAAGTTATAATAACGTTCATATTCAAGTTCAAAGCCAATTCATGTTTTACCTAATCTACCCAAATTGTATTCCCATCGCACGTAAACTCAAATCAATACAAATAAATCTAATTAGGGTATAATATAAAAAGGGACGGCTATAAGGTGGCAAAAGTGATTACTAGCATAACATGGTATAACTTGAGATTAATGATTATAACAATACTGGCATATGGAATATCGGCCTCAAACATAAAGATTCCAAATCTAGCAAAATAAGGTACTAGTCAAGATAACAGTTGACATAAGGTGATAGTCATGGTAATGGTTGACATAAGGTGATAGTCATAAACTTGTGACTAATAGCAGATTCAACATTGCAGGCATGATAATACGAGGGGTTTTTCTTTTTGATTTACAACATGAATAGGCCCCAAATCAATGTCATAGTAATATACCCAAAAGTCAAGATCCAAGATGAACAAGAATGGATGTAAAACAGTCATCATACACAGGTTCAATTTCAATTTACAACATATTCATATTGCATTTACAGTTTAAATCTAAAAGTAACTGGGGCTTACAGATCGTGGTTCGAGAATTAGAAAAAGAAAGTCGATGTTGAATCTTTATATGTTAGTCAAGTCCTAACAGAAATCCCCAAATCAGCAATTCTCTTAACGTAGTTTCGACGCAGAAGAAGTAGTCCCCTTCTCTAACTTTTCAACCAGAATTAGAGCAGCATAAGGTCAGAGAGAATTTTGTGTAGAGAGACTAGTGTTAGGGGCTGTTTATATAGGGTCAGGCCAACGAATGTAGACAGAAATGAGGCCAGAAACATCAAAGTGAATCCAGCTTCAAAAGTGGGCTCGGCCACCAGGTCGACCCCCAGGTCGACACCTAGGTCGACACTATGGTCGACCTGGTCCTGGGCAGGTCGTCTCTATGGTCGACCCCCAGGTCGACACTATGGTCGACCTGGTCCTGGGCAGATCGACTCTATGGTCGACCCCCAGGTCGACCTGGTCCTAGGCGGGAAATTTCCCGCCCAGTCTGTTCTGTGGTTTGAATTCAAAATTCGAATTCTGAGCTGTTTTGAACTTGAAAATTTCTGAAAACTTCGAAGGGTCATAACTTGGTCATACGGACTCCGATTTTTGACAACTCGGACTCATTTCCAAGCAGAATTTCGAGACGAACGCAATGGCGTAACCCGTTTCCCTTGATTCTCATTTAAAATTAATTCTGCCATGATTTATAGTTATAACACGTTATCAAAATACGGGTTGTTACATTCTCCCCTCCTTAAAGGATTTCGTCCCCGAAATCTCTAAGTTAGGGAGGATGTCTCCTACCATCCTTCATCCATCTACTCAAAACATCATCCACAAGCAACCATTGTCCTTAAAAGGTTTCTAGTGTTGTATGAACATGTGCAAAAAGTGTGTGTATATGTACTTATCTAATGCAGAAGATCAGGCGGTTACTGATTCAGTAAACCTCCTTAATGCAAAATATGTTAGTGTAATGAATCCAACATGTATGCAGATTCCTAACATAATTTATAATCTCTACGTGAGTGCACATAACATTCATTTATATGCAACATCCAAGTGATAGAATAACAAGTTCCATCCATGTACAAGTATAAGCACTCATGCATATGCAACATGAAAATGTGACTGAGCCGATCTAGTGCCTAATGTGTGCCATGCATTCACTAGCAACCACTTGCATACACTTGCAATCATTTGCAAACATCAACCATAACATGTTTCAATCACATGTTTACATCCATATGGTTCTACCTAAGGTTCTCAAGATAAGATCGAGAAGATAACAAGACAAATGTAGGTAGTAGAAGCATGATACGAAAAGGTTTTCAAGTTTATAGGAAAAAGAGATCAAGAATGTACCCTAAAAAAGAAATGGGTAAAGCGCGCGTATCTTCTCTTCGGTTTCCAAAGTTGCATCTTCTTGGGCTTCAATCCACTGCACTTTAACTAGCTTGACTTCTCGATTCCTTAGCTTCTTAATCTCCGTTCCTAAGATACGAATCGGAACTCGCCTCAATGTTGCTTCTTTTTCCACTTCTACGTCTTCAAGGATGCTTGGCTCAACCACTTCGGCTGACTCATGCAAGCACTTTCGGAGATGCGAGACGTGAAAGACATTGTGTACTCCAGTCAGCTTCTCGGGTAAGTCTACCTTATAGGCCATCCGTCCAATCATCTCAGTGATAGGGAACGGCCCTACGAACCTTGGTGCTAGCTTTCCAACTGCTCCAAAACGAACTACATTGCGTAACGAAGAAACTTTTATAAAGACCATATCTCTGACTTCGAACTCTAGGTCTGTCCTTCTCTTGTCCGCATAAGATTTCTGTCTATCTTGGGCCATTTTCATCCGTCTTCGTATCAACTCAACCTTTTCAGAAGTGGCCCTTATCATGTCGGGCCCAAGTATAAGCCTATCTGTCGTTTCCCACCAACAAGTTGGTGACCTGCATGGTCTTCCATACAAGGCTTCGAATGGTTCCATCCCGATGCTAGCTTGATAACTGTTATTATAAGAAAACTCTACGAGAGGAAGATGGTCTTCCCAAGTACCACCAAAGTCAATAACGCATAGCCTCAGGAGATCTTCTAGTACCCTATTTACCCTTTCGGTTTGTCCATCCGTCTGTGGGTGATAGGTCGTGCTTAAACTCAGTCGTGTACCCATTGCTTCTTGCAGACTGTTCCAAAATTGGCTAGTGAAAATCGGGTCACGATCACCAACTATACTAGAAGGAACCCCGTGCAAAAGCTAGGTTCTTCTTTGTTAACTTAGTAAGAGGGGCTGAAATCTTAGCGAAGTCCTTAATGAACTTTCTGTAGTAGCCCACCAAACCGAGAAAGCTCCTCACCTCCGTTGCATTCTTAGGAATTTTCCAGTCTTGTACCGCAACTACCTTTGCGGGGTCCACGGCTATGCCTTGCTTAAAAACTACATGTCCAAGGAACCGAACTTCCTTCCTCCGAAAATGGCATTTGGAGAACTTAGCCTTTAACTGGTGTGCTCTAAGTGTTTCCATGACTTCCTTGAGATGTCTAGCATGCTCTTCTTTATCTTTTGAGAAGACCAAAATATCATCCACGAAAACTACCACAAACTTGTTAAGGAACTCCCAAAACACCCTACTCATCAAATCTACAAAGTACGCGGGTGCATTCGTTAACCCAAACGGCATGACGAGCCATTCGAAGAACCCATCTGGAGTCCTAAACGC
This sequence comes from Allium sativum, assembly GCA_030737875.1. Taxonomy (NCBI): domain Eukaryota; kingdom Viridiplantae; phylum Streptophyta; class Magnoliopsida; order Asparagales; family Amaryllidaceae; genus Allium; species Allium sativum. Next base: position 612,864,522 of record CM060921.1, on the reverse strand, counting down.
GGTTTTTTCAATGCTATCCTCAGCCACTCTAAGCTGATGGAATCCTGTGGCTAGATCGAATTGAGAGAAAACAGATGCTCCCACAAGCTGGTCAAACAAATCGTCGATTCTTGGTAGTGGGTGCTTATTTTTCTTAGTTATCTTGTTTAACTCACGATAATCTACGCACAGACGAAGCGATCCATCCGCCTTAGTAGCGAATACCACTGGAGCACCCCATTCAGAAATGCTTCGTCTTATGAAATTTTTCTCAAGTAACTCGTTAACTTGTTTACCGAGCTCTCTTCTTTCTCGCAGGGCCATGTGCCTAACGGGCAATGAAACTGGCTTGGCATTATCAACAAGATAAATTCGGAAGTCTATCTCGCGTTTAGGAGGTAACCGCCTCACCTCATCAAAGACATCTGGATATTCTCGGACCACTCTTACAGATTGCAAATTATCGACGGACAAGTCAAGAGATTCAAGATAACACAACATGACCGGACCCTTAGGGTTACAAGAAATTTCAAGGGTTTTACCAAGGCGAGTCATGAGCCTTACTACTCTTTGTTCACAATCAAGAATGGCTCCATAATCGGACAACCAATCCATACCTAGAATCAAACCGTATCCCATAAATCCGAGAACATAAGCATTACACGTGAATTCTACGCTTAAGATAGAGATCCTCAAATCCACGCACATCATAGATAAATGGGCGGAGCCCCCAATTGGATTTGAAACTATAACGGGATCCTCAACCAGATTAGTACTTAGGTGCAGATTTTCAACAATATCAGAAGAAATAAAAGTATGCGATGCGCCAGAGTCAAATAAGGTTCGAACAGGAAAGTCAGAAATGTAAACAAGGCTTTCTATGGAAATATTACTACCTCAGTCAAGAGCTGGAGTGGTGTTGAGAGCATGCAACTGCCCTCCAGAAGGTCCTGCTCACTGGGTCTGCCCTTGCCCCTGTCCTTGCTTCTTAGGGCAATCCTTGCTGATGTGTCCAGTATCTCCACAATGAAAGCATTCACCCAACTTCCTCTTCTTCTTTCTACAGTCTTTAGCTAGATGTCCCGTAATACCACAAAAGTTGCACTTCCTCATCTCACGTGGTTTGTTGTTGCTCTTGTTATTCTTGTTATTCTTGTTGCCACCCTTCTTGAAGTCTACTTTCTTATTCTGAGTCTCATTAGGCTTAACCTCCTTCTTGCTATTCTTGTCTTCCTCATGATGTAGAGCCATATCCACCAAGCTTTGAAAGGTTGCCCTCATGGGTATATGAGTTATGGCCAAACTGTGTAGTGGCTCGTTCAATCCTCGAGCAAAGCGTACAGCCTTTTTCTGGGCTATGTTGACCAAATCCAAACCAAACCGAGCAAGCCGATTAAACTTATTCATGTACTCCCTAACAGACATGTCCCCTTGCTTGAGTGCTAGGAACCTCTCCATCTGAAGGTTCTCTTCTGCCGACGATAAGAATTTAAGCCCAAACCTCTCTCTAAATCTACCCAAGTCTCAACTGGCCTGGTAGCGTTGGTGACTTCCCACCAAAATGCAGCTTCCTCTTTCAACAACCATGCTGCCAACTGAACTTTCCTATGGTCCTCCACATGAAAGATAATGAACAAGTCTTCAGTCTCCTTTAGCCAGTTTCGTGCCTCAACAAAGGTTTCAGTTCCAACGAAGTTCTTGCCGCCCATTGCTTTAAAGTCTTTGCATATTTTGGCAAAGGCGGTACCAGGAGGAGGAGGAACCGCGGCCACTAGGGGAGGAGGACGAGGGATGTCTACCGGGCCCGCACCGTTGGCCCTAGCTTCTAAGTACCTTCGGAACCATCCAGGTACGGGTATTCCCTCGGGAAGGTGAAGATTAGACATGCTGAAAAACGAAAAGAAAATGATTCAAACGAGGAAACAAAGGAAATTGCTAATGGCTTTTGGGGAATAGCCTTTTTAAACATAAAACTATTCTTGAAAAATGCTTCTTTATAAATGGTTTTGAAAATAGTTTTAGAAGGTTTTTAAAACTTTTTCCTAGCCTGGTAGCCTTCTGCTCTGATACCAAATGTAATACCCCACCTCTGCTAGGGTCACTCACAAAGGGAATGCACTAGTTTTGGTGTAGTATTATCTAGGTAAACATACACAGAGATATCACAAGGCAGAACATAAATAAAGCAGCGGTAGAAATTAAAAACCAAATTTTTATTACTTTCAAGAAAAGAGTCAAAACCCTATATATCCAAGGTACAAATTATTCCATTACATCAAGTTCCAAATAAAGAAGCATAAACTTAAGATAACAAAAGTAAATTATTCCCCATAAATAGCAGAAGCAGCCATAACATAGCTCAAGCCCAAACCGTACATGAGCTATCAGAAAGCAAGCTAAATCCAAGCTAAGAGCTAGTGTTTCCTCCCTAAGAACCTGGGGGGGGGATGAAAGAAAAAGAGGCGAAAGAAAAATGGTCAGTCATAAGACTGGTAAGCCCTAGTGACTTTCAGTATAAAAACTAGTAAAGGTAACATGACATGCGAAAACTGGAATTAAACATAAGGATGATAACAGGACTGATATGATAAACAAGATAAGTCAAGTCTAGCATCGCATATTCAAGATTCGCGGCACCAACTGTACTAGTGTTCTAACCCATGTCAAGTATTAATCATGAAATAATCCCTTGGCCCAGTATCATGAAGTGACCCATTACGGGGTCCTACGGTACGATCTACTAATCGATCGGCTCCCTACAAGTTCTAGCTCGTCATGTGTCTGTGTCATACGGCCCTATCCTGAAATGTAGTCACCTGTGCTAGGTCCACCATAGGGTGTATCAAGCCCTATGGTGCCAACCACTGACACGAATCAAGCACGCACAGTGTAAACCTACGGGTGCCCAGTGCCTGCTTTTTCAACTCCAGACTACGTGCACGACCATAGTCCGCCTGAACCTACAATGGCGCACCTACTCAGCCGTCGTTCTGGTTGCTTACAATCAGCCCAGTAATCGTGCCCCACCCTGCCTAGTCCCCGGGTATCGTGATACATCTAAGTGGGTTACTGCTGAAAAGGACCGCGAAACTAGGGTTTCTAATGGGTTAAGTGTTGTCATTCAAATTTGTGACTTAACCCTATCCAAATCATGTATCAAGTTGGTTAAGTGTGTTCAAGCGGTTCATGACTTAACCCTATCAAATCATCGTGTCAAATTGATTAAGTATATTCAAGTGGTTCATGACTTAACCCTATCAAATCATCGTGTCAAATTGGTTAAGTATATTCAAGTGGTTCATGACTTAACCCTATCATGTGGCATTAATTTATTAACGCACCCCAACCTATCACATTAGACTAATTATTGTGGTCACTGGATTTGCCGGGCGGTTCTGGGTAGATTTACACCACAACATAGTCTAAGCTCGGGTTTTACGTGCGTTATGACCAACTACCCACATTGGATTTTATTGTTTGCAGTTACTGGATTCGTCAGGCGGTTCCGGGCAGGTTTACACTGCAAACTCAACCCGACCTCAAGTTGGCCATTTTCAAGTTTATCTAAGTGTCATGTCCATGTTCAAGTTTTCATGTCAAAATTCATGTCGAGTTTCATGTAAATTTCATGTCAAGTTCTTGTCCATATACAGGTTCAAGTTATAATAACGTTCATATTCAAGTTCAAAGCCAATTCATGTTTTACCTAATCTACCCAAATTGTATTCCCATCGCATGTAAACTCGAATCGATACAAATAAATCTAATTAGGGAATAATATAAAAAGGGACGGGTATAAGGTGGCAAAAGTGATTACTAGCATAACATGGAATAACTTGAGATAAATGATTATAACATTACTGGCATATGGAATATCGGCCTCAAACATAAAGATTCCAAATCTAGCAAAATAAGGTACTAGTCAAGATAACAGTTGACATAAGGTGATAGTCATGGTAACGGTTGACATAAGGTGATAGTCACAAACTTGCGACTAATAGTAGATTCAACATTGCAGGCATGATAATATGAGGGGGTTTTCTTCTTGATTTACAACATAAATAGGCCCCAAATCAATGTCATAGCAATATACCCAAAAGTCAAGATCCAAGATGAACAAGAATGGATGTAAAACAGTCATCATACACAGGTCCAATTTCAATTTACAACATATTCATATTGCATTTATAGTTTAAATTTAAAAGTAACAGGGACTTACAGATCGTGGTTCGAGAATTAGAAAAAGAAAGTCAATGTTGAATCTTTATATGCTTAGTCAAGTCCTAACAGAAATCCCCAAATCAGCAATTCTCTTAACGTAGTTTCGACGTAGAAGAAGTAGTCCCCTTCTCTAACTTTTCAACCAGAATTAGAGCAGCATAAGGTCATAGAGAATTTTGTGTAGAGAGACTAGTGTTAGGGGCTGTTTATATAGGGTCAGGCCAATGAATGTAGACAGAAACGAGGCCAGAAACACCAAAGTGAATCCAGCTTCAAAAGTGGGCTCGGCCACCAGGTCGACACCCAGGTCGACACTGTGGTTTGAATTCGAATTCGAATTCTGAGCTGTTTTGAACTTGAAATTTTCTGAAAACTTCGAAGGGTCACAACTTGGTCATATGGACTCTAATTTTCGAAAACTAGGACTCGTTTCCAAGCAGAATTTCGAGACGAACGCAATGGCGTAACCCGTTTCCCTTGATTCTCATTTTAAAAATTAATTCTGCCTTGATTTATAGTTATAACATGTTATCAAAATACGGGTTGTTACAGTTTGGCTGTTTGATTTTATTTTGGGTTGGAGAGGGCCTAGAGAGGCGAGTAGTGGTTTTACCGACAGGGCTGTACAAAGGTGGTTATGGCGAAATTTTCCGAAAAGTTAGAGCGTTAGAAAATTTTCAGAATTTTTGAAGATTTTAGTAAGTAGAAAGAATTAATAAGTCAATTGGAATTTAAATGGTTCGGTTAAGATGGAAGTTAAGAAGTAAAACCTGAAGATGTTTAAATCTAATTAGTAGAGTTAGTAACATTCTTCTAGCATAGCAATTTTGAGGACGAAATTATTTTACGGGGGAAAGATTGTAATGACCCGCATTTTTACCTATCGAATAATTAATTAATTAAATTATTAAATATCGAGTGGCGATATCGATAACCAAAATTAAATAATATTTATATTTAATGAATATAAATAATAGAATAATATATTTAATTCATAAATAATCAAAAATAGTGGAATTCACAGTATAATGTGAATTGGATTATTTAAAATATATAGTTCAGTTTAGAGTTGAATTATATGAACAAATATATTCAATCGATGACAGTTGAACGTATAGTTTATAATATTATTATAAATGCGTAACAGTGCGGCAGTTCGCTATTTGGCGATTCGAACTTCAACTGAATACACAGCGTTCGTTTTAAGTTGAATTTCTGTGAAACAAAAAACGTTCAGAGTTGGTGGAGTATATTTTTCTAGTGCAAGAGAAAAATCGGGATTTCGTCATGTAGATTTTGATTTATGTCCAAATCAAATTTTAGAAAATTCGCTATGGAATTCCTTTATAATTTATAATGATTTATTTATATTTTAAAAAGGAATTTCATTATAGATCGAATATCGATTAAATCGGGATTTGAAATGTCAAGTTAGAAATTCATAAAGGAATATTTTGGAGTTGTATGTTATTGCACGGTGAATATATACGATAATATTTATTTATAAATATTTAATTTAATTGTTTTTAAATATATTTAATATTTAAAAGGGTTTATTTAGAACTTCAAAAATAGCCATTTTTGCAAACGACCTCAGAATTCGACGAAACTAATTTTGTTGGATCTGCAATATTAAGTTATTGCTAGATGTCAAGTTTTGTAATTTTTAGAATCAGTGTGTGGCCGTACAGGATTTTTAATGTGAAAAATAGTCGGTATTTTGACCTTTAAAAATACGCTATGTGAGCGAACGGAGTCGGAATTCGATGAAACCAGTTTCGTTGGGTCCTCAATATCGAACTGTAAGTGCATGTCCAGTTTCGTGATTTTTGGGTATTGTATGTGACCATATGGATTTTTAAAGACGAATACAATTAGCGTAGAATTATAAATTAATATTTTTAATCGAATAAAAAATATATTTAAAATATCCTATATAATACCCTTAAAAATCTAAACCTGATCTCATTTACTCCTTGGTCAAAATAAGTCCGCCGCTGTTCTCTTCTTTCTATTTTCAGAAAAACCAAAGGATTCAAATCTAAAACAAATCGAAATAAAATCTATAAAATCCAAGAAAATTATACTTGGATTCATGTAAGTTTCCTTCTCAGTCTGGTATACTTTGTGAGGTGCTCGATGCAAATATTTTCGCGCTGTGAAATTGCAACGGACATTGGCTCTTTCTAGGGTTTGGGTATTCGACGAGTGGAGGCTTTGATTTATGAAGTGGTGTTGTTAATTGGGTTGAGGAGATCGAATGGAAACTTATGGTGCATTTTTTGTGATTAATGATGGTAAAACAGTTCGCTATTTTCATGCTACAGCGAAGAGAAGGACCGTCAATGCTAGAATCGGGAGGAGGCCGCGAGCTTGACTTGATGGCATTGAGATTGAAGAGCTTGAGAAGAGAAAACTGTTTGTGATTTTTGTTTGGGTTTTTGTTTAAGAATGGAGGATCGGTGGGAGCATGAAATTTGGGAAATGGCTTGAACACGGTACCTAGAGCCGATAATCATATTGGGGAAGAATGCTTTTTGCGGATGGGGTTTGGTTTCTAGGCCAACGAATATGGTAAAGGCACAATTTTAAAAGGATAGTTTAAGTTCATTTAAATTTAAATTGTGTAAAAGAGTGTAAATTGAATAACTTCGTCATATGTTAACGAAATTCAGCGAAACAATATCCGTTGGGATCATATGAACGAGCGCTTCACAACGGAACTGATTGGGATAGAATTCGACCACATTACAATTTATTGCAAAATAAATTGTCCGTCTGAATCAAGCGATAGTTATCGTTATTAACGATGATCGTCCAATATAAGTAAAACTCACCAACTCTAAACAGTTCTATTTTTATAACGTATATTTAGAACTGATAAATGATGACTGATTGCTATATGCTGACATTTTGGTTGAATTGTTTATGTATTGGTTGAAATTATATATAACGATATATATATAAATCGTTAATCGAATATTAATTCTGTTTATTAGAATAATTTTATATTCGTGTTGTTTAACATCTGTGATGCAGGGAAACAGGTTGGAGGGACCCAACTGGGTTCCTCAATATATAAAATACTGTTTTGTTTCATATATCGTGATATATGATGTGCTATATAATCTGTTATTGATTATATGTGTATAAATGATATCGATCACTGTTAATTGGTATTGTAAATACCGTAAGACTGGAATGTAGAAAAGGGGATTTTTAAAAATGTATTTTGAAAATAAAAGAGTTATATAAAATCAATGGATTTTATATAGAAAAGGAGAAAGGGATTTTATAAAAAAAAACAGCTATAAAATAAAAAGGGTTTTGAAAAGGAAATATGTAACAACCCGTATTTCGATAACATGATTAAGACGAGAATCAAGGAAGAATCTAATTTTAAGTTCTGAATCAAGTGAAACGGGCTATGCCATTGCGTTCGTCTCGGAAAAATACGCGAAATAGAGTCCGAGTTTTCGAGAATCGGAGTCCGTATGACCAAGTTATGGTCCGACGAAGTTTTCAGAAAATTCAAGTTCAAAAACGAGTTCTAATTTTGGAAATTAGGGCTGGAGGGCTAGGCGGGAAAAATTCCCGCCAGGCTCCCCAAGTCGACAGCCCTGTCGACTTGGGAGTCGACATGGCTCGACCAAAGTCGACAGCCCTGTCGACTTGGGGGTCGACATATGGTGGCCGGGCAGTTTTGCCTAGTGCACCTATTTTCTGTCTTGGCTAGGTTTTTGGGCCTGGTTCGAAATCTGATGGTTCAGGTTGATCCTAGGGTTAATCCTAAGGTCCTAATCACTCCTAATCCCTATAAATAAGCCCCTAACCCTCTCCTAAATCCTCATTATTCATTCTTGCAACTAAACTATGGCAAAAATTTTACTCTCATAGCCTCCACTTTCATTCTAAAATTCCTAAGTAAATTCCTATGAGAGGTTTCATGATCATGTGAGTGTTAGAGAGTCCCTATGTTAGTATGAGAGCTTCTCAAGTTGATTTCAAGGCTAAAGCTTTGACCTTTGTTCATCAAGATGGGTTTTTTATTGATTTGGAGCTTTCATCTTTGGGTTTTTGGATGATGGCATGCATAGGCTTTGTCTCAATCTTTAATTTAATCGATTTGTGCCTTCATAGCAATGTAAGCCCTTTCCCTACTCTTAGATATTAACTATGAAGTTAAATGTTCATGTTGCAAGTTTGGGTTTGATCATTTAGGGTGATACATGCTATCATGTCATGCAAGTTTATGAAGTCATTATCTTGATCTTGTGGGGTAAAAGCTACAACCTTTATGTTGAAATGTTGCATTATGCAACATGAGAACCCTCATAACCTTTATGTCAACTTACATATGAAGTCATAACCCTTATATGATGATATATGCGAGTTACTAGTCATCATTTCATGTCTTTTGTCACCATGATTAGCTTATGTGCCAAGTTTGGGTTTATGCATGTTTTTGAGGCTTAAGAATGTAACATGCAAGTTAATGAACACATTTGTGCCTCGTTTGCCACCATGATTAACTTGTGGCTTAATATCCATTTTTGTCATGCCTTTGCCAAGTCTATTCTTTTAATCCATTACGTTGTTGCGAACGTATATGCGAGTTTAAAAGCGTTGGGTTATGTTATGGGAAATTTCTAATGACATGAAAATACAACTTGAAAACATGACATGTAAGTATGCTTGAAAATATGAAATTGGGAATTTACCTATTAAGTTAGGTCTACCCATATTATGAAATTGGGAATTTACCTATTAAGTTAGGTCTACCCATATTCTTAAAAACTTAAATATGAACATGACACTAGACTAAACATGAAGGTGACTAACTCGAGGTTGGGTTGAGTTTGCAATGTAAAACTACCCGGAACCGACCGGCCTAACTAGTAGTTGCAAACAATAAGACCCAATGTGGGAAGTTGGTCATGTTGTGCTTGAACCCGAGGTTAGACCAAGTTGTGGTGTAAAGCTACCCAGAACAGACCGGCTTAACTAGTAACCACAACAAAGTCTAATGTGAGAGGTTGAGGTGCATTAAGTAATTAATGCCACATGATAGGGTTAAGTTAATTTGATTAATGACTCTTAACCAAATATGACATGGACAAATGGGTTAAGTAGATTGATTAGGCTAATGATACTTAACAAAACATGACAAGGTTGGGTAGGTTAAGTAATTTGATTTGCCTAATGACACTTAACCATTTTTATATGACTAGTGGACGGGGTTAAGTTAACCAACACTTAATCAATCCAACACGATAACTTAGTAAGGTTAAGTAAGTTTTCTTAATGACACTTAACCATTTTTATATGACTAGTGGACGGGGTTAAGTTAACCAACACTTAATCAATCCAACACGATAACTTGGTAAGGTTAAGTAAGTTTTCTTAATGACGCTTAACCGAAAAATACAGTTAATGGATGGGGTTAAGATTGGACTCAACTAGTCTATACATGGAAATCAGATGGGGTTAAGTTAGCCTAGACTTAATTAATCCCACTTGGTAGTTTAATGGGGTTAAGTTAAACACTTAACTAATCTAACATGATGATTTGATGTGGTTAAGTGACCTATACTTAACCAATCTAACTCGTGAATTTATTGAGGTTAAGTTAACCTATACTTAACCAATCTAACGTGAAAACATGATAAGGCTAAGTCACGAATCGCTTAAATACGCTTGACCGATTTGACTCAGTAATTTGATAGGGTCAAGTTAATATATACTTAACCAACTTGAGCATGGTTTGTAGGGTTAAGTCTTGGACTTGGATACTTAGCCAATTTCGACATGATTTGTAGACGGGTTAAGTCATGAACTTAAGTGACACTTAATCCATTATGTAAACCCTAGTTCTGAGGATTAGGTGGATAACCGTAGTTAACAAGGATAACGGGAGTAAGGCTAAGTGGTAAACCTTAGTTGAAGAATAACTAAGTAATGATTCTTAGTCAAGGAAATTTAGACCGGTTCATAGATAGATGAGTAACCTGATACGGTAGGTCATCGTTTAAGTATACGAGTAGGAGCAAGTATCTGATTTAGATAAAGGCTCCAGCGAACTGGGTAATGAAGCAGCGGCTTCGGGGAACGTGAGGATATTCTTGGTATCCCTCTATGAGCTGCCAGGTGATCATACTAGGCTCATGAGAGGTTAAGGTCTGCGCTAGAAGAACCAAGAGTATGCCTTGGTTGCTATACGAGCGACCTAAAGACGGGGATGGATAGGGGATAGTCGACGATACACGGTCGTACCCTAGATAGCATTTCGTCAGGCTACCTACCATCTTTGGTCAAGCGTGTACGTACAGAAAGGCAGAGAACACCCAAAAGACCATAATTGCTATCTAATTATGGTTGCGGTAAGGCTAGGATTGTGGGTTGGTCAGTAGTGTGTTCTCATACAGGATTTATCCTGTCTTGTCTTTCACTAGTTGAGGGAGTGGTCTCGTGGGACCATAGCCACGTATAGAAAAAAACAGACCTTAGCATCTGCATCGGCAGATAAATCAAAAGCTCCCGACCGAGTCCTGTATTTCCTGGTCTGCCCTGTGACAGGACTCGGATGGCACGATGTGATACATGTGGTTACAGTCATGGAATAACGATTCACGATGAATGCGTGGGAAAAAGGGCGCGGTTGACGGTTAGCGTAAATCCTAGTGGCCCTGGGTGGTTGAACCAAAACCGAGATACGAAAACGTGCAATAGGTAAGCATAATCCCTAGTAGTCCTAGGTAGCATAAGTCCTAGTTGTACAAACAATGATTCATGTTGAAAGACCCTAGTTAGATATAGGGTGACAATCCAAAACGATCTTAAGGATCATGGAACTATGTTAAAGTAGTATAGAATCTCATGGGGAAGCCCGTATGGTCTACGGCAAGGGACTGAACATTTACATGGAATAAAGCATACGAGTTGAGTAACCTATATATGCGATATATTAGGTTGACATGGACCATTACACGACTTTTGAGTAAGGGTCATTCATGGTTAACACATGATACGGTGGGGATACTAGTACGGTAGGTGCAGAGCTAAAAGACAGGATAGATACCATGGGATGTTATACGTGATAGATATCTTGGGGATATTATATTTGACAGGAACTTGACGATGGGATACCTTGTTTTATCTTGACACCGTAATTTATCATGACACCTTAGTTTATCTGAGTTCAGTAGTTCATCCTGTTATTTTGATTTAGCTTATCTATCATGTCATCATGCTTATGTTCATCTCAGTTTCTCATGTCAGTTAACTTTACTAGTTTTTATGCTGATAGTAGATAAGGCTTACTCAGTCTTTTTGACTGACCCGTTTTGTTTCGCCTCTTTTCTTCTGTTTCCCCCCCAGGTTACAGGGAGGAAATACTGTTGCTTAGTTCGGACTTCTTCTGCTTGAAGGTCATCATGGATGGCTTGGACTTTACTTGGCTATGGCTATTTTACTGTTTTTACTTGGGGAATAATTTACGAAAATGTCTTTATGCTTCTTTACTATTGCAAGACAGGTTTTGATGTACTCTGATGTAAAAGGCTTTAGACCTTATTTATTCATGCTATGAAAGTTTGATTTTACTTCCGCTATTTTATATGTTCTGTCTTGTGATATTTCTGTGCATGTTTACCAATAATGCCCCTCTAAAGCTATTGCATTCCTTTGCGAGTGACCCTAGCGGAGGCGGGGTGTTACACGTGGTATCAGAGCAGAAGGTTACCAGACTGGGCAAAAGTTTTTAAAGACCTTCTGAAAACTATTTGAAAATCGTTTACAAAGAAGCATTTTTCAAGAAAATTTTCTTTTAAAAGAAAAAGGCTATTCCCCAAAGGCCATTAGCACTATCCTTGTTTCCTTAATTGAATCTCTTTTCCTTTCTTTCCTCCATCTGTAGTCACAGTGGTTTTAACTGCGACTAGTCTTTTCTATCTACGAAAGTGCTTTCCATACGATGGAGGTGGTTCTCGAGAGACCAGTGGCCGCGTTATAAGAAAGGATAGTGAGAAAGAGGATAAAGGATACAAGCTTAAGGATGAGCAACTTGTTGGTATGGCTTAGTCCTCAAAGGAGGGAGAAAGATGAACAATGAAACCCATGACGAGAGAGTACCTTTGGCATGGTAAAACGGGGCGGATAGTTAAGTAGTATGGGACAAGGACAAGATCATCGGGAGGGCAATAGTATGCTCTCATTTCTAGGGTACCTCGGAAGGGGGGTAACGATCTTGTTAAAGGTTTAGCTTTTCTTCTCTATCATCCCGTTAGGACTTCGTTTTTTGTATCATTTAAGTCTGCTTCGATAGTTGAGTCTCTGCACCTTAAGTACTAGCGTAATAGAGAATCCCATTTTTGTCTCAAAGTCCTATTGGAGAATCAGTCCATTTATACATGACTTGTTTGAATTTGAGAATGTCTATGCCAAGTGTTGAGTTTGGAAATAATGCTTATGTTTATAAGCTATGGATGGATTCTAGGGATGAAGTGGTTATCCAGTAGGGGGTGCCACTCTCGGTTTTGATAGGAGGGTAGTTAGACCTTTTGACTAGCCTTGGTAATACCCTCGAAGTATCGTGTAACCTTTTTGAGGTTCTGTCATGACTAGTTACTTAGAATCCCTTGATGCCTTTATTGGAAATTTGAAGCCCGATAGAGTGGTGTTCGCCAATAAGACGGATGGTTTACTTCATTTATGCATGGGTCATAGAGATCACCCTAGTAAGTGCGCTTGATAACCTGGTTGACATCCGTTTACTTTCAAGAGAAAGTTCTTCTACATGGAATACCTTATAGTATATAAACGAGATCCAAAGATTCACTAGTGAATTTTGGAAAGCTTGCATGAGATCATGAGTACGCAGTCATGGTTGCGCCAAGAAAAAGGATAAGTGCAAGTGGAACGAGAGGCGAAGAAGAAATGAGTTCTAGCTCATGTTATGGAAACAGGAAATAAGAAGCTACGAAATCGCGAAGTTAAAAGACGGTCAAGGCACAATGGAATTAAGCTCAAGGAAATACGACTTTGATGGTCAAAGACTAGATACGCGCATAATATCTCTTTTAGGGAGTATATCCTTGATCCCTGTTTTCTGTAGAGCCTACTTGTAGGCTATCTTTTGTGGACATCCTCTCGGTCCTATTTTCTGTTACAAACCCCGTAAGGAGTTTGTCTTGTTTATCTTCTCGACCCTGTTTCAAGGAATCCTAGGTAGAACCCTATGGATGTAAACATGTATTTGAAACATGTTATGATTGATATGGTTGCAAGTGGTTGCAAGTGGTTGCTCGTGGATGCGCGAACACACATTAGATACTAGCTCGACTCGGTCACATTTCATATTGCATATGCACGAGTATTTATACTTGTTTATGGATGAAATCGAATGTATTATCATGCGGTTGTTGCATATGAATGAATGATTGTGCACGCATATAGTAACTATATGCCTAGGACTATTTGCATACATGTTGGATTCATGGCACTATACATATTTTGCATTAGAAAGATTATTCAGGCCTGATCATTAGCTAAGGAACATGTACACACACGTTTTGCATATATTCATACAGCATTAGAAATCATCTAAGGACAACGGTTGCTTGTGGATGATGTTTTGAGTAGATGAATGATGGATGATAGGATATGTTCTTCCTAACTTGGAGATTTCGGGGACGAAATCCTAAAAGGTGGGGAGAATGTAACAACCCGTATTTCGATAACATGATTAAGACGAGAATCAAGGCAGAATCTAATTTTAAGTTCTGAATCAAGTGAAACGGGCTATGCCATTGCGTTCGTCTCGGAAAAATACGCGAAATAGAGTCTGAGTTTTCGAGAATCGGAGTCCGTATGACCAAGTTATGGTCCGACGAAGTTTTCAGAAAATTCAAGTTCAAAAACGAGTTCTAATTTTGGAAATTAGGGCTGGAGGGCTAGGCGGGAAAAATTCCCGCCAGGCTCCCCAAGTCGACAGCCCTGTCGACTTGGGAGTCGACATGGCTCGACCCAAGTCGACAGCCCTGTCAACTTGGTGGTCGACATATGGTGGCCGGGCAGTTTTGCCTGGTGCACCTATTTTCTGTCTTGGCTAGGTTTTTGGGCCTGGTTCGAAATCTGATGGTTCAGGTTGATCCTAGGGTTAATCCTAAGGTCCTAATCACTCCTAATCCCTATAAATAAGCCCCTAACCCTCTCCTAAATCCTCATTATTCATTCTTGCAACTAAACTATGGCAAAAATTTTACTCTCATGGCCTCCACTTTCATTCTAAAATTCCTAAGTAAATTCCTATGAGAGGTTTCATGATCATGTGAGTGTTAGAGAGTCCCTATGTTAGTATGAGAGCTTCTCAAGTTGATTTCAAGGCTAAAGCTTTGACCTTTGTTCATCAAGATGGGGTTTTTATTGATTTGGAGCTTTCATCTTTGGGTTTTTGGATGATGGCATGCATAGGCTTTGTCTCAATCTTTAATTTAATCGATTTGTGCCTTCATAGCAATGTAAGCCCTTTCCCTACTCTTAGATATTAACTATGAAGTTAAATGTTCATGTTGCAAGTTTGGGTTTGATCATTTAGGATGATACATGCTATCATGTCATGCAAGTTTATGAAGTCATTATCTTGATCTTGTGGGCTAAAAGCTACAACCTTTATGTTGAAATGTTGCATTATGCAACATGAGAACCCTCATAACCTTTATGTCAACTTGCATATGAAGTCATAACCCTTATATGATGATATATGCGAGTTACTAGTCATCATTCCATGTCTTTTGTCACCATGATTCGCTTATGTGCCAAGTTTGGGTTTATGCATGTTTTTGAGGCTTAAGAATGTAACATGCAAGTTAATGAACACATTTGTGCCTCATTTGCCACCATGATTAACTTGTGGCTTAATATCCATTTTTGTCATGCCTTTGCCAAGTCTATTCTTTTAATCCATTACGTTGTTGCGAACGTATATGCGAGTTTAAAAGCGTTGGGTTATGTTATGGGAAATTTCTAATGACATGAAAATACAACTTGAAAACATGACATGTAAGTATGCTTGAAAATATGAAATTGGGAATTTACCTATTAAGTTAGGTCTACCCATAATATGAAATTGGGAATTTACCTATTAAGTTAGGTCTACCCATATTCTTAAAAACTTAAATATGAACATAACACTAGACTAAACATGAAGGTGACTAACTCGAGGTTGGGTTGAGTTTGCAACGTAAAACTACCCGGAACCGACCGGCCTAACTAGTAGTTGCAAACAATAAGACCCAATGTGGGAAGTTGGTCATGTTGTGCTTGAACCCGAGGTTAGACCAAGTTGTGGTGTAAAGCTACCCGGAACCGACCGGCTTAACTAGTAACCACAACAAAGTCTAATGTGAGAGGTTGAGGTGCATTAAGTAATTAATGCCACATGATAGGGTTAAGTTAATTTGATTAATGACTCTTAACCAAATATGACATGGACAAATGGGTTAAGTAGATTGATTAGGCTAATGATACTTAACAAAACATGACAAGGTTGGGTAGGTTAAGTAACTTGATTTGCCTAATGACACTTAACCATTTTTATATGACTAGTGGACGGGGTTAAGTTAACCAACACTTAATCAATCCAACACGATAACTTAGTAAGGTTAAGTAAGTTTTCTTAATGACACTTAACCATTTTTATATGACTAGTGGACGGGGTTAAGTTAACCAACACTTAATCAATCCAACACGATAACTTGGTAAGGTTAAGTAAGTTTTCTTAATGACGCTTAACCGAAAAATACAGTTAATGGATGGGGTTAAGATTGGACTCAACTAGTCTAAACATGGAAATCGTATGGGGTTAAGTTAGCCTAGACTTAATTAATCCCACTTGGTAGTTTAATGGGGTTAAGTTAAACACTTAACTAATCTAACATGATGATTTGATGTGGTTAAGTGACCTATACTTAACCAATCTAACTCGTGAATTTATTGAGGTTAAGTTAACCTATACTTAACCAATCTAACGTGAAAACATGATAAGGCTAAGTCACGAATCGCTTAAATACGCTTGACCGATTTGACTCAGTAATTTGATAGGGTCAAGTTAATATATACTTAACCAACTTGAGCATGGTTTGTAGGGTTAAGTCTTGGACTTGGATACTTAGCCAATTTCGACATGATTTGTAGACGGGTTAAGTCATGAACTTAAGTGACACTTAATCCATTATGTAAACCCTAGTTCTGAGGATTAGGTGGATAACCGTAGTTAACAAGGATAACGGGAGTAAGGCTAAGTGGTAAACCTTAGTTGAAGAATAACTAAGTAATGATTCTTAGTCAAGGAAATTTAGACCAGTTCATAGATAGATGAGTAACCTGATACGGTAGGTCATCGTTTAAGTATACGAGTAGGAGCAAGTATCTGATTTAGATAAAGGCTCCAGCGAACTGGGTAATGAAGCAGCGGCTTCGGGGAACGTGAGGATATTCTTGGTATCCCTCTATGAGCTGCCAGGTGATCATACTAGGCTCATGAGAGGTTAAGGTCTGTGTTAGAAGAACCAAAAGTATGCCTTGGTTGCTATACGAGCGACCTAAAGACGGGGATGGATAGGGGATAGTCGACGATACACGGTCGTACCCTAGATAGCATTTCGTTAGGCTACCTACCATCTTTGGTCAAGCGTGTACGTACGGAAAGGCAGAGAACACCCAAAAGACCATAATTGCTATCTAATTATGGTTGCAGTAAGGCTAGGATTGTGGGTTGGCCAGTAGTGTGTTCTCATACAGGATTTATCCTGTCTTGTCTTTCACTAGTTGAGGGAGTGGTCTCGTGGGACCATAGCCACGTATAGAAAAAAACAGACCTTAGCATCTACATCGGCAGATAAATCGAAAGCTCCCGACCGAGTCCTGTATTTACTGGTCTGCCTTGTGACAGGACTCGGATGGCACGATGTGATACATGTGCATATAGTCATGGAAAAACGATTCACGATGAATGCATGGGAAAAAGGGAGCGGTTGACGGTTAGCGTAAATCCTAGTGGCCCTGGGTGGTTGAACCAAAACCGAGATACGAAAACGTGCAATAGGTAAGCATAATCCCTAGTAGTCCTAGGTAGCATAAGTCCTAGTTGTACAAACAATGATTCATGTTGAAAGACCCTAGTTAGATATAGGGTGACAATCCAAAACGATCTTAAGGATCATGGAACTATGTTAAAGTAGTATAGAATCTCATGGGGAAGCCTGTATGGTCTACGGCAAGGGACTGAACATTTACATGGAATAAAGCATACGAGTTGAGTAACCTATATATGCGATATATTAGGTTGACATGGACCATTACACGACTTTTGAGTAAGGGTCATTCATGGTTAACACATGATACGGTGGGGATACTAGTACGGTAGGTGCAGAGCTAAAAGACAGGATAGATACCATGGGATGTTATACGTGATAGATATCTTGGGGATATTATATTTGACAGGAACTTGACGATGGGATACCTTGTTTTATCTTGACACCATAATTTATCATGACACCTTAGTTTATCTGAGTTCAGTAGTTCATCCTGTTATATTAATTTAGCTTATCTATCATGTCATCGTGCTTATGTTCATCTCAGTTTCTCATGTCAGTTAACTTTACTAGTTTTTATGCTGATAGTAGATAGGGCTTACTCAGTCTTTTTGACTGATCCGTTTTGTTTCGCCTCTTTTCTTCTGTTCCCCCCCCCCAGGTTACAGGGAGGAAATACTGTTGTTTAGTTCGGACTTCTTCTGCTTGAAGGTCATCATGGATGGCTTGGACTTTACTTGGCTATGGCTATTTTACTGTTTTTACTTGGGGAATAATTTACGAAAATGTCTTTATGCTTCTTTACTATTGCAAGACAGGTTTTGATGTACTCTGATGTAAAAGGCTTTAGACCTTATTTATTCATGTTATGAAAGTTTGATTTTACTTCCATTATTTTATATGTTCTGTCTTGTGATATTTCTGTGCATGTTTACCAATAATGCCCCTCTAAAGCTAGTGCATTCCTTTGCGAGTGACCCTAGCGGAGGCGGGGTGTTACAAAATATTTATTGAAAATAAATATGATAAAGATAAAAGGAAATTTATTTATAAAATCAAAGGATTTTATAAAAAGTATAGTAGCTTGTAAAATGAATTAGAAAAGATAAAAGGAATTATTTATAAAATCAAAGGATTTTATAAAGTGGAATATTTATTTGAGAAATAAATACAAGTATAAAAGGGTTATTTATTTAGAAAATAAATAGAACAAATATAAAGGAAATCACAAATACAAAGGAAGATATTTGCAAAAACAAATAGAAAAAGGATATATTTGTAAACCATTTACAAATAGAAATAAAAAGGGTATATTTGTAAACCATTTACAAATAGAAATGAAAAGGGTATATTTGTAAACCATTTTCAAATAGAAATAAAAAGAATATTTGTAAAACATTTACAAATAGAATTTAAAAGGAAATATTTGTAAAACATTTACAAATAGATTAAATGGAAATATTTATTTATAGGAAATAAATAGAATTAATCAAAGGAGTTAATTTAAAGGAATTAATCAAAGGAGTTAATTCAAAGGAATTTATCAAAGGAGATAATTCAAAGGAATTAATCAAAGGAGATAATTCAAAGGAATTAGTCAAAGGAGATAATTCAAAGGAGTTAATTCAATAGAGTAAATGAGTTAGAGTTAACCAGTTAGAGTTAATCAATTAGGGTTAACTAGTTAGAGTTGATCAGTTAGAGTTAACCAACAGAGTAATTAAATAGAGTTAATCGAATTAGAATAAATCGATTAGAGTTAATCGAAAAAGGAGTTATCGAATTTAGTTATTCGAATCAAGTTAAAAGGAGTTATCGAATTTAGTTATTCGAATCAAGTTAAAAGGAGTTATCAAATTTAGTTATTCGATTCAAGTTAAAAGGAGTTATCGAATTTAGTTATTCGAATAATGTTAAAAGGAGTATCGAATATAGTTTATTCGAATAGAGTTAAAGAAAAGGAGTTACCGATTAGTTAATCGAAAGGAGTTATCGATTAGTTTAATCGAAAGGGGTTATCAATTATAATCTAATCGAAAGGAGAATCAATGTTAGTTTAATCGAAAGGAGTAAATCGATGTTAGTTAAATCAAAATGAGTTAATCGAATATTAGTTATTCGATTAGAGTTAATCGATTAGAGTTAGAGTTAACCGGTTAGAGTTAATCAGTTGAGTTAAATGAGTCGAGTTTGTCTAGTTGAGTTAAATAAGTTAAGTTAGTCAAGTTGAGTAAATCGAGTATGGTTAGTCAAACCAAGTTAATCAAGTTAGTCAAGTCGAGTTAATCGATTATTAGTTATTCGAAAGGAATTAATCGATTATTAGTTAATCGAAAGGAGTTATCGATTATTTGTTAATCGAAAGGAGTTATCGATTATTAGTTAATCGAAAGGAGTTATCGACTATTAGTTAATCGAAAGGAGTTAATTGATTATTAGATAATCGAAAGGAGTTATCGATTATTAGTTAATCAAAGGGAGTTAATCGAATTTAGTTATTCGAAAGTGAGATTATCAAATATAGTTTATTCGAAAGGAGTTAAATCGAATAATGCGTATTCGAAAGAAAGAGATCGAATATAGTTTATTCGAAAGACTGAGTTAATCGAATATAAGTTATTCGAAGAGAGATAATTGAATATAGGTTATTCAAAGAAGAGTTAATCAAATAGAGATTACTCAAAGAAAGTTAATCGTCGAATTCGATTATATCGAATTCGGGAAAGTACTTATACTTTCCGGTGTTTAAATCAGGGTTTATTTCTTTATAAATTAGGTGTTTATTTATTTATTCACACTAAAGAATAAAAGTTATAATTGAAGTTAGATATTTCGAAAGTAGGGATTATAACATTATCGTTATAACCAATGTTTCAATAAAGAAGTGGATTTGTAAATAGAATCCGAGAGTTACGTAAGGAAGTTGTTAAAGGTTTAAAAGATAAACTTTGACTATTTCGAAGTTAAAACGTTGTTCAGTTAAGGTCTGAGAGGTAATCATACCCCAACTTGATTGTCTTCCTTCTTAACTAAGGAATCGTAAGGTTTAATCGTAAAGGAGTTTGGTAATGTTCCAAATAAGAATCAGAAATGTTTTCTGATAATAGAAGATAAGAATTTAAAATATATGGAGACACGAGATATGAAAATTAATGAACTAAAGAGATAAATGTTGAATGATGATTGATCGATATAATTTCCATCTGGAAATAATATCGTTGTTTGCACACCTGTTTTTCTTTGATGATTAAATCACAGACTATCGAAGTTTTGACCATTTTAATGTTGTTAATATGGAGAGACCGGTTGGATTATTATCCAAAGAACCACTCCGTATTAGCATAAGTTTTGCGAATCAAATATGCCAAAGATAATTGAAGACGGAGTAAAGTGCAAGGGCTGTTGTATAAATCTTAAATAACAATTGCCTAAAATGGATGTACTGAATAGTGCCTTCGGTTTGTCCAGTCCTAGGACAACTTGGACGAAGGTCTGACAGAGTATATCTGATAGATTGCGTAAGTTGATCTCTTCAAACGTACACTACACCAGAAATGCCAATTAGGCGGTGCTCATGGCCGTATCTAAATCGATTTGTCAGTGCTCTAGGCCGTATCAAAAAATGGCGTCTCTGTTACTTAGATACGGGCTTAAGCCGTATCAATTTACGAATTTGATACGGGCTTAAGCCGTATCAATTTACGAATTTGATACGGCTTAAAGCCGTATCAAATTAGCAATTTGATATGGTTTTAAGCCGTTCCAAATTCCTATATTGATACGGCTTAAAACCATATCAAATTCCTATATCGATGCGGCTTAAAACCGTATTAAACTAATATACTGATACGGCTCATGGCTGTATCTAATTTAAAAAAAATAATACATTGTCCTACTAGAATATCAGTAATCAATACAAACATTTAATGAATATCACAAATGGAAAATTAAGAGATTGCATAACATAAAGAATCAATTCATTGACTGCAAATATAGAATGCATATTATCCAAAAATGTCGCAACATTTAAAATACATAACATCATACAAAGTTTCCAGTTTACATGTCTACATTTTATTCTGAAGCTAGCACAAACTAACTTACAAACAAATTATCTAAAAGCAACACTAAATAGAAAGATTGAAAGGTAAGTCATACTACAACTTCTCTCAGTCAACGTGGCATAACTGAAATTGTTGATGTCTTGAGATGATAGCCTATATCAAATTCACATGCAACTCCTATGCATCTTTATCCTGAGAAATATGAATCACACGTTTATAAATTCATGTTTCTTAATCCAAGTTATAGACATGGCAATATGATTTTTTAGAACATGAAGATGGAACTTTATGCTCCTGCCATGTATGAATCAGTTGACTTTAAATCGTAGTACAATAAAAAAAGGATGAAAATTAGTGTGCACTTTGCTATTTTTGACAGATTTCTGACCACTTTCATATGAGTAGTTGCACGCTATTTACATAAGTTCAGTGTAAGAGGAGCAATGCCTGTATATGATCTGCACAATTAATGTTATAAGTTAAAAACCAAAAAACGTGAATGAATAATTCTTACTGTTAACAGTGCTTAGAGCCTTGGACGGTCAACTTTTTACCTTCATTGTACATTTAGCATAGTCTTTTACCAGTAAATTTATTGAAATGAACCACATATCCAACTCAAAAGTCAAAACTAGACTGCAAAGAAAATGTGCTCTGTACTTACACAGAAGAACAGATCATCTTTGAGATGGGTTAACGGCCATGCCTTGCTTCAGTGCAAGATTTGTAAACGTTAGTATGTTTTTCACCATGATGTATGGTTGGTTTAAAGGTTTGGAGGTTCTGTTGATTTGAATAATATAAGACA
Organism: Allium sativum; assembly: GCA_030737875.1. NCBI lineage: Eukaryota > Viridiplantae > Streptophyta > Magnoliopsida > Asparagales > Amaryllidaceae > Allium > Allium sativum. The sequence goes on along the minus strand of CM060921.1, from coordinate 612,842,359 downwards.
CATAATTACTCTATTTGAATCGCCACATTTAGATGTAGATCTGTTATAATTAGTCTAACTCAGGTTTGATATTTGTTTGCAGAGAAGAGAATTAATCATTGAACTTGGGCCAAAATAAGTTGTATATGATAAATTCAAAACATAATAAAATAGGAAAGTTGGAAAGTATTTACTGGAATTGGCACAAAAATATTGCATAACCTCTTTAAGTCTTTTTTTAAGACTATAAACTTGACAAAGCAGCAACGGTGTTAGTATTGTTTTAGTTTCCTATAATATTGTACATGTTCATACTAGAGCATCCTTGACTCTAAAGTATATTAATGTGTGAGTGTCTTCACTTGTTATAAAGTTATTTTCAATACAAGAAGGATTTCAGTCATACTTTTCCAGGCTGGCCTAGCCAAAGTCTGCTGAGAATTTGGGTTTGGCAAAAAAAAAAGATGAATTAATTGGCTACTTAGGATTTTAGATGTCGAATTCTTTTTTCTGTTACTATAATAATATGTTTGTTGCATTTTATATTCTCGGTCTTTCTTATAAAACAAAAGTCTTCATTTTGTAAAGGAAAGTTTTCATTTTGTCTAGTGAAGATTTATTATTTTGATGTAGATTTGATTGATTTCATCGATTACCAACTTCAGTTCATACTTTTTAAGCTTTTAGTACCTAATGATTTATTGAAAGTTGGATATGTAACCTGCTTTATGTAGATATAATAAAAATAATTCTAGCAATTGTCATAATTGCCACATATTTCATATCAGTTGTTTATCTACAACAAATATTCATTAGCTACTTAGGATTTTAGACGTCGAATTCTTTTTTATGTTAATATTATAATATGTTTGATGCATTTATATTCTCAGTCCTGCTTATAAAACGAAAGTGTTCATTTTGTTTAGTGAAGAGTATTTTTATGTAGGTTTGATTGATCCTACATTTTCTTTTACAATGCCTTATATTATGTTAAATCAATTTCCATGATCATTCTCATCGTACCTTCTAGATTTGTTCCCTTACACAAAAACTTCTATACAATTTGTGAATTCGCAAGGTAAAAATAACATATCTATGATTAGTTTCAATTTATTTTTTCAACTCAAAACGATTCATATCTTTAGTTTTTTTTTAGTTTAGTTTACACAAATTTATTACTTTGACTATATTGACTTCTGAACCTTTCATCTATATTTTCCACTTTGGTAATTATGTTTGAAATTATCCAAGTTATATAAAAAAGATACTAAATGTACAGTTTCATTTGTTTTTTATGACTTGAAAATCAGATGTCCTAAAATACAGTTTGACTTGGCATACACTGTGTTTTTAATAATACAATTTTTTTTGCTGAAAATACAATTTTGTTTATTCTTCATTGTTTTGTAACACAATTTGAAAAATAATTACGTACATAGATTATACATAACATTATGACATATTATAATGTCTTTGTGCTATTTCCACTGGGTTTTGTAATTGTTTAAACAAAATGAAATGGCGCTAGAAAATAAATGGAATTGAACTGCGAAAATAAAAAATGTGAAAGGTGAACTAAGTGTGGAGAACATTGATGATAACAGAAATCTTGAAAACAACAAGTTGAGGAAGTCGTAAAGTATGACAATGCAACAACAAGCAAATCTGAACCAGACCTTATAGCCAAAAAATATATGAAACCACAACTGGAAATGTGTCATGCAAAAAAATGATGGGATACATACCAAGAAGAAGAAAAAACCAGAAAGAGGGAAGAGGCTGCCTGCACCAACACCATGGCAATAAATGTTGAAATAAACAATGATCAGGTAAGCCATGACCACAATGATGCTCTGAGACCAGGTATCAAGCAACAGGAAAAAAGCATCATGGCAAACAAATACAAAGAAAAGGTATTTCACTGGGGTAGAAAGGACGGTGGTTTGCTGGAGCTGTTGTGACCGGATAAGCTGAAAAAAGAGATTCACATTATTTTGAACTCATCATAACCAAAGACCCTTCTGCTAAAAGAATGTTTTGAACTATACCTGAGTATAGAATATCTGAAATTTGGAGAGGTTTGAAGCACAAGAAATAAAGTTTCATGCTGAAATTTCCGTTATAGGTATATTTTTCAATTTATGAATAGAATTGCTTATTGATAATTAATCAGTTACATTTTTCTCTTGCAGTCTTTATGTTTACTTCTACTAAAGCATCCATATCAATATATTTTGTGTTCCCGTTTGCTTTCTATAGTTAATATCATTTTGTTCACATTAAATGAAATGATGCAGAAAAAATTGCCTTTTAGTGCACATTCAATGAAACGCTAATATATGAGATGTCTAATTTACGTGATTCTCCATTTACCTTTTCAACAAACTGAAAAATAACTAAACAAAATGGGCATCCCATGGGCTTTCTGTTTTCTGTATTCCTAGAACTTTTCTACTGATACTCTTTCCATCTTGATAATTTCTTAAATTACATCTCTACTATTTTGCATTTCTTTTCAATTTTAATATAGAGCTTACTCTATATGTTTGTCACTAAATATTGGCAAACTCTACTTAAATACAGAATTATGACACAAAATTGGACACAGTAAATCTCAACTACTAGACTTTTCCATGTTACACTTTCCATTAAAAAGGCAAACAAATCCAATGGTCAAGAGTTTGTTTCCTATAGCTGCTCCCCTATATATTCCTAACTTTTAATTTTACAAATATGATTGTGGCTGAGAAGCCCCACTAACGGTAACCTACCGTCCAAATTAGACGATGTTTTACTACAAATGTTAGAAAGTCACATAAATTGCATGCTTGCTCTGGGAATTGACAAAAATGCTTTGTTATACGAAAATGATGTGCCAATAGAAACCATTTATGGGCCATTTGTGGTTATTCAGTGATGTCATTATATTTGCCGATTAATAGCATATGATTAAACATGACCCTTAATCATTATTTTTTCGATTTCAGGCAGAAGAACCATAGTTGAGGCATCTCCTTTACCCTAATTCAGTTAAAAAAAACTGATGCTACTGGTGATGCTTATCTAAACATTTGGCCATGCATTCTTGGTCCCAATTATCATGGAGACTAAAATGCATGTTAACCGATATCAACCAATTGAAAGTATTTTTTTCATGTATATTCTTCTTATGTAGATATTTTTCATTGGTGTATCAGCTCTTTCTCAGTCCTTCCAACTTTTATTGTATTCCATTATATGTGAGTTCCTTTTTTATTGCATAGTCATTGTAGCCTGTAATTATATATTTATGACGATTCAAAAGTCTCTGCTCTTCTCTTAAATTTTTGTTTTTATTTTATTTCATTACAACTATTTTGTTAGCAACATTAAATGGTTATCTGATACAAGAAGTCTGGATATATAAATGATAATGAAAGAACTATGTAATTTTTCTTTTATATACTATCATTCGTATGTAGTTTCAAATAATTAAAGAACTATGACAAAATAAATTCTTTTATAGTATAATATTACAAAGTCGGTTTTTTCACCGTTATGCAGTTATACTAATACATAGTGATAATTATTAGTGGATCGAAGACCTACCCAAATGTTCCCATAACTCTGGTTGAAACATGCAAGACAACATCATTTGTTAGTTTAGCAAGACCAAAATCAGCAACCTATGATCATGCGGATCAACATAAATTAAGCCAGATCTAAGAAAACCATAAAATACCTAAGTTTAATCTTGCTCGGATTGAATAAAATCACATGCAATACCTGAGCTTCAAAAGAACTATCTAAAAGAATATTAGCGGATTTGATGTCTCTGTGTATGATATGGGGGCCCTAGGTATAACAAAAATGACAAAATATGAATAGCACTATAACAAACTTATGTCAGTTTATCCACATACTAAAAAATTGTGTTTCTTACAGTCTTCGTGTAGGTATGCTGATCCCCGAGCTGAACCAAGAGCAATCTTTAATCTGTTTGACCATTCCAAAACGGGTAAGCCACTCCCTTATACCTTTTTTTTTTTTTTTTTTTGCAGCAAAAATAAATTTACAACAACTTACATACAACAAAGAAAAATCCCAAAGTAAATTACATAAGCCAACAAATGGCAGTTAGCATCTCTGAAGCCACTCAAACAGAGCACCACACCAAGAAAGACATGAATACACTCTTGCACCACATATGCTCCTAGAGAGAAATAGCCTACAGCTGAATTGTTGCAAGATGAAAACCAATAGCATGTCACTTACTCCATTCATCTCACACAGAAACAGACGTCCATCATTAAGCAACACTCAGCCTAGACAATAACCAGTCCACGACATGCCTCAAACAAGTAGAAACCCCACTGCAGACAGACAGACAGTCGAAAACCAGTGAAGCACCGATAACGACCAAACTTCACTATAGGTCCAACGACTTCTAGACAAGAAACACAACATTAGAACTCACCAAGCAGGATAAAACAGTACCTAACCCAACACAAAATAAATAGCCTACGCTGTTGTAGGTACAAGAGGAAGGCACATTCAGTTTAGATAGTGTTACATGTGAGTGGCATCATCAGAAAAGCGGAAGAGTGGCGAAGTCGCGAAGCAAAACATAGCAACGGCGACCAGAAAAACAGATGGCCACACCACGAAAAAAAGGCACGACTACCTCACCAAAATCAAGACGAACCACTGGAAATTTCCGGAAACTCAACTGAAACACGCAAAAGAAAAATTGTACCAACCAAAACTCGAAATCAAATCAACTTCAGTACGAAATCCAGGAGAAAACTCAGGACAAAAAAGCTCACCAAATAGAGGAATTAGAGAGCAGTGTTTCATCACCACTGACCAAATAGGGAACAACAAACTTGGTAGACGTTGAGCGTCAATTGCAAGCATAAAGACCAAACTTGGAAAGATTTAGGGGAAGTCGCAAGACGGGAACAAAATCAATCAGCAATCGAATCGGATGAGATGGGAATAAAATTTGGATCGAACAATTTGAAATTTTAGGGATTCGCCAATTTTTTTCGTTTGGGATTCTTTTTGTTTCGGCCAACACTGAAAAGCGGAGAGGGAGAACCCAGGCAAGGAACGGGGAAATTTGATACGGGTCTAAGCGTAATAAAAAAACAACTGATCCAAACCCTTCCAGATCTACGGTGAGATTTTAAGTGTTGGAGGTGGTGCGGATTGCAAAATAAAATTTGATACGGCTTATCAAATTTGGTACGCCCACGAGCCCTATCAAATTTGATACGGCTTAAAGCCGTATCAAATATCTGCATCCTGATGTGCCAAATTGGCTGTTTTGGTGTAGTGGTATTCACGTTTGGTGGTGGAGGAATTCGTTTCTCTCAGTTGTATACCCGTGTTATTTTTGGATAAATCAAATTGTGATTTAAAGGGTATGACAATATGACATTCTAAGTGAATGCAGATGTGGCATGTAAAAGATAAGCGTAGCTTCTAGCCTCACATCTGGTAAACGACAGAAATCGGGCAGGCAGCATGGCTATGTAGGTCGCACCTATTAGGGTGTATAATCACCTGATCTAGAGTTTCATTTACCTCTAAAAATCTATTGTTGATGCTGTCACATTCGGGAAACGGTTGCTGATCCCAACCGTTGGTGATATACATTCTATACACTTAAGCGACATGAGTGGTCGGTCATGTGTGGCTGGGTTGCAAGATGTTCTTGTTGAACCCAGTGTATTCCTCTCTAGAGGTACACTAGCGAAAGGTGGTTCCATACCTTGTCATAGTTGGAAATCCATTACCCAATACGTGCTTGCGGTTTTGATTGTATACTATATATGTAGATCGTGAGATGAAAGCGTTTCTGCTAGATGATTATTATATTGTGGTTGATAGACATTATTATAATATCAAAAGGTTTTTTATATAAAGATATTTTGGATTCTCATATGGGAAAAAACCGTTCTGTTATACGGCGTGATCTTATGAGATATCGTTTACTTGTTCAAACCATTTGAAACTGTTTTACTCATACCAGTCCCATGACCGATCCGGAGTTTATTTTTCTTTGTTTTCCTTAACTATTGGGTGCCTAATTTTGTACGGGCAGTCAAGTAGTCGGGATTTACAGATACTTGAAGAGCTGGAGCAGGAGGCTTCAGGATCATATAGCTATTGTTTATTTTCGTTATGTTGTAAGTGTTGTACTTTGATAATGATGTATATTTAAGTACAGATGTATATTTCAAAGTATGTTATATATATTATATGTTATTCATTCCGCTGTGAGGTTCGTGTTACTCTGATGTTGTGTTCTCCTTCTTCTTCTATTCTAAGTTTCTATCTTATGTTTCCTCACCCTTTAATTTCTTTCATTAACTACCAGTATTTTTTGATGTTTGGTTAGTCGTCATTGAGTTTGGCGATAACCAAAGTCGACAAAAACCGGGTCGTTACATACGGTATTTACAACACTGAATAACAATGATCGATATCATTCAAACACACATAATCAACAACAGATTATATAGCACATCATATATCACAATATATGAAACAAAACAGTATTTTACATATTGAGGAACCAATTAGGTCCCTCCAACCTATTTCCCTGCATCACAGATGTTAAACAATATAACTAACATCGATTTCATTCAATATGAATTATTCTGCTAAACATAATCAATATTTGATTAACGATTTATATATATATCATTATCTATAATTTCAACCAATACATAAGCAATTCAATCAAACAGTTAACACACAGCAATCAACAAATAATTATCAGTTCTAAGAATACGTTATACAAATATAACTGTTCAGAGTTGGTGAGTTTTACTCACATTGGAAGATCATCGTTAATAACAATAACCATCGCTTGATTCAGACGGAAAATTTATTTTTCTATAAATTGTAACGAGCTTCGGTTCGCTCTCAGTCAGTTCCATTGTTTAGTGTCCCTCCATACGATCCCAACGGATCCAACCGTTCGTGATTCTGATATCGTATGAGATAATTATCGCGTTAAGAAGTAGATAAACAAATTTAAACTAACTTAAGTTTTAAATAATTACATGGGCCTTTACCCATTTAAATTCGGCGGCCCACTTCATCAAACCCGGAACCGTTACTACTGCTTCTCCCCCGAAATTGCTTTCCTCCAGTAAAACAACGCGATGAAAAAAACATGGCCATTTCCGATATTCTTGAAGCTCACCGCCCCCTCAAACTTCCACTAACCAAAAATTCGATAACACCGTTAATCCCCACTTCTCAATCTCTTCCACCTCCTACCCAAAACTAATAGCTTGAAACCCCCTTCTCCATTTCCGTCGCCAGACCCATACACACCCAACACAACGACGCAACCACTTTCCGGTGATCGAACTCCACACAACTACCACCACCGAGTGTTATACATCTCGCTAACCCCAAATTCAACACCCAAATCAAGATTCGATGCTCTGATTTACTGCAAGCCTTAACCCTAGCTTCGCTGTGCAAAACCGTGACCGCAAAAATCATGGATTGAGCCCAAAGTAATACATACGAAATTGAAGAGTTTGAGTATAGGAATCGAAATATACCACTTTAGTGATTTATAGGAATTTTTCTGATTTGTTTTGATTTTTATACCTCATGTTGGGATGAGTTGTGGAACCACGGCTGTTGTGAGGCCACAGAGACCAGTGGCTTAGAAGAGGAAGTTGTGGCCTTGTTTGGTTCATTAAAGTTAGGATATTTTAGTTTTATTTTCATTTTATATTTGTTTCAACACTCTAAAAATCCCTATGGACACACACGATATATAAAAATCATGAAAACCAGCTTGCAGCTACAGTTCGACATTACGGTCCCAACGAAACTGGTTTCATCGAATTCTGACTCCGTCTGCTCTCACAGCGTATTTTTAACTATCAGAACATCGACTGTATTTCACATCAAAAATCGGTATAGCCACATACTGATTTCAAAAATCACGAAAACTGAACTCTAATAATAATTTAATATTGCGCATCCAACAAAATTAGTTTCATCGAATTCTGAGGTCATTTGCAAAACTGACTATTTTTAAAGCTCTAAATGCACCCTTTTAAATATTAAATATATTTAAAAACAATTAAATTAAATATTTATAAATAAATATTATCGTATATATTCACAACAAAATATCATACAACTCATGTGAGATTTATAACTCGATATTCAAATCCCGATTGAATCTATATTCAAATTTATATTGAAATTCCTTTTATAAATATAAATAAATCGCTATAAATTATAAAGGAGTTCCATAGCAACTTTTCTAAGTTTTATTTGGACATAAATAAAAATATACACAATGAAATCACGATTTTTCTCATCTATTAGAAAAATATACTTCACCAACTCTGAACGTTTCTTGTTTTATAGAAATCCGACTTAAAATGGCTTCTGTATATTCGTTTAAAGTTCGAACCGCTAAATTACGAACTGCCGTGCCATTTCGAGCTCGATTTTAATTATAATATAATTTTACGTTCAAACTGTCGTTTATATTATATATCCGTTAATATAATTCAACTCTAAACTGAATTATATATTATAAACTGTCCAGTTCACATTATATTGTGAATTCCACTAATTCTGATTATTTCAGAATTAAATATATTATTTAATTATTATTTAAATTAAATATTTACTATTATTTAATTAACGACCATTTAATTCTATAAATCACTAATTAAATAATTAAATAAATTAATTATATATCACAGAAAATACAGGTCGTTACAATTATTTAACAAAAATAATATACCTTTGAACTAGCATTGCATAACATAAAACTTGCTCCATAAAGCAGTTCTTTGCTTTTATGTGAAATTATTTTAAGACAGTTTACGGAACCAGGAAAGATCATTAATTCTAGTATTTGGAAAACTTAAATTTATCACGCTATCGATTAAAAAATTTATACCTCCACCAGAGAGTTGGGTGAGGTCTTCTTCTCTGTAACACCCCACCTCCGCTAGGGTCACTCACAAAGGGAATGCACTAGTTTTGGAGCAGCGTTATCAAGGTAAACAAACACAGAAATAGCACAAGATAGAACATAGATAAAACAGCGGAAGAATCAAAAGATAAATTTCATTACTTTCAAAAAGAGTCAAAACCTTTTACATCAAACAGCCAAGATCATTATTTTCCATTACAACAAATTATGTCTTGCATAAATAAAGAAGCATAAACTTAAAACATCAAAAGTATCTTAATTCCCCAAAGATAGCAGAAATGCAGCCATAGCATAACTCAGGATCAAACCATACACGAGTTGAACTAAAAGCAAGCGAAATCCAAGCTAAGTGCTAGAGTTTCCTCCCTGAGAACCTAGGGAGGAGGGGGAAACGAAAGAAAAAGAGGCAAAAGAAAACGGGTGAGTCATAAAGACTGGTAAGTCCAAGTAACTTTCAGCATAAAAACAGATAAAGTTAAAATGACATATATAAACTGAAAGTAACCATCAGGATGCTATCAAGATTGGCAAGATAGACTAAGATAACATGATAAATCAAGTATAAATCAAGTATAACATCACGTATTCAAGGTTCGCCGCATCAACTGTACTAGGATCCCAAACCAATGTCTCATATTAATCATGAAATGATTTCTTGGCCCAATATCATGAAATGACCCATTTCTAGGTCCAACAAAATGATCCACTAGTCGATCGGCTCCCTACAAGTTCTAGCTCGTCATGTGTCTGTGTCATACGGCCCTATCACGAATGTAGTCACCTGTACTATGTCCACCATAGGGTGTATCAAGCCCTAGGGTGCCAACCACCAACACGAATCAAGAATGCACAGATAAACCTACTGATGCCCGATGCCTGCTTTTTCAACTCCGGACCACGTGCATGACCATAACCCGCCTGAACCTACACTGGCGCACCAACACAGCCGTCGTTTTGGTCGCTTACAATCAGCCCAGTAATCGTGCCCCACCCTGCCTAGTTCCAGGGTACCGTGATACATCTAGTGGGTTACTGCTGAAATGGACCGCGTAACTATGGTTTCCGTCCAATAGGTTAAGTGTTGTCATTTAAATTCGTGGCTTAACCCATATCAGTCTAGCATGTCAAGTTGGTTAAGTGTTGTCCTTTAAGTTCGTGACTTAACCTTACAATTCACGTATCAAGTTGGTTAGGTGTTGTCGTTCAAGTTCATGACCTAACCCTACCAATCATGTTTCAAGTTGGTTGAGTGTTGTCTTTCATGTTCATGACTTAACCCTATCATGTGGCATTAATTCATTAATGCACCTCAACCTCTCACATCAGACCTGTTGTTGTGGTCACTGGATATGCCGGGCGGTTCCGGGCAGATTTACACCACAACTCAGTCTGACCTCCGGTTTCAAGCGCGATACGACCAACAACCCACATTGGATCCTATTGTTTGCAGTAACTGGATTTGTCGGGCGATTCCGGGCAGAATTACACTGCAAACTCAACCCAACCTCTAGTTGGTCATTTTCAAGTTCATGCTAGTGTCATGCCCATGTTCAAATTTCATATCAAGTTCGTGTCAAGTTTCAAGGCAAGTTTTATATCCATATCCAGATAACAATGTTCATGTTTCAATTTATGCCTATTATCTAGTTCATGATTCATGTTCATAACCAATTCATGTTTTGCCTAATCTACCCAAATCGTATTCCCATCGCACGTAAACGTGAATCGATCTATACTACAAGTAAATCCAAATCCCGAAATAAAGGGAATAACATCAAAACTTTGATAGGCAAAAGGGACGAGCATAAAGCGATAAAAGGGATTACAAGACTAGCATGATATAACTTGAGATAATTGGTTACCACATCACTGGCATATAGAAAATAATAGGATTTCAAATCTAGCAAAATAAGGTGATAGTCATGATAAAAATTGACATAAAAGAATAGGCATGCAAAAGCATGTCAAATACAAGGATAATGGATCAATAGTTTTGGTGTACATAATAGCGAATAAACTAAGCAAGTCACACCCTAGGTATGAGATCCAACAAAATGCCAAATTCGGTGTACAACATGGTTTTCAACTATAGTTTTATGAACAATCAACTATAATAGTCAATTAACCACAATAGTCATAGTCATAGTGAATCATAAGCGACTAATCACAATAGTCATGGATAATTATCCAAAATAGTTCTAGGCAACTACCCTAAATGGTCACAGGCAATTAACTGTAATAGTTTCAAAGTCATGGTCATAGACAATAGTCTTATGTTCATAATCATAGGCAATAATTCTCATAGTCATGAGTCATAGGTGATTAGCCACAATTGTCCTTGTTATAGTCATAGGCAATAGTCTTATGTTCACAGTCATAGGCATAGGCGTAGTCTTATGTTCACAGTCATAGGCATAGTCTTATGTCCACAGTCATAGTCTTAGGCCGTTAACAATAGTTTCAATGTCATAGGCATGATAATGTTTGATCTACAACGTGAATAGGCCCAAACTGATTTCAAAGCAATATTCCCACAAAGTCAAGATCCAAGATGAACAAGAATAGATATGAATCATACGTAGATCCAATTCCAAGTTTATAGTTTTTATCTAAACGTAACTTGAACTTACAGATCGTGGTCTAAGAAATTGAGATGTAGAAGTTGAATCTATAAACTAGTCGTCGAATTGCGGAATTGTTGAATCTTGATTTGATTGTAGAAGCAAATCCCCAAATATGCAATTCCTAGCCGTAGTCTTCAAGAAATAGTCTTCATGTTTTAATTTAATTTATCTTAATTTAATTTAGAGGAAGAAGAAGAAGCCACGTTCATCAAGAGTTTGTGCAGCATAAGGTTAGAGAAGAATGGTGCAAAGAGAATGAGGCTAGGAGGCTATTTATATAGGATCAGGCAGACGAATCTGGACAGAAAACGAGATCAGATACATCAGAATGCATCAGGTTCGAAAACTGGGTTCGAGAGGCAGGTCGACCCCCAGGTCGACACTATGGTCGACCTGGTCCCTGGGAGGTCGACACTATGGTTGACCCCCAGGTCGACCTGGTCCATTGGCGGGAATTTTCCCGCCCAGCCTGTTCTGGGGTTTGAATTCGAATTTCAAGCTGTTTTTTATTTTGAAAATTCCTGAAACTTCAGAGGGTCATATTTGCCTCATACGGACTCCGATTCTCGCATACTCGGACTCGTTTCCAAGCAGAATTTCGAGATGAACGCAATGGCGCAACCCGTTTCCCCTGATTCTTATTTTAAAATTTAATTCTGCCTTGATTTATGGTTTTAACATGTTATTATAATTCGGGTTGTTACATTCTCCCCTCCTTAAAGGATTTCGTCCCCAAAATTTTCAAGTTAAGAAGAATGCATCTCATCCAGTCAACCAGCTACTCAACCATCATCCACAAGCAACCATTGTCCTTAAACGATTTCTAATGTTATATGAACATATGCAGAAAGTGTGTGTATATGTTCCTTATCTAATGCAGATGATCAGGCCTGATTGATCTTCTTAATGCAAAATATGTTTAGTGCCACGAATCCAACATGTATGCGAATAGTCCTAGTCACATAAACACTATATGTGTGCACAAACATCCATCCATGTGCAACATCCATATGATAACACATTCAATTTCATCCATAAACAAGTATAAACACTCATGCATATTGTAATGACCCGAAAATCCAGTCCAATTTGAGCTGACCAAAAACACAAGTCCAACCCCAAATTAAACTGAAAATCAGGAAATTAATAGAAAGAAAACAGAGGGTGAGGAAAGATAAGATAGAAACTTAGAATAGAAGAAGAAGAACACAACATAAGAGTAACACGAATCTCACAGCGGAACGAATAACATATAATATATAACATAACTTTGAAATATAACTTTGTACTTGAATATACATCATTATCAAAGTACAAAACTTACAACACATCGGAAATAACTATAGCTATAAAATCCTAAAGCCTCCTGCTCCAAGCTCTTTCAGTATATCTGTAAATCCTGACTACTTGACTGCCCGTACAAAATTGGGCACCCAAGAGTTTAGGGAAAACAAAACAAAATAAACTCAGGTCAGTCATGGGACTGGTATGAGTAAAATAGTTTAAAACAATTTAAGCAGGTAAATGATATCTCATAAGACCACGCCGTATAACGGAACGTGTTTTTCCCTTATCAAAATCCAAATTATCTTTATATCAAAAGCCTTTTGATATTATAATAATGTTTATCAACCACAATATAATAATCATCTAGCAGAAACGCTTTCATCTCACGTTCTACATATATAGTATACAATCAAAACCACAAGCACGTATTGGGTAACGGATTTCCAACTATGACAAGGTATGGAACCACCTTCCGATCAGTGTACTCTAGGAACGATACACTGGAGTTCAACAGGAACATCTTGCAACTCAGCCACACATGATCGACCACTCATTTCGCTTGAGTGTATCGAATGTATATCACCACGGTTGGGATCAGCAACTGTTTCCCGTATATATGGGACAACATTGACAGATTTAAGAATCAAATGAATATTCTCTAGATAGGTGATTATACACCCTACTTCGGAGCGACCGACTTAGCCATGTTGCTTGCCCGATTTTTGCCATTTACGGATGTGAGGCTAGAAGCTACGCTTTATCATCACACCAGATTCACTTTGAATGCCACATCGTTAAATCCATCAAATCACTGATTGACATCCTCAACCATACATTATTTGTCAGCTAAAGAAGTTTCCTTCTCCGCTTCCACTCTTGGTACGGTTGGAGAAATCAATATACATGATCGTCTGGAAATACCCTGTCAGACATCCGTCCATACAAGTCATCCAGGAACAGGATGAACCGAAGGCACTATTCAATACATCCATCTTAGGCATTGTTATCTAAGACTTATACAATAGCCCTTGCACTTTACTCCGTCTTCAATTATCTTTGGCATATATGATTCGCAACGCTTATGCCAATACAAAGTGGTTCTTTGGATAATAATCCAACCGGTCTCTCCATATTAACAACGTTAAAATGGTCAAAACTTCGACAGTTTGTGATTTAACCATCAAAGAAAAACACTGTGCAAACAACGATATCATTTCCAAAGGGAAATTATATCGATCAAACATCATTTAACATTTATCTCCTTAGTTCATTTTTCATCTCGTGTTTCCCTATATTCAACATTTCTTAGTTTCTAATTTTAGAAAATATATGTTATTATCATTGGAAAACATTTCCATTTCTTGTTTTCTATATCAGAAAACACTTCTGGTTCTTATTTGGAAAACATTTCCAAAACTCCTTCATTGGACTTAGACAGATGTTTAAACAAACCATCGCGCTTATTTACTAAATTCCTTTAACCCACCTTCACTATCGAACCTTAACCATTCCTTAGTTAAAAATGAAGTCAATCAAGTTGGGGTAATACTACCTCTTAGACCTTAACTGAACAAGGTTTCTAACCTTGAAATAGACAATCACCTTTTAATTCTTTAACAACTTCCTTACGTAACTCTCCTTCGAATCATCTCTTATTCGATAATTCTTCCCTTCGATAAGGTATATTCGATAACTCTATTCAATTTACTCTATTCGATTAATGTAAAGACCCGCAACTTCCCCGTAAAGGAAAGCGTCGGATAGTTCGAGAACAAACCACAACAGAACACATATCAAAGAACACTTCACTGTATATTACAACAATGCATAAGATTACAAGAATATACAGAGTATAAATGAATATTACACAGAAATATCAGAGATTTAAATTACATTTAAATCATTAGCAGCGGAAAATAATACAATACACAACTAGAAAGAGATATACGGATACAAAGCTTTCCGGATATCGTTCCAGCTGTAAACCAGGATCCTGTGAATATAAATCTGCAAAACCGAAACTACTAGCTGCCCGTGTCAAAATAAGGGCACCCAGAGTTTAGGTTAAAACAATAAACTCCAGGTCAGTCATGTGACTGGTGTGAGAACTAAAACAGTTATTAATCTTTATTTTTAAAGGTAAATCAAGGGACCACGCCGTCTAACAC
The DNA here is from genome assembly GCA_030737875.1 of Allium sativum. Lineage (NCBI taxonomy): Eukaryota > Viridiplantae > Streptophyta > Magnoliopsida > Asparagales > Amaryllidaceae > Allium > Allium sativum. Next base: position 612,827,327 of record CM060921.1, on the reverse strand, counting down.
GGAACGGGTTTCCTCCCAAGAATACCAGTGCATAAAACAAACAGCGCAATGCTAAATAAAGAAAAATGAAGCTGTTATAAGACCCAGGTCCCATCACACAATGCAACGCAGTCGAGGATAGGGTTTTCCCTTATAACAGCCAAAGAATGCTTGATACGTTTAAAACAAATCATTTGATACTATAATAAGTGCATAGTGTATAAAACAACTTCAAATCATAAGTATCAATCATAGGCGGCATAAGCGCCCCATCCCACTATGTCGCCATAAATAGGATTACAATTAAAACCGCACATGTCACGTATTTGGAAATTGGATTTCCGTCTATGAACCGAGGCAAAAGATAGTCCTCAACCGATTCGAGACAATCTAGCCCATGTCTCAGGATCAGAACGCATCAACCCTTTAGATCGTCAGGGCCGGTCCACCGATGTGGATTATTATGCCTGAACAATACGTCTCTCCGCCCTATGGGGCGTAAACGAGCCAACAAATGACTCCATCGGTTCGAGAACGACCGATCAATCCGAGGCGCCTCGCAACAGCAACAACCACATAAGTCAAACTCGTCAGGGCGTGTAAAACCACTGACGCCACTTCTAGCTAGAAAGAAACGCATGCCCTCCCTGAGGTTCGTCTCCCGTTTTTGGTTCATACCGGGTGTGAAACACGCGAGGTAAAGGTTACACAAAGCTACGCCACAAAGGCCGTGCTTTGATCATCACCACAAGACTTTGCTTTTCAACAGAAGTCTGGATCAATTGCCACTTAGGCATGCCACACAGGCAATTCACTCTATGTGTTTGATATCCATCAGTATATAACCCCTGAGCTCGTACGTCTCAGAGAAGGGCGTTAAGCAAGAGAATAAATTCTCCGCCGCCAAACAGATATATATTTAATAGAGATCAATCACACGGACTAAAATCCAATGTCAGACACACAGTCCATTTACAAGTCCGTTCTGGGTCTGAACGAAACCGGAGGCACCTAGTACCCCGCATATCCATCGATCTCCAAGTACGTCTGGACGATCACTAACTGTTTCCATCTTCTTGGGTGTACAGCCCAATCAAGATCATCAGTAATTACCCAAACGACGTGAAGACCTCCGGTCTTCGACCATCGTCTTCATCTTCGACTTATCGTCGTATCAGTTATTCAGAATGGGATAAACCCGGTCTTTCCGAATAACTCGCGTATATTTTAAATAAGTGTTACACAAACACAACATACGCCTCATTCCAATTCATCAGTCATTGACCGTAAATTAATCAAGAGAATAATTCCCCAAATATTAACCCCGAAGGCCGAAACCAACATCAGATCAATATCCAGAAAACCATTCTGCTTGGCTAACCGACAGTTAATTTCTAATTTCACATTCATAGGGAAAGATTCCCATTAATTTTATCAAAGATAAATTCCTTGAATTTATTCTTTAATCCATTTTTGAATATCAATTCAAACTAGTCGGGATTAGCGAACCTTACCGAAGTAATCATTTGTTTTAATTTCCCAATCCCAACCTATTCATCCCATGAAGTAAAACTGGTAATACTTCATATCTAACACCACAGTGTTATCGGTAAATTCAATTACCATTTCACGTTCAAATCTAATTAAAGATTTAACTATCGCCTGGAGCAAAACTGGTGATACTCCACTTTCGATCATTTCAATCTAATTAAAGATTCATTAAAACTCCACTTAGTTTTAATCTTCGACTGGGTTAAAGAATCAGTGTCATTTAAAACACGGTTCACGATAAACCCAAAATCACATTCATTAATTATCGGGTTAAAGAACGAGTGTTATTTAAAACACTGCTCACGATAAACCCAAAAATCAATATCGATTCAATTCCAATTAAATATCATTTAATTGGTACATTTCGTTAAATCTAAACAAAAAGATTTAATCTTTTCTCAACTGGGTTCAAGAACAGTGTTAGTGAAGACACCATTCACGACAAACCCAAATCACATTCGATATTCAATACAAGGCTCTAAATAGAAAATATATCGGCTTATATTCAATATCGAATTCTACGACTAACAAATGCCGTATTGGAAATAACGATATAAATATATATCTTTCAAATTTCCATAACAACACCTGTATAATCACGAATTCCAACATCGAAATATTCCGAAGACAATTTCGATTCAAATCCCCTCCAATGCAATCCTTGGATATTCTGGTTATTTTCAAAACCCTTTTCAAATTCAATTTATTTATTTAAAAATAAATAGAATTATAATTCTAGTTCAAAACTAGTTCATTTCGATAAAAATCTATTTTTATCTTTTCAAATATGGAGTTTTTCATCCCAATTCTTTCTAAATCATTTCTTATGATTTTACACAAATTATTGCTATTTTTAATAATTTTATCAAGGCCCGTACAGTCGATTTCCATCAATGGCCATCGAACTGCACTTACAACGACCTTTTTCGAATTTGATTTGGACATAATTCCAAATCCAACCGTTAGATTTCAAATTTCTAATATTCGTTAGAAAGCTCTTTTCGATACGAACCCAACGGTTCCGGTTTTAGGAGAATCCGACGGACGGATCTCCCGTAATGTCCGTTTGAAATAAATGGTCGAAATTCACGAACTGCCGCGGCGCGGCGCGTTCTATTCAGGCCATTATATTATATATATAATATATATATCGTCGATTTCTATTTAAATCGAATTATATAAATAGTTTTGAATTCGTTTCAAAATCTATTTCAACTTCCATCTCAATTCAAAGCAAAATTGAATTCTTCTCTATAAATTCGTTTTAAAATTCATTTCTATTCAATTCAAATTTCAATTCAATTTGAATTCATTTCAATTTGCTTTCAATTCAATTTGAATTCGTTTTCAATTCAATTCATTTCGAAATCGTTTTCAATTCAATTCACTTTGAATTCGTTTTCAATTCAATTCATTTCGAAATCGTTTTCAATTCAATTCATTTCGAAGTCGTTTTCAATACAATTCATTTCAAAATATTCGATTTCGAGATTACTTTTCAATATTCATTTTAAAATGAATAAAATCGATATAAATATCGTTTACGTCAAAATGGCGTCAATCTAATCAACACGGCTTCATGAATTTCTATTTTCAAATATTCTATTTCAAATATTCTATTTCAAATATTTGTTACTATCAAAATATTCTTTATTTTCACGATTGGAATGAGGCCCAATCAATTACCATATAAAATTAATTATATGGATTTTCATACAACACATGTATATAATAACATTGAAAATAATCAACCATCAACCAAAGTGCACTACACTGTATAAGCATCAAATATAGATATTCAACGCTTATAACAGCCTGTCAATCAATCGATCGACACATTTAATAAATCAGGATGAGTGAACTTCAAATTTCATCCCAACACCCGTGTGGGATTTCAAACAATCAAACACAGATTTTAGTTGTGCAGTTGGGCGATGTGTAAAATTTATCGTTCCAATCAATGTCATTCAAATAAGTGTACATAAACAAACCATCTGGTTTGTAAATGAATATTTATTTATTCACTTCACTATTTTCATATTCACGTTAAAAATTATATTTTTAACGATAAAACATTTTATTTCAACCTATGAATTTCTATTCAATTCATTTATTCAATAAAATGATATTTTTATTTTTCCAACATATTTTAGAAAATTTCGGCGGCATAACGGCACGATACTAGAAACGGGACAAGGCCTAGCCTTATCCCCGGTCTAGTGAAGGCCCACGCCATTCACACATCAATCAAATCAATTTCGTTATGCAAACCACAAAATGTGGAGTAAGAGTCTAACCTAGCCTTACTCCTTCGCCTTATAACGGCGCACGTCTAATCCTAACCAATTTATCGATTCGATTTTTCACACCACAAACCACATTCAAACCAATCTCGCAAACAATAACCAAACAGCCAAACAAACAAGTCCATGGTCTGTGGACGATTGTGTCGGGTGCTACTAAGCACCGTCTGCATCCTAGTATATATATATAACTAGAAAAATAAATTGAAAGGTGAGAAATTCTCACCGATAGCTATCCTAGCTCCCCGGCTCTTCATTTGCAGAAGTCTTCGTCGCTTCGCCTTTTTGTCACCTTCGTTGCTGCTTTCACTACATACGTAAAAATCACATTTTTACTTCGCTATTCAATATATAAAAATCGAATTTTTATTTCAAAGTTCAATATATAAAAATCGAATTTTTATTTCAAAGTTCAATATATAAAAATCGAATTTTTATTTCAAAGTTCAATATATAAAAATCGAATTTTTATTTCAAAGTTCAATATGTAAAAATCGAATTTTTATTCAAAGTTCAATATATAAAAATCGAATTTTTTACTTCTTCTACTCAATAAAAATTCCGCCTTTTCTATTTTAAAGTTTAAACCTTTCTTCTTCTTTTTTTTTTTTTAATTTAAAGATTACGCCTTTTTGAATTTAAAGATTACGCCCTTTTGAATTTAAAGATTGAATCTTTTCTTTTACTCTTTAAAGTTTAACTCTTTTCTATTTTAAAATCTAAATCTTTTCCTTTTAAAATCTAAAAATAAAAATCAGTTTCTCTTTTTAAAGTTTAAAATAAAAAAAATCAGTTTCTAAAGCTGATAAAAATCAGATTTTCTTTTAAACAAAATCAGTTTTTCTTTTAAACAAAATCAGTTTTTAAAAACATAAAAATCAGTTTTTTTTATATCATTTAAAAATCGGTTTTCTGTTTTAAATAAAAATAAAAATAAAGTAAATAAATTAAAAACTTACAGGGTTCAATCGGAAGAAGGGGATTCGGATTTGCGGTCGGCGAAGGGTCTGGAGGCGACGCGGCATCAGGCGGTGGCGACTTCTGGGATTCGACGGAGGGGGATGTGGGTTCATCGACGGTGGGGTGCTCTCGATTAGATGGAGGAGGAGGCGGAGGAAAAGGGGAAGCAGGGGGGGCGCGCGCGATCGTTGGCCAGAGGAGGGTTCGTCGTGCTTCAGGGGGGGCTCTCGATCCGACGAGGGGGGGGGGGGGGGGAAGGGTAGCTGGAGATGGCGGCGGTGTCCCCCGAGGGTGGCGGCGGGTTTTCGAATCGCTTTCTCTCTTTTTTTTTTTTTTATAAATCGTTTTCTGTTGAACGTGGGGGGGGGGCAGAGATATAAAGTAGGAAGAGATATTTTTTTTATTTATTTTATATTATTATTTAATTATTAAAAAGTTGACTTTCACATACGACCTCTAAACGAGGCCCACCGCCTGTCGTCCATAGCGTTCTACCCCCATTCTGAACACAATGGGATATATATCGCAAGCTGATTCGACTGTTTCGATTAGTTTCCGTTGAATTTACATTTAAATCACTATATTGAATTTTTGAACATACATTTCAAATTACCGGGGTCACATACTAACTAGAAAAATTCCAGAAAAATATTTTCTAGCTTCGTATTGACGATACGGTCCTAACGAAACTAGTTTCGCCGAATTCTGAGACCGTTAGAAAAATGGCCAATTTCCAGTCGATTAAAATCAACTGAAATGGTCAAAACACGTTTTCCTTTGCCACGCTCACATATTGATTCGAAAAATTATGAAATTTGAAACCTAGCAATAACTTGGCACTGCGGATCCAACAAAACTGGTTTCGTCGAAATCCGAGGTCGTTTGCAAAATGTCCATTTTTAAGGGCCTGAATTCCATAGCGACTATTCAGAATTTTCAACTGGACATATCTTATCATTTCTAAGATGAAATCTCAGTTTGTTAACTTCGTTACAAAGATATAGTTATACAGATTCAAATATTTCTTGTTTCGTTCAATTCTGACTTATATTGAATTCTGTATACTCATTTGAAATTAGAAATCGAATTTTCGAACTACCGCGCCATTTTCAATTCCTTTTATAATTATATATAATTATTATATATTCTAACGACGACGTATATATATACGTTCTAATTCTATTCAAAATAAATTTCACGTCGATATTATTTAAAATAATTCATTTTAAATAATCAAAACTCGCTAAAATTGCCAAAATAAAAATTTTAAACTGGCCCAGATTTTCCGGGTTGTTACAATTAACCCTTATCAATTAACTCTATTGGACTAACGCTATTGGATTAACTCTATTTGATTTATCTCTAGTCGATAACTCCTTTAACTCTTTCGAATAAACTAATATTCGATAAACTCCATTTGAATAACTCTAGTTTGATTTAACTCTATCGATTTACTCTAACTAATTAACTCTAACTAGTTTAACTCTAACTGGTTTTCTAAATATTCCCTTTTTAATTCTATTTGTAAAGGGTTTTACAAATATCTCCTGTTTCCCTATATTCGTAAAGGTTTTACAAATATTCCTCTTTTCGATTTCATTTGTAAAGGTTTTACAAATATTCCCTACTCAATCTCATTTGTAAATGGTTTACAAACCTTTCTCTTTCTATTTGTCCGACAAATATTTTCCCTTTATATTTGTTTTTACAAATATCTTCCTTATCCTTGTTTTACAAATAATTTCCTTAATATTTGTTTTACAAACAATTTCCTTTTAAATTCCTTTTCACAAATATTTATTTAACAAATAAATATTTCTTTTTATAAAATCTTTTGATTTTATAAATATTTCTTTTCAACATAACATTTGAAAAATCTCCTTTCCCACATTCCCGTATTTCTTATGGTATTTAACATACCATATAACAACGATAAATATCGTCCAAACACACATAATCAACAACAGATTATATATCACATCATATATCACAATATATGAATCATAGTAAAATAAATGTTGAGGAATCCAGATGGATTCCCCCAACCTGTTTCCTTGCATCGCAGATGTTAAACATTATAGATAACATCACTTTCAGTTCCATATGATATATTCTGTAAAACAGAATCAATATAGAAATTCAACTAACTGACTGGCAGTTCAATCAAACAGTTAACACATAGTCAATCAGCCAATATTTAACAGTTCTAAAAATACAACATGAAATTATAAACTGTTCAAAGTTAGTGATATTTACTCACATTTGCAGTTCATCGTTAAAGAACAATAAACTATTGTTTGATTTGAATCAAACAGTTTATTTCGCCATAAATTCAGACGAGCTTCAATCCACTCCCAGTCAGTTCCATTGGGTAGTGTCCGTCCATACGATCCCAATGGAACTTACGGTTCGTCAATCTGATATCGTATGCAATAGATATTAAAATTACAAGGTACCCATGTATTTAAAATAGATTAAACCAATATTTATATTGAGTTTGGGCTTTACCCAAAATGACCCAGCCCATTACCCCTTAAAACCCCAGGCCGCCTCAAACAATCCCTTCTTCCATGATACAAAAATCAGAGAAAACTCGCTCCTTCTCCTCAGACATTTCCGTCCGTGAATCCTCCCACCGCTCCCTCATCATCGCACGAATTTCAACACCGACACCTCCATCCATCTTCTCTTCGAATCCTCTCCCACTGCATCCCCATTTCGAAGAACTCGCACCATCGTTTGACACCGCGACTTCCTGGAAGCCCACTATACATCCATCGACATTAATTGTTGCTGAAACACCCTGAATCAGCACACAAGGTGCGGTTTTTCACTACGATCCCGGAAATGGTGTCGGAAACTTGAATCAACCCTTATATTACTCGAAAATATCAGCCCTAGCTCCACTGTTCATTTCCGCGAACGAGAAAATGCACATCGAACTCAACAAAACCAACCCAGAAATGAAGAGTAACTCGCGATGATTTCAAAGAGAAGGGTTTTGAGATTTATAGAATTTCGTTTGTATTTTCTATGATTTTTCTATATGGGAATTTTCACTGTAAAGACCATACGCGGTTATATATAGTTGTGTTGGTGGTTGGTGATGTTTATGGCAGAGAAGAGAGGATGGCGTGGCCTGTTGTTGCCCCTAAAAATGTTGGGATATTTTTATTTTTGATTTAATTATTTTATTTTTTCCAATTTCTCCATGTATCTGACTACTAAAAATCCCTGAGACTACATACGATACCCAAAAATCACCAAACTGGACATGCAGCTAGATTTCGATATTACGGTACCAACGAAACTGGTTTCGTCGAATTCCGACTCCATATGCTCACACAGCATATTTTTAACCATCGAAATACTGACTGTTTCTCACTCTAAATATCCGTACGACCACACAGTGACTCTAAAAATCACGAAACTGGAAATCTAACAACTATTTGACATTGTGGATCCACAAAATTATTTTCGTCAAATTCCGACTTCGTTTGCAAAAGTGGTTATTTTTAAATTCCTAAATAACCCATTTAAATATATAAATATATTTAAATATAATTAAATTAAATATTTATAAATTAATATTATTGTCTATATTCACAGTGGAATACCATACAGCTCTGGAATATTCCTATATGAAATTTCTAAGTCGATATTGAAATCCGAGTCAACCCGATATTCGATTTATATTGAAATTCCTTTTTAAAGTATAAATAATTCCTTTATAAATTATAAAGGAATTCCACAGCGACTTTTCTAAAATTTGATTTGTACGTGAATCAAAATCTACACGACGAAATCCTGATTTTTCTCTTCCACTAGAAAGATATACTCCACCAGCTCAATACGTTTCTTGTTTCACAGAAATCCAGCTTAAAACGAATCTTGTACATTCAGTTGAAGTTCGAATCGCCAAATAGCGAACTACCGTGCCATTACTGGCTCGATTATAATTGTATTATAATTTATACGTTCAACTTGTAACAACCCGGAAAATCTGGGCCAGTTTAAAATTTTTATTTTGGCAATTTTAGCGAGTTTTGATTATATAAAATGAATTATTTTAAATAATATCGACGTAAAATTTATTTTGAATATAATTCGAACGTATATATTATACGCGTCGTCGTTAGAATATAAATATTTATATATAATTATAAATAGAATTGAAAATGGCGCGGTAGTTCGATAATTCGATTTCAAACTTCAATTGAATGTACCGGGTGCAAAACAATCCGGATTTTAGTGAAACCAAAAACATTAGGATCTGATTGATAATATCTTTCTAACGGATGTAAGAAACTGAGATTCCACTTTATAAAATTGAGAGATATGTCCAGTTGAAAATTCTGAATAGTCGCTATGGAATTCAGGCCCTTAAAAATGGACATTTTGCAAACGACCTCGGATTTCGACGAAACCAGTTTTGTTGGGTCCGTGATGTTAAGTTATTGCTAGATTCCAAATTTCATAATTTTTCGAATCAATATGTGAGCGTGGCAAAAGAAAACGCGTTTGACCAGTTTCTGTTGAATTTAATCGACTGGAAATTTGCCATTTTGCAAACGGTCTCAGAATTCGATGAAACTAGTTTTGTTAGGACCGTATCGTCAATACGAAGCTAGAAAATATTTTTCTGGAATTTTTCTAGCTAGTATGTGACCCCGGTAATTTGAAATATGCGTTTAAAATTCAATATAGTGATTTAAATGTAAATTCAACGGAAACTGATTGTAACGATCAAATCAGCTTGCGATACATATCTCATTGTGTTCAGAATGGGGGTAAAACGCTATGGGCGACAGGCGGTGGGCCTCGTTTCGAGGTCATGGATAAAAGTCAACCTTTTTGAATAAATTAATAATTAAATAAATAAATAAAAAAACTCTTCCCTTTCATTATCTCTGACCCCCCCCCTAAAATTTCATTTTAAATCGAATTAGACAGAAAAAAAGAAAAAAAGAAATAAAAACCGCTGCTCCCTGTCGCCCTCAGCTTCACGTCCCGCCATCGCCAGCGCCGCCGTGCCTTAGGTCGGCCACCCCGTCGCCTCCTCCTCGTCCTTTCTCTCTCGCCCTTCTTCTCTGACCAAAACCGCCCCACGAGACCCCACGCCACCTGCGAGTTCCACCACCGCCACCCCACAACGGCCGTCGCGCCTCCCTCTACCCAATTCGAGCACCCTCTGAACCCGCGACCCCCCCCTCCGATCTGAAAACCTCGACGGCGCTGCAAACCCCCCCGGTATGTTTTTGTTTTTATTTTTATTTAATTATTTTATTTTATTCTCATTTTCATTAAAACATATATAAAAAAAAAAATTAGGGTTTGGTAATAAAAGTATTTAAAACTGATTTTACATAATGTTTAAAACTGATTTTACAGAAATGTTTAAAACTGATTATTTTAAAAATGTAAACCTGATTTTTTTATATAAGTTAAAAACAGAATTTTTATAAGTTAAAAACAGAATTTTTATAAGATAAGAACAGGAATTTTTATAAAAGCATTTTTAAACTGATTTGATTTTTAAAGGAAGTAAAACAGAATTTTTATAAAAGTAGTAAAACAGAATTTTTATAGAAGTAGTAAAACAGAATTTTTAAAGAAGTGGTAAAACTGAATTTTATTTAGGTTAAAAACTGAATTTTTAATTATGTTGTAAAGTTATGAAAAATATGATTTTTATATATTGAACTTCGGCATAAAAATTCGATTTTTATATATTGAATAGCGAACTAAAAATTCGATTTTTATATATTGAATAGTGAAGTAAAAATTCGATTTTTACATATGTAGTGAAAGCGGGCAACGAAGAGGACAAAAAGGCGAAACGACGAAGACTTCTGCAAAAGAAGAGTCAAGATGATTGGATAGCTGATTGTGAGAATTTCTCACCTTTCACTTTATTTTCTAGTTATATATATATACTAGGATGCAGACGGTGCTTAGTAGCACCCGACACAATCGTCCACAGACCATGGACTTGTTTGTTTGGTTGCATAGATTAGTTATATGATGTGATTTGAATTTGGTTGTTTGGTGAGATGAATGGATTTGATTGATGTGTGAATGGCGTGGGCCTTCACTAGACCGGGGATAAGGCTAGGCCTTGTCCCGTTCCTAGTATCGTGCCGTTATGCCGCCGAAATTTTCTAAAATATGTTAGAAAAATAAAAATATCATTTTATTGAATAAATGAATTGAATAGAAATTCATAGGTTGAAATAAAATGTTTTATCGTTAAAAATATAATTTTTAACGTGAATAAGAAAATAGTGAAGTGAATAAATAAATCTTCATTTACAAACCAGATGGTTTGTTTATGTACACTTATTTGAATGACATTGATTGGGACGATAAATTTTACACATCGCCCAACTGCACAACTAAAATCTGTGTTTGATTGTTTGAAACCCCACACGGGTGTTGGGATGAAATATGAATTTCACTCATCCTGATTGATTAAATATGTCGATCGATTGATTGACAGGCTGTTATAAGCGTTGAATATCTATATTTGATGCTTATACAGTGTAGTGCACTTTGGTTGATGGTTGATTATTTTTCAATGCTATTATATACATGTGTTGTATGGAAATCCATATAATTAATTTTATATGGTAATTGATTGGGCCTCATTCCAATTTGAAAAATAAAGAAAATTTGAAAATAGAAATTTATGAAGCCGTGTTGATTAGATTGACGCCATTTTGACGTGAACGATATTTATATCGATTTTATTCATCTTAAAAATGAATATTGAAAAGTGATTTCGAAATCGAATATTTTGAATTGAATTGAAAACGATTTCGAAATGAATTGAATTGAAAACGATTTCGAAATGAATTGAATTGAAAACGAATTGAAATGAATTCAAATTGAATTGAAATTTGAATTTGAATAGAAATGAATTTTGAAACGAATTTATAGAGAAGAATTCAATTTTGCTTTGAATTGAAATGGAAGTTGAAATAGATTTTGAAAACGAATTTTAAAACTATTTATATAATTCGTTTTAAATAGTAATCGACGAAATATATATTATATATATTATATATATAATATAATGGCCTGAATAGAACGCGCCGCGCCGCGGCAGTTCGTGAATTTCGACCATTTATTTCAAACGGACATTACGGGAGATCCGACCGTCGGATTCTCCTAAAACCGGAACCGTTGGGTTCGTATCGAAAAGAGCTTTCTAAAGAATATTAGAAATTAGAAATCTAACGGTTGGATTTGGAATTATGTCCAAATCAAATTCGAAAAAGGTCGCTGTAAGTGCAGTTCGATGGCCATTGTTGGAAATCGACTGAACGGGCCTTGATAAAATTATTAAAAATGGTAATAATTTGTGTAAAATCATAAGAAATGATTTAGAAAGAATTGGGATGAAAAACTCCATATTTGAAAAGATAAAAATAGATTTTTATCGAAATAAACTAGTTTTGAACTAGAATTATAATTCTATTTATTTTTAAATAAATAAATTGAATTCGAAATGGGTTTGAAAATAACCAAAATTTCCAATGAATGCATTGGAGTGGATTTGAATCGAAATTGTCTTCGGAATATTTCGATGTTGGAATTCGTGATTATACAGGTGTTGTTATGGAAATTTGAAAGATATATATTTATATCGTTATTTCCAATACGACATTTGTTAGTCGTAGAATTCGATATTGAATATAAGCCGATATATTTTCTATTCAGAGCCTTGTATTGAATATCGAATGTGATTTGGGTTTGTCGTGAATGGTGTCTTCACTAACACTGTTCTTGAACCCAGTTGAGAAAAGATTAAATCTTTTTATTTAGATTTAATGAAGTGTACCAATTAAATGATATTTAATTGGAATTGAATTGGTATTGATTTTTGGGGTTATCGTGAACAGTGTTTTAAATAACACTTGTTCTTTAACCCGATAATTAATCGAATGTGATTTGGGTTTGTCGTGAATGGTGTCTTCACTAACACTGTTCTTGAACCCAGTTGAGAAAAGATTAAATCTTTTTATTTAGATTTAATGAAGTGTACCAATTAAATGATATTTAATTGGAATTGAATTGGTATTGATTTTTGGGTTTATCGTGAACAGTGTTTTAAATAACACTTGTTCTTTAACCCGATAATTAATCGAATGTGATTTGGGTTTGTCGTGAATGGTGTCTTCACTAACACTGTTCTTGAACCCAGTTGAGAAAAGATTAAATCTTTTTATTTAGATTTAATGAAGTGTACCAATTAAATGATATTTAATTGGAATTGAATTGGTATTGATTTTTGGGTTTATCGTGAACAGTGTTTTAAATAACACTTGTTCTTTAACCCGATAATTAATGGAATGGGATTTTGGGTTTATCGTGAATCGTGTTTTAAATGACACTGATTCTTTAACCCAGATAATGATTAAAACTAAGTGGAGTTTTAATGAATCTTTAATTAGATTGAAAAGATCGAGAATGGAGTATCACCAGTTTTGCTCCAGGCGATAGTTAAATCTTTAATTAGATTTGAACGTGAAATTTAGAAACTAACTGTCGGTTAGCCAAGCAGAATGGTTTTCTGGATATTGATCTGATGTTGGTTTCGGCCTTCGGGGTTAATATTTGGGAAATTATTCTCTTGATTAATTTACGGTTAGTGACTAATGACTTGGAATGAGGCGTATGTTGTGTTTGTGTAACACTTACTTAAAATATACGCGAGTTATTCGGAAAGACCGGGTTTATCCCATTCTGAATAACTGATACGACGATAAGTCGAAGATGAAGACGATGGTCGAAGACCGGAGGTCTTCACGTCGTTTGGGTGATAACTGATGATCTTGATTGGGCTGTACACCCAAGAAGATGGAAACAGTTAGTGATCGTCCAGACGTACTTGGAGATCGATGGGATGCGGGGTACTAGGTGCCCCCGGTTTCGTTCAGACCCAGAACGGACTTGTAAATGGACTGTGTGTCTGACATCGGATTTCATTCTGTGTGACTGATATCGGTTGCATAGGATGGTTTGCCTGTGTGGCATGCCTAAGTGGCAATTGATCGAGGCTTCTGTTGAAAAGCAAAGTCTTGTGGTGATGATCAAAGCACGGCCTTTGTGGCGTAGCTTTGTGTAACGTTTACTTCGCGAGTTTCACACCCGGTATGAACCAAAAACGGGAGAAAGGACCTCAGGGAGGGCCTGCGTTTCCTCCTAGCTAGAAGTGGCGTCAGTGGTTTTACACGCCCTGACGAGTTTGACTTATGTGGTTGTTGCTGTTGCGAGGCGCCTCGGTTAGATCGGACGATCCGGGTCCGATGGAGTCATTCGTTGGCTCGCTTACGCCCCAAAGGGCGGCGAAACGCAGTGCTCAGGCATTTTAATCCACATCGGTGGACCGGCCCTGTCGCTCCTAGGATCACTCGAGCTCTGATCCTGAGACTCTGGCTAGGCAGTCTCGAATCGGTTGAGGACTATCTTTTGCCTCGGTTCATAGATGGAAACCCAATTTCCAAATACGTGACTTTGCGATTTTGATTGTATAACCTATATATGGCGACATAGTGGTATGGGGCATTCATGCCGCCTATGATTGATACTTATGATTTGAAGTTGTTTTATACACTATACACTTATAATAGTATCAAATGATTTGTTTTAAACGTATCAAGCATTCTTGGCTATTATAAGGTAAAAACCCTATCCTCCGGCTTGCGATTGCATTGTGTGATGGGAACTGGGTCTTATAACAGCTTCATTTTTCTTTATTAAGCATTGCGCTGTTGTTTTATGCACTGGTATTCTTGGGAGGAAACCCGTTCCGTGTTATACGGCGTGGTCCCTTGATTTACCTAACTTTAAAATAAAGATTAACTGTTTTAGTTCTCACACCAGTCCCATGACTGACCTGGAGTTTATTGTTTTAACCTAAACTCTGGGTGCCCTTATTTTGACACGGGCAGCTAGTAGTTTTGGTTTTGCAGATCTATATTCACAGGATCCCGGTTTACAGCTGGAACGATATCCGGAAAGCTTTGTATCCGTATATCTACTTCTAGTTGCGTATTGTATTATTTTCCGCTGCTATGTATTTAAATGTAATTTAAATCTCTGATATTTCTGTGTAATATTCATTTATACTCTGTATATTCTTGTAATCTGATGCATTGTTGTAATATACAGTGAAACGTTCTTCTGTATGCCTTCTGCTGTGGCTTGTTCTCGAACTATCCGACGCTTTCCTTTACGGGGAGGTTGCGGGTCTTTACACGTGGTATCAGAGCTTTGGTTTACAAAGCTAGAGAACAAGGCACATTAGAACCTTACGAAAGAATTCATCAGATATTGGATTAGTAATATCCAATGGGAATGACTCGTTAGAGATAGGATCAGCAGTATCCTAGAACGAGTGTGAAGAGTATATTTTTAAAATGAAAACCAATTTTGTTTTGAAAATATAAATCAACTATTCGTATTTGATTATTTATTTTAAATTGAATTGGGCAATCCAGTATATAAAGATTTTGCATATATGTCTTGCAAACGTGTGTTCGAAGTTTTAATATATTGGGTAGATATAGAATCCCCCTAGTGCCCGGGAATAATTCTGGTGATGGGGCACTGTCGCCAGTATTTATATTCGAGTGTCGAAGGTGTGATATTTATATATTTCCATTAGACTGGTGTGAGAACCAAAATTAGATAGGGCCTATTGTTGTGATTTGGCATCAAAAATCTGATTTTTGTATATATATCAAATTATGAATTTGAGACTCTAATTCACTAATTGATTGATGTTTGTGTTGTTTGTTTAATTGTTTGGTAATTTTGAACCATTATGCCTAATTTGATCAAATATTGAATTGTATTGAAAATTGGTCGCATTTGTTTGCATATACATATATATCATTGAACAGGTCATAGCAAGGAGGCTAGAGCCAGAGAATAAAATTTGTTTGCCCGACAAATAGGTACATGTTTACTACATAATTTCCTGTTTTGTTTGGGTGATGATGATTTTGTGAGCCTATTGGCTAGCCGCTTGGCTTTTTCTTTTTCTTTTTGAGATCTGAAGGACCGGGGAAGCTATTTGAAATTCCCCGATGCTCCCGGTGCAGGGGAGGTTATGGCGAAATTTTTCAAAAATTTAGGGTGTTAGCCAAATTTTTGAAATTTTGGAAATTCTCAGAAACTAAAGAGTTGGAGAATGGAAGCCAGATCGAGCGTAGAGTTGATTAGTCAAACCACTTTCGACTTTGTTCCTTTTCGGGGACGAAAAGTTTTAAGTGGGGGAGATTGTAACAACCCGGAAAATCTGGGCCAGTTTAAAATTTTTATTTTGGCAATTTTAGCGAGTTTTGATTATATAAAATGAATTATTTTAAATAATATCGACGTAAAATTTATTTTGAATATAATTCGAACGTATATATTATACGCGTCGTCGTTAGAATATAAATATTTATATATAATTATAAATAGAATTGAAAATGGCGCGGTAGTTCGATAATTCGATTTCAAACTTCAATTGAATGTACCGGGTGCAAAACAATCCGGATTTTAGTGAAACCAAAAACATTAGGATCTGATTGATAATATCTTTCTAACGGATGTAAGAAACTGAGATTCCACTTTATAAAATTGAGAGATATGTCCAGTTGAAAATTCTGAATAGTCGCTATGGAATTCAGGCCCTTAAAAATGGACATTTTGCAAACGACCTCGGATTTCGACGAAACCAGTTTTGTTGGGTCCGTGATGTTAAGTTATTGCTAGATTCCAAATTTCATAATTTTTCGAATCAATATGTGAGCGTGGCAAAAGAAAACGCGTTTGACCAGTTTCTGTTGAATTTAATCGACTGGAAATTTGCCATTTTGCAAACGGTCTCAGAATTCGATGAAACTAGTTTTGTTAGGACCGTATCGTCAATACGAAGCTAGAAAATATTTTTCTGGAATTTTTCTAGTTAGTATGTGACCCCGGTAATTTGAAATATGCGTTTAAAATTCAATATAGTGATTTAAATGTAAATTCAACGGAAACTGATTGTAACGATCAAATCAGCTTGCGATACATATCTCATTGTGTTCAGAATGGGGGTAAAACGCTATGGGCGACAGGCGGTGGGCCTCGTTTCGAGGTCATGGATAAAAGTCAACCTTTTTGAATAAATTAATAATTAAATAAATAAAAAAAAAACTCTTCCCTTTCATTATCTCTGACCCCCCCCCTAAAATTTCATTTTAAATCGAATTAGACAGAAAAAAAAAATAAAAAAATAAAAACCGCTGCTCCCTGTCGCCCTCAGCTTCACGTCCCGCCATCGCCAGCGCCGCCGTGCCTTAGGTCGGCCACCCCGTCGCCTCCTCCTCGTCCTTTCTCTCTCGCCCTTCTTCTCTGACCAAAACCGCCCCACGAGACCCCACGCCACCTGCGAGTTCCACCACCGCCACCCCACAACGGCCGTCGCGCCTCCCTCTACCCAATTCGAGCACCCTCTGAACCCGCGACCCCCCCCTCCGATCTGAAAACCTCGACGGCGCTGCAAACCCCCCCGGTATGTTTTTGTTTTTGTTTTTATTTAATTATTTTATTTTATTCTCATTTTCATTAAAACATATATAAAAAAAAATTAGGGTTTGGTAATAAAAGTATTTAAAACTGATTTTACATAATGTTTAAAACTGATTTTACAGAAATGTTTAAAACTGATTATTTTAAAAATGTAAACCTGATTTTTTTATATAAGTTAAAAACAGAATTTTTATAAGTTAAAAACAGAATTTTTATAAGATAAGAACAGGAATTTTTATAAAAGCATTTTTAAACTGATTTGATTTTTAAAGGAAGTAAAACAGAATTTTTATAAAAGTAGTAAAACAGAATTTTTATAGAAGTAGTAAAACAGAATTTTTAAAGAAGTGGTAAAACTGAATTTTATTTAGGTTAAAAACTGAATTTTTAATTATGTTGTAAAGTTATGAAAAATATGATTTTTATATATTGAACTTCGGCATAAAAATTCGATTTTTATATATTGAATAGCGAACTAAAAATTCGATTTTTATATATTGAATAGTGAAGTAAAAATTCGATTTTTACATATGTAGTGAAAGCGGGCAACGAAGAGGACAAAAAGGCGAAACGACGAAGACTTCTGCAAAAGAAGAGTCAAGATGATTGGATAGCTGATTGTGAGAATTTCTCACCTTTCACTTTATTTTCTAGTTATATATATATACTAGGATGCAGACGGTGCTTAGTAGCACCCGACACAATCGTCCACAGACCATGGACTTGTTTGTTTGGTTGCATAGATTAGTTATATGATGTGATTTGAATTTGGTTGTTTGGTGAGATGAATGGATTTGATTGATGTGTGAATGGCGTGGGCCTTCACTAGACCGGGGATAAGGCTAGGCCTTGTCCCGTTCCTAGTATCGTGCCGTTATGCCGCCGAAATTTTCTAAAATATGTTAGAAAAATAAAAATATCATTTTATTGAATAAATGAATTGAATAGAAATTCATAGGTTGAAATAAAATGTTTTATCGTTAAAAATATAATTTTTAACGTGAATAAGAAAATAGTGAAGTGAATAAATAAATCTTCATTTACAAACCAGATGGTTTGTTTATGTACACTTATTTGAATGACATTGATTGGGACGATAAATTTTACACATCGCCCAACTGCACAACTAAAATCTGTGTTTGATTGTTTGAAACCCCACACGGGTGTTGGGATGAAATATGAATTTCACTCATCCTGATTGATTAAATATGTCGATCGATTGATTGACAGGCTGTTATAAGCGTTGAATATCTATATTTGATGCTTATACAGTGTAGTGCACTTTGGTTGATGGTTGATTATTTTTCAATGCTATTATATACATGTGTTGTATGGAAATCCATATAATTAATTTTATATGGTAATTGATTGGGCCTCATTCCAATTTGAAAAATAAAGAAAATTTGAAAATAGAAATTTATGAAGCCGTGTTGATTAGATTGACGCCATTTTGACGTGAACGATATTTATATCGATTTTATTCATCTTAAAAATGAATATTGAAAAGTGATTTCGAAATCGAATATTTTGAATTGAATTGAAAACGATTTCGAAATGAATTGAATTGAAAACGATTTCGAAATGAATTGAATTGAAAACGAATTGAAATGAATTCAAATTGAATTGAAATTTGAATTTGAATAGAAATGAATTTTGAAACGAATTTATAGAGAAGAATTCAATTTTGCTTTGAATTGAAATGGAAGTTGAAATAGATTTTGAAAACGAATTTTAAAACTATTTATATAATTCGTTTTAAATAGTAATCGACGAAATATATATTATATATATTATATATATAATATAATGGCCTGAATAGAACGCGCCGCGCCGCGGCAGTTCGTGAATTTCGACCATTTATTTCAAACGGACATTACGGGAGATCCGACCGTCGGATTCTCCTAAAACCGGAACCGTTGGGTTCGTATCGAAAAGAGCTTTCTAAAGAATATTAGAAATTAGAAATCTAACGGTTGGATTTGGAATTATGTCCAAATCAAATTCGAAAAAGGTCGCTGTAAGTGCAGTTCGATGGCCATTGTTGGAAATCGACTGAACGGGCCTTGATAAAATTATTAAAAATGGTAATAATTTGTGTAAAATCATAAGAAATGATTTAGAAAGAATTGGGATGAAAAACTCCATATTTGAAAAGATAAAAATAGATTTTTATCGAAATAAACTAGTTTTGAACTAGAATTATAATTCTATTTATTTTTAAATAAATAAATTGAATTCGAAATGGGTTTGAAAATAACCAAAATTTCCAATGAATGCATTGGAGTGGATTTGAATCGAAATTGTCTTCGGAATATTTCGATGTTGGAATTCGTGATTATACAGGTGTTGTTATGGAAATTTGAAAGATATATATTTATATCGTTATTTCCAATACGACATTTGTTAGTCGTAGAATTCGATATTGAATATAAGCCGATATATTTTCTATTCAGAGCCTTGTATTGAATATCGAATGTGATTTGGGTTTGTCGTGAATGGTGTCTTCACTAACACTGTTCTTGAACCCAGTTGAGAAAAGATTAAATCTTTTTATTTAGATTTAATGAAGTGTACCAATTAAATGATATTTAATTGGAATTGAATTGGTATTGATTTTTGGGGTTATCGTGAACAGTGTTTTAAATAACACTTGTTCTTTAACCCGATAATTAATCGAATGTGATTTGGGTTTGTCGTGAATGGTGTCTTCACTAACACTGTTCTTGAACCCAGTTGAGAAAAGATTAAATCTTTTTATTTAGATTTAATGAAGTGTACCAATTAAATGATATTTAATTGGAATTGAATTGGTATTGATTTTTGGGTTTATCGTGAACAGTGTTTTAAATAACACTTGTTCTTTAACCCGATAATTAATCGAATGTGATTTGGGTTTGTCGTGAATGGTGTCTTCACTAACACTGTTCTTGAACCCAGTTGAGAAAAGATTAAATCTTTTTATTTAGATTTAATGAAGTGTACCAATTAAATGATATTTAATTGGAATTGAATTGGTATTGATTTTTGGGTTTATCGTGAACAGTGTTTTAAATAACACTTGTTCTTTAACCCGATAATTAATGGAATGGGATTTTGGGTTTATCGTGAATCGTGTTTTAAATGACACTGATTCTTTAACCCAGATAATGATTAAAACTAAGTGGAGTTTTAATGAATCTTTAATTAGATTGAAAAGATCGAGAATGGAGTATCACCAGTTTTGCTCCAGGCGATAGTTAAATCTTTAATTAGATTTGAACGTGAAATTTAGAAACTAACTGTCGGTTAGCCAAGCAGAATGGTTTTCTGGATATTGATCTGATGTTGGTTTCGGCCTTCGGGGTTAATATTTGGGAAATTATTCTCTTGATTAATTTACGGTTAGTGACTAATGACTTGGAATGAGGCGTATGTTGTGTTTGTGTAACACTTACTTAAAATATACGCGAGTTATTCGGAAAGACCGGGTTTATCCCATTCTGAATAACTGATACGACGATAAGTCGAAGATGAAGACGATGGTCGAAGACCGGAGGTCTTCACGTCGTTTGGGTGATAACTGATGATCTTGATTGGGCTGTACACCCAAGAAGATGGAAACAGTTAGTGATCGTCCAGACGTACTTGGAGATCGATGGGATGCGGGGTACTAGGTGCCCCCGGTTTCGTTCAGACCCAGAACGGACTTGTAAATGGACTGTGTGTCTGACATCGGATTTCATTCTGTGTGACTGATATCGGTTGCATAGGATGGTTTGCCTGTGTGGCATGCCTAAGTGGCAATTGATCGAGGCTTCTGTTGAAAAGCAAAGTCTTGTGGTGATGATCAAAGCACGGCCTTTGTGGCGTAGCTTTGTGTAACATTTACTTCGCGAGTTTCACACCCGGTATGAACCAAAAACGGGAGAAAGGACCTCAGGGAGGGCCTGCGTTTCCTCCTAGCTAGAAGTGGCGTCAGTGGTTTTACACGCCCTGACGAGTTTGACTTATGTGGTTGTTGCTGTTGCGAGGCGCCTCGGTTAGATCGGACGATCCGGGTCCGATGGAGTCATTCGTTGGCTCGCTTACGCCCCAAAGGGCGGCGAAACGCAGTGCTCAGGCATTTTAATCCACATCGGTGGACCGGCCCTGTCGCTCCTAGGATCACTCGAGCTCTGATCCTGAGACTCGGGCTAGGCAGTCTCGAATCGGTTGAGGACTATCTTTTGCCTCGGTTCATAGATGGAAACCCAATTTCCAAATACGTGACTTTGCGATTTTGATTGTATAACCTATATATGGCGACATAGTGGTATGGGGCATTCATGCCGCCTATGATTGATACTTATGATTTGAAGTTGTTTTATACACTATACACTTATAATAGTATCAAATGATTTGTTTTAAACGTATCAAGCATTCTTGGCTATTATAAGGTAAAAACCCTATCCTCCGGCTTGCGATTGCATTGTGTGATGGGAACTGGGTCTTATAACAGCTTCATTTTTCTTTATTAAGCATTGCGCTGTTGTTTTATGCACTGGTATTCTTGGGAGGAAACCCGTTCCGTGTTATACGGCGTGGTCCCTTGATTTACCTAACTTTAAAATAAAGATTAATTGTTTTAGTTCTCACACCAGTCCCATGACTGACCTGGAGTTTATTGTTTTAACCTAAACTCTGGGTGCCCTTATTTTGACACGGGCAGCTAGTAGTTTTGGTTTTGCAGATCTATATTCACAGGATCCCGGTTTACAGCTGGAACGATATCCGGAAAGCTTTGTATCCGTATATCTACTTCTAGTTGCGTATTGTATTATTTTCCGCTGCTATGTATTTAAATGTAATTTAAATCTCTGATATTTCTGTGTAATATTCATTTATACTCTGTATATTCTTGTAATCTGATGCATTGTTGTAATATACAGTGAAACGTTCTTCTGTATGCCTTCTGCTGTGGCTTGTTCTCGAACTATCCGACGCTTTCCTTTACGGGGAGGTTGCGGGTCTTTACACAACTGTCATTCAAATAATATATTCGTTATTCTAATTCAATTCTAAACTGAATTAAATATCACAGATGATCCAGTTCACACCATATCCCCATTTCAGCCAATTCTGATTATTTCAGAATTAAATATATTATTTAATTTATTATTTTAAATTAAATATTCACCATTATTTAATTAAGCCACCATTTAATTCACTATATCACTATTTATATAATTAAATAAATTAATTATAATACCTCTGCAAATGCGGGTCATTACAATCTTCCGCACTTAAAATAATTTCGTCCTCAAAATTGCTAAGGTAGAGAACGACCCTATCGACTGGTTAGAACATATTTGTTCACTTCTAAACTTCAGTTTCAACTGAACCAATTTAATTTCAATTAAATTATTAATTAATTCTTATCAACGAAAATTTTCAAAAATCCTGAAAATTTTCTAACACCTTAACCATTCGAAAAATTTCACCAGCACCTCCTTTGTACTAGTCAATACGTCAAACGACCACTCGCCTCTCTGGACTATCTCCATCCCACAAGAAAATCAAACAGCCAAGCGGCTTGCCAATTCGGCTCTTAAATCTTATATCCAATAGAAATAAAAACTTGTACCTTTTGTCGGCATATCATTATATCCTTACCACCTGTTATCAATTCAGCAGATACATGGGTCATCCCAATCAAATTCCAATCTGCTTTTATCCACGACACAACCATTCGCTTATATCCGAGCCAAATATCATTTCAACTCGAGTTTCTTCTCGATTCCCAACTCTTAATTTGATTATCACATTACACTTCAAATTTGAATCTCACAATCCAATTTGTCTTGATATCATTCTAATTCAATCTCAGTTACCACTTTACTGGCTTTACTTTAATTCAATTTTGCTTTCGCAAATTTCTGTTAGATTTGTTTTTAATTCAAACAGTCTTTCCCTGGAAGTTTTTAAACAATTTACTCTTTTCAAAAACCAAATTTTCCTTTTGAATATGTCACTGAGCCCTTAATTCATATTCCATTAGTTAAATCACTTCTCTCTTTCTTTATCAATATTTGTTAACCAAATATTTTCAATAACCATATTGGCCTTTTATGTTATTTGGAAAACATTTCCGAATATCGCCTTCCTTTATTTTCTAAACTTTAGAAAATATATGCTATTTATAATTGGAAAATATTCCAATTACTTATCTTTTTTCCGATCTCGTTTATTTCTATACTTAGGAAATATTCTTTATTATATTTCCAAGCTTACACTTATTTGCGTTAAAACGGATGTTGTGTAAAACATCGTTACGACAACCCAAATACTATATTCAACTAACTCTTATTCAACATTGATCTTCGAGCCTGAAATCTTACTATTTATTTGTTAATAATGAAATCAATCAAGTTGGGGTATAACTACCTCTCAGACCTTGACTGAATAACATTTATAACGTCAAAACAGATATGACTACTTACTCGAATAATCAATACCATACAACTACTAATTCACTTTTAAACACGTATATGCTTCCTCTTTCTATTCTTACTAGATTTTATTCTTAGTCTTCCTTTTAGATTTTACTATTCTATTTCTAAGTTCGTTTCCTTATCGACTTCTATATATATATCGATACGTTGATTTCTAACTATCAAATTGTCTTAAAAATATTCTAACTCCTTAAATTCCCGGAAAAATTCGCCATAACCTCCTTTGTACCAGGAGCATCGGGATATTTCAAATAGACTCCAATGGCCCTCACCAATCCAAAAGAAAAAGCCAAGCGGCTAGCCAATACGGCGCATAAAATCTCATATATGAATTAAATACTTACCTTTTCGTCGAGCATTCTATTTATATACCTGTCCAATCCATTTTGACTATACCTGATCATTTTAACTCAGTTCGTTAATTAATTAGTTAATTAACTCTTTAGTCTATTTCACTTTTATATTTGAACATGACATGTTCAAATATATTTTAACTTTCTTATTAACTAATTTGAATTCAAATTTCAAACTTAAGTTCTATATTCGATTTCGAATATCCATTTACAAATCCAATTCACCTTTCAAAGTTCAATTTCAAATTCAAAACTCGATTAACTAATTCCTCTTCGACTTAGTAAATTCTATTCAATTTCAATTCAAATTTTATTCAAATTCTATATATTCAAATTCTATATATCAAATTCTATTCAAATTTTATTCAAATTCTATATATTCAAATTCTATAGTTTAAATTCCATTTGAATTCTATATTCAAATTCCATTTCACTTTCGATATTCAAATCCTATATTTGAATTCCATTTGAATTTCTATATTCAAACCCAATTTGAATTTCTATATTCGATTTCTATATATTCAAATTCTATATATCAAGTTCTATATATAAAATTCTATATATCAACTTCTATATATCAAATTCTATATATCAAATTATATATATCATAAATCCCATTTGAAATTCAACACAACTTGTCTTTCCCAAAAAAAATTCAAAACAGTATCTCTGGTAGTAATTCGTCACTTACAACTCGAAAATGAATACTTATGATGCAGCTGTCATCATCAGGATCTATTTTCCAGCGATCGAAGTGAGTTCAATACTATAAAATCCTTTCTAAACATTTCCACTTTGAAATTCATTACAAAATATAATCCACACTGCTTGTAAAACAATTTAATATCTCCCAGGATCTTAAATTTTCCTTATTTTTAATCCAAATCCATTTACAAACACTTATCCAATTTTCCAGGATTTTAGTTTAGTTTCTGGTTTTAAATTCAAATTTAATTCATTTCGTAACACTTATACGATTTCTACTTGGTTATATATATAACCGTTTTAACTTTTATAATCTTATTCGATTATAATATCAATCAATATATCCACTATTTTTTAATTTTGATATATATATATCAAAATATATCTTGGGTAAACTTATTTTAATTTACCCTCTTTTCAAAACATATCATGTCGACTCATCGTATTAGAGTGTTTATAAACTCCTACCGATACAGTGGATCAAACTGATCGACCAGAACTCATAAACAACTCAACCAATGAATCTCCACAATATAAAACAATTTTTATATCAATAACAAATACGCACTTGTATATATACACTCAAACTCAATCTAGGGTATTACTAACCCTATCTCTACCGAGTCACGCCACAGAGCCAAGGTAATTTACTTAACTTAAGCTCTGATACCAATTGTAATGACATGAAAATCCGGTCCAATTTGAGCTGACCAAAAACATAAGTCCAACCCCAAATTAAATTGAAAATAAGGAAATTAATAGAAAGAAAACAGAGGGTGAGGAAAGATAAGATAGAAACTTAGAATAGAATAAGAAGAACAACACAACATAAGAGTAACACGAATCTCACAGCGGAACGAATAACATATAATATATGACATAACTTTGAAATATAACTATGTACTTGAATATACATCATTATCAAAGTACAAAACTTACAACACATCGGAAATAACTATAGCTATAAAATCCTGAAGCCTCCTGCTCCAAGCTCTTCCAGTATATCTGTAATTCCTGACTACTTGACTGCCCGTACAAAATTGGGCACCCAAGAGTTTAGGGAAAACAAAACAAAATAAACTCCGGTCAGTCATGGGACTGGTATGAGTAAAACAGTTTAAAACGGTTTAAGCAGGTAAATGATATCTCATAAGACCACGCCGTATAATGGAACGGGTTTTTCCCTTATGAGAATCCAAATTATCTTTATATCAAAAACCTTTTGATATTATAATAATGTTTATCAACCACAATATAATAATCATCTAGCAGAAATGCTTTCATCTCACATTCTACATATATAGTATACAATCAAAACCACAAGCACGTATTGGGTAATGGATTTCCAACTATGACAAGGTATGGAACCACCTTCCGATCAGTGTACTTTAGGAATGATACACTGGAGTTCAACAAGAACATCTTGCAACTCAGCCACACATGATCGACCACTCACTTCGCTTGAGTGTATCAAATGTATATCACCACGGTTGGGATCAGCAACTGTTTCCCATATATATGGGACAACATTGATAGATTTAAGAAGCAAATGAATATTCTCTAGATAGGTGATTATACACCCTACTTCGGAGCGACCGACTTAGCCATGCTGCCTGCCCGATTTTTGTCATTTACGGATGTGAGGCTAGAAGCTACGCTTTATCATCACACCAGATTCACTTTGAATGCCACATCGTCAAATCCCTAAAAATCACCGATTGACATCCTCATACATTATGTGTTAGCTAAAGAAGTTTCCTTCTCCGCTTCCACTCTTGGTACGGTTGGAGAAATCAATATACGTGATCGTCTGGAAATACTCTGTCAGACATCCGTCCATACAAGTCAACCAGGAATAGGATGAACCGAAGGCACTATTCAATACATCCATCTTAGGCAATGTTATCTAATACTTATACAGTAGCCCTTGCACTTTACTCCGTCTTCAATTATCTTTGGCATATATGATTCGCAACGCTTATGCAAATACAGAGTGGTTCTTTGGATAATAATCCACCCGGACTCTCCATATTAACAACTTTAAAATGGAAAACACGTGTGCAAACAACGATATCATTTCCAAAGGGAAATTATATCGATCAAACATCATTTAACATTTATCTCCTTAGTTCATTTTTCTTCTCCTGTTTCCCTATACTCAACATTTCTTATTTTGTAATTTTAGAAAATATATGTTATTACCATTGGAAAACATTTCCATTTCTTGTTTTCTATATCAGAAAACATTTGTTCTTATTTGGAAAACATTTCCAAAACTCCTTCATTGGACTTAGACAGATGTTTAAACAAACCATCGCGCTTATTTACTAAATTCCTTTAACCTACCTTCACTATCGAACCTTAACCATTCCTTAGTTAAAAATGAAGTCAATCAAGTTGGGGTAATACTACCTCTCAGACCTTAACTGAGCAACGTTTCTAACCTTGAAATAGACAAAGTTCACCTTTTAATTCTTTAACAACTTCCTTACGTAACTCTCCTTCGAATCATCTCTTATTCGATAATTCTTCCCTTCGATAAGGTATATTCAATAACTCTATTCAATTTACTCTATTCGATTAACCCTTATCAATTAACTTTATTGGACTAACGCTATTGGATTAACTCTATATGATTTAGCTCTAGTCGATAACTCCTTTAACTCTATTCGAATAAACTAATATTCGTTAAACTCCATTTGAATAACTCTAGTTCGATTTAACTCTATCGATTTACTCTAACTGATTAACTCTAACTGGTTTAACTCTAACTGGTCTAACTCTAACTGATTTTCTAAATATTCCCTTTTTAATTCTATTTGTAAAGGGTTTTACAAATATCTCCTGTTTCCCTATATTTGTAAAGGTTTTACAAATATTCCTCTTTTCAATTTCATTTGTAAAGGTTTTACAAATATTCCCTACTCAATCTCATTTGCAAATGGTTTACAAACCTTTCTCTTTCTATTTGTCTGACAAATATTTTCCCTTTATATTTGTTTTTACAAATATCTTCCTTATCCTTGTTTTACAAATAATTTCCTTAATATTTGTTTTACAAACAATTTCCTTTTAAATTCCTTTTCACAAATATTTATTTAACAAATAAATATTTCTTTTTATAAAATCTTTTGATTTTATAAATATTTCTTTTCAACATAACGTTTGAAAAATCTCCTTTACCACATTCAATCATTTCTTATGGTATTTAACATATCATATAACAACGATAAATATCGTCCAAACACACACAATCAACAACAGATTATATATCACATCATATATCACAATATATGAATCACAGTAAAATAAATGTTGAGGAATCCAGATGGATTCCTCCAAACTGTTTCCCTGCATCGCAGATGTTAAACAATATAGATAACAACACTTTCAGTTCCATATGATATATTCTGTTAAACAGAATCAATATAGAAATTCAACTAACTGACTTGCAGTTCAATCAAACAGTCAACACACAATCAATCAGCCAATATCTATTAGTTCTAAAAATACAACATGAAATTATAAACTGTTCAGAGTTAGTGAGATTTACTCACATTTGCAGTTCATCGTTAAAGAACGATAATTGTTGTTTGATTTGAATCAAACAATTTATTTCTCCATAAATTCAAACGAGCTTCAATCCACTCCCAGTCAGTTCCATTGGGTGGTGTCCGTCCATACGATCCCAATGGAACTTACTGTTCGTCAATCTGATATCGTATGCAATAGATATTAAAATTACAAGGTACCCATGTATTTAAAATAGATTAAACCAATATTTATATAGATTTTGGGCTTTACCCAAAATAACCCGGCCCATTACCCCTTAAAATCCCAGGCCGCCTCAAACAATCCCTTCTTCCACGATACACAAATCAGAGAAAACTCGCTCCTTCTCCTCAGACATTTCCGTCCGTGAATCCTCCCACCGCTCCCTCATCATCACACGAATTTCAACACCGACACCTCCATCCATCTTCTCTTCGAATCCTCTCCCACTGCATCCCCATTTCGAAGAACTCGCACCATCGTTTGACACTACGACTTCCCGGAAGCCCACTGTACATCCATCGACATCAACTGTTGCGGAAACACCCTGAATCAGCACACAAGGTGCGGTTTTTCACTACGATCCCGGAAATGGTGTCAGAAACTTGAATCAACCCTTATATTACTCGAAAATCTCAGCCCTAGCTCCACTGTTCATTTCCACGAACGAGAAAATGCACATCGAACTCAACAAAACCAACCCAGAAATGAAGAGCAACTCGCTATGATTTCAAAGAGAAGGGTTTTGAGATTTATAGAATTTCGTTTGTATTTTCTATGATTTTTCTTTATGGGAATTTTCACTGTAAAGACCATATGCAGTTATATATAGTTGTGTTGGTGGTTGGTCAAGTTTGTCCAGAGAAGAGAGGATGGCGTGGCCTGTTGTTTCCCCTAAAAATATTGGGATATTTTTATTTTTGATTTATTTATTTTATTTTCGCCAATTTCTCCTTATATCTGACTTCTAAAAATCCTTGCGACTACATACGATACCCAAAAATCACCAAACTGGACATGCAGCTAGATTTCGATATTACGGTCCCAATGAAACTGGTTTCGTCGAATTCCGACTCCGTATGCTCACACAGCGTATTTTTAACCGTCGAAATACTAACTGTTTCTCACTCTAAAAATCCGTACGACCACACAGTGACTCTAAAAATCACGAAACTATAAATCTAACAACTATTTGACATTGCGGATCCAACAAAATTAGTTTCGTCAAATTCCGACTTTGTTTGCAAAAGTGGCTATTTTTAAAGTCCTTAATAACCCATTTAAATATATAAATATATTTAAATATAATTAAATTAAATATTTGTAAATAAATACTATCGTCTATATTCATAGTGGAATACCATACAGCTCTGGAATATTCCTATATGAAATTTCTAACTCGATATTCAAATCCGGGTCAACCCGATATTCGATTTATATTGAAATTCCTTTTTAAAGTATAAATAATTCCTTTATAAATTATAAAGGAATATCACAGCAACTTTTCTAAAATTTGATTTGGACGTGAATCAAAATCTACACGATGAAATCCCGATTTTTCTCTTCCACTAGAAAGATATACTCCACCAGCTCCACACGTTTCTTGTTTCACAGAAATCCAGCTTAAAACGAATCCTATACATTCAGTTGAAGTTCGAAACGCCAAATAGCGAACTACCGCGCCATTATGGGCTCGATTATAATTATATTATAATTTATACGTTCAACTGTCATTCAAATAATATATTCGCTATTCTAATTCAATTATAAACTGAATTAAATATCACAGATGATCTAGTTCACACCATATCGCCATTTCAGGCAATTCTGATTATTTCAGAATTAAATATATTATTTAATTTATTATTTTAAATTAAATATTCACCATTATTTAATTTAACAACCATTTAATTCACTATATCACTATTTATATAATTAAATAAATTAATTATAATACCTCTGCAAATGCGGGTCATTACACATATGCAACATGAAAATGTGTCCGAGCCGATCTAGTGCCTAATGTGTGTTATGCAACCACGAGCAACCACTTGCGGCCACTTGCAACCATTAGCAGACATCAACCATAACATGTTTCAATCAAATGTTTACATCCAAAAGGGTTCTACCTAAGGTTCTCAAGATAGGATTGAGAAGATAAGCAAGATAAAACAAAGCATCTAGGAGAAGAAGTTAAAGATGTACCCCCAGAAGGTCCTGCTTGCGGGGCTTGCCCTTGCTTCTTAGGGCAGTTCTTGCTGATATGTCCAGTATCACCACACTGAAAGCATGCTCCCATCTCCATCTTCTTCTTTCTACAATCCTGGACTATAGGCCCCTCAATACCATAGAAGTGGCATTTTCTTTTCTCACGTGTCTTGTTATCATTATTGTTGTTGTTCTTGCCTCCTTTCTCGGAGTCTACCTTCTTGTTTGGAGGCTCATTCGCCTTGACCTCCTTCTTTTCACTCTTGTCTTCTTCATTTAAGAGCGCCACGTCCACTAACTTTTCGTAAGTAGCCCCCATAGGTACGTGGGTCATAGCCAAGCTGTGAAATGGCTCATTCAATCCCTTGACAAAACAGAGAGCCTTCTTATGAGGGGTATTCACTAAATCCAGTCCAAATCGGGCTAGCTGATTGAATTGATTAACGTACTCCTTGACAGTCATACTTCCTTGCTTAAGAGTTAAGAACTTTTCCAGTTGTAAACTTCATTCAGCTTGCGAGAGGAATTTCGTCTCAAACCTTATTCTGAAATCCATCCATGTTTTGACCGGCCTCTCGGCGTTAGTGACTTCCCACCAATAGGAAGCTTCATCTTTGAGCAACCATACCGCCAACTGTACCTTCTGCCTATCGTCCACCTCGAAGATAACTAACAGATCCTCAATTTATTTGAGCCAGTTCCTTGCTTCTACGAATGATTCAGTTCCCTTGAAATCCTTTCCACCCATGGCCTTAAAATCTTTACAGATCTTTAAGAAAGCAATTGCACGAGGAGGGGACGGAGGAGGAGGAATCGCTGCAGCTGGAGGAGAAATATTTGTTGGGCCTGCATCGTTGGCCCTAGCCTCTAAGTACCTCATGAACCAGCCAGGTATTGGCACGCCCTCTGGAAAGTTAAGATTCCCAGACATGCTGAAATGAAAAAGAAGAGATTCAAAACGAGGGAACAAAGGATAGTGCTAATGGCTTTTGGGGAATAGCCTTTTAATAAAACAAGACTTTTCTTGAAAAATGCTTCTTTGTAAATGGGTTTGAAAATAGTTTTAGAAGGTTTTTAAAAGCTTTTGCCCAGTCTGGTAACCTTCTGCTCTGATACCAAGTGTAACACCTCACCTCCACTAGGGTCACTCACAAAGGGAATGCACTAGTTTTGGAGGAGCGTTATCAAGGTAAACAAACACAGAAATATCGCAAGATGGAACATAGATAAAACAGTGGAAAAATCAAAAGATAAATTTCATTACTTTCAAAAAGATTCAAAACCTTTTACATCAAATAGCCAAGATCATTATTTTCCATTACAATAAATTCTGTCTTGCATAAATAAAGAAGAAAAAACTTAAAACATCAAAAGTAGCTTAATTCCCCAAAGATAGCAGAAATGCAGCCATAGCATAACTCAAGATCTAACCATACACGAGTTGAACCGAAAGCAAGCGAAATCCAAGCTAAGTGCTAGAGTTTCCTCCCTGAGAACCTGGGGGAATGAAAGAAAAAGAGGCGAAAGAAAACGGGTCAGTAATAAAGACAGGTAAGTCCAAGTGACTTTCAGCATAAAAACAGATAAAGGTAACATGACATATATAAATTGAAAGTAACCATCAGGATGCTGTCAAGATTGGCAAGATAGACTAAGATAACATGATAAATCAAGTATAAATCAAGTATAGCATCACGTATTCAAGGTTCGCTGCATCAACTGTACTAGGATCCCAAACCAGTGTCTCATATTAATCATGAAATGATTTCTTGGCCCAATATCATGAAATGACCCAGTTCTAGGTCCAACGAAACGATCCACTAGTCGATCGGCTCCCTACAAGTTCTAGCTCGTCATGTGTCTGTGTCATACAGCCCTATCACGAATGTAGTCACCTGTGCTAGGTCCACCATAGGGTGTATCAAGCCCTAGGGTGGCAACCACCGACACGAATCAAGAATGCACAGATAAACCTACTGATGCCCAATACCTGCTTTTTTAACTCTGGACCACGTGCACGACCATAGCCCACCTGAACCTACACTAGCACACCAACACAGCCGTCGTTTTGGTCGCTTACAATCAGCCCAGTAATCGTGCCCCACCCTTCCTAGTTCCAGGGTATCGTGATACATCTAGTGGGTTACTGCTGAAATGGACCGCGTAACTAGGGTTTCCGTCCAATAGGTTAAGTGTTGTCATTTAAATTTGTCACTTAACCCTTATCAGTCTAGCATGTCAAGTTGGTTAAGTGTTGTCATTCAAGTGTGTGACTTAACCCTACAATTCACGTGTCAAGTTGGTTAGGTGTTGTCGTTCAAGTTCATGACCTAACCCTACCAATCATGTTTCAACTTGGTTAAGTGTTGTCTTTCATGTTCATGAATTAACCCTATTATGTGGCATTAATTCATTAATGCACCTCAACCTCTCACATCAGACCTGTTGTTGTGGTCACTGGATATGCCGGGCGGTTCCGGGCAGATTTACACCACAACTCAGTCTGACCTCGGGTTTCAAGCGCAATACGACTAACTACCCACATTGGATCCTATTGTTTGCAGTAACTGGATTTGCCGGGCGGTTCCGGGTAGAATTACACTGCAAACTCAACCCAACCTCGAGTTGGCCATTTTCAAGTTCATTCTAGTGTCATGCCCATGTTCAAATTTCATATCAAGTTCGTGTCAAGTTTCAAGGGAAGTTTTATATCCATATCCAGATAACAATGTTCATGTTTCAATTTATGCCTATTATCTAGTTCACGATTCATGTTCATAACCAATTCATGTTTTGCCTAATCTACCCAAATCGTATTCCCATCGCACGTAAACGTGAATCGATTTATACTACAAGTAAATCCAAATCCTAAAATAAAGGGAATAACAACAAAACTTTGATGGGCAAACGGGACGAGCACAAAGCAATAAAAGGGATTACAAGACTAGCATGATATAACTTGAGATAATTGGTTACCACATCACTGGCATATAGAAAATAATAGGATTTCAAATCTAGCAAAACAAGGTGATAGTCATGATAAAAATTGACATAAAAGAATAGGCATGCAAAAGCATACCAAATACAAGGATAATGGATCAATGGTTTTGGTGTACATAATAGCGAATAAACTAAGCAAGTCACACCCTAGGTATGAGATCCAACAAAATGCCAAATTCGGTGTACAACATGGTTTTCAACTATAGTGTTATGAACAATCAACTATAATAGTCAATTAACCACAATAGTCATAGTCATAGTGAACCACAAGCGATTAATCACAATAGTCATGGATAATTATCCAAAATAGTTCTAGGCAACTACCCTAAATGGTCATAGGCAATTAACTGTAATAGTTTCAAAGTCACGGTCATAGACAATAGTCTTATGTTCATAATCATAGGCAATAATTCTCATAGTCAAGAGTCATAGGTGATTAGCCACAATTGTCCTTGTCATAGTCATAGGCAATAGTCTTATGCTCACAGTCATAGGCATAGGCATAGTCTTATGTTCACAGTCATGGGCATAGGCATAGTATTATGTCCACAGTCATAGTCTTGGGTCATTAACAATAGTTTCAATGTCATAGGCATGATAATGTTTGATCTACAACGTGAATAGGCCCAAACTGATTTCAAAGCAATATTCCCACAAAGTCAAGATCCAAGATGAATAAGAATAGATATGAATCATACATAGATCCAACTCCAATTTATAACATGTCCATATTAAGTTTATAGTTTTTATCTAAAAGTAATTTGAACTTACAGATCGTGGTCTAAGAAATTGAGATGCAGAAGTTGAATCTATAAACTAGTCGTCGAATTGCTAAATCGTTGAATCTTGATTTGATTGTAGAAGCAAATCCCCAAATATGAAATACCTAGCCATAGTCTTCAAGAAATAGTCTCCGCGTTTTAGTTTAATTTATCTTAATTTAATTTAGAGGAAGAAGAAGAAGCCATGTTCATCAAGAGTTTGTGCAACATAAGGTTAGAGAAGAATGGTGTAAAGAGAATGAGGCTAGGAGGCTGTTTATATAGGATTAGGCAGACGAATCTGGACAGAAAATGAGATCAGATAAATCAGAACGCATCAGGTTCGAAAACTGGGTTCGGGAGGCAGGTCGACCCCCAGGTCGACACTATGGTCGACCTGGTCCCTGGGGGGTCGACACTATGGTCGATGTAACAACCCGAATTTTCTGTCAACTGTAACTTAACAAATTAAAGTATAATTAATTATTAATGATGAAATCAAGGGAAATGGGTTACGCCATTGCGTTCGTCTTGAAATTCTTCTTGAGATAGAGTCCAAGGTTGCATAAAATAGATACCGTATGAAGAAGATATGGACGAACGAAGTTGGGCAGAAAAACCAGAAACCGGTCAGAATGCACTGGCGCACTTGGGAAGTGCGCCAGAACAAAATTGAACTGGCGCACTTGTGAAGTGCGCCAGTACAATTTTAGCACTGGCGCACTTGCCAAGTGCGCCCAGGTCAGAAAGACCTATTGGTCAGGCCCTGGCTGGCCTGGTCAGGGTCTGGTCGAATTATGAGGCTTGGCTAAGTCACTAGGGCTTACGCGTCACTTTCTGATTGGCTTCTCTTGAGATAGATGGCCTGGATTCACTCTAGCTTCATCGATGGCTCTAATTAGATTGAAATTCTATAGATACAACTCAAGTCTAACCCTAAATTCACACAAATAATATAATACTAAAGCCGTCATGCTGCTGGAAAGAAACTAGGAGTGGCCGTCAGTTAGAAAGCCTAGAGACAAGCCAATACTAAAGCAAAACACGAATCAAAACAACGTTAGTCTACCCAAAGGAAAGCATATCAAATCCAGAATTCAGAATCCAAGTTCATTGTTCGTTGTAATATAGTGATTTTTCCGATAAGAATAAAACTAAGACTTGATTCGATGAAAATTAGAAGTGGAATTGTGTTATTATGTAACGACGATGTTAATTCATGTCTATGTATTGAAATGATTGTGTTGCGAATGAAATTGGGATGTTTGTGGTATAATTAAGATTGATGTTGATCCTGTTGTCCTTTTAGAATGACAATAACATCACAAGCAAGTTGTATAGTTCATGTTTATGTGAATATATAGGTCATTTGTGATTAGAACCTCATGTATATACTTTATGCTAGAAATCTTTATGCCTAAATGGTTATGTTCATATACATGCCCCTATGTTTATACAAAAGTTGCAAGTTTCTAATTTGATCCATGTCAAGATCCACTTTAGTACATGTTTCATGTTGTAATTAGATATGCGATTGGATCTAGCTCACACCCTTGTCATAAAGTTATACATATTTATGAAAATGTCATATTCTTGTCATGTGCTAGTGATGTTCGATGTTATGCCTAGATCCAAAAACAAGTTTAGATATATGTTGTCTAAATCATATGCTAATTCATGTGACACCTATTTGGTTAGACCCTTATTTCAGTGCAAATTCACATATATGTAAATTGATTTAGGCTATGTTGCAAATTCACATATATGTATATTGCCTATTTTGCAAGTTCACATCTATGACATTCATGTTGGCTATTTTGCAAGTTCACACCTATGATGTTCATATTGACTATGCCAAAAATGCCAAGTTTACACTTATGTTATGTTTATGAATTCCCTTATGCCTATTTGTGTGCGCTAATTTAGGCTTAGTTTTTAACCTAATATTATATGTTAAAAACTATGCGAACGAAAATTTGGCTAAGATTGTTAGCCTAATGTTTAAACGGGGTAACGTTGCGAATATTAGAAAACTGGTCATAAAAATATATGAAATTGGCATGTTTGTCACATGCCAAGATTGGTGGCATTTAAATGGTATAAATTCTTTATACCAAAAAGGTTAAACTTGGAAAGTGGGCCACAACATTTAATTGTTGACAAATTTTCATATATTAAGTGATAAAGACAAATATGTAAATTTAGAAAATACAAATATGCTTAACACGAGGTTGGATTGAGCTGTGATGTAAATCTGTCTGGACCCGCCCGGCTGTCCAGTAGTCACAACAATACCTATCCAATGTGGGTGGTTAAGCACGAAGCCCAATAAGGACCCAAGGTTAGACTGAGTTACGGTGTAAATCTGCCCGGAACCGACCGGCACATCCAGTAACCGTAACGATATCAGTCTAATGTGAGTGGTTGGTGCTTTGAAAGGCCAAGGACAGATGGTAGGGTTAAGTTAACTAAAACACTTAACCAATTCAACATGTTAATGAAATTGATGGGTGGGGTTAGGTAAATACAGACACTTAACCACTTAGCATGTTTGACTAGGAAACCCTAGTAACGGGGACCCATTTCAGCAGTAACCCAATTAGGTATCATGGTACCCTGAAACTAGGCAGGGTGGGGCACGATTACTGGGCTGATTGTAAGCGGTCAAAGCGACGGCGTTGGGTACAACAGTGTGGGTTCTAACGGAGTGCGGGCATGCACACACTTCGGAGCAAACAAACAGGGCACTGGGGGAACCAGTTGTATAACCTACGCATTCTAAGGTTTGTGTTGGGTCACCACCATGGGACTTGATACACCCCATGGTGGGGCCAGCATAGGTATCTACAATCTCTGGGGCCGTAAGACACAAATGATTATGCGAGTAGGAGCCGATCTTTAGAAAAGGGATCACATTACCTCCAGCATGGGGTGACAGTTAAGATAATACGAGTAGGTGCAGAGATATTGTAACAACCCGTATTTTCAATAACCTGTTATAACATAAATGGAGGCAGAATTTAATTATAAAACCTGAATCAGGATAAACGGGTTGTGCCATTGCGTTCGTCTTGGAAAAATACGCGAAATAGAGTCCGAAATTTCGTAAATCGGAGTTCGTATGACCAAGACATGGCCTCGCAAAGTTTCACGAAAATTCAAATCCGAAAACAGATTTGAAATTCAGCCCAATTAAGACACCACTCCATTTTTAGGCCTGCTTAAGACACCACTCCATTTTTTAGACTTGACTTCTTCCCCAAGACATGCTTTGATGGCTTGGATTGAATCTAGGTTTAATCCTATGGCCTAAAACACTTGCCTAATCTATAAATAAGACCCTAACCTATCCTAAATCCTCATTATTCATTCATGCAACTAAACTATGGCAAAATTTTACCTCTCATGGCCTCCACTCTCTTCATAAAATTTCTAAATGGTTTCTATGAGAGATTTTCCATGCATACAAGTGTTTTCAAGCTTGTATGAGTGTCATTAGCTTGCATTCAAGTCAAGTTTCTATCTTTGCATCATAAAGCAAGGGTTTTGATCATTTTGGCTCAAGGGTTTTTATGTTAGAGCTTGCATTTTGGGTCTATTTGATTGCATAAGGGCTTTGTCATATCTTTTGTGCCTTCATAGCAATGTAAGCCCTTTCCCTACTCTTAGATATTAACTATGAAGTTAAATGTTCATGTTGCAAGTTTGGGTTTGATCATTGAGTATGATACATGCTATCATGTCATGCAAGTTTATGAAGTCATTATCTTGATCTTGTGAGCTAAAAGCTACAACCTTTATGTTGAAATGTTGCATTAGGCAACATGAGAACCCTCATAACCTTTATGTCAACTTGCATATGAAGTCATAACCCTTATATGATGATATATGCGAGTTACTAGTCATCATTCCATATCTTTTGTCACCATGATTCGCTTATGTGCCAAGTTTGGGTTTATGCATGTTTTGAGGCTTAAGAAGGTAACAAGCAAGTTAATGAACACATTTGTGCCTCATTTGCCACCATGATTAACTTGTGGCTTAATATCCATTTTTGTCATGCCTTTGCCAAGTCTCTTCTTTTAATCCATTATGTTGTTGCGAACGTATATGCGAGTTTAAAAGCGTTGGGTTATGTTATGGGTAATTTCTAGTGACATGAAAATATAACTTGAAAATATGACTTGAAATATAACATGGAAGTTGACATGTAAGTATGCATAAAAACATAAGCTTGGGAATTTACCTATTAAGTTAGGTCTACCCTTTGGGAATTTACCTATTAAGTTAGGTCTACCCAAATGCTTGAAAACTTGTAACATGTTTTGGAAACACGATGGACATGACACTTAGATAATATAAGTGTGGCCAACTCGAGGTTGGGTTGAGTTTGCAACGTAAAACTACCCGGAACCGACCGGCCTAACTAGTAGTTGCAAACAATAGGACCCAATGTGAGAAGTTGGTCATGTTGTGCTTGAACCCGAGGTTAGACCAAGTTGTGGTGTAAAGCTACCCGGAACCGACCGGCTTAACTAGTAACCACAACAAAGTCTAATGTGAGAGGTTGAGGTGCATTAAGTAATTAATGCCACATGATAGGGTTAAGTTAATTTGATTAATGACTCTTAATCAAATATGACATGGACAAATGGGTTAAGTAATTTGATTAGGCTAATGATACTTAACAAAACATGACAAGGTTGGGTAGGTTAAGTAATTTGATTTGCCTAATGACACTTAACCATTTTTATACGACTAGTGGATGGGGTTAAGTTAACCAACACTTAATCAATCCAACGCGATAACTTGGTAAGGTTAAGTAAGTTTTCTTAATGACGCTTAACCGAAAAATACGGTTAACGAATGGGGTTAAGATTAGACTCAACTAGTCTAAACATGGAAATCGGATGGGGTTAAGTTAGCCTAGACTTAATTAATCCCACTTGGTAGTTTAATGGGGTTAATTTAAACACTTAACTAATCTAAACGTGATGAATTGATGTGGTTGAGTGACCTATACTTATCCAATCTAACTCGTTAATTTATTGTGGTTAAGTTAACCAATACTTAACCAATATAACGTGAAAACATGATAAGGCTAAGTCACGAATCGCTTGAATACACTTGACCGATTTGACTAAGTAAATTGATAGGGTCAAGTTAATATATACTTAACCAATCTAGAATGATAATTGGACGAGGTTAAGTCGTGAATTGCTTAATATACTTAACCAACTTGAGCATGGTTTGTAGGGTTAAGCCTTGAACTTGGATACTTAGCCAATTTTGACAGGATTTGTAGACGGGTTAAGTCATGAACTTAAGTGACACTTAATCCATTATGTAAACCCTAGTTCTGAGGATTAGGTGGATAACCGTAGTTAACCAGGATAATGGGAACAATGCTAAGTGGTAAACCTTAGTTGAAGAATAACTAAGTAATGATTCTTAGTCAAGGAAGTTTAGACCAGTTCATAGATAGATGAGTAACCTAATACGGTAGGTCATCGTTTAAGTATATGAGTAGGAGCAAGTATGTGATTTGGATAAAGGCTCCAGCGAACTGGGTAACGAAGCAGCGGCTTCGGGGAACGTGAGGGTATTCTTGGTATCCCTCTATGAGCTGCCAGGTGATTATACTAGGCTCATGAGAGGTTAAGGTCTGCGTTAGAAGAACCAACAGTATGCCTTGGTTGCTATACGAGCGACCTAAAGACGGGGATGGATAGGGGATAGTCGACGATACACGGTCGTACCCTAGATAGCATTTCGTCAGGCTACATACCATCTTTGGTCAAGCGTGTACGTACGGAAAGGCAGAGAACACCCAATAGACCATAATTGCTATCTAATTATGGTTGCGGTAAGGCTTGGATGTGGGTTGGCCAGTGTTGTGTTCTCATACAGGATTTATCCTGTCTTGTCTTTCACTAGTTGAGGGAGTGGTCTCGTGGGACCATAGCCACGTATAGGAAAAAACAGACCTTAGCATCTGCATCGGCAGACAAATTGAAAGCTCCCGACCGAGTCCTGTATTTCCTGGTCTGCCCTGTCACAGGACTCGGATGGCACGATGTGATACATGTGCATACAGTCATGGAAAAACGATTCACGATATATGCGTGGGAAAAAGGGCGCGGTTGGCGGTTAGCGTAATCCCTAGTGGCCCTAGGTGGTTGAACCCAAACCGAGATACGAAAACGTGCAATAGGTAAGCATAATCCCTAGTAGCCCTAGGTAGCATAAGTCCTAGTTGTACAAACGATAATTCATGTTGGAAGACCCTGGCTAAGTTTAGGGTAACAGTCCAAACCGATCTTAAGGATCATGGAACTATGTTAACGTAATATAGAATCTCATGGGAAAGCCCGTATGGTCTACGGCAAGGGACTGAACATTTACATGGAATAAAACATACAAGTTGAGTAACCTATATATGCGATATATTAGGTTGACATGGACCATTACACGACTTTTGAGTGAGGGTCATTCTTGGTTAACACATGACACGGTGGGGATACTAGTACGGTAGGTGCAGAGCTAAAATACAGGATAGATATCACGGGGCGTTATACGTGACAGATATCTTGGGGATATTATACTTGTTAGAAACCTGACGATGTGATACCTTGTTTTATCTTGACATCGTAATTTATCATGACACCTTAGTTTATCTGAGTTCAGTAGTTCATCCTGTTATTTTGATTTAGCTTATCTATCTTGTTATCATGCTTATGTTCATCTCAGTTTCTCATGTCAGTTAACTTTACTAGTTTTTATGTTAATAGTAGATAGGGATTACTCAGTCTTTTTGACTGACCCGTTTTGTTTCGCCTCTTTTCTTCCGTTTCCCCCCCCCCCAGGTTACAGGGAGGAAATACTGTTGTTTAGTTCGGACTTCTTCTGCTTGAAGGTCATCATGGATGGCTTGGACTTTTCTTGGCTAATGGCTACTTTACTGTTTACTTGGGGAATAATTTATGAAAATTTCTTTATGCTTCTTTACTATTGCAAGACAGGTTTTGATGTACTCTGATGTAAAAGGCTTTAGACCTTATTTATTCATGTTATGAAAGTTTGGTTTTACTTCCGCTATTTTATATGTTCTGTCTTTTGATATTTCTGTGCATGTTTACCAATAATGCCCCTCTAAAGCTAGTGCATTCCTTTTGCGAGTGACCCTAGCGGAGTCGGGGTGTTACAAATATAGTGTGGGGTGCGATAGTATATTCATTTCAAAACTACTCTAACTTAGTTTATGATACAGTCATGTTTCCAGTTTATACCAATCATGCTCTTATTCTTATTCTCATACTGAAGAGTCACTAGACTTACCAGGCTTTATGTCGTCTTCTTTTCTTCCGTGCCCCCCCCAACAAAGGTCCATAGGGAGGAAATAACTCAACTTAGTCAGATTCTCTAAAAGCTTCAAGATAGTTGATGTACGGTTTGGAGTCTCTTTCCTTGGCTATGGCTGTTGGTCACACTCTATGGGGATTTATGCAGTTTTAATCACGTATTATGCTTCTTTATTTAAAAACCAAGACAGAAATGATGTTGTAATGTTTTGAAAGTTGTTATGAGACAATTATGGAAATGTGTTGTATGAACAAGTATTTTATGAAATAAAAGTCTGATGTTTTCCGCTGCTTGTATATATATATATATATATATATATATATATATATATGTTTGTGTGTGTGTTTATATCTGTCTTGTGTTTTATCTGTGACTTTTACTTACAAACCTCCACCAAAGTCCC
Source organism: Allium sativum (assembly GCA_030737875.1). Lineage (NCBI taxonomy): Eukaryota > Viridiplantae > Streptophyta > Magnoliopsida > Asparagales > Amaryllidaceae > Allium > Allium sativum. The sequence goes on along the minus strand of CM060921.1, from coordinate 612,785,150 downwards.
TTGTGAGTGACCTTAATGGAGGGTGGGGTGTTTCACTTGGTATCAGAGCATAGATTTACCAGACTTGATAAAAAATTTTGAAACTATTTTCAAAAGAAGTTTAAAGAAGCATTTGCAAGAAAAGATTTGATAATTTTAAAAGGCATAATCCCCCAAAAGCCATATGCACTATCTATCTATCCTTCGTTTTGAACCTTTCCTTCTGTTTCAGCATGTCTGGAGACCTTAACCTTCCGGAAGGAGTACCTGTACCCGGCTGGTTTAGGAGGTACCTGGAAGCTAGGGCCAATGGCCCGGGCCCAGTAGACATTCCTCCTCCTGTGGCAGCGGTTCCTCCTCCTCCGCCTCCTCCTCGTGGAAATTCTTTTGCAAAGACATGTAGAGACTTCAAGGCTATGGGTGGAAAGGACTTTTATGGAATTGAATCATTTGTGGTAGCAAGGAACTGGATGAAAGAGACTGAAGATTTATTCGTTATCTTCGAAGTTGATGACAGGCGGAAGATACAGCTAGCAGTGTGGTTTCTTAAAGATGAAGCATCTTAGTGGTGGGAGATCACCAATGCTGAGAGGCCAGTGGAAACATGGGAAGACTTCAGGACAAGGTTTGAGATGAAATTCCTCTCCCAAGCTGAAAGAAGCCTGCAAATGGAGAAGTTCCTAACTCTGAAACAGGGAAGTATGACAATCAGGGAGTACGTTAATCAGTTTAATCAGCTGGCCAGATTTGGGTTGGACTTAGTAAACACCCAACACAAGAAGGTGCTCCGCTTCGTCAAAGGTCTGAATGAGCCTCTACACAGCCTTGCTATGACTCATGTATCCACGGGAGAGACTTATGAAAGCTTAGTGGAGATGGCATTGCTACACGAGGAAGACAAGGGCAAGAAAGAGACTAAGGTGGAAGAAAAGAAGGAAGGTTTATAGGCTAAGAAAACAGACTTCAAGAAAGGCGGGAAGAATAACAAATCCCGTGAAAAGAGGAAGTGCAATTTCTATGGCATTGTGGGACATATAGCAAAAGACTACAGAAAGAAGAAGGCAAAGATGAATGGTGGTTGCTTCAGTTGTGGTGAGACTGGACACTTGGCTAAGAACTGCCCAAAGAAGCGGGGGCAGGGACAGAGGACTGGATCCACCTCAGGCGGACAAGTTCACGCGTTGGTGGCACCTCCACAGGAATGAGGTAGAAATATTTCTATAGAAAGCTTAGTTTATTTGTATGATCACCCAGTTCGCACTCTCTTTGATTCTGGTGCATCGCACTCCTTTATTTCATCTGCTTTAGTAGAATCTCTGCACCTAGACACTAGTATGGTAGAAGATCCCTTGGTTGTTTCAAATCCAATTAGGGGCTCGGCTTATTTGTCGATGGTTTGCTTGGATTTGAAAATCTCTATTCTAAGTGTTGAATTTAGATGTAGTGCCTTTGTTTTGGGCTTCTCAGGGTATGGACTGATCTTAGGCATGGACTGGTTATCCAGTAATGGTGCCATTCTTGATTGTGAGAAAAGAGTGGTTAGGCTCTTGACTCGGCTCGGTAACACTCTAGAAATTTCTTGTAATCCCTTGAATGCAGATATGCTTAGTTATCTAGAGTCGCTTGACGCTTCTGTTGAGAACTTGCAGTCGGTTCGAGTAGTCCGGGAATACCCGGATATCTTTGAAGAGGTGAAAGGCTTACCTCCGAAGCGGGAAATAGACTTCCGCATATATCTTGTTGATAATGCAAAGCCCGTAGATCTGCCTGTTAAATACATGGCTCCAAAGGAGAGAAAGGAGCTCAGTAAGCAAGTTAAGGAGCTTCTCGAGAAGGGGTTTATAAGAAGGAGTATCTCTGAATGGGGTGCTCCAGTGGTGTTCGCCACCAAAGCAGATGGTTTACTACGTCTTTGTGTGGACTATAGGGAACTAAACAAGCCGACTAAAAAGAATAGACACCCGCTTCCCAGAATATACGATTCGTTTGATCAGCTTGTAGGTGCGTCGGTCTTCTCCCAACTTGATCTGGCTATTGGGTTCCATCAGCTAAGGGTAGTGGAAGATAGCATTGATAAAATGACATTCAGAACCCCAGACGGTTTCTTCGAGTGGCTTGTCATGCCTTTTGGTTTGACAAACGCACCCGCTTATTTCGTAGACCTGATGAGCAGGATGTTCAGAGAATTCCTCAGTAAGTTCGTGGTGGTCTTCATAGATGATATCTTGATCTTCTCAAAGAATGAGGAAGAACATGCTCAGCATCTGAAAGAGATCATGGATACTCTCCGTGCACATCAGCTAAAAGCCAAATTCTCCAAGTGCCACTTTCGGAGAAAGGAAGTAAGATTTCTGGGGCATATAGTGTCCAAAGAGGGGTTGGCTGTGGACTCCGTGAAAGTGGTGGTAGTACAAGATTGGAAGACACTAAGAAATGCAACCGAAGTTCGAAGCTTTCTTGGGCTAGCCGGTTTTTACCGAAAATTCATTAGGGATTTCGCGAAAATCTCAGCTCCACTTACAAGGCTAACAAAGAAGAATCTGGCGTTCACTTGGGATTTGGATTGCGAGTTTACTTTCCAACGATTAAAAAGGGCTCTCACAACAGCCCCAGTTCTGACTTTGCCAGATGGAAGCAAAATGTTCACAGTATATACGGATGCTTGCGGTACAGGGCTAGGCGCTGTTCTGATGCAAGAAGGGAGGGTAGTAGCTCATGGTGGAAGACAATTGAAAGCGCATGAAAAGAACTACCCGACCCACGATCTTGAGTTGGCCGCCATCGTCTTTGCGCTTAAGTATTGGCGCCATTACCTCCTAGGTGAGAAGTTCGAATAATATACTGACCATAAATCGTTGAAGTATCTTTTCTCGTAGAAAGATCTAAACTTGAGGCAGCAAAGGTGGATGGAGTTCCTTTCCTCGTATGACTTCGAAATTCCTATACTCCCGACAAAGGCAACGTAGTAGCGGACGCGTTGAGCCGAAAGAAACTGACCTTAAGCCCTCTCTTTGTAGAAAGGCAAAGCTTGGAGTATATAGCCAGTTTTGGCTTTAGGCCCTCCTCAGATTTTATACCTGGTTTATTGGCATCCCTAGAATTACGGCCCACTCTTTTAGACTCGATAGGGGCCGCACAACGTGAAGACCCACGGCTTGTGGATATGATTGATCAACTAATTAGGGGTGAAACTTCCAGTCACCTCAATAGGTACTCCATCAATGATAAGGGTTGGCTAAGGCGAGATGGAAGACTATGCGTCCCACAAGCTAGGGATTTGTGAAGAAGGTTCTCGAGGAGGCATATCATTCCAAGATGACAATACACCTCGGTGGAGACAAGATGTATAAGGACGTAAAGAGAGCTTTCTATTGGAGCGGCATGAAGAAGGACGTGGCAGATTTCGTTTCTAAGTGCATGACATGCCAATAGGTCAAGGCGGAAAAAAAGAAACCTGGAGGACTGCTCCATCCTCTAGAAGTTCCGCAATGGAAGTGGGATAGCATTTCAATGGACTTCATTGACGGGTTGCCTAGGTCAAGAAGAGGCAATACTAGCATTTGGGTAATAGTGGACAGGCTTACTAAAAGCACCCATGTTATACCTATCAAGAGTAGAAGGACTGCTTCGTCTCTAGCTTCTCTTTGTCTCAAGGAAATTGTTCGACTCCATGGAATACCCTCCAGCATAGTGAGTGAAAGAGACCCCATCTTCACGAGCGAATTTTGGTGGAATCTGCAAGAAGCTGTCAGCACACAGTTATGTTTGAGCACGGCCTATCACCCCCAACTGATGGTCAGACATAAAGGGTGAATAGAGTACTATAAGATCTTCTAAGACTGTGCGTTCTTGACTTCATAGGGACTTGGGAGGATCATCCTTTAGTGGAATTCGCCTATAATAACAGTTACCAAGCCACCATCGGTATGGCGCCCTTCGAAGCTTTGTATGGAAGACCTTGCCGATCACCAACTTGTTGGTGGGAGTCCACTGACAAGATTTTATTTGGGCCAGACATGATTAGAGACACTTCAGAAAAAGTGGACTTGATACAAAGGAGAATGAAGACTGCCCAAGACAGACAAAAATCCTACATCGACAAAAGAAGGACCGACCTTGAATTTGAGGTTGGGGACAGGGTTTTCCTTAAGGTATCCCCTTTAAGGAACGTCGTTCGCTTTGGATCCGCAGGAAATCTAGCACCAAGATTTGTAGGACCGTTCCCTATCATCGAGAAGATTGGGAAAATGGCTTATAGAGTAGATCTGCCTGAAAAATTGGCTGGAATTCACAACGTCTTTCACGTTTCTCATCTCCGGAAATGTCTACATGAATCAAAGAAAGTGGTGGAGCCAAGCATTCTAGAAGAAGCCGAAGTGGAACGCGAAGCAACTGTGAGGAGAGTTCCAACTCGAATCGTAGGAACTGAAATCAAAAAGCTACGCAACCGCGAAGTGAAGCTCGTTAAGGTTCAGTGGAGCGACACCGAGGAAGACGTGACTTGGGAAACTGAGGATAGAATACGCGCAACCTACCCTTTTCTTTTTGAGGGGACATCTTTGACTTTCTTTTTCCTTAAGTTGTGCTTGTATCTATCTTTTTAGGTATATCTCCTCGATATTATCCTTTATCCTTAGGTAGAAACCCCTTTGGATGTAAACATGTATTTGAAACATGTTATGGTTGATGGCTGCAAGTGGTTGCTAGTGGTTGCTCGTGGATGCATATACACACACTAACTAGGCCTTAGATCGGCTCAATCACTTCATACTGCATATGCATATATGTATTCATATTTGTATACGGTTGAAACTTGATATGTTGTCATATGGATGTCGCATTTGTATTAATAGTTGCGCACTCATGTAGAATTATGAGTAAGGGCGAATTTGCATACATAATGGATTCATTACACTTACATGATTTGCATTAAGGAGGTCAACTGGATCAGTAGACCGCCTGATTTTGCATTAGTTAAGGACATATACACACACTGTGCATATAATCATAAAGCATTAGAAGTCTTTTAAGGACAATGGATGCCTGTGTTTGTTGGTTGAGTGGATGGACGATTGGATGTTAGGACTTACGTTCTCCTAGACTTGAAGATTTCGGGGACGAAATCCTTTAAGGAGGGGAGAATGTAACCCCCGAATTTTCTATCAACTGTCACTTAACAAATTAAAGTATAATTTATTATAAATGATGAAATCAAGGGAAATAGGTTACGCCATTGTGTTCGTCTCAAAATTTTGCTTGAGATAGAGTCCAAGGTTGCATAAAATAGATACCGTATGAAGAAGATATGGACGAACGAAGTTGGGCAGAAAAACCAGAAACCGGTCAGAATGCACTGGCGCACTTGGGAAGTGCGCCAGAACAAAATTGAACTGGCGCACTTGTGAAATGCGCCAGTACAATTTTAGCACTGGCGCACTTGCCAAGTGCGCCCAGGTCCTATTGGTCAGGCCCTGGCTGGCCTGGTCAGGGTCTGGTCGAATTCTGAGGCTTGGCTGAGTCACTAGGGCTTACGTGTCACTTTTTGATTGGATTCTCTTGACATGGATGGCCTGGATTCACTCTAGCTTCATCGACGGCTCTAATTAGATTGAAATTCTATAAATACAACTCAAGTCTAACCCTAAATTCACACAAATAATATAATACTAAAGTCGTCATGCTGCTGGAAAGAAACTAGGAGTGGCCGTCAGTTAGAAAGCCTAGAGACAAGCCAATACTAAAGCAAAACACGAATCAAAACAACGTTAGTCTACCCAAAGGAAAGTATATCAAATCCAGAATTCAAAATCCAGAATCCAAGTTCGTCGCTTGTTGTAAGTATAGTGATTTTTCCGATGAGAATAAAACTTAGACTTGATTCGATGTAAATTGGAAGTGGAATTGTGTTATTATGTAACGACGATGTTAATTCATATCTATGTATTGAAATGATTATGTTGCGAATGAAATTGGAATGTTTGTGGTATAATTAAGATTGATGTTGATCCTATTGTACTTTTAGAATGACAATAACATCACAAGCAAGTTGTATAGTTCATGTTTATGTGAATATATAGGTCGTTTGTGATTAGAACCTCATGTATATACTTTATGCTAGAAATATTTATGCCTAAATGGTTATGTTCATATACATGCCCCTATGTTTATACAAAATTTGCAAGTTTCTAATTTGATCCATGTCAAGATCCACTTTAGTACATATTTCATATTGTAATTAGATATGCGATTGGATCTAGCTCACAACCTTGTCATAAAGTTATACATATTTATGAAAATGTCATATTCTTGTCATGTGCTAGTGATGTTCGATGTTATGCCTAGATCCTAAAACAAGTTTAGATATATGTTGTCTAAATCATATGCTAATTCATGTGACACCTATTTGGTTAGACCCTTATTTCAGTGCAAATTCACATATATGTAAATTGATTTAGGTTATGTTGCAAATTCACATATATGTATATTGCCTATTTTGCAAGTTCACATCTTTGACATTCATGTTGGCTATTTTGCAAGTTCACACCTATGATGTTCATATTGACTATGCCAGAAATGCCAAGTTTACATCTATGTTATGTTTATGTTTATGAATTCCCTTATGCCTATTTGTGTGCGCCAAATTATGCTAAGTTTTTAGCCTAATATCATATGTTAAAAACTATGTAAACGAAAATTAGGCTAAGATTGTTAGCCTAATATTTAAACGGGGTAACGTTGGGAATATTAGAAAACTTGTCATAAAAATATATGAAATTGGCATGTTTGTCACATGCCAAGATTGGTGGCATTTAAATGGTATAAATTCTTTATACCAAAAAGGTTAAACTTGGAAAGTGGGCCACAGCATTTAATTGTTGACAAATTTGCATATATTAAGTGATAAAGACAAATATGTAAATTTAGAAAATACGAATATGCTTAACATGAGGTTGGATTGAGTAGTGATGTAAATCTGCCCAGACCCGCCCGGCTGTGCAGTAGTCACAACAATACCTATCCAATGTGGGTGGTTAAGCATGAAGCCAAATAAGGACCCGAGGTTAAACTGAGTTACGGTGTAAATCTGCCCGGAACCGACCGGCACATCCAGTAACCGTAACGATATCTGTCTAATGTGAGTGGTTGGTGCTTTAAAAGGCTAAGGACAGATGGTAGGGTTAAGTTAACTAAAACACTTAACCAATTCAACATGTTAATGAAATTGATGGGTGGGGTTAGGTAAATACAGACACTTAACCACTTAGCATGTTTGACTAGAAAACCCTAGTAACAGGGACCCATTTCAGCAGTCACCCAATTAGGTATCATGGTACCCTAAAACTAGGCAGGGTGGGGCATGATTACTGGGCTGATTGTAAGCGGTCAAAGCGACGACGGTGGGTGCAACAGTGTGGGTTCTAACGGAGTGCGGGCGTGCACACACTTCGGAGCAGACAAATAGGGCACTGGGGGCACCAGTAGTATAACCTATGCATTATAAGGTTTGTGTCGAATCGCCACCATGGGACTTGATACACCCTATGATGGGGCCAACATAGGTATCTACAATCTCTGGGGGGCGTAAGACACAGATGATTATGCGAGTAGGAGCCGATATTTAGAAAAGGGGATCACTTTACCTCCAGCGTGGGGTGACAGTTAAGATAATACAAGTAGGTGCAGAGATATAGTGTGGGGTGCGATAGTATATTCGTTTCAAAACTACTCTATCTTAGTTTATGATATTGTCCTGTTTCCAGTTTATACCTATCATGCCCTTATTCTTATTCTCATACTGAAGAGTCACTAGACTTACCATGCTTTATGTCTGACCCTATTTTCTTTCGTCTTATTTTCTTCCGTCCCCCCCTCCCCAGGTCCACAGGGAGGAAATAACTCAACTTAGTCAGATTCTCTAAAAGCTTCAAGACAGTTGATGTACGGTTTGGAGTCTCTTTCCTTGGCTATTGCTGCTGGTCACACTCTATGGGGATTTATGCAGTTTTAATCTCGTTTTATGCTTCTTTATTTAAAAACCAAGACATAAATGATGTTGTAATGTTTTTGAAGTTGTTATGAGACAATTATGGAAATGTGTTGTATGAACAAGTATTTTATGAAATAAAAGTCTGATGTTTTCTGCTGCTTATATATATGTATATGTGTTTATATCTGTTTTGTGTTTTATCTATGACTTTTACTTACAAACATCCATCAAAGTTAAGGCAGTCCCTTGTGAGTGACCTTAATGGAGGGTGGGGTGTTTTAGTTGACCCCCAGGTCGACCTGGTCCATGGGCGGGAATTTTCCCGCCCATCCTGTTCTGGGGTTCGAATTCGAATTTCGAGCTGTTTTTTATTCTGAAAATTCCTGAAACTTCAGAGGGTCGTATCTCCCTCATACGGACTCTGATTCTCGCAAACTCGGACTCATTTCCAAGCAGAATTTCGAGACGAACGCAATGGCGCAACCCTTTCCCCTGATTCTTATTATAAAATTTAATTCTGCCTTGATTTATGGTTTTAACATGTTATTAAAATTGGGGTTGTTACATTCTCTTTGTGGAATGGGCTTATCATCATCAAACTGAACCCATTTACCTGCACCACAAACATCCATAAAGCTATTATTTAGTGCCCTTAGAAAACAGACATGCATTTGGAAAAATAAATAAATAGAAAAATAAACAGCGCATTGTGGATTTAATAAACTAACCATTTTCTTGCTTCACCCATGAAACGTAATGACCATAGTCGGCTCTTCTCTCCTTGTGGCTCAAAACAGCAACCAAGTCGTAGATACCAATTCATTGAACATTGCCACATAAAATAGAAACTTAGTTAAGTAGCATAAAACTTGCAAATAAAAAATGCTACACGTATCTATCGTTGGACGGCTAAAATGTAATAAAAATTCAGATATATGATATATAGGTCATTATCATGATTTCTATCTAGAATGCATGAACATTAAATAACCAGCATTTTAATACATGATATTATCATGATTTGTATCCATAATGTATGAACATTAAATAGCGTAAGTATTTAGCATACAGTCAAGATAAACAAATCAGTGATGTAACAAACAATTTCCATAAGCTGGTAATTTGACTAAAAAAATGAAAATATACCTACTTCTCAGCATCTTTGGCAAGAGAAAATAGATCGAATTAAGTATCTGTCTTTTGCAAAAATAGAACAAAATTTTGCAAGTTCTTTATATCAACCATCATAAAGTGTTCTACACCAGGATGTTGAAAGTAAACAAAAGGGTACACTCGATTAATAAATACACCAGAAAACAAAAATAAAAACCTAATCAAGGAGGAACGATGGAGACAGTCAGGTCATCGCCGATAAGGTAGCGGCGGCAACAAGGAGGAATGATGGAGGAGCGATTTCGATTTGGGGATGGAGAATTTTCGGATGCCATGGATTTTAATTTGGGGATAAATGTGTTCGCTGGAAGAAATAAAAATGAGGAAGGAACAGATTTGATTCAGTGAAGAAAGGTGAAGGGAAATTGGTGATGATGTGGAAGAGTCTGATTGGAGAGTTTTGATGGTTGCGGATTAGGAGAAGTGATCAATGGCTAAATATAGGAAATTATGGGTGGTGCGGATTGACATGGGAAGCAAATTATGAGACCTTTAACATCACGCATGAAGCTAATGTAAATGATGCATAGAAACTGATGTTAAAGCACATTTCAATTTATTTACTAATGTAAGATATAATTTTACTACAAAATATAACTAACAAATATTAACTATAATTAATAAATATTAACTATAATTAATAAATATTAACTATAATTACGAAAAAATATTAACTATAATTTACTAATTATAATATTAACTATAATTAATAAATTTTAACTATAATTACTAAAAATTATTAACTATAATTTACTAATTATAATATAATTAATAAATATTAACTATAATTAATAAATATTAACTATAACTACTAAAAAATATTAACTATAATTTACTAATTATAATATTAACTATAATTAATAAATATTAACTATAATTACTAAAAAAATATTAACTATGATTTACTGATTATAATATAATTAATAAATATTAACTATAATTACTAAAAAATATTAACTATAAAATATAATTAATAAATATTATCTATAGTTTACTAATTATTAATCATTAACAATAATACATTTAACAAGTGATGTAATAGACAACAGCTATTTTAACAAGTGATATAATAGCCACAATTTTTGGTATGGCCTACGTTCAATTTTTTAAAGTATATTTAAGACATCAGTCATTCAATAAATCGATGTCTGAGAAACAAACAACATCACATTGAAAATTGGCAATGTTAAAAAACATTTTGACATCGGGTGAATTTACGATCGACGTTAAAATTGTGATGTCTATTCTACTTTTTCGTGCAGTGTAACCAGAAGAAACGAGGGACTGTAAGGGTCCAATAGCCTAAATGCCAGGACAACCAACAACCAGTGGACTAAGGAGCTACGAAAGCTAGAATAGTCAAAGTAACCGAATCTAGGAAATCGGATAAACCCGAAATCCATAAAACCAGAGTAAATGATAACTAGATAACCGGATGATCCAAAGCCAAGAGTGAGTGATCTCGTCATGTCACCGACAAGACCATTCGAGTTATAACCAGGTGAGCCATCTGACGTGAACCGATAGAACAACCCTAAGCCAAACGGGTAAAGACCTTTCCCAACACAAATCAAGGCGAACTTGCCAGGAGCTGACAAAGCAACCAAGATAGCCAGATGAGTTCCAGGCAATCTTACCGAGGAAAGACAACCAAGAATAACCAGATGAGTTCAAGGCGACCTTGTCGAGGAAAGATGACCAAGAATAGATAGAAGAGTTCAAGGCGACCTTGCCTGAACAAGAAGACCAAGAAAAGTCGAAAGAGTTCAACTTTATTAATAACCAGGGGTGATGGTGTGTTGTCAAGCAAAGATCATGCCTATGGATTATGTAATGACCTAGATTTTCATTGTTTAATTAAACATTTAAAAATAGATTCAAAATGGTGATTTGGAAATTTGAATAACTTGAATTCAATGATTTAGAATATTAATTCAATTTAAATAATAAAATAATAAATTTAACTCCAAAATAGTCGGAATTAGCTGGATTTTCAATATAGCATGAATTGGATAATATAAAAAGATTTATTTAAGTTAGAATAGAACTATAATAAGGAATTCGTTTATTAAACGATGTTTGAATGTATAATTTATAATTTAATTATAAAACGAGCTACGGTGTCGTGGTAGTTCCTAGTTTTACGTTTTGAACTTTAGATAGATATATATGATCCAGTATAAGTCGAAATTCTTTGAAACAAGAATCGTCTGGATCTATTGGATAATAATTTTTTAATGAAAAAGAAAATTTGAGATTCTATATCATAGATTTTGAGTTACATCCAAATTAAGGGATAAATATTGAATACCGTTTTAACTTGGAATTTAGAATATCGAGTTTGAAATCAAGTTAAATTTATATTCTGAGGCTATATAAATTCTATTTGAATGTATATATATTATACGATAATGACAATTTATTATTACTATATTGACGTGTTTTAAAATTGATTTATATCGATTTAATTTAGAACTTTAAAAAGGTCTATTATTCAAATGACCTTGGATTTCAACGAAAGGAATTTTATTAAACCTGTAATGACTAATTATTGCTAGATTTCAAGTTTCATGCCAATTAGAATTGAACGTACACAAATTAAAATGTAAATAAATTGATAATTTGAACTCAAACTAGCACCGTTTAAGTAAAGGGATTCAGGTTTTGATGAAACAAGTTTCATTGAGTCTGGAATGTTGAGCTACAAATGTCCATTTTCATCGTGAACGGAGTTCATATGTGATCATATGAATCAATAGACATCGATCGAAATGCGATAACACGAATAAATATCGTTAGTCGATTTCAAATAAAATATCGTTAGTCACTTCAAGATAAAATAATATAAAGCTATGCTATATATACCCTACCTTAAACCAAATTTCAGAAATCCTAAGCCCCAAACAGCGATATTTTGCAAATAAGTCCAAATTCATATTTTAATTTATATCTCCAATTCCGTCATGAATTGATCAAATCTTCCAACTAGGAAGTTGTACTAAATGTTGAGGGGAACCTTCAAGTGAAATTTGGTAGTGAATGAGTGCCTACGGTGGCCGGAATCAAGGTAGACAACGAATATAGGCAGTTGCTTTTTTTGGAGTTTGCTGGCGGTGGGTTGATTTCTGGTGATGGGCTTTGAAGGAGAGTTGGAGTAGAGGGTGAGGGCTTTCATTTGGCACTGGTACGGTGGTGGAGCATGGTGGCCGGGATGACTACTTGAACGTGATATAGAGATTTGGTGACTTTGATCGGGTAATAGCCGATTTGAAGGTGATGGAGATGATTTCAGGATCGGAGACTTGAAGGGAAGTGGAAGCGAGGTTATTAGAATGGCGGCGATAGTGAGGTCTCAGTCGTTCTATGGTCGGAGAAATTGGATTTTGTGCATTTTTCATTCAAAAATGGATTTTGGCAACTCGGAGAGGACCTATGATCGAGGCTCTCTGGCGAAGATAGTTGGGTGATAGGTGGTTGCAATGGAGGAAGCAGGGTTGGCTCAGGCAGCACGGCGGCGATGCGGTGATCAAAAATTGATGTCGTGGTTTACTTGTTCATACTGGAAGAGGCAACATAGGGCATAAGAACGTAAGAGAAGAGAAAATGTGTGATTAGGAGATAATTAAGGGTGGCTACTGACTAGTTAATAGAGATGATGGTTTAGGGATTTATTTATTTAATAATTAATAGCTAAGGTTAATTAAATAATATCTAAAACTTATAACGCGTATATATTTTTCATACATTATCAGAATTCAATGTAGCTAGAGGCGATGGAATCGTAGTGAAAAATACTACGTTGTTATTCTAATTCGGAAGGGTTTGAAAGCAACGTGGATTTCGTTTAATTTTAAACATGTGTTTAAAATCAAATGAAACGACCTGAATTCATTGAATCAAAAATAAATGGTGAGTTATCTAACTCTTTTTGAAATCCTATAATGTGAAAAAACTCGCATAATTTTTAAATTTATCGTTGATAGTATAAATTGGATGTTTGGGTGCCTTGGATGCCATTTATTTGTTACTGATTGGCGTTAATTATATTTACGTCCTTAATACATGGGATTAAATTTCCATTTCATATATTATTATATAATGTTTGTTTTCATATTATATATATATATTGTTAAACCTAGTGACATTGAAAACCTATTTAGATATTGATCGTTGAATTGAAATTCAACAATGTTGTGTTATTAATCAATAGACAATATTGATTAAGGGATTGGCAATAGATGACCTAAAAATCCACCGTTTGTTTAGACGTTGATTTGCCGTCAGGCGGATTGACGAAGTTAAGTTATAAAATTTATTTTTACAACTGAAGCAAGATTTCAAATTTTATTTTAAATATTATATGCAAAAAAATTATAGAAATAAATCGATATTTATAAATTGGTTTTATAAAAGTATTGCAAATTGATTATATAACAAGAATTTTACATTTAAATAAGTTTATAAGAAAATAAAGCAGTAATTAACCTATGAGTTAATAACTTAGGATAATTGTTTTTAAAAAAAACAGTTAAGTGAAATTATTAGATTAATTGTATTAATCTAAGAGAAAAAAGTAATGGAAATCAGCTAATGAGTTAACTGATGGTTTAAAGTTGACTAAGTCAATTGTTTTGATTAAAAATGGTCATTGATAAATAGTTGTTTAATTTAATAAGATTTCTTAAAAATAACTTACATTTTATCTGCAATGTTTAAAGATTATTAATGATTGTTAAAAATTCAAATAAATGATTAACTACCCTATTTTTAATGAAGTAAGATAGTTTTACTTCAGTAAACGATGAAGTTAATTATATGTAAAGCAATTACTTCTTAAATGAAGTTTATTTAAGAAGTAATCGAGTATGTGATGAGATTTAGTGAATGTTGAAAGGAATTAATAAAGGGATTTTTATAATAACATCTGAGTTTGATAAACAAAGTAATAAAAAGATATTAGAGCTAATACGATAGTTTAAAATAAATGTTGCATTTAATATTTAATTGCGTAAAAAAAGAGAATTATGTGAAAAGAAGGTTTTTAAAGAATACATATACCTTATTTTGACAAAGAGACAGTTAATGGGTACAAAGTAAGTTATAAAAAGACGTTAATAGTTTTAGGTAAAAAAGTTGATAAATGGATTTTAGTTCATCCCAAATTAAATTTTATAATAAGATTTAAATTGTTTGGGTATAATATTTGGTAAAGGTATTACTGTAATATAATCAAAGTTATAAACAAAATTGTATAAAGAGGTTTATAGTGATAGATTAGTTTTTAGTAAACTATTTACTTAATCAACGAATTCAGTAAAGACAGTTAAAATCGACTAAGATTTTCAAAGGTAAGGATACGGGTTATAAAACCATATTTTAAATGGATAACAAAATCTTTTTGATATTATAACTAATATGGGTTTTGAGTTAAGAATTTCTATCTATCTCAAGATAAGAACATTGTCGATCAAAGTCAGTGAGATAAATAAAATACCCCAACTTGAGCGACTTCACTAATATCAAGGGATGGTATTAGTTTGTCTTTGTTAAAGGATGTTGAAATTAGTTTATTATTTCCGTAAAAGGAATATAGCAACATTATTTGCAAGATTTTGAAATGTAAATAAAACTATTGGGTTTTAAAGTAAACAATGTATACTTTAACACTGTTGGCCTAGATATCATTTGGTTAAATATATAGTACTATTTCCTAGATAATGGGGATAATATGGTTTGAAATACACTTAATAATAAGTAGCTGACAATGTTTTTTCCGAAGGAATGGAAAAGGGTATATTGGTTTGAAAACGAAAGTAAATATTAGGAATTTAATTATATATTTCCATATGTGTCATTATTAAATGGAAATCTTCAAATTGAAGTTAGATGAAATCCATTGGGTTTATATAATAATAAATGTGTCGCTTGACATTGTTTTGGCCCATATAAGAATTGGTACTTGGATTTATATTATTAAGTTAATAATACATATTGAAATTTCCGAAGTTAAGGAAATAAAATGGTTTATGAAAATATAGGAATTTTTTCTAAATAAAAGGGAAATAAAGCACAGTTTGATAATTACGTTACTCGAAAGAATTAAGAGAGTTATTGTTTTCAAATGACGCAAATAAAAGAGATTTGTCGAGATAAGAACATATAATCATTTTTTAAGAATCGATGACATAGTTTAATAATTTGATTTAATTAAAGGGTTTGAGCTGCCAATGTACTTGAACGTACTATTTGAATTGATAGTTAAAAACCTGGCTATCAATGAAATATCTTATTGGACCTTTGAGGTGTTGTTTCAAAGAGACCCGGATGGGAACTAGACCCAAAACCACTTCGAACCATTGTTACGTTCGAAACTACTTTGCAGGGATACGTATAAAGATGGAGCATTGAAGACCATAAATCTTCATGAGCGGAAGATCTACTTGTTGAATCTCTTCTAGTTGATCCCTAGATATATTTTCGTATTGATTCCGTCGTGATTGATTTCTACGGATTGTAAGGACTGTTCACTACTGATCTTTGAGGTATTCCTATATAGGATGCGATAAGAGGGTTCCTTTATTCATCCTGTTCCTGGATGAATGTCTAGTAGATTATTTCCTAAAACTCATGTACGTTGATTTTTACAAATATACCAAGTTAGGTGGCGGAGAAGAAAACTTCTTTTAGCATAAGACCCTTTGTAGAATCCAATTAGTGGTTTGATGGATCTGACGATGTGGCATTCAAAGTTAATGTAATGTTCTCTGAAAGGTAATTGTGACCTCAAGCCTCAACAAACAGGAAATGACAAAAATCGGGAGTGCAGCAGCATGGCTATGTGGGTCATTCCCATTAGGGTGTATTATCACCATCTAGAGAAATTTCATTTTGTTTCTTCTATCGCTTCTGTATCTCCGGGGAATACGGTGGTTGCACAACAGTAGGGTGACAATATAATTGAAACACTCAAGTTGAATGAGTGATCGGTCATGCATGGCCGAGTTGCAAGATGTTCTTGTTGAACCCAGTGTATCCATTCTAGAGTACATTGATCGGAAGGTGCTCCTATGTAACAACCCGGAAAATCAAAACCAATTTAAAAATTTTATTTTAGCAATTTTAATGAATTTTCAATATATAAAATGATTAATTTTAAATAATAACGATTTAAAATTTATTTAATCGAATTTAGAACGTACATATTTATTTTAATTATATAACGAGCCTTAAATGGCGCGGTAGTTTGAAAATTCGATTACAAATTTCAAATCAATGTACAGGATTCATAATTAATCAGATTTCAGTAAAACTAGATATATTTGAATCTGTTTAATAATATCTTTCTAACGAATGTGGAAATTCCAGATTTTATAATGGGAATTGGAAGTTATGTCCAGTTGAAAATTTAAAATAGTCACTATGAAATTTAATATAATATGTAGCCCTTAAAATAGCCATTTTCCAAACGACCTCCGTTTTCGATTAAACCACTTTGGTTGGATCCCGAATGTCAATTTATTGCTAGTTTAAAATTCCATAATTTTTGGAATTGATATGTGAGTGTGGCAAAGAAAAACGCGTTTAGTAATTTCAGTTTGAATTGGATCGACCAAAAAAGTCCGTTTTTCAAACGGTCTCCAAATTCGACAAAATTAATTTCGTTGGGACTGAATCATCCAAACATAGCTAGATTTATTTTTCGGGAATTTTTGGAATCGGTATGTGGCCCCGGCAAATTAAAATGTATGTTCAAATCTAAAATTGAATGTTTTATATTTTAACTTGAAGAATAACTGATTGAAACAATCGAATGGACTTACGAAATATATTCCATTGTGTCCAGAATGGGTGTATTTAGCTAGGAGTGATAGTCGTTGTGTTTGATTTGGAGTTCGAATGGACTAAAGGGTATTTTAGGATTTAAAAAGAACAAAAAAATTAAATATAAATATCGTGGGCCAATCAAAATTAACCGTAACCCTAATTCATTTTTCCAGAAAAACCGATCCTCTTTAAAATCGAACGACGATGGAAACTGAATCCTTCTCCCCCCAATAACTTGTGATCCTCTCCACGAAGTCATATGGCTCTTTGAAAGTTTTTGTAGATCTATGTTTCTGTTGACGTCAAAAGTTGGTCATTAATGACAGTCAACCCCCAATCGTGCGATCAACACACGAATAAAGATTATAAAACACAGTAAAAGTAAAAAAGAATGGGAAGCACACACAGAGTTTCTATAGTGGTTCGGCAAAGTCGGTGCCTATGTCCACTTTATATATTATTTCTTTTTTTTATTGATTACAAATACAATGCTTTTTCAGTTTGAAGAAGAAAGAGAAGATGGCTATTTTCCCTTCTTCTTTTTGAGAGAGATTAAGAGAAATATAGAGAGGTCTGAAAGAAGTCTAAAAGAAACTCCCCCTTTCCTCTTTAAGCTTGGAGGTATTTATAGGTAGAGAATGCAGCTTGGGTTGTTGCGATATGGTCCGGCCATTCTGGGAAAGCCTATATACATGGAACCCATCAGTTGGATTGAATAGCGACTGGAGACTGATTCCACTATTCATAAATAGTATCATCGGAAGTTGTGGCTGACGTGGCATCCATGGAGAGGTATATCAAAAGTAGAGCTTTATCTGGATATGGTTTGACCACTTTTATTGCCTTGGAAGTCGGGATATATGGTCGAATGGCTCTGTAGAAGATTTCCATGCTAGCTCGAGATAATCGGTCGACTCGCCTTTTACGGAAGCAAGATACTCGGTCGACTGGGAGAGCGATTCTTCCGGAGTGAGCTGTCAATTGACTAGGCTGTACTTGGGCCGATATGAGACTGCTTTGGATCGTGCATCTGCTGGGCTTCCTGAAGCACGGCTTATATCCATTTGGGCTTTGGTCTGGCTCGTTGAGACTCTTGCTAGAAAGAGGGTTAACACTTTGCCTCTCAGAATGCATCTTCGTCGGTAGAGGGAGGTGTATTCTGAAATTTGAACCAAAGCACAAACGCTCGAGCAGCTATGGTCATGCCAGACCATATTAAGGCCAGAAAACCGACAACGATCAGGAACCTTATTAAGGCCGAGATGACAATCACTATTTGTATGAGAGTTGGTTCTAGCAAATACAAAATAAACCATTCTCATTTTGGAGAAAGCTGATGGGTCGAACATTTCATTTCACTTGGCTTTGAAGTGTGGCGAGCATTAACCTTGCTCGGCTTAGTGGCGAACATTAACCATGTCCAACTTAATGGCGAACATTAACCATGACCGACTTAGTGGTGAATGCTAACCAGGTTCGGCTTAGAAGGTGGCGAGTATTAATCATACTCGACTTATGGTAAGTGTGTTTTTTTAATGCTCGGCTCATGTTAGGTTAATTTGTCCGGCGAGCTATAAACGCTTGTGGTGTAAAAAGAAAAGAGGGAGTATAATCTATACTTCGTATTTAAAAGACATGACCTCACTCGTTAAAGGAGTAGGTGTTTTTAGAAAAAGGGCGGTGGGTTTCGCGCTGACCACATAAAACAGGGGGCGAGCGTTATTCATGCTCGGCTTAGAGGTGTTCAAACATGATCTATGTTTGCAAAATAAAATTCATAACTGCTAAATAACTATTACAAAAAAAGAAATTTTATGGGGGACAACAGTTGATTCCAGAGCATGCCTAGGAGCTACATCCTAACCCCATACATGTGTACATCAAGGTGTACTTATTATTGAAAGAAATACATCAAAAGAAAAGAAATCTAGTGCTAGTCTCAGGGTCCTTTTCGTTTCTAGGAGCTCGAGGATCAACCTAAGGAGCTTGGGTAGAAGGTCGCGGCGGCATGGCCGGGGTGCGATCTTTGACATATTTTTGGAGCTCTCCTTTTCTGACCCGTCCTTCAATGAGATCGCGCGGATGTAGGCATTCATTTGCATTATGTCCAACTACGTTGTGGAATATACAATGCTTTCCAGAATCAAGTTCCATCTAGGTGGTTGGCTCTCGTCGAGGTGGTCTCGAAGTGGGCAAAGACCCTCGTATGTCGAGATAGATATCGAGCAAAGAGGAATTGAGCTTGGTTTACTGGTCGTACTTATTTTCATTTTGGGATCGCACATTGCGCTCGCACTTCTCCAGGGCCTTTCCTCTTCCTTTATTTTGGCCGTTACCATTGAATCGACCTTGTTGTTTGGCTACTAAAACCTTGAGGCTCTCTATTTCAAGGCTGGCATCCTCTTGTTGGAGGGATCGCTCGGCCTCGGAGTAAAAGTCGTCTATATCCTTAGGAGGATCTCTAGTAAAAGAGATTGAGAATTTTGATCGAATTTGAACTCCTGCCATGGCGGCCATGAGCACCATCAATGGGTCGGGCCGATCGACAGATGCTACGGCCGCATTGAATCTTTCAAGGAAGGACCTGAACATTTCTCCGGATCGCTGCTTGATGGTAGATAAGAAAATAACACTTTTCGGTCGGGAGCTACCGATTGACTCCGTTGTCAGCTGTCGAAACCACATGTCGGCTATGTCCATGAGAAAGAGCGGGAAGCACTTGGCCATGACGTTGGTCGATGCGCCAAGTACCTCCGTATGTCGCATGTATCGTATGAGGTGAATGGTCGGGTCAGTGCGACCGTTGTATGGCTTGATAGCTGGGAACTTGAAGTCCGGAGGATTTCGAGAATTTCTGATCTCCCTGGTGAAGGGGCTGTAATTGACATTATCTATGTCTTGCTGCAAAGAGTTGCCCCGAGTAAAACGTCGGATGATGCTCGCAAGTTGGCTCCCATCTACGAGGAGTCGTTGCCATGAGTTTAGCTTCGCATTCTGAGAAGGTTCCGCGTGGGGATCTGGCAAAAGCATGCTCGGAAGGGCGGCTGTTGACCGAGCTCATCCTTCGAAAGTTGAGTGAAAATGTGAGGGACGGTGAGCCACAGTAGGTGGTTCTGGGCAGAATGGCCCCTCTGGAACCTGATGAGTTGTGGGTCGAGCCACACCCATAACAAAGGGTCTAGGCTGATCCAACATAGCATGTGATGTTCGAAGCTCGGGGTTGCCCCCGTTTGGGGCGAGGTTAGGAGGGTCTATGGTAGCGTTTTCTTCCGCCACGGTGAGGACTGGTACAGTAGGGTGGCCTCCCTCGTTCGAAGGGAAGGCTGCACCAGCTCTACATTGAAGGTGAAGAGTGGTTAGACTGGTCTGTGGTAAGATTCCGGATTGTAATGGGAATGGTGTTGGTTCTGAGGGACCCGTAGGTAGCTCGACCAGTTCGATAGGTCGACCTGCTCTTAAGAGTGGGGGCAAAGTATTCGATCGACCTAGATCTTGATCGTAAACCTCTCCAGGTTCTGCTGTTGTAGCAGTGCTAGTTGCTGGAAGTGATACTCCTGATTGTGAAGGATTGGTTAGTGGGACCAAACCAGGATGAAATAAAGGTGTAGCCCAATCGGTGGCCTGATTCTGTGCAGACCAAAGATCAGTTGTTGCCCCAGTCTCGGCCAGTGGAGGAATTGATGTTGAAGCGTTCAATCATGTCTCCAGTCGACCGAGAAGGTGATCCATCAACTGCTGCTGTTGTTCGAGGAGTTTACCCTGAGATGCCATTTGTTCTCTGAATTCGACCATCATCTTATTCATATCATCCCAAGTAACGTGTCGAGATACATCTTCATGAGAGGAAGCTTTGAGACTTGTTTCTGTGGCGTTGTTATTGCCAGCATCAGTAGTTGTAGGAAGAGAAGATGTTGCATCTTTCTTTCATTTGTCTACCATAAGAAGAAGTGAGTAGAGGCTCTAACAGAATATCGGTACTCAGCCCCTTCTTGGCGCGCCAAAGTGTTGACATCAAAAGTTGGTCACTAGTGACAGTCAACCCCCAATCGTGCGATCAACACACGAATAAAGATTATAAAATGCAGTAAAAGTAAAAAGAACAGGAAGCACACACAGAGTTTTTATAGTGGTTCAGCAAACTCGGTGCCTACATCCACTTTATATATTATTTCTTTTTTTATTACAAATACAATGCTTTTTTGTTTGAAGAAGAAAGAGAAGATGGCTATTTTCCCTTCTTCTTTTTGAGAGAGATTGAGAGAAATATAGAGAGGTCTGAAAGAAGTCTAAAAGAGACTCTTTCTCCCCCCCCCCCTCCTTTCCTATTTAAGCTTAGAGATATTTATAGGTAGAGAATGTAGCTTGGGCTGTTGCGATATGGTCCGGCCATTCCGGGAAAGCCTAGACACGTGGAACCCATCAGTTGGTTTGAGTAGCGGCTGGAGACTGATTCCACTGTTCATAAATAGTATCAGCGGAAGTTTTGGCTGATGTGACATCCATGGAAAGGTATATCAAATGTAGAGCTTTATCCGGATATGGTTTGACCATTTTTATTGCATTGGAAGTCGGGATATACGGTTGAATGGCTATGTAGAAGATTTCCACGCTGGCCCGAGATAATCGGTCGACGCGCCTTTTACGGAAGCGAGATACTCGGTCGACTGGGAGAGCGATTCTTCCGGAGTGAGCTTTCAATTGACTAGGATGTACTTGGGCCAATATGTGACTGCTTTGGACCGTGCGTCTGTTGGGCTTCTCGAAGCGCGGCTTATATCCATTCGCGCGTTTGGGCTTTGGTCTGGCTCGTTGAGACTCTTGCCAGAAAGAGGGTTAACAATTTCCTCTTCAAATCCATTTAAAGTTTACAATTTATGGTGGCATATATCGATCGAATCATCCCCGTGAAGTCTCGCCATTCGAAGCTCCGTCGAGGCCATCTGACGCCGTCGAACTCCACGAACCACCATCGATCTGAGCGCCGCTCCTTCCTCTTCGACGTCACGCCGGCCGATCGTCCTCTCGTGCAACGGTTCGCACGAAAAATCCAAACCTAGTTTGGAACAAATAGCTGAGATAATGACAGTAGTTTAATTAAATTATTTGTAGCGCTTTAAGCATTGCAAAGTTGGTTAATCGTACAAAAATCATATCTTTTTCGTATTTTATCGAAATCTAGTGAAACAAGAGACATTGGGACTGTGACATCGTACACTACATTCTAGAAGAGACTAGAACACATTTGGAGCTCTCTACAATTTTAGAAGGAGTGGAACCCTATGTTATACTTCTAAATTCAAATTGGAATATATACGCGTTGTATAAATTATATAAGCGATGTATAAATTATATAAGCGTTGTATATCTCACGTACAAGCGTTGTATAAATTATATATGTGATGTATAAATTATATATAGGTTGTATAAAATATATATGTGTTGAATGGAATTGAAATGGAAATGAAATGTATTATTGAAATGGAAATGAAATATATTTATATATATATACTCCCCTCGTCCACAAACCATGGACAATATAAATTGTTTGGATTGTGATTGTGAATGATTGATTGTGGTTGCAACAAAACTGGTTATGTTTGTGGTATATTCATTATGGCGTGAAAATTAATTGTATTGTGGAAATTATGGAAATGAAACCTTTGTATCGCCGCAAGGCCTAGGATAGCAGAGGAGCCATGCTGGACACGGTGCCGGTTTTAAATACCAAGCCGTTGTAATGCCGAATTTTCTGAAATGACTATGTAAAATAGTTGTTGTGTTGAACTAAATTGTTTGAACAATAAAAATCACATTTTTATTGTATGTATGAAATATATAAAATATTCATGTTTGAAATAAATTGTTTGAACAATAAAAATCACATTTTTATTGTATGTATGAAGTATATAAAAAATTCATGTTTGTTTGAATAATAAAAATCACATTTTTATTGTATTTATGAAGTATATAAAATATTCATGTTTGAAATAAATTGTTTAAACAAAAAAAATCATATTTTTATTGTATATATGAAGTATATAAAATATAAATGTTTGAAATAAATTATTTAAACAATAAAAAATCACATTTTGATTGTATGTACGAAGTATATAAAATATTCATGCTTGAAATAAATTGTTTGAACAATAAAAATCACATTTTTATTGTATGTACGAAGTATATAAAATATTCATGTTTGAAATAAATTGTTTAAACAATAAAAATCACATTTTTATTGTATGTATGAAGTATATAAAATATTCATGTTTGAAATAAATTGTTTGAATAATAAAAAATAACATTTTTAATGTATGTATGAAGTATATAAAATATTCATGTTTGAAATAAATTGTTTGAATAATAAAAATCACATTTTTATAGCATTTATGAAGTATATAAAATATTCATGTTTAAACAATAAAAATCACATTTTTGTTGTATGTATGAAGTATATAAAATATTTATATGTGGAATAAATCGTTTGAACGCTAAAAATATTATTTTTATCATATATATGAAGCGTTAAAAATAGTCATGTGTTAAAATATATTTTTGTTCGCCAAAAATATTATTTTTTATCATATACATAAAGCATTAAAAATAGTCATGTGTAAAAATATATTTTTTTTGTCAAAAATATTATTTTTATCACGTATATGAAGTGTTAAAAATGAACGTGTGCTGAAATAAATATTTGTTTGCTATAAATATTATTTTTAACATGTATATGAGCTAAATAAAATGGTTATGAGTTGAAATATATTTTTGTTCGCCAAAAATATTATTTTCAACATGCTAATGAAGTAATAAAAATAACCATGTGTTGAAATATATTTTTATTAGTTAAAAATATTATTTTTATCACATATATGATGTGTTAAAAATAACCACCGGTTGAAATAAATGTTTGTTCATTAGAAATATTATTTTAACATGTATATGAAGTGTTAAAAATAACCATGTATGGAAATAATTATTTATTAGCTAAAAATATTAGTTTAGCATAGATATGCATATATATATATACACAATGCATATATATATATATATATACACACACACATATGCTGAACAGGAAAATGGATTAGCTATTGAGTAAAGAATTTATTTGCGTGCCCGACAAATAGGTAAGCCATAATGAGTTAGCTGCACAATTTTATTTATTATATAAACTCCTGTGAATGCCATTGGATGCGATGTGTTGGTTGTTCTATGAGAGGTTATAAACTAAACCATAGAATAGCAACAATTAGTTTTGAACTACATTGCATGGCATTCTTCGTGAAGATAGCATACTCTATCATATGCTACATAAGCATTTGGAGCTTATGTGACGAGGTTGGAATTACCATGCAAGCGAGATGCTTGTATGGAGATGACTGCATTTCAGGTTGAACCAAAGACGAACTATTGATGACATAGCGTATCATATTCCACATAAGCATTTGGAGCTTAGGTGACGAGGTTGGGATTACCACACGGGCAAGACGCTCGTATTGCGATGATTGAATTACAGGTTGAACTGAGGACTGATATGGACTAAATAAAACATACCGGTAAATTGCCAGATTTAATAAAAACCCCACACAGGTATAGAGTTGACAATAATCACGTCTCTCTAGGTATTAGATATGGCACATGGAATATTTATTTCTAACACTGGACAAGGTGACGAGATTTATCTCTAGAGTTAACACTCCCTTGGGCATAGATAGGTCACTAAAAATTGTATGTGCTTATACTGAATTTATTGGGTACCTGATACGGCCCAATAATTTCCAAACCCCTCCCCGTACAAAGGAGGTTATGGCGAAATTTTCAAAATTTAAAGGCGTTAGCCAAATTTTTAAAGTGAAAACGGTTTAGAAATCGTCGAATAAATTATATATATATATATATAATTAAAATAAAACGAATCACGCAGCTGTAGTTCGCGTTTCGAAATTGTAATTTGAAACGATTATTATGGGAGATCCAACTGTCGGATTTTCCCGAAACCGGAACCGTTGGATTTGCTTTGAAAAGATATTCCCAACGATATAAAATTCGTTAAGATCCAACAGTTAGATTTTGTGAAATGTTAAATTCAAATTTAGACAAGAGCAGTGTCAGTGCCATCGAATGACCTGAAACGTCGTTCGATGAAAATGAACTATCTTTATATATATATAAATAGTGAAAAATCGTTATAAAATGTTATAAATGATAGGAATGGAAATAAATCGATTTTACTTGGTTTATTGGATATTTTGATGGTTAGATGTATTTGACATGAAATTATTATATTGGATTGAAACGTGAATGTCGAATAATTTAACCATGGAAATGAATGGATTTGAATTCTATGTATACGTGAAATATTTTGAAAAGGTCGAGTTAATTCTCATTTTAAATAATTGAACGAAGATTAAAAGTTGAAGATATGAAGACGGTGCAAGACCGGTGATCTTCACATCGAATGGATTACTACCGATGCCTTGGATCGGGTAGCTCCCAGAAGGGGTTACAGTGGCAGTGGTCCAGACGTATTTATGTATTTGTTGATTGTTCGGATGTGCGAGGGCCTCTCTCTCCTATATTGGACATATGGGATGAGGAATAAGGTGCCTCCGGTTTCATTCATACCCAGAACAAACTAGTAAATGGATGTGTGTCTGATGTTGGATTTTATTCTGTGCTGATTGATTTCTATTAAATATATATTTGTTTGGTGGTGGAGAATTTATTCTCTTGCTTAACACCCTTCTCTAAGACGTACGAGCTTAGAGGTTATATATCGATAGACATCAGTCGCATGGCATAGAATGTCAGTGTGGCATGCTGAGATGCAAGTGATCAAGGCTTTTGTTGAAAAGAAGAGCCTTATGGTTGATGATCAAAGCACGGATTTAAAAAGCATAGCTTTGTGTATAGCGTTAATTCACGAGCCTTACACCCCATGTGAACCAGAAATGGGAGAGGACCCCAGGGAGGACATGCGTCTCTTTCTAGCTAGAAATGGTGTCATGGTATGGAGCCCAGACATTTTTTACTTATGTGGATGATGGAAAGCGAGGTACCTCGGATATATCGGTCACTACAGGGCCGATGGATTTACGCCCCATAGGGCGGGTAAACGTATTGTTCGGGAATTGCCAATCCTCAAACATAAGAGAGGACCGGCCCTGACGCTCCTAGGTGCAGTTGCGGCTGTATCCTGAGACATGGGCTAGATTGTCTCGAATTCGGTAAGGACTATCTTTTGCCTTGGTTCATGATGGAAATCCAACTTCCAATAGGACATTGTGCGGTTTTGATTGTAGAACTAGTATGGCGACATGATATATGGTACCCATGCCGCCTATGATTGATACATTATGATTGAATTGTGTTTGAAACGTTAAACATTAGTAATAATATCAAATGATTTTCATTTATACGTATCAAGCATATTTTAGCCATTATAAGGTAAAACTCTATTCTCTGACTTGCGTTGCATTGTGTGATGGGACCTGAGTCTTATAATGGCTTCATTTTTGTAAAAAGCATTACATTATTTAAATGATTTGCTTGTTTCATGCATTGGCAATCCAATGGAGTAAACCCATTCCGCGTTAGCGGTGTGGTCCTGTGATTAGCCTTGTTATCAAATAAGTTAAGTAGATTTCTCATACCGATCCCATGACCGACTCATAGTTTGTTTCACTTTGCAAACTCAGGTGCCCCTATTTTCTACACGGGCAGCCTTGTATTCAGGTTTTAGCCAGCTCTTTCTGGGTAGCTATGGAGCTGAGGATGGATTCAATCATTTCTATTAAGTTGTTCAAACTTCATTATGCATATTATGTTTGATTCCGCTGCAGACATTTTATATTATGCTGAAACTGTATTCTGTACCTAGTATAATCCTGTTATGCTGTGTAACTCTAATGATTATTGTAACACCCCGAGTATTCTATAACAGTGAAATTCACAAATTAAAGTATAATTAATTTCAAATCAAGGTATCAAGGGAAACGGGATACGCCATTGCGTTCGTCTCGGAAAAATACGCGAAATAGAGTCTGAGTTTTCAAAAAACGGAGCCTGTATGACCAAATTATGGCCCGATGAAGTTCCAGAAAATTCAAATTTCGAAAACAGATTTGAATTTCAGCCCAATCAGAGTAGGCGGGAAAAGTTCCCACCGAACCCACCAGGTCGACCTGGAGGTCGACCTTAGGGTCGACCTGCCCCAGGTAGGTTGACTCTAGAGTCGACCTGGGGGTCGACCTGCCCCAGGCAGGTCGACTCTAGAGTCGACCTGGGGGTCGACTGGGAGTCGACCTGGCCCCTGAGCTAGGTCAAACCCAGCCCCCCCTGGCTGGTCTGGTCTGTGCTTAGCCGAATTTTTGAGCCTTACCTTGTCACTAGGGCTAGGTTTCAGCTCCTGATTGGTCTCTCCTTCAAATGAATGGCTAATATTAATCCAAGCTCCATCGACGGTCCTAATCAATTCACAAACTCTATAAAAAGGACCTAAGACTCCACCTAATTCATACAAACAAAAATAAGAATGAGACCGTCATGCTGCTGAGGAAAGACAAGGAGTAGCCGTCAAAATTAAGAGACGATTAGGAGACAATTTAAAAGCTTAAAGCATCAACAACTAAATCAAAACAACGCCTACAACAAAGGATAGCATCTCCAAATTCAGAATTCAGATTCCTGAATTGAAGATTCGTCATACATTGTAAGTAGAGTGCTATTCCGATGCGAATAAATAATTGTGTTTTGATTTGTGTAAAATGAGAAATAGAATTGTATTTGATTTATAGTGATAATAATTCATATTTGAATGTTGCTTTGATTCTAAACGATTTGGGATGTTGTGATATAACGATTGGATATTTGCAAGTATGTGATTCATGTTGAAAGTTAACAACTACATGTTTGTGGTAGTTTATTTGAGATTCATGCAAGTATATGATTCACTGTTATGCCAACATAATATATATTATAATCACTTTTGGTGTAGTTGGATCCATTTGGGTATTATGACTTATGTGAACTTATGTTGGAATTGGCATCATGATTCAAGTGTAAAACCATACTTTTGTATTAGAGACAAAAGTAAGCATCTTTGTGAACCTGTGTTGACTCTATGAATATGACTAGACTATGTTTGGTGTTATGCCTAATTGAAAAACATGTTTTAGGCCTATATTGTTATCAAAAAAAATCATATGATAATATATGTGACACATAGCTAAGTTAGATTTACATTCCAATTGCAAGTTTGCACGAATAAATTAAAAAACCATGATTTCATGTTTATGTATATTTATGCCATGATTATATGAATAGATCAAAACCCATGATTTCATGTCTAGGTATGTTTATGCCATGATTATATGCTATTACAATGCAAGTTCACAAGTGCCAAATTTATGTTAATTGGTTCGCTATGTTGCAAGTTCATGCGTACACACTCCCCTTTTTTGTGTTACTTAGGATATATAAACACCATGTTCTAAGCCTCCCCTTTTTCATGTGGCTAAGTTGGGTTTAAATGTTAAACACAACATATGTTATATTGTAGCGAACATATAAAACGGGGGTAAGGACGTTTGGGTTAAAATATAAAACATATGTGTTGGCATGTTTGACACATGCCAACGACCTTGAAAAACAATTAAGTGGTGTAAATTAATTTTACCCAATAAAGATGAATTTGAATAATGGGCCGCAAATATTTACATATAAAAAGAAAAGAGATAAAATATGTAAATTTAGAAAATACGATGTGTTTAACCCGAGGTTGGATTGAGTTATGATGTAAACCTGCCCGGAACCGCCCGGCTGTCCAGTAGTCACAACAATACCTATCCAATGTGGGTGGTTAAACACGGAGTCCAATAAAGACCCGAGGTTAGACTGAGTTGTGGCGTAAGGCTGCCCGGACCCAACCGGCAACAGGCAGCCACAACAATACCTGTCTAATGTGAGAGGTCGAGGCTTTAATAAGACAATTAAGGCTGAGTCAGGATTGATAGGATTAAGTAAATTGAATTAATACTTAATTAAAATGGAACATGCTAAACTATACAGACTGATTTGGGGGTTAGGTTTACAAAACACTTAACCAACTTAGCATGTTGGCTAGAAATAGAAAACCTAGTAGTGGGGGACCCTTTTCAGCAGTAACCCTACAAGGTGTATCAAGATACCCTGAACTAGGCAGGGTGGGGCACGATTACTGGGCTGACTGTAAGAGGTCAAATTGACGGCGGTGGTGCAGCAGTGTAGGTTCTAACGAGGTGCGGGCGTGCACACACTCCGGCGCAGAAAAATAAGGCACTGGGCACCAGTAGTATACCTGTGCATTCTAGAATTGTGTTGGGCCGCCACCATGGGACTTGATACACCCCATGGTGGGACCAGCATAGGTAACTACAACATCGGAGGTCGTAAGACTCATGCAACTATGCGAGTAGGAGCCGATCATTAGAAACGGATCACTTCACCCTGATTATGGGGTGCCTGTTGGGAACTAGTTTATATGGATGCAGAGATTAATATGGGGTACGATAAGTATATTCGACTCTAGACAACTTAACTTAGTTTATGGTGCTTTCCCATTTCCAGTTTATACTGATCATGCCCAATTCTTTATTCATAGACTGAATAGTCCTAGACTTACTCAGGCTTTATGTCTGACTCTACTTTTCTTTCGTCTTCTTTTCTTTCGTTCCCCCCCCCCCCTCCAGGTCCACAAGGAGGGAATACCGCAGCTTGACCAGTTTTCACATCCAGGTTGAAGAGAAAGAATGTATTGCTTGGATCTTTTTCGTTTTGGACTATGGCTTTGGATTGCAACTATGGGGACTTATGCAGTTTACTTTTGTTTTTATGCTTCTTTAAGTTATGAAATCAAGACAGTTATGAGCATGTAATGGTTTTTGGAAGTATTATAAGACAATTATGACATGGTTTGTGTAACACGTATTTCGTTGAAATAAAAATTGCTGTTGTTTTCCGTTGTTCAAAAATATGTGTATTTATATCTGTCTTGTGTATCTGTGACTTATACTTATAAACCTCCACCAAAATTAGGGCATTCCCTTTGAGAGTGACCCTAACGGAGGTGGGGTGTTTCACTTGGTATCAGAGCATAGGTTTACCAGATAAGATAAAAAGTTTTGAAATTTCTTTTTTCAAAAGAAAATTTAAAGAAGCATTTTTAAAGATAAAATGTTATTTTATTTTAAAAAGGCAAAGTCCCCCAAAGCCATAGGTACTATCTTTTATCCTTCGTTTTGAATCTATCCTTTTTGTTTTAGCATGTCCGAAGAACTTAACTTGCCAGAGGGTGTACCAATACCTGGTTGGTTTAGACGATTCTTAGAAGCAAGGGCTAATCAGCCAGGTCCTACCGTTCCTTCTCCCCCAGCTGCAGGAAATCAACCAGCTGCGGCAGCACCTCTTCCTCCACCTCCTCCGCGGGGTAATACTTTTTCTAAGATATGTAAAGATTTTAAAGCTATGGGAGGAAAGGACTTTCATGGAACCGAGTCCTTCGTGGCAGCCATAAATTGGCTGAAGGAAACCGAGGACTTATTCGTCATCTTTGAGGTAGAAGATAGGCAGAAGGTACAACTGGCAGTATGGCTACTTAAAGGCGAGGCTTCCTACTGGTGGGAAGTCACCAATGCAGAAAGACCAGTGGAAACATGGGAGGACTTTAGGGCAAGGTTTGAGGCTAAATTTCTCTCAGAAGCTGAAAGGAGTCTTCAGTTGGAAAAATTCTCATTTCTTAAGCAAGGGAATATGACAGTCAAAGAGTATGTTAATCAGTTCGATCAGCTGGCTAGGTTCGGACTGGACCTAGTCAACACCCCTCACAAGAAGGCTCTCCACTTTGTCAAGGGGTTGAATGAGCCATTACACAGTTTGGCCATGACCCATATACCCATGGGAGCTACGTATGAAAGGTTGGTGCAGATGGCATTGCTGAACGAAGAGGATAAGGGCAAGAAGGAGACAAAGGCGGAAAGGTCTCAAGTGAAGAAAGAGGGTTTACAGCCTAAGAAGACAGACTTTAAGAAGGGCGGGAAAGACAACAAAGAGAAGAGGAAGTGTAATTTCTGTGGCAAAGTGGGGCACTTGGTGAAAGATTGCCGGAAAAAGAAGGCCAAGATGAATGATGGGTGCTTTTCTTGCGGTGAGACAGGCCATATGGCTAAGGATTGCCCAAAGAAACAAGGGCAGGGGCAGAGGGCTGGATCCACCTCAGGGGCACAGGTTCATGTGCTAGAAGCGCCACCTCTGCAACAGCGAGGTATAAATACTTCTGTAGAAAGTGTAGTTTATCTTTATGATCACCCAGTTCGCACTTTATTTGATTCTGGCGCATCACACTCCTTTATCTCGTCTGCTTTAGTAGAATCTCTGCACCTAGAAACTAGTATGGTAGAGGACCCCTTAATTGTTTCAAACCCAATTGGGGGCCCAGCTCATTTGTCTATGATCTGTGTGGGATTGAAAATTTTTATTCTAAGCGTAGAATTTAGATGTAGTGCCTTTGTTTTGGGCTTCTCGGGATATGGTTTGATTTTGGGCATGGATTGGCTATGCAGTAATGGTGCCATCCTTGATTGTGAGAAAAAGGTGGTTAGGCTTCTGACCCAACTCGGTAACACTCTGAAAATTACTTGTAATCCCTCGTATGCGGTTATGCTTAGTTACCTTGAATCGCTAGATGCCTCTGTTGAAAGTTTGCAATAAATTAGAGTGGTCCGGGAATATCCGGATGTCTTCGAAGAGGTGAAGGGCTTGCCTCCGAAGCGGGATATAGACTTCCGCATATATCATGTAGATAATGCAAAACCCGTTGCGTTTCCCGTTAGACATATGGCTCCACGGGAAAGGAAGGAGCTCAGTAAACAGATTAAAGAGCTTCTAGAGAAGGAGTTCATTAGAAGGAGCATTTCAGAATGGGGTGCTCCAGTGGTGTTCGCTACAAAGGCGGATGGTTCACTCCGTCTATGTGTTGACTATAGGGAGCTCAACAAGCTAAGAAAAAGAATAGGCACCCTCTCCCCAAAATTGACGATCTGTTTGATCAGCTTGTAGGAGCGTCTGTTTTCTCCCAACTCAATTTGGCGATCGGTTTTCATCAGCTAAGGGTGGCTGAAGATAGCATCGATAAAACGACATTCAGAACCCCGGACAGCTTCTTTGAATGGCTTGTCATGCCTTTTGGCTTGACAAACGCACCCGCTTACTTTGTGGACCTAATGAGTAGGGTGTTCAGAGATTTCCTCAATAAGTTCGTAGTGGTCTTCGTAGACGATATCTTGATCTTCTCAAAGAATGAGGAAGAGCATGCTCAGCACTTAAGGTCAATCATGGAAACTCTGCGAGTCCATCAGCTAAAAGCCAAATTCTCCAAATGCCACTTTTGGAGAGAAGAAGTGAGGTTCCTTGGGCACATAGTATCCAAAGAAGGGTTAGCTGTGGACCCTGCTAAGGTAGTAGCGGTACAGGATTGGAAGACACCAAGGAATGCAACTGAGGTCCGAAGTTTTCTAGGACTTGCAGGTTTCTACCGAAAATTCATAAGGGATTTTGCGAAAATCTCGGCTCCGCTCACAAGGCTGACCAAGAAGAATCTAGTGTTCAATTGGGACTTGGATTGCGAGTTTGCTTTCCAACGACTAAAAAGGGCTATTACAACAGCCCCAATTTTGATGTTGTCAGATGGAAGCAAGATGTTCACAGTTTATACAGATGCATGTGGGATAGGACTAGGCGCTGTCTTAATGCAAGAAGGAAGGGTAGTAGCTTATGGCGGAAGACAGTTGAAAGTGCACGAAAAGAACTACCCGACCCAAGATCTTGAGTTAGCTGTCATCGTCTTTGCACTCAATTCTTGGCGACACTATCTCCTAGGTGAGAAGTTCGAACTTTACACTGACCATAAATCGTTGAAATATCTTTTCTCGCAAGAAGATCTTAACTTGAGGCAACAGAGATGGATGGAGTTTCTTGCCTCGTACGATTTCGAGATCTCCTACACTCCGGGCAAAGGCAACGTAGTGGCAGATGCATTGAGCCGAAAGAAACTGACCCTAAGCCCGCTATTTGTTGAAAGACAAAGCCTAGAGTTTATAGCCAGCTTTGACTTTAGGCCCTCCTCCGATTTTGTACCGGGCTTGCTAGCATCTCTCGAAGTACGCCCGACTTTAGTGGACTCAATAGGGACAGCACAACGCGAAGACCCTCAGCTTGTGGAGACGATTGGTAGGCTAATTAGGGGTGAGACTTCAAGTCACCTCAGCAGATACTCCATCGACGATAAGGGTTGGCTAAGGCGAGACGGAAGACTATGCATCCCACAGACAAGGGATTTAGTAAAGAAGGTTCTCGAGGAAGCACATCACTCCAAGATGACGATACACCCAGGCGGAGATAAAATGTACAAGGACATAAAGAAAACTTTATTTTGGAACGGCATGAAGAAGGACGTGGCAGATTTCGTTTCTAAGTGTATGGTGTGCCAACAGGTTAAAGCGGAACAGAAAAAGCCTGGCGGTCTGCTCCATCCTCTAGAGGTCCCGCAGTGGAAGTGGGATAGCGTCTCAATGGACTTCATTGATGGGCTGCCTTGGTCTAGAAGAGGCAACACTAGCATTTGGGTAATAGTGGATAGGCTTACTAAAAGCGCCCACGTTTTACCTGTCAAGAGTAAAAGAACTGCCTCATCCCTAGCATCTCTTTACCTCAAGGAAATCGTTCGACTCCATGGAATACCCTCCAGCATTGTTAGTAACCGAGACCCTATCTTCACAAGTGAGTTTTGGCGCAGTCTGCAAGAAGCGGTAGGCACACAGTTATGCTTGAGCACAGCCTATCATCCCCAAACCGACGGCCAGACAGAAAGAGTGAACAGAGTTTTGGAGGACCTTTTAAGACTGTGCGTCCTTGACTTCGGAGGGACGTGGGAAGACCATCTTCCTTTGGTGAAATTTGCCTACAACAACAGCTACCAAGCCACCATCGGAATGGCGCCTTTTGAAGCTTTATATGGAAGACTGTGCCGAACGCCCACTTGTTGGTGGGAGTCTACTGACAAGCTCATGCTTGGACCAGATATGATCCGAGAGACTTCGGAAAAAGTAGACTTGATACGGAGAAGAATGAAGACAGCCCAAGACAGACAAAAATCCTACGCCGACAAGAGGAGGACCGACCTTGAATTTGAGGTTGGGGACAGAGTTTTTCTTAAGGTATCTCCGCTAAGGAACATTGTTCGTTTTGGAACCACAGGAAAGCAAGCACCAAGGTTCGTAGGGCCATTTCCTATCATCGAGAAAATTGGGAAAATGGCCTATAGATTAGAGTTACCCGAAAAGCTGGCCGGATTTCACAACGTTTTTCATGTTTCGCACCTCCGAAAATGTCTACATGAATCTGCTGAAGTGGTAGAGCCAAATATCCTAAAAGAAGCTGAAGTGGAACGCGAACCAACTGTGAGGAAAGTTCCAACCCGAATATTAGGAACGGAAGTAAAGAAGCTATGCAACCGTGAAGTCAAGCTCGTCAAAGTTCAGTGGAGCGACGCCGAGGGAGACGCAACTTGGGAAACTGAAGCTAGAATACGCGCTGCCTACCCTTTTCTTTTCGAGGGTACATCTTTGATCTTTCTTTTTCCTTAAGTTGCGCTTTTATCTATCTTTTTAGGTATATCTCCTCGACCTTATCTTTTAGGAAGAAACCCTTTGGATGAAAACATGTAACTGAAACATGTTATGGATGATGGTTGCAAGTGGTTGCAAGTGATTGCTAGTGGTTGCTCGTGGTTGCATATACACACACAATCTAGGTTTTAGATCGGCTCAGTCACGTCATACTGCATATGCATATATGTATTTATATTCGTACATGGTTGAAGTTTAATGTGTTGTCATATGGATGTTGCATTTATATATGAATGATTGTGCACTCATGTAAAATCATGAATAGGAAAATTTGCATACATAATGGATTCATGACACTTACATAATTTGCATTAAGGAGGTCAACTGAATCAGTAGACCGACTGATTTTGCATTAGATAAGTACATGTACACACACTTCGCATATGATCATGAAGCATTAGAAGTCTTTTAAGGACAATGGATGCTCGTGTTTGATGGATGAGTAGATGGATGTTTGGATATTAGGATATACATTCTTCCTAAACTTGAAGATTTCGGGGATGAAATCCTTTTAAGTGGGGGAGAATGTAACACCCTGAGTATTCTATAACAGTGAAATTCACAAATTAAAGTATAATTAATTTCAAATCAAAGTATTAAGGGAAACGGGATACGCTATTGCGTTCGTCTCGGAAAAATACGCGAAATAGAGTCCGAGCTTTCGAAAAACGGAGCCCGTATGACCAAATTATGGCCCGATAAAGTTCCAGAAAATTCAAATTTCGAAAACAGATTTGAATTTCAGCCCAATCAGAGTAGGCGGTAAAAGTTCCCGCCCAACCCACCAGGTCGACCCTAGGGTCGACCTGCCTGGCCAGGTCGACCTGGGGGTCGACCAGCCCCAGGCAGGTCGACTCTAGAGTCGACCTGGGGGTCGACCTGCCCCAGGTAGGTCGACTCTAGAGTCGACCTGGGGGTCGACTGCGGAATCGACCTGGCCCCTGAGCCAGGTCGAACCCAACCCCCCCCCCTCCGCCCCCCCGGCTGGCCTGGTCTGTGCTTAGCCGAATTTTTGAGCCTTGCCTTGTCACTAGGGCTAGGTGTCAGCTCCTAATTGGTCTCTCCTTCAAACGAATGGCTAATACTAATCCAAACTCCATCGGAGGTCCTAATCAATTCACAAACTCTATAAAAAGGACCTAAGGCTCCACCTAATTCATACAATCAAAAATAAGAATGAGATCGTCATGCTGCTGAGGAAAGGCAAGGAGTAGCCGTCAAAATTGAGAGACGATTAGGAGACAATTTAAAAGCCTAAAGCATCGATAACTAAATCAAAACAACGCCTAAAACAAAGGATAGCATCTCCAAATTCAGAATTCAGATTCCTGAATTGAAGATTCATCATACGTTGTAAGTAGAGTGCTATTCCGATGTGAATAAATAATTGTGTTTTGATTTGTGTAAAATAAGAAATAGAATTGTATTTGATTTATGGTGATAATAATTCATATTTGAATATTGCTTTGATTCTAAACGATTTGGGATGTTGTGATATAACGATTGGATATTTGCAAGTATGTGATTCATGTTGAAAGTTAACAACTACATGTTTGTGGTAGTTTATTTGAGATTCATGCAAGTATATGATTCACTATTATGCCAACATAATATATATTATAATCACTTTTGGTGTAGTTGGATCCATTTCGGTATTATGACTTATGTGAACTTATGTTGGAATTGGCATCATGATTCAAGTGTAAAACCATACTTTTGTATTAGAGACAAAAGTAAGCATCTTTGTGAACCTGTGTTGACTCTATGAATATGACTAGACTATGTTTGGTGTTATGCCTAATTGAAAAACATGTTTTAGGCCTATATTGTTATCAAAAAAAAATCATATGATAATATATGTGACACATAGCTAAGTTAGATTTACATTCCAATTGCAAGTTTGCACGAATAAATTAAAAAACCATGATTTCATGTTTATGTATATTTATGCCATGATTATATGAATAGATCAAAACCCATGATTTCATGTCTAGGTATGTTTATGTCATGATTATATGCTATTACAATGCAAGTTCACAAGTGCCAAATTTATGTTAATTGGTTCGCTATGTTGCAAGTTCATGCGTTCACACTCCCCTTTTTTGTGTTACTTAGGATATATAAACACCATGTTCTAAGCCTCCCCTTTTTCATGTGGCTAAGTTGGGTTTAAATGTTAAACCCAACATATGTTATATTGTAGCGAACGTATAAAACGGGGGTAAGGACGTTTGGGTTAAAATATAAAACATATGTGTTGGCATGTTTGACGCATGCCAACGACCTTGAAAAACAATTAAGTGGTGTAAATTAATTTTACCCAATAAAGATGAATTTGAATAATGGGCCGCAAATATTTACATATAAAAAGAAAAGAGACAAAATATGTAAATTTAGAAAATACGATGTGTTTAACCCGAGGTTGGATTGAGTTGTGATGTAAACCTGCCCGGAACCGCCCGGCTGTCCAGTAGTCACAACAATACCTATCCAATGTGGGTGGTTAAACACGGAGCCCAATAAAGACCCGAGGTTAGACTGAGTTGTGGCGTAAGACTGCCCGGACCCAACCGGCAACAGGCAGCCACAACAATACCTGTCTAATGTGAGAGGTCGAGGCATTAATAAGACAATTAAGGCTGAGTCAGGATTGATAGGATTAAGTAAATTGAATTAATACTTAATCAAAATGGAATATGCTAAACTATACAGACTGATTTGGGGGTTAGGTTTACAAAACACTTAACCAACATAGCATGTTGGCTAGAAATAGAAAACCTAGTAGCGGGGGACCCTTTTCAGCAGTAACCCTACAAGGTGTATCAGGATACCCTGAACTAGGCAGGGTGGGGCACGATTACTGGGTTGACTGTAAGAGGTCAAATCTACGGCGGTGGTGCAGCAGTGTATGTTCTAACGGGGTGCGGGCGTGCACACACTCCGGCATAGAAAAATAAGGCACTGGGCACCAGTAGTATACCTGTGCATTCTAGAATTGTGTCGGGCCGCCACCATGGGACTTGATACACCCCATGGTGGGACCAGCATAGGTAACTACAAC
Source organism: Allium sativum (assembly GCA_030737875.1). Classification (NCBI taxonomy): domain Eukaryota; kingdom Viridiplantae; phylum Streptophyta; class Magnoliopsida; order Asparagales; family Amaryllidaceae; genus Allium; species Allium sativum. The sequence goes on along the minus strand of CM060921.1, from coordinate 612,747,406 downwards.
ATCAGAGGCCGTAAGACACATGCAACTATGCGAGTAGGAGCCGATCATTAGAAATGGATCACTTCACCCTGATTATGGGGTGCCTGTTGGGAACTAGTTTATATGGATGCAGAGATTAATATGGGGTACGATAAGTATATTCGACTCTAGACAACTTAACTTAGTTTATGGTGCTTTCCCATTTCCAGTTTATACTTATCATGCCCAATTCTTTATTCATAGACTGAATAGTCCTAGACTTACTCAGGCTTTATGTCTGAGTCTGCTTTTCTTTCGTCTTCTTTTCTTTCGTCCCCCCCTCCCCCCCCCCCCCAGGTCCACAGGGAGGGAATACCGCAGCTTGACCAATTTTCACATCCAGCTTGAAGAGAAAGAATGTATTGCTTGGATCTTTTTCTTTTGTGACTATGGCTTTGGATTGCAACTATGGGGACTTATGCAGTTTACTTTTGTTTTTATGCTTCTTTAAGTTATGAAATCAACACAGTTATGAGCATGTAATGGTTTTTGGAAGTATTGTAAGACAATTATGACATGGTTTGTGTAACACGTATTTCATTGAAATAAAAATTGCTGTTGTTTTCCGTTGTTCAAAAATATGTGTATTTATATCTGTCTTGTGTATCTGTGACTTATACTTATAAACCTCCACTAAATTAGGGCATTCCCTTTGAGAGTGACCCTAACGAAGGTGGGGTGTTTCAATTATATTACTTCCAGTGTAATTTGATGTACATTATCTGATGTAATTATATATTTTTGTTTTGCTGTTATTGTTTATATGTTGTATTCCAATGGTTATCCTTGCTTCCGTGGCACGGGGGTTTGGGTCATCACGGTTGGTATCAGAGCTTTGGTTAATCTTAGCCCTGGAATATAACATATTAACGAACTCGTCAGAAATAGAATATGTAGTATTCTGAGATGAATAACTCATTATAGATAGGATTAGTAATGTCCTCGAATGACTATAGCAGAATGAAATACACCCCCATAGATGCATTTATACTTAAATATATGTCTCTATGCTTTACAATATCTTTTCTGTTGGCTTGACTCTTTATATGCTATTTGCAGACATAGTAGAAAATGAGTGGCAGAAGCAGAAGAAATAATTCTATGGTTCAGCAATCTAATGAGCCAATCGTGCTCCCACAGTCAGAATGAGATCTAGAATCTCTAGTAAAGAAGTATTGAAATCTAGGTGGAGTACAATTCTTGGGAAAAGAATCTGTTATTGAAGCACAAGCCTGGATGCGTTCTTCTGAGAGAATTTTCAAGGCTTAAAGCTTAGAGATGATCAGAAAAGATTATTGGCATCTTGGGCACTCAAAGCCGAAGCTTTAATCTAGTGGGAAAATGTTTCTATGGATAATCCAGAAGGTAATATTACCTAGGATAGATATACAGAAATTTTCAAAGAAAGGTTTATTCCTCCAGAAGCAACTGAGCAGCTATATAATGAGTTTTACCATCTGAAACAAGGAGATATGACCATTCGGGAGTATCAGAATAAATTCAATGAACTTTCTCATTTTGGACCGAAGCTAATTTAAGATCTTTTGAGGAAGAATCTGAGATTTATCGATAGACTTCAAAGAAAATACGAAAGTAGAGTAACTGCTCATGTGATCTTATTTTTTCTAAGATGATAGAAATAGCTTGTCGCTATGAGAATCTTGATAAGCAAGGTGTTTTGGAAGATGAAGAGGAAGGCAGTTCTAGCACCAAATGGAAGTTCGAAACAGATAGCCCTGAGGCAAGTACAAAGCCTGAGGAAAGTCAGAAACCTGGAACCAGTAAGGAAAAACCGTTAACAACTACCACATGCAATAACTGCAATAAGCAAAGGCATTTGCTAAGGAATTGCAAATCTTCAAAGAAACGAAAAAATAATGGATATAAATCCCATAAGAAGTTTCAAGAGGATAGAGAATGCAATCTTTGCCATCAAGCTGGCCATGTAAAGCAAGATTGCCGACTTTTGAAAGTGACCAAAGAAGCTCAAATCCATAGCACTGCAGAAACTCCAGCACCCTCAGCTAACCAGGAAAGGCCAGATGTTTTGAAAGGCACTCTAACTGTCAACAATATACCAGTTAAAATATTGTTTGATACGGGCGCATCACAAAGCTTTATTTCAAGCAATATGGTTAAGAAATTGAAGTTAAAACCAAGGAACCTTAAAGAATCGATTAGAGTTCATAATCCGATAGGAGGTTCTGTTGTTCTCGGTTTGTATTGTAGAGTGCTTGTTTCTTATTCCCGATACAGGTTTTCTTTTGATTTGATTGTTATGGATCTTTCTGAATTTGGTATCATTCTTGGGCTGGATTGGTTAACCAAATATGAAGCCGAAGTTAAATGTGCGGAAAGAGTTGTTAAAGTTAAAATGAAGCTTGCCAATATAGGTATACCATGTGTAGGCTCAAATTCAGATAGAAAAGAATTTTAGGCAGCTCTTGAAGTTTCTCCCACTTTAATAGAAAATATTTTGGTCGTCAAAAACTATGCATATGTATTTGAAGAAGTCGATAGCTTACCTCTGCGGAGAGAAATTGATTTCAAGATTAATCTAATTCTGAATGCAAGGCCAGTAGTGCATGCAATTCGGAGAATGACATTGAAGGAGAAAGAAGAATTGGGCGATCAAACTCGACGGCTTTTATGGAAAGGTCTGATCATGCCTACTTTTTCGAATTGGGGAGCAGCAGTTGTGTTTGTTCCAAAGTCAAACAGTACTCTCAGACTGTGTGTAGATTACCGTGACTTAAATAAACATACATTGAAGTTGCTGCGAATAGATGATTTATTGGATCGCTTGAATGGAGCGAAAGTGTTTTCAAGGATGGACCTAGCCATAGGTTTCCATCAACTTCGTATTGCCGAAGAATGTGTTCCTTTGACAGCATTCAGAGGTCCAGACTTATTCTATGAGTGGTTAGCGATGTCTTGAATAAATTCATGTTGGTTTTCATTGATGATACATTGATCTTCTCTAAGTCAGCTAGCGAGCACGCTAAACATTTGGAACAAGTTTTTGAGATTCTGAGAAAGAACATTTTAAAAGCCAAACTTTCTAAATGTATATTTTGGTAAGAAGAAGGGAAGTTCCTTGGTCACGTCGTATCAAAGGAAGGAATTTCAATGGATCCAAGCAAAATTATAGCTATTTAAGATTGGAAATAGCCTAGTACACCCACAGAAGTCCGAAGTTTTCTAGGATTGGCTAGTTATTATCAGAAATTCGTTAAAGATTTTTCAAAGCTATCTAGTCCAATGACACAATTTACTAAGAAGCACACAAGATTTAAATGGACTCCAGAATGTGAGGCAGCTTTCCAAGAGCTGAAATTAAGATTAACTACTACTCCAGTATTAACAATTATTGATGGCAATCAAGATTTGACAGTTTGTACAGATGCTTCTCTTGAAGGTATTGGTGCGGTATTAATGTAAAGAGGCCAAGTAGTGCTTACGCTAGCCGTCAGTTGAACCCGCATGAGAAGAGATATGCTACTCATGATCTTGAGTTGTTAGCCGTCGTGTTTGTTTTAAAATTTTGGAGGCACTATCTTTTGGGTGAGAAGTTCGAATTATATACAGATCACAAGTCATTAAAGTATTTGTTCACCCAGAAGAATTTGAATTAGAGACAGCGTTGGCTAGAATTTCTTGCAGCGTGCAGTCTAGATATTTTGTTCCAGGGAAAGCCAATGTTGTAGCTGATGTGCTTAGCAGAAAGAACGCAATCATCGCCAATCTTATCATTAAGCCTTCATTGATTGATAAAATATCTGCTCTTCAGAAAGACGATCACTTAATTCAGAGGATCAGTAAAATAATTCCGAAAGGCAATGCCTCGAGTTTCCAGATTGATAGCAAGGGATATGAGGTTAAAAGGCCGAATTTGTGTCTCAAATATTCCTGAGCTCAGAAGGGAAGTAATGGATGAATGTCACAAATCCAAACTTAGTATCCATGCAGGAGTGAGTAAAATGTATAATGATCTCAAGCACACTTTCTGGTGGAGATCTATGAAAAGAGACATTTACATGTATGTTAGTCGGTGTTCTACTTGTCAACAAGTCAAAAGCGATCAACAAAAACATGCCGTATTGTTACAACCATTGGAGATTCCAAATTAGAAGTGGGACCAAATTTCCATGGATTTCATAGATGGTTTTCCCAGGACCAAGAAAGGAAATGACAATGTTTCGGTGATCGTAGATCGTTTCACGAAGACCGCCCATTTTATTCCTGTCAGATCGACTAGAATAGCTCAAAGTCTGGCGCAAATTTACTTCAGAGAAATCATTAGACAACATTGAGTTTCCTGTAGTATTGTTAGTGATCGTGATCTGATATTCGCTGGTGAATTCTGGGAAGCGTTTCAAAAAGAGCTGGGAACAAAGTCAAACCTTAGCACCACATATCTTCCTCAAACAGATGGCCAAACTGAGAGGGTGTATCGTATATTAGAAGATTTATTGCATGCTTGTATTCTTGATTTTGGAAGGTCATAGGAAGATCACTTGCATTTGGCCGAGTTCTCGTATAATAACAGCTACCCAGCGAGCTAGGGAATGTCACCATTCGAAGCATTATATGGCAGACCATGTAGATCTCCTGCATGTTGGGTAGAAACTGGTAATCGAGTTGTATTGGGTCCCGACATGATTCGAGAAACTTCAGATAAAGTCGATTTCATTAAGAAGTGACTGCAAAGAGCTCAGAGCCGACAGAAGAGTTATGCAGATTCGAGAAGAAGAGATTTACCATTTGCTGTTGGTGATTATGTATATTTGAGAGTTTCTCCAATGAGAGGAGTAGTTTGATTCGGGAAAACAGGGAAGTTGGCGCCTAGATTTATTGGTCCATTTCCTATACTCGAAAAAATTAGAACTCTTGCTTACAGGGTTCAATTGCCTGACTGGTTGCCAGATGTGCATGATGTATTTCACGTGTCTCAACTTCCTAAACATGTGCATGATCTAGACTTGGTCGTTGAAGAAGCAGCGCAACAAGATTTGGATAGTACTCCGAAATTAGCTGTGAGAAGAGAGCTGATAAGATTATTGGGAAAGAAACTAAAGTGCTAAGGAACAAGAAGACTCATTAGTAAAAGTGCAGTGGAGCGGTGATCCGAAAGACCATATTTGGGAGACAGAAGATAGCATTAAGCAGGCTTACCCAAGGTGCAGAGTGGACATCTCTGATTAGCTCTGTGCAAGGTACATTTACAGTGTATTCTATTTTCCATATTGTTTCCTACTTTACTATTGTTTCCTTTTCGGGGACGAAAAGCTTTAAGTGGGGGAGATTGTAACAACCGGGAAAATCAAACCCAATTTAAAAATTTTATTTTAGCAATTTTAATGAATTTTGAATATTTAAAATGATTTATTTTAAATAATAACAATTTAAAATTTATTTAAATTGAAGTTAGAACGTATATATTTATTTTAGTTATATAACGAGCCTGAAATGGCGCGGTAGTTTGAAATTTTTATTTCAAATTTCAAATGAATGTACAGGATTCAAAATAAATCAGATTTCAGTAAAACCAGAAATATTTGAATCTGTTTAATAATATCTTTCTAACAAATGTGGAAAATCCAGATTTTATAATGGTAATTGAAAGTTATGACCAATTGAAAATTTAAAATAGTCGCTATGGAATTTAATATAATGTATAGCCCTTAAAATAGCCATTTTGTAAACGACTTCCATTTTCAATGAAACCACTTTTGTTGGATCCGGAATGTCAATTTATTACTAGGTTTAAAATTCTAGAATTTTTGGAATTGATATGTCAGCGTGGCAAAGGAAAACGCGTTTGGTAATTTCAGTTTGAATTGGATCGACCAGAAAAAGTCCGTTTTTCAAACGTTCCCCAAATTCGACGAAATTAATTTTGTTAGGACCGAATCATCCAAACATTGCTAGATTTATTTTTCGGGAATTTTTGGAATTAGTATGTGGCCCCGGTAAATTAAAATGTACATTCAAATATAAAATTGAATGTTTTATATTTTAATTTGAAGAATAACTGACTGAAACAGTCGAATGGGCTTACGAAACATATTCCATTGTGTCCGGAATAGGGGTATTTAGCTGGGGTGACAGTCATTGGGTTTGATTTGGAATTTGTATGGACTAAAGGGTACTTTTAGATTTAAAAAGAATAAAAAATTAAATATAAATATCGTGGGCCAATCAAAATTTGCCGTAACCCTAATTCATTTTTCCAAAAAAAACCATCCTCTTCAAAATCGAACGGCGGTGGAAACTAAATCCTTGTCCCCCCAATAACTTGCGATCCTCTCCACGAAATCATATGGCTCTTTAGAAGTTTTTTTAGATCTATATTTCCTCTTCAAATTCATATACAGTTTGCAATTTATGGTGGCATATATCGATCGAATCACCCTCGTGAACTCTCACCATTCGAAGCCCCGCTGAGGCCACCTGACGCCACCTGACGCCGTCGAACTCCACGAACCACCATCGATCTGAGCACCACTCCTTCCTCTTCGACGTCGCACCAGCCAATCGTCCTCTCGTGCAACGGTTCGCGCGAAAAATCCAAACCTAGTTTGGATCAAATAGCTGAGGTAACGGCAGTAGTTTATTTAAACTATATGTAGCCCTTTAAAGCATTGGAAAGTTGGTTAATCGTATAAAAATCATATCTTTTTCGTATTTTGTCGAAATCCAGTAAAACAAGAGACATTGGGACCGTGACATCGTACACTACATTCTAGAAGAAACTAGAACGCATTTGGAGCTATCTACAATTTTAGAAGGAGTGGAACCCAATGTGAGACTTCTAAATTCAAATTGTAATGTATACGCGTTGTATAAATTATATAAGTGATGTATAAATTATATAAGCATTGTATATCTTACGTACAAGCGTTGTATAAATTATATATGCGATGTACAAATTATATATACGTTGTATAAACTATATATGTGTTGAATGGAATTGAAATGGAAATGAAATATATTATTGAAATGGAAATTAAATATATTTATATATATATACACTCCCCTTGTCCACAAACCATGGACAATATAAATTGTTTGGATTGTGATTGTGAATGATTGATTGTGGTTGCAACAAAATTGGTTGTGTTTGTGGTACATTCGTTGTGGTGTGAAAATGAATTGTATTGTGGAAATTATGGAAATGAAACTCTTGTATTTCTGCAAGGCTTAGGATAGCAGAGGAGCCATGCTGGACATGGTGCCGGTTTTAAATACCCTACCGTTGTAATGCCGAAATTTTCTGAAATGATTATGTAAAATATTTGTTGTGTTGAAATAAATTGTTTGAACAATAAAAATCACATTTTTATTGTATGTATGAAGTATATAAAATATTCATGTTTTAAATAAATTATTTGAACAATAAAAATAAATTTTTATTGTATGCATGAAGTATATAAAATATTCATGTTTGAAATAAATTGTTTGAATAATAAAAAATAACATTTTTATTATATGTACGAAGTATATAAAATATTCATATTTGAAATAAATTGTTTGAACAATAAAAATTACATTTTTATTGTATGTATGAAGTAAATAAAATATTCATGTTTGAAATAAATTGTTCGAACAATAAAAATCACATTTTTGTTGTATGTATGAAGTATATAAAATATTCATATGTGGAATAAATCGTATGAATGATAAAAATATTATTTTTATCATATATATGAAGCGTTAAAAATAGTCATGTGTTAAAATATATTTTTGTTCGCCAAAAATATAATTTTTTATTATATATATGAAGCGTTAAAAATAGTCATATGTTAAAACGTATTTTTGTTCGCCAAAAATATTATTTTTATCATGTATATGAAGTGTTAAAAATGACCGTGTGTTGAAATAAATATTTGTTTGCCATAAATATTATTTTTAACATGTATATGAGCTAAGTAAAATGGTCACGAGTTGAAATATATGTTTGTTCCCTAAAAATATTACTTTTAACATGCTAATTAAGTAATAAAAATAACCAGGTGTTGAAATATATTTTTATTATATAAAAATATTATTTTTATCACATGTATGAAGTGTTAAAAATAACCACGGGTTGAAATAAATGTTTGTTCATTAGAAATATTATTTTTAACATGTATATGAAGTGTTAAAAATAACTACATATGGAAATCATTATTTGTTAGCTAAAAATATTATTTTTAGCGTAGATATGCATATATATACATATGTTGAACAGGAATATGGATTAGTTGTTAAGTAAAGAATTTATTTGCGTGTCCGACGAATAAGTAAGCCTTAATGAGTTGGCTGCGCAATTTTATTTATTATATAAACCCTTGTGAATGCCATTGGATGCGGTGTGCTAGTTGTTTTGTGTGAGGTTGTTAACAACACCATAGAATGGCAACAATTAATTTTGAACTACACTGCATAGCATACTTCGTGAAGATAGCACACTCTACCATCTACCACATAAGCATTTGGAGCTTATGTGACGAGGTTAGAATTACCATACAAGCAACACGCATGTATGGAGATGACTGCATTTTAGGTTGAACCGAAGACGAACTATTGATGACATAGCATATCATATTCCACATAAGCATTTGGAGCTTAGGTGATGATATTGGGATTACCATATGGGCAAGATGCTCGTATGGCGATGATTGAATTGCAGGTTGAACCGAGGACTGATATGGACTAAATAAAACGTACAGGTAAATTGCCAGATTTAATAAAAAAAACCACACGGGGCTGGAGTTGACAATAATCATGTCTCTCTAGTTATTAGATGTGGCACATGGATTATTTATTTCCAACACAGGACAAGGTGACGAGATTTTTCTATGGAGTTATGTTACACACTCCCTTGGGCATAGGTAGGTCACTAAAAATTGTGTGTGCTTATACTGGATTTATTGGGTACCTAATACGACCCAATAAATTTCCAAACCCCTCCCCGTACAAAGGAGGTTATGGCAAAAAAATTCAAAATTTAAAGGTGTTAGCCAAATTTTTAAAGTGAAAACGACTTAGAAATCTTGGAATGAATTATATATATATATATATATATATATATATATATATAATTCAAATAAAACGAATCATGCAGCTGTAGTTCGCATTTTGAAATCGTAATTTTAAACGATTATTACAGGAGATCCGACCATCGGGTTTTCCCGAAACCAGAATCATTGGGTTCACTTTGGAAAGATCTTTCCAACGATATAAAATTCGTTAAGATCCAACGGTTAGATTTTGTGAAATGATTAATTCAAATTTGGACGAGAGCAGCGCCAGTGCCATCGAATGACCTGAAATGTCACTTGATGAAAATGGATTATTTATATATATATATATATATATATATATATATAAATAGTGAAAAATTGTTAAAAAATGTTATAAACAATATGGAATGGAAATAAACCGATTTTACTTGGTTTACTGGATATTCTGATGGTTAGATGTATTTAACATGAAATTACTATAATGAATTGAAACGTGTATGTCGAATAATTTAACCATGGAAAAGAAATGATTTGAATCCTATGTATACTCGAATTATTTGAAAAGGCCGAGTGAATTCTCATTTCAAATAATTAATCGACGATTAAAAGTCGAAGATATGAAGATGGTGCAAGACCGATGATCTTCACATTGAATGGATTACTGCTGATGCCCTGAATCAGTTAGCTCCTAAGAGGGGTTACAGTGGTAGTGGTCCGGACGTATTTGTTGATTGTTCGGATGTGCTAGGGCCTCTCTCTTGTACTGGACATATGGGACGAGGAATAAGGTGCCTCCGGTTTCGTTCAGACCCAGAACGAACTAGTAAATGGATGTGTGTCTGACATTAGATTTTATTATGTGCTGATCGATTTCTATAAATATATATCTGTTTGGTGGCGGAGAATTTATTCTCTTGCTTAACACCCTTCTCTAAGATGTACGAGCTTAGAGGTTATATATCGATAGACATCAGTTGCATGGCGTAGAATGTCAGTGTGGCATGCTGAGATGCAAGTGATCAAGACGTTTGTTGAAAAGAAGAGCCTTGTGGTTGATGATCAAAGCACGGCTTTAAATAGCATAGCTTTGTGTATAGTGTTAATTCGCGAGCCTCACACCCCGGTGTGAATCAGAAACGGGAGAGGACCCCGGGGAGGACATGCGTTTCTTTTTAGCTAGAAGTGGTGTCATGGTATGGAGCCCAGACATTTTTTACTTATGTGGATGATGGAAAGCGATGTACCTCGGATATATCGGTCACTACGGGGCCAATGGATTTACGCCCTATAGGGCGGGGAAACGTATTGTTCAGGAATTGCCAATCCTCAAACGTAAGAGAGGACTGGCCCTGACGCTCCTAGGTACAGTTGCGGTTGTATCCTGAGACATGGTCTAGATTGTCTCGAATTCGGTAAGGACTATCTTTTGCCTTGGTTCATGATGGAAATCCAACTTCCAATGCGACATTGTGCAGTTCTGATTGTAAAACTAGTATGGCGACATGATATATGGTACCCATGCCGCCTATGATTGATACATTATGATTGAATTGCTTTTGAAACATTAAACGCTAGTAATAATATAAAATGATTTTGATTTATACGTATCAAGCATATTTTAGCAACTATAAGGTAAAACTCTGTCCTTTCGGCTTGCGTTGCATTGTGTGATGGGACCTGAGTCTTATAATGACTTCATTTTGTAAAAAGCATTACGTTGTTTAAATGATTTACTTGTTTTATGCACTGGCAATCCAATTGAGTAAACCCGTTCTGCGTTAGCAGCGTGGTCCTGTGATTAGCCTTATTATCAAATAAGTTAAGTAGATTTCTCATATCGGTCCCATGACCGACTCATAGTTTGTTTCACTTTGAAAACTCGGGTGCCCCTATTTTCTACATGGGCAGCCTTGTATTCAGGTTTTAGCCGTCTCTTTCTGGGTAGCTATGTAGCTTAGGATGGATTCTATCATTTCTACTAAGCTGTTCAGACTTCATTATGTATATTATGTTTGATTCCACTGCAGACATTTTATATTATGCTGAAACTGTATTCTGTACTAAGTATGATCCTGTTATGTTGTGTAACTCTGATGATTACATTACTTCCAGTGTAATTTGATGTACATTATCTGATGTAATTATATATTTCTGTTCTGCTGTTATTGTTTATATGTTATATTCCAATGATTATCCTTGCTTCCATGGCACGGGGGTTTGGGGTCATCACGTCTCGTACCTTGTCATGTTGAAAATCTAATCTCCGATAAGTGACATGCAATTTTTTATTATATACTAACTATGTAGAGCGTGAGATGCAAGCGTTCTGCTTGATGGTTACACTACAACAAAATGATCCTATTACAATGGTGGAACACCGTTGTAATATACATTTTACAACGGTGGGCAAACCGTTGTGTATTAAGAAGTTGTAATAGACTAATATCTTTTACAACTTTTTTGCGCTGTTGCAACACCATTGTAATATGTATATTTTATAACTTTTTTCCACTGTTTAATAAACTTTATTACAACAGTTATGCACCATTGTAATAAAATTTACTACAACTGTTATGCACCGTTGTGATTGACATTTGGGTTTTTTAAAAAATAAACATCTTTTGCAACTGAAAAGAACAATACACTAAATATAGCAATACTCCATAAGCAAATTTGATATTAGAGTTATTTGCAAACTAATTTATAAAAATACTTAAATATTCAGTAATACAAACAATAAGTTTAAGACAACATTTCATACATTATTATATACTTGACCGTTACAAAGAAACTTAGTACAAGCACAAGTTATCCACAAAAAATTGCATATCCTATGGGAGTACACTAGTCGAAGACAAGGAAATCTTTACGCCATTTATCTTTTTGGTGCAAGTTCACTGCAGTGATAAAACCTATTGCATAAGAATATGTATGTTGTTATAAAAAAGAACAAAAAGTGATTTTTTAAGCCAACAATACCAAAACTTAACAATAATGCTTAACGTACCTGATAGCATGAACTGTATGTGGTCCAAAGCCCCTTTTTAAACAATTGGATGTTGCAAAACTTCTAAAAAAATTAGCATCTACATGTTTACCGCACATAACAAAATCAAAATTTAATACAATAAGATATGTTTATTTACAAGTTTACCGCACATAACAAAGATCTCTTCTCAACAACTGTTCTACAAATTGTGCATTTTCTATGCCACCCAGAAAATATAGAATAGGATTGTTGTAAAATGTTATAGAAGGCTTCTAATTTATGTCTATTGAAATTACATACAAAATCAAAATTTAATACAATAAGATATGTTTGTTTACATGCATGTTTACCGCACATAACAAAGATATCTTCTCAATAATTGTTCTACAAATTATGCATTTTATATGCCACCCAGAAAATATAGAATAGGATTGTCGTAAAATGTTATAGATGACTGCTAATTAATATTTATGAAACTGAGAGTGACTCAATACATGTTCGAATGAACATATTGAGTTCAGATCTATGTAAGAAAACCATATATACAGGAACAGTGGTATGAAATTTAATATTTAATATAAGAAAGCTACAAATCTAATGTGAATAGGTAATACAAGGTAGATGCATACCTTTTCGAAGGGTTCGTTGTCAATGCTTGGTTGTTCACCTTCACATGTCCTATGTGTTTCCTGTTCAAAATACATCCACAAATTGTTGAAGATTTTGAATCAATACTTATTTACATTAGCATCTAAGCTATCAGACATTGTAAGAGGAATCAAAATCTCCAGCTATAGAAAGGGGATTTTTTGAATAAGTATTTACGCAAACACTTCTTACGCAACCAACATAAACATCTAAGCCACAGGAAATTTTGACAGCTTCATTACATCCACCCGCCCGGACGTTATCACAGCCTTTACCATCATAATTCAACACATCTAATAGATCACTAAGATGTATTCTTAAAAAGAAAACAAAAGGAAACAACGAAATGTAATTCATAAAAGAACCAAATGGGAAGGAAAAAAAACAACAGCAATGTTATTCTGAAGGCCACTAGCTTTTACACAAACACACCCAACGTAATGTAATTTTGAAAAGAAGCAGCAGTAAAAGCAATAAAAGGACTCACCTTCAAATCCTCAAGCAAGTAGCCGAAGCCTTTATGCATCAATTTGGATGTGTGGTTAGCGGCTCAGGCATAGGTTTCAGATGTGTGGTCTGTTTAGGCGAGGGAAGCTAGGGAGCGAAGGCGGCTTGCTTTCCGGTGCAGATCTGTTGTGAGGAGGAACAAGGCAGCAGGAGGAGCACTGGCAGATGCAACATAGGGCTGAGAGGAAGGTGTTTGATGGCGGAGGGAGAAGCCAGTCTGAGGCTTAATCCGAAGGTGGAGCTCCGATTTTTCAGGTGATGGGCTGGCTTGATCGAGAATTTTCGATGAGGAAGAAGAAGGAACACGAAGAAACGTAAATTTGGGGAAAGTTAATTTTTACTAAGGACATAAGCGGTAAACATATGTTAACGTTTGGGTTTGGCACTGAAAATTTACGTTTGCCGCTAAAATTTTTGTTTTGGAGCCAAAAATGAGATTTTGTTTTGGAGTCAAAAGCATCTTTTACCACTAACAAAAAAAAGTTGTAACATTTCATTGTTTTCTAACCTACATAATATTTCACTGTTTTCTGATCAGTTAAACACTCTCGATGTTCGAATCCAAAATGTATTTTAAAAAATCGTGTATGATCTAATTTTTTTTTTAAATTCCATTAAAAAAATTCCAACAACTAAATGACGACGAGTGGGATTATTTGAAAAGGGCCATGATCTATTTACAGACTTTATCCAATGCATGAAGTCTAATTATTCGTTAATTGTTATGCATATATTACCAATTATCAATCATTAAATATTTAATAGTAATAAATAAAAGCTAATTACTATTCATTAATAATTATATTTATAATTAATTGTTTAATATTTCAAGTTAATTATAATTATTTGGTAGCCAAAATTGTTATTAATTGCCAAAATTATATTTATTAAAATTTCTGAAATAGTTACAACCAAATCAAATATTACTTATTAATAATAATTAACTTTTACTTATTTCTACTTAGATATAATAGATTAATAATTATTAAAAGCTTATAATGTATGTTACTAATTATTGATTAATAAGCAGTTAACATACATTAACTATTGAAAATAAATTATACTTATTAAATATTAATTGTTTAATAATAATTAATAAATATTATTGATTCCTAAGTTTATTATTAATTATTATTAAATATTAATATAATTAGTTATTAAATATAGATATTATAAACATGAAGTTTGTAATAGACATCTATTACAACTAACAAAATAAAAAGTTGTTAAAAAAACGTTTATTACAACTTTAGGGAATTGACATTTGTAAAAAAACATTTATTACAACGGTGCTTTTACCACCGTTTTAAAATTAAAGTTGTAATATGGTGTTTTTGTTGTAGTGTTATTATTTGTGGTTTGATAGATGTTATTTTAATATCACTAGATTTGATATTAAAAATGTTTTGAGTTATCATAAGGTAAAAAACCGTCTGTGTTTATGTGTGGACTGGTGTTACGATTATCCTTTTCTTTCATAGGATTTTCCAAAGTTACGCAAGTTGGTCATTGTATGAGTTTCATCACTGAAAGTCTTCCATGCTGACAATCCGTTTGATTTTGCTTATTGCAAAATGGGCTTGGTCAGGCCGAGTGCATATCTAGGTTGCATTAGGATTTGCTTTTAGCTTTAGATGAGGAGCTAGAGTCGAGATGTAATTCTGTATTTTCTAGTAATAAACTATTTCTCTATGTGAGTTGTATTGATCAGCGTGTACTCTGATGTTGTAATCATATATATACGGTTTTCTTTTAAGTAAAGAGTTGTTGATATATTATATTTTGTCCATTCTGCTGTGAGGTTCTATTTCTACTCTGATTCTGTGTGTTGGTCTTCTTCTTATACTTTTATTCTAATATTTCTTTCTTTTCGCACCTTTTAATTTCTTTCTCCTAACTATCTATTTTTCTGTGCAATTTAAGTTGACATGTGTTGTTAAATGTCGGCTTAAACTTTGTGGAAAAAGTGGGTAGTTACATGTGGTATAAGAGTATAAGGTTTAGAGATAACCTTGGCTCTGTGGCGTAATTCAATAGAGATGGGGTTAGTTATAACCTAGATTGAGCTTGAGTGTATATATATGATAGTGCGTATTTGTAATTGGATAAAATTATTTTTAATATTTTTGCTCAGTATATTTTGTAAAAGGGTAATGCTAAAAAAAATCTTGAATTATTACCGTATTGTTAGTCAACCAATGAATGATTTGAATTGGAATTCAAAATGGATTATGAAATCGGGATGGTCTTACCTAAAAGAGATTTCAAATATGAAATGTATGAATGAGAATTTTAATAATTAATTTTAACTTATGTTGAATTAAAATGAATCTTATAAGTTGTAATTTGGCTTGAATATTGAAATAAAACCTAACATAAGTCACTTAGAATTTGACTTGTGTTGGGAACATAGCAATACATGCAAATTAATGAAATGTTGGGAATTAGTGAAATGTATGGTTAAAATGAGTTGCATGGGTGTAAACTTGAACTTGATTGAGAACTAATTTGAAAATGAATTCAATTATAATGAATTTAAATGGAATATAAGGAATCAATGTGTGTATCAAAAATGGATTGCTAAGAAATTGATTATGAATGAAATTTCGTGTGAATTAAATTGGTTGGAATGGATAATCAGGATGTTTGAACTTATTGCGTGGTTATGGAAATAATCAATTCCATCTGAATTAAGAACAAGTGCAACAGCCTAATTCATCTTCAAGCCTATATTGATTAAGTTCCAGAGCTAAGTGGATTCGGTCTAGTTATAGCTGCATGCTATTTGAGCGAGCTCACATTTTGCTTATCGCTTAATAACGCTCATATAAGGTACGCCTATGCAAAATATAAAATTTGGGTTTTGAATTTGTTTTTCCAACCGTGTGGGTCGATGTATATATATATATTTATTATTCCTGCAATATTGCAGAAGTCCCACCGTACAGTTGAGACTCTACCGAATTTTTTCGAACATTTACAGTGTTAAAATATTTTGAGAAATTCTATGACGATCTCAAAACTCTGTATGACAGAATTATGGATAATCATTGGAATATAACACATTAATCATTATTAGGAGAACAGATAATAGCATAAACAAAAAATAGAATAATTTAGATCAATATGACAGCGAAATCATAATATGTAACAACATCAGAGTAGCACAGTGTAGGATACAACTTAGTGCAAGAAAGGAAATGATCAGTCTACATCAAGATCACTGGTACATATACATCATAGATACATAATAGAAGTAAATATGTCTACATCGCGATAAGCGGAATCATATACATAAAGTACTAATGGCGGAATATCACATAGCCAAAATACTGAGAAGTCAAGTCCTCGCCATATAAGCCAAAAGGTGCACTCCGTGCTATAGTACAAAAGCCAAAATATACCTTGTTACCTGTCACTAAGCTGCCCGTGTGAAAATAAGGGCACCCGAGTTTGCAAAGTGAAACAAAATACGAGTCAAACATGGGACTGGTATGAGAAATCTACTTAACTGAACAAACAACAATAACAAGGAAAATCATAGGATCACGCCACTTTCATTGAACGGGTTTACTTCAGTGATTGTCAGTGCATAAAATCAAGTAAATCTTTTGAATAACGCAATGTTTTTTATAAAAATGAAACCATTATAAGGCTCAAGTCCCATCACACAATGCAACGCAAACCGGAGGATAGAGTTTTACCTTATCATGGTAAAAATATGCTTCATACGTGTACGCAAAATCATTTGATATTATTACTAGTGCATATACATTTCAAAAGCAAATTCAATCATAAATATCAATCCTAGACGGCATAGTTACCATCTACTATGTCGCCATATATAAGTTACAATCAAATTCGTAATTTCGTATTGGAAATTTGGATTCCATCATGATTCGAGGCAAGGGGTAAGCTCCTTACTGCTTTGAGACACTCTAGCAAATGCCTCAGGACTCCTCGTAGAGAACCCTTGGATCTTCAGTGCCG
Source organism: Allium sativum (assembly GCA_030737875.1). Taxonomy (NCBI): domain Eukaryota; kingdom Viridiplantae; phylum Streptophyta; class Magnoliopsida; order Asparagales; family Amaryllidaceae; genus Allium; species Allium sativum. The sequence goes on along the minus strand of CM060921.1, from coordinate 612,730,246 downwards.
GTCCTCTCTTATGTTTGAGGATTGGTTATTCCTGAACACACCTTTCCCGGTCCTATCGGACCTATCCATCAGCTCCGTAGAGACTAATATATCCGAGGCGCCTCTCATTCCAACATCCACAAAGGGTAAAATAAACAACGATGTCAGGGCTAGTAAAACGCTGACACCACCTATAGATAGAAAGAAACGTCGTGCACTCCTTGCAGTCACGATCCCTTTTTCAACTCATACCGGTGTGTGAGGCTCGCGAATTAACGCCATACACAAAGCTTATCAACCACAAGACTCTTCTTTTCAACAAAAGCCTTGATCATTTGCATCTTTGCATGCCACGTTGTCAATCCACACCATACCACTGATGTCTACCGATATACAACCTCTGAGCTCGTACGTCTCAGAGAAGGGCGTTAAGTAATAGAATAAATTCTCCACCGCCAAATAGATGTATATTTAGTAGAGATCAACGAATACAGCACAGAATACACGTCAGACACACATCCATTTACAAGTCCGTTCTAGGTCTGAATGAAACTGGAGGAACCTTATTCCTGCTCCCATATGTCCAATACAGGAGAGAGGCCCTAGCATACCCGGATGATCAACAAGTACATCTAGACCACTACCACTGTAACCTCGTTAAGGGAGCTACCCATCTCAAAGGCATCAGTAGTAATCTACACGATGTGAAGATCACCGGTCTTGCACCGTCTTCATATCTTCGACATTTATTCGTCGATCAATTATTTGAATTGAGCATTAACTTGGCCTTTTCAAATAATTCACGTATATTAGAATTCAAATCAATTATGTTCATGGTTAAATTATTCGACATCCACATTTCAGTTCTTTATATAATTTTTAATGTCAAACACATTCAACCATCAAATATCAAGAAAACCAAGTAGAATCGGTTTACTTTCATTCCATATCGCATATAATATTTTATAACGATATATCGCTATTTTTATATATTTAAAAATAGCGCCATTTAATTAAACGACGTTTCAGGCCATAACGTGGCCCTGGCGCTGTTTTTCTCTAATTTTGATTTACACATTTCTCAAAATCTAACTGTCGGATCTTAACAAAGTTGATTCCATTGGAAAGATCTCTCCAAAGTGAACCCAACGGTTCCAATTTCAGGAAAATCCGATGGTCGGATCTCTCGATATAATCGTTTAAAGTTACGATTTCAAAATACGAACTGCAGCGCCGTTATTCGTTTTATTAAATATATATATATATATATATATATATAATTCATTCTGGCGCTGTTTTTATTTAGATTTGAATTTAACATTCCACACAATCCAATCGTTGGATTTTAACAAACTTTATATCGTTGGGAAGATTTTTCCAAAGCGAATCTAACGGTTCCGGTTTCTGGGATATCCGATGGTCAGATTTCCCTATATAATCGTTTAAAATTACGATTCCAAAATATGAACTGCAGCGTCGTTATTCGTTTTATTTAATTTATATATATATATATATATATATATATATAATTCATTCGACGATTTCCATATCGTTTTTCACTTCAAATATTTCGCTAACGCCTTTAAATTTCAGAAAATTTCACCATAACCTCCTTTGTACGGGGAAAGGTTTGGAAATTTATTGGGCCGTATTAGGCACTCGATAAGTCCTAAAAAGCATGCACATATTTATAGTGATATATTTCGGTATCCACAGGGGAGTGTGTATAGATCATAACTCCAGAGAATAAATTCTCGTCACCCTATAAATGGTTTTTCTGCCTTAATGACTAGAGAGACGTGTTTATTGTCATCTCCAAACCCATGTGGGGTTTTTGTTATCTTGCAATTTATTATTATATTTTATATAGTCCATATCAGTCTTTAGTTCAACCTGAAATATAGTCATCGTCATACAAGTCTCTCGCTTGTATGGTAAATCTTACACCTCGTCACATAAGCTCCAAATGCTTATGTGGTAGGGTATGCTATCTTCAAGAAGTATGCCATGTAGTGTAGTTCAAAATTAATTGTTACTATCCTATGGCGACATTTATTATTTCACACAGAACAACAAGCACTCCGCATCCAATGGCATTCACAGGAGTTTATATAATAATAAAATTGCATAGCCAACTCATTAAGGCTTACCTAGTTGTCGAGCATGCAAATATATTCTTTACTCAACAGTTAATCCATATTCCTGTTCAACATATATATATATATATGTATATGTATGTATGTATGTATATGCAGAACTACACTAAAATAATATTTTTAGCAAACAAATTTTTATTTCAACACGCGGTTATTTTTAACACTTCATACATAGGATAAAAAATGTTATTTTTGGTGAACAAAAATATGTTTCAACACCGTGTATTTTTAGCAAGTCGTATACATGATAAAAATGATATTTTTGTCGTTCAAAATATTTATTCCGCACATGAATGTTTTTAGCACTTCATATTCACAATAAATTTTTAATTTTATTGTTTAATCCTTTTATTCAACACATGAATCCTTTTCAACATATGAATATATTAATTAGTTCATACATATAATAAAAATTATATTTTTATTATTAAAACAATTTATTTGAAACACGAATATTTTATATACTGCATACATAAAATAAAAATGTTATTTTTGGAGTTAAATTAATTTATTTAAAACACTAGTGTTTTATATAGTCCATATATATGATAAAAATGTGATTTTTACTTTTCAAACAATTTATTCAACACATGAATGTCATTCAACGCATGAATATCTCAACATATGAATATCTCATACATGCATACTTCATATAATTGACACGCATAATAAAAATATGATTTTTATTATCTAAACAATTTCTTCAATGCATGAATATAATTCAATACATGAAAATAATTCAAACACATAGATATTACTGAAAATTTCGGCTGCATAATGGTAGGGGGTTAAAAACTGGCACTGTCCCGACTACGGCTCCTCGCACTACCTTAGGCCTCGCGGCGTTCCATAAGGGGCTTATCTAAATGATCTAAGATCGATTTCATATCATATGAATTTTCCACAATAATTCCCATTGTTTCAACCACAAACAATTTCTTTCAACCACAAACAATTTCTTTCAACCACAAATAATTATTTCCAACCATTCGCATTTCAACTAATTTTCAACCATTCGCATTATCAATCAATTTCACGTCATACACAATCAATTCATATCGTCCATGGTCTGTGGACGAGGGGAGTGTATATATATACATATATATATATATATATATATATAGATTTCATTTCCATTTCAACACATATATGATTTTTACATTGCATATATAATTTATACATCGCTCATATAACTTATACAACGCTCATACATGTGGTGTACAACGCATGTATAATTTATATTTCGCTCATATAATTTATGCAACACATTTCCATTCCATATTGAATTTAGATGTCTCACATTAATTTTAATCCTTCTAAAATTTATAGTGAGCTCGGAACACGTTCTAGCTTCTTCTAGAATGTAGATGATGTCGTTACGAGTCTGATGTTTCCTGTTTCATTGAATTTCATCAACATAGCAAAAAGATTTGATTTTTATTTGCAAATCATGAATTGCAACACTTAGAAGTGTTATTTTCTATTTCAAAAACAAAGGCCATATACCTTCTTTGAATGTTCAAAACTAGGTTTCGATCTAACACTCAAATGGTTGCACTTGAAGATGATTGGCCTCTGCCACGTGATAGAGCCTGGAAGCGCGCTTAGGGGTGGTAGCACTGGTGAACTCGGTGGACTGAATCGACTGTGCGGCGGCTGAAAGCACCGATCTTCGAGAAGGTGGTTCTCGACGCTTGGGCGACGAGGCGAGGTGAAATTGGTACTGATTTGAAGCACGAGGGGAGTTCTTCAAAAAGTTCCAAAGGGGCAGTGGTTAATTCAGAGTGGATTTGCCGGAATATGGTCGGGAATGGGAGAACACGGTCGTCGTCGATAATCGAGAGGGTCTGGGTTTTTTTTTGTTTTTTTAGAAAATTAAAATATGAATGGATTAATTTGATTGGTCGGTATATATATTATTTCAAAAATTAGAGTTTTATTAGAGGAGCACCAATTCAAACCCAACGACTGTCGCCCCTAGCTAAATACCCCCATCCCGGACACAATGGGATATGTTTCGTAAGCCAATTCGACTGTTTCAGTAAGTTATTTTTCAATTAAAATATAAAACATTCAAATTCTATTTTAAACGTACATTTTAATTTGCTGGGGCATATACTGATTCTAAAAATTCCCGAAAAGTAAATCTAGCTATGTTGGGATGATACGGTCCCAATAAAAATGATTTCATCGAATTCAGAGATCGTTCGAAAAATGACCATTTTCGGGTCGATCCAATTTGACTGAAATCAACCAAACACATTTTCCTTTGCCACACTCACATATTAATTCCAAAAATTATGGAATTTGAAACCTAGCAATAAATTGACATCACAGATCCAATAAAAGTTGTTTTGTCGAAAACGGAGGTCGTTTGCAAAATTTCAATTTCAAGGGCTACATTTATTCCATAGCAACCATTCTGAATATTCAACTGGCCATAACTTTTGATTCCCGCTATGAAATTTCGAATTTTCAGATTCATTAGAATGACATTCTTAAACTGATTTAAACATTTTTGGTTTTGCTAAAATCCGTTTTATTTTGCATCATGTACATTCAGTCGAAGTTCGAATTCAAAATTTTAAACTGTCACACTATTTCTAACTCGTTATTTAATTGAAATATTTTATTTTAATTACTCCAAATTCATTAAAATAACCAAATTAAAATTTTTAAACTGGCTTGTATTTTCTGGGTTGTTACAAGTTTGTTAACATGAGTAAATTGTTTTTTATTAAAACTAAATGGGAAAAATATTTTAACTAAATAGATTTGTGGAAAGATAATGGGTTCGTAGCGTTCTTCCCGTCTTAGTAATTCGGGGACGAAATTCTTTTAAGGGGGAGGAATGCAACGACCTAGATTTTCACCATTTAATTAAACATTTAAAAATAGATTTGAAATGTTTACTTGGAAACTTGAATAACTCAAATTTAATTATTTCGAATATTAATTCAATTTAAATAATAAAATACAAAATTTAATTTTGGAATAGTCGGAATTAGCTGGATTTGCAATACAACATGAATTAGATAATATAAAAAGATTTATTTAAGTTAGAATTGAATTATAATAAGGAATTCATTTATTAATCGATATTTGAACATATAATTTATAATTTAATTATAAAACGAGCTGCATTGACGTGGTAATTCATAATTTTACGTTTTTCACTTTATATAGATGTACATGATCCAATATAAGTCAGAATTCTTTGAAACAAGAATCGTCCAAATGTATTGGAGAATAATTTTCTAATGAAAAAGAAAATTTAAGACTTTATATTGTAGATTTTTAGTTATGCCCAAATAAAATTTTCAATATGTCGATCGTTTACAAACCTTAACGATAATTTAATAAAATAAAAAGGGTTTTTAATATATATTGAATATCATTTTAACTTGAAATTTAGAATACCGAGTTTGAAATCAAGTTAAATTTATATTCTAAAGCTATATAAATTCTATTGAATGTATATGGACGATAATGATTATTTGTTATTTTTATATTGAAGTGCTTTGAAATTGATTTATATCGATATAATTTAGACCTTTAAAACGGACCATTATTCAAACGACCTTGGATTTCAACGTAACGAATTTTAATAAATCCATAATAACTAATTATTGTTAGATTTCAAGTTTCGTGCCAATCGGAGTTATTTTGTGAATGTACACAAATTAAAACGTAAATAAATCGATTATTTGAACTCAAACTAGCGCTTTTTGAGCAAACAGATTCAAATTTCGACGAAACAAGTTTCAATGGTCCGGAATGTTGAACTATAACATGATGTCCATTTTCGTCACGAATGAGTTTCATATGTGATCATACGAATAAGTTGTAGCTAAAATTATATAAAGCTACTTTATATATACCCTTCTCTACACTCAAATTTCAGAAACCCTAAGCCCCAAATCTGCGATATTTTGCTAATAACTCCAAATTCATATTTTAATTTATATCTCCAATTTCGTTGTGAATTGATCAAAGCTTCCAACTAGGAATATGTAGTGAATGTTGAGCCGAACCTTCGAGTGAAATTTGGTGGCGAATGGGTGCTAGTGGTGGCCGGAATCGGGGTAGACAATTAATATAGGCAGTTGTTTTTTTGGAGTTTGTCGGCGGTGGGGTCGATTTTTGATAATAGGCTCTGAAGGAGAGTTGGAGTAGAGGGTGAGGGCTATCATTTGGTACTGGTCCTGTGGTCGGCGGTGGAGTGTGGTGGCCGGGGTGGCTAGTTGAACATGGTATAGCGATTTGGGGACTTTGATCTGGTAATGGCCGATTTGTAGGTGATGGAGATGATTTCAGGGTCAGTGACCAGAAGGGAAGTGGAAAGGGGAGGCGAAGCCGTTCAAAGGGAGGAAGTGGCAAGGTCTCTGGCGTCATGTGGTCGCAGATATTGGATTTTATTTATTTTCCGCTCAAACATGATTCTAGCGACTCAAAGAGGACTTGGGGTCGGGGCTCTCTGGTGAAGGGAGCTGGGTGACAGGAAATTGCGATGGAGGAAGCGGGGTTGGCCCAGGTATAATGGCGATGGTGAGGTGATCAAAAATTGAGGTCATGGTTTACTTGTTCGAACTGGAAGAGGCAACATCGGGCTTGAGAACGTGGGAGAAGAGAAAACGCGTGATTAGGTGATAATTGAGGGCGGCTAATGACTGGTTAATGGTAATGATGGTTTAGGGATTTATTTGTTTAATAATTAATAACTAAGGTTAATTAAATATTATCAAAAATTTAAAAAGCATATATATTTTTCATACGTTATCAGAATTCAACGAAACTAGAGGCGATGGAATCATAGTGAAAAAAACTACGCTGCTAAGGTTATTCGGAAGAGTTTGGAAGATATAAGGATTTTGTTTAATTTTAAATGTTTGTTTAAAATTAAATGAAACAATAGAATTCATCAAATCATCAAATCGAAAATAAATGGTGAGTTGTCTCACTCTTTCTGAAATCCTATTATGTCATAAAAATCATACAATTTTTAATCTATCATTGATAGTATAAATTGGATGTTTGGATGCATTGGATGCTATTTGTTATTAATTGATAGGCGTTAATTATATTTAGTCGTTTAATCCATTGGATTAAATTTCCATTTCATATATTAGTATATAATGATGATATGAGCTGCGATGCAGGGAAGAACAGGTTGGAGGGATCCAACCAGGTTCCTCAAATATTATTTATGTTGTTTGTTTTCATATTAGATATATATGAACTATTAAACCAAGTGACATTGAAAACCCATTTGGATTTTGATCGTTGAATTGAAACTCAATGATGTTGCGTTATAAATCAATAGACGGTATTGATTAAGGGATTGGCAGTAGATAGCCTAAAAATCCACCTTTTGTTTAGACGTTGATTTGCCGTTAGGCAGACTGATGAAGTTAAGTTACAAAAATTATTTTTATAACTTAAGCAAGATTTCAAATTTTATTTTATATATTATATGCAAATGAAGTTTTAGAATAAATCGAAATTTATAAATTAGATTTATAAAAGTATTATAAATTGATTATATAACAAAACTTTTACGTTTTAATAAGTTTTATAAGCCAATAAAGAAATAATTAACGTACGGGTTAATAATTTAGGATAATTTTTTTAAAACAATTAAGTAATACTATTAGATTAATATTAATCTAAGAGGAAGAATTAATGAAATCTAGTTAACGATTTAACTAATGGTTTAAAGTTGACTAAGTCAACTGTTTTGATTAAAAGTGGTTATTGATAAATAGTTGCTTAATTTAATAAGATTTCTTAAAATGATTTAGCTTTTATCAACATTGTTTAAAGATTATTGATTATTGACAAAAATTTAAATAAATGGTTAACTACGGTATTTTTAGTGAAGTAAACTAATTTTACTTCAGTAAGCAATGAAGTTAATTATATTTGAAGCAAATACATCTTAGACGAAATTATTTAAAAAGTAATCGAGTATGTGATGAGATTTAGTGAATTTTGAAAGGGGTTTTATAATAAAATACCAGTATCATAAACAAAGTTATAAAAAGAGATTTGAGCTAATGCGATAGTTTAAAATAAATGTTGTATTTAATATTGAATTAAGTAAAAAAAGAATTGAGATGAAAAGAAGGTTTTTAAAGAATACACCTATCGTATTTTCATAAAGAGACGGTTAATGGGTCCAAAGTAAGTTATAATAAGACGTTAATAGTTTTGGGTAAAGAAGTTGATAAATGGATTTTAGTTAATCCAAAATTAAGTTTATAACATGATGTTATATGGTATGGGTATAATATTTGGTAAAGGTATTACTATAATATAATCAAAGTTATAAACATAATTGTACAAAGAGGTTTAAAGCGAAATATTAGTTTTTAGTAAACTATTTACTTAATCAACAAATTAAGTAAAGATAGTTAAAATCGACTAAGATTTTCAAAGGTAAGGATACAGGTTATAAAACCATATTTTAAATGGAAGATAAGTTTCGCTTGATATTATAAGTAATATGGGTTTTGAGTTACAAACTTATATCTACCCCAAGATAAGAACGTTGTCGATCAAGGTCTGAGAGGTAAATAAAATACCCTTATTTGAGCTACTTCACTATTATCAAGGGATGGTATTAGTTTGTAATGATTAAAGGATGTTGAAATTAGTTTATTATTTCCATAAAAGGAATATCGCAATGCTATTTGCAAGATTTTGAAATGAAAATAAAACTATTAGGTTTTAAAGTAAACGATGTATACTTTAACATTATTTAGCCCAGATATCATCTGGTTAAATATATAGCACTATTTTCTAGATAATAGGGATAATTTGGTTTAAAATATACTTATTCTAAATAAATAGTAAATGGCAATGGTTTTTCTGAAGGAACGGAAAAGAGTTATATTGGTTTGGAAACGAAAGTAAATATTTGGAATTTAATTATATAGTTCCATAAGTGTCATTTTTAAATGGAAATCTTCAAATTGAAGTTAGATGAAAGCTGTTAGGTTTATATTATAAAAAATACATCGCTTGACATTGTTTTGTCCCATATAAGAATTGGTAATTGGATTTATACCATCAAGTTAATAATACATATTGAAATTTACAAATTTAAGGAAATAAAATGGTTTATGAAAATATATGAATATTTTCGAAATAAAAGGGAAATAAAGAGGAGTTTGGTAAGTACGTTATTCTGAAGAATTAAGAGAGTTATTGTTTTCAAATAACGCAAACAAAAGATATTTGTCGACATAAGAACATAGAATTGATTTTTAAGAATCGATGACATAGTTTGATAATCGGATTTAATTAAAGGGTCCGAGCTACCAATGTACCTGACCGTACTATTTGAATATAGTTAAAAACTGACTATCAATGAAAATCTTATTGGACCTTTGACACATTGTTTTGAAGAGACTGGGATGGGAATTAGACCCACAACCACTTTGAACCAACATTGTGTACGAAACTAATTTGTAGGGATATGTATAAATTTGAGTATTGAAGGCCGTAGATCTTCATGAGCGGAAAACTACTTGGTAAAATTTTCTAGCTTATCCCCATAGATATTTCCGTAGTGATTCTGTCGTGATTGAAATCTACAGATTGCAAGGACTACTCGGGTGATTCTTATATAGGATGTGGATGAAGAGTGCCTTCGGTTCATCCTGTTCCTGGATGACTTGTATGGACAAATGTCTAACAGAGTTTTTCCTAAAACTCACATACATTGATTTTTATAAATATACCAGGTTTGGTGGTAGAGAAGGGGATTTCTTTTAGCTTAGCACCCAGATTATATATGTAGACATCAATTAGTGGTTTGACGGATCTGGCGATGTGGCATTCAAAGTTAGTATGATGTTCTATGAAAGGTAATTGTGACCTCACGGCTCATCAACCAGGAAATGACAAAAATCGGATCGGCAGCATAGCTATGTGGGTCATTCCCATTAGAGTGTATTATCACCATCTAGAGAAATTTCATTTTGTTTCTTCTATCGCTTCTGTATCTCTGGGGAATACAATGGTTGCGCAACAGTAAGGTGATAATATATTCGATGCACTCAAGTTGAATGAGTTATCGGTCATGCATGGCCGAGTTGCAAGACTTTCTTGTTAAACCCCAGTGTATCCCCTCTAGAGTACATTGATGGAAGGTTCTCCCATACCTTTTCATATAGAAAATCCAATCTCCAATAAGGGCCATGTAGTTTTATTATTGTACACTAATTATGAAGAGCATGAGATGCAAGCGTTCTGCTAGATGGTTATTTATTTGTGGTTTGATATACACTATTATAATATCACCGGATTTGATATCAAAAATGTTCTGGGTTATCGTAAGGTAAAAACCGTCTGTGTTTATGTGTGTACGGGTCTTACGATTATCCTTTTCTTTCAAAGGATTTCCTAAAGTTAAGCAAGTTGGTCATTGTATGATTTTTATCACTGAAAGTTTTCCAGACTGACAATCTTGTGATGTTGTGTGCTGCAAAATGGGCTCGGCCAGGCCGAGTACATTTCCAGGTAGCATTAGAATTTGCTTGGAGCTTCAGGAGAGGAGATGGAGTCGAGACGTAATTCCATATTTTTTTGGTAATGAATTATTTCGTTGTGTGAGTTGTATTGATCTACGTGTACTCTGATATTGTAATCATATATATATATATACATACGGTTTTCATTTAAGTAAAGAGTTGTTGATATATTATATTTTGTCCATTCCGCTGTGAGGTTCTACTTCAACTCAGATTCTACTTTGTTTGCTTTCTTCTTATTCTTCTATTCTGATATTTTTTTCTTTCTTTTCTCACTTTTAATTTCTTTCTCCTAACTATCTGTTTTTTCTATGCAATTTAAGTTGACATGTGTTGTTAAATATCGGCTTAAACTGCATGGAAAAAGTGGGTCGTTACAGATTATAACAGCTCCTGTACATGGGTAGGTTGACTTAACCATCCTCAACCAGAAAGCTAAGAAGATACATCCAAATGGTCTAAGCCTACAAACCAAAAACCATAAGCCAAAGTACAAACTTCCAAACTCCAAAAAAGCCAGAATTTAGCCATAAGCTTGAGAAACCAAGAAATCCAGATGCCGGAGAACCAAGAACCAGAGAAAGCCAAATAACGAAAGCCAAAGTACCAAATCCAAGAAGCCAAAGAAGACCAAAACCAATAAACCAATGAACCACCAAAAGCCAAATCCAGGATACCAAAAATCTATAGACCAGAATCCAAAGAACCAAGCAAAACCAAGAGCTAAGTAACCAAAGAGTCTACAATGCCAGAAGACTAGAAACCACAAGCCATGATATATTGATGTCTAGGATTCCCGAATACGAGACATCAGAGCAAGATCAATTAATAACAATGCCGCCATGAGCGTTGGGCCCGTGTCTATCCTGAGTAGCAAGAGGGAGTTGTGCATGTCCTGACACCAAAGCCTGAGTCTGAACAAACTGTGTCAGCTCATCGTGTCTGACACACTCCTCAACCATATCCCGAAGATGTCGACACTCATTTGTGTTATGACCATCGAGATCATAAAACAAGCAACGCCGACCAGAATCCTTTTCTCTTTGAGTCGACTCCCTTGCAGGAGGCTTTATGAAAGGAGCAGTGGGATGAACTTCAAAGTAAATCTCTTCGAGGATGTGAGTAAGCTCCAAATAAGACGGGAACTTAGGTTGCTTTCAAGATGTATTTAGATCATTCCCCAAAGAGGATTACCTATGACAGAACCTTTTACTTTACCAAAGTCGGGCGGTGCTCCGCCCTTAACTACATTAGCCTCAAGAACATTCTTATCATTCCTCGCATTCTTTTCACGAAGAAACCTTTCTGCTTTAAAGTAGAACTCACCGAGATCCCTCGACGGGTCCCATTGCAATGAGATTTTGAAGTCATACTTATCCAGAACACCAGAGATTGCAGCCATCAAAACCATGGACAATTCGGATCTATAGATCGATGACACCACAGCATTAAACCGTTTTAAGAATCTATGCAAAGTATCGCTGGACTTATTTTAACCATCGTCAGAGTCATAAAGCATTTTGGATAAGCAATGTTGACGTAATGCTTTTTGGAAAAATGAAATCATTATAAGACTCAAGTCCCATCACACAATACAACGCAAACCGGAGGATAGAGTTTTACCTTATAATGATCAAACATGACTTGATACGTATATAATAATATTTTTATATTATTATTAGTGTTTAATCAGTAGTAAAATACTTCATAGCAAATGCATCGATCCTAGACGGCATAGGTACCATATACCATGTCGCCATATATAGGTTTACAATCAAAACCGTAATGTCGTATTGGAGAATTGGTTTCCATCATGAATCGAGGCTTGGGACCGTCCTCTCCGATTCGAGACACTCTAGCAAATGTCTCAAGATTGGACTCTGGCGAATCCTTGAATCTTCAGGGTCGGTTCACACATAACGCTAATGGATTAGTTATGCCTGAACACACGCTTCCCGGTTCTTTTGAACCTCCAATATGGCCACTAACAACCTATAAAACCGAGGTACCTCATAATCCAACATCCACATAAGTAAAAATGTCAGGGCTGGTAAGTCGCTGACTTTACTCTAGCTAGAAAGAAACATGAGCACTCCCTGCAGTCCTAATCCTGTTTTTGACTCATACCGGGATGTGAGGCTCGCGAAGTCACGCTATACACAAAGCTACGCCTAAACAGGCTATGTTTTGATCATCAACTACAAGGCCTTCTTTTCAACAAAAGCCTTGATCATTTGCATCTCGGCGTGCCACATTGACAGTTCACACCATGCGATCAAAAACTATCCATATATACCCTCTGAGGGTGTTAAGAAAGAGAATAAATTCTCCGCCACGAAATGGATATACATTAGATAGAAATCGGTTTAATTACATGGAATGAACTCCAACGTCAGACACGCATCTATTGATAAGTCCGTTCTGGGTCTGAACAAAACCGAAGTCACCTGATTTCTCGTCGGCGCTCGCATATCCGGACAATCAACAAGCACGTCCGGACAACTACCACTGTAACCCTTTCCTAGGAGCAAATCAGTCCAGGGCATCAGTAGTCATCCATTCGATGTTGAAGATCGCCGGTCTTCAACCATCGTCTTACATGTCTTAAATCGTCGTATAATTATTTGAAATGAGTTGAACTCGGTCTTTTCAAATAATTATCATTTAAATCATTTTACACTAGTAATATCTATTTATATCGTTTTATCGCTATTTTTATTTCTTTGAAATAGCTCAAAATAATCAAACGACGCTTCGGGTCGATGGGCGGCCCTGGCGCTATTTTTACCAAAATTTGATTTACACATATCTTGAAATCTAACGATGGGATTTTGATGAAATTTATATCGTTGGGAAGATCTTCACAAAGCGGTCCTAAAGGTTCCAGTTTGGAAAAATCTGACGGTCGGATCTTTCGTATAACCATTTAAAGTTACGATTGCCGAAACACGAACTACCGCGCGCGATTCGTTTTATTTATAATTTATAAAAATATAAATATAAATCGTATGGCAATTTCAACTACTTCCATCAATTATATTTAAAATGTAACTTTGAAATCTATTATTTTTATCGTATCTAAACTGACGATAAAAATATAATTTTAAATCCTATCATTTTTACTGCATCTAAAATGATGGTAAAAATGAACTTTTTTCCTTTTTTTAATTCCATCGTCTTTACCACATCTACAACGACGATAAAAATGTCCTTTTTAATTCTATCGTTTTTATCGCATCTACAATGACGATAAAAATGAGCTTTTTAATTCTATCGTTTTTATCGCATCTACAATGACGATAAAAATGTCCTTTTTAATTCAATCGTTTTATCCCATCTACAATGATGATAAAATTGAGCTTTTTAATTCTATTGTTTTTATCGCATCTACAATGACGATAAAAATGTCCTTTTTAATTCAACCATTTATATTACATCTAAAATGCAAATTAAAATGTTACTTTTATTTCTCCTCTTTTTATTGTCCCTATAGTGACAATAAAAATATACTTTTGATTTCATTCTTTATTTACATTTAAATTGTAAATAAAAATATAGCCCTTTTATCTATTCTTTCATTAACATATAAAATGACATTAAAAATGTAAACTTCAAAGCCTAATTTTTTTATTGTCTCTATTTTGACAATAAAAATATAACAATAAATTCTATCCTTTATTTACATCTAAAATGTAAATTAAAATACAACCTTTCTAATTCATATTTTTATTTACATGTAAAATGCAACTAAAATTGCACCCTTTCAGATATATGTGTTTGTTTACATCTACAATGCACATAAAAATGTACTTTCTAAACGATGTTTTTTGTTACATATGAAATGCAAATAAAAATATACTTTTTAAAACGATGTTTTTATTTACATATGAAATGCAAATAAAGAATGTACTTTTCTAAATTATGCCTTTATTCGTATGTAAAATACAAATAAAAATGTGCTTTTCAAAACTATGTTTTATTTGTATGTAAAATACAAATAAAAATTTACTTTTCAAAACAATGTTTTTATTTGTATTTAAAATACAAATAAAAATGTACTTTTCAAAACAATGTTTTTATTTGCATGTAAAATACAAATAAAAATGTATTTTTCAAAACAATGTTTTTATTTGTATGTAAAATACAAATAAAAATGTAATTTTCAAAACAATGTTTTTATTTGCATCTAATTTACAAATAAAAATGTACTTTTTACATTCATGTTTTTATTTGCAACTAATTTGTAAATAAAAATGTGCTTTTTACATCTAAAATATAAATATGAGATGACACTATAATTTGTTCTTTTTACTTACATGTTTAATTATAACAACAACAATATTTTTTATTGGATTATAAATACTAATTAAATCCAACATTAATAGGAGGTGATATTTTTATCTAATTGCAAAATCCAATTCAATTGAACAAACATAGTTATATTTTCTTGTTGAATTGAAAATTTAATTCAATTCAACAAGTAAAGGTGAAAATTTTCTTTTACCGAATTGAAAGATCCAATTCAATTCAACGAATAAACATAAGACTCCATCTTTGTTTAATGTATGTGATTCAACAAAATGGCTCAACAAGATGTTTAAACAAAAAGTCCTATTCTGATCTATCCATAACATGCAGATCTGAATTAATAGAATGATTAAACTAACGGATCTATATAAAAACATCACAAATCAACATATAAACATTCAACAAATTCATGACATCGTAGATCTGGTTTATTTACATACAACAATTATTTAAATAGCGAGAAAAATATTTAAATTGATTTAATTGCTTAAATCGGAGATCTCACCACGATTCAAATTCAGATCAAAAATTAAAAAGGTCCAGAATCAGTCCTAGTCAGTTCTGGAGCATAGATTTTTGCTTCACGATCGCAATGCTTCAGAAATCACTGAATTCTGAGTTCTAATGAATTAGTTATGGTTCGATTAAGTTAGAAACAATTAAATTAATTAATTAAGTAAATTAAAAAGATAGCTTTCTTCTTTACTATACAGAACTTGGCCGTGCCTTTTTCAAATTCGTTCAATTCTTTTGATCCAAATATCGATCAATTGAAGAAAGGGTTCGAGGATCGGATGGCACGACGTCGTCGTGCCTGGAGCGGCGCACCCACGGTGAGAACGCCGGCAAACTCGGTGGCTCAGGCGAGGCGGGGCGAAGCTCGAAGCGGCGCGGGTTCGCGGGTCTGATTCTTGGGCTATGGTGAATGGTTTGGGGTGAAACCCGTATGGATGTGGAGCTAGAGAGGAGGGCTACAAAAGTCTTAACTGGAGTGAGGTGATTTATTGTGTGGATTGCAAGATTTTAGTAGGAAAAGGAAGAAGAAGCATCGTCCATTGATATAAGGGCAGCGGATGATTTAATTACAGTAGGGAATAGTGATTAGGGTTTTAATCTTCCTATTATTTATATTATTAAATTGTTAATTTACAATTAAATCCAATATTTCTTTTATAATCCCGATTCAGCCCCAACCATAGGCCTCCCTAGCTAATAGCCCCTATTCCGGACCCAATGGGCAAGCCTCGTGAGCCCAAACGAATGTCTGTAGCCTGTGTTCTTTAATTTAATATTTAAATTCTTATTTAAAAAATTCAAACTTACATTTAAATTCACCGGGGCCACATACGAACTCAAAAAAATCCAAAAAAAATATTTCTGGCTTTGTTATGATGATACGGTCCTAACTGAATTAATTTCGTCGAATTTTGAAACTATTTGAAAAATGGATATTTTTCAGTCGATTAAATTTGACTAAAATGATCAAAACACATTTTCTTTTGCCACGCTCACATATTAATTTGAAAAATTATGAAAATTGAAATCTAGCAATAATTTGACATTCTGGTTTCTACAAAAGTGGTTTCATCCAAAACGGAGGTCATTTAAAAAATGGCCTTTTATACGGGCTATTAATATACTATAACGACTACTCTGAATATTCAACTGGCCAT
This sequence comes from Allium sativum, assembly GCA_030737875.1. Classification (NCBI taxonomy): domain Eukaryota; kingdom Viridiplantae; phylum Streptophyta; class Magnoliopsida; order Asparagales; family Amaryllidaceae; genus Allium; species Allium sativum. The sequence continues at coordinate 612,713,593 of CM060921.1, read as the reverse complement.
AACTTTTGATTTCCGCTATGATTTTTTTTTTCGGATTCGTTGGAAATATATTTACAAAAAAATTTAGATATTTTTGGTTTCACTAAAATCGGTTAAATTTTGAATCTGGTACAATCAGTCAAAGTTCATCTTTGACTTTTCAAACTGCCATGCTGATTACAATTCCTTTTGGAATTAAAATAAATATTCTCGTTCTAACCTCGATTAAAATAAATTTTTAATTATTATTATATAAAATAAATTATTTTAACTATTCCAAATTCACCGAAATAGCCAAAATAAAAATTTTAAATTGGTTTTTTTTTCCGGGTTATTACAATCTCCCCCACTTAAAATCTTTTCGTTCCCGAAAAGGAAACAAAGTAAAGTAGGAAACAAAATGAAAAATGTAAATATTGTAAATGTACCTCAACACAAGAGTTAATCGAAGATGTCCACTCTGCACTTGGGATAAGCCTGTTTGATGCTATCCTCATTCTACCATGTACAGTCTCTAGGATCGCCGCTCCACTGTACTTTAACTAGGTGGATCCTCTTGTTCCTCAGAATTCGAGTCTCCTTGCCAACAATTTTCACTGGCTCCCTTCTTACTACTAAGCTCGGCATAATCTCCAAATCTTGTTGTGATGCTTCCTCTATAACTAAGCCTGGATCATGAACATGCTTTCGGAGTTGGGACACATGAAATACATCATCGTGAACCCCTGGCAACCAGTCGGGCAACTGCACTCTATAAGCGAGAGTTCCAATCCTTTCGAGAATAGGGAATGGACCATTGAATCTCAGCGCCAACTTCCCAGTCTTCCCAAAATGAATGACACCTCTCAATGGGAACCCCTCAAGTAAACACAATCACCAACAGAGAATTCTAAATCTATTCTCCGTGAGTCTGCATAGCTCTTCTGTCGGCTCTGAGCAGTCAATAAGCGTTTCTTAATAAAATCAACTTTCTCTGCTGCTTCGCGAATCATGTCGGGACCCAAGACTAATCGATTGCCTGGTTCCACCCAACATGCAGGAGATCGGCATGGCCTGCCATATAATTCTTCAAAGGGCGACATCTGCAGGCTTGCTTGGTAGCTGTTATTATAAGAGAACTCAACCAAGTGTAAGTGATCCTCCCATGAACCGCCAACGTCAAGAATGCATGCTCGCAACAAGTCCTCTAATATGCAGTTTACCCTCTCGGTCTGGCCATCTGTCTGAGGGTGATAAGCAGTGGTCAGATTCAACTTGGTCCCAAGCTCTTCTTGGAAAGCTTCCCAGAACTTGCTAGCAAACAATGGATCACGGTCACTGGCAATGTTACTGGGAACTCCATGCTGTCCGACTATCTCTTTGACATAAAGCTGCGCCAGATCTCGAGCTGTTCTATTAGATTTAACAGGGATGAAATGGGCAGTCTTGGTGAGGCGATCCGCAATAACCCATATATTGTCGTTCCCTTTTCTGGATCGGGGAAATCCATCAATGAAGTCCATAGAAATTTGGTCCCATTTCCAACTTGGAACCTCTAGTGGTTTCAACAAGCTGGCTTCTGTTGGTCGCTTTTGACTTGCTGACAAGTGGGACATCTAGCAACATATATAGAAATGTCTCTCTTCATAGATCTCCACCAAAATGTGCGCTTGAGGTCGTGATACATCTTGCTCACCCCTGGATGAATACTAAGCTTAGATTTATGACATTCGTCCAAAACTTCCCTTTTGAGCTCAGGAATGTACGGGACACAAAATCGACCTAATAGCCTCAGAACCCCTTTGTCATCAATTTGGAAACTCGAGGGTTCGCCTTCCCGAATTCTTTTGATAATTCTCTGAATAAATTTATCATCTTTTTGAAGAGCAGAGATTTTATCAATCAAGGAGGGTGTAATAATGAGATTAGCAAGGATACGATTAGTGCTGGCCGTATTTTTCCTGCTGAGTGCATCGGCTACAACATTGGCTTTCCCCGGAGTATATAGGATATCCAGGTCATAGGCTGCAAGAAATTCAACCCAACATTGCTGCCTCAAATTTAAATCTCTTTGGGTAAATAGATGCTTCAAAGATTTGTGATCCGTATATAGTTCAAACTTCTCACCTAATAGATAGTGCCTCATATCTTAAGAGCAAATACGATGGCCATTAGCTCAAGATCATGAGTGGCATAATTTTTCTCATGCGGTTTCAACTAACGTCTAGCATATGCAACTACTTTGTCCCTTTGCATTAGCACCGCACCAATACCTTAAATAGATAAAAGGATAACATGTTAAAATGAGATTTATCATTTAAAATGTCATTTCTAACATGTTGATTTATATAAAAGGGGTAACCTTCTCTGGAAGCATCTGTCCAGACTTTCAAATCCTAATTGCCATCAATGATGGTCAACACAGGAGCAGTGGTCAATCTCCTTTTTAGCTCTTGGAAAGTTGTCTCACATTCAGGTGTCCAGACAAACTTTGTGTGCTTCTTAGTTAGCTTCATCAATGGACAAGATAGCCTCGAAAAATCTTTGACGAATTTCAGATAATACCCAGCCAGTCCGAAGAAACTTCTGACTGTGGTGGGAGTTCTAGGCTGCTTCCAATTTTGGATGGATGATATTTTTCCTGGATTCACTGAAATGCCTTCCTTTGATACAACATGGCCAAGGAATTTCACCTCTTCTTGCCAGAATATGCATTTGGAGAATTTGGCTTTCAACACATTTCTTCGCAAAATCTCTAAGACTTCTTTCAGATGCTTTTCGTGCTAAGCAGTGGTTTTAGAAAAGATGATGATGTCATCGATGAACACCAGCACGAATTTATTTAAAACATCTCGGAATACTCTATTAATCAAATCAACAAAGTATGCTGGAGCATTACATAACCTGAAAGGCATTACTGGACATTCATGAAATGTGTTTGGACCTCTGAAAGCAGTCAAATGAACACACTCTTCAGCGATGCGTAGTTGATGGAAACCCGTGGCTAGATCCATCCTAGAGAATACTCGTGCTCCATTTAGGCGGTCCAGCAAGTCATCAATACGAGGCAGTGGATATTTGTTTTTCAATGTTTGCTTATTGAGGTCGTGGTAGTCCACACATAGATGGAGTGTACCGTATGACTTTGGGACAAATACCACTGCTGCACCCCATTCTGAGAAGCTAGGCCTGATCAGACCCTTCCACAAAAGCTACTTAGTTTGATTGCTCAGCTCCTCCTTTTCTTTTGGCGACATTTTCCGAATAAGATGTACGACTGGCCTTGCATTCGGAGCTAAGTCAATTCTGAAGTTTATTTCTCTACGTGGAGGTAAGCTATCAACCTCATTGAACACATCAGCATAATCTTTGACGACGGGAATAACCTCAATAGAAGTGGGAGTGACTTCTAGAGAAGACCAGAATTCTTTTCTATCAGTGGCTGGGCCGTGGCATGGTATAGTAATATCTCCAAGTTTAGTTTTAACTTTGACAACTCTTTCAGCACATTTGACTTCAGCTTCATGCCTTGATAACCAATCCATCCCAAGAATAACATCGTACCTAGAAAAATTCATGACAATCAAGTTTATAGGGAACTGGTAACAAGAATAGGAGATAGGCACTCTACAGTATTGATCGAGAATAAGGGAACCTCCAATCGGACTATAAGCTCTAACCAATTCTTTAAGTTTTCTTGGTTTCAATTTAACTTTTTAATGGTGTCATTAGAAATAAAACTTCGTGATGCACCAGTGTCAAACAAGACTGTGATAGGAATGTTCTTAATATTATGAGTACCTCTTAAAACATCGGGTTTACCTGCTCCTTCAGAAGAAGTTGGTGTAGCCGTTTCCTTGTAGACATGAGCCACTTCAGCTTTCTTCAACAGAGGACAATTCTTGCTAATATGCCCTATCCTGTGACAATTAAAGCATTCCCTCTTATCCTGTGAATTCTGGCCACTATTCTGACTAGGTCAAAACTCATTCCTCTTGGCCCTTTTTGGAGCTCTACACTCGGATTCATGGTGTCCAACCTTGTTGCAGTTATAGCATTTCACCTTGGTCCTGTCTCTCTTCTTTCCTTGAGGCTTAGCGGCCGAAGAGTTGCTCGCCTCAGGTTTCTTATCCGCCTGCTCCTTTTTGTTGCTATTCTGATTTTTCGCCCGCTCTTGCTGTGCAGCTAGGTCATTCTCCTCATAGCGACAGGCCATCTCAATTACTTCATTGAATGGGAGTTTGATATGAGTCGTGACTCTGTCCAGGTACTTTTTAGAAAGGCCCTTAATGAATCTTTTATTCTTCTGAACTCGATCTTGAATCAACTCTGGAGAGTAGCATGAAAGTTCCTCGAACTTCCTCACATATTCTGAGATAGTCGTTGCTCCCTGCTGCAAATTCGCAAACTGATCATGAAGCTTCTCTACTTCCTATGGAAGGATATACTTGTCGTTGAAAAGCTCTTTGAATCTAGCCCACGACATGTCGGCCACATCATTTCCAATCTTGACGGTGTCCCACCAATGTTCAGCTTGGTCCTTCAATAGCCATGTTGCCATAAAGCGTTTGTGTTGATCCTCTAACTCCAAGCCTTCAAAAATATTCTCACTATCCTTTAGTCATGTCTGGGCCTCGATCACCGTCTCTCGCCCAGTAAAGGACACTCCTCCTAAGTTTTTGAATTTTTGGACATCCTCTCCAAGTCAAATGGCTGTGGGGGAGGAGGGAGTGGTGCTACGACCTCAGAAGTGGGTTGTTCCTAAGTAATGGGTGTCCCATCTTTGACAGGCCCTCTGGCTCCACCTTAGACTCCACCTCGAGCTGTTCTTGCTCTAGTGCTCATTTTAAATCAGTCTGTACCATCAAGGAAAGAGTCAGACCAACAAAATGATATTTTTTTAAAGAAAGGTAAAGGTAGGAACAAATGGAAAGATGATGATGTAATGACTGATTAATATGTGCTAGTCTGCTGTGCTCATTCAAGGATATTACTAATCCTATCTCTAATGAGCTACTTGCCTTAGAATACTGCTGATTCTATCTAGACGAATTGTTCTAAATATGTCATATTCCGAGGCTAAGGTTAACCTTTAGCTCTGATACCAAATGTGATGACCCCAAACTTCCGTAGAACGAAAGCAAGGATAATTATTGGAATATAACATATTTACAACAAAAAACAGATCTCAGATAATATCATAACACATAAATCATTGCAGCGGAAATAAAATGTCATCAGCATCATAATATCCAATACATCAGAGTACGTAGACACGGGATACACTTAGCAAAAAGGAAAGTCTGAATAAAAAGGAAATAAGTCACAAACTCCATAATGTACATCAAATACCAAGGATGAAATAAAGTCTTAAAAGCAGAACAAAATAGAAAAGAAAGAGGTCTTCATTTTCTTGCTTCAACAAGCTCCAATCCAGAAATGTATCCAAGCCTCAACCTGTTACTTGGTTGCCCGTGTATAAATAGGGCACCCGAGTTTGCAAAGTGAAATAAACTACGAGTCAGTCATGGGACTGGTATGAGAAATCTTTCTTATATAACCTAAAAATGTGGATAATCATAGGACCACGTTGCTATTGCGGAACGGGTTTACTCCCTTGGATTGCCAGTGCATATTTTAAATAAATTTTATTACAAAGCAACGTAACGATTTTTCGAAAAATGAAATCATTATAAGACTCAAGTCCCATCACACATTGCAACGCAAACCGGAGGATAGAGTTTTACCTTATAATGATCAAACATGACTAGATACGTGTAGAATAATATTTTAATACTATTATTAGTGTCTAATTAGTAGTAAAATACTTCAAAATAAATGTATCGATCCTAGACGTAATAGATACCACATACTATGTCGCCATGTATAGGTTTACAATCAAAACCGTAATGTCGTATTGGAGAATTGGTTTCCATTATGAATCGAGGCTCCTCCGATTCGAGATACTCTAGCAAATGTCTCAGGACTCGGACTCTGACGAATCCTTGGATCTTTAGGGCCGGTCCACACATAACGTTAGTGGATTAATTATGCCTGAACACACACTTCCTGGTTCTTTTGAACCTCCAATATGGCCATCACAACCTATAAAACTAAGGTACCTCAAAATCCAACATCCACTTAAGTAAAAATGTCAGAGCTAGTAAGTCGTTGACACTACTCTAGCTAGAAAATAACGTGTGCACTCCCTGCAGTCCTAATCCCGTTTTTGACTCATACCGGGGTGTGAGGCTTGCGAAGTCATGCTATACACAAAGCTACGCCTAAACAGGCTATGCTTTAATCATCAACCACAAGGCCTGCTTTTCAACAAAAGCCTTGATCATTTGCATCTCGGTGTGCCACATTGACAGTTCATGCCATGCGATTAACATCTATCTATATATACCCTCTGAGGGTGTTAAGCAAGAGAATAAATTCTCCGCCACCAAACGGATATACATTAGACAGAAATCGATTTAATTATATGGAATGAACTCCAACGTCAGACACGCATCCATTTACAATTCCGTTCTGGGTCTGAACGAAACCGAAGTCACCTGATTTCTCGTCGGTGCTCGCATATCCGGACAATCAACAAGCACGTCCGGACAACTACCACTATAACCCTTTCCTAGGAGCAAATTAGTCCAGGGCATCAGTAGTCATCCTTTCGATGTTGAAGATCGCTGGTCTTCAACCATCGTTTACATGTCTTAAATCGTCGTATAATTATTTGAAATGATTTGAACTCGGTCTTTTCAAATAATTTTCGAATAATTATAATTTAAATCATTTTACATCAGTGATATCTATTTATATCGATTTATCGCTATTTTTATTTCTTTGAAATATCTCAAAATAATCAAACGACGCTTCGGGTCGATGGGCGGCCCTGGCGCTGTTTTTACCAAAATTTGATTTACACATATCTTGAAATCTAACCGTGGGATTTTAAAGAAATTTATATCGTTGGGAAGATCTTCCCAAAGCTGTCCTTAACTATTCCAATTTTGGAAAAATTCGAAGGTCGGATCTTTCGGTATAACCATTTAAAGTTACGATTGCCGAAACACGAACTACCGCGCGTGACTCGTTATATTTATAATTTATATAAATATAAATATAAATCATATGGCGATTTCAACTACTTCCATCAATTATATTTAAAATTTAACTTTGAAGTCTATTCTTTTTATCGTATCTAAACTGACGATAAAAATATAATTTTAAATTCTATCATTTTTACTGCATCTAAAATGATGGAAAAAATGTACTTTTTTTCCTTTTTTTAATTCCATCGTTTTTACTGCATCTACAATGATGATAAAAATGTCCTTTTTAATTCTATCGTTTTTATCGCATCTACAATGACGATAAAAATGAGCTTTTTAATTCTATCGTTTTTATCGCATCTACAATGACGATAAAAATGTCCTTTTTAATTTTATCTTTTTATCACTTCTACAATGACGATAAAAATGAGCTTTTTAATTCTATCGTTTTTATCACATCTACAATGACGATAAAAATGTCCTTTTTTAATTCAACCATTTATATTACATCTAAAATGCAAATTAAAATGTTACTTTTGTTTCTACTCTTTTTATTGTCCCTATAGTAACAATAAAAATATACTTTTGATTTCATTCTTTATTTACATTTAAATTATAAATAAAAATATAGCCCTTTAATCTATTCTTTCATTAACATCTAAAATGACATTAAAAATGTAAACTTCAAAGTCTATTCTTTTTATTGTCTCTATTCTGACAATAAAAATATAACATTAAATTCTATCCTTTATTTACATCTAAAATGTAAATTAAAATACAACCTTTCTAATTCTTATTTTTACTTACATGTAAAATGCAACTAAAATTGCACCCTTTCAAATATATGTGTTTGTTTACATCTACAATGCAAATAAAAATGTACTTTCTAAATGATGTTTTTAGTTACATATGAAATGCAAATAAAAATGTACTTTTTAAAATGATGTTTTTATTTACACAAGAAATGCAAATAAAGAATGTACTTTTCTAAACTATGCTTTTATTCGTATGTAAAATATAAATAAAAATGTACTTTTCAAAACAATGTTTTTGTTCGTATGTAAAATACAAATAAAAATGTACTTTTCAAAACAATGTTTTTGTTTGTATGTAAAATACCAATAAAAATGTACTTTTCAAAACAATGTTTTTGTTTGCATGTAAAATAAAAATAAAAATGTACTTTTCAAAACAATGTTTTTATTTGCATGTAAAATAAAAATAAAAATGCACTTTTCAAAACAATCTTTTTATTTGTATGTAAAATACAAATAAAAATGTACTTTTCAAAACAATGTTTTTATTTGCATCTAATTTACAAATAAAAATGTACTTTCTACATTCATGTTTTTATTTGCAACTAATTTGCAAATAAAAATGTGCTTTTTACATCTAAAATGTAAATATGAGATGTCACTATAAATTTGTTCTTTTTATTTACAGGTTTAATTATAACAACAACAATATTTTTTATTGGATTATAAATACTAATTAAATCCAACATTAACAGGAGATGATATTTTTATCTAATTGCAAAATCCAATTCAATTGAACAACCATAGTTAAATTTTCTTGTTGAATTGAAAATTCTAATTCAATTCAACAAGTAAAGGTGAAAATTTTCTTTTATCGAATTGAAAGATCCAATTCAATTCAACGAATAAACATAAGACTCCATCTTTGTTTAATGTATGTGATTTAACAAAATGGCTCAACAAGATGTTTAAACAAAAAGTCCTATTCTGATCTATCCATAACGTGCAGACCTGAATTAACAGAATGATTAAACTAATGGATCTATATAAAAACATCACAAATCAACATATAAACATTCAACAATTTCATAACATCGCAGATCTGGTTTGTTTACATAAAACAATTATTTAAATAGCAAAAAAATATTTAAATTGATTTAATTGTTTAAATCAGAGATCTCGTCTCGTTTCAAATTCAGATAAAAAATTCAAAAGGTCCAGAATCAGTCCCAGTCAGTTCTGGAGCATAGATTTTTGCTTCACGACTGCAATGCTTCAGAAATCACCGAATTCCGTGTTCTAATGAATTTGTCATGGTTCAATTAAGTTAGAAACAATTAAATTAATTAATTAAGTGAGTAGATTAAAAAGGATACCCTTCTTCTTCACTATACAGAACTTAGTCGTGCCTTTTTTAAATTCGTTCAATTCTTTTGATCCAAATATTAATCAATTGGAGAAAGGGTTCGAGGATCGGATGTCACGATGTCATCGTGCCTGGAGCGGCACACCCACGGCAAGAACGCCGGCGAACTCGGTGGCTCAGGCGAGGCGGGGCAGAGCTCGAAGCGGCGCGGGTTCGCGGGTCTAGTTCTTGGGCTGTGGTGAACGGTTTGGGGTGAAATCCGTATGGATGTGGAGCTAGAAAGGAGGGCTACAAAAGTCTTAACTGGAGTGAGGTGATTTATTATGTGGATTGTAAGATTTTAGTGGGAGAAGGAAGAAGAAGCATCGGTCATTGATAAAGGGTGTAACACCCCACCTCCGCCAGGCTGGCTCTTGCAAGCACTCTGACTTTGGAGGGGCATTTGAATCAGGTAAACATGCATAATGATATATCAAGGCAGAACAAGAACATATGTATATATGTAAACAGAGTAAATAACATAGATAAAACAGAGGAAGATTTCAAACCATTTCAAAACAAGTCTGGTACAACATAATGTCAACTTTCCAAATACACAAGTCTAGATAAAAACAACATTACTCAAAAACTGAAATACATAAGTACTATCCCAAAATAAGTGATAACCATAGCTAGCATCATGTCAAGACCGTACATGAGCAAAAATCCCACAAGCAAGCGATCAGAAATCCAAGCTAAGCTCCAATATTCCCACCCTGAGAACCTGGGGGGGAAAACGGAAGAAAAGAGGCGAAAGAAAAACAGGTCAGTCAAAAAGACTGAGTAAGCCCTACTACAATCAATGTAAACTGATAAAGTTAACTGGCATGATGAAAGCTGAGATGAACATATGGATAACTACATACTGGCATGATGATTAACTAACAAGGTAGATAAAGGTGTCATCGCATAATCAGGTTTAAGGTTTTGCACCACAGGTGTACTAGCAAACTAACATGACTTGAATAAACAAGTATTGATCCCTTGGCCCAAGCTTTGGCCCAATAACATGAAGTGCCCCTAACACGAGGTCCAATAACATGAAGCGACCCTAATATGAGGTCCAATAACATGGTTTGACCCTAATACGAGGTCCAACCAAACGGTCTAATCGATCGGCTCCCTAAGCCTAACTCGTCACGTGTTGGTGTCAATGCGGCCCAAACATAATTGTAGTCAGACTGTGCAGGGTCACCCGTCGGGTGTATCAAGCCCTAGGGTGTCAACCCCTGGACACCATAAACATGAGTGCACAGTCTCGATCTACTGGTACCCGTGCATGTTTTCCCCGGCTTCGGACTATGTGCACGACCATGGTCCGCCCGGAACTACACCGGCGTACCACTCTGCCGTCGTTTTTGGTCACTTACCTCCAGTCCAGTAATCGTGCCCCCACCCTAGCCTAGTCCCTAGGGCCATAATGATACAAACTTGGGATTACTGCTGGAGTGGACCCCCATTGCTAGGATTTTTCTAGTGGGTTAAGTACGGTTTAACCCTCTTGCTAATCACGGATTAACTTGGTTAAGTGTAACGGTGAGTTCACGACTTAACCCTGATTAATCTACCAAGCCCAAATTGGTTAGGTATTAAGTGGACCATGACTTAACCCTAATCATGAGGCATTAATTAATTTAATGCGCCTTGACCTCTCACATTAGACTTTGTTGCGGTTACTAGTTAAGCCGGGCGGGTCCGGGTAGCTTTACACCACAACTTGGTCTAACCTCGGGTTCAAGGTACAACATGACCAACTTCTCACATTGGGTCCTATTGTTTGTAGCAACTAGTTAAGCCGGTCGGTTCCGGGTAGGTTTACGCTACAAACTCAACCCAACCTCGAGTTGGTCACACTTATCTTTTCTAAGTGTCATGTCCATCATGTTTCCAAAACATGTTACAAGTTTTCAAGCATTTGGGTAGACCTAACTTAATAGGTAAATTCCCAAAGGGTAGACCTAACTTAATAGGTAAATTCCCAAGCTTATGTTTTTATGTCTTTTAAGTTTACCCAACCCCAAACGCAATCCCATCGCTTACATATCGCAATAACGCATAAAGGATAGAAAGAGGGAACTTGGCATAATCATGACATAAAGGTGTTGAAGCCACAAGTTTAACATGGTGGCATATGAAATGTACATATGTTCATATACTTGCATATTACATTTTAGGCCTCAAAAGCATGCATAAAACCAAACTTAGCATATTGGTGATACATGGTGATAAATGACATGTAGAAATGGCCATAAGTTCGCATTTAGCCTCACATGCAAGTTATCATCAGAGATATGATAACCTACATGTTGCCAAAATGCAACCTTTAGCATAAACCTTGAAGCTTTAGGCTTATAAACCCAAGATAAGCTTGCATAACATGATAACATGAGTGAGATGATCAACCCAAACTTGCATACATAACATGGCAACTTGCATATCATAACATAGCAAACTTGCATACATAACATGATAGACTTGCATATTACATCATAGTAAACTTGCATAACATAACATGATAAACTTGCATATCCTATCATAGCAAACTTGCATAACATGATAAACTTGCATATCATATCATAATGATCAAACACAACTTGCATCTTTCATTAGCTTTAGAGTTTAAATATGAAAGTAGAAAAGGGCTTACAATGCTTATGAAGACACAAAAATATGACAAAGCCCTTATGCAACCAATTAAACCCAAAATGCAAGCTTCAATAGAAAAACCCTTAAGCCAAAATGATCAAAACCCTTGCTTTATGATGCAAATATAGAAACTTGACTTAAATGCAAGCTAATGATGCTCATACAAGCTTGAAAACACTTGTATGCATGGAAAATCTCATAGAAATTTATTTAGGAATTTTATGAAGAGAGTGGAGGCCATGAGAGGATTGATTTTGCCATAGTTTAGTTGTATGAATGAATAATGATGATTTAGGGTTAGGTTAGGGCCTTATTTATAGAGATTAGGACTAGTTCTAGCCTTAGGATTAAACCCTAGTTCCAATCTCAGCCCTTAAAACCGAATCTGGCCCCCAAAACTCAACACAAACCCAAAATGGTGCACCAGGCAAAACTGCCCGGCTGGACCAAGTCGACAGCCAAGTCGACAGGGCTGTCGACTTGGGTCCAACCAAGTCGACTCCCAAGTCGACAGGGCTGTCGACTTGGGTACTCTGGCGGGAATTTTCCCGCCTGGCCCAATCTTACCCTAATTTCCAAATTCAAACTTGAATTTGAAATCTGTTTTTTACTTTGAAATTTTCTGAAAACTTCGTTGGGCCTTAATCGGGTCATACGGACTCCGATTTTCGAAAACTCGGACTCTATTTCGCGTATTTTTCCGAGACGAATGCAATGGCATAGCCAGTTTCCCTTGATTCAGATTTTTAAATTAAATTCTGCCTTGATTTATGTTATAACAGGTTATTGAAAATAAGGGTTGTTACATTCTCCCCTCCTTAAAGGATTTCGTCCCCGAAATCTTCAAGTTAGGAAGAACGTATCCTACCATCCAACATCCATCTACTCAAAACATCATCCACGAGCAATCATTGTCCTTACAAGATTCTAAATGTTGCATGAACATATGCAAAGGTGTGTGTATATGTACTTATCTAATGCAAATATCATCAATGCAAATTATGTTAGTGAAATGAATCCATATGTATGCAATTCCTGAAATAATGTATAACATCTATATGTGTGCACATAACATACATCCATATGCAACATCCATGTGATAACACAAAAATTTTCATCCATGAATAAGCATAAACACTCATGCATATGCAATATGAGGAGTGTGTGAGCCAATCTAGTGCCTAACGTGTATAATGCATCCACGAGTAACCACTTGCAAACACTTGCAACCACTTGCAAACATCAAGCATAACATGTTTCAAACACATGTTTCATCCAAAGGGTTTCTACCTAAGGTTCTCATGACAAGATTAACACGATAAACTAGACAAACATGGATAGCAAAGAGAAAGATATGCTAACAAAGAAAAGAGATTGAGAGTGTACCCTCAAAAAGGAATGGATAAAGCCCACGCATCTTCTCCTCGGTTTCCCAAGTTGCGTCTTCTTCGGCTTCACCCCATTGAACCTTCACCAACTTGACCTCTCGATTCCTTAGCTTCTTGGTCTCCGTCCCCAAGATACGAATCGGAGCTCTCCTCAAAGTAGCCTCTTTCTCCACTTCCACATCTTTCAGAACACTTGGCTCAACAACCTCTGCTGATTCATGTAAACACTTCCGGAGATGCGAGACATGAAAAACATCGTGTACTCCGGCAAGCTTCTCGGGCAACTCCACTCTATAAGCCATCTGCCCGATCCTCTCTATAATAGGGAATGGTCCAACAAACCTCGGTGCTAACTTCCCAACGGCTCCGAATCGGACCACATTCCGCAAAGGAGAAACCTTCACGAAAACCATATCCCCAACATCAAACTCCAAATCAGTTCTTCGCTTATCGGCATAGGATTTCTGTCGGTCTTGGGCCGCTTTCATCCGTCTCCGAATCAACTCGACCTTCTCGGATGTATCTCTGATCATATCAGGCCCAAGTATAAGCTCATCTGTAGTCTCCCAACAACATGTAGGCGACTTGCACGGCCTCCCATATAAAGCTTCAAATGGTGCCATCCCTATGCTTGCCTGATAACTGTTATTATATGCAAACTCAACAAGAGGAAGATGGTCTTCCCAAGTACCACCAAAAATCCAGAATACAAAGCCTCAACAGATCCTCGAGTACCCTATTCACCCTTTCAGTTTGACCGTCCGTCTGTGGGTGATAAGCCGTACTTAGATTCAACCTCGTGCCCATAGCTTCTTGCAAGCTATTCCAGAATTGACTTGTAAAGATTGGGTCACGGTCACTGACTATACTAGAAGGGACTCCATGTAGTCTCACAATTTCACGAAGATATACAGACGCTAGCCAAGATGCGGTCATCTTGCTCTTCACCGGAATGAAATGAGCACTCTTCGTAAGTCTATCCACAATAACCCAAATGCTCGTATTCCCTTTCCTTGACCTTGGTAGCCCATCGATAAAATCCATGGAAATACTTTCCCACTTCCAAAGTGGAACGTCTAGAGGATGTAATAGCCCACCGGGCTTCTTCGACTCGGCCTTAACTTGCTGGCAAATGATACATCTAGAGACAAACTTTGCCACATCCTTCTTCATCCCAAGCCAAAAGAAAATGCGCTTCATATCTTTATACATCTTATCTCTGCCTGGATGTATAGTCAACTTAGAGCGATGCGCTTCCTCAAGAACTTTTCTTACTAAATCTTCTATCATTGGAACACATAACCTTCCGTCTCTCCTCATCCAACCCTTGTCATCAATAAAATATCGAACGAGATGACTAGACGCCTCTCCTCGAATCAGCTTATCCATAATCTCAACTATCTGAGGGTCTTATCTCTGCGAAGCCCCAACTTGATCAAGAAGGGTAGGTCTGAGTTCCAGAGATGCTAAAGAACCGGTCATTGACTCAATCGCCAAAGAGAAATCAAAGGTTGCCACATACTCTAAATTCTTTATCTCAACGAATAGAGGACTCAGAGTCAACCTTTTTCTACTCAATGCATCTGCTACCACATTCCCCTTGCCAGGGGTATAAGCTATCTCAAAATCGTAGGACGCCAAGAATTCCATCCATCTTTGTTGCCTCAGATTCAGATCCTTCTGAGAAAAGAGATACTTCAATGACTTGTGATCGGTATAAAGCTCAAATCTTTCTCCCAGAAGATAATGGCGCCAAGCCTTGAGTGCATATACTATTGCTGCCAACTCTAAGTCATGAGTGGGATAATTCTTCTCATGCACTTTGAGTTGTCTACCGCCAAAGCATATCACTCTTCCTTCTTGCATCAGAACAGCTCCTAACCCCGTGCCACATGCATCGGTGTATACTGTAAATAACTTCCCTCCATCGGGCAAAGCTAGAACAGGTGCTGATGTGAGAGCTCTCTTGAGCTTCTGAAAAGCAAGCTCGCATTCTATGCTCCAAGCAAAAACTAAATTCTTCTTCGTCAATTTAGTGAGAGGAGCGGAAATCTTCGCGAAGTCCTTGATGAACTTCCGGTAAAAGCCTGCAAGACCTAGAAAACTTCTCACTTCGGTTGCATTCCTTGGAGTCTTCCAATCCTGAACTGCAACCACTTTAGCGGGATCCACCGCTAAGCCTTGCTTAGATACTATATGCCCGAGGAATCTAACTTCCCTTCTCCAAAAGTGACACTTGGAGAACTTGGCCTTCAACTGATGCGCTCTAAGCGTATCCATCACCTCCACGAGATGCCTTGCGTGCTCTTCCTCATCCTTAGAGAAGATCAGAATATCATCTACGAAGACCACGACAAACTTGTTCAAGAACTCCCTGAACACCCTACTCATCAAGTCCACGAAATATGCGAGTGCATTAGTCAAGCCGAACGGCATGACAAGCCATTCGAAGAATCCATCTGGCGTTCTGAACGCAGTCTTGTCTATACTATCTTCAGCTACCCTGAGCTGATGGAATCCAGTAGCAAGATCAAGCTGAGAGAAAACAGAAGCACCGACAAGCTGGTCAAAGAGATCATCAATCCTCGGTAACGGGTGTCTGTTCTTCTTAGTCAGCTTATTCAACTCTCGATAGTCAACACAAAGTCGGAGAGAACCATCTGCCTTGGTAGCAAATACCACAGGCGCTCCCCATTCAGATATACTTCGTCTAATGAAGTTCTTCTCAAGCAACTCCTTCACTTGCTTACTTAGCTCCCGCCTTTCACGCGGAGCCATGTGCCGAACGGGCAAAGAAACCGGCTTTGCATTATCCACCAGATAAATGTGGAAATCAATCTCTCGCTTAGGGGGCAAACCCCTAACTTCATCGAAAACATCCGGATACTCTCGAACCACTCTCACAGACTGAAGAGTTTCCATTGACGAGTCGAGTGATTCAAGATAGCACAACATGACGGGACCTCTCGGATTACAAGAAATTTCTAGGGTGTTTCCGAGGCGAGTCACGAGCCTCACAACCCTATGCTCACAATCAAGAATGGCTCCATATCTGGACAGCCAATCCGTGCCCAATATCAATCCGTATCCCCTAAAACCAAGAACATAAGCACTACACAAGAACTCTACACTCAGTATAGAGATCCTCAAATTCCCACATATCATAGACAGATGGGCGGAACCCCCAATAGGATTTGAGACACAGACGGGATCATCTACCAAGCTAGTACTAAGGTGCAAACTATCAACAAGATCAGATGAGATAAAGCTATGCGATGCACCAGAATCAAACAAGGTACGAACTGGAAAATCAGAAATATATACAAGGCTCTCAACAGAAATACTACCTTGATCGGGAACTGGAGCGGTATTGAGAGCATGAACTTGCCCTCCTGAAGGTCCAGCACGCTGAGTCTGACCCTGGCCTTGCCCTTGCTTCTTCGGGCAATCCTTACTGAAATGTCCAGTCTCACCGCAGAAAAAGCATTCACCATTCTTCCTTTTCCTCTTCTTACAATCCTTAATAAGATGCCCAACTGAACCGCAATAATGGCATTTCCCTTTGTTGTTCTTGCCCTTGTTGTTGTTCCCCTTGTTGCCTTGACTCTTGTTCTTGTTCTTGTTCTGATTGCCTTGACTGCTC
Organism: Allium sativum; assembly: GCA_030737875.1. NCBI lineage: Eukaryota > Viridiplantae > Streptophyta > Magnoliopsida > Asparagales > Amaryllidaceae > Allium > Allium sativum. The sequence goes on along the minus strand of CM060921.1, from coordinate 612,696,743 downwards.
TGACCACTTGGATTACCCTGATTTCCTTTCCACTGGGAATCAGTCTTCTTGGCTTAAGTATCATTCATCTTGACCTCTTTCTTGACATCTCCCTGAAGTAACGCCATATCAACCAAGCTCTCAAACGTGGCCCCATGGGGAATATGTGACATAGCCTATCCCTGCAACGGCTCATTCAATCCTCTAGCAAAACGAAGAGCCTTCTTCTGAGGAGTATTAACCATATCCAAGCCAAAACGAGCTAACTGATTGAACTTGTTCACATATTCTTTGACAGACATATCTCCTTGTTTCAAAGTTATGAACCTCTCCATTTGCAGATTCTCCTCAGCAGAAGATAGAAACTTAAGAACGAACCTTGCCCTGAGATCGGCCCAAGTCTCAACAGGCCTAGTACCATTGGTGACTTCCCACCAATAAGCGGCTTCATCCTTCATAAGCCAAACCGCCAACAAGATCTTCCTCTGATCGTCTAACCCAAAGATAGCAAATAAATCCTCGGTCTCTTTCAACCAATTTCTGGCCTCTACAAAAGTCTCAGTGCCTTGAAAGTTCTTGCCACCCATTGCTTTGAAATCTTTGCAAGTCTTTGCGAAGTCAGCTTGAGGATGCTGAGGGGGAGGAGGAAGAGGAACCTCAGCGACAGGAGGAGGAGGAACATTAACTACTGGAGGAGGAGGAGGAGGAGGGACATCTGCGGGGCCGGCTTCGGTCGCCCTAGCCTCCAAAAGTCTCATATACCAAACAGGTACGTGAACTCCCTCCGGAATAGCAAAGTTATCGGCCATACTGAAAACGAAGAAAAAGACAGATTCAGAATGGAGAAAAACGAAGGAATTTTTGCTAATGGCTTTTTGGGGAATAGCCTTTAAAATAAACTAGACTTTTCTTTGGAAAATACTTTATACTTGGTTTTGAAAATAGTTTTCCAAAAGCTTTAAAAACCTTTTTGTCCCTTCTCGTAAACTATATGCTCTGATACCAAATGTAACACCCCACCTCCGCCAGGGTGGCTCTTGCAAGCACTCTGACTTTGGAGGGGCGTTTGAATCAGGTAAACATGCATAATGATATATCAAGGCAGAACAAGAACATATGTATATATGTAAACAGAGTAAATAACATAGATAAAACAGCGGAAGATTTCAAACCATTTCAAAACAAGTCTGGTACAACATAATGTCAACTTTCCAAATACACAAGTCTAGATAAAAACAACATTACTCAAAAACTGAAATACATAAGTACTATCCCCAAAATAAGTGATAACCATAGCTAGCTTCATGTCAAGACCGTACTTGAGCTAAAATCCCACAAGCAAGCGATCAGAAATCCAAGCTAAGCTCCAATATTCTCACCCTGAGAACCTGGGGGGGGGGGGAACGGAAGAAAAGAGGCGAAAGAAAAACAGGTCAGTCAAAAAGACTGAGTAAGCCCTACTACAATCAATGTAAACTGATAAAGTTAACTGGCATGATGAAAGCTGAGATGAACATATGGATAACTACATACTGGCATGATGATTAACTAACAAGGTAGATAAAGGTGTCATCGCATAATCAGGTTTAAGGTTTTGCACCACAGGTGTACTAGCAAACTAACATGACTTGAATAAACAAGTATTGATCCCTTGGCCCAAGCTTTGGCCCAATAACATGAAGTGCCCCTAACACGAGGTCCAATAACATGAAGCGACCCTAATATGAGGTCCAATAACATGGTTTGACCCTAATACGAGGTCCAACCAAACGGTCTAATCGATCGGCTCCCTAAGCCTAACTCGTCACGTGTTGGTGTCAATGCGGCCCAAACATAATTGTAGTCAGACTGTGCAGGGTCTCCCGTCGGGTGTATCAAGCCCTAGGGTGTCAACCCCTGGACACCATAAACATGAGTGCACAGTCTCGATCTACTGGTACCCGTGCATGTTTTCCCCGGCTTCGGACTATGTGCATGACCATGGTCCGCCCGGAACTACACCGGCGTACCACTCTGCCGTCGTTTTTGGTCACTTACCTCCAGTCCAGTAATCGTGCCCCCACCCTAGCCTAGTCCCTAGGGCCATAATGATACAAACTTGGGATTACTGCTGGAGTGGACCCCCATTGCTAGGATTTTTCTAGTGGGTTAAGTACGGTTTAACCCTCTTGCTAATCATGGATTAACTTGGTTAAGTGTAACGGTGAGTTCACGACTTAACCCTGATTAATCTACCAAGCCCAAATTGGTTAGGTATTAAGTGGACCATGACTTAACCCTAATCATGAGGCATTAATTAATTTAATGCGCCTTGACCTCTCACATTAGACTTTGTTGCGGTTACTAGTTAAGCCGGGCGGGTCCGGGTAGCTTTACACCACAACTTGGTCTAACCTCGGGTTCAAGGTACAACATGACCAACTTCTCACATTGGGTCCTATTGTTTGTAGCAACTAGTTAAGCCGGTCGGTTCCGGGTAGGTTTACGCTACAAACTCAACCCAACCTCGAGTTGGTCACACTTATCTTTTCTAAGTGTCATGTCCATCATGTTTCCAAAACATGTTACAAGTTTTCAAGCATTTGGGTAGACCTAACTTAATAGGTAAATTCCCAAAGGGTAGACCTAACTTAATAGGTAAATTCCCAAGCTTATGTTTTTATGTCTTTTAAGTTTACCCAACCCCAAACGCAATCCCATCGCTTACATATCGCAATAGCGCATAAAGGATAGAAAGAAGGAACTTGGCATAATCATGACATAAAGGTGTTGAAGCCACAAGTTTAACATGGTGGCATATGAAATGTACATATGTTCATATACTTGCATATTACATTTTAGGCCTCAAAAGCATGCATAAAACCAAACTTAGCATATTGGTGATACATGGTGATAAATGACATGTAGAAATGGCCATAAGTTCGCATTTAGCTTCACATGCAAGTTATCATAAGAGATATGATAACCTACATGTTGCCAAAATGCAACCTTTAGCATAAAGCTTGAAGCTTTAGGCTCATAAACCCAAGATAAGCTTGCATAACATGATAACATGAGTGAGATGATCAACCCAAACTTGCATACATAACATGGCAACTTGCATATCATAACATAGCAAACTTGCATACATAACATGATAGACTTGCATATTACATCATAGTAAACTTGCATAACATAACATGATAAACTTGCATATCCTATCATAGTAAACTTGCATAACATGATAAACTTGCATATCATATCATAATGATCAAACACAACTTGCATCATTCATTAGATTTAGAGTTTAAATATGAAAGTAGAAAAGGGCTTACAATGCTTATGAAGACACAAAAATATGACAAAGCCCTTATGCAACCAATTAAACCCAAAATGCAAGCTTCAATAGAAAAACCCTTAAGCCAAAATGATCAAAACCCTTGCTTTATGATGAAAATATAGAAACTTGACTTGAATGCAAGCTAATGATGCTCATACAAGCTTGAAAACACTTGTATGCATGGAAAATCTCATAGAAATTTATTTAGGAATTTTATGAAGAGAGTGGAGGCCATGAGAGGATTGATTTTACCATAGTTTAGTTGTATGAATGAATAATGATGATTTAGGGTTAGGTTAGGGCCTTATTTATAGAGATTAGGACTAGTTCTAGCCTTAGGATTAAACCCTAGTTCCAATCTCAGCCCTTAAAACCGAATCTGGCCCCCAAACTCAACACAAACCCAAAATGGTGCACCAGGCAAAACTGCCCGGCTGGACCAAGTCGACAGCCAAGTCGACAGGGCTGTCGACTTGGGTCCAACCAAGTCGACTCCCAAGTCGACAGGGCTGTCTACTTGGGTACTCTGGCGGGAATTTTCCCGCCTGGCCCAATCTTACCCTAATTTCCAAATTCAAACTTGAATTTGAAATCTGTTTTTTACTTTGAATTTTTCTGAAAACTTCGTTGGGCCTTAATCGGGTCATACGGACTCCGATTTTCAAAAACTCGGACTCTATTTCGCGTATTTTTCCGAGACGAACGCAATGGCATAGCTCGTTTCCCTTGATTCAGATTTTTAAATTAAATTCTGCCTCGATTTATGTTATAACAGGTTATTGAAAATACGGGTTGTTACAAAGGGCGGCGGCTGATTACAGCAGGGAATAGTGATTAGGTTTTTAATCTTCCTATTATTTATATTATTAAATTGTTAATTTACTATTAAATTCAATATTGCTTTTATAATTCCGATTCAGGTCCAACGACAGGCCTTCCTAGCTAATATCCCCTATTCCGGACCCAATGGGCCATGCCTCGTGAGCCCAAATGAATGTCTGTAGCCTTTTTTATTTAATTTAATATTTAAATTCTTTATTTAAATAATTCAAACTTACATTTGAATTCACCGGGGCCACATACGAACTCAGAAAAATCCAGAAAAATTATTTCTTGCTTTGTTATGACGATACGGTCCTATATGAATTAATTTCGTTGAATTCTGATACTGTTTGAAAAATGGCTATTTTTCACTCGATTAAATTTGACTGAAATGATCAAAACACATTTTCTTTTGCCACGCTCACATATTAATTTGAAAAACTATGAAAATTGAAACCTATCAATAATTTGACATTCCGGATTCAACAAAAGTGGTTTCATCGAAAACGGAGGTCGTTTGAAAAGTGGCCTTTTGTAGGGCTATTAATATACTATAGTGACTATTCTGAATATTCGACTGGTCATAACTTTTGATTTCCGCTATGAAATTTCGATTTTTCGGATTCGTTGGAAAAATATTTAAAAACAGATTTAGATATTTTTGGTTTCACTAAAATTCGTTAAATTTTGAATCCGGTACATTCAATCAAAGTTCATCTTTGACTTTTCGAACTGCCATGCTAATTCCAATTCCTTTTGGAATTAAAATAAATATACTTGTTCTAACCTCGATTAAAATAAATTGTTAATCGTTATTATATAAAATAAATTATTTTAACTATTCCAAATTCACCGAAATAGCCAAAATAAACATTTTAAATTGTTTCTGATTTTCCGGGTTGTTACAGATGTGAACTCTAAGTGGCTCAATGAACCTGCTAACCAAAGCATTCCAAGCATGAACTGAATCCATTTCCAATTGTCAAAATCACATGGAAGCAATGCCTGTCAAGTAAAATAGAAAACACTTCGCCATGACACTTTCCAAGTAAAGAGAACTTCCATCGCATCAAGTGAGTAGTCGGGTCCTTCTGACCATCATAAGCTTCCAACGTCGACAATTTAAAGTCCGAAAGGTTACGATAATTCCTGATTTCCAAAGAGAGCGGACTGAGAGTAACACAACCAAAACCAAAGATGTAACGACCCGGGCTTTTGCAATCCTGATTATCGACATAAACTCAATGTCGACTACTCAAGCATCGGAAATACCTAATAGTTAATGAAAGAAGTTAGAGGGAGAGAATAGATAAGATAGAAAATTAGAATAGAAGAAGAAGAAGATCATAAAAATAGAATCAGAGTAACACAAATCTCACAACGGAACGAACAATATATAATAGATACATAATTTTTAAATAAAACCAGTATGTGTATACAATAACATTTATCAGAGTACAACACTTACAACACAGCGGAAATAAACAATTTCTATAAAATCCTGAAGCCTCCTGCTCCAAGCTCTCAGTATATCTATAAAATCCTGACTACTTGACTGCCCGTACAAATTTGGGCACCCAAGAGTTTAGGGAAAACAAAACAAAATAAACTCCAGGTCATTCAGGGGACTGGTGTGAGTAAACAAATTTAAAACAGTTTGAGGAAATAAACGATATCTCATAAGATCACGCCGTATAACATGGAACGGGTTTTCCCTTATGAGAATCCAAAACACTTGATTTAACTTTCAAAATCCTTTTGAAAGAAACGATAATCTTGATATCAAAACATAATTTGATATTATAATAGTGTCTATCAACCACAACTAAATAATCATTAGCAAAACGCTTTCATCTCACGTTCCGCATACATAATACAAAATCAAAAACCGTGGGAGCTTATTGGGAAATAAATTCCAACTGGCAAGGTATGGGACCACTTTCCGACAGTGTATCTCTAGAGAGGAATACACTGGGTTCAACAAGAACATCTTGTAACCTAGGCTAAACATAACCAGTAACTCATTTCCTTGAGTGTACCCAATGTATTATCACCAACGGTTGGGATCAGCAACCATTTCCCGAAAGGGATAGCATCGAAATAGATTATAGAAGTAAAATGGAATTTCTCTAGATCAGGTGACAATACACCCTAATTGGCAGCTAAACACTTGGCCATGCGACCTGCCCGATTTTATACCATTCCGGTTTGTGAGGCTAGAGGCCAAAACATACAGATCACACTTTTATTTACTTTGAATGCCACATCGTCATACCCGCCAAATCACAAATTGAATTCCTCAAAAATACAACAAGTATACAGCTAAGAGAAATGAATTCCTCCACCACCAAATGTAAGTGCATTTGTAGAGATCAACTTACGCGGTATATTAAATATACTCTGTCAGACATTCTTCCATACAGGTCGTCCTAGGACTTGACAAACCGAAGGCACTATTCTGTAAACAGGAAAGCCCTTGCATAACTCTGTCTTCAATTATCTTCATCATATTTGATTACAACGCTAATGCCATATGGAGTGGTTTTCAGATAATATATCTGATCCCGGTCTCTCTGTACTAACGACGGAAAAATGGTCAAAAACTTTGATAGATAGTGATTTAACTATCAAAGAAAAACATGTGTGCAAACAACAATATTATTTCCAGATGGAAATTCTATCGATCAATCATCAATCAACATTAATTCATTTCCCCATTTCTCGTTTCCATATATTCATCAAAACCTTATTTTATAATTTTAAAAAAATATACGTATTAACTTTGGAAAACGTTTCCATTTTTGATTCACGCATCACTATCTTCTCACATATATCTGTCTCTAACTGTAAACTAGTAAGAGAACAACCCCCAACGTATTAACCCCGAAGGCCGAAAACAACATCAGATCAATTCCGAAATAGCTGTTCAACTTAACTAATCTTCAATTAGTTTCTAATTCCTTTAACTCCATTTTAATTCCTATTGCAAACACTATTTCCTTTATAAATATTTTATTAGCAAAATATTTACTTTAATCTAATTTTCACATAGATTGTGAAAAATATTTCTTTATAAAATCAAAACAGTTTGATTTCGTATTTAAAAACAATATCTCAAACCCAAATTCTATTTATATTTTTATTTGCAGAATTACTCATACAATTTTTTTCATTTCCAACATTTATAATCTCATTTATAGTTCCCTTTATATAATTCTATATAAATCCTTTTATACAATTCTATTCGTTTTACATAAATATTTCATTTTCAATATTCACTTTGAAAAAATCCTTTTTACATTTCTGTATTTCATATGGTACTTAAAATACCAAATAACATGACCAGTGTCATCATAATCAATCACAGATTTTATATCACGTCATATATATCACAATATATGAAAACAAGCAGTATTATAATATTGAGGAACCCAATTGGATCCTCGAACCGGTCTCCCTGCATTCACAGATATTTACAATATAAATAACATCGATTTCATTTCAATATGAAATATTTTAATAAATAGAATCAATATTTGATTAAGGATTTATATATATATATATATCATTGTCTATAATTTCAACCAATAAATCAGCAATTCAACCAACAATCAACACACAGCAATCAATCATCATTTATCAATACTAGATTATATTTATAAAAATATAAACTGTACAGAGTTAGTGAGATTTACTCACTTTGGTCGCTAATCGTTAAGCGACGATTAACATTCAATTGATCCAGTTAGCCGTTTTATTCTGCCATAAATCCAGACGAGCTCCAAATGGCTCCGCACCAGTTCTATTTTGTAGTCTGCGTCCTCATGATTCTAAAGTGACCAACCGTTCGTGATTCTGATATTGTATGTGCGAAATATAGCTTTAAATATTTCCTATACAATTTTTAATTAAACTAAATATTAATTAAATAAAAATTGAACTTATATTTTATATTGGGCTTTAGTAAATTAAAAGCCCCATACCCTATTTATTCAAGCCTAAATCCGCATGTATCGCTAGATTGATCATTCTTTCCTTTCCTAGAAAACTTTGAACATCCCCTTCCTTTATAATCCAAAACTACCGAACCAAGTCATCTCTTTCTCCCCTTCTATTCCACATACACGCAAATCTTTTTTTATTTATTTTTCTCAAATTTTTGCTTGTGCTTTACATTTCTTCTCATCGACCTACTCATCCAAATTTATCCCGCTCCACCCACATTGTATATAGGAACAGTACCATCTCCTCAAACCAGAAAAGCAAGCCTCTCCTCCTATATTTGCACATCCACTCTTCCTCTCCTATTTCACATACCATTCCGCCCCTGTAAGCCTTCCATGAAAACATTCAGGTTGCGTCCCCTCCAAACAGTCACATACCATCTCTTCTTTACTAACCCACACCCATTTCCACTCACAAGACATGCCGCTCAAATTTCAACCATGCTACAGCAATCAACTCCTATTTAAAACCATACTGCAGTATCAACATATCACCATCAAATTCTCCTTCATAAATTTTGGAACGCACTCCTTTTTTCTTGTTTAAATCAAAACACCAAACTCCATAAAATGGTCGCGCCTTCTACTGATTTGTTCTTCTTCATTCAAGTACATTTCGTGACCTACTGAAGGCATAAACTCCACGCTTTCTGATTGCACCCCACCATTTGATTCACCTAGACTGTAAAGCCCATGTCACGGTTTCCCTTTCAGATCAAATGTCGTGCTTCTTGCTCACATTTCAAATATATATACGTAAGGACTAAGGAGAGAGAATATGAGGACAAGGTTTTCGAATTTCATCGAGGGCTAAAGAAATGAAGAAGGCCTCGGGTATTATATAGATGAAAGTTCCTTCATGAAGAAGGAATAGTGTAGGGTAGGAGGCGACAATTCATGTTGCTAGTTGCATCTCATTTTGTTTTATTTTTCTTTTATACATTAGTTACTTTATTATAAAGCATGGTCTTCTGTTGCCACGACTTCGGCATTTCACCCTTTCAAGAAGACAAATGATGGGAGAATGTGTTTATTTATAAATGTAAATTCCTTCATGGTTAAGAAATACGGTACAAGTAGGGTGAACATCCCACATCACCATCGCTAGGTTTGCAGTGTTGTATGTAGCATTGAAAAGAAGTTGAACCAATTCCTTAGCTTCTAAGGAAACGATTTATAAATACATATATTTTACTTTATATTATATTCTACTCTTTATTCAAGATCGGAAACAATTTTTTACTTATCAAGTATGTTGAATTGTTGTTATGCTTGATGTTAAAGCATGGGTAGCTGCATCCGAGTTTTGAGTTTTGTATAGCATAAGTAGGGTACCTTAGGTTGGTTGCACATGTTGGTTTTACAGAAGTAGACTTTTGTGTATATTATTTAATGTTTCAAATACCCCTTCTTCATGTTTGCAAAGGAGTCATCACTTTTATGAACATAACATTTGGTATGATAGGATTCAAATAAATGATTTGGTTTTAATACCAAAAATACGTCATTTTATCAACAACCTAAAACCAAAGAAGTTACAATTCCAAACTTAAATTGTTTTACGTAACAAAAGTTCTCATACACTGCTAGGTACCATTATATTCATGTACGAGCGCTACAGACTGAAATGAAAAAGAAGTTACAATTCCAAACTTAAATTGTTTTACATATCAAAAGTTCTCATACACTGCAAGGTACCATTATATTCATGTACGAGCGCTACAGACTGAAATGAGAAGTTACAATTCCAAACTTAAAATGTTTTACGTATCAAAAGTTCTCATACACTGCTAGGTACCATTATATTCATGTACGAGCGCTACAGACTGAAATGAAAAAGAAGTTACAATTCCAAACTTAAATTGTTTTACATATCAAAATTCTCATACACTGCTAGGTACCATTATATTCATTTACGAGTGCTACAGACTGAAATGAAAGTGCTGTTGTGATGAGTAAGGTGCCACGATCCAAAAAATATAATAATATAGGTCCATTAACTTATTCGGTGAAACCCTGAAATGTAGAAATAGGGTGTAAAACATTTCAAAATAAAATGTGTTTATTTTCCAAAATAAAAATTACAGTAAAGTTCTAAAAATTAAATTATAACTACGTCTAAAAGGATTTGTCCAATTTCGAAGCCAATATTTAATTATAATTAAATATATCGTTATGGCTTATAAACATTTCATAGCGACTAATTTAAAATACAATTTGATCATAAATCAAAATCTACCCGACGAAATCCCGATTTTTCTCTTCCATTAGAAATATATAGTTCACCAGCTCCGAACATTTCTTGTTTCATAGAAATCCGACTTAAAACGGACTAAGTATATTCGTTTAAAGTTCGAATTGCCAAATCACGAACTGTCGCGCCATTTTGAGTTCGATTACAATTATAATATAATTTATACGTTCAACTATCGCTTTAAATAATATATTCGTTATTATAATTCAATTCTAAACTGAATTAAATTAGTTAAATCATCTGATTCACACCACATTGTGAATTCTACTATTCCCGACAATTTCAGAAATTAAATATATTATTTATATTAATTAAATATAAATATTATTTAATTCAAGTTATCAATATCGCCAAATCGATATTTAATAATTAAATAAATTAACTATTCAATCATGTAAAATACGGGATGTTACATACTTCCCTCCTTAAAATAATTTCGTCCTTCAAATTGCTAAGGTAGAGAAAAACCCTAATAACTGGGTTAAAAATTATTTGTTTACTTTTTTAACTTCAATTTCAATTGAACCAATTAATTTTAATTAAATTATCAATTTATTCTTATTAACAAAAAAAAATCAGAAAATTTTCGAAAATTTTCGTCGGCATCTCCTTTGTACGGCTCAATCGGTACAACTACAACTCGCCTCTCTGGGCCTTCTTTAATCCAAAAGAAAATCAAATAGCCAAGTGGCTTGCCACATCGGCCCATAAATCACCAAATTCATATAAAATAAACTTATACTTTTTTGTCGGGCATATCAACTTTATCACTTCCGTATGCTATCAACTCAGCATATACCATTGTTATCCCAATCAAACTCTAAGCAATTCATTCTCAACACAATTATTCGCTTATACCCCAGCCCAATTCCATTTCAAACTTGAGTTCCATTCTCGATTCCAAACTCCTAACTCATCAATTTAACTTACTTAACTTCATTAAGTTCCATCCGCCTATTTCATTAACTAATTAATTTCTTTAATCAATTATCTTTATCCGAAAATCACAATTCTGATTTTTATTTCAAAAATCAATCCATTTACTCAACCGAGTCCAATTATATACCAAGTTCCAATTTTACTCGATATTACTCCATTTCAATACAGTTTCCTCTTTACTAACTTTAACTCATTTTCAATTTGTTTTCACAAATTCCTTTTTAATTTGTTTTAATTCAAACAAACTATTTCTGGGAGTTTTAAACCACATAGTTTTTCTCAAAAAATCAATTATTCCTTTTTGAAATTTCAAAACAATTCGAAATCAATATCTTCGGTAGTAATCCGTCACTTACAACTCGAAAATGAACACTGATGATGTGGCCAGCGTCATCAGAGTTATTTCCCAGCGATAAAAGTGAGTTCAACTATATCACCATTCAAAACCATATTTAAACATATCCATTTTGAAATTATTTCAAAATATTTTTCACAAAGCTTGTAAAACAATTTAAAATCTCCCGAGATTTTAAAATTCTCGTATATTCAATTCAATCCATTTATAAATACTTATTCAAATTTCCAGAGTAGTTTCAATACTGATTTAAATTCAGATTTAATTCATTTCAATTTCATATATTTTACTCATATGAATCTTGATTGGCTATTTACATAACTGTTTTACTTTTATAATCTCATTTGATTATAATAACAACCAACACATTCAATATATGATAATAATTCCAAGAATACATTCCTTTTATATCAAACTATAATTTTTGGGTAAAATTATTTCATTTACCCTTCTTTCAAAACATATCATGTCGGTTCATCGTATTCGAGTGTTTGTAAACTTCTACCGATATAGTGGATCAAACTGACCGACCAGAACTCATAAATAACACAACCAATAAATCTCCACAAAATTAAACAAATTTTATATCGAATAACAAATACGTTCACTCGTATATGTAAACTCAAACTCAATCTAGGGTATTACTAACCCTATCTCTACTGAGTCACGCAACAGAGCCAAAGTAATTACTTAACCTTCAGCTCTGATACCACTATAGCGACCCGTGTTTTCATGATCCTGGATATCGACATAAACTCAATGTCGACTACTCAAGCATCGGAAATACCAGATAGTTAATGAAAGAAGTTAGAGGGTGAGAATAGATAAGATAGAAAATTAGAATAGAAGAAGAAGAAGATCACAACAACAGAATCAGAGTAACATGAATCTCACAGCGGAACGAACGATATATAATAGGTACATAATTTTGAAATAAAACCCGTGTGTGTATACAATAACATTTATCATAGTACAACACTTACAACACAGCGGAAATTAACAACTGCTATAAAATCTTGAAGCCTCCTGCTCCAAGCTCTCAGTATATCTGTAAAATCCTGACTACTTGACTGCCCGTACAAATTTAGGCACCCAAGAGTTTAGGGAAAACAAAAAAAATAAACTCTGGGTCAGTCATAGGACTGGTGTGAGTAAACAAATTTAAAACAGTTTGAGAAAATAAACGATATCTCATAAGACCACGCTGTATAACACAGAACGGGTTTTCCCTTATGAGAATCCAAAACACTTGAGTTGACTTTCAAAATCCTTTTGAAAGAAACGATAATCTTTATATCAAAAAATAATTTGATATTATAATAGTGTCTATCAACCACAACTAAATAATCATTAGCCGAATGCTTTCATCCTACGTTCCACATACATAATATAAAATCAAAAACCGTGGGCCCATATTGGGTAATGAATTCCAACTGGCAAGGTATGGGACCACCTTCCGACAGTGTATCTGTAATAACCCGGAAATCTGGGCCAATTTAAAAATTTTATTTTGGCAATTTTAGCGAATTTTGATTATTTAAAATGAATTATTTTAAATAATATCGATGAGAAATTTATTTCGAATAGAATTCGAACGTATATATTATATAGATCGTCATTAGAATATAAATATTTATTTTAAACTATAAAAGGAATTGAAAATGGCGCGAAAGTTCGATAATTCGATTTCAAAATTCAAATGAATGTACCGGGTGCAAAATAAACCGGATTTTAGTGAAACCAAAAATATTTGAATCTAATTGGGAATATCTTTCCAACGAATCCGAAAAATCAAAATTTCATAGCGGGAATCAAAAGATATGCCTAGTTGAAAATTCTGAATAGTCGCTATGGAATTCAGACACTTAAAAATGGAAATTTTGCAAACAACCTCTGATTTCGACGAAACCACTTTTGTTGGATCTGTGATGTCAAATTATTGCTAGGTTTCAAAATTCGTAATTTTTCGAATCAATATGTGAGCGTGGCAAAGGAAAACGCATTTGACCAGTTTTAGTTGATTTTAATCGACTGGAAGTTGGCCATTTTTCCAACGGTCTCAGAATTCGACGAAATTAGTTTTGTTAGGACTGTATCGTCAATACGAAGCGAGAAAATAGTTTTTTGGGAATTTTTCTAGTCCGTATGTGGTCCCATAAATTGAAATATACGTTTAAAATAGACTATATAGATTTAAATTTTGATTTAAAAGAAAACTGATAGAAACGACCAAACTGGCTTACGGGACATGTCCCATTGTGTTCGGAATGAGGGTAATTAGCTAGGAACAACAGTCGTTGGGTCTCGTTTCGAGTTCGAATAAAAAATTAACTTTTTATTGAAAATTAAATTAAATATTATATAAAACCTTATCTCCAACCCTTGGTCAACCCCCCCCCCCCCCCCCCCCCCCCGTCGTTCAAATCAAAATCGCGCTGACCAAAAGAAAAGAAAAAAAACATCGAACCCTAAGTCGCTCCACCCACCTTGCCTCCGCCACCAACGTTCGCCCCCCCCTCCTTTCTTCCCCCTTCGCTCAGTCCTCCTCTCCTCTCTCGTTCGAAGACCGCACCCTTCTCCCTCCCTAAATCGGACCCCCAACTTCGAGGAACCCGCAACCCGTCACCGTAGGGAGCTCCACCGCCAGTCAGCGTGGCAGGCGAAGCGCCCCTCCCTCTGCCGCCACGAGCCGCCAGCTCCGACCTCCGTGAGCACCATTCAGCACCCCAAACCGAACAGGACCTCCTCCTCAACTTCGAGTGTGTCTGCCTCGTCCCCAAGTCCCGTCCAGACCCGGCAGCCCAACACCGAACACAAACCAGTGAGTTTTAATCCTCCATACATTTATTATTCCTTAGTTTTTGTAATTATAAATATATGATTTCTTAGTTTTTGTAAATAAAAAGAAGGGATTTTTATTAATTAGCAAAGACAAGATTTTTTAGTTAGCGAAGTTTTGAATTTTTATAACGATAAGGTCATGATTTTAAGTGTTTAAAATATGAATTTTATATGGTAAAAATATGTTTTATTATATTTTATAGATAATAAAAATTCGATCTTTATTATGTAGGAGATATAAAAATATAATTTTTATTATGTAGAAGAAGTAAAAATATAATTTTTATATAAAAAGAAGCATTGTAAAAAATATATATGAAATAAAAATATGATTTTTATTTATTGAAAAGAAGTGATAAAAAAGTATTTTTATATATGAACAGCGTGAAAAGGACTGTATTGGAATTTCAAACCGATCCAGATGGTTCAACAGTTCAACAGCAAAGCACGGCGGAGTGGAACCCTCTGTGAGAACTCCTCACCTTTAATTTTTTATTTCTAGTTAAAAATATATACTAGGACGCAGACGGTGTTTAGTAGCACCCGACACATGTCGTCCATAGACCATGGACGGCTTGTATGCTTGTTTGTTTGATTTTGATGTGTAGTTGATTGTGTGATGTGAAAGGAAATAAAATATTTATATAGTTAAAAATATTTTATAGTTAAAAATAGAATTTTTAACGTGTATATGCAATGAAATAAACTAATATGAACAAATCGGACGATTTGTTTATATACACTGATTTGACTGATAAATGAATGGGACGATAAATTTTACACATCGCCCAACTGCACAAATAAATCTGTATGTGTTGATTTGAAACCCCACACGGGTATTGGGACGATATATGACATACACTAATCCCAATAGTTAGTTGTATGTCGATCGATTGATCGATAGGCTGTTATAAGCGTTAAATATTTATATTTGATGCTTATACAGTGTAGAATACACTTTGGATGATGGTTGATTATTTGTCGTTGTTGATATATACATGCGTTGTATGGAAATCCATAGAAATAAAATCTATGGAAATTGATTGGGCCTCATTCCAGTTTTGAAATAGAAATATTTGAAATAGAAATATTTGAAAAGGAAATATTTGAAATAGAAATATTTAAAAAAGAAATATTTGAAAAAGAAATATTTGAAATAGAAATATTTGGAATAGAATATTTGAAAATAGAAATATATGAAGCCGTGCTGATTAGATTGACGCCATTTTGACGCGAACGAGATTTATATCGATTTTATTCATTTTTTAATGAATATTGAAAGAATTGAAATTCGAATTATATTGAAAAGAATTGAAATTCGAATTATATTAAAAAGAATTGAATTTCGAATTAGATTGAATTGAATATAAAACGAATTCGAATTGAATTGAATATAAAACGAATTCGAATTGAAATTGAATAGAAATGAATTCGAATTGAAATTGAATTGAATTGAAAAAGAACTGGAATTGAATTAAAAATCGATTTGAATTGAAATCAATTTGAAATGAATTTAAAACGAATTTATAAGGAAAAAAATTCAATTTTGATTTGAATTTGAAATGAAGTTGAAATCGTTTTGAAAACGAATTTAAAACGATTTATAAAATTCATTTCGAAAGGAAATCGATGAAGTATATATTAGATATATATAGTATAATGGCCTGAATAGAACGCGCCGCGCCGCGGCAGTTCGTGAATTTCGACCATTGACTTCGAATGGATATTACGGGAGATTCGACCGTCGGATTCTCCTAAAACCGGAACCGTTGGGTTCGTATCGAAAAGAGCTTTCTAACGAATATTAGGAATTTGAAATCTAACGGTTGTATTTGGAATTATGTCCAAATCAAATTTAGAAAAGGTCGCTGTAAGTGCAGTTCGATGGTCGTTGATGGAAATCGACTTTACGGGCCTTGATAAAATTATTAAAAATAGTGATAATTTGTGTAAAATCATAAGAAATGATTTGTGAAGAATTGGGATGAAAAACTCCATATTTGAAAAGATAAAAGTGGATTTTTATCGAAATGAACTAGTTTTAAAATAAATAGTAATTTATTTATTTTTGAAATAAATAAATTGAATTTGAAAATGGTTTTAAAAGAAACCAGAATTTCCAATAATTGAATTGGAATGGATTTGAATCGAAATTGTCTTTGGAATATTTCGATGTTGGATTTCGTGATTATACAGATATTGTCATGGAAATTTGAAAGATATATATATCGTTATTTCCAATACGATATTTGTTGGTCGTAGAATTTGATATTGAATATAAGCCAGTATATTTTCTATTCAGACCCTTGTATTTAATATCAAATGTGATTTGGGTTTGTCGTGAATGGTGTCTTCATTAACACTATTCTTAAGCCAAGTTGAGAAAAAGATTAAATCTTTTATTTAGATTTAATGAAGGGTGCCAATTAAATAGTATTTAATTGGAATTGAATTGGTATTGATTTTTGGGTTTATCGTGAACGGTGTTTTAAATAACACTCGTTCTTTAACCCGATAATTAATGAAATGTGATTTTGGGTTGTCGCGGTATCTTCAATAATACTGTTCTTAGACCCAAAGGAGTTAAGGAAATCAGAAACAAACTGGAGATTAGTTAAGTTGAATGGTTTCTGGGGTATCGATCTGATGTTGGTTTCGGCCTTCGGGGTTAATACTTAGGGAATTGCTCACTTGCTAATTTACGGTTAGGGACTGATTGAAATGTGATGTGATTTTGGGGTTTATCGTGAACCGTGTTTTAAATGACACTGATTCTTTAACCCAGTCAAAGATTAAAACTAAGTGGAGTTTTAATGAATCTTTAATTAGTTTGAAAAGATCGAGAATGGAGTATCACCAGTTTTACTCCAGACGGTAGTTAAATCTTTAATTAGATTTGAACGTGAAATGGTAATTGAATTTACCGATAACACCATGGTGTTAGATATGAAATATGACCAGTTTTACTTCATGGGATAAATAGGTTGGGATTGGGAAATAAATAATTACTTCGGTGTGGTTCGCTAATCCCGACTAGTTTGAAGTGATATTCAAAGGAAGATTAAAGAATAAATTTAAAGTAATTTATCTTTGATAAAATTAATAGGAACCTTTCCCTAAGAATGTGAAATTTAGAAACTAACTGTAGGTTAGCTAAGAAGAACGGTTTCCTTGGTATTGATCTGATGTTGATTTCGGCCTTCGGGGTTAATATTTGGGAAATTATTCTCTTGTTAATTTACTGTTAGTGACTCATGAATTGGAATGAGGCGTATGTTGTGTTTGTGTAACACTTGTTTATTATATACGCGAGTTATTCAGAAAGACCGGGTTTATCCCATTCTGAATAACTGATTCGACGACGAGTCGAAGATGAAGACGGCGGTTGAAGACCGGAGGTCTTCACGTCGTTTGGGTGATTACTGATGATCTTGACTGGGTTGTACACCCAAGAGGAGGGAATCAGTTGGTGATCGCCCAGACATACTTGGAGATCGATGGACATGCGGGGTACTAGGTGCCTCTGGTTTCGTTCAGACCCAGAACGAACTTGTAAATGGACTGTGTGTCTGACATTGGATTTCAGTCTGTGTGATTGATTTCTATTAAATATATATCTGTTTGGCGGCGGAGAATTTATTCTCTTGCTTAACGCCCTTCTCTAAGACGTACGAGCTCAGGGGTTATATATTGATGGATATCAAACGCATGGAGTGAATTGCCTGTGTGGCATGCCTAAGTGGCAATGGATCAAGGCTTCTGTTGAAAAGCAAAGTCTTGTGGTTGATGATCGAAGCACGGCCTGTGTGGTGTAGCTTTGTGTAGCGTTGATTCACGAGCCTCACACCCCGGTGGTGAACCAAAAACGGGAGAGGACCTCGGGGAGGACATGCGTTTCTTTCTAGTTAGATGGCGTCAGTGGTTTTACACGCCCTGACGAGTTTGACTTATGTGGTTGTTGCTGTTGCGAGGCGCCTCGGATATATCGGTGACTGTGTGGAGCCGATGGATTCAATTGGCTCATTAACACCCCAAAGGGCGGGGCAACGTAGTGTTCAAGCATAATAATCCACATCGGTGGACCGGCCGTGACGATCCAAGGCTTGTTTGCGCGCTTGCTTGAGACTCGGGCTAGACATTTTCGAATCGGTAGAGGACAATCTTTTGCCTCGGTTCACAGACGGAAATCCAATTTCCAAATACGTGACATTTGCGGTTTTGATTGTAGAGCCTAGTATGGCGACATGATATATGGTACCCATGCCGTCTATGATTAATATTTATGATTTGAAGTTGTTTTATACACTATGCACTTATAATAGTATCAAATGATCTGTTTTGAACGTACTAAGCATGTTTGGCTATTATAAGAGAAAACCCTATCCCGCGGTTTGCGTTGCATTGTGTGATAGGACCTGGGTCTTATAATAGCTTCATTTTTCTCTATTTAGCATTGCGCTGTTTATTTTATGCACTGGTATTCTTGGGAGGAAACCCGTTCCGTGTTATACGGCGTGGTCCCTTGATTTACCTAACGTTAAAATAAAGATTTATAACTGTTTTAGTTCTCACACCAGTCACATGACTGACCTGGAGTTTATTGTTTTAACCTAAACTCTGGGTGCCCTTATTTCGACACGGGCAGCTAGTAGTTTTGGTTTTGCAGATTTATATTCACAGGAACCTGATTTACAGCTGGAATGATATCCGAAAAGCTCTATATCCGTATATCTCTTTCAGTTATGTATTGTATTATTTTTCCGCTACGATGTATTTAAATGTAATTTAAATCTATGATATTTTCTGTGTAATATTTATTCATTTATACCCTGTTTATTCTTGTATTCTGATGGAATTGTTGTAATAAGTAATGAAATGTTCTTCTGTCAGCGTTCTACTTTGTCGTGTTCTCTAGATCATCCGGGCTTTCCTAACCGGGGAAGTTACGGGTTTTCACAGTTGGTATCAGAGCTTTGGTTTACAAAGCTCAGAGAACAAGACACATTAGAACCAAACGAAAGAATTCATCAGAATTAGATTAGTAATATCCAATAAGAATGACTTGTTAGAGATAGGATCAGTAGTATCCTAGAACGAGTGTGAAGAGTATATCTTTAAAATGAAAACAAATTTTGTTTTGAAAATTTAAATATAATTATTCGTATTTGAGTATTCATTTATATTGATTTGGACTATCTAGTATATAAATATTTTGCGTATACGTCTGATCCGCGTGTATTCGAAGTTTTAATATATTGGGTAGATATAAAATTACACTCTAGTCGCCCGGGGGTGATTCTGATGATTGATATATCATCATCAGAATTTATATTTGAGTGACGAAGGTGTGATATCTATATATTTCCTATTGTCTGGTGTGAGAACCAAAATTAGTTAGGGCTTATTGTTGTGAATTGGCATCAAAAATGTGATTTTTTGACTATATATCAAAGTTATGAATTTGAAATGATAATTCACTAATTGATTGCTGATTGTGTTGTTTGATTATAGTTTGATTAATTAAATGTTGAACCTTTAGCTAAATTATATCAAATAGTGAATTGTATTGAAAATTAGTCACATTTGCATGCATAGTACATGTATATCTATTGAACAGGTCATAGCAAGGAGGGTAGAGCAGAAGAATAAAATTGTTTGCCCGACAAATGGGTACATGTTTACCATAATTTACTGTTTTGTTTGGGTGATGATGATTTTGTGAGCTGATTGGCTAGCCGCTTGGCTTTTTCTTTTTCTTTTGGATTGAAGAAGGCCATGGGAGGCTATATGAAATATCCCGAAGTCCCCGGTGCAGGGGAGGTTATGGCGAATTTTTTTGAAAATTTAGGGTGTTAGCCATATTTTTTGAAAAATTTGAAAAGTTCTTAGAAACTGAAAAGTTGAAGAACTTAAGCCGTAATGAAAATAACGAAAGTTGAGTTGATTTGTTAAACAACTTTCGGCTTCGTTACTTTTCGGGGACGAAAAGTTTTAAGTGGGGGAGATTGAAATAACCCGGAAATCTAGGCCAATTTAAAATTTTTATTTTGGCAATTTTAGTGAATTTTGATTATTTAAAATGAATTATTTTAAATAATATCAACGAGAAATTTATTTTGAATAGAATTCGAACGTATATATTATATAGATCGTCATTAGAATATAAATATTTATTTTAAATTATAAAAGGAATTGAAAATGGCGCGATAGTTCGATAATTCGATTTCAAAATTCAAATGAATGTACCGGGTGCAAAATAAACCGGATTTTAGTGAAACCAAAAATATTTGAATCTAATTGGGATATCTTTCCAACGAATCCGAAAAATCAAAATTTCATAGCGGGAATCAAAAGATATGCCCAGTTGAAAATTCCGAATAATCGTTATGGAATTCAGGCCCTTAAAAATGGAAATTTTGCAAATGACCTCGGATTTCGACGAAACCACTTTTGTTGGATCCGTGATGTCAAATTATTGCTAGGTTTCAAAATTCGTAATTTTTCGAATCAATATGTGAGCGTGGCAAAGGAAAACGCGTTTGACCAGTTTCAGTTGATTTTAAATGACTGGAAATTGGGCATTTTTCCAACGGTCTCAGAATTCGACGAAATTAGTTTTGTTAGGACCGTATCGTCAATACGAAGCTAGAAAATATTTTTCGGGAATTTTTCTAGTCCGTATGTGGTCCCAGTAAATTGAAATGTACGTTTAAAATAGAATATATAGATTTAAATTTTGATTTAAATGAAAACTGATCGAAACGGCCAAACTGGCTTACGGGACATGTCCCATTGTGTTCGAAATGGGGGTAATTAGCTAGGAATGACAGTCGTTGGGTCTCGTTTCGAGTTCGAATAAAAAATTTACTTTTTATTGAAAATTAAATTAAATATTTTATAAAACCTTATCTCCAACCCTTGGTCAACCCCAAACCGCCCCCCTGGTCGTTCAAATCAAAATCACGCTGACCAAAAGAAAAGAAAAAAACATCGAACCCTAAATCGCTCCACCCACCTCGCCTCCGCCACCAATGTTCGCCCCCCCCCCCCCTCCTTTCTTCCCCCTTCGCTCAGTCCTCCTCTCTCGTTCGAAGACCGCACCCTTTCTCCCTCCGCAAATCGGACCCCCAACTTCGAGGAACCCGCAACCCATCACCGCAGGTGGCTCCACCGCCAGTCAGCGTGGCAGGCGAAGCGCCCCTCCCTGTTCCTCCACGAGCCGCCAGCTCCGACCGCCGTGAGCACCATTCAGCGCCCCAAATCGAACAGGACCTCCTCCTCAACTTCGAACGTGTCTGCCTCGTCCCCAAGTCCCATTTAGACCCGGCAGCCTAACACCGAACGCAAACCAGTGAGTTTTAATCCTCCATACATTTATTATTCCTTAGTTTTTGTAATTATAAATATATGATTTCTTAGTTTTTGTAAATAAAAAGAAGGGATTTTTATTAATTAGCAAAGACAAGATATTTTAGTTAGCGAAGTTATGAATTTTTATAACGATAAGGTCATGATTTTAAGTGTTTAAAATATGACTTTTATATGGTAAAAATATGTTTTTTTATATTATATAGATAATAAAAATTCGATCTTTATTATGTAGGAGATATAAAAATATAATTTTTATTATGTAGAAGAAGTAAAAATATAATTTTTATATAAAAAGAAGCGTTGTAAAAAATATATATGAAATAAAAATATGATTTTTATTTATTGAAATGAAGTGATAAAAATATATTTTTATATATGAACAGCGTGAAAAGGACTGCATTGGAATTTCAAACCGATCCAGACGGTTCAGCAGTTCAACAGCAAAGCACGGCGGAGTGGAACCCTCTGTGAGAACTCCTCACCTTTAATTTTTTTATTTCTAGTTAAAAATATATACTAGGATGCAGATGGTGTTTAGTAGCACCCGACACCCGTCGTCCACAGACCATGGACGGCTTGTATGCTTGTTTGTTTGATTTTGATGTGTAGTTGATTGTGTGATGTGAAAGGAAATAAAATATTTATATAGTTAAAAATAGAATTTTTAACGTGTATATGCAATGAAATAAACTAATATGAACAAATCGGACGATTTGTTTATATACACTGATTTGACTGATAATTGAATGGGACGATAAATTTTACACATCGCCTAACTGCACAAATAAAATCTGTATGTGTTGATGATATATGACATACACTAATCCCAATAATTAGTTGTATGTCGATCGATTGATTGACAGGCTGTTATAAGCGTTAAATATTTATATTTGATGCTTATACAGTGTAGAATGCACTTTGGATGATGGTTGATTATTTATCGTTGTTGATATATACATGCGTTGTATGGAAATCCATAGAAATAAAATCTATGGAAATTGATTGGGCCTCATTCCAGTTTTGAAATAGAAATATTTGAAATAGAAATATTTGAAAAGGAAATATTTGAAATAGAAATATTTGAAAAAGAAATATTTGAAAAAGAAATATTTGAAAAAGAAATTTTGAAATAGAAATATTTGGAATAGAATAATTGAAAATAGAAATATATGAAGCCGTGTTGATTAGATTGACGCCATTTTGACGCAAACGAGATTTATATCGATTTTATTCATTTTTCAATGAATATTGAAAGAATTGAAATTCGAATTATATTGAAAAGAATTGAAATTTGAATTATATTGAAAAGAATTGAAATTCGAATTATATTAAAAAGAATTGAATTTCGAATTAGATTGAATTGAATTGAATATAAAACGAATTCGAATTGAATTGAATATAAAACGAATTCGAATTGAAATTGAATAGAAATGAATTCGAATTGAAATTGAATTGAATTGAAAAAGAACTGGAATTGAATTAAAAATCGATTTGATTTAAAATCAATTTGAAATGAATTTAAAACGAATTTATAAGGAAAAAAATTCAATTTTGATTTGAATTTGAAATAAAGTTGAAATCGTTTTGAAAACGAATTTAAAACGATTTATAAAATTCGTTTCGAAAGGAAATCGACGAAGTATATATTATATATATAATATAATTGCCTAAATAGAACGCGCCGCGCCGCGGCAGTTCGCGAATTTCGACCATTGACTTTGAATGGATATTGCGGGAGATCCGACCGTCGTATTCTCCTAAAACCGGAACCGTTGGGTTCGTATCGAAAAGAGCTTTCTAACGAATATTAAGAATTTGAAATCTAATGGTTGGATTTGGAATTATGTCCAAATCAAATTTGGAAAAGGTCGCTGTAAGTGCAGTTCGATGGCCGTTGATGGAAATCGACTGTACGGGCCTTGATAAAATTATTAAAAATAGTGATAATTTGTGTAAAATCATAGGAAATGATTTGTGAAGAATTGGGATGAAAAACTCCATATTTGAAAAGATAAAAGTGGATTTTTATCGAATTGAACTAGTTTTAAAATGAATAATAATTTATTTATTTTTGAAATAAATAAATTGAATTTGAAAATGGTTTTAAAAGAAACCAGAATTTCCAATAATTGAATTGGAATAGATTTGAATCGAAATTGTCTTTGGATTACTTCGATGTTGGATTTCGTGATTATACAGATATTATCATGGAAATTTGAAAGATGTATATATATATATCGTTATTTTCAATACGATATTTGTTGGTCGTAGAATTTGATATTGAATATAAGCCAGTATATTTTCTATTCAGACCCTTGTATTTAATATCAAATGTGATTTGGGTTTGTCGTGAATGGTGTCTTCATTAACACTATTCTTAAGCCCGGTTGAGAAAAAGATTAAATCTTTTATTTAGATTTAATGAAGGGTACCAATTAAATAGTATTTAATTGGAATTGAATTGGTATTGATTTTTGGGTTTATCGTGAACGGTGTTTTAAATAACACTCGTTCTTTAACCCGATAATTAATGAAATGTGATTTTGGGTTGTCATGAACGGTATCTTCAATAATATTGTTCCTAGACCCAAAGGAGTTAAGGAAATCAGAAACTAACTGGAGATTAGTTAAGTTGAATGGTTTCTGGGGTATTGATCTGATGTTGGTTTCGGCCTTCGGCGTTAATACTTAGGGAATTGCTCACTTGCTAATTTACGATTAGGGACTAATTGAAATGTGATGTGATTTTGGGGTTTATCGTGAACCGTGTTTTAAATGACACTGATTCTTTAACCCAGTCAAAGATTAAAACTAAGTGGAGTTTTAATGAATCTTTAATTAGATTTAAAAGATCGAGAATGGAGTATCACCAGTTTTACTCCAGACGGTAGTTAAATCTTTAATTAGATTTGAACGTGAAATGGTAATTGAATTTACCGATAACACCGTGGTGTTAGATATGAAGTATGACCAGTTTTACTTCATGGGATAAATAGGTTGGGATAAGGAAATAAATAATTACTTCGGTGTGGTTCACTGATCCCGACTAGTTTGAAGTGATATTCAAAGGAAGTTTAAAGAATAAATTTAAAGGAATTTATTTTTGATAAAATTAATGGGAAACTTTCCCTAAGAATGTGAAATTTAGAAACTATATGTAGGTTAGCTAAGCAGAACGGTTTCCTGGGTATTGATCTGATGTTGGTTTCGGCCTTCGGGGTTAATATTTGGGGAATTATTCTCTTGTTAATTTACGGTTAGTGACTGATGAATTGGAATGAGGCGTAAGTTGTGTTTGTGTAACACTTGTTTATTATATACGCGAGTTATTCAGAAAGACCGGGTTTATCCCATTCTGAATAACTGATTCGACGATGAGTCGAAGATGAAGACGGTGGTTGAAGACCGGAGGTCTTCACGTCGTTTGGGTGATTACTGATGATCTTGATTGGGCTGTACACCCAAGAGGAGGGAATCAGTTGGTGATCGTCCAGACATACTTGGAGATCGATGGATATGCGGGGTACTAGGTGCCTCCAGTTTCGTTCAGACCTAGAACGAACTTGTAAATGGACTGTGTGTCTGACATTGGATTTCAGTCTGTGTGATTGATTTCTATTAAATATATATCTGTTTGGCGGCGGAGAATTTATTCTCTTGCTTAACGCCCTTCTCTAAGATGTACGAGCTCAGGGGTTATATATTGATGGATATCAAACGCGTGGAGTGAATTGCCTGTGTGGCATGCCTATGTGGCAATGGATCAAGGCTTCTATTGAAAAGCAAAGTCTTGTGGTTGATGATCGAAGCACGGCCTGTGTGGCGTTGCTTTGTGTAGCGTTGATTCGCGAGCCTCACACCCCGGTGGTGAACCAAAAACGGGAAAGGACCTCAGAGAGGACATGCGTTTCTTTCTAGTTAGAAGTGGCATCAGTGGTTTTACACGCCCTGACGAGTTTGACTTATGTGGTTGTTGTTGTTGCGAGGCGCCTCGGATATATCGGTGATTGTGTGGAACCGATGGAGTCATTTGGCTCATTTACGCACCAAAGGGCAGGGAAACATAGTGTTCAGGCATAATAATCCACATCGGTGGACCGGTCCTGACGATCCAAGGCTTGTCTGCGCGCTTGCCTGAGACTCGGGCTAGACAGTCTCGAATCGGTAGAGGACTATCTTTTGCCTCGGTTCACAGACGGAAATCCAATTTCCAAATACGTGACATTTGCGGTTTTGATTGTAGAGCCTAGTATGGCGACATGATATATGGTACCATGCCGTCTATGATTAATATTTATGATTTGAAGTTGTTTTATACACTATACACTTATAATAGTATCAAATGATTTGTTTTGAACGTACTAAGCATGTTTGGCTATTATAAGGGAAAACCCTATCCCCCGGCTTGCGTTGCATTGTGTGATAGGACCTGAGTCTTATAATAGCTTCATTTTTCTCTATTTAGCATTGCGCTGTTTGTTTTATGCACTGGTATTCTTGGGAGGAAACCCGTTCCGTGTTATACGGCGTGGTCCCTTGATTTACCTAACGTTAAAATAAAGATTTATAACTGTTTTAGTTCTCACACCAGTCACATGACTGACCTGGAGTTTATCGTTTTAACCTAAACTCTGGGTGCCCTTATTTCGACACGGGCAGCTAGTAGTTTTGGTTTTGCAGATTTATATTCACAGGAACCTGATTTACAGCTGGAACGATATCTGGAAAGCTCTGTACCCGTATATCTCTTTCAGTTGTGTATTGTATTATTTTACCACTGCGATGTATTTAAATGTAATTTAAATCTCTGATATTTTTTGTGTAATATTTATTCATTTATACCCTGTTTATTCTTGTATTTTGATGGAATTGTTGTAATAAGCAATGAAATGTTCTTCTGTCTGCGTTCTATTTTGTCGTGTTCTCTAGATCATCCAGGCTTTCCTAACCGGGGAACTTACGGGTTTTCACAGTATCTCTAGAGAGGAATACACCGAGTTCAACAAGAACATCTTGTAACCGAGGCTAAACATGACCGGTCAATCATTTCGCTTGAGTGTACCGAATGTATTATCACCAATGATTGGGATCAACAACCGTTTCCCGAAAGGGACAGCATCGAAATAGATTATAGAAGTAAAATGGAATTTCTCTAGATCAGGTGGCAATACACCCTAATTGGCAGCTAACCACTTAGCCATGCGACCTACCCGATTTTATGCCATTCTGGTTTGTGTGGCTTGAGGCCAAAAAGTACATATCACACTTTATTTACTTTGAATGTAACATCGTCATACCCGCCAAATCACAAATTGATTTCCTAAAAAATACAACGGGCATATAGCTAAGAGAAATGAATTCCTCCGCCACCAAACGTAAGTGCATTTGAAGAGATCTACTTACGCGATATATTAAATATACTCTGTCGGACATTCTTCCATACAGGTCGTCTTAGGACTGGACAAACCAAAGGCACTATTCTGTAAACATGACAGCCCTTGCATAACTCTGTCTTCAATTATCGTCATCATTTTTTATCACAACACTAATGCCATACGGAGTGGTTTTCAGATAATATATTTGATCCCAGTCTCTCCGTATTGACTACGGAAAAATGGTCAAAATTTTTGATTGTCGGTGATCTAACTATCAAAGAAAAACATGTGTGCAAACAACGATATTATTTCCAGACGGAAATTCTATCGATCAATCTTCAATCAACATTTTTTCATTTCCCCATTTCTCGTTTCCATACATTCATCAAATCCTTATTTTCTAATTTTAAAAAATATACATTATTAACTTTGGAAAATGTTTCCATTTCTGATTCACGCATCACTATCTTCTCACATATTATTTCCATATGGAAATTCTATCGATCAATCATCAATCAACGTTTATTCATTTCCCCATTTCTCGTTTCCATATATTCATCAAGTCCTTATTTTCTAATTTTTAAAAATATACGTTATTAACTTTGGAAAACGTTTCCATTTCTGATTCACGCATCACTATCTTCTCACATATATCAGTCTCTAACTGTAAAGTAGTAAGAGAACAACCCCCTACGTATTAACCCCGAAGGCTGAAACCAACATCAGATCAATACCCAAACAGCTGTTCAACTTAACTAATCTTCAGTCAGTTTCTAATTCCTTTAACTCCATTTTAATTCCCATTTCAAACCCTATTTCCTTTATAAATATTTTATTAGCTAAATATTTACTTTAATCTAATTTTCACATAGAATGTGAAAAAATATTTCTTTATAAAATCAAAACAGTTTGATTTCGTATTTTAAAACAATATCTCAAACCCAAATTCTATTTATATTTTTATTTGTAGAATTATTCATACAAATTTTATTTCATTTCCAACATTTATAATCTCATCTATATTTCCCTATATAAATCCTTTTATACAATTCTATTCATTTTACATAAATCCTTTTATATAATTCTATTCAATTTATATAAAAATTTCATTTTCAATATTCACTTTAAAATTTTCCTTTTTCCATTTCAGTATTTCATATGGTATTTAAAATACCAAATAACTTGACCAGTGTCATCATAATCAATCACAGATTTTATATCACATCATATATCACAATATATGAAAACAAGCAGTATTATAATATTGAGGAATCCAATTGGATCCCTCCAACATGTCTGCCCGCATTCACAGATGTTAAACAATATAAATAACATCGATTTCATTTCAATATGAAATATTTTGATAAACAGAATCAATATTTGATTAACGATTTATATATATATATATATATATATATATATATCATTGTCTATAATTTCAACTTATAAATCAGCAATGCAACCAACAATCAACACACAACAATCAATCATCATTTATCAATACTATATTATATTTATAAAAATATATACTATATAGAGTTAGTGAGATTTACTAACTTTGGTCGCTAATCGTTAAACGACGATTAACGTTCAACTGACCCAGTTAGCCATTTTATTCTACCATAAATCCAAACGAGCTCTAGATGGCTCCACACAAGTTCTATTTTGTTGTCTGCGTCCTCATCATTCCAACGTGACCGACCTTTCGTGATTATGATATTGTATGTGCGAAATATAGCGTTAAATATTTCCTATGCTATTTTTAATAAAACTAAATATTAGTTAAATAAAAATTGAACTTATATTTTATATTGAGCTTTAGTAAATTAAAAGGCCCATACCCCATTTGTTCAAGCCCAGGTCTGCATGTACCGCTAGAGTGATCATTCTTTCCTTTCCTGGAAAACTTCGAACATCCCCTTCCTTTATAATCCAAAACTGCCGAACCAAGTCAACTCTTTCTCCCCTTCTATTCCATATACACGCAAATCTCTTTTTATTTATTTTTCTCAAATTTTTTCTTGGGGTTTACATTTCTTCTCATCGGCCTACTTAACCAAATTTAGCCTGCTCCACCCACATTGTATATAGGAACAGTACCATCTCCTCAAACCAGAAAAGAAAGCCTCTCCTCCTGTATTCGCACATCCATTCTTCCTCTCCTATTTCACATACCATTGCGCCCCTATAAGCCTTCCATGAATACATCTTCCATCCATGCAAATATTCTGGTTGTGTCCCATCCAAACAATCACATACCATCTCTTCTTTACTGACCCACGCCCATTTCCACTCACAAGACATGCCGCTCAAGTTTTAACCGTGCTACAACAATCAACTCCTATTTAAAACCGTACTCCTGTGTCAACATCGCACCATCGAATTCTCCTTTATAAATTTTGGAACGCACTCCTTCTTTCTTGGTTAAATCAAAACACCAAACTCCAGAAAATGGTCGCACCTTCTACTAATTTGTTCTTCTTCATTCCAGTACATTTCGTGACCTACTGAAGGCATAAACTCCATGCTTTCTGACAGCATCCCACCATTTGATTCACCTAGACTGTAAAGCCCATGTCGCGGTTTCCCTTTCAGATCAAATGCCGCACTTCTTGCTCACGTTTCAAATATATACACGTAAGGAATAAGGAGAAAGAGAAT
Organism: Allium sativum; assembly: GCA_030737875.1. Classification (NCBI taxonomy): domain Eukaryota; kingdom Viridiplantae; phylum Streptophyta; class Magnoliopsida; order Asparagales; family Amaryllidaceae; genus Allium; species Allium sativum. Next base: position 612,666,823 of record CM060921.1, on the reverse strand, counting down.
GAGGACAGGGTTTTCGAATTTCATTGGGGGCTGAAGAAATAAAGGAGGCCTCGGGTATTTTATAGATGAAAGTTCCATCATGAAGAAGGAATAGCGTAAGGTAGGAGGTGACAATTCATGTTGGTGGCTGCATTTCTTTTTGTTTTATTTTTCTTTTATACATTTGTTACTTTATTGAAAAGCATGGTCTTCTGCTGCCATGACTTCGGCATTTTACCCTTTCAAGAAGAAAAATGATGGGGGAACGTGTTTATTTATAAATGTAAATTCCTTCATGGTTAAGTAATATGGTACAAGTAGGGAGAACACCCCCCCCCTTCACCATCGCTAGTTTTGCAGTGTTATATGTAGCGTTGAAAAGAGGTTGTACCCAATTCCTTAGCTTCTAAGGAAACGATTTATAAATACATATATATTACTTTATATTATATTCTACTCTTTATTCACGCGTGGAAACAATTCTTTACTTGTCAAGTATGTTGAATTGTTGATAGGCTTGTGTTAAAGCATGCGTAGCAGCATCCGAGTTTTGAGTATTGTACAGCATAAGTAGGATACCTTAGGTTGGTTGCACATGTTGGTTTTACAGAAGTACACTTTTGCTTGTATTATTTAATGTTTCAAATACCCCTTCTCCATGTTTGCAATGGAGTCATCACTTTTATAAACATAACACTTGGTATGATAGTATTCAAATAAATGATTTGGTTTTAATACCAAAAATACGGCATTTTATCAACAACCTAAAACCAAAGAAGTTACAATTCCAAACTTAAATTATTTTACGTATTAAAAGTTCTCATACACTGCTACGTACCATTATATTCATGTATGAGCGCTACAGACTGAAATGAAAGTGTCGTTGTGATAAGTAAGGTTCCACGATCCAAAAAATATAATAATATAGGTCTGTTAACTTATTCTGTGAAACCCCAAAATGTTGATATAGGGTGTAAAACACATCAAAATAAAATTTGTTTATTTTCCAAAATAAAATTTACAGTAAAATTCTAAAAATTAAATTATAACTACATTTAAAAGGATTTGTCCAATTTCGAAGCCAATATTTAATTATAATTAAATATATCGTTATGGCTTATAAACGTTTCATAGCAACTAATTTAAAATATGATCTGATAATAAATCAAAATCTACCCAACGAAATCCCGATTTTTCTCTTCCGTTAGAAATTTATAGTTCACCAGCTTTGAAGGTTTATTGTTTCATAGAAATTCGACTTAAAACGGACTATACATTCGTTTAAAGTTTGAATCGCCAAATCAAGAACTATCGCACCATTTCGAGCTCGATTATAATTATAATATAATTTATACGTTCAACTGTTGCTTTAAATAATGTATTCGTTATTATAATTCAATTCTAAACTGAATTAAATTAGTTAAATCATCTGATTCACACAACAATGTGAATTCTACTATTTCCGAAAATTTCGAAAATTAAATATATTATTTAATTATTTATATTAATTAAATATAAATATTGTTTAATTCAAGTTATCAATATCTCCAAATTGATATTCAATAATTAAATAAATTAGTTATTCAACCGTTTAAAATAGGGGACGTTACATACTTTCCGCCTTAAAATAATTTCGTTCTCGAAATTGCTAAGCTAGAGAACAAACCCTATTAACTAGGTTAAAATTTATTTGTTTAATTTTTTAACTTCAATTTCAACTGAACCAATTAATTTAATTAAATTATTAATTTTTTTCTTATTAACAAAAATTTTCTAACACTCGAAAAATTTCACCGGCGTCTTCTTTGTATGGCTCAATCAGTACAGCTACAACTCGCCTCTCTAGGCCTTCTCCAATTCTAAAGAAAATCAAATAGCCAAGCGGCTTGCCACCTCGGCCCATAAATCACCAAACTCATATAAAATAAACTTATACCTTTTTGTCGGGCATATCAACTTTATCGCTTCCATATGCTATCAACTCAGCTTATACGATTGTTATCCCAATCAAACTCCAAGCAATTCATTCTCAACACAATTATTCGCTTATACCCCCGCCCAATTCCATTTCAAACTCGAGTTCCATTATCAATTCCAAACTCCTAACTCATCAATTCAACTTACTTAACCTTGTTAAGTTCTATCTGCCTATTTCATTAACTAATTAATTTCTTTAATCAGTTATCTTCATCCGAAAATCACAATTCTGATTTTTATTTCAAAAATCAATCCATTTACTCAACCGAGTCCAATTATATACCAAGTTCCAATTTTACTCGATATTACTCCATTTCAATACAGTTTCCTCTTTACTAACTTCAACTCATTTTCAATTTGTTTTCACAAATTCCTTTTTAATTTGTTTTAATTCAAACAGCCTGTTTCTAGGAGTTTTAAAACGCTTAGTTTTTCTCAAAAAATCAATTATTCCTTTTTGAAATTTCAAAATAACTTGTTTTTCCAAAATAATTCGAAATCAATATCTTCGGTAGTAATCCGTCACTTACAACTCGAAAATGAACACTGATGATGTGGCCAGCGTCATCAGAGTTATTTCCCAGCGATAAAAGTGAGTTCAATACTATATCACCTTTCAAAACCAAATTTAAACATTTCCATTTTGAAATTATTTCAAAATATTTTTCACAAAGCTTGTAAAACAATATAAAATCTCCGGGGATTTTAAAATTCTCATATATTCAGTTCGATCCATTTATAAATACTTACTCAAATTTCCAGAGTAGTTTCAATCCTGATTTAAATTCAGATTTAATTCATTTGAATTTCATATATTTTACTTATATGAATCTTGATCGGCTATTTACATAACCTTTTTACTTTTATAATCTCATTTGATTATAATAACAACCAACACATTCTATATATGATAATAAGTCCACGAATACATTCCTTTTATATCAAAATATAATTTTGGGTAAAATTATTTCATTTACCCGTCTTTCAAAACATATTATGTCGGTTCATCGTATTCGAGTGTTTGTAAACTCCTACCGATACAGTGGATCAAACTGATCGACTAGAACTCATAAACAACTCAACCAATAAATCTCCACAATATAAAACAATTTTTATATCAAATAACAAATACGTTCACTCGTATATATAAACTCAAACTCAATCTAGGGTATTACTAACCCCATCTCTACTTGACTCACGCCACAGAGCCAAGGTAATTATTTAACCTTCAGCTCTGATACCACTGTAACGACTCGGGTTTTCGCGATCCTGGCTATTGACATAAACTCAATGTCGACTACTCAAGCATCGGAAATACTAGATAGTTAATGAAAGAAGTTAGAGGGTGAGAATAGATAAGATACAAAATTAGAATAGAAGAAGAAGAAGATCACAACAACAGAATCAGAGTAACACGAATCTCAAAGTGGAATGAACAATATATAATAGATACCTAATTTTGAAATAAAAATAGTATGTGTATATAATAACATTTATCATAGTACAACACTTACGACACTGTGGAAATAAACAATTGCTATAAAATCCTGAAGCCTCCTGCTCCAAGCTCTCAATATATCTGTAAAATCCAAACTACTTGACTGCTCGTACAAATTTGGACACCCAAGAGTTTAGGGAAAACGAAACAAAATAAACTCCAGGTCAGTCATAGGACTGGTGTGAGTAAACAAATTTCAAACAGTTTGAGGAAATAAACGATATCTCATAAGACCACGCCGTATAACACGGAACGGGTTTTCCCTTATGAGAATCCAAAACATTTGATTTAACTTTCAAAATCCTTTTGAAAGAAACAATAATCTTTATATCAATACATAATTTGATATTATAATAGTGTCTATCAACCACAACTAAATAATCATTAGAAGAACGCTTTCATCTCACGTTCCACATAAATTATATAAAATCAAAATCCGTGGGCACTTATTGGGTAATGAATTCCAACTGGCAAGGTATGGGACCACCTTCCGACAGTGTACTCTAGAGAGGAATACACCGAGTTCAACAAGAACATCTCGTAACCCAGGCTAAACATGACCGATCACTCATTTCGCTTGAGTGTACCGAATGTATTATCACCAACGATTGTGATCAGCAACCGTTTCCCAAAAGGGACAGCATCGAAATAGATTATAGAAGTAAAATGGAATTTCTCTAGATCAGGTGGAAATACACACTAATTGGCAGCTAACCACTTAGCCATGCGATCTACCCGATTTTATACCATTCCTGTTTGTGAGGCTTGAGGCTAAAACGTATAGATCACACATTTACTTACTTTGAATGTCACATCGTCATACCCACCAAATCACAAATTGATTTTCTCAAAAATACAATGGGTGTATAGCTAAGAGAAACGAATTCCTCCGCCACCAAACGTAAGTGCATTTGAAGAGATCAACTTTCGCGACATATTAAATATACTCTGTTAGACATTCTTCCATATAGGTCGTCCTGGGACTGGACAAACCGAAGGCACTATTCTGTAAACAGGACAGCCCTTGCATAACTCTGTCTTCAATTATCTTCATCATATTTGATTACAACGCTAATGCCATACGGAGTGGTTTTCAGATAATATATCTGATCCCGGTCTCTCCGTATTGACAATGGAAAAATGGTCAAAAACTTTGATAGTCGGTGATTTAAGTATCAAAGAAAAACATGTGTGCAAACAACGATATTATTTCCAGATGGAAATTCTATCAATCAATCATCAATCAACATTTATTCATTTCCCCATTTCTCGTTTCCATATATTCATCAACTCCTTATTTTCTAATTTTAAAAAATATACGTTATTAACTTTGGAAAACATTTCCATTTCTGATTCACGCATCAGTATCTTCTCACATATATCAGTCTCTAACTGTAAACTAGTAAGAGGACAACCCCTATGTAATAACCCCGAAGGCCGAAACCAACATCAAATCAATACCCAAACAGCTGTTCAACTTAACTAATCTTCAATTAGTTTCTAATTCCTTTAACTCCATTTTAATTCCCATTTCAAACCCAATTTCCTTTATAAATATTTTATTAGCAAAATATTTACTTTAATCTAATTTTCACATAGAATGTGAAAAATATTTCTTTATAAAATCAAAACAGTTTGATTTCTTATTTAAAAACAATATCTCAAACCCAAATTCTATTTATATTTTTATTTTCAGAATTATTCATACAAATTTTATTTCGTTTCCAACATTTATAATGTCATCTATAATGTAAGGTCCCGGAAAAAGTTAATCTTGGTTATCCGATATACAACACATATCGAACATCCAAGGATCGAAAATACCGGTAGTTAATGGAAGAAATTCGAGGGTGGGGAAAGATAAGGTAGAAACTTAGAATAGAAAAAGAAGAAGAACATACAACATCAAAGTAAACACGAATCTCACAGCGGAACGAATAAATATATTTCATAACATAACTTTGAAATATAAATCTGTACTTGAATATATATATATATATCATTTACAAAGTACAGCACTTACAACACAACGAAAATAAACAATAGCTATATGATCCTGAAGCCTCCTGCTCTAAGCTCTCCAAGTTTATGTAAAATCCTGACTACTTGACTGCCCGTATAAAATTAGGCACCCAAGAGTTTAGGGAAAACAAAACAAAATAAACTCCGGGTCAGTCATGGGACTAGTATGAGTAAAACGGTTTAAAACAGTTTTAGTCATTAAACGATATCTCATAAGACCACGCCGTATAATGGAACGGGTTTTTCCCTTATGAGAATCCAACAAAATCTTTATATCAAAACACATTGATATTATAATAATGTCTATCAACCACAATATAATAATCATCTAGCAGAAACACTTTCATCTCACGTTCTACATATATAATATACAATCAAAACCACAAGCCCGTATTGGGTAATGGATTTCCAACTATGACAAGGTATGGAACCACCTTCTGCTAGTGTACCTCTAGAGAGGAATACACTGGGTTCAACAAGAACATCTTGCAACCCGGCCACACATGACCGACCAGTCATTTCGCTTGAGTGTATCGAATGTATATCACTAACGGTTAGGATCAGCAACCGTTTCCCGAATGGGACAGCATCGACAATAGATTTTTAGAAGTAAATGAAACTCTAGATCAGGTGATTATACACCCTAATAGGTGCGACCTACATAGCCATACTACCTACCCGATTTTTGTCATTTCCTGGTTGTGAGGCTAGAGGTCACGATTATCTCTGACAGATCACACGTTTACTCACTTTGAATGTCATATCGTCATACCCACCAAATCACAAATTGATTTCCCCAAAAATACCATGGGTATACTGCTAAGAGAAACGAATTCCTCCGCCACCAAACGTAAATACGTTTGAAGAGATCAACTTATGCGATCTATTAAATATACACTGTCAGACATTCTTCCATACAAGTTGTCCTGGGACTGGACAAACCGAAGGCACTATTCAGTACAACCATCTTAGGCAATCTTTACCTAAGATTTATACAACAGCCCTTGCACTTTACTACGTCTTCAATTATCTCTGGCATATATGATTCGCAACGCTTATGCCAATACAGAGTGGTTCTTCGGATAATAATCCAACTGGTCTCTCTATATTAACAACATTAAAATGGTCAAAAACTTTGATATTCAGTGAGTTAACTATCAACGAAAAACAGGTGTGAAAATAACGTATTATTTCCAGATGGAAATTATATCGATCAATCATCATTTAACATTTATCTCTTTAGTTCATTAATTTACTTATCTCCTATTTCCATATATTCTAAAATCTTATTTTCTGTTATCAGAAAACATTTCTGATTCTCGTTTGGAAAAACATTTCCAAAAATCCTTCACTTGGTTTAAACCGATGTTTAAATCAAACATCGCCATGCCGACTCAAACCATTTCACTTATTAACTTAATTCACTTAACAATCATTCACTATCAAACCTTACCATTCCTTAGTTAAGAAGGAAGTCAATCAACTTGGGGTATAATTACCTCTCAGACCTTAACTGAACAACGTTTTAACTTCGAAATAGTCAAAGTTTATCTTTTAAATCTTTTAACAAACTTCCTTACGTAACTCTCTTTCGAATAAATCTCTATTCGATAACTCCTTTCTTCGAATAAATTATATTCGAAAATCTTTCTTCTTCGAATAACCTATATTCGAATAACTTTATTCAATTAACATTATTCGATTAACTCTAATCGATTTACTCTTATCAGTTAGCTCTATTTGATTAACTCTATTCAATTAACACGTTTCGATTAACTCTAATCGATTTACTCTTATCAGTTACCTCTATTTTATTAACTCTATTCAATGAACATGATTCGATTAACCCTAATTGATTAATTCTTATCAATTAACTCCTATCAATTTACTCCTATCAAATAAACTATATTTGATTAACCCCTTTCGAATAAACTATATTCGATTTACTCCTTTCTTTATTCGAATAAACTATATTCGATTACTCCTTTTAACTCTATTCGAATAAACTATATTCGATATCTCCTTTCCGAATAACTAACATTCGATAATCATTTAGAATAATAAATATTCGATAACTCCTTTCGAATAACAAATATTCGATAACTCCTTTCGAATAACAAATATTCGATAAATTCTTTTGAATAACAAATATTCGATAAATTCTTTTCTTCGATTAACCAATACTCGACGAACTCTATTTGATTAACTAACACTCGACTAACTCTAACTGATGTAACTCTAATCGATTAACTCACTTCGAATAACTATTTCGATTTAACTCTAATCGATTAACTCTAACTGATTAACTCTAACTGGTTAACTCTAACTCTAATCGATTAACTCTAACTCTAATCGATTAACTCTAACTCTAATCGATTAACTCCTCTAACTCATTTTGATTAACACATTTTGATTAACTCCTTTGATTAACTCTACGTCCATATTCAGTTTCAAATATTGATGTTGAAATCGATTCTTACTTCTCTATATAAGTCATGACTTATATATTCTATTTATCCAGTGATAAATATTCTACTTAATTTATAAAATATTGTTTATAAATTAATCTTCCCAATCTATTAGTTACAATAGATTCTATTTAAAATCTTTGCTTTAAATCCATATCATGTTATACCCGTGTGCAAGCACGGGTCTAAACTTTCTTGATGTAAACTTCTATTCATTTGCCAAATATTTCCTTATATGACATTCTTTTTCATTTCCCAATAAATCCCTTTTATAACTCTATTTATTTTCTAATTAAACATTTCCTTTTTAATTCTATTTGTAAATGTTTTATAAATATTTCCTTTCCACTTCTATTTGTAAATGTTTTACAAATACTCCCTTTTCAATTCCATTTGTAAATGTTTTACAAATATCTCCTTTTCAAATCTATTTGTATATGTTTTACAAATATCTCCTTCTATTTTATTTGTAAATGTTTTATTTCTCTTTTTCAAATCTATTTGTTTTACAAATATCTTCCTTTATAAAATTCCTTGATTTTATAAGTATTCCTTTATTTAAAATCCTTTGATTTTATGAATATTCGTATATCAATATACAGTTTGAAATCTTTCTTATATACAAAACATTTCGATTTTATATAATATTTTATTTCAATATGGTTATTGAAAATTTCCTTTTTCATCCCAGGGTTTTCTTACGGTATTTAAAATACCAAACAACAGTGATCGATATTATTCAAACACACATGATCAACACAGATTATATATCACATCATATATTACAATATATGGAAAATAGTAAAATAAATGTTGAGGAATCCATTTGGATTCCTCCGACGGGTCTCCCTGCATCCACAAATGTCAAAAAATATAATTAACATCAATTTCTTTTCAATATGAAATATTCTGCTAGACAGAATCAATATTTGATTAACGATTTATATATATATATAGTTATCGATAATTTCAACCAATACATAAGCAATTCAACCAAATAGTTAACACACAGCAATCAACAGACAATTATCAGTTCTAAGAGTATGTTATAAAAATATAACTGTTCATAGTTGGTGAGTTTTACTCACATTTCGCGTTAACCATTAAATAACGATTTGCGTCTGTTGATTCAGACGGACAATTTATTTCGCTATAAATTGTAACAAGCCCTGATTCTCTCCTAGACAGTTCCAATGTGTAGCCGTCGTCCATACAATCCCATCGGATTTTGTTTCACTGAATTTCGATACTGTATGATAGAGTTACACATTTTATAAGTTATACGAAAATTATAAACTAAATTAAAACTAAAACTCTAAATTTGAATTGGGCTTTTACCCATTCACTTGGCCTAATACACCACACCCGCACCTTTTAGCCCAGACCAACGTGTACCCTTCTTCCCCATTCGATTTATAGTAAATCTTCTCCACCAAATGCCATAGCCGCATCATTCATAACCTCCCATTCCTCCATCCCATCATCGTTTTTCCAAACCGACACTTGCATTGAACTTCTCATCAAACCCTCTTCCACCTCAAACACTCAACCTCCATCTCGCAGGCAGGAATCACATCGTGTCCCACCCATTTGCCTCACTTACCAGTGAACAGCATCGACATTTTTTAATTTCAAAAAAAATCCCATAATTTCAAACAAACTACTATTTTCTCTCCTCAATCCATTTCTGAACTCGAATTCGAACCTTAACGCCTTCACTTCTCCAAAACACGAACCCTAAATTACGATGCACCATTTCCAACAGATGAAAGCAACGTCGAGCCCCGTAAAACCCATAGGAGGATGAAGGAAATCTTAGCAGGAATAGAAATACATATTTATTTTGATTTGTAGGATTTTATCTGATTTGTTATGATTTTGTGAACTCACGATTTTTACTGTAAGAAGTGGCGGCTTCTATTTTTTTGTTGCATTTATAAAGGGGATGGTAAGGCTAAGAATAGAGGGAGACGTGGCTTGGTTTTGGTTCACTTACAAATTTAGGATATTTTATTTAATATCATTTTATATTTGTTTCTGACTTCTAAAAATTCGTGTGGTCACATATGATACCCAAAAATCACGAAAATTGACATGCACCTTCAGTTCGACATTACGATCCTAACAAAACTGGTTTCGTCAAATTCCGACTCCGTTTTCTCACACAGCGTATTTTTAGCTGTCAAAATATCGACTATTTTTCACATTAAAATCCCGTACGGCCACATATTGACTCTAAAAATCATGGAAATTGAAATATAGCAATAATTTAATATTGCGGATCCAACAAAATTAGTTTCGTCGAATTCTGAGGTCGTTTGCAAAACTGGCTATTTTTAAAGCTCTAAGTAACCCATTTAAATATATAAATATATTTAAAAACAATCAAATTTAATATTTAAAAATAAATATTATCGTATAAATTCACAGCAGAATATCGTATAGCTCTAGAATATTCCTATATGAATTTCTAACTCGATATTTCAAATCCCACTTTAAATCGATATTCGATTTATAATGAAATTCCTTTTATATATCATTATAAATTATAAAGGAATTTCCACAGCGACTTTTCTAAAATTTGATTTGGACATAAATCAAAATCTACACGAAAAAATCCCGATTTTTCTCTTCCACTAGAAAAATATACTTCACCAGCTCCTAACGTTTCTTGTTTCACAGAAATCCGACTTAAAACGGCTTCTGTATATTCAATTGATGTTCGAACCGCCAAATAACGAACTGCAGCGCCATTTCCAGCTCGATTATAACTGTAATATGATTATACGTTCAAACTTCATTTATATAATATATTCGTTAATATATTTCTACTCTAAACTGAATTATATATTATACATTGTCTAGTTCACATTATAATGTGAATTCCACAAATTCTGATTATTTCAGAATTAAATATATTATTTAATTATTATTTTAATTAAATATTCAAAGTTATTTAATTAAACGACCATTATATTATCTAAATCACTATTTATATAATTAAATAAATTAATTATTATATCTCTAAAATACGGGTCGTTACATATAATTCCCTTTATATAATTCTATATAAATCCTTTTGTATAATTCTATTCATTTTATATAAATCCTTTTATATAATTCTATTCATTTTATATAAATATTTCATTTTCGATATTCATTCTGAAATTTTCCTTTTTACATTTCAGTATTTCATATGGTGTTTAAAATACCAAATAACATGACCAGTGTCATCATAATCAATCACAAATTTTATATCACAATATATGAAAACAAGCAGTATTATAATATTGAGGAATCCAATTGGATCCCTCTAACCTGTCTCCCTGCATTCACAGATGTTAATTAATGTAAATAACATCGATTTCATTTCAATATGAAATATGTTGATAAACAGAATCAATATTTGATTAACGATTTATATATATATATATATATATATATTGTTATCTATAATTTCAAACAATATATCAGCAATTCAACCAGTAATCAACACACAGCAATCAATCATCATTTATCAATACTGGATTATATTTATAAAAACATAAACTGTACAGAGTTAGTGAGATTTACTTACTTTGATCGCTAATCGTTAAACGACGATTAACGTTCAATTGATCCAGTTAGCCATTTTATTATGCCATAAATCCAAACGAGCTCCAGATGGCTCCACACCAGTTCTATTTTGTAGTCTGCGTCCTTCCAATGTGACCGGCCATTCGTGATTCTGATATAGTATGTGCGAAATATAGCGTTAAATATTTCCTATACTATTTTTAATTAAACTAAATATTAATTAAATAAAAATTGAACTTATATTTTATATTGGGCTTTAGTAAATTAAAAGGGCCACACCCCATTTGTTCAAGCCGAGGTCCGCACGTATCGCTAGAGTGATAATTCTTTCCTTTCCTGGAAAACATCGAACATCCCTTTCCTACATAATCCAAAACTGCCTAACCAAGTCAGCTCTTTCTCCCCTTCTATTCCACATACATGCAAATCTCTTTTTATTTATTTTTCTCAAATTTTTGCTTGGGCTTTACATTTCTTCTCATCGGCCTACTCAACCAAATTTAGCCCGCTCCACCAACATTGTATATAGAAACAGTGCCATCTCCTCAAACCAGAAAAGAAAGCCTCTCCTCCTGTATTCGCACATCCACTCTTCCTCTCCTATTTCACGTACCATTCTGCCCTTGTAACCTTCCATGAATACATCTTCCATCCATGCAAACATTCAGGTTGCGTCCCTTCCAAACAATCACATACCATCTCTTCTTTACTGACCCATGCCCATTTCCACTCACAAGACATGCCGCTCAAGTTTCAATCGTGCTACAACAATCAACTCTTATTTAAAATCGTACTCTTGTATCAACATCTCACCATCGAATTCTCCTTCATAAATTTTGGAACGCACTCCTTCTTTCTTGATTAAATCAAAACACCAAACTCCAGAAAATGGTCGCACCTTCTACTAATTTGTTCTTCTTCATTCCAGTACATTTCGTGACCTACTGAAGGCATAAACTCCATGCTTTCTGACTGCATCCCACCATTTGATTCACCTAGGCTGTAAAGCCCATGTCGCGGTTTCCCTTTCAGATCAAATGCCGCACTTCTTGCTCACGTTTCAAATATATACACGTAAGGACTAAGAAGAAAGAGTATGAGGACAGGGTTTTCGAATTTCATCGGTGGCTGAAGAAATGAAGGAGGCCTCGGGTATTTTATAGATGAAAGTTCCTTCATGAAGAAGGAATAGCGTAAGGTATGAGGTGACAATTCATGTTGCTAGCTGCGCTTTCTTTTTGTTTTATTTTTCTTTTATACATTTGTTACTTTATTGAAAAGCACGGTCATATGTTGCCATGACTTTGGCATTTCACCCTTTCAAGAAGAAAAATGATGGGAGAACGTGTTTATTTATAAACGTAAATTCCTTCATGGTTAAATAATATGGTACAAGTAGGGTGAACACCCCCCATCACCATCGCTAGGATTGCAGTGTTGTATGTAGCGTTGAAAAGAAGCTGTACCCAATTCCTTAGCTTCTAAAGAAACGATTTATAAATACATATATTTTACTTTATATTATATTCTACTCTTTATTCACGCCTGGAAACAATTTTGTACTTGTCAAGTATGTTGAATTGTTGATAGGCTTGGGTTAAAGCATGGGTATCTACATCCGAGTTTTGAATTTTGTATAGCATAAGTAGGGTATCTTAGGTTGGCTACACATGTTGGTTTTACAGAAGTAGACTTTTGCGTGTGTTATTTAATGTTTCAAATACCCCTTCTCCATGTTTGCAATGAAGTCATCACCTTTATAAACATAACATTTGGTATGATAGGATTCAACTAAATGATTTGGTTTTAATACCAAAAATACAGCATTTTATCAACAATCTAAAACCAAAGAAGTTACAATTCCAAACTTAAATTGTTTTATGTATTAAAAGTTCTCATACACCGCAACGTACCATTATATTCATGTACGAGCGCTACAGAATGAAATGAAAGCGCCATTGTGATGAGTAAGGTGCCACGATCCGAATATAATAATATAGGTTCGTTAACTTATTCTGTGAAACCCTGAAATGTTGACTTAGGGTGTAAAACACTTCAAAATAAAAAGTGTTTATTTTCCAAGATAAAAATTGCAATAAAATTCTAAAAATTAAATTATAACTACGTCTAAAAGGATTTATCCAATTTCGAAGCCAATATTTAATTACAGTTAAATATATTGTTATGGCCTATAAATGTTTCATAGCGACTAATTTAAAATATGATTTGATCATAAATCAAAATCTACCCGACGAAATCCCGATTTTTCTCTTCTGTTAGAAATATATAGTTCACCAGATCCGAACGTTTCTTGTTTCATAGAAATCCGACTTAAAACGGATTCTGTATATTCGTTTAAAGTTCGAATTGCCAAATCACGAACTACCGCGCCATTTCGAGCTCGATTATAATTATAATATAATTTATACATTCAACTGTCGCTTTAAATAATATATTCGTTATTATAATTCAATTCTAAACTGAATTAAATTAGTTAAATCATCTGATTCACACAACATTGCGAATTCTGCTATTTCCAACAATTTTGAAAATTAAATATATTATTTAATTATTTATATTAATTAAATATAAATATTATTTAATTCAAGTTATTAATATCGCCAAATCGATATTCAATAATTAAATAAATTAATTATTCAACCATGTAAAATATGGGGCGTTAAAAAAGAGGAGGCGCCGCCTCGAGTAAATCGATGAATAACATCCGCGATTTGAGATTCATTACCAAAAGCGGGCAACTGATTCAAGTTATCCAAAGCGACACTAGTGTCCCCAGTGTTTAAGACCATGTTAGTAACTGACTGATTAGCAATAAGAACTTCTGGTTGAATCCCAACTTCAGGAGCCGCATTGGGCATAATCCTTACTCCCGAAACAGTGGAAGCGCTGCCATCCAAACCTGCATGTAGAGGCGCTTGAACCACATTACCGATGTTAGAACTCGCAACTTGACCAACCAAAGCATCATGGGTTCGAGGGACATCAGGATTAGGGGTATTACCCCCCAAGTGTAGCAGAACGGCACTAGTCCAAGGATCGACGTCACCCTGCTATTTAGTTTGCGGGGTTACCCCTAGTCCCGAGTGGCGACTTGCGGAACACAAATACTTGTCCCGCTAATGACTGCCTGGCCTGTCGACCTTCCAGCACTTCCAAGTCTAGCCTCGATCCGAGCAAGAAAAGTAGTCATCCCTTCCTCATGTCGCTCGAGTCAAGCATTCAAATCCGTAGCTAAACCATTAACGATTTCATCCACATCCTCTTGAGCAACAAAGTTCGAGGGATTTCCAATCGAAGAAAGTTCGTGACTTCCTTCACCTCCAGTACCTTGAGCCTCAGTAATAGCGTTGATCTTCTTGCGTTCAGCCATAATGAAAAGCGAGCGAGATCTGTTTTTGAAATAAACTCAAAGTTGAATCAAAAATCCGAAGACCAACATCGAGAACCAAAGTCGAGAACTAAGACTGAAGAAGAAGTCGAAGTTGTTGCATCCCCTACTTGGCATGCCAAAATGTTGACATGGAAAATTGGTTATTTGCACACGCCAACCCCCAAATGTAAGTTAAGTAGTGAATTCACAATCCAAATATCCAAAGTACAAGAAGTGTAAAGGGATGCTCAACTTTTATAATGGTTCGGCACTAACGCCTATGTCCACCTTATAGTAATCATTCATCATAGATTTGTCGACTACAATAGAAGTTCGTACAATTTGAATGTACAAAATTATACAATAGAATAACAAATAGCTTGTTAATTCATAACTTTGACCAAAATGCCCTTCTTTTTCTTCGTTGAGCCAAGTGTGTTGGTATGAGAAATAATGTCCAATAAATAGCTTCAACGTCCAAGAAAATCCAAATATACCTAAAAGCGAGCCAAAAGTCCAAGTGAATGCCAAAAAGTTGTAGGCAAACTTCTGTGTGAAGTTTACAAGTCCAAAGCCAAAAGAATCACCATGGAAGCCATCAATAGTGCCTTGGAGCTCCAATCTCGTATGCCAAAGTGTAGCCAAAGTCCAATAATGGAAACCCCTTAGAATGCCAAGCAAGGGGGTATTTATAGGGGGTTTGCATGCATCAGCACAAATTTCGTATCCCGAGGGGATAGAAGTTCGTATCCTGAAAAACTTAGCCAAAAAATCGTATCGTGGTCCAAAAAATCGCATCCTGGAAAAGTGTGAAAAAACAGTGATCATACGAGATGATCACTTGAAAATAGCCGATCAGCACGCTATTTGGAGTTGCCAGATCTGCCTGACCAAATCCGCATCGCAGCTCGATCCCAAACTTTCGTATAGTGATCCCCCAGTGCACAACCACCTTTCGTATCGTATCACTGTGATGATCAAGGATTTCACATCCCAATCCGAGCCAAGATTTTGTATTTTCTGCCTTGCCAAGTTTATTCACATCGCATCCCCGTGTTGCACCCGTGATTCGGAGTGATCAACACGTGATTTCGCATCCAATCAGGGATGCAAAATCCTGGGATATGGAATATCCCTGGAGCCGAACCAATTTTCAGAGCGTTCCAGACCCAATGTGCACATGTGGTTTTGAGTGATCGTAGCTTGTCGATCACTTGATTTTGACGTGCCAAACCACGCTTTGCCAAATTGCCAGATTGAGTTGCGCAAATGATTTTCTTTGATCGCACCATGCCGCTCAACAGTTTTTGAGTGATCGTGGTTTTGCCAAAATCCAAAATGTTTTCCTTTGAAGAATTTTGCCATGTGATTAGGCTAAGGTGCTCAAGGATTTTGAGCTGATCGGACCAAATCGATCACATATTTTTACCGTACTGGATTT
Organism: Allium sativum; assembly: GCA_030737875.1. Taxonomy (NCBI): domain Eukaryota; kingdom Viridiplantae; phylum Streptophyta; class Magnoliopsida; order Asparagales; family Amaryllidaceae; genus Allium; species Allium sativum. Next base: position 612,650,471 of record CM060921.1, on the reverse strand, counting down.
TCCAAGTTTATTAACGATTTTTCCAATCCCATAACAATGATTTTGGGAAATCGACGATATTTCCAACCTTTTTCAAACACATCACGACTTTGACCAAATCGCTAAGTGTTTTCCGATGACATTCTCGAGACTCAAGTGCATTGCTAGCCGTAATCTTAACGTGTGACTGCTTTGCCAAAAAGCTAGTCAACATCATAATTCTTTCTAACTTTTTGATTTTCTACGTTTTGACTTTCTTAATCTCTATCTTTCTTAAGTGTTTTTTTTTTCTATTCTTGTGCATTCTATACACAAGAATCATTCTCATTAATTCCATAATCACAGATTAGACATCTTGAATCATTAAAGAGATTGTAGGAAGATTTATAATAGTAGTTAAAATAAATGTAGTATGAATACAAGCTGTTAGGGAACCCAGAATGCGGGTCTTAAGGCATGACTAACACTAGAAGGGGTGAATAGTGTTTGTAAAAAATTTACGAAAATCTTAAACTTAAATGATCTATTATATGAATTACACACAGTAGAGATGATCACAAACATAGAATCAAACACAAACATAGAATTAGATAAATATAAAATGCAGAAAAAGGAAAGAACACACTGGATTTTATACTGGTTATAATTACTCCTACATCCAGTCCCACGTAACGCTGGATTGCACAGAGTTTTATTATTATCAGTATCCAAGTACAATTCCATTGATTTCAAGGCTACGCGGTTAACACTGCTCCGAACACCCTTGATTCTATGGCTGCAAGGTTAATACCACTCCCTTTCCTTGATTTCAAGGCTATAAGGAACACACCCTTTCCCAAACACTTCCCAAATAATTACAATAGCCCTATAAATCTTCAGTAACACTTCAATTCAGAGAGCAGTGGATAGAGAGTGAGAAAAGAAGAAGTTTTACATAATTAGCGTAGACATCGACAAAGTAGAAGTGTAGAAATCAATAAAATGATAAAGAATAATGCTGGGATGAAGATGGAGAAGAAGATATATGAAAAAATTCGAAATCAACCCCTATTTATAAGATTTGAAAGGTTGCAACGTTTCTGAAATGTTACAAGTAGTGAAAAGACACTTCCTTTGAAAATTGAATTTCTGACAATTGTATGTCGACATACCCATATATGTATGTCGACATATAAACATATTTTTATTTTTAAAACTTATTTTTCAAATGTTTGATTACATACATTATTCTGGAAATTATTGAATTAAAACTTAGTGATATAAATGAGTATTCTAAAGTGTAAAATCATATGAAATTATAATAATATATTATATAAACATATTCATAAAATTATAAGGTTTTAAATCTATATAACTATATAAACTTATATATTAAACTTAAAACTTATATTTGAAATAATAAGTAAGAAAGAAAAATAATTTGAAATTAAAATTTGAATTTTGAAAATCAACATTTGAAATTTGAAAATCAGAATTTGAAAAACAGAATTTGAACCTGGAATGTTATTCAGAGTCCTTCATATAAACTAGACTCTATTACTATATTTGTCTTGAACTCTTGAAAACTTGATAACTCATGAGTCTTGAATCTCTTTTGAATTCTGAATCTCTTGGAACTTTAAAGCTGTGCAGTCTTCAGTATTTAAGTCATGTATACAAATCCTGCATATGTGTGTGTGTGTGTATTCTAGATAAAGATGTTAGTATATATTTTATAATCAATTAATAATGATGATAGAAATAAGGTTGTTGTCATCAAAACTCCATTCTCTAACAATCTCTTCCTTTTTTATGATGACAACCTTGATTAATAAAATATTCATACTTGTTCATTACCTTTTGATACTATCTGATCTGGTTCTTCTAATACTCCCCTTATCATCATCAATCCTACATACTCTCCCTTAAACTAAGTTTTACTCAACCTTATTTTATAATTTCTCCCCCTTTGTCCTCAACAAAAATAAATTCTAAATATATTCCCCCTAAATCATATATCTATCTATACATATCCTATGATTATAATATTTGATTCAATAGTAAAGTAAATTATTCCCCCTAAATTCATGACTATAAAAAGTAGAAATAAAATAACCAATTCAAGTGTTAATATTTACAAGTGTATCAATCCACATATATACACGTTTTAAATCCAAGCAATATTTACAAACAATATTCAAACAAATTAACATAAATTCAAACATATTCAAATCAAACAAATCATACCAGACAATCAAATGTCTCTTTGAACTTCTACCCATCCGTCTTCTCCAAAGATCAGATCTTTCTTGATGACCTCCCAATCTTCATCTTATTTTGTAAGTGGTGCTTTAGCAAGATTGTTGTCTTCGTCTCTGAAAAGAGAAGATATTAGCCAACGGATGGCATCAAGTGCTTCTCTTGTTGCTCACACATCTTTACTTGGCTCAATTCGAGATGACGCTGATTTATGGATAGGACGTTCTTGAAAGAATTCAAAGTTTCTTCAAAATTATCACTCAAATTATGTATTGGATTTCCAATAATTTGATAGTTTTAGTTAAGAATTGATTAGAGAAGAAAGGGAAACGATAAAGTAATTTTTTTTTGGAAGAAGTAGTTTTATATAGGGTCTGGGATTCGTTGGATTTGAATAGAAATGAGTTAGTTATTTAAATTTTGAACAAATTTGAAAACCTGGCAGTTATATGTCGACAGAGGGATAAACATATGTCGACATACATTTGTAATTTTTTGGAAATTTCCATTTTTCTTAATTAATTCTTATATATTATTTTAATTTATTTAATTCTGATGTTTTTATACTAACTTAAATATAGTTTTGGTATAAATAAAACACCATTCATTTCAACTTGAAAGCAAATCACCCAACTAATTACGAGACACTAAACACGAGAATTGAAAGCAAATACGATAGGTAATATAAACAAGATAAGCTTAGATTTTAGCGGATGATGACGAGGAAGATGATATTCCAAGTTTTCTTCCTATTTTGTCAATGAACTTAGACATATGAGTAAGCGTTTTTTGAGCTTCTTTTGGTTCTTGGCTAGTTTTACTTGATTTTGAACAAACGTCTATTTGGAAATGGTTCTAGTGTTGAATAGACACTCTACACTTTCCAAAGAAGTTTCTTCTTCTTCAGTATCCGTAGGTTCTTTTTCTTGTTGCATTCGATCTTGTTTATCTTTGAATGTCTCATAAGGCTTGAAGGTGAGTGGAATTTGCATAAGATGTGTATTTGTGGAGTCAGACATTTTTCTTGGTACAAATTCTTATCCCTTGAGATCAACTCTGAAATATTCGAAAATACGAGTAAGGTAAACTCTATAATAAAGAGTGTTTTCTCTTGTTGACATTTCTTTGGGCTTAAATTCTTTTAAATTCATATCGTCCCAATTGATGTCATAAGCACCAATAATAGCCAAGAGTGCTTTTTGGACTTTGAGAGTTGGGTTGTTGAAATTTCCGAAAGAGGAGTGATGGTATGTTGAAGGAGGAGGTTTACGATTCTTGTTTTTAGGCGGAAAAAGTGATTTTTGAATTCCAAGTGAGCATCGCTTTCAAATATGTGATGAAAGGTTTCCAAATCCATTTCATTGATTTCACATTCCGAAAAATATGTGCCTGTACTCTTGCAATTCAAGATATTACCCAAGATTTCATAATCTAAAACAATTTGAGTACCTTTTACGCTACTCCATACTTGATTTTCATCTCCTTTGTAAAAGCCATGATTTAGATTTGCATAGAACATTTTGATATGATTAGGATAACATACTTCATTGTTATCCCATGAATCGATTAGACACAAAACTTCATTTTCTTTGAAAAGAGAATGAAGATTGTAAGTTGGAAAATTTTCAAAGATGGCGAAGGCTGCATTATTGATTTTTCTATTTGCTAGGTAGTCAACATAGGCATATTTTGCTTCTCTATCATTGCAGAGATACCCTTTAATGGTTTTGGATAATATCATTGTTTGAGGAGTGCTAGAGGAAGCCATTAGAGAGTTTTCGAAGAGTGCAGATATGCAAAGAGTTGTTTGAATGTTGAATGAGAGAATAAGATTGAATAGAGATTGAATGGACACAACTTTTCTGAAATCACACCTTTTCAGACATTGGGAGTTAGAGGGAAGTTTGAAAGTTTAAACTTTTGAAATTCAAAATTTGAATTTCAATTTCTGGTCTATACGTCGACATGACTATTTATGTATGTCGACGTACATGTAGAATTTCAAAGGACATGTTTTGACTTTTTAGTTTTATTATATTATCGATTTATATTTCAGGTTCTATTATTTCTTGAATTAATATTAATCCTAACAAACATCCAAAATTTATTTTATTATTATATTTACTATTTATTATTATTTTGAATTTCAAATTTGAATTTTCAAGTTTGAATTTCAAATTTCAAATTCAAAACAAAACAAACAAACAAAACATCCATTCAACCAAAAAATTAATTAAGGTGTACCTGGTTTTTAGATCCATTTCTTCGATATTTTCTGAATTTTGAATCTTTGCGAAACACATATTTGAATTCCTGGTTTTTAGCTCTTCATCGCTTATGATGAATTTGAATCATCTAAAGTTGTTGCGTATGCCCTATTTCTTTTCTTTGACGAATTATTGTTGTCTATTTGCTGAGTAGTTTTATCTGGATATGGACACATTCTCTTAATATGGCCTGGTTTGTTGCAATTATAACATCGATTATCATTTCTTCCTGAACTTCCTTGATTATTTCTCTGAAAATTATTTCTCCGTTTGTATCTCAGAAATTTTCCGAAATTTCTTGTCATTAAGGCTATTTCTTCATCTTCTTCACTAATTGAGTCAGAACCATTTGTTGTCGCTTTGAATGCAATAGATTTCCTTTCAGTGGGCTTATTTTCCTTTCTTTTTTGTAATTGGACTTCAAATGACATCATATTCTCAATTAACTCCTCAATCTTCATTTCACTAACATAATTGGCTTCTTCAATTGTCAAAGTTTTCTGATCCCATTCTAGAGTCAATGAACTAAGTACTTTCCTGACTTGGTCCTCTTCTGAATAAGTTTTTCCCAGTGCAATTAATGAATGCACGAGCTCTTGGAATATGCAATACATATCGGAGATAGATTCATTCGTTCATTTTGAATAACCCAAATTGATTAATTAGCATTGATATCTTAGTCTGTTTAACTTTATTGGTTCCTTCATGAGTGACTTTTAATGTTCTCCATATTTCAAAAGCATATTTACAAACTAACACTCTATTAAACTCATTTATATCCAATGAACAGAATAGCATATTCATGGCTTTAGAGTTGCTTTGTGAAGCAGCATTTTGTTCATTAGTCCATTGTGCAAAATTAGTAGTGGGTTCGACATATTCAGTCTGTGTACTATTCCATGTGTCTAATCCTACTGATTGTAAATATATTTTCATTCTACATGCTTAATATGAATAATTACTGCCATTAAACAGTGATGGTCTAACAGTAGACTGACCCTATTCAAAAGAACTATTATTACCAGTGTTGGTTGCCATTTATTATTTTCGAAAATCAGATTATGAGCTATTTGAAAACTATGTTATGATACCAATTGTTAGGGATTGTGGAATGCGGATCTTAAGGCAAGGCTAACACTAGAGGGGGTGAATAGCGTTTATAAGAAATTTACGAAAATCTTAAACTTAAATGATCTACTATATGAATTACACACAACAGAGATGATCACAGACACGGAATCAAACACAGAAACAGATAAATATAAAATACAGAAACAGATAAATATAAAGTGCAGAAAAAGGAAAGAACACATCAGATTTTATACTGGTTATGATTACTCCTACGTCCAATCCCACGTAACGTTGGATTGTGCACAGTTTTATTGTTATCAATATCCAAGTACAATCCCCTTGATTTCACGGCTACAAGGTTAACACCGCTCCAAATACCCTTGATTCTACGGTTACAAGGGTAACGTTGCTCCCTTTCCTTGATTTCAGGGCTACAAGGAACACACCCTTTCTCAAACACTTCCCAAATGATTACAACAGCCTTATAACTCTTCAATAGTGCTTCAATTCAGAGAGGAGTGGATAGAGAGTGAGAAAAGAAGAAGTTTTATATAATTATAGTAGAAATCGGCAAAGTAGAAGTGTAGAAATCAATAAAATGATAAAGAATAATGCTAGGATGAAGAGGGGGAAAAGATGGAGAAGAAGATATATGAAAAAAAATTCAAAATCAGCCCATATTTATAAGATTTGAAAGGTTGCAACGTTTCTGGAATGTTACAAGTAGTGAAAAGACACTTCCTTTGAAAATTGAATTTTTGATAGTTGTATGTCAACATACCCATATATGTTTGTCGACGTATATAAATATTTTTATTTTTAAAACTTATTTTTCAAGTGTTTGATTATATATATTATTCTGGAAATTCTTAAATTAAAACTTAGTGATATAAATGAGTAGTGTAAAATCATATGAAATCATAATAATATATTATATAAACATATTCATAAAATTATAAGCTTTTAAAACTATATAACTATATAACTATGTAAACTTATATATTAAACTTAAAACTTATATTTGAAATCAGAAGTAAGATAGAAAAATAATTTGAAATCAGAATTTGAACCTGGAGTGCTATTCAGAGTCTTACATATGAACTAGACTCTATTACTATATTTGTCTTGAACTCTTGAAAACTTGATGACTCATGAGTCTTGAACCTCTCTTGAATTCTGAATCTCTTGGAACTCTAAAACTGTACAGTCTTCAGTGTTTAAGTCTTGTATATAAATCTTGTATGTGTGTGTATGTGTGTGTGTGTGTGTATATATATGTGTATATATATATATATATATATATATATATTCTAGATAAATATGTTAGTATATATTTTATATTCAATTAATAATGATAATTGAAATAAGGTTGTTGTCATCAAAACTTTATTCTCTAACACAAGCTTGTCTACTCCAGAGAATTTTTATGTAATGCCTATTCCTTTAAGCGAAGTGAGAGATTGTTGTTAACACAAATTACCAAGGAAAGATTTGGGATTGGATATAGAATAAGATGTCCAAACTACTATAAAAATTCTTATATGATTACTCATATTTGCTTATTTTACTATACTTTGTGATATAGACCTACTTAGATTAGTATATAAGCATTTATCATACTTGTAAGTTGTTTTATATACGATCAATCGCTTTACAACCCTTTGAAAATTTCTTCCCATTCTCGGCATTGGGCAGCTCCTATCTTGTCACGTAGGGTTGCAAACATGTTTATCTTATATAAGCTTTTATCATACTTGTAAGATTTATTACATACAATCCATCGTTTTACAACCCTTTGAAAATTTCTTCTCATTCTTGTCGTTGAACAGTTCCTATCTTGTCATGTAAGGTTGCAAACATGTTGAATCTCCCTCCCCCCCCCCCCCTCCTCCCCCACTCTTCCAAACCTCCCCATCCCCCAACTTAGAAAAAAAAAACTATGTGTTTTGCTGGCTTGTCTAATTAGAGAACCCTATCCTCGCATATCATGGTAGCTATGTGCAGCTCTAATAGAAACATGTAACCTACATGCATCTCCAGGATCGATGCATTGCTCTAATCAAGACGTGAAACCTATGAGCATTATGATCGTAAGATCTTGATTGATGTCTTGGTCTTAAGTGGGAGAGGAAAAAGTTGAAGCTATGTCTCATGCCTAGATTGGGAATTATGCTCTTCAAAATTGAAATTCTTCACAAGCCATTTTCCGCTTAGTTTCTCAAACCACAGGTGTCCTTCGGGTTGCGTGAACTCCATAGGCTCTTTGCGAGATCTTCACCCTATTGTGCTTTAGGTATGGTACTTTCTAAAATCTCATTGATTGTGTAAACCATGCATGCTATAACGAATACTCGCCTGGATTAATCGGCAGAGGGTCCACTGAATTTTGGTCGTGCCTACGGAAGCTAAAACATAATTTTCTCAACTTTGTTGTTCTCGTAGCCACTTGATCCAATCTTGCAATATCTATGGCAATGTTATTCGAATGATCATCGTTCATGCTAGAGATTGGACTGTCATTACTTTCCCTAAAATCACGGCTAGATTAGTTATCAAGGTCATCAGATGGGGAACCCCCTACAATTTGCATCACATGTAGAATCTGATGACCGGTCGGGATATCAATTTGAAGGCTCATATCCTCCTTCTAGGATTAATATATTAACTAAATAGTTTGTCCAACCTCAAACCTACATGTTGATGGAATTGTGAACTTATGATGTACCACGAGTTCTATCGATGGTTCTAGAAATGCAAAGCAAGTAATTTAGGCCAAATTTAGAATGATTCAATTAGAATATGTAAGTTCGTATTTTGTTCAATTTTTGTTTTTCTTATTACATAATGTTATTACAAAAATGAGGAAAGTAAATACATAATTTTCATTTCAAAAATTGCCAAACTGATCGATCTCTTGTGTCCTTGCATGCTTTCCTCTATAAACATCTATCAAGTTATGTAATGGCTATGCATGGATGTCTTGTCTTTCAAATATTATGAGTCGTTAGATGTTAGGGAATGATCTAGGCATCTTTTCTGATCTCCTTGCCAACGTTAGTCGTGGCCAAACTTACGATCCTAGATCAGCAAAGGCAGAGCAGTTGATCTTCTAGGATTGGAAGGGGATGTTAGGGAATGATCTAGGCATCTTTTCTGATCTCCTTGCCACCGTTAGTCGTGGCCAAATGTACGATCCTAGATCAGCAAAGGCAGAGCAGTTGATCTTCTGGGATTGGAAGTTTAAGGCCGTTGTAGGTTACGATCCTAGATCAGCAAAGGTAGAGCAGTTGATCTTCTGGGATTGGAAGTTTAAGGCCGTTGTAGGTACCTTAGACGACCCAGTCGGAGGACCGAGCTCTACGGTGGAGTTTGGGGTCGACCTTTATTATTTGTGTCCATCTCCTAAGCTTTTATTGACTGAGCCTTTTGAAGGGACGCTGATGAAATGAGTTATATGATGAAATCAAGTCGAACTGCGCTTGCACCGTCACGATCAGAAACCACCGCTCAATCATAGTCCGAATTCAAAATGGACAATGATTCTATTCTGCAGATGGTCACTGACGTACACAAAAATGGCAAATGCCAAAACAAGCAGCGCTTGTTGAACTCACTCGTTCCAGCCATGAACCATAATCATATACACTGGCATAAATTTAAAAAAACTCACAAAACTAGCAGAACAGAAAGCTTCAGTAACATAGACGACATTCCAATAATCAGGTAGCATCAGTAACATAAAGTTACATATCATCAGCCCCTCAAACACATCCAATTAAAACACCCTTCATATCGATGTTCAAAGGAAGGGAACCAAATAGAGTCCCCAATTACATCTGTTAATGATAAAATCCAACTACAACTAGCTTGATAAATACAAACAAGTTAGCATTACGATGAAATTTTATAAACAGCAAGAAGAGAACAACCAAGAGGATTATCCAATTCACCTAACTACTAACGATTACATCGTCGTCGTCCATTGAAATGATTTAGGCTTTCAGTTGTGAAGTAAGAAGCAATGGATATATGTGTACATGTATATATCATAAATCACTTGAACCAGGGACCGACCTAACCCTGCTTCTCCTACGCCGCCGCCGCCGCCTCTGTCCAACACCATCACCACCTACACCTTGACCATCTTCACCTTGACCAACACCACCGTTGTTGTCTCCACTGTCACCGTTGTCTTCGAGGCTCATAAGGCGAGCGCCCTCTCTCAAAAAGAAGTAGAGTATGCTCCTGCTTATGCCTCTACCACCATTCATTCCTTGGTCATCATTCTCTGAATCGCTCTCCCCATTGCTGTTGTTGCTGTTGCTGTTCACTTCGATAACATAGTCACCGAAGACAACAGACTGAGGCATGGTGGACCGGATCGTGCTTATCACGTCCTCCCTCTCCCTCTCGTGCTCCAACTGAGTCCATTTTTGTTGGAGGGTCGGGTCGACTTCTCGAGGTTTGGCGCATGGATGGGCTGACCGCACGTGCTTCTGCAGCTCCTTGTATGTGCCTATATATACTTGTTATCAAAGACCATAAAATCTTATATGAATTGGACCATCTTTTTTCAGCCCACTTTTCAAATCTTCTTGCAAAATTAGCCTTTGTCGAAACTGTATCTTACTATCTGAGTTTTTTCTTATCATCTAATGGCTTAAATATATCTCATCTGTGTTTTTTGTATTACTGTATGAACAAAAAACAATGAGGCGTTTATACATTTAATGTGATTTAATAACATACGAGCAAAATTTATAACATGTATACACATTAAAATATGGGTCATGTTATTTTAGATAGTTTGAATCAATTCGAATCTGATTATTAATGATTTAAATCCAGCTTTGCTTGAAAAATAAAAGAACTTCCAAAATCTTACACAAACTGACCATTTTTTTTCAGCCCACTTTTCAAAACTTCTTGCAAAATCAACCTTTTTCGAAACTGTATCTTACCATCTGAGTTTTTTCTTATCATCTAATGGCTTAAACATATCTTATCATCTGTGTTTTTTATTACTGTTTAAAGAAAAATCAATGAGGCGTTTATATATTTAATGTGATTAAATAACATACGAGCAAAATTCATATATGTATACACATTAAAATATGGGTCATTTTATTTTAGAGAGTTTGAATAATTTCGGATATGATTATTAACGATTTAAACCCAGCTTTGCTTCAGAAATAAAAGAACTTCCAATGACTTAAATTCTATTTTGGAAACCTTGCCTGTGTAAGAGCACTCGTCTTGCATGCAACTCCTCTCTTTCTTGTTGAGGTACTCCCTAGCGGGCTCCACAACAGTCCACCCTTTGACCTCCCCACGGCAAAGGGGACAAGCTGCAAGCTCAATGGTTTCGGGTTTTGGGTTCTCAGATACAGTTTTAGTGTAGGCCCTTTTGAATTGATCAAGGCAGTTGGAGTGGCGGTAGCTGGTCCCACACATGTAGGGTCTGCATCCCTTGTCGTGGGATGAGCAAAGCAGGAGGACTGCGTTGTGTGGGTACTCCATGCACACCGAACATGTTGCGTCCTCCCAGTCTTTTTTCTCCAATGCAAGAGCTGTTTTTGGTTTCATCATTGGGGCCGCTTCATTTTGAACCTTTAGACAGCATGAACGGAGAGGATATGGAGATGGCCTGATCCTACGTGGGACGGGGCGCCTGACTCTACGGCTGCTTCCATTTCTTTCCATTTTCTTGTTATTATAGTTCCTATAAAGTAATAACAAACTGATAGATGTCAGTGACATATTTAACAAACATTGGTGAATGACATCATTATTTCATTTATTTAAGGTTGTAATGCAAATTATGGCACAAAGAAAACTAACAGATGATAGTGCACGGAAAAACAACATATTCAACATCCATGTATAAAGGCTTCAAAGTATAATGAACATCATTGATACATAAATTTAATCAACGCCCTTACTTGAATAGGATATGTTCTATAGGCTCGGACTACCTCATCCTTTATAACATAAATTTAATCACCATAGCTCATGACTAGGGACAATATATACCTAAAATAGTATGTCTAAAAATTCAAGACGTGGATGCAATGGTTTATAATCCAATGTCAGCCTTTTAATACGTACTACAAGACGGTCGTGTGTAGGTTCTCCACAATGTGTATAACACCCTAAAAAATTCAATATACCAAAACAAAAGGCAGAACTGTAGAAGATTTTTTTTGAAATAGGCTTAATAATGGTATTGCAGTATTTAGAACTATTCATCTTCCGAACTTAAAAATGGAATAACAGGAGTATATTAATATGGTTAGTGAATATTTGCAAATGGTAGTGGAAATATGTGTTAGATTTCAGTAATGCAATATTTGCAAATTGAAGTAGATTTTGAAAATATTTTAAATCAGAATGGAATTTGGACTCAAATATATTTAGACCTGTCAATGGGCCGGTTCGATCCAGGTATCATAAAACCCGAACCTGAGTCTGATTGCAATAGTTGAAATCCGAGTCCATCCCGAACCCGCAGGGTATTTCAAACCAATACCCGGGACCAACCAGACGCCCCGTTGAGTAATACTCGTACACTTGACACAGAATATTTATGTTGAAACCATACTTTAAAATTACAACTTCACTAAAATTTATATACAAACAGTAGTAACATATGAAATGAACAGTGATATGGGTAAAGTTCACAACAAAAGTATGTAAAAACATTTACATGTGAAAAAACAAAACAGTAAACAAATAAAGACACTCGCGTTTTGATACGATAGAAAACAAATAGTCGGGCCAGACCACAACCGGACCGGATTTTGATAAACCCGTATCTGACAGTAATAGCAACCGGATCCGGTATGGATTGTGCTTGGGTAGTAAAAAGGTAAAAACTCATATTAGCATTAATATGGAGACGAGCTGGGCTCAGACCAAAACTCGTACCATTGACAAGCCTAACTATATTGCGTATTTTATAGATCTTGAAAAGCGATTTAAGAATATTAATTGCCTCCTTTAGTGCATTAATGAAAATACAAGCAATTATCTACATGGAAATAAATTATTATGAAAGATGGAAGTAATCGATCAATTCTTAAAGACATTTATCAAGGCTGCTAGAAACGTATTTGTATAGGCTTCGCTATGATTAGATAAAAGATGAGTAGCTTTATCAAGGTTTTGAAAATTGATATTTTATTTCCCAACATTTAGGGGGTTTTCTTCGTTATCTTTTGGTGAATTAATAAAGTTTTGTTCGATGGTGGTTGGCGGTCCTTAAAAATTATGGCTCAGCCAAGTAATACTGGTCCACATACTAATGTTTTTACTCTCTATGTCAACTTTTCTTCAATCTGTAATCAGTGTTCCACTAATCAAAGCATCCTTAGCTTAGAAGTTAAAAACTTGTACTAACCTATACAATACGAAATTTCTACCCTCTGTGCTAAGCTAAAATTTCGAGTATTTAAAATTTTCCTACAAATAGGACAACTCAAGCCATAATGTTCCTCCATGTTCCAAGGTTGTGCACACTCCTCTCCTAGTACAATTATTACTAACCAACGCAATGCTTCCTAATATAACTTGATTCAATTGGAAAACAATGCTTTACTAATTTCCATGAATAAGAGACAAGATTATGTGATGAAGCTTTTGTCCAAATTTCAGTACACCTAGCACGAAAATTAGCGATGAATTTACATTATGTGGCGACGCTTTCATCCTTTTAATTCTTTGAGTTGACACAATTTAAACTTACGAGCGTTACAACACGTGGCACATGTTGTGCGCATGAACTACGTTTTTCACAACTGTATGTGTCTAGCACATTCAAGAAAAATGACTTGAACAAAGTTTCAGTTATAATTTTCTTGTTGAAATCACATGTAGTCAGTTTGAGTTTTTATTTGTAAGTTGCAATATCTAATTTTGTGTTTGTTCTAACTTTTTATGTGTTATTGATTAATAAAAAACAATGTTGTAAAAACTATTTATTTGTTAAAGCATCTCCACCAAAATCCTAATGTAAATTACAAATTCAGCAATTACAAAATGTAATCGCACCATCCCCTCAACAAAATATGGGTCGGGCGCATGTTCAACAGGAGCCTGAGCTTCAGGGCCCAGTCAAAAGAAAAAAAACCTCAGGCTCCTGTTGAACAAGCGCCTGGATCTCAGGAGCCTGTTCAATAGGTGCCTGAAGCCTTTATTTAATATATAGGCGTTGTTTGAATAGGCGCTCCACCACGGCGCCTGTTCAACCAGCGCTCTCTTGGTTACGTTTTATTTTCGATCAATCTAAATTCATGCACTCTGTTGGAAGCTAATTTCAATGCATATATTACAAAGCTGTAATAATAGAGCATTGTTGAAGATGCTCTTAGATCCTATTTTAAGTGATACTAAGATTTGTTAATATCTTCGAAACACATTTGCAAAAAAAAAAGGGTTAATTGTTATATCATATTTATTCACGATTTACAAAAAAAAAAAAAAAAAAAAAAAAATGTATGGGTGTTGTTAGAATTTCATGGTCGGCCCGAAAATTGTGTTCATGTTCTAATTGTTAATAAAGATTTGATGTGAAAGACGTGGTATTTACTCGATGATTGCTGGTGAGTGCCAAGCATAAATACGAACTTATCACTAATTTATGTGGCACATACCATTAATCTTTGGTTAAATTGACATGTTGTAACTCTTTAGATCTCTAAAACACCTAGCACAAATTTAACACACCTAGATTAATAATTTTTGGTCAATATAAATCCTTTTTAATTCTTATACACATGTCACAAAAATCAGTCATAAATTTATAACTGAACTAAGCTTGTCAGCGGACCATATGGAGTTAGGAAGGCAAGAAAGTCACAATTGTTAATGTCAGCCTTTTTATACGTGATTGTAATGTAAAGTGAGTAGCATCATTATCTTAGAACATTTTTGGTTCTTCACTGTAGACCTGCCTTTTGGCAAGGCAGTCACATCACGAAATTTCATCTATCGAAGTGTTAGGATTTGGACATAAACTCAAGAGAGTCCGGATATACGTACTTGGAATGACAAAACTCTCAAATACATGTGCATGGGAAGCTTGGGTTCCGGATCGGTAAAGTCGGCTCAACCTACATCGATATTACTTTCTCTTGGCTCGATAAGGTCGGTCCGACCAACCTCAACACTGCACAACTTCCGTTCAAAGGGGCCCAGGTCGGTATGATTGGCTCAACATGGGATATCACCACTTCACCTCCACTCTCACATGGTTTGGTTCGGTAGACATCGGCTCGAACATGCCTAGTTTGGATTTGAGGAATCAGGTAGGAAGGAGAATGGGTTGGTTTGACTGTGTCGAACGGAGGTCGGTTCGATTGTGTCGAACGGAGGTCGGTTCGACTGTGTTGAACGGAATGTTGGCAAGCACCGTAGACCTATACTTTAGGCTAACAAGGTGGTCAACTACCCTTACAAGCTCGGATCGGGCGACACGCATCCATGCTCAGCTCAAACTGGATACTTTCAGAAAACTAAAGACCTACTCAACCGACCACCAGAAATTCGGATCGGTTGACACGTGGCTACATCGAGCCGAGCCCATCACCACCTATAAATACACACTTTTTGGACTTCTCAAAGGATGGTCTTCTTCTCCAGGCACTAGAACGATGGCATCACGAGAATTCATCGTTTTTCTCCTCTTTTCTTAAACACAAAAGAATTGTACGGTAATCTAACAATATAAACAATAGATTATAAAGTGGACGTAGGTTAAAGTTGAACCACTATAAAAACTCTGCGTGTTCCCTTATTTTTCAGTTATTTGTGATTGAACATATTCTGCGATTATATGTGATTTGTGTACGGTTTGTGCATTTGAGGGTTGATTGTCAAAAGACCGCATTTTGACGTTAACATCCACAATGTGTACATTATGTAGTCCAACACCTAAATTTTTCTTAATATACCAAAACAAAGGTAGAAGATGTTTGTTGTGGTATTTGGAAATATTCATCTTCTAAATTTAATAATGGAATAAAGAAAGCAGATTAAAACGATTCATAAGTAACGAGCTCTTGCGATCCTGTTCCAAATAATATACATCCTGCAATCTGAAAAGCCGTCTCTTTGTTAGGAACTAGATTTTGTTCCCAAATACTGGCTACATCTTGCAAAATCATCTCCTAGTTAGAACCTAATGATTGCACTCTTGTCTACAATCCCATTTTTGTGGGTCTGCCAATCTTCTATTGATTTAAAATTTCAGACCCAACATCTTACCTGCAACATTTGCCAGGATTCTTCCTTGACTGTGGCCAAATTGTTGTAAAAGAATTCTCTAATTTTGCATTTCATATTCCTTTATTAGTGTTAAAGCACATCCACAACAACATTGCATCTTTTTGCACACAATACGCTTGCATTCCTCTTTGTGCTACACCGGCATATTGAACAATACAATAACACATATGAATGAGGTTGGTGGTCATCAAAAAATAGTTCAGCCTATCAGGTAATCTTGTCATATAATACTACTTTTTTCCTCTGTGTAAACTATTCTTCATTCTGTAATAAGCATCCCACTGGTCAATGCATCCTTGGTGCACTTCATCAATGTGCAACTACTATATGCATTCTAGCCTCCTTAACTAAGCTTAAGTTCTGTGTACTCAAAATTTACACGTAATGTTCCTCCATGGTTGCAGTGTTGAGCACACTCCGTTCCTAGTACAATTAAAATTAATTGATCCATTCGAAGACAATGCTTTATTAATCACCACTGCAAAAGAGACTGGTGAAGCTTTTACCCAATTTCTAACACATCTAGTACAAAATTAGTGATAAATTTGCATTACAAGGTAAAGCTTTGATCTCTTTTGAACACTTTGACCTGTGGCTATTCATACTTATTAGATGTGAAAGAGGCAACATTTGACAATTTGCTCAAGATAACAAACACAAAAACAAGATTGTCGCTAATTTTTATGGTACAAACTAATAAATTTTGGTTGATTTGACCTCTTTTAAGTCTTAAATTTCTAAAACACCTAGAAAAAATTTAACACACCTGAACATTTTTTTTTTTTTTTTTGGTTAATACGACTCCTCTTTGACCATTTTAATTTCTGGTGCACATATCACAAAAATTAGTGACAAATATGTATGAATTATTAGCTCCTATAAACAAATTATGTGGTGAATTTTTTATCACATTCCTAAAACATGTATAACAAATTATTTGTGGAACTGCAAGCATTATCATTCAATGAAACATTTTCAAATCAGATTTCAACTCTATTATTTCATCATATTACATATACATTTTTATCTTTGGTTTAATGGGATAAAATAGATTAAAAATTGTATTAATAAATCCAATAATATGGAAATGATAAAAATATTTTGTAATTGGTTAATGGCAAGTTAAAATAAAAAAGAGATATCAAACATAACAAAACCAACAACGAAAAAATGAACCGACATGCCATAACAAATCCATGTAACAAATTAGTAAACATTGCAATATATGAATAAGTAAAAAAGCTAAGTAAAATGTGTACTATAGGCAAAAATGTATGACCATGATAAGTGTTCAGGTCAAAGAACAGAAAAATATGGCACAATTATGAGTGCTTGAAAAATTACTATCATAATCCAGCTATGCATGGGAATAATACTCAGATGCAACTGCAAATGAATGGCTGAGCTTTGTCGTAAACTAAGCAACTGTAACGTCACCTATCTCTGAATTTTGCAGTTGAAGGATGTTCAACCTTTACAGCTTATAAGCTTTGTTTTAAGATTACCTGTAGGCTAATGCAAGCTAACAAATGAACAATATTTAAAAATATTTTTACCCTTTAAAAACAAGAGCTTAAAACAACTCAGACTATTTTCTAAGTATGTGACCACCTTTAAGGATTATTTAGCAAAACATTGTCATTACTGTAGAAGAAAATAAAGTAGCTTGAATATAGCAGAGCAAGTCTAAAATCAAGTGAAAAAATGCTGTCGAAATACATTTCCCAAGGGAGAGAACTCAAAGGAGAAATCACAATAACCAAAAACTAATATAGCATGCACAATAAAAACTAGTGATAAACTTGTATTCAATTTTTTGACTCACGAGCAAAAAATTAAGCAAATGGTACAACTTTTACATCAAATAAGCATGAACATAGTGATATTACAACGCTAAAAAGGGATACTTCGTCAATATGATTTAGGCTTCACAAACAAAGGTGTTATTTCGAGTTTATTCTGACCATGTCAATAAACGAACATTGTAACCCCATTGAATTATTCATTCGGAAAAGTCTACTGCAAAAGACGCAGTTAAAGTAGAAAGCAACTGGCCCTGCGATAGTTTTTTGGATCTCCAAAAACAGCACAAGTAGAATAAACATGTTAACATAGAACTTCAGCATTTTGCATGTATAATCTAAAGCCTCTCATAGATCTCTTAAATAATGATGTTTGAAGCATTTGGTCATGAAAATCAACAAAGACAAATACTTGCGCTCTTTGCACGATTGAGTACAACCATTTCAGAACAATTCGCCAGCTTTGTTTTTGCAGCTGTTTTTAAAATTTAGTGGAACTAATTATCATCCAAACAAGTCTTCTGTGAATTACAAGTATTTTCTTTGCCCCAATCATATATACAAGCAAATTTACACTATTTTTGCCTCTAACGCTCACAGTTTCTCTCATCATGCCTCAGAATTTACTATAATAAAAGCATTTGCATCTTGCCTTGGTAACATTATCTACACTATGCACATATTCAGCAATCTAATTACAAATACTAAGTTACAGAACATCCAACTATGAGATAGCCAGCCAACGTAGAACTGACATAAAATATTACCCAGTATTCAGAGCTCAAATCGAACTTTAGCCATAAATTTTAATCAGTTGCTAGAAAGAAAATAAAATTCAACTTGACTATGCAGTTTAACTTATTTAGTTAAAATCATATATTCAAAAACCATTCCATCTCATAGTATATTCTTAAAACATGCTCATTTCACGGAATTCCCGAAACAATCCTAGATCTAACTTCGGCAAACCAAAACACGTAGTCCAAGATAAAATTTAGCTCAAAAAATTACCTGAAACTTCGCAGATCGAACTTAGTAGTAGATCCCAAGGAACCAAGTAATCAATTTGATGAATATATCAAAAAAGTAACAAACAATATGACAGGGTGAGAAGAAGAGGAATCTCAAAAGGGCAGTTAAAACAAATCACCAGCGGAAAAGGGTGACAGTTATCCATAAACATGCAAAAATCCAACAAAATTAATCAAATTGAAAAGGGATTAGATGGCAAAAATAGGTAGCGTATGCGTTAATCGCATAAATATCAAATCTTTATCCAACTTTAGAAGAATCGAAGCGAAAATACCTGAAGAAAATTGAGAGATCGGGAGGGCTTGAACTCGCTATACCGTAGGGGGGAAGCGTATAAATGGTGGGTCAGATCGAAGGCACGTTTTGAATTAGTGAACAGTAATTTCTTCACTTTGTTTCTTTTGGAGTAATAAACAGCTTTACGATTAATTACAAGTATGCTTCGTACACGATTCTTCCGGAAAAAGAAACGATAACGAAATGATTATGTGCCACAGCATTTTTAGTTTGGTAGATAACAAGGCTCCGTGTAGAAGGAGAGGATCAAGATTTTATTCGTCTTCCTTTTTGTTCAACTCCGCCCGTTTTGTATGAAGTCTGGATTGATGCAAGGACTTTTGGTGCATTTGTTGTGTGTTAACAAAACAATTATTACAGCATGTTCAACCTACCTCATAGCTAATGTTCATGTGATGTTTATGTGTCCATAACATTAAATCAATTTTTGTATATATCACAACGACATTTATAATGAGTATTGTTAATGTCACTCCAAAACCAGTTAAGAAAGTCACTTTTTATTTTTCTAATAATTTACTAGGAGAAGGATCATTTAACATAGTCGTCCCTTAACAATTTGTTAAATATAGACTAAAATGTTTTTTTATTATTTTACTGTAATTACATTTACTGTTCATTAAAGTCTAATCGTCTTTTTCTTCTCAAAGTAAACAATTTCTAACGAAATTTCTAAGTTTGAAAAAAAAAAAAACATGATTTCTACTCAAAAAAACAAACGGCATGTAGAATTTGTTGAAGAAATCACTGAAAATGTAACAAGTTACTAGAAAAAATATATGCCCGATTTATTATCATATATTTTCGGCATGTTATTTCCAAACTTTGAACTGAATTTCAGAATATTCTTGTTGATTTTGACCGTGTTTTGTGTATTTGAATGGAGGGTAAAATCGGGTTCTTTTATTTATTTTTTCATTTTATTTGACCCTCCCCCCCCCCCCCCCCTCTTAACAATTTAATTTTTAATTAAGTGAAAATAAAATATGACCTTTCCTTATCCGTTTTGGAGTGAGATTAACAATACTCTTTATAATTTCTCTCCAGTGCAAATATTTATTATTTATTTTTATTTTTTTGCATACTTGTCACTTTCTCATTTGTAGAAAATCTAAAAAATTATCTAACTCACTAATAATTGTATAGGTGCAATTCTTCACATTGTGATGTGCAATGTCCAAACTAAACATTGCACTTCACAATGTCATCTTTGAATTAAAAATTATATCAGCATTGGAGAAAACATTATAAAAAACATTTTCAAATTGCTTATATGGGTTGACACTACTTCAAAATTTATAATGGGTTGGAGATGCTCTTACGACTATCTCAATATTTCCAAATGTATCTTTTAATGATTCAAACAAATAACTTCAATGATCCATATTATTTCGAGTTTTCGGAGAAACTGGATACTTTAAAGTCTTGCACATAATACAAGAGTGTGTCACATTACAATCTAGTAAAATTAGCCATCCAAAACCGAACCCGACCTATAGTGTTACAGGTTCTAATCGGGTATGGTTCAGGTCTAACCCATTCTTCATTTGTTGGCTTTCGACACTAAATACATCAAAGTTGGAACTTTTGGTGATGGGGACTACTATTACTTTAATAACATCATGTAAATTATTCTAAATGACGTGAGACTAAAAGAATTCCTAAGCTAGTAGAAGAATTAATTAAATGGTTTAAGTTGGTTTAATTATTAAGATTAATCTTACTAATTAAGATTTAAAGTTAATTATTATTCATTAATGATGGTTTAAACTTAAGAAATTGTTTAGTGATGTTTTGATT
This sequence comes from Allium sativum, assembly GCA_030737875.1. Taxonomy (NCBI): domain Eukaryota; kingdom Viridiplantae; phylum Streptophyta; class Magnoliopsida; order Asparagales; family Amaryllidaceae; genus Allium; species Allium sativum. The sequence goes on along the minus strand of CM060921.1, from coordinate 612,629,701 downwards.
TACTAATTACTTAGTAATGATGTTTAAGTATAATTTATACTTAAGTTTTAATTAAGAAGTTAATTATAATTATTATAGTTAATTATCGTTTATGATCCGTCAAAGGATAAATTATTACTATTAAACTATTTTATTGAGATTTAAGGTTGATTATTTATTTAAAAAGAGTTATAAATAATTATTTTTAAATTTCAAATTTATTGAATTTTTAATTAATTATTAAATAAAGATTAATTGAATCTTTAAATTATTTATTTAAAGATTAACTACTGTTTAGTTATTTATTTAAAGGATAAGTAAATACTTAATTATTTATTTTGAGGATATATAAATAATTATTTGACTATGATTTTAGTAATAATTGTTTAAGAATTTATTTTTTTGGGGAAAAGTAAGTTAAGATTATTATTATTTTATTTTAAAAGTAATTAAGTTATTTCATTTTAATAAATGATCCTTTAAGTTAATTAATCTATTAATTAATGATGTTTTAAATTAATTGTTTATTTTAAATTAAGAGATTTAAATTGGTCACTTGTTTAGATAACAAGGACTATACTTGTTAATCACTTTCCATATGTGATTAGAAGTTAACCAATTTATTCAATAGTGAGGTTTAGACTTAAATGAATCATTTTTCCATATGTATATAAATTAAGCGGTTGTTATAGCTAATAAATTTATTAACTATAAGGTTTAAGATGAATCTATTAAGTTATAAATAAGCTTGAAATTCAATATTTGATCTTAGAAATGAATTTAAAGTTAATTGATCAATTTTAATAAAGGGATTTATTTGAGTAAAATAAATCAAGTTAAATATGATATCAATTTGTAAGAGAACGAATGAATGGACTATAGAACTTATTTTGGAATGAATTTCACTTTGAAATTGACCAACGTAGTTAGATGTTTTATAACTTGAGATAGTTAACTTCTATTGTTCTAAAGATGAAGGTGATGTCGAGTGAAGGTATAAGAGGTAAATGAATACCCCAAATTGAAGGATTTCATTTTTGTTTGAAGAATAGTATTAGTTTAAGATCGAAATTTGACTTTGAGAAATTAAATCATTATTTCCAAAAATTTATGTGTTGATAGATAAAGTCTTAAAAGTGAAATAAAAGTGATCTGGGTTTCTATTAGCCTAATAAAAATCAATTAGAAATGAGAAACCATCATAATTGGTTTTATTAACCCAAATTTGCCTATTATTATTTTCTACGACGGTTATCATAATAATCTGCTCATTCTCTGTTACTTTTCAAATTACAACACTGGTCATAATTTACTGCAAATTCTTGAAATTTGCCTAATTCGGTCTGACTCCTATTAATACTGATCTACAATTTATACACATATTTATGTAAATTTAGTTTTCTTTCATTTAATCCATATTTGTGAAGTTTACACTTTTTATTCTATTTTTAACATGTAGAAAGAGGATTAAATCTACGTTTATCAACCAAAATTTAACTATCTCGGCATGTTTAAGAAAAAATGTAAATAATTACAGAAATTGTTGGTAATAAGTAAGAATGTAATAAGTGCTAACGGAAAATGACAGAAAAATCAACTTTTAGAACTTGACTAAAAAGAAACTATAAGAAAGAGCACGGAAATACTTACGGAAAATAACTTAGAGAAAAATTATTAAAAAAATTGTAAAAGAGCATACAAGAAAATTTACAACTACTGCTCACCCCATTTCCCTAAATTACCCAAAAATATGAATAATTACAACACTCATCTATAGTCCTTAGCTTTTGCACGCATGTGCAGCATTTCCAAATCCCATCACTAGGTTAATTATAAATATTTTTAAATTTACAAATCTCTTTCCAAAGAAAATTTTAAGTTTAGGCCCGTCTCAGTTAAGAAAGAACTTAGGGGGAAAAGATTGTGTTGTGAGTGAATCGCAAGCTCTAGGTTCTTATTTATATTGGGGCTGATGATCTCAGGCCATCAGATTGGTTGATTTAATCCAGTCCAAATACGTCATTCATTCAGTTTCAACCCTCGAATCTTGAAAACAACGGACTAGGTGGCTCAAAAATCTTTTAATAACATTAGCGGTTCGTACCTAGATGAAATACCATCCACGTAGAAATGTGGGTCGACCTGACCCTATTGGGGGTCGACCCTTGTCATTCCTATACTTTTTCTTTTGTTTATAAAATTTTGAAATATTCTTAAATCTGATTTCCTTATTTATGCTAACTTAAATTTCAATTAGTTATATATGTAAATTGCTCTAAAAACTGCCACAGATTTAATGGTGCAACTCCCATTGATCAATTCTGTTAATTTCACAAAGTTGTTTATTTCTTAATTAGTTATTTAATTAATTATTAAATTTTAGGGTTGTCACCACTTTTTCTTCTTTCCCACTCATTAATTTTCCAATAATTTGAAAGCAAAATTCTATTGGGTTTGGAACAATGATTTAACTATTATGATGGTTAATGCAAGTGGAGAAGAAATTATAGGCTTTTTTGCAAATTTGAACTACATCTAAGATATTCAAATTGATAGAACGGTAAGAACTGTATTAAAACAAAACAGTGTGCTTTACTTTTATATTTATGTTTAATTAAATTTGTTGACATCTTACCTTATATGTTGTTGAGAACATGTCATGATAAAAAAAATAGTTGCTTCGGTTAATGATTAATGTTAATCATAACATCATATGTATTGATAAGATTTGGTATAAAAATATTTTTCTTAACAAACATAAATTTCCAATGAAAAAAAAATTTATTAAGGTCATGATGATGTTTTCTAATAGATGTATGTGGATAAAGAAGTATTATGCTAATTTAAACATTGTAACAATGTATCATTAATTTAGTTTACGGCGTTATATGCATGGGAACAAATAATGGATTTGACATGGTTTAGAATTAAATTTAAATCTATATACTTTATTATTTAACATGACATAGTTCATATTTAACGACTACGATATAGGTTCGTATGAATTTATCATACACTGAGATGGAACAAATGTAAAATTATATGTTATGCACTTAGATTTAACTTTAAAGACTTTTCATTTGTTCTAACATAGATTATTAACTGAAACGTAAGCATATAATGAGCTAACAAACTTATTGAAAGAAAATATAACCTTTTCCCTTCCATTTCTAGGAGGAGTTTAAAGGAATCTAAAAATCATAAATAGTAGTGCATGCAACAAGGTTAATTTAACAATTTATTTTGTTTGTTTAAGCATACGTTGGGCCTTTGCTGCTAAGCATATGCTAAAAATATTGATTTGCTTTAATTGTTTTTTACCGAGAATTTTATAAATAATAAATGCATGAGTTTTAAATTATCATGTTGTTAATTTATGAAACTAAATTAAGAGCATTTAATGGTACATTTAATTTATCAATGAAATGTTGTTTTGATTGAGAAAACATAATTGGAAAAATAATGACTTATGTATATTGATTCATGGAGTCAGGTTACTACAAGAAATAAGAATTTAGAATATCTAGTTCATATATTGGTCTTGAAGTTTTCCATCCTAAAGAATAAAAATGTTATCATTTCAAAGACATGAGTATGTTTCTGAATTGATTGCTATTTGAATATTGAAATCATTTATGTTTTCAGCATACTATTGGCTTTTTTGAATAAACATGTTTTTTTTTATGAGTATTCATTTTTTTGGTAGAAGCATTAACCTATATCATATGAGTTACTATTTATCATATTTTTCACTGACATAAAAATGAATGGTTATGCTATTTGTGGAAAAAATTAATTAATGATGATATTCATTGGTTGCTTGTTATTCTTCCCAACAATATAATTTTAAATGGAAGGGTATATAGAAAAATAATTAGTTTGCATTCCCATATAATTGATGTTTTTAATTCCTAACATTAATTGCCTGCAATCTATTACTATTTTAAAAATTGATTGTGAAATACATTATTATAGAATGTGCAAATATTTATTCATTAATAGGGTCATTTTCCTTAATATTTAAAACTAATTCAGAGTATAACATCCTGTAAGGATATTTGAAATAAGTATGCATTTATTATATTTATTATCCCTTTTTATTTACTTAATTGCATGATGATATTATTACTGGTCACAAACGTGTTTCAAGCAACCAACATTTATGTTCCCTTTCTGGAAAATAACTATCATAGGGTCGATGTACTAAAGTTAATAAGATAATTTATGAAAAATAATTATCATTGGGTATTCCATACTAACATGGTTCCTTGTGAGAAACTATAAAGAGTTATTTTGGATTATAAAGATATGTTATCACTCCACGGTTTTTGCATATATAAAAATTTATAACATAATTAGCTAATGAATGAATATCTTGAAGCATCATGTTTCTCTTAAATCATCAAATATACCATTACTTATGGCATGAGGAGTTGCGCTTATGCCTCAGTTTACGAACACTGGAATTTCTACTATATGTGTAGGACATCCATTTCAGATTTGGAACAATCAACAAACAATTAAAAATGGGCGAACTTGTCAAAATGAATAATATGAAAGAGAATTTGATGGATCACTTTTTAATTATTTTCAAAGGAAATTGGTCTTTTTCTTAAGTGGAATATGAATCGAGCATAGAATATGAGAAAATGTGAAGAATACATATATATGGTCTGATAGTGCAAAATGATTGAAAATTCCTGGTTTTGTATGTATGTTTAGTTGCTTTCATATAACCTATAATCATTTTTGGTGGCTTCAAAAAACACTTGATGAGTGTTGCTATTTGATATGATTTTGAAGCTTTCTTGCTTTTAGTTAATCCATAACCAAATTTTGGTGGTATATTTAACATGCGCTTGATGAATATTACTATTTTATATGAATCCTAGCATCGTTGATTTTGTAAAAATATGATCAATTTTGTTAGTGATTTTGAGACGCACTTCATGAATTTTTCTGTTTGATATGATTTTAAGGATATTTATTCCAGTATTATCCATAACCAGTTTTGAATGTGCTTTTAAGATGCACCCGATAGTTACCATTATTTACAACAATTTGAGTTTCTTTACTTTCAAATGTTCCATAACAAAATTGGTGGTGCTCTTGAGATTCATTTGAAGAACTACATTGCTTTTTTATTAGTTTCAACTTTGCTTTTATAAATTCCATAATAATTTTGATGGTGCCTTTGAGACGCATTTGAACGATTCTATTATTTTCCCGTTTACAATCCAAAACTATTTTTGATGATGCTTTTGAGACGTACTTAATGGATCATATTATTTTGTATACTCCATAGCCACCATTTGATGGTGTTGGCACACTTGATGAATATGTTGATTTATCTTAACTTGAGTCATTTTGGTCTTCTTATATGTTCCATAACTAGTTTTGGTAGTGCTTTTGAGATGCACATGATAGATTACATTATTTGTTTGTGTATACTTCATAACCAGTTTTGGTGATGCTTTTGAGGAGCACTTAATGAGTATACTAGTTTATTTTAATTTGAGCCAATTTGCTCTTTTTCCAATCCCTAACCAATATTATAGGTGCTTTTGAGACACACTTGATGGATATTACTGATTAATTTAAGGCAATGGCTCATTGCTAAGATATGATTCATAACCAGTATTGGCGGCGCTTCTGAGACACAGTTGATGAATTATGCTATTTTTGTGAGGTTGAAATTTTTTCTCTTAATGAGTTTGTAGTCATTAGTGATGGTGCTGGAGGAAAGCACTTGATGGACTCACCCATTTGGGTGTGAAGGTGCGTCGCCTTATGAGAAACTTAAGCTCTCTACAACACTCAAGATCTCACAAGGTAGGCGCATATGTATTAAAAACGCATATTAATCGCGAGTTTGTATAAATTGAAAGTGTAGTATGGATGGTGAGATATAAATTAAATCTTTGTAGTTCAAGAAGGAATTCACAACTCAATTACTTTTTGAACTCACTTTTTTAGTATACCATTAGTATTTATGTATGAGAGTTTCTTCTTGCCTAGACTATTTTCCTCCATTTTCTTTGTTTCCTTTATTCGCAGAGGATTGTTGGATAATTAAAACAAAAACCAAAGTCTTTTGGTTGTTTGTCCTTCTTTGTTCCTCGTTAATATGAACGTATTGTACTTAGTGGAGACTATTAATTTTGATTTATGAGCTTATATGAGAAGAAATGTTGTGTGTTCATTTCTTCTCTTTTAGAAAATTAAATTTATATAATATATGTCTTCTCATTTCATTTTCCTCTTTTATTCTCTTTTATTCTAGTTTTCTCTCCTAGAACAGAAGCTAAAATTTTATGGATAATTATCTTCTGATTCCCCTGTTCCTCTTTTCAATCTTCCCCATAAATTAAATCTCTCTCTAAATACTTAAAATGTTAGGTAGCATCTTATACAAATCTTCAATTTTTCAATGTTGAATGCACAAGTACGTACGATAGTTGTGTTAACCTTGGGAAGCAGACGACAATTATTGCTTGCATCATTGACGTGTCGATTTTCGCTTTGAAGGTAGTGACCTTATTCACAACACGACTTTTATTATCACTTTTTCTTTGTTCCTACCCATCAATTTTGTAACAAGTATTTTAAATAAGTTAAAGACATTGCTCGTGGTAATCATCAGAGTTTTTTTGGTCCATTGACTGTTAAGTAGTTAAGTTTGTTAATAGAATTGCGTTAGTGGCAATGGTGCTTTATTTATTTGAATTATCAATTGGTGTCATTCATTTACATTGATAATTAGTTTGTTTTATCTTGTTTTCTTACATTAGCTTATGGGTTCAACGTGTCATTGTAGCAGTTGTAGCAACAAAAAATAGAAAAAAGTGTAGGACCAAATTGCTCTAGAGGTGAGAAATATTCGGCTAGAACCAAACTAACCGGCCGGGCCTTTCTATTTTCGTCGTTTCGGTCCGGTTTTGAAATTTAATCAATTTGAGTTCGGCTTAAAAAATAAATTTTTTCGGTTATTAGTTTAACAAAACTTTTACTATTTTCTTCAATTTCATAATATTATAATAATTTAAATGATTGGTTTAGCAATAAAGTACAAGAAATAAGTCAAATTTTATCATCAACATAGAAAAATATAGAATAAAATCTCTTCAAACACATGAGTATGTTTTCTGTTGAGCAAACTAGTCATTTAAATATTGGAATCTCTTTATAGTTAAGTTAAATCTGTTACCGATCGAATTAACTGAACTTCATTCGACTCGGCTTGATTTTGATTTTTTTGGTTTAATTTGATTTAACAATTTTTACTTCAAAATCGACCAAACCAACTGAACGCTTATCCCTATATTATTCTATAGATTTGGCCACGTTAGCCTGTTATAAACTAATGTCAGCATTGTTTGCGTCATCAGAGATATAAAAAATGCACTAATGCTGAATAAACCTGCAAAATGAACTATGTATTGAATTTGCTTGAGTCGCAAAGTTCAAAGATGTAAAATACAACTGATGACATTATTTGTAAGATCTGACGATATGTGAATAAAGGAAGAAATAAAACCAAGTTTTAAGTAACCGATCAAATGTAGCAACTTTTTACGTTCAATTCCTTTTAAAATTATCATTTTGACAGGATGTGGTAGTTATATGTAAATTGAAGCACCGATTATAAGGCTAATTAAACAAAACATAAGTTAATGAGACCTACATGATAAACATAAATGAGGGAGAATAAATTATATTCAAAAAAGAGGAAATCAACAGGAAGATTTGTCATACAATACCAAATGAAAATGAAAAGCCTCAATATTCACCGTTAGTGCAATCTCATTTTGGATCACTTAAAATGGTGAATCATCATTCAGGGAACAATATCATTTATTAACATAACTGGGAGAGCTGTAGGTGAAGGAAAAAATAGGTAGAAAATGAGGATAAAAATAAAAGACATAGAAATCAATAGGGCAACTTGCAAAAGCACATGCATAATAATAAAAGCATAAGCACTTTAATGTGGGACTTATGTTCTTCCCTCTTCTTTCTCTCTTTAAAAACAAAAAAATGTGAAAAACTTGAAAATATCCAACATGCCTGCTGTCGGTGACAGCAAAATAAAGGAAGGAAAGCCGAAGTGATTCACAAGTCCGATGATTACTTGAAGTAATATAAATGATTTTTTTTAATATTTGATTTCTGTTATTAATTTCTTCGTTATAAAACCTCAATTTTTTAATGCTGATTAACAGTTAAAACTACAATTTGCGGCTGCAGTTTTGAACTGTAAGTACAGTTTCATAACTACAGCTTTCATTTATTCAACTGATTATTAGATAATCGTACTTGAAAATGTATAATGCAAGTATATGTTATACTGATACCTATATTAGTATTCTTTTTTTTTTTTTTGGGATCTATTATTGTTGTTTTTGAATAATCCGGTTTAGGCATTCATCCTGCAATATGTTGGATGCTTGCTCATATTTATCTCAAGCCAATATATAAACACAGCATTTGTTAAAAAAAATCAAAATGTTTTGGGTATAGGGGTTGTTTTCGAAGAAGGAAGAAAGAAAGAAAGAAAGAAGGGAAAATTTATTAGTCCCACATCTTGAGATTTTGAGAAGTATACAAGTATTTAAATGGCTTTGTCATGAAGGTGTTGGGGCCTTGGGGCACCAAAATGTATGCTTTGTTGTGAAGAAGAAAGGCATATACCACGTGCGCCGCCGTTCGATCGAGCCGAGTAGGGTCGGGTACGGGTTTTGGATCCAATAATAATATCTTTGGATCAATCGAACTGTAACAGGCATCAATTACAGTCTATTAAGAATCCAAATCCAAAAATTAAGGGAGGAACGTCAATGCTTTTAGGCTGTGGAAAACGAAAAGTTGTGTTGGTTCAAATTTAAAATGGTTTTGGTCGTTTTGGGATAGTTGTGAACTGTTCCAAACGGTCGCAACACTTCGTGAATAGACACCTCTTCGAACCTTATAAATAGGAAGGCCCAAAATAGTTTCGAACTCCATTTCTCTTCTTTTTCTCCAGACTCAATAGCGCCATTGTTGGCGCCAGAAGGTGTTGCAAATTATCAATTTGCAACGCTTCTACATCATTGTAGAGTACTTTTTCTTCTTGTCTTCATTCTTTTCTCCACAAATTGCATCCTAAGAGATTAATTCTAGAGCGATCTTGGTCAGATTATAGTCGTACAAACTTTGAATCCGATAACGTTGTTTCAAGGCTTCATAGAATCTTAAAAGTCGATAGTTTGATAATCCGTTTGTGTTAAGGACTGGGATGTTAATGATGATGGTTTTGATGATAATAACCTTATTCTACTATTATTGTTATAAAATATATACTAACTCAATTTCCTTATATATATATATATATATATATATATATATATGTATATGTATATGTATATGTATGTATACAGGAAACTACACAAGTATTTTATAATTGAAGACTGTACAGTTCAAAAGAATCAAGATTTCAAATAGAAGACTTCAAGAATTATAGAGTCAGTGTGTCTAGAAATTCTATTAAAACTCTGGTTAGAACTTGATTTTATTTTCAAATCTAAATTCTTATTTTAAAATATAAATCCTGATTTTTTTAAACTTGCTTATAAAATGATTTAAAATTTATTTACTTGATTTTAAATTTTGTTTTCAAATGGTTTCAAAATTACTTCCTTATTCAGAATATATATATATATATATATACACTTCTTTATTTTAATAAATATTTTAACTCCTGATAATTATTTTCTAAACTCCTGAAAACTAGTTTATATTTAAACCTATGTTTAACAGATTTTGAATTTAAATTTTATTTGTTTTTATAAATACTTATGTTGTTTAACCTCCTTATTTATATTAAGTTTTTAATATATATATATATATATATAGTTTTATATATTTATAGTTTCATATCATTTTATATTTGGTTTCTTAATTATTTTTGGAGTATCTTTTTGTAAGTTTTAAAATATATTTTACTTTTAAAAAGAATGTTTAAATATAAAGGAATTTAGTTTGTTTTAACTCTCGATTCACGAAAATTTATGTAAACATCATTTACTTTGTTTTAAAATTTATTTTTTGATTTCATACTAGAATATGTCGACATATGCTTTTATGCATGTCAACATACTAGCCGTTAGGGTGACCTTTAAATTTTGAAAAGATGTGTTGTTTGACTTCAAATCCTTTTAGAAACGTTATGACTATTGGAAACCGATAAATACCTTCCAGAATTTGATTGTTTCTATAAATAACCATCTTCTTCCTCTCTTTACATCCTACCATTATAATACCTTTATTTCTTGATTTCCTGCACTTGTACTCTGTCGATTTCAATAAAATCGTATCATTCTTCTTCTCTTTCAATTCTAAATCAAAATTTCTTTGAATTCAAGTGCTTCGCAAGAGTTACAGGCTGTTTTAATCAAAGATCTCGAGATCAAGTCTTATCGAGTCAATACTACAAAACTGATAAGAAAAGGGTATTATCCTGTCCCATTTAAAGTGATTGGGTGTGAGTCGCGTGACTGTGTCCCGAAAATTTATTGAATGTAAAGTTGTGACCCGAAAATCAACCATGTCTCGCTGTACTTGGAATCAGTTGAGGTATGCACTTGTAGCCATGAAATCAAAAATTGTAATTGGATATTATTGGATAAAAAAAAATTCATCAACCCAGTATTGTGTGAGACTGTACGTTGGGGAAATAATTCAAATATAATTTTCGAAGGAATTAAAAATAAGTGCTTTATTAAAGAATTATGTGATAAAGGCTATAAATTAAATTTGGAAAAAAATAAGTGCTTTATTAAAGATAATAATTCAAATATAATTTTCAAGTAATTAAAAAGAAAATATTTACATCTTAAGTATGAAAAATTCAAGTGATAATTTGTGTTTTTAGCCAATATATGTGACCCTTGGATTTGGCATAAGAGATTTGGTCATATATGAATTTCAAACATCTACCTAAAATCTCTAAATTAGATTTAGTTAGAGGATTACCCAAAATGAATTTCAAATTAGATAATTTATGTGATGTTTGTCAATTAGGGAAATTAAGAAAAAGTTTTTTTAAGTCAAAAGATGAGATTACAACATCAAATCCATTAGAATTACTTTATATGGATTTATTTGGTCCATCTCAAACATAATCAATAAACCATAGTAGATATGTTTTCGTTATTATCGATGACTTCTCTAGATTTACTTGGAAATGGTTTCTTAAATCTAGAATGATGCTTTTGAACTATTTAAAACATTTGCTAAAAGAATTCAAAATCAATTATCTTTGGAAATTAAAACTATATGTAGTGATCATGGTGGAGAATTTAAAAATGAAAATTTTGAGAAATTTTGCAATGAAAAGGGAGCTACTCATAAATTTTCTTTTCCATGAACTCTTCACCAAAACGGAGTAGTTAAGCGTAAAAATAGGATGGTACAAGAGTGTGTGAGAACTATGTTATCAGATAGTAATTTACTAAAAAGTTTTTGGGCTGAAGCAATCGCTATGGCTAGCTATATTTAAATAGAATTCTAAGTAGGCCATTTACTAAGAAAACTCCATATGAACTTCTGTATAAAAAGAAACAAAAGGTATCTTATTTTAGAATTTTTAGGAGTAAATGCTTTATTTTAATACTAAAGATAAATTAGATAAATTTGACCCTAAATTAGATAAAGGATATTTATTTCATATTCAAATAGAAGTAACAAAGCTTACAGTTTTTTATTTAAAAACTAATGCTATTGAAGAAACCTTAAATGTATCTTTTGATGAAAATTATAAAGATTTGAATCAAGATGAAGATGAATTTGATAATAATGATGAATCAAATGAAATAAATAATGAAATAAATCGACCTCATATAAGAATTAGGCTTTTAAGAGATCACCAAGTAGAAAATATTCTAGGAGATATTGAATCTGTAGTTAGAACCAGAATGAATTAAATAATATGAGTAACATAACATTTATATCAACTACTGAATCCAAAAATCCAAATGAAGCATTAACCGATAATTCGTGGATGCTTGTTATGCAAAAGGAATTGAATCAATTCTCCAGAAATGTTGTATGGGAACTTGTTCCTAGACTAGAGGATAAAACTATAATAAAAACTAAATGGGTGGATAAAAATAAAATGAATGAACTTGGTGAGGTCGTTAGAAATAAAACATGATTAGTTGCTTAATGATACTATTAAGAAGAAGGAATATAATACGACGAAACCTTTGCCCCCTTAGCAAAACTAGAAGCTATTAGAATTCTACTTGCTTATCACTAATCATAATAACTTTAAATTATTTCAAATGGATGCAAAAAGTGCATTTCTGAATAGATTCGTTAAAGAAGATGTTTATGTCGAACAACCCTCATTATTCGAGGATCAAAATTTTCTTAATCATATGTATAAATTAAGGAAACTCTTATACGGTTTAAAACAAGCTCCTAGAGCCTGGTATGATCATTTAACAACTTATTTATTATAGTCAAACTTTGAAACTAGTAAAGTAGATAATACAGTATTTATTAAACGAAATGGAAATGATAGTCAATTAGTACATACCTACGTAGATGATATAATTTTTCGGATCTACTATTAATAAAATAAATTAAGAATTCTCAGAAATTATGACCAAAGAAATTGAAATGAGTCATATGAGAGAACTTATTTTCTTCTTAGAATTACAGATTAGACAATTATATAATGGAGTATTTATTAATCAAGAAAAAATATGGTAGGGATTTCATTAATAAATTCAATATGGTGAAACTAAAGGGAAGCCCACTCCTATGGCAACTAATGAAGCCTTAAATAAAGATGATTCTTCAAAAGATGCAGATCAGAAACTTTAAAGGTATGATAGGATCTTTAATATATATTATTACGAGTAGATCAGACATAATGCGTAGCGTTTGTCTTTGCTCTAGATATCAAACATAACCCAAGGAAACTCACTTGAAATCCGTAAAATGTATTTTAAGGTATGTCAAACATATAATAGATTTTGGATTATTCTATCCAAAGAACAATTCATTTGATTTAGTTTCGTATTGCAATGCTGACTATACCAGTTGTAAATCAGACCGAAAAAGTACAAGTGGAACTTGTCACATTTTGGGTCATTCCCTGATTTCATGGCTTAGTAAAAAGCAAAATACCGTCTCCTTATCGACAACTGAAGCAAAATATATATCTGTTATTTTGGCTTGTTCTCGAGTAATATATATGCAACAAACTCTAAGAGATTTTGGTTTGAATATAACCAAATCACCAATTTACTGCGATAATACGAGTGTTATTAATCTATCTAAAAATCCTACACATCATGTTAGAACAAAACATATTGATGTGAGACATCATTTTCTAAGAGATAACGTAAATAAAGAAAATATTTCACTAGAATTTATTAACAAAGAAAATCAAATTGCAGATATATTAACTAAACCTTTAAACGAAACAACATTTACTAAATTAAGAAGAGAACTAGGAATTTATTCTCTAAACAAAGTAAAATAATATAATAATTTAATATAAATATAAAGTAAATATAAGAAAACTAAATAATTTCAAAAAATACCTATACATATCGACTAGGGAAAACGTTATGTCGATATATAACAGAAAAAAACTAAAATTAAAATTCCTCCAAAGTTAATTACAACTCTTATTTAAACTCTCCAATTCGAAAATTTTTCTCTGGAACAAAAATTCTGAAACACTAAAATAATGGCTTCCACTTCAAATATTACCAAAACAATTTCTTTTCGTCTCCTACGCCTTCTCAAGGTCCATTTCAACAAACAACGCACGCAAAGGTAATCAAAATAGAAAATTCTATGAAAGACAACCTTCAATTATTCGCTGAGAATCCACTTGTTCAACTCTGGATTGATAGAGAACAAGAGAAGCAAGGGAACATCATCGAGAATCTTCAGAAATATATAACGGATAATCAAGAAATTCAATTATTATTGAAAATTCCTCTAATATTCAAGTTCATAACTATTAACCCTCTTCTTGGCAAGAGTCTCAACGAGCCAGACCAAATCCCAAATGCACAAATGGATATAAGCCGCGCTTCAGGAAGCCCAGCAGACGCACGGTCCGAAGCAGTCACATATCGGCCCAAGTCCAGCCTAGTCAATCGACAGCTCACTCTGGAAGAATCGCTCTCCCAGTCGACCGAGTATCTCGCTTCCGTGAAAGGCGCGTCGACCGATTATCACGGGCCAGCGTGGAAATCTTCTACAGAGCCTCAGCCGCAACTTCCGAGGATACTATTTATAAACAGCGAAATCAGTCCCCAGCCGCTGTTCAAACCAACTGATGTGTTCCACGTGTCCAAGCTTTCCCGGAATGGCCGGATCATATTGCAACAGCCCAAGCTGCACTTTCCTCCTATAAATACCCCTAAGCTAAAAGAGAAAAGGAGTCTCTTCTCTTCCACCATCTTCTTTTGCACTTCGATTCTGGAGTTCATTCCTCTTAGCCTCTCCCAAAAAGAAGAAAGGAAAATAGCCATCATCTCTTTCTTCTTCAAATAAAAAAAACGTTGTGCTTGTAATCAAAAAAGAGAAATAATATATAAAGTGGACGTAGGCACCGTATTTTCCAAACCACTATAAAAATTCTGTGTGTGCTCCTCATTCTTTTTGCTTTTACTACATTTTATAATCTTTACTCGTGTGTTGATCGCACGATTGGGGGTTTATTGTCACTAGTAACCAACTTTTGATGTCAACACTTTTGGCGCACCAGGTAGGGGCTAAGTACTGATATTCCGTTAGAGCCTCTGCTCACTTCTGCTGATGGAGAACAAACGAAAGAAAGATGCAACATCCTCTCGTCCAGCAAACACTGATGCAGCCGATACAGATGCTGCAGAAGCAAGTCACGAAGTTTCATCTCATGACGACATGTCTCGATCCCTTACCCGGGATGACATGGATAAGATAATGGTCGAATTTAGAGAAAAAATGGCATCTCAGGGTAAACTCCTCGAACGACAGCTGTAGTTGATGGATCACCTTCTTGGTCGACTGGAGACAGGATTGAACGCTTTGACATCAATTCCTCCATCGGCCGAGACTGGGGCAACAACTGATCTTCGATCTGCACAGAATCAGGCCATTGATCAGGTTACACCTTTATTTCATCCTGGTTTGGTCTCACCAACCAATCCTTCACAACTATGAGTATCACTTCCAGCAACCAGCGCGGTGCAGTAGCAGAAGCCCAGAAGGCAGGCGATCGAGATCTAGGTCGTCTAGCGAATTTGCCCCCACTCTTGGGAGCAAGTCGAGCTATCGAACCAGTCGAGCTACCTCCGGGTCCCTCAGAATAAATGTCATTCCCATTACAATCTGGAATCTTACCACAGACCAGTCTAACCACTCTTCACCTTCAACGAAGAGCTGGTGCAGCCTTCCCTTCGAATGAGGGAAGCCACCCTACTATACCGGTCCTCACCGTGGCGGAAGAAAACGTTACCGTAGAACCTCCTAACCTTGCTCCAAACGGGGGCAACCCCGAGCCCCGAACATCACATGCTATGCTGGATCAGCCTAGACCCTTTGTTACAGGCATGGCTTAACCAACAACTCATCAGGTTCCAGAGGGGACATTCTACCCCGAACCACCTACTGTGGCTCACCTTCCCTCACACCTTCACTCAACTCTCGGAAGCCGACCCCACCAACGGCCGCCCTTTCGAGCATGCTTTTGCCAGATCCCCGCATAGAAGCTCTTCCAAATGCAGAGTTAAATTCATGGCAACGACTCCTCGGAGATGGGAGCCAACTTTCAAGCATTATTCGACGCTTCACTTGGGGCAACTCTTCGCAGCAAGACATAGACAATGTCAATCGCAGCCCCTTCACCAGGGAAATCAGAAATTCTCGAAACCCTCTAGACTTCAAGTTCCCAACTATCGAGCCATACAATGGTCGCACTGACCCGACCATTTACCTCATGCGATACATGCGACATGTGGAAGTACTGGGTGCATCGACCAATGTCATGGCTAAGTGCTTTCCCCTTTTTCTCACAGATACTGCCGGCATGTGGTTTCGGCAGCTAACAACGGAGTCGATCAGCAGTTGGAACAACCTGGTCACCCGCTTCATCGAACAATTCCGAGTGCATATCTCCCGACTAAAAAAGTGTTATGTTCTTGTCTACCATCAAGAAGCGATCCGGAGAGACGCTCAGGTCCTTCCTAGAAAGATTCAACGCGACCGTAGCATCTGTCGATCGACCCGAACCATCGATGGTACTCATGGCCACCATCGCAGGAGTTCAAAATTGATCAGAATTCTCGATCTCTTTAACCCGAGATCCTCCTAAGGATATAGACGACTTTTACTCCGAGGCCGAAAGATTCCTCCAACAAGAAGATGCCAGCCTTGAAATGGAGCGAGGTTTTTGTAGCCAAACAACAAGGTCCATTCAATTGTAACGGCCAGAATAAAGGAAGAGGAAAGGCCCCGGAGAAACCGAGCGCAGTGTGCGACCTCGAAATGAAAATAAATACGATCAGTACACCGAGCTCAACTCCTCTTTGCTTGATATCTATCTCGGCATATGCGAGTCCTTACCAACTCCAAGACCACCTCGACGAGAGCCGATCCAGATGGAACTCAATTCTGGCAAGCATTGTATATTCCACAACGTAGCTGGACATAATACAAATGAATGCCGACATCTGCGTTATCTCATCGTAGGGCGAGTCAGAAAAGGAGAGCTCCCAGAATATGTCAAAGATCGTGCCCTGGCCATGCCGCCGCGACCTTCTGCCCAAGCTCCTCAGGTCGATCCTCGAGCTCCTAGAAACAGAAAGGACCCCGAGACTAGCACTCGCGGCATTATCATTAATTATTTTTCTTTTCTTTTGATGTATTCCTTTCAATAATAAGGACACCTTGATATACACATGTATGGAGTTACGATTTAGCTCCTAGGCATGCTCTGAGATCAACTGATGTCCCTTTCTTTTCTTTGTAATAGTTAGTTAATAGTTATGAACTTTATTTTTCCAAATATCGATCATGTTTGGAAAACTCTAAGACGAGCATGAATAACGCTCGCCCCTTGTATTATGTGGTCAGCGCAAAATCCCACCACCCTTTCTTTTCTTCTAAACGCCTAGTCCCTTAACCGAGTGAGGCCATGTTTTCTAAATACGAAGTATAGATTATACTCCCACTTTTATTTTTACACCACAAGCATTCATAGCTCGCTGGACAAACTAACTTAACATGAGTCAAGCATTAAAAACACACTTGCCCTAAGCCGAGTATGATCAATACTCGCCACCTCTCTAAGCCGAGCATGGTTAATGCTCGCTACTAAGCCGAACCTGGTTAAGCGTTCGCCATTAAGCCGGACATGGTTAATGTTCGCTACTAAGCCGAGCATGGTTAATGCTCGCCACCCTTCAAAGCCAAGTGAAATAAAATGCTCGACCCATTAGCCTTCTCCAAAACGAGAATGGTTTATTTTGTATTTGCAGGAACTAACTCTCATACAAATGGCGATCATCACCTCGACCTTAATACGGTTCCTAATCTTTGTAGGTTTTCCGACCTTAATACGACCTGGTATGGTCATCGGTTTTCTAGCCTTAATAAAACACTGGAACTGTCAGTTCTCTGGCCTTAATATGGACCGGTGTGACCATAGCTGCTCAAGCGTCTGTGCTTCGGTTCAAATTTCAGAATACACCTCCCTCTACCGATGAAGATGAATTCTAAGGGGCAAAGTGTTAACCCCCTTTTTGGCAAGAGTCTCAACAAGCCAGACCAAAGCCCAAACGCGCAAATGGATATAAGTCGCGCTTCAGGAAGCCCAACAGACGCACAGTCCGAAGCAGTCACATATCGATCCAAGTCCAACCTAGTCAATTGACAGCTCACTCCGGAAGAATCGCTCTCCCAGTCGATCGACCGAGTATCTCGCTTCCGTGAAAGGCGCATCGACCAGTTATCTCGGGCCAGCGTGGAAATCTTCTATAGAGCCATTCCACCATATGTCCCGACTTCCAAGGTAATAAAAGTGGTCAAACCACATTCGGACAAAGCTCTACTTTTGATATGCCTTTCTGTGGAGGCTACGTCAGTCGCAACTTCCAAGGATACTATTTACGAATAGCAAAATCAGTCCCCAGTCGCTATTCAAACCAACTGATGGGTTCCACGTGTCCAGGCTTTCCCGGAATGGCCAGATCATATTGCAACAGCCCAAGCTGCACTTTTCTCCTATAAATAACCCCAAGCTAAAAGAGAAAAGGAGACTCTTCTCTTCTGCCATCTTCTTTTGCACTTCGATTCTGGAGTTCATTCCTCTTAGCCTCTCCCAAAAAGAAGAAAGGAAAATAGCCATCATCTCTTTCTTCTTCAAACAAAAAAAGCGTTGTACTTGTAATAAAAAAAGAGAAATAATATATAAAGTGGACATATGCACCGTATTTGCCGAACCACTATAAAAATTCTGTGTGTGCTCCTCATTCTTTTTGCTTTTACTGCATTTTATAATCTTTACTCGTGTGTTGATCGCACGATTGGGGGTTGATTGTCACTAGTAACCAACTTTTGACGTCAACACTTTTGGCGCGCCAGGTAGGGGCTAAGTACTGATATTCCGTTAGAGCCTCTGCTCACTTCTGCTTATGGCGAACAAACGAAAGAAAGATGCAACATCCTCTCGTCCAGCAAACACTGATGCAGCCGATACAGATGCTGCAGAAGCAAGTCACGAAGTTTCATCTCATGATGACATGTCTCGATCCCTTACCCGGGATGACATGGATAAGATAATGGTCGAATTTAGAGAACAAATGGCATCTCAGGGTAAACTCCTCGAACGACAGCTGTAGTTGATGGATCACCTTCTTGGTCGACTGGAGACAGGATTGAACACTTCGACATCAATTCCTCCATCGGCCGAGACTGGGGCAACAACTGATCTTCGATCTGCACAGAATCAGGCCACTGATCAGGTTACACCTTTATTTCACCCTGGTTTGGTCTCACCAACCAATCCTTCACAACTAGGAGTATCACTTCCAGCAACCAGCGCGGTGCAGTAGCAGAAGCCCAGGAGGCAGGCGATCGAGATCTAGGTCGTCTGGCGAATTTGCCCCCACTCTTGGGAGCAAATCGACCTATCGAACCAGTCGAGCTAACTCCGGGTCCCTCAAAATCAATGCCATTCCCATTACAATTCGGAATCTTACCACAGACTAGTCTAACCATTCTTCACCTTCAACGAAGAGCTGGTGCAGCCTTCCCTTCGAACGAGGGAAGCCACCCTACTATACCGGTCCTCACCGTGGTAGAAGAAAACGCTACCGTAGACTCTCCTAAACTCGCTCCAAATGGGGGCAACCCCGAGCCCCGAACATCACATGTTATGCTGGATCAGCCTAGACCCTTTGTTACAGGCATGGCTTGACCAACAACTCATCAGGTTCCAGAGGGGCCATTCTACCCCAAACCACCTACTGTGGCTCACCTTCCCTCACACCTTCACTCAACTCTCCGAAGCCGACCCCACCAATGGCCGCCCTTCAGAGCATGCTTTTGCCATATCCCCGCATAGAAGCTCTTCCAAATGGAGAGTTAAATTCATGATAACGACTCCTCGGAGATAGGAGCCAGCTTGCAAGCATTATTCGACGCTTCACTCGAGGCAACTCTTCGCAACAAGACATAGACAATGTCAATCGCAGCCCCTTCACCAGGGAAATCAGAAATTCTCGAAACCTCTCCGGACTTCAAGTTCCCACCTATCGAGCCATACAACGGTCGCACTGACTCGACCATTTACTTCATGTGATACATGCGACATATGGAAGTACTGGGTGCATCAACCAACGTCATAGCTAAGCGCTTTCCCCTCTTTCTCACAGATATTGCCGGCATGTGGTTTCGGCAGCTAACAACGGAGTTGATCAATAGTTGGAACACCCTGGTCACCTGCTTCATCGAACAATTCCGAGTGCATATCTCCCAACCAAAAAGTGTTATGTTCTTGTCTACCATCAAGCAGCGATCCGGAGAGACTCTTAGGTCCTTCCTAGAAAGATTCAACGCAGCCGTAGCATCTGTCAATCGGCCTGAACCATCGATAGTACTCATGGCCGCCATCGCAGGAGTTCAAAATCGATCAGAATTCTCAATCTCTTTAACCAGAGATCCTCCTAAGGATATAGACGACTTTTACTCCAAGGCCGAAAGATTCCTCCAACAAGAAGATGCCAGCCTTGAAATGGAGAGCCTCGAGGTTTTAGTAGCCAAACAACAAGGTCCATTTAATGGTAACGGTCAGAATAAAGGAAGAGGAAAGTCCCCGGAGAAAACCGAGCGCAATGTGCGACCTCGAAATGAAAATACATACGATCAGTACACCGAGCTCAACTCCTCTTTGCTCAATATCTATCTCAACATACGCGAGTCCTTACCAACTCCAAGACCACCTCGACGAGAGCCGACCCAGATGGAACTTGATTCTGGCAAGCATTGTATATTTCACAACGTAGCTAGACATAATACAAATGAATGCCGACATCTGCGTGATCACATTGAAGGGCGAATCAGGAAAAGAGAGCTCCCCGAATATGTCGAAGATCGCGCTACGGCCATGCCGTCGCGACCTTCTGCCCAAGCTCCTCAGGTCGGTCCTCGAGCTCCTAGAAATGGAAAGGACCCCGAGACTAGCACTCACGACATTATCATTAATTATTTTTCTTTTCTTTTGATGTATTCCTTTCAATAATAAGGACACCTTGATATACACATGTATGGAGTTAGGATTTAGCTTCTAGGCATGCTCTGAGATCAACTGATGTCCCCTTAGAATTTCTTTTCTTTGTAATAGTTGTTTAACAGTTATGAACTTTATTTTTCCAAATATCGATCATGTTTGGAAACCTCTAAGCCGAGCATGGATAACGCTCGCCCCTTGTTTTATATGATCAGCGCGAAATCCCACCACCCTTTATTTTCTTCTAAACGCCTACTCCCTTAACCGAGTGAGTCCATGTTTTCTAAATACGAAGTATAGATTATACTCCCACTTTTCTTTTTACACCATGGGCATTCATAACTCGCTGGACAAACTAACTTAACATGAGTCGAGCATTAAAAACACACTTGCCCTAAGCCGAGTATGATTAATACTCGCCACCTTTCTAAGCCGAGCATGGTTAATGCTCGCCATTAAGCCAAACCTAGTTAAGCATTCGCCATTAAGCCAGACATGGTTAATGTTCGCTACTAAGCCGAGCATGGTTAATGCTCGTCACCCTTCAAAGCCAAGTGAAATAAATGCTCGACCCATTAGCCTTCTCCAAAATGAGAATGGTTTATTTTGTATTGATACGGTTCCTGATCGTTGTCGGATTTCCGGCCTTAATACAACCTGGTATGGTCATCGGTTTTCTGGCCTTAATACAACATTGGAACCGTCGGTTTTCTTGCCTTAATATGGTCCGGCGTGACCGTAGTTGCTCGAGCGTTTGTTCTTCGGTTTAAATTTCAGAACACACCTCCCTCTACCGATGAAGATGCATTCTAAGGGGCAAAGTGTTAGCCCTCTTTTTGGCAAGAGTCTCAACGAGCCAGACCAAAGCCCAAACGCGCAAATGGATATAAGCCGCGCTTCAGGAAGCCCAGCAGACACATAGTCCGAAGCAGTCACATATCGGCCCAAGTCCATCCTAGTCAATCGACAGCTCACTCCAGATGAATCGCTCTCCCAGTCGACCGAGTATCTCGCTTCCGTGAAAGGCGCGTCGACCAATAATCTCAGGCCAGCGTGGAAATCTTCTACAGAGCCATTCCACCGTATATCACGACTTCCAAGGTAATAAAAGCAGTCAAACCACATCCAAACAAAGCTCTACTTTTGATATACCTTTTCGTGGAGGCCACGTCAGCCGTAACTTTCGAGGATACTGATTATGAACAGCGAAATCAGTCCCCAGCCGCTATTCAAATCAACCGATGGGTTCCACGTGTCCAGGCTTTCCCGGAATGGCCGGATCATATTGCAACAGCCCAAGCTGCACTTTCCTCCTATAAATACCCCCAAGCTAAAAGAGAAAAGGAGACTCTTCTCTTCCGCCATCTTCTTTTGTACTTCGATTCTGGAGTTCATTCCTCTTAACCTCTCTCAAAAAGAAGAAAGGAAAATAGTCATCTTCTCTTTCTTCTTCAAACAAAAAAGCATTGTACTTGTAATAAAAAAAGAGAAATAATATATAAAGTGGACGTAGGCACCGTCTTTGCCGAACCACTATAAAAATTCTGTGTGTGCTCCTCATTCTTTTTTCTTTTACTGCATTTTATAATCTTTACTCGTGCGTTGAACGCACGATTGGGGGTTGATTGTCACTAATAACCAACTTTTGACGTCAACAATAACCCTTTAGAAGAAGATGAAGAAGAAGAGGAAGAAAATCAAGGAATGGACCAAGATGATCAAGTAATCTACGTTGGCAAAGTATGTTTTGATAAGGATGGCAGTGTGATTGAAAAAAATGAAGAATTCTGCCTCCATTACCCAAATTGTCCAATCCACAAGTCTCCAATTTTCAAAAGCAACTAAGTTTCGTATATTCGCATATTTGTGTATTCATATATTTGTTAGTTAGTGTATGTAATTCATTTGCACTTTCTTGTATATTTGTAAACAACAAATTACCACAATTAAAGTTTGTGTTTATTTATCATAATCTTAGAGTATAGTTTTCTAGTTTGTTTTCTTAGGAAATGTATTAGAAATTAGATTTTGGCTTGGATTAGATTAGTTTAGTTATAATCATATTAGTCTTACTTTTAGAGTTATGCCTTTGTTTTAAGATTATAGACTAGTTTAGTACAATATATTTAGGGTTATATAGATTTTTTTGATGACAATGGGGAGAATTATAAAATAGGGCTTAAATTAAGGGGCAATTAGTAGTTCCAGGGGGATTTAATAAAGTAAGGGGGAGTAACCGAAGAATCGAGACATCAGGTATGAATATTTTGTAACCGAGGTTGTCATCATCAAAAAAAGGGAGATTGTTAAGAACTGGGATGTTGATGATGATGGTTTTGATTACAACAACCTTGTTCTACTGTTATTATTATTATAAAATATGTACTAACTCTATTTCCTAGATTATATATATATATATATGTATGTATGTATATAGGAGTTCTATGCAGGGATTTTATAATTGAAGACTGTACAATTCACAAGAATCAAGATTTCAAATAGAAGAGTTAAGTTTCAAGACTCATGATTATCAAAAAATTAAGAGTTCAAGAATTATAGAGTCATTGTGTTTGGAAATTCTGTTAAAAATCTGGTTAGCACTTGATTCTTTTTCAAAACTAAATTCTGATTTTAAAATTTAAATCCTGATTTTAAACTTGATTCCAAAATAATTTCAGATTTATTTACTTTATTTTAAATCTTGTTTTCAAATGATTTCAAAATTACTTCCTTATTCAGAATATATATACTTTTTAAAAAAAAAAAATTGGTCGACTTTATTACAATACCAATTATAAATTTCATATATATGCCTCGTCAAAACCTTGCAATCCCCCCTACTGAGTACCTTGCAAGGGAAAAGAGTACATATATATGAATTAACAACGGTACAAAATATAGAATATGCAATACAAATGAAATCGAAATTCAAAATGAAATAAATCGCTACTTCTTTCTCCTCAATCCCATATGCCTGATGCACTAAATTCATTATCAAATAAATCAACTCCCCATCTCGCCAAAAATTCCAAACCTTCGACTTTGTTGAGTTTTCGTTGTTCTGAACGAGGTAAGTAATCTATTTGATTATCTGCTGCAATTTGGTATAGGCATTGATTTTCCTCCCTGAGATGATCTTGGCATTTCGTTTACTCCAGATGTAGTAGACAGAACAAGTGATAGACCTGAAAGCTATGCCTTGCACTTGATCCTTGGTCTTGAAATTTGAAGTAATGAGCAGCAGTTCATCACCCAAAGACCCTTGAATGGAAGGATTGGGGCCGACTTATAGTTTGATTGAGCACCATATGAAGGAAGAATAATTGCACTAAAAAACAGTGGTTGGTAGTTTCATCGAACATATTACAGAAGGGACATAGGTGTTTGTAACAATGTCGTAATATGAAAAACGAGACTTAGTACCGAGACAGTCCAATGTAGCCAAATACGTGATGAAGGACATACGAGGACTGTTCTTAGAATGCCAAATAGGATGATAATATGGATTGAACACCCCTTTATTTCGAACTTTGCCAAAGCTTTTGAAAATATAAACTTACCTCCCTCACCACCATTCATAGTAATCAGTTAGTTTTGCCGTTTGGATCTATATTTGATTAATTTAGATAGCCAATTCTCTAGTTGCTGGATGTGATAAAGGAAGCAATGTATTATCTGAAATAATGGATGCCACTGTATCATATTTATGACTAATAACATGTAACCTTTGAAAGCCCAATATGTCAACCAGACATTTACAATTTAACCAAGGCACTAGATAGACTTCCAAGTGTCGAAACAATGACTTTGTTAAATAATTGTTTCCCTGAAGTACGAAGGCACTAGATAGACTTCCAAGTGTCGAAAGCATTGTTGTCTATGCTCATAGACCAAAATTATTTCCCGCTACAATACTTAGTATTCATCCATTTAGTCCATTGGTTATCTAGCGTCAAAAAGTTCCACATTAACTTAATAATTGCTGCTTGTTTTAGGTCTGGGAAGAATTTTAAACCTATGCCACCTTCCATTTTGGATTGGCATAATGTTTTCTCGACTACGTTGTGCTTGCCTCCACCCCAGAAGATATCGACGCATAAGGTATTGAGTTTATCCAATGCAAATTTTGGTGGTTGATATATAGAAAGCCAATATAATACTGCAGGAGTAATCATGGTGTGAATTAGCTCAGCGCGACCAGCAAAACTAAGGTAATTAACATTCCAACCTTTAAATTTCTTTTGCACTTTAGCTAGTAAAGTTTGACAATCTAAATAGTGGAAATAGGTAGATGACAAAGGAACCTCTAAGTATTTGATGGGTAGAGTGTGACGACCGCCCACAGCCCCTGCACTAACAAGAGGAATAATGCACTGAACAGTGTGCCAGGAAGCTATGGACAATCATCAGAGTAAGTAAATACAAGCAGAACCAGTCGTAAAACTCATAGTGCAAGGATAAAATGTAATAGAACATACGTAATAGGTAATAGTAGTGAAGCATCACATAGCAAACTTTTCAAACTTTCACAACACCCAGAAAGATTATCCCAACCTCATAGGAAATATCAACTATGTACATAAGGCCTCACTACAACACTCATAGAGCAACTCAAACCACGGAAACAGAAATACTAGATAGTAGTAAAAGTAATGCGCCAGCCTCCTGCTTGCCTTAGCACAGCAGCATTGTCCTCACTAATCACCTATCACCTGCTACGTAGTATGCCCATCCACAACCGAATGAACGACCCAAGGTAATAAGAGGAAACATAAAACCTTGAGTCATACAACAGTCTTAATGAGCGATAAAACAGCTAACAAACTTCAACAATAAAGTATATGAGCATGGATAGATAAACATACTAATCTACCCACAACACCAGAGAAGAACTTAACCTTATCTTCCCCACATCGGACAGTCATAGCCTTTACAATAAGCAATCCAACCATTCATCCATGAAAACCAGAACATCCATTCAATCATGGTAAGCACTCATAACATCCAGATTATATATATATCCCATGTAAACCATCCTAATTGAACTCAACATACCTCAAGCACAAGCATCATAGGCCTAAACCAATATCAGATAAACACTCAGGGAACATCTCCTTCGACGTTGGACGACCTACATGAGATGGTACAGAACAACCAATCATCCATGATTGACTCTGGTTATCACCACCAATCCTGCTTTGAAACCATCGTTAATCGTATGACAGCCAACCTTGTCATATGTTAAGGGCTAATGGTGACACCTGTTCTAGCATAAACTCCAAATGCCTTTCAACGATACATATGTATGCCCAACCTTGACAACTAGGCCTTTCAACGATACCCAGGGTATTCGACCTATAACCTGTCTATTAGGTGCCCCTATCGTACCCCTGCTTTGAGCCTGCTAGAACTTACAACAACGATAATCTCTCGGCCTTCTCATCTCTAGTCATCCAACCCGATGACTTTTCATAGCTCAAGCAACCATTATTCACCAACTCACAAACTCACAAACTTTGAGTTGTCACCTCATTCGCTGTTTTGCACCGATCAACGAACTAATTTCAACACTTCGAACCTTCCTACTTGAATTTACTTCGAAGTCACACCATCACCGACCCCAAAAAATAATTTTTCAAGCTCTTTTCTTCAAATGCAGATCACACCCGAAAATATAAATTTTCAGAAAATGACTCTGTGACCGACCCTTGGCCATGTTTGACCGACCCCTCACCTGGGTGCGCGACCGACCTTTTATAGGACCGACCCCAAAATTCATAACGACCGGCCGGTATGAACCCACAACCCTCTTGAATGCTCGACCCTCTCCAGACTAACCCGAACAGAAACCAATGACCAACCCACCTCCACAGAAGCAGACCGACCCAACTGGAGGCATCAGACCAACCCAACTCCTGGATACGAGACCGACCCAACCCAACATGGCATAAAAGCATGACCGACCCGATGTGGACCGACCCAATGTGGATCGACCCAACCAGATTTCTGACTTGCTTCCCAAGACACAACTTTGGCTCGACCTACCCACCATGTTCGACCGACCATGGCTTGCTCGACCTAAAACCTGCATCCTTCAATGCAACTCCAATTTCGACCAAAATTTCGCCAAATCAATACATTCGACGAAACCAACTCATCCGATTCATCCAATACGACCACAAGCATGACATGGAATCGGTAATAACACCAATATGTCAATTCCATCAATAATTATGTCAAATTCACCAAAATCACCATAAATGTACATATGAACAAAATCATGGATCTAACTTGCATATTCACATGAAATATCACAGTAATTACCTACCTAAACTTGCTAAATCAGATCATAGGGTGATTTAAATGGAAATGGAGTTACCAATGCATATATCTATGGGAAAACACTTGAATTTAGTGAAAAACATGATCAACTACTCATACACTTTATTGAATCCATGTGAGAGATGTAAACCACTCACCGATTCTTCCAAACAAGCAAAAAACAATGAAATAGGAATCCAAACAGCAAACTCCTCGCATCAAACTCCTTGATCCAATGAATCCTTGCTTTAATTGATTTGGATCTAGCCTCCAGTGGTGTAGAACTCCAATTTCCCTCTATGGATTTGGATTTTTAATGGTGGAAAGGTGTGATGACCCTAAACCCCCATGCCACGGAAGCAAGGATACTCATTGGAATATAACACATAAACAATAACAACAGAACAGAATCATAGAATTACACCAGATAAAGTACATCAAAGTTATACTAGAAATAACATCAACATCAGAGTTACACAGCATAACAGGATCATACTTAGTGCAGAATACAGTTTCAGCTTAATACAAAATGTCTGCAGCGAAATCAAACATAATATACTAAACGAAGTTTGAACAGCATAATAGAAATGATAGAGCCCATCTTCAGCTCCATAGCTATCCAGAATGAGTCTGCTAAAATTTGAATACAAGGCTGCCCGTGTGGAAAAGAAGGCACCCAAGTTTGCAAAGTGAAACAAACTATGAGTTAGTCATGAGACTGATATGAGAAATCTTACTTAACCTATCTAATAATAAGGCTAATCATAGGACCACGCCGCTAACGCGGAACGGGTTTACTCCATTGGATTGCCAGTGCATAAATCAAATAAATCATTTAAACAACGCAATGCTTTTTAGAAAAAATGAAGCCATTATAAGACTCAAGTCCCATCACACAATGCGGCACAAACCGACGGATAGAGTTTTACCTTTTAATGGCCAAAATATGCTTGATACGTATAAAATAGATTTGATATTACAATTAGGGTCTTTATGTTTTCAAAAACAATTTCAATCATAATGTATCAATCATAGACGATATAGATACCATATACTATGTCGCCATACTAGTTTTACAATCAAAACCGCACGGTGTCGTATTGGAAGTTGGATTTCCATCATGAACCAAGGCAAGGGATCGTACTTACCGTTTCGAGACACTCTAGCCCGTGCCTCAGGATTCAGACTAAGGTAATCCCTTAGGATCCACAGGGCCAGTCCACAACTTACGTCAGTGGATTATATATAATTCCTGAACAACACGTTTCCCGCCCTATGGGGTGTAAATCAAGAGCCACTAGGGACTCAAATCCGAGGTACCTCGCTTTCCATCATCCACATAAGTAAAAATGTCTGGGCTTCATAAAATGACACACTCATAGCTAGAAAGAAACACATGTTCTCCGTGGATCCTTCTCCCGTTTCTGGTTCATACCGGGGTGTGAGGCTCGCGAAGTAACGCTATACACAAAGCAATGCCAATTAAAGCTATGCTTTGATCATCATCCACAAGGCTCTGCTTTTCAACAAAAGCCTTAATCATTTGCATCTTGACATGCCACACTTACAATTCAAGCCATGCGACTGATATCTATCAATATGTAACCTCTGAGCTCGTACGTCTCAGAGAAGGGTGTTAAGCAAGAGAATAAATTCTCCGCCACCAAACAGATATATATTTAATAGAAATCAATCTTTACTAGATCTTTTTGGGTCTGAATGAAACCGGAGACACCTTATTCCTCGTTCCATATGTCCAATACGGAAGAGAGGCTCTCGCATATTTGGACAATCAATATGTACGTTTGGACAACTACCACTGTAAACCTTTCAAGGTAGCAGTTTCAACCAAAGGCATTAGTAGTCGTCCATTCGATGTGAAGATCACTGGTCTTCAACCACCGTCTTCAATATCTTTGACTTCTAATCGTCGATCAATTATTTGAAATGAGAATTAACTCGGTCTTTTCAAATAATTCGCGAATATATATAATTCAAATCAATTCTTTTCATTCCATATCATTTATAATATTTTATATGATTTATCGCTATTTTTATTTATATAAAAATAGCTTCTTTTAATTAAACGACGCTTCAGGTCATTACACGGCCCTGGCGCTGTTTTTATTAAAATTTGAATTACACATTTCTCAAAATCTAACCGTTGGATCTTAGCAAATTTTATATCGTTGGAAATATCTTTCCAAAGCGAACCCAACGGTTCCAGATTTGGGAAAATCCGATGGTCGGATCTCTCGGTATAATCGTTTAAAGTTACGATTCCAAATCGCGAACTACTGCGCTCGATTCATTTAATTTTAATATATATATATATATGTATATGTATATGTATAAATTAATTCGTTCGACGATTTCAAAACCATGTAAATTTTATACACTTCATACACATGTTAAAAAGAATATTTCTTTAACACACACAAATCTAATTCATTACATGTAAATTTAATTCATTTCATTTTCATATATTTTTAATGATTCCTACTTACATTAAAAAGGTGATTTTTAATGTAAAAACATTCTTATCAACCTATGAACATTTTAAATGAATCATACTTACATTAAAAATGTAATTTTTAATGTAAAAACATTCTTATCAACCTATGAACATTTTAAATGAATCATACTTACATTAAAAATGTAATTTTTAATGTAAAAACATTTTTATCAACCTTAACTCTTTTTAATGATTCCTTCTTACATTAAAAATGTAAATTTTAATGTTAAACATTTTTATCAAACTTGAACCTTTTTAATGATTCATTCATACATTAAAAATGTAATTTTTAATATAAAAACATTTTCATCAAATAATGATCATTTTTAATTTTTTCTGTTCATACAACAAAGATGTGATTTTTAATGTTAACATATTTTTAATCAAACTTTAATTTTTTTTATGAATCCTTTATACATTAAAAATGTGATTTTTAATGTTAACACATTTTAATCAAAGTTTAATCTTTTTAATGATTCCTTTATACATTAAAAATGTGATTTTTAATGTTAACATATTTTTAATCAAACTTTAATCTTTTTAATGAATCCTTTATACATTAAAAATGTGATTTTTAATGTTAACACATTTTAATCAAAGTTTAATCTTTTTAATGAATCCTTTATACATTAAAAATGTGATTTTTAATGTTAACATATTTTTAATCAAACTTTAATCTTTTTAATGAATCCTTTATACATTAAAAATGTGATTTTTAATTTTGAAATATTTTTATTTCTAATAATGATCATTTTTAATCTTTTCTATTCATACAACAAAAATGCGATTTTTAATGTTAACATATTTTTAATCAAACTTTAATCTTTTTAATGAATCCTTTATGCATTAAAAATGTGATTTTTAATGTTAATACATTTTAATCAAAGTTTAATCTTTTTAATGAATCATTTACACATTAAAAATGTGATTTTTAATGTTAACACATTTTTAATGTTAACACATTTTTAATCAAACTTTAATCTTTTTAATGAATCCTTTATACATTAAAAATGTGATTTTTAACGTTGAAATATTTTTATTCAAACTTTAATATTTTTAATGAACCATTTCTTATATATAATAAAAATGTAAATTTTTATTGTTTAACTTTTCTATTTCAAATATTGATCATTTTTACATATTCTACTTATTCAATAAAAATGTGATTTTTATTGTTAACATATTTTCTTCTTTTCAAACTATGATCATTTTTAATCTTCCAACATACAAAATAAAAATGTAATTTTTTATTTTTAACTTGTTTTTATTTTCAACTATGTTCATATGCAATCTTCTTACATATAAAATAAAAATGTAATTTTTATTGCTCAAACAATTCTATTTCAAAACATGAACATTTTACATATTTTGTACATACAATAAAAATGTGTTTTTATTGTTCAAACAATTTTATTTCATAACCTGAATATTTTACATCTTATATATATACAATAAAAATGTGATTTTTATTGTTCAAACAATTTTATTTCATAACTTGAATATTTTACATATTATATATATATATACAATAAAAATGTGATTTTTATTGTTCAAACAATTTTATTTCATAACATGAATATTTTACATATTATATATATATATACAATAAAATGTGATTTTTATTGTTTAAACAATTTTATTTCATAACATGAATATTTTTCAACACATGAATATTTTAGAAAATTTCGGCATTATAACGGTAAAGTAAATAAAACCAGTACTGTCCCTAGTACGGCTCCTCTACCATCCTAGACCTCGCGGCGATACAAGGTTTTCATTATTTTATAATTTCCACGATACAATTCATTTTCACAACACTGTGAATTTACCACAAACACATTCAATTTTATTGCAACCACAATCAATCACACACAATCGCAATCAAATTCACACCACAATACAAACAAGTCGTTCATGGTCTGTGGATGATGGTGTCGGGAGCTACTAAACTCTGTTTGCAACCTAATATAATTTTATTCAATTATTTTTGAATCAGAAATCTCACATTACTTTTTTATTCCTTCTAAAATTGTAGAAAGCTCCAAAAATTCTCCGGTCTCTTTTAGAATGTCGTGTACGATGCCAAAAGTCCATTGTCTCATGTTTCATAGAATTTCGTTATCGTATGAAAAAGATACGATTTTTATTCGATAAAATGAATTAGCAACGGTTTTAAAGTGTTAAAAACAGTTTAAATAAACTCTGTCGTTACCTTCCACTATCGTTCAGAACTAGGTTTTCAGATTTCTTCAAATCTGCTCAGCTTGGACACGACCAGACCAGACCACGACGTAGATCTAGGAGGCGCGCATCCAACGCGGGTGGTGGGGTCAAGTTTGATCTGATGTGGACGGCGGGGCGACGTGATGAATGGTTGGACTTCAGGGCATCGAATCTCGTGATACGGTGAATGATGGAGGCTGAGATAGGTATGGATGTGGAGACGACAAAAATCTCTACGAAATCCTCGGAAGTAGCAAGCGATTTCACCGAGTGGTTTGGAAGAAATCAAGAAGAGAAATTTTGAGGTGTAGCAGCCATCGTCGAGATTGGGAGAGAGTCGGGTTTTTACAGAAAATGAAACGAGATTTTACTGGCCCTTGATTTATATTTTATTATTTAATTTATTTAATTCCATAAAGGCCCGTTAACCCATATGAACTCCAAATCCAACCCAAAGACTATCGCGCCTAGCTAAATACCCCTATTTTGGACATAATGGAATATGTCTCGTAGGCCCATTCGACTATTTTAGTCAGTCTTTCTTTAAAATAAAATATAAAACATTTAATTACTTAATTTGATCGTACATTTTAATTTACCGGGGCCACATACTGACTCCAAAAATTCCCAAAAAATAAATATAGCTATGTTTTGATGATATAGCCCTAAAAAAAATTAATTTCATCGAGTTTGGAGACCGGTTGAAAAATGACCATTTTCTGGTCGATCCAATTCAACAGAAATTGCCAAACGCGGTTCAATTTACCACACTCACATATTAATTCCAAAAGTTATGGAATTTTAAACCTAGCAATAAATTGATATTCCGGATCCAACCAAAGTGGTTTCATCGAAAACAAAGGTCGTTTGCAAAATGGCTATTTATATGGGCTATATATTATATTAAATTCCATAGAGACTATTTCAAATTTTAAGCTGGACTTCTATTCCCGCTATGAAATCTGGATTTTTCACATTCGTTAGAAAGATATTGTTAAACAGATTCAAATATTTCTAGTTTTACTGAAATCCGATTTATTTTGAATCATGTACATTCATTTGAAATTTAAAATCGAATTTTTAAACTATCGCGCCATTTCAAGCTCGTTTTATAATTAAAATAAATATATACATTCTAACTTCGATTTAAATAAATTTTAAATCATTATTATTTAAAATAAATCATTTTAAATGTTCAAAATTCATTAAATTAACTAAAATAAAGATTTTAAATTGGTTCTGATTTTCTGGGTTTTTACAATCTCCTCCACTTAAAAACTTTTCGTCCCCCGAAAAGGAAGCAACAGTAAAGTAGGAAACAAAATGGAAAATGTAAAATATTGTAAATGTACCTTGCACCAGATCTAATCCGCGATGTCTTAATCACCCCTCGACGAATACTAAGCTTGGATTTGTGACATTCAACCATCACTTCCCTTCTGAGCACAGGAATATTCGAAACAAAAATTCGGCCTGATAACCTCAGAACTCCTTTGTTACCAATCTGGAAACTCAAGGGTTTGCCTTCCCGGACTCTTTTACTAATTCTCTGAATAAATTCATCATCCTTCTGAAGAACAGAGATTTTGTCAATCAATGAAGGCGTAATAATGAGACTAGCGATAACTGCATTAATCCTGCTATGGGCATCTGCTACAACATTGGCTTTCCCTGGAGTATACAAAATATCTAGATCATATGCCGCAAGAAATTCTAACCAATGCTGCTGCCTTAGATTGAAGGCCTTTTGGGTGAATAGATAATTCAATGGCTTATGATCTGTATATAATTCGAACTTCTCACCCAAAAGATAGTGTCTCTATATTTTCAAAGCAAACACGACGGCTAACAATACAAGATCATGAGTAGGATATCTATTCTCATGCGGCTTCAACTGACGGCTAGCATAAGCAACTACTTTGCACCTTTGCATTAATACCGCATCAATACCTTCAAGAGAAGCATCTGCATAGACTGTCAAATCTCGATTGCCATCAATAATAGTCAACACTGGAGCAGTATTCAACCTTAATTTCAGCTCTTGAAAAGCTGCCTCATATTCAGGCGTCCAATTAAACCTTGTATGCTTCTTGGTAAGCTTCGTTAATGGACAAGATAGCTTCAAAAAATCTTTAACGAATTTCCGATAATAACCAGCCAATCCTAGAAAACTTCTGACTTCTGTAGGCGTGCTAGGCTGCTTCCAATCCCGAATGGCTGTGATTTCACTTGGATCCACTGAAATTCCTTCCTTCGATACTACATGACCGAGGAACTTCACTTCTTCTTGCCAGAATATGCATTTAGAAAATTTGGCTTTTAAAACATTCTTTCTCAGAATTTCCAACACTTCTTCCAAATGTTCCTCAAGTTCGGCAGTGGACTTAGAGAAGATTAAAATATCATCAATGAAGACCAACAAAAATTTATTCAAGACATCACGAAATACTCTATTCATTAAACAAAAAAGTAAGCAGGAGCGTTATATAAGTTGAACGACATTACTAACCATCCATTAAATATGTCTGGACCTCTGAAAGTTGTCAAAGGAACACATTCTTCTGCAATGCAGTTGATGAAAAACTATAGCTAGGTCCATTCTAGAAAATGCTTGTGCTCCATTCAAGCGATCTAATAAATCATCAATACGTGGTAATGGATATTTATTCTTTAGTGTCTGCTTATTTAAATCTCGGTAATCCACACACAATCTGATAGTGCCGTCTGAATTTGAAACAAACACTACTGCTGCATCCCAATTCGAAAAGCTAGGCCTGATCAGCCTTTCCACAAGAGTTGTTTAGTTTGATTACTCTATTCTTCTTTCTCTTTCAATGTCATCCTTCAAATAGCGTGCATGACTGTCCTTGCATTCGGAACTAGATCAATCCTGAAGTCAATTTCTCTTCGCGGAGGTAAGCTATCAACTTCTTCAAACACATCCACATAATTCTTAACGACAGGAATATCTTCAATAGCAGTGGGAGAGACCTCAAGAGCAGCCCAAAATTCTTTTCTATCTGAATCTAAGCCTACACAAGGTATAACAATATTTGCAAGCTTTGTTTTCATTCTAACAACTCTTTCTGCACATTTAACTTCGGCCTCATATTTAGTTAACCAATCTAGCCCAAGAATGATATCAAATTCAGAAAAATCCATCACAATCAAGGTGCAAAAAAACCGATAATGGGAAAAAGAGACGGGCACTTTACAGTACAAGCCAAGAATAAGAGAACAACCGATTGGATTATGAACTTTAATCGATTCTTTAAGATTCCTTAATTTTAGATTTAGCTTCTTGACTGTATTACTCAAAATAAAGCTTTGCGACGCTCCCATATCAAACAATACCGTAACTGGAATATTGTTGACAGTAAGGGTCCTTTCCAAAACATCTAGCCTTTGCTGACTAGCCGAGGGTGCTGGAGCTTCTGCCACTTCATTTACATGATGTAACGACCCAACTTTCGAGCACATCGGATCTGTAACGACCCAAGGTTTTCGGCCCCGAAAATCGACATAAATACCCTTACCGTAACTCATGTCGATCCTTCAAGCACCGAAAAACTGGATAGTTTAAGAAAGAATTTAGAGGGTGAGATAAGAAAGAAAGAAATATTAAAATAGAAGAAAGAAGAAGAAACACCACATCAGAATCTCACAGCGGAACAGGGAAAATATAATATCAAATACCTTTATACAAAAGAATTTGTATATACATACCAATCATCAGAGTTCAAACATACAACTGCACAACGGAAATAACTTTATATATAACTAGTGGTGAAGCCGCCTGCTTCTAGCTCCTGAAACTCCAAGCAAACCAAACCTGGAAATACACTCGGTCTGACCCGAGCACATTTGGTTTAAAACAAAATACACCGGGTCAGTCTGGAATGCTATCAGTGATAAATTCATAGAAACACACACTGGTTTAACTTTGGAAATCCGTTAATGAAATCAAAGGATAATAGTAAGACCAGCCCACACATAAACACGGACGATTTTTACCTTACTATAACCCAAAACATTTCAGAAATCATAGCTTATTTTGATATTATCATAATGTCTAAATACAAATAATTAGCAATCTAGAGGAACTCTTGCATCTCACGCTCCCCATATATAGTATACAATCGAAAACCGCGGGCGCTTATTGGGTATTGGATTCCAACCTTGACAACGTATGGGACTACCTTCCACACGTGTATCTCTAGAGGCGAATACATTGGGTTCAACAAGAACGTCTTGCAACCCGGCCTTCACATGACCGACCACTCATTTCGTTTGAGTGTATCGAATGTATATCACCGACGGTTGGGATCAGCAACCGCCTCCCGAATAGGGATAGCATCGAAACAGATTAAAGAAACAATCGGAATTTCTCTAGATAGGTGATCATACATCCTAATGGGAGCGACCCACATAGCCATGCTGCCTGCCCGATTTTTGTCATTTCCCGGTTGATGAGGCTTGAGGTCAGAACACATCTGGTCATCATATACTTTGGATGCCACATCGTCAGATCCGCCAGATCACACTTGATTGACTTCCACCAAAAATACTCTAGTTATTTGGCTAGAGAATAACCATTTCTCCGCCATCAACTATGATATGTTTGGAGAAATCAACACATGTAATTCCCTTTGGAAATACTCTGTCAGACATCCGTCCATACAAGTCATCCAGGAACAGGATGAACCGAAGGTACTCTCCTACTACATCTCATATAGGAATCACCCCATGGATCAGTAGCGAGAAGTCCTTGTAACTTGTAGATTCCAACCATGACAGAACCCCAGCATATCTCTAGTTGCGATCTAGAGATTTTTAACGGTCCTTTCGTTTATGAAAATCCACAGTCTTTAATGCTCCACCACGATCATCTTCGATATCTCCACATATTTATTGGTTGGAATAGGTGATGGTGGCGGTTCAAAGTGGAGCTGAGTTCGGTTTTTCAAGCATGAAGGAGGAGGTCGGGTTTCTCAAAAAGGAAATGGTCAAAACGCGTTAATTTGTTATGCCCATGCTGACGTGGCACAAGACAGTAATTAAGGTAATGATTAAGGTATGATTATCTAATTATTTAGTTAATTTATTAATTACAAGTTAAGTTAAAATCGTATATTTATTCAAACCGTATTTTTAGCGTAACTTTTACATATGTTAACGGATTTCAGCGAAACTGGATCCATTGGGATCGCAGGGACGAGACCTATTCGATGGCACTGACTAGGATTCAATCTGACGCTGTTGAAATTTGAGTCAATTTTGGACGTTCGACTCAAATTAAAAGCAACAAACGCGTCAACCGTCAACCAGAACAAAATCTGGTGAGTTAATTCTCATACCTTCTGGAATCCCGTGATGTGGTACATTCATAGTAAAATATATTTTACAGTTAACAGTATGAATTGGTTGATTGGATGCGATGGATGCAAATTGGTTGTTATTGTCTGATTGGTTGCATTTATTTATTTAATTTGTATATTTTTATCCGACTAATATACGTGATGCAGAGAAGGACAGGTTGGAGGATCCGACCGGATTCCTCAAATAAACTGTATTTTGTTTGTTGTGTATATATATATATATATATATATGAATTGTTCAACCTGATTTACACCAAACCCTGTTTAAATGTGATGGTTGAATAGATATTCACCTGTGTTGTGTTTAAAATCAACTGACAGTGTTGATTGGGTAATTGGCAGTGGACGGTCTAAATTGTGTTGTTTCTGACGTCAGTTGACCGTTCGGTGGAATTGACGCAGTTTAAAGTTATAAATTATTTTATAATTGGATTTAATGTTTAAATTAAATTATATAAGGAATTTAAGTGGAAATTTATAAATATATATATTAATCAAGGTTTAAAAGCTTTATTTAAATGGATTTTACCAGTTTTAAAAACAGAGGAAACCCAAGGATTTACCCTACGGGTTGGAAAAATGAAGTAATTGTTTTTAAAAAATTAAATGGTATTTTTAAAATTATTTAAGTTATTTAATTAATCAAAAGGGGAAATGACAAATAGGATTCGGTTAATGGTTGACCGAGGTGTATGGTTGACCAAATCAAACCGTGGTTAGTTTAAACTGAAAATGAGATCAACTTGGGAATAACGTGGAATTAATTGGGTTCTAAATATCCATCAAAATTTGGCGAGTAGTGTTAATAATTAGTTAATCCTTGATTAACTATAATTAAGAAATTTGTTGAATTGTTAGTGTAAATTTTTAGTAAATTTTCGATTAACTAAACCTTAAAATAATTATCAAAATTGGTTAGGGTTAATACAGTAAAGTATTGTTTAATCAGCTTTTAAAAATGATAGTTACACTATTCTAAATTAATGGCCAAGTTAACTATTTTTTGTATAGTTAATATTTAAAGGTAATTCTTGTTTTTAAATTGATAAGGATTAAACCAATGGGTTTTAATTGGAATTCACTAAAGTGATTAGATGGCGAAAGGGGTTTTAAAGTTAAAAGGGTGTGTTGTTAATAAAGATTTACTTAATCAGAGGAATTAAGTAAAAGGATTTTTTAGCGAGGATTTCAAATATAGGAAATGACTTTAGAACCAGATTTGAAACCAAAAAGGGAAAATGAGCATGTGATGTTAGTGGTTAAATGAATATTATTCTGAGGTTAGAAGCTTGTCGATCAAGGTCTGAAAGGTAATTAAATACCCCAACTTGATTGGCTTCACTATTATCGAGGAATTTTATTAGTTTGGAATGAGTGAAGAATTTGGAATCGGGTTATTCCCTACGAGGGATAGTGAACTCTGATGCGAGGTTTAGCAGATAAATAATATTTCAAGCACATCGGAAGTTGTGTAGTTAATAAGAAATGAGAATAGATAGAAGATAAAACACAGAAACATCAGAATCTCACAGCGGAATTTTCACAAAGATAATACTTTATAATATTACACAACAGTACATAATACATCAGAGCATCATAGGGCTTTGTGATATAGCCCATTCATAGTACACTAGTAAATATACATAACTTTCACTTCTAACTTGCAGACTTATAAAGAAGGTAGATAGGCCGACACACTTACAATCTTCATTTAGCATAATAAGTTTCATCAAATCCTGATTCACTTGTCTATTCATAACAAGCGTTATGAATACACAAGAGTTTAAGGGGAAAACACAGAAAAATAAACTCTGGGTCAGTCAGGGGACTGGTATGAGTAAACAGTTTTAAAACAAATAAAAATATCTCATAAGACCACGCCGTAAATACGGAACGGGTTTTTACCTTATGAGATCAAAACACCTTGTGTACTTGAAAACAGATACTATCATGGTGTCTAGATGTTTCCACAAATAAATTTAGAATATAGAAGAATGCTTGCTTCTCACATTCTACGATATAGTATACAAATAAAAACCGTTTGGCACTTATGGACATTTGATTCCCAACTATGACAAGGTATGGGACCACCTTTCGCTGATGTATCTCTAGAGGCAATACACCTGGGTTCAACAAGAACGTCTTGCAACCAGGCCCTCACATGACCGACCACTCATTTCTCTTAAGTGTATCAAGTGTATATCACCGATGGTTGTGCGCGGCAACCATCCCCGAATGGGCAGAATCGATAGATTTAGGAACAAAAGAAATTTCTCTAGATAGGTGATACTACACCGTAATGGAATCGACCCACATAGCCATGCTGCCTGCCCAATTTTTGTCATTTCCTAGGCGTGAGGCTTGAGGCTAGACTACGCTTCATCATCACTGGTTCATTTCCTTTGAATGCCACATCGCCCTACCCGTTAGAAATACTCATTCGATTTGCCAAATATATCACGGGCAATAAAGCTAAGAGAAACGAATTCCTCCGCCACCAACGTAATATACATACGTAAATTCGATGTGTAGAATCTAACCGATATACGTTGTCAGACACTCGTCCATTCAGGTTTGTCCAGGGACTGAACAGACCAAAGATATCGTTTACGATCATCGTCTTGAATATCTCTGACGCGCGGCGTATAATCAAATCAAAGTGGAACGTTAATTCCGGACTCTTTGAAATGATTAACGAACATTTTTCACTTTAAATTATAAATCTAACAAGATTATGATCTAATCTGTATATACAGTTATAGTAAAACCAAACAGTACATGAATATCTTGTCGATATCTGGTATATCGATCATCTTTTCAAAACGGTCAATTTTGGTGTGTGCGTTGCATGGGTTTTTCTTTCCGTTTTGTTCGTCATCTTTCAAAATGAATTCTTACCGTCATTTATCTTCAGAAAAATATTTCTCATCGTTATTACTTACTCTGGTTATTCATGAACGAATAGATTTGATGATTTATAATCAATTCTACGACTTTTACACTTTGTATCGTTTCGTCAAATTTCTCTATCGATCCTTTATCCTTGATCTTCCTTTTCTTCTTTCCATACTGATAAAATTCTTCTCTTTATTATCAGTCTAAAACATGATTAAAAGATTTATTCACAGTTCTCGTTTAAAAATACAGAACTGTTCATGATCAGTCCCTTATATCTGATATTTTGGCTATCAGATAAAAACTGACAAATTCTACCGTATGTGTTCATACAGTTTTCTACCTTGTTTTGAATTTCAATATTTTATTTGAAATTAAATTCAAAATTTAAATTATGCATTAAAATTTATAATTTCAGTTCCTGTTTTGAACCTTTCGACGTCCGTCATAAACCCATATCCGTTCTGCGATTCTTGAATGACTTCTTTGTCAACTTTACCATTTAAATATCTCGTTAGAAAAACATTTCTAACTCTCTTTTTTTAAATTAAATTTATAACTTAATTTAAATTACAATTTCTGTATCAGTCTTTGACGAAAACTGAATTCAAAAATCCTGATTCACTTCTCTTCTTGGCTTATAAAAACATTTGCTTTTAATTTCTCTTTGTTTGTTTCAATTATAATTTAAATTATATTTAACTATTTTAAACTTAAATTAAAATAAAGTATAAAAATCTTATTTTAATTTCTTTCTTATTTCCCATTATGATTT
This sequence comes from Allium sativum, assembly GCA_030737875.1. Lineage (NCBI taxonomy): Eukaryota > Viridiplantae > Streptophyta > Magnoliopsida > Asparagales > Amaryllidaceae > Allium > Allium sativum. The sequence goes on along the minus strand of CM060921.1, from coordinate 612,588,839 downwards.
ATTTACATATTAAAGACTTGGCTTTAAATTTTAAACTAAAGTTTAGAAATCTCATTAAAACCAAAGTACCACTTCCATTTACTCATGATACCTTAGTTGATCAACCCTTATGTTTTTAAAATACCATGTTTAGATCAAAACCAAAGTACCCTACTAAAATACCATATTAAACAAAAGTACCAAAGTGCCATCGTTAGTTCTGTCGTGATTTTTTAACCGATCACGCCCAAACACAATACCTCTTCCTCTTTAATCAACCTGGACGTGTGCACGTGCACATAGAATTCCGGCGCCTCCACCACCCTGCGATCGACCCCACAAACGTATCCTCCACCCCTGGTCATGTCGCCGACGCCCACAACCTTCCATTCGTTGTTGATCAGAAAATCAACGAGTCACCCAAATTTCACAAAATTGCATCACCGGAGAAAAGGGTTTCTGCACCTCGCCAGGGTCACATGGCACCACCACCTTGTCACTACACCATCACCAGACCGCGATGCCTTGAACCCCCCCTGACTGCACCTCCCCATCGCCTTCGACGAAGAGCAGCCACTAAGTTTTAAACCAAACCCAAAAGTACACCGTTTGCCCTAATTCCATCAATTTCTCAAAACCCATACATTAGAAAATTTTGTTTGCATTTTTCCCCGAACCCCTGAACCCAGATGAAGCTTCCCCTTCGATCCCGTGGCCTCCGATGATTTCACTGATCGCGAATTGGTCATTTTACCCAATTCTGATCATCTCAATTTCCCATTGATATAGGAACTTTAAAATCATGATTTTGCTTTTTAAAATCATCATTCCTCTCTAGGATTCGGTTTATGTAATTAGTTTGATTTAACAACAATTTTGAAATTTGGATTATAAAGAGTGTTGTAAAGGGAATACTGTGTATTCTGTTTTGACATTCAGGGTATGTTTTAAGTAAGTTGGTCTTTCTAAGCTACTTTAAAGCCACTGAAATGATTTTGAAACCAAACTAACATCCTACTTCTACACCAACATGAATTAACAGATATAGTTTAAACAGGAAACAGAATAGAAACAGGGTATCTCAATCACCATGTACTTACCAGTTCCTACACCATTGGTTCTTTAGTTTGAGTGACAAACCAAGGTTTTATCCGACCAAACATGTACAGGCATACCATTCACACATAAACAAACATCCCTTTTAGTTCAAACTATAAAGAACACAGTAAAGAATTTTAGTTAAAAATTTACTCACCTTGCTTTAAAAGTTCCTGATTTTCTTCTACTGTTTTTTTTTTTTTTTGCTAGAAGAGTGATTGTAGTTGTGAATGGAAATGATGCATGCTAGGTCTTTATATAGTGGTAGGAAAACAATATAAAATTTGTGCATTAAATAAAGATTTTTGAAAAGGGAGAAAACAGTTTTCTGTTTTGCATTTGACAAATGAAAGACCCCTAAAAAATCCATTTCTCTCAACCATCACACTCTTCCCTAGGATTCACATGGCTTTAGCAGCCATTTATCTTAGATATTTCCTGCGCAAGAAACCCCCCCATTGGTGAACTAAGAACAATCAATTTAATGCCTCTTGTACTTCATGTCATCTATCATAGGACTTAGCCAAAAATAGTAGCTTTCCTTTGCACCAAGATAGGCTCAGTTTTCACATGCATTAGCTTACTCTTTCCACATGAAAAAAAAACTGATGATTTAACAAAAATTATATAATACAATACCTTGGCTTCCAAGGTGTGCAAAATTCTGAAAATCCCTGCATCACCATGCTCACGGCCATGTGGGTTTTATGCATAGAAAAATCTTGGAAAAGCATTCCTTAAGGGTTCATTTAGGGTAGTGAAGAACCATGTATAATAGTACAAGATTTGGCGATCTTTTTAGTACATGTATTTCGACAAAATGAAAGTGTTTTGGGAAAAATGAAAGAGGAAAAGTTCAGAAAAAGAAAACATGAAAGGTTTTAAAATCTGAAAATGTTGAAACAAAAAAGATTTGCCATGTGAAATGTAAAAGCTTTCACATCCATTACTCTAGGGTAGTTCTAGTGAAGTCTTTTACTTGTGTAGTTGCATCTAGGTGTGCATATGTTCATGAGGTTGTTTCATAGATGAGATCATGAAGTGAAATGGATTTTGACAATACAAGTTCTTATTTCAATGCAAAAATGTAAATGACTTTCATGAGATTTTATATGCTATCACACCTATGAGATCATGGATTTTAAAGAGATAAGACAATTCATGTTTTCAATTTTAATGTATACAAAAATTTCAATATTTCCTTTGCATTGGTTTTGAGCACAAATGGAGTGATTAACATGTCTTAGGCAAAGTGTTTAAAAGCGAAGAGTTTGCTAAAACAATGTTTTAAAGCTTTTGAAAACATGAACAAAATATTTGCAAAGTCATGGCATTTTTATATCATGGCAAAGAAAATGACATTAAAAATGCTATGTAAAAGTGTTATATATCATATACATGTTAAATATAAATTTAAACAACATTTTTAAAATATGCTATCATATATAAGAGCAAAATGTAAATATACCTTTTAACATGTTTAAATATTTTAAAGTCTTGAATTAAAAATCGTATCTGTAAATACGTACTCATGATCAATCCGTGTCAGTGATCAGTGCAAAGATCCCGGGTCATTACACATGAGCTACTTCAGACTCCTTTGATAGCTGGCAATTTTTCGCAATATGACCAGACTAGTGACACTTATGGCATTTTCTGCTCTCTTGAGACTTCTTATTGGATTTAGATCCATCCTTTCTTTTTTTCTTTAGAGATCTACAATTTATCGCCAAATGTCCTTGTCTACTGCAGTTAGAGCATGTGGCAGTCGTTAATGGTTCTTTCTCAGATTTAACCCTCTTCTTATTAGCTTTAGGCTTCTTACTGACCTCAGGCTTCGTACTTGCCTTAGGGCTATCAGTTTTGAGACTTCCTTTTACTGCTAGAGCTGCCTTCCTCTTCATCTTCCAAACCACCTTGCTTATCAAGATACTCATAGCGATAAGCCATTTGTATCATCTTAGAAAAAGGAAGGTTCACATTAGCGATTATGCTACTTTCATACCTTCTTTGAAGCCCGTTTAAAATCTCAAATTCATCCTCAAAGGAGCTTTAATTAGTTCTAGGCAAAGCGAGAAAGTTCACTGAATTTATTCTGATATTCCTGGATGGTCATATATCCTTGTTTCAGATTGTAAAACTCATCATATAGCCACTCAGTTGCTTCTAGAGGAATAAATTTTTCTGTGAGCCTTAAATCTATCCCAGGTAATATTACCTTCTAGATTTTCTTTAGCAACAATTTCCCACCAGATTAAAGCTTCGTCTTTGAGTGCCTAAGATGCCAATAATCTTTTCTAATCATCTCTCAGCTTTAAGCCTTCAAAAATTTTCTCCGAAGAATGCATCCATGCTTGTGTTTCAATAACAGACTCTTTGCCTGAGAATAGTACTCCACCTAGATTTCGATACTTCTTTACTAGAGCTTCTAGATCTAGTTCTGGTTGTCAGAGCACGACGGGCTCATTAGATTGTTGAACCATAGAATTACTTCTTCTGCCACTCATTTTCTATTATGTTTGCAAACAGCAGACAAATAGTCAGGCCAACAGAAAAGATATTGTAAAGTATAGAGACATATATTTAAATGTAAATGCATCTGTTGGGGTGTATATTATTCTGCTATACTCATTCTAGGACATTAATGATCCTATCCATAATGAGTTATTCGTCTTAGAATACTACTGATTCTATATTTGACAAGTTCGTTAACATGTTATATTCCGGAGCTAAGGTTAACCAAAGCTTTGATACCAACTGTGATGACCCCAAACCCCCGTGCCAAGGAAGCAAGGATACTCATTGGAATATAACACATAAACAATAACAGTAGAACATAATCATAGAATTACACCAGATAAAGTACATCAAAGTTATACTGGAAATAATATCAATATCAGAGTTACACAGCATAACAGGATCATACTTAGTACAGAATACAGTATCAGCTTAATACAAAATGTCTGCAGCGAAATCAAATATAATATACTAAATGAAGTCTGAACAACATAGCAGAAATGATAGAGTCCATCTTCAGCTCCATAGCTATCCAGAATGAGTCTGCTAAAACCTGAATACAAGGCTGCCCGTGTGGAAAAGAGGGCACCCGAGTTTGCAAAGTGAAACAAACTACAAGTCAGTCATGGGACTGGTATGATAAATCTTACTTAACCTATTTAATAATAGGGCTAATCATAGGACCACGCCGCTAATGCGGAACGGGTTTACTCCATTGGATTGCCAGTGCATAAATGAAATAAGTCATTTAAACAACGCAATGCTTTTTACAAAAAAATGAAGCCATTATAAGAATCAAGTCACATTACACAATGCAACGCAAACTGGAGGATAAAGTTTTACCTTATAATGGCCAAAATATGCTTGATACGTATAAAATAGATTTGATATTATCATTAGTATCTATATGTTTTCAAAAACACATTCAATCATAATGTATCAATCATAGACGGCATAGCTACCATATACTATGTCGCCATACTAGTTTTATAATCAAAACCGCACGGTGTCGTATTGGAAGTCGGTTTTCCATCATGAACCAAGGCAAGGGATTGTCCTTACCGAATTCGAGACACTCTAGCCTGTGCCTCACGGCTCAGATTCAGGTGAGCCCTTAGGAGCCACAGGGCCGGTCCACAACTTACGTTAGTGGATTATATATAATTCGTTAACAATACGTTTCCCCGCCCTATGGGGCATAAATCAAGAGCCACTAGGGACTCAAATCCGAGGTACGTCGCTTTCCATCATCCACATAAGTAAAAATGTATGGGCTCCATGCTATGACACCACTCCTAGGTAGAAAGAAACGCATGTTCTTCTTGGATCCTTCTCCCTTTTTTGGTTCATACCGGGGTGTGAGGCTCACGAAGTAACGTCATACACAAAGTTATGCCAATTAAAGTTGTGCTTTGATCATCATCCAGATGGCTCTGCTTTTCTACAAAAAGCCTTGATCATTTGCATATTGGCACGCCACACTGACAATTCACACCATGCGACTGATGTCTATCAATATACAACCTCTGAGCTCGTACGTCTCAGAGAAGGGTGTTAAGCAAGAGAATAAATTCTCCTCCACCAACAGATATATATTTAATAGAAATCAATCTACATAGAATAAAATCCAATGTTAGACACACATCCATTTACTAGTTCGTTCTGGGTCTGAACGAAACCGAAGATACCTTAATCCTCGTTCCATATGTCCAACATGGAAGAGAGGCTCTCGCATGTCCGGACAATCAACAAGTACATCCGGACAACTACCACTGTAACCCTTTCAAGGCAGCAACTCCAATCAAAGGCATCAGTAATCATCCATTCGATGTGAAGATCGCCGGTCTTCAACTACCATCTTCAATATCTTCAACTTCTAATCGTCGATCAATTATTTGAAATGAGAATTAATTCGACCTTTTCAAATAATTTACGAATATATATAATTCAAATTAATTCTTTTCATTCCATATCGTTTATAATATTTTACAATGATTTATCGCTATTTTTATTTATATAAAAGTAGCTCCTTTTAATTAAACGACGCTTTAGGTCATTACACAACTATGACGCTGTTTTTATTAAAATTTGAATTACACATTTCTCAAATCTAACCGTTGGATCTTAGCAAATTTTATATCGTTGGAAATCTTTCCAAAGCGAACCCAACGGTTCCAGTTTTGGGAAAATCCGACGGTCAGATCTCTCAGTATAATCGTTTAAAGTTACGATTCCAAATTACGAACTACCGCGCGTGATTCGTTTAATTTTAATATATATATATATATGTATAAATTATTTGATTTGACGATTTCAAAACCATGTAAATTTAATACACTTCATACACATGTTAAAAAGAATATTTCTTTAACACACACAAATCTAATACATTACATGTAAATTTAATTCACTTCATTTTCATATATTTTTAATGATTCCTACTTACATTAAAAAGGTGATTTTTAATGTAAAAACATTCTTATCAACCTATGAATATTTTAAATTAATCATACTTACATTAAAAATGTAATTTTTAATGTAAAAACATTTTTATCAACCTTAACTCTTTTTAATGATTTCTTCTTACATTAAAAATGTAAATTTTGATGTAAAACATTTTTATCAAACTTGAATCTTTTCAATGATTCATTCATACATTAAAAATGTAATTTTTAATATAAAAACATTTTCATCAAATAATGATCATTTTTAATCTTTTCTATTCATACAACAAAGATGTGATTTTTAGTGTTAACATATTTTTAATCAAACTTTAATTTTTTTTGTGAATCCTTTATACATTAAAATGTGATTTTTAATGTTAACACATTTTAATCAAAGTTTAATCTTTTTAATGAATCCTTTATACATTAAAAATGTGATTTTTAATGTTAACATATTTTTAATCAAACTTTAATCTTTTTAATGAATCCTTTATACATTAAAAATGTGATTTTTAATGTTAACACATTTTAATCAAAGTTTAATCTTTTTAATGAATCCTTTATACATTAAAAATGTGATTTTTAATGTTAACATATTTTTAGTCAAACTTTAATCTTTTTAATGAATCCTTTATACATTAAAGATATGATTTTTAATTTTTAAATATTTTTATTTCTAATAATGATCATTTTTAATCTTTTCTATTCATACAACAAAAATGTGATTTTTAGTGTTAACATATTTTTAATCAAACTTTAATCTTTTTAATGAATTCTTTATGCATTAAAAATGTGATTTTTAATGTTAATACATTTTAATCAAAGTTTAATCTTTTTAGTGAATCATCTATACATTAAAAATGTGATTTTTAATGTTAACACATTTTTAATCAAACTTTAATCTTTTTAATGAACCTTTTATACATTAAAAATGTGATTTTTAATGTTGAAATATTTTTATTCAAACTTTGATCTTTTTAATGAACCATTTCTTATATACAATAAAAATGTAAATTTTTATTATTCAACTTTTCTATTTCAAATAATGATCATTTTTACACATTCTATTTATTCAATAAAAATGTTATTTTTATTGTTAACTTATTTTTCCTCTTCTCAAACTATAATCATTTTTAATCTTCCTACATGCAAAATAAAAATGTAATTTTTTTATTTTTAACTTTTTTTTATTTTCAACTATGTTCATATGCAATCTTCTTACATATAAAATAATAATGTAATTTTTATTTTTAACATGTTTTTATTTTTAACTATGATCATATACATATTTTATATATACAATAAAAATGTGATTTTTATTGTTCAAACGGTTCTATTTCAAAACATGAACATTTTACATATTTTGTACATACAATAAAAATGTGTTTTTATTGTTCAAACAATTTTATTTCATAACACGAATATTTTACATATTATATATATACAATAAAAATGTGATTTTTATTGTTCAATCAATTTTATTTCATAACATGAATATTTTGCATATTATATATATACAATAAGAATGTGATTTTTATTATTCAAACAATTTTATTTCATAACATGAATATTTTATGTATCATATATATACAATAAAAATGTGATTTTTATTGTTTCAACAATTTTATTTCATAACATGAATATTTTACACATTATATATATACAATAAAAATGTGATTTTTATTGTTCAAATGATTTTATTTCATAACATGAATATTTTTCAACGCATGAATAGTTTAGAAAATTTCGGCATTATAACGGCAGGGTAATTAAAACCGGCACCGTCCCTAGTACGGCTCCTCTACTATCATAGGCCTCCTGGCGATACAAGGGTTTCATTATCTTATAATTTCCACAATACAATTCATTTTCACAACACTGTGAATTTACCACAAACACAATCAATTTTATTGTAACCACAATCAATCACACACAATCGCAACCGAACTAACACCACAATACTACAAGTCGTCCATGGTCTGTGGATGACGGTATCGGGAGCTACTAAATTCCGTCTGCAACCTAATATAATTTTATTCAATTATTTTTGAATCGGAAATCTCACATTGCTTTTTTATTCCTTCTAAAATTGTAGAAAGCTTCAAAAATTCTCCGGTCTCTTTTAGAATGTCGTGTGCGATTCCACGAGTCCAATGTCTCTTGTTCCATTGAATTTCGTTATCGTATGAAAAAGATACGATTTTTATTCGATAAAATGAATTAGCAACGGTTTTAAAGTGTTAAAAACAGTTTAAATAAACTCTGTTGTTACCTTCCACTATCGTTCAGAACTAGGCTTTCAGATTTCTTGAAATCTGCTCAGCTTGGACACGATCAGACCAGACCACGACGTAGAGCTAGGAGGCGTGCATCCAACGTGGGTGGTGGGGTCCAGTTCGATCTGATGCGGATGGCGAGGCAGCGAGATGAACGACCGGACTTCAGGGCGTCAGATCTCATGATACGATGAACGATAGAGGTCGAGACAGGTATGTATGTGAAGATGACGAAAATCTCTACGAAATCCTTTGAAGAAGCAAGCGATTTCACTGAGTGGTTTGGAAGAAATCAAGAAGAGAAATTTTGAGGGGTAACCGCAGTCGAGATTGGGAGAGAGTCGGGTTTCTACAGAAAATGAAACGAGATTTTATTGGCCCTTGATTTATATTTTATTATTTAATTCATTTAATTCCATAAAGGCCCGTTAACCCATACGAACTCCAAAACCAACCCAACAACTATCGCCCCTAGCTAAATACCCCCATTCTGAACACAATGGACTATGTCTCGTAGGCCCATTCAACTATTTCAGTCAGTTTTTCTTTAAATTAAAATATAAAACATTTAATTATTTAATTTGATCGTACATTTTAATTTACAAGGGCCATATACTAACTCCAAAAATTTCCGAAAAATAAATCTAGCTATGTTTTGATGATACAGTCCTAACAAAATTAAGGTTTATTATAAAGTTGGGAATTTCACCGGACCACGCCGCTAATGCGGAACGGGTTTACTCCATGTGAACACCCGTGCATATAAATACCCCTTTGAAAATGAAGCTATCATAAGCTCGTCACACATCACACAATGCAAGCGCACACCAAATGGGCGAGTTTTATCTTATGATAACCAAAAATGACTTCATACGTAAAATCCTCTTTCAATACTATCATATAGCGTGGAAAACAATTTCGCAAATAAATTTATTAATCCTAGGCATCATAATACCATTAATATTATGTCGCCATATATATATATATATATATATATATATATATACACACACACACACAAACCAAAACGTATGGCTCGTATTGGAGATTGAATTTCCAACTTGATGATTCCTGGCACGAAAGATAAATCAGGGATACAAAACGAAGTGCCTCAATGGCTTTTTCGTCCATACGCGGACACCAACTGCACATCGTCAGGGCAGATCAACGATTTTCGACCAGACACGGCCCCCCGAACTTACCCCACTTTCCCAGGTTTATAAGTGGTTTCCCACTACTGCGCAGCTTCATCATCAATTCATATATAAGTATAAAACCTAACCGTCAGTTTCTCATCAATCCGGGGTGTGAGGTTTGTCGATGTCACGTCATACACAAAGCGATGCTCCGATAAGCCATTCTTTGATCATTACTAGCTCGTTTCATAACTCGGGTATGCCATATTGACAATTCACGACATATCACTGATTTAAATCAATACACACCCTCTAAGTTCATATGACTTAGAGACGGGGATAATATATATTGCCGCAAATATGATATACATTAACGAAAATCAGTGCTATGTTGTAACGACCCGCATTCTACGCATCATAGGATCGTAGAATATTTATTTCTTTCACATACGAAGTCGTATGGTCGTGTAACTTTGGGAGACGACTATTGGGGTCATTTCCCATGTTCATGATTTTTCCCGATTTTTAAATGACCATTTTACCCCTAGTTGGCACTGTTTTGGCCATAACTTTTGACTGGATAGGAATTTTGACTTGAAACCACTTCCATTGGCTCCGGATGATGGTTTCTCTTTCCGTAGGGTGGTCACATTAGCCAAACGGACTCACCGTTTGGGAGATATGGCTGAAACAAGTTTCAGATGGTGAAAAACAGCTTAATTGGGCTTAACCGGGTGATTAGCAGCTAGGCCCAAGGGGAATTTCGGGTTTAGAGGTTTAGGAGGTCTGATTAGGGTTAGGTTATCACTTTCATTTCAGTTTTGAGCCGCCACAAACCTCCTTGAGACCTTAGTAATGGCTTCCTACATCTAAAACACCCCAAATCACTCTCTAATTGAAGATTAGGCTTAGCAACACCAAATTAAGGAGAAAAAGCACCAAAGCAAGGTTGGAGCCGCTGTTAGACATCAGTATTCGCCCCAAATCAGAGGAGTTTCAGTTCTGAGAATTTCATTTGTGGCCAAGGTGAGTGATTTGCATAGTTTTTGCACTAATTACGGTGATTAAGGGTAATTAGTGAAGATTAGCGAATTTATACGTAAATAAATTCTGGAAAAATTCTTAAAATTCTAAAATAATGTTTTAAGGCTCTGTTAGAAATTTGGGTTAATTTCGATGTGTTTTGCTAATCGTATGCTTAAACATGATTAAGAGGGATTATAGGTAAATGTGAGGTTTTAGCCACTTTTGATCCATTTTGGTTCATTTGAATTGTTGTTTGCTGTTTGTGGTTGCTATTATATGTTGCTATGACTCTATGGTATGTTTCATGATTGATTAGAATAGTTAAATTGCTCGAAAACGTCGTCGAATGGCGTAGAAAGCTTGCTGGAAAATTGCAGAAGTGTGCAGGTTCCGAACCGGTTCGGATCGGAGAAAGGGGGTCGGATCGGATTTGTGAACTGACCAAGGGGATTCGAACTGGATTGGAACTTGTCGCTGGAGAAGGCTTGGCAAAAAGGAAGGCTGTTCACTTAGAGTTGGGGTGGACAAGGGGATCGGATCGGAGTAAGCTAGGGAGCGGAGCGGATCGGATCGGAAGAGTGATTGGAGGCCAGATCGGATCGACATGGAGATGCAGGGCTCGGATCGGAAGCAAACACTCGGGAGAAGCAGGAGGGGAAGCCACGCGGATCAGATGGCAAGGAGGGATCGGATCGGAATACGTGAAGAAATAAGCTAGGGATTGGAGCGCTGGAGGGAAGGACACCCGACCCGACCTGGAGGAAGACCCTGACCCGACCCGGAGCGAAGTGCCCGACCCGAATCGAATGAAAGAAGACAAGGAGAAGGATCCGAACCCGGAGGAAGGTGGCACTCCGAACCGAACCGAGCATGGGTGACCGAACCGAACCGAGCATGGGTGACTGAACCGAACCGAGCATGGGTGACCGAGCCGAACCAAATTCTAGAGTTGCTACTGCACGACAACTTTTCTGAAGACCCACTCCAATTCGACCAAACCCGAGATGTAAAGGAAGTCCAAATGAGAAGTTAGAGCTTGAGATTCAGATGGGAATCGACGAGTTCACTTCATGATTGGGCTTTGCTGCGGGACGCGTGCTAAGGAGTTATCGACACCTATAGCTTTGGACCACTATGGTAGGAGGTACGAAGGCGGATTCAGGGCCATTATGGCATTGGTAGAACCAAGGGCTACGACCAATGAAGTGGGTCATTGAAATGTTTGGTCATGACTCCAAGTGTTTGGCTTGGTCATAGCAGGGTTTCTACAAGTCGGGATTCGTCGTTGCCTCAGTTTGTCTAGTGTTTCAAAGTGGTAGATGCCGTACGCTTTACGCACTGAGTGAGAGATGCGAGAATGGTTGCTATGGATGATTTGTTTGCTATCATTGTGACATGCACACCCCACCCCCGTATTCTTACACTATTTATTATGGCACCTTGGAGTATTGTACGGTATGTGGTACTAACTCTTTGGTTGCAGGTCCAGGTTCAGGTATGGTTTAGTATACCTGTTATTTCCCTGTTTAGATGCTTATCACTCATACCAGGCTTTATGTCTGACCCAGAGTTTTATGTCTCTTCTTATTACTCTGGGTGCTCACACGAGCAGACTAGAGACAGGTTAGCTGGTGATGCACGGGTAGATGGTCCGGAGACGAGCAGGAGGCTTCCACGTACTATATACATAATATTCTCCCTGTGTTGTTGAAGATCACTGCTTGGGCATTGTTGGTGTATCTTCTATTTTAGCTTTCTTTTGGTTAGAGACAGTAAATTTGGAAAGTTGTAATAAGCTGTATATGGATTTCCGCTGCTTTGATGTTGACATTGATTATTAGTTATCAGCTTATGCACTGTCTCGCCTGTTTTATGTCAAGTATGTTATTATTATATTTTATCCCATGCGCTGTGAGACATTCTACAGGTTCTTTGATTAGTTCATTCTCTTCTTTCCTTTCTTCTGACGACCGTCTTGTGCTAGTCGGGCATGTGTACAGCGCACTCTTGGAGGAAATGCAGGCTGGTGCGAGGCGGGCCGCCACACTTGGTATCAGAGCTCTAGGTTGCGTAGTTAACCTAGGGAAGTTATCAGGGAGAGATAATATACGTATACGAGAGAGCGTATTTGTGGTTATTTTGGTTTTCAAAAGCTATATATATATATACTATTAGTAGTATAAGGATGAAGTCGTACTGCACTAGCACCACTATGGAGTCGTTAATCATTTCCTTTTTCAGATTGACGATGAGCCGAGATACTAGAGGTGTTGGTAGGGGAGCCAATAATGGGAATGCTGCTGACATGAGGACGATGTTTACTGACCTCATGAGAGAGATGCTTAGAGATGTGCAGAGGGCAGCTCCCAATGGTGGAAATGGTGGTGGTCCAATAGTGCAGGCGCCAAGAGTCGACTTCGCCAAGCTGAATAAGGACTATACTAGTCTTGGTGGGAAGCCGTTCCACGGAACGGAGTCGGCTACGGATGTTCAGGATTGGGTGGATAGTTGCGAACGTATCTTCGAGGATTTGGGTATCGAGGATGTGATGAAGAGAAAGCTAGCGTCCCGTCAGTTGCAAGGGCGGGCAATGAATTGGTGGAATGCTATAAAGGCAGCTACTCCCGAAGACCAGATTACTTGGGAGCAGTTTAAGGCTCGCTTTAGCGAGAAGTTCATTCCAGCTGCTCAGAAGTCAATGTTGTTTAAGAAGTTCTTGGAGCTCAAGCAGAATGGCAGAGCTGTCTCGGAGTATATTGCTGAATTTGACACTTTGTCGAAGTACGGGTTATCTCTTATTGATACTGCCGAGAAAAAGAATGAGAAATTCATAACTGGTTTGGATCAGTACTTGGGGGAAAAACTTATTAACCACATCGATGAGACGTTTGAATCGATTGTGGGGAAAGCGTTAAGATCAGAAAGTCTCTACCCCAAGTCAAAGACTGAGGTTGCATCCGCAGATGAGCCAAAGCCACAAGCTAGTGGTGGAGGCAAAGGTGGTTCCCAGAATAAGAGAAAGCAGAATCAGGTCAAGGATGGCCAGAAGAAAAAGAATAAGCAAGATGTGGAGTGCTTCAGCTGTGGTAAGAAGGGCCATTATGCTAGTAATTGTCGGGCCAAGCCAGCGGATAGGAAGTGCTTCAATTGTGGCCAATTGGGACATCACAAGGACAAGTGTCCACAGCCCCCTAAGGAAAAGCAAATGGTGAAAGCCTACGCTCTTAATGCTATTCCTTCTTCGTCGAATGCCCCAACAGCGGCGGAGAAGGGAAAGAATGTCGTCATTCAAGGTATGCTTTCGGTTTATGATGTTCCTGTTAGAGTTTTGTTTGATACCGGAGCTTCCAGTTCTTTCATATCTAGTGACCTGGTAGATAGGTTGGGATTGGAGCCCGAGATTGTCGATAGACCTTTAGTAGTGACGAACCCGATTGGTGGTTCGGCTAGCCTTAGCATGATTTGTCGTAATGTTGTCTTATCGAGTCATGGATGCATGTTTGTTTGTGATTGCTTTGTTTTGGGCTTTACTGGGTTTGGCATTATTTTGGGAGTAGATTGGCTCCAAAGATACGGGGTGGTGGTAGACTGTGAGGGCTTGTTGGTGACAGCTAGAGCGGATGATGGGCGGAGGATAGTGTTTTGTGGTCTACCCAGTAAGGGGGTATTGGCTAGTTTTCTAAACTCCCTCGACATTCCGCATAGTGAGTTGTCAGGTTTGCCCGTGGTTGGCCAGTATCCGGATGTTTTCGAAGAAGTGACCGGACTTCCACCACACCGAGAGATTGAGTTTCGTATTGATTTGGTAAAGGATGCCAGACCTATAGTGATGCCACTTCGTCGTATGGCACCAAGGGAGCAGCGAGAGCTCGAGGTGCAAGTCAGCGATCTTTTGAAGAAGGGATTTATCAGAAGGAGTGTTTCTGAATGGGGAGCACCAGTTGTGTTTGCTACCAAGGCGGATGGTTCCCTTCGTTTGTGTGTAGACTACCGCGAATTGAATAAAGTGACGAGGAAGAACAAGTATCCTCTACCGCGGATAGATGATTTGTTTGATCAGTTGAGTGCCGCGAGAGTATTTTCTCAGTTGGATCTCGTGACAGGTTTTCATCAGCTTAGAGTGGAAGCTGAGAGTATAGCAAAAACGGCATTTCGGACGCCGTCTGGGTTTTATGAGTGGTTGGTCATGCCATTCGGGCTGACCAATGCCCCAGCATATTTTGTGGATCTTATGAATAGGGTATTCAGAGATCAGTTGAATAAGTTTGTCCTTGTGTTCGTTGATGATATTTTGGTCTATTCGACGACAGAGGAAGAACACAAGGAACATTTAAGAGTAGCGATGGAGGTGTTGAGAAAACACCAATTGAAAGCAAAGTTTTCTAAGTGTCACTTCTGGAAGAGGGAAGTGAGGTTCTTGGGCCATGTTGTATCAGAGAGTGGTATTGCCGTGGACCCAGCAAAGGTGGCTACGGTACAAGATTGGCCTACGCCCAAGAATGCAACAGATGTAAGAAGTTTCTTGGGATTAGCTGGATATTATCGTAAGTTTATCCAAGGTTTCTCCAAGATAGCAGCACCATTGACCCAGTTGACCAAGAAGAATCAAGCTTTTGTTTGGGATAAAAGGTGTGAGAATGCATTTAAAAGCCTAAAGGACAAGTTGACAAGCGCACCAGTGTTAGTCATCCCTAAGGGGGATGAAGAGATGACGGTATACACGGATGCCTGTGGTACCGGACTGGGTGCTGTATTGATGCAAGGCGGTAGGGTTGTAGCTTATGCAAGTCGGCAATTGAAACCGCACGAGAGGAAATACCCTACCCATGATTTAGAATTGGCAGCGATCGTATTCGCGTTAAAGATGTGGAGACACTATCTCTTGGGAGAAAGATTTGAGTTATTTACAGATCATAAGTCGTTAAAGTATCTATTCTCCCAGAAGGATTTAAATCTCCGTCAGCAGAGATGGTTAGAGTTCTTAGCTTCCTACGATTTTGACATCGCATACACACCAGGAAAGGGCAATGCGGTGGCTGATGCATTGAGCAGAAGACATGCCAGCTTAGGGGCTATGTTCCTTGAATGGAAGCAACTAGAGTTTATTGCGGGGTTTGATTTCAGACCAAAGTGCGAATTGGACCCAGAAATGTTAGCAAGCTTGACGATCAGACCCACTTTGATTGAGCGGATCGGCTCTAGTCAGAGGGACGATCCTAACCTATTGGAAATCATCTCCAAGTTAGAGATGGGTATCGATGAGGAGATGAACAAGTATGGGCTTGATCGAGATGGATGGCTTAGAAAGGATGGAAGACTAGTCGTACCCAATGTCAATGGATTGAGAGATGAAGTGCTTAGAGAATGTCATCACTCAAAGCTGACTATACACCCCGGTGGTAACAAGATGTATCGAAATATGAAGCAGACTTACTACTGGGAAGGGATGAAAAGAGACGTTGGGAAGTTTATATCCAAGTGCATGAATTGCCAGCTAGTTAAAGCCGAGCAAAAGAAGCCTAGTGGTCTGTTACAGCCATTAGAAATTCCCGAATGGAAATGGGAGCAAGTCTCGATGGATTTCGTCGATGGTTTACCAAGGACTAGATCGGGATATGATAGCATTTGGGTGATTGTAGACCGACTGACTAAAAGTGCAAGGTTTATACCAGTCAAATCGACAAGAACGACAGCTAAGTTAGCAGAATTGTATATGAAGTGGGTAGTGAGATTTCATGGAGTACCTAAAAGCATTGTGAGCGACCGAGACCCGTTGTTCACTAGTGGGTTTTGGAAGAGCTTGCAAGAGGCGCTAGGGTCAGAGTTACATCTCAGTACCGCATATCATCCTCAGACCGACGGTCAGACGGAAAGGGTGAATCGTATTTTGGAAGATCTCTTGAGAGCATGTATGTTGGACTTTGGTGGATCATGGGATGACCATTTGCATCTAGTAGAGTTTGCATATAATAATAGTTACCAATCCAGTATCGGTATGGCTCCGTTTGAAGCTTTGTATGGAAGGCCATGCAACTCACCATCATGTTGGATAGAGACTGGCGAGAAGTTTGTGCTTGGACCAGAGGTGGTGAGAGAAACGTCGGATAAGATCAAGGTCATTCAACAACGAATGAAGGCTGCCCAGGATAGGCAGAAGAGTTATGCTGATAAGAGGAGAAGAGACTTAAAATTCTCCGTTGGCGACTTGGTGTTTGTCAAGATTTCTCCGTTGAAGAGCGTAATACGATTTGGCAGGAGAGGCAAGTTGGCACCAAGGTTTGTTGGCCCATTCCATGTTCTTGAATTAGTCGGGAATTTGGCATATAGAATTGACTTACCGAAGAAGATGGCGGGAGTTCATAACGTATTTCATGTTTCCCAACTAAGGAAGTTCGTTCACGACTCAGATATGACTATTTCACCTGATCAGTTGGAGGACTTCGAAGTAGAACCCGAGGCGGTTGGGAACCGCAAGCCGGCCCGTATTGTCGAGCACGACATGAAGCAACTTCGAAGGAAGGCGGTGAAACTAGTCAAGGTTCAGTGGGGCGAGGACGAGAATGATTGTACTTGGGAGACAGAGGAGAACATTAGGAAGACTTATCCGGAACTCTTTGCCTGGTAAGATTTTGACTTCGATTTAGTTTTTCCGCATGCTAGGATAGGCTTGTTTGCTTGTTTTGCATGTTTGATTTTTGTTATATGTGGTTGTTAGGCATGCGGGATCCTTTGTATGTTTTGGGTTAAGGAATTTCGGGGACGAAATTTCTTAAGGGGGGGAGAGTGTAACGACCCGCATTCTACGCATCATAGGATCGTAGAATATTTATTTCTTTCACATACGAAGTCGTATGGTCGTGTAACTTTGGGAGACGACTATTGGGGTCATTTCCCATGTTCATGATTTTTCCCGATTTTTAAATGACCATTTTACCCCTAGTTGGCACTGTTTTGGCCATAACTTTTGACTGGATAGGAATTTTGACTTGAAACCACTTCCATTGGCTCCGGATGATGGTTTCTCTTTCCGTAGGGTGGTCACATTAGCCAAACGGACTCACCGTTTGGGAGATATGGCTGAAACAAGTTTCAGATGGTGAAAAACAGCTTAATTGGGCTTAACCGGGTGATTAGCAGCTAGGCCCAAGGGGAATTTCGGGTTTAGAGGTTTAGGAGGTCTGATTAGGGTTAGGTTATCACTTTCATTTCAGTTTTGAGCCGCCACAAACCTCCTTGAGACCTTAGTAATGGCTTCCTACATCTAAAACACCCCAAATCACTCTCTAATTGAAGATTAGGCTTAGCAACACCAAATTAAGGAGAAAAAGCACCAAAGCAAGGTTGGAGCCGCTGTTAGACATCAGTATTCGCCCCAAATCAGAGGAGTTTCAGTTCTGAGAATTTCATTTGTGGCCAAGGTGAGTGATTTGCATAGTTTTTGCACTAATTACGGTGATTAAGGGTAATTAGTGAAGATTAGCGAATTTATACGTAAATAAATTCTGGAAAAATTCTTAAAATTCTAAAATAATGTTTTAAGGCTCTGTTAGAAATTTGGGTTAATTTCGATGTGTTTTGCTAATCGTATGCTTAAACATGATTAAGAGGGATTATAGGTAAATGTGAGGTTTTAGCCACTTTTGATCCATTTTGGTTCATTTGAATTGTTGTTTGCTGTTTGTGGTTGCTATTATATGTTGCTATGACTCTATGGTATGTTTCATGATTGATTAGAATAGTTAAATTGCTCGAAAACGTCGTCGAATGGCGTAGAAAGCTTGCTGGAAAATTGCAGAAGTGTGCAGGTTCCGAACCGGTTCGGATCGGAGAAAGGGGGTCGGATCGGATTTGTGAACTGACCAAGGGGATTCGAACTGGATTGGAACTTGTCGCTGGAGAAGGCTTGGCAAAAAGGAAGGCTGTTCACTTAGAGTTGGGGTGGACAAGGGGATCGGATCGGAGTAAGCTAGGGAGCGGAGCGGATCGGATCGGAAGAGTGATTGGAGGCCAGATCGGATCGACATGGAGATGCAGGGCTCGGATCGGAAGAAAACACTCGGGAGAAGCAGGAGGGGAAGCCACGCAGATCAGATGGCAAGGAGGGATCGGATCGGAATACGTGAAGAAATAAGCTAGGGATTGGAGCGCTGGAGGGAAGGACACCCGACCCGACCTGGAGGAAGACCCTGACCCGACCCGGAGCGAAGTGCCCGACCCGAATCGAATGAAAGAAGACAAGGAGAAGGATCCGAACCCGGAGGAAGGTGGCACTCCGAACCGAACCGAGCATGGGTGACCGAACCGAACCGAGCATGGGTGACTGAACCGAACCGAGCATGGGTGACCGAGCCGAACCAAATTCTAGAGTTGCTACTGCACGACAACTTTTCTGAAGACCCACTCCAATTCGACCAAACCCGAGATGCAAAGGAAGTCCAAATGAGAAGTTAGAGCTTGAGATTCAGATGGGAATCGACGAGTTCACTTCATGATTGGGCTTTGCTGCGGGACGCGTGCTAAGGAGTTATCGACACCTATAGCTTTGGACCACTATGGTAGGAGGTACGAAGGCGGATTCAGGGCCATTATGGCATTGGTAGAACCAAGGGCTACGACCAATGAAGTGGGTCATTGAAATGTTTGGTCATGACTCCAAGTGTTTGGCTTGGTCATAGCAGGGTTTCTACAAGTCGGGATTCGTCGTTGCCTCAGTTTGTCTAGTGTTTCAAAGTGGTAGATGCCGTACGCTTTACGCACTGAGTGAGAGATGCGAGAATGGTTGCTATGGATGATTTGTTTGCTATCATTGTGACATGCACACCCCACCCCCGTATTCTTACACTATTTATTATGGCACCTTGGAGTATTGTACGGTATGTGGTACTAACTCTTTGGTTGCAGGTCCAGGTTCAGGTATGGTTTAGTATACCTGTTATTTCGCTGTTTAGATGCTTATCGCTCATACCAGGCTTTATGTCTGACCCAGAGTTTTATGTCTCTTCTTATTACTCTGGGTGCTCACACGAGCAGACTAGAGACAGGTTAGCTGGTGATGCACGGGTAGATGGTCCGGAGACGAGCAGGAGGCTTCCACGTACTATATACATAATATTCTCCCTGTGTTGTTGAAGATCACTGCTTGGGCATTGTTGGTGTATCTTCTATTTTAGCTTTCTTTTGGTTAGAGACAGTAAATTTGGAAAGTTGTAATAAGCTGTATATGGATTTCCGCTGCTTTGATGTTGACATTGATTATTAGTTATCAGCTTATGCACTGTCTCGCCTGTTTTATGTCAAGTATGTTATTATTATATTTTATCCCATGCGCTGTGAGACATTCTACAGGTTCTTTGATTAGTTCATTCTCTTCTTTCCTTTCTTCTGACGACCGTCTTGTGCTAGTCGGGCATGTGTACAGCGCACTCTTGGAGGAAATGCAGGCTGGTGCGAGGCGGGCCGCCACATATGTGGTGAATTTCAATGTCAGACACACCATCCATACAAGTCCGTCCTGGGTCTGAACGGAACGAAATCCGAAAGTTCTCTCAACACGTTCAGACTTTCTGCCACTCCGGTAATAGGGGCATCTCACTACTATAGCTATTCAGTAAAGAAACCAATCAGCAGGCAATCCGTTCGATTGTGAAGAACCACGGTCTTCATTCATCGCTTCCAATTATTGAATTTGCTTCATACATCGTATAATTACTTGGAATGGTTTCGGACTGAAATCCTATCCCGGACTTCCCAAGTAATAAGCGTATTCTTAAATCGATGGTCATGGATCATACGGGCCTTTCAATTCAATTTCCTTCCAATCATTTCAATTTGTTATAATGTCAAGGTTGGGATTTGTCATAAATTCAGTTTTCATCTTAACTCTTTATTTCGAATCAAAGATTCGCTTTACCAACCTTATATTTCAAAACATGCCTTTCAATTCTCATATTTCTTTATTCATTTCCTCAAGTCGTTCAATTTACCAAATCTCTATTTGGATTAAAATTCCATATATGATAATCCAAACCATTTATATTCAAACATAAGTTTGATAGAGTTGAATCAACTTATATTCGATATAAATTCACCACTCAATCAAATACTATCAGAACAAGGAGGTAAATATTTCTAATACTTCTGATAGTATTTGTTCAACTTTGGAATCACATATCAAATATCTACCACAAACTCCATCCAACTCATTTCCTTTTTAAATTCTAATATTTAGAATTAATAAATAATTCCAAGTTCAAATATTTAAATCCTCCAGAACCTTTTTAAATCTTTTAACCATTTAAATAATGGTTTACAATACAAATTTCGAAACCCGTTTACCTTTGGAATATAGATAATAATGTTTAAACGTTATTAAAAGCGCTGCAATAGCCATTTAATTCAAATTGATTTCAAATAAATTCAAATAATTCATTTCTAATTACTTTAAGTTAATAAAGTAAGATTTTTATGAATTCTCTCTAAATTTAAATCTGGTTTTATTTGAAATTTCGTTATAGTCGTCGAACTGCACGTTTAGCGACCTTTTCCAAATTTGTTTTGAACATAACTTGAACATCTTACGCTGAAATTTGAAAAATTCTTTTCTATTCAAAAATTGTTAATATTTGAAAATCAAAGCTTCTTGTTCAAGCTAAACCGATTTCAAATGATTAAGTTATAATCGTTTGAAAATTTAAATCGATATTTACGAACTGTTACGTCGCAGCGCGTTATAAACAATTCAAATATAATTCCTTCAAATCTTTCGAATTCGAATTTAAAATTTCAAAGTAACTAAATTTCAAAACCGATTATTAAGTTAAATCCAAAAATCATTTCAAAATTTCTAAATAAAATTTAAATTTAAATAAGTGAAAACTATATGAAGTCAAAAACCCTTTTTAATCATAAATGGTCCTTATTTATTTTAATTTCAAATTGGTTTTCTAAGTTCTTAAACAACTTCAACTTCAAATTCAAATTATATTTGAATTAACCGTTCCGTCCATCGGACCAGTTAGGGATAGCCAGGGAGAGCAGGAAACTGGATTTCCAAACCCTAGCCTAGACACCATCCTCTCTGTCATCGTAGAACGGTCTTGTATAATATTATAAAATATTATATTTTAAATTTCCAAATCTCCTTCAATTTTAAATTTGACTTAAAAGAATAATATTTTAATATTTGGAAAAAAAAAATCTTCATTTATATGGAAGGGATATTTAAATTGATCGCCTATATAATTCCACAACCATGGTATTGTGTGTGCATCATAAAACAGAAAAAAAATCCACCATATACATCAGATGATAATGGATTATCATCTTCATCACCATCATACAATTCAGCTGTGCACAAGCATTACTGTCGATAACACTTTTCAGTGTTCAGTGTTTTATCTAATTACATGCACATCCATTCACACAATAGCATCCATATCCAACCAATAATCATTGATTTATCACAACTAATTATTTAATCACTACTAATTTAAATAAATAATTTAATTAGAAGCTCTCACCGAAATAGCTCCACGACTTCATAACCAAGACGGATAAGTTTATGGACATAACCCCGCTACACGTATTGCTTTCCAGTCCTTATCCATTAGCAGTTGGTGAGTTATGCTAATTATACATGTTGGAATTTGAATTAATAACATCGTTGATTATATTTTGTCATAAATATAAGGATGTTTCAATTTTATTTTATCAAAATTCCAACTTACTAAACTTACTAATATATATATATGTATATATATATATATATATATATATGTGTGTGTGTGTGTGTGTGTGTGTGTTCTTATTTCTCGATATGCTTCTAATGCCAATAACGGCGGGTTAATCGAATCAATAACAAATGAAATATTAGCTGACAAAATTTTGAATTCAACATAAGCAAATAAAAGAAATTATACCCTCAACAATTTGGCCCAAGGCCCAAAAGCACCGATCCAAGCAAGCCCACACCTACTCCTTCTCCTTCTTCTCTTTCACGTTCTCCTCCTCTCACGTACAGGAACCCATTCGAACTTGCACCAAACCGCACCTGTACACGCTCGTTTCTCCACCGACCCACCAATCGAAAACACGCACAAACTTCTTTTCACACACTCTACGTCTTGCACTCGCTCGCCGAGCACCAAACCCTCGCATCTAAATCAGCCTGTAGACCGCCCTGGAACCTCACGCAAGCACAAAGAACATCGACACTTATCTTCCCCGAAATTCGCAATAAAACTCCACATCAAAGCTCTTTCCATGCTGAGAACAACGTCACTCTCCGATTCGAACATCGTTGCCTGAATCTCCGATTAAACCAAAACCTAATTTTCAACTTTCGAAATCGTCGACACGGAATCGCCTCAAACTCACACCAAAAATACTACACGCTTCACTGATCTCAACGACGGTGACGGCGCGATTTAATTTGAAGCGGATTGGGAGAGATGATTTTTCAAAGCTCTCTTTGCAAATTTTCATTTTTACTGTAAATCGAGAAATCCTCTTTTGATAGTTGTTGAAATCAAGATCCATTAACTTCTAAAAATTAGAAATGAAAAACTAAACAACATTCTTGTGAATTATATTGGCTAGAAGCGAATAGATCGGAAGTTATTGATTTTTAAATGGAGTAGGAATGGGTTTTCTCATATACAGGAAGTTTTACAGAGAAGGAAGAAGAAAGATGTCGTGGGATAACTTCTACTATAGCTTTGACTAGAAGAGAAAACATGCCCTTATACATGGATTTAAAAAATATTTTTTTATTATTGTTATTATTAACTTAAGACACTTGTACTTATCCCATGAATTCTATACATGCAATGTAGACACCTAATCCTTGTCATAAAAATTAACCAATGCATGCCAATATAAATTACTAATATATTTTTATTTTGTTAAATTTATATTTTTAGCTACACTTAAGTGATGTTTATAAATGTAAGAAGTTTCCAATGTTTATGAATGTGAAATATATTACTTAAGATTTTATCAAAATATTTATACATATAATTGTTGCTGCTGTGCTGAAACACAGCAAAACCCTAACTTCGAGACTTAATAACTTTCTGATCGTTAAGTATTTTTGCTAGATTCTTTTTGCATTTTGTTCATAGTATTCTCTAGTTATTTCATACCAAATTTCCTTAAGTTCTGGGTTGATTTGGATGGGCAAACATGTTGCTAAAGTTGGGGTTTCGTCGTGGCTGTTGTTCATTTTGTTATAATTTCTGAAATCACAGCCAAAGTGCAACTTTGGGCTGTTGTAACTTCATGATCCTTGATCACTTTGGGACGACTCATTTTTTTATATAAATCCTGAGACTCTTTCTACATTCTTGCAAATTTTTTGTCAAGTCCGAAGTCGTTTGTTTGTTCAAACTTGGTCCCAAAGTTGGACCCGGAAGTGATTTCAGCTGAGGCTGAAATTAAGTCTGAAGTCCAAGTTTGGAGCCTTATAACTTTTTCGTGCGATATCGAAATTTAGCGAATTCATTTTCTTTTGAAAGCTAGGTATTTCTAGTTTGTGTATATAATATTTTAGACCATTCGGAGATTGTTTGGTCATTCAAAAATATCCTGAAAGTGGCAACCCGGATTGATTTCTGGGCGTATTTTTATGCCTTGGTGTTTATCTTATTAAATTCATTTGATATTCGGAAAAATTGAAATTTAGCATATATTATCATTCGAAATTTTTGGTTCGTTACAATCACCCCCACTTAAGACTTTTCGTCCTCGAAAAAAAGAGTTCGTAAAATTATACTTGAGTGAAATAAATCTTACCTATAATTTCAATTTAGAAATCTCAAGGTGAGTTTGAGTTTTAATAATAATTCGTATGCATGTGAAATCTAAAAATGATCTCTCAGACTTAGAATCCCAATTTCCATTTCAAACCATTGAAATACCACATATTCCTTTCATATGGGAAATCATACTTCACTTTCGGATTTCCAAACCCAAATTTGCTTTCAAAATTTCAAATATACAGTGATGAAATTTTCATGTTATTAATTCGAGAAGTTCATTCTCATGACAGGGCACTGAGTATCACCCATCGCA
Source organism: Allium sativum (assembly GCA_030737875.1). Classification (NCBI taxonomy): domain Eukaryota; kingdom Viridiplantae; phylum Streptophyta; class Magnoliopsida; order Asparagales; family Amaryllidaceae; genus Allium; species Allium sativum. The sequence continues at coordinate 612,564,293 of CM060921.1, read as the reverse complement.
CAAAATCCAATCTTTCATCTCAACCCGGTTTTAGTCATGGTTACATGAACAACCAAATCATTTCATATCCCGAATGTAATGCCCCGCCTCTATACCCACTATCGTCCGGTTCATTTCAGAGAAATATCGCAGACCATAACGGAGAATGAGGTTTGTGAAGGGCGACCAATTGTATAATTGCTCCATGTGGGGAATTCACATCGAATTCTAGTACCGATTAAATTTTCGACATGACCATTCGGCACATAGGGCAACTACATAACGGCTATATGAAATTCGGAAAGCAGTATAAAATAGCCAACAACAACAATATAAATATGGTATATCTCAAAGCCAGACACAGAATAATCATATCACAAAAGCGGAATAGATATGAATAAACCAAGAATGTGTACAACAAACAAGTGGTCAACAAAGATCCACTAATCCCAAAAGAATAAATACATGCACCATGATCTAAACAAAAGAATATGTACACAACAAGTGATAACGACATGGGTACAAAAGTACATAAAACTACGGAGACAGAGTAGCAAGCTGAAAGCGGAAGATCAATCCTGCTATGAGTCCCAGAGGAGTACCTAAAATGACTCGGCCTGACCCGAGTATTATTTATAAGGAAATAAACAATAAACGGATTAGTCTAGCTGTACTTATCAAATAAACGGAGATAACAAGAGATATAACACAGGATGACATGATTCTACTAATAACATCTAATCATAACTAAATATGAAACATAGCATGTCAACACAACTATCTCTAAATAATCTCCTAGCTACTATGGAATACAACATTCCAATAATCATAAATCATCAAGAAATCATAAATCACCAAGAAATCACAAATCACCAAGAAATCATAAATCACCAAGTAATCATAAATCATCAAGAGTTCATAAATCACCAAGACATCATAGAAAACATCACCAAGAGGCAGGCCTGTTCACCAAGATGAGATACGATCTTTAGGTAGCGAACCTATAAGTTTGAGCCGAAGCTTTCCACGGTGCCGGGCTGCCGAAGCTCACCACCGTGCCCAGGTTGTGACCCCGGAGAGAGGAAATCATAAATCATAGAAAATCATATAAAGTTGGACCGAAGTCTCATAGATAAAGGTCACAAATCGTATATTCCCACTCGGGCGATCGCGAACCAAACAACTATGTTATAGAGGCGGATACCATGGATCCGGGCGAATAGAAATTACTCCGAGCTAGTGAATATAAGAAAACAACAACATGTCCCATAACCACACATTATTCTCGAATATTTACGAACCCGTAATTGGTTTCTATTCAAAATAGAGAAAATCATAGAAGGAGCATTGCCACGGTTTTCAATCGGACGAGTCCTAGAATTAACCATCGAAGCAAAAGCAAGGTTTCATAGTCCTTGATTTTACTAAGACGTTTAATTAGATTTCTCATACGAATGAGGAAAAGGTTTATAAAATATATACTAGTAGATTTGAAGAAGGTTCATAAAACGATTTCATAAATTAGCTTCGTATAATGAAGTAAGATTGGAAACCATTTTAGTACAAGAGTTTGATATCTACTAATAACATAAAATCTCTTTGTATAAATTCAAAGTGGCAATAAACAATAGTACGATTGCCGAGGCAATCGATCAAGGGGGTTCACGTTACAATGACGTGATCTCAAATCATAAATCATCACATCACGACAACATACATGAAATCAAGGGATAACGGTTGTAATTTCGATCAACGAACGAATCGAAATCCCAAACTAGCATAATTTACTCCACAATTAGTTTCATTGGAAAGCTCTCATTGAGACGGTTCCAACGCACCTGATTTCGCTCAATTCCGAGTTCGTATGAAAAAAGTTATGGTCGTTTCAAGAATTCAACTAATTTGCCCTCTGACAGACGTCTGTTGCGACGGTTCAGACGACTGAACCGACGCAATAGACATCTGAGCTGAAGCCGATAATTATGTTCATTCCAGAAATCCTTGACAGACGTCTGTTGCGACTGTTCAGACGTATGAACCGTCGCAATAGATGTCTGAGCTGACAGATAGCAGTTTTTCTATTTTTCCCGAGAGCCAGGACAGACGTCTGACCCATTTTGGTCAGACATATGAGCTGAAGCAATTAAGAAATTTAATTGCCAATGAGTGTGCAATCGGCCTCTGATGAGCCCCCGACCAATGATGATGGTATATGATGATTTCTAAGTGAAAACGAAGCATCTAAGGCTTACCGAAACATCATATAACACCAACAAACATGCACACACAACACGAACATGAGATTGCTATGATTTCGATTATATATTCGAAAATGAACTAATTCTCTAACCAAAGCAAATCAAATGTTATTCAAGCTAGAACACGGTTGTTTGGCAACGCTAAAGGGAAACTATAAGGACATGTGTGCACATAAGAACTTCACCTATAACATGCACAAACATTCACACAAGATATTTGCAATTATTCTTGGTTAAATACTCCAAAACGACCAAATTACCTAACCAAAGCAATCAAATGCAATATAAGTCGTTTGTGAAGTCTTAGAACTTTGTCGGGGGACAATGGAGCTTCACAACAACGCCAAAACAACACGCAACATATGAATGGATCATATGAGTACTCCAAATCATAATTTCCCAACTCAATGAAACATGAATACATGGAATCAACTTAGTTACACTAGCTTAACCAATTCACTAGCATATGCAAACTCAATGAACACTAAATTACACTTGTGCAAGCCATAAACTTGCGGCATATATGCGAGTTCAACAAAGAACTCACCTTTGACTCATGAATGGCAAGAACAAGCTCCAATAAGGAAGAACAAGCACAAATCCAAGCAAAGAAGCTTTCTTTCTTCAATCACTCCTCTCTAATCACCTCATGAACACAAATGAAGACACATGAGTGTTAGGGCACGATCAAAATCCGAAATTGAGAGGAGAATAGGATAGAGAAGATGAGGAGAGAGCTTACCCAAGTTGTCTCTTCGATTTTCCCTTTGATTTGAGCTTGAAATTGCAAAACCTAGCTTAGGAATTTTAATTTCCAATTCCCTTCCCCATTTCCATTTTCTTTTGAGTGTTTGGAGTGAATGAGAGGAAGAGAGAACTAAGAGGGGTTATATGATGAGCTAGGCTAGCTCAACCAAGACCCAACCCAAAGTGCCAAATTTCTGAATCTCGAAACATATCGAAGCTTATAGTCAAAAAGGTCATAAACGACATTTTGAACTCAATGGAAGTGGTCTCGAGTCCTAATTCGTTCATATGCAGAAAGTGATATTTTGGTCATATATCCAATGAAAAAGACCAAAATTGCCCAACTCAAAAGGTATCGATGTTTACAGTCAAAAAGATCGTAAACGATGATCCGGACTCAATGGAAGTGGTCCTGAATCCTAATTTTATCATTTGTGAAAAACGATATTTTGAGTGATACATAAGATACGATGATATATTTAGACAAAATATCTAAATCTATTATCATCGAATGAGCGGGTTGTTACACCGAAGTTGTAAATCATTTCAAAATCATAGTTTACACTTACTTATTGTTTTCAAACATCTCAAAATATCGGGATTCTAGTCGTCGAAACCACTGTTTATTATAAACAGTTTATAACCTATTTATCATTTCCAAAGTGGTTGAAAAATAAATTTCCAAGCAACTTATGTCGATATTAACCTTTCAAATTTCAAATTCATACCAAACTTTGTGAATTGCAAATTTTCCATTCTTTACATAATTTAATTTTTTTCCCCTTATCGACTCATATTATCATAAATTGGTCTTATGCAAATTCAAACTTACATTCCAACCGTTTAAACTTCATGCATGGCATTAACTCCTTTTAAAATTCAATATTGCTTCAACATTTCAAAACTTTTATATAATATTTTCCAAGGGTCTAATTCCATAATTTAGAAGTCATATTCATAAAATAGAACAATTTTTCTTTTTGTTTGTATTTCGATATCTACAACATTTTTCATTCTTGTTTCAAATTCCAATCTTGTTTGGAAAGTTACTTTATTCAACAAGTCTGGCGAAAATCTTTGAAACATTCCTTTCAAATGACCACTATGCTTTCGCTGCACAACTCTGATTTAACGTATACATATTTCAAACAATTTGTCCCAACACTAAAACTTGATTTCGAAGATATTCAACCAAGCTTAAATAAAAGGGGATGAACGATGCTACTCAACTGTTCGAATTAAACAATGGAACTATCTTAGGCCAAGCTATGAAAAACGAGCGCACCTAAGGATATAGGCATAAGTAGTTTATTCTTGGGATATTCGTTTTTGCATTAACTACCTCTTGAGTAAATCTTACTTCGTATTTCGTCTTCCATTGTATCGTAGCAATTACTCTTTAATACTTCTATTTGGATTGCTCATACAGTTTCAACAAGGAAAGATAGTTTCTCCCCCACTTAGAATATTTGTTACAATTTAAACCATTTTTTCTTCTTTAAACAAGTTCTTAACTTAAGCCAAAATTACCTTCAAATTCCTCAAAAAAGTTTGATTGCTAAAATCATCTTCTAAGCAAACAGTTTAATTTACATTTTACCATTACAACTCATACTAGATATAGGTTCGACTCTATTGCTTAACACTCATCGAGGAGTATAATATCTCCCTTGATTACACTTATTAGATCTCAAAATTCATACTTGTTGATCCATTTTGAAATATGGGTTGATATTTTAATATTATCCCTTAATGAATTATCTCACTTACATGCGTTTTCAAATCTTTACATAAGGTTTACCTCTAAAATGTCTTCTTTGGTTGTTAGCAAAATGGTTTGTTTGCATTTATAACATATTAAAATCCTTTAATATTTCCAACATATCGAAATAATTTAAGTATTTTTCGACGTCATAGCCGGAATCATATAGTCATCCCACTTTCGAAACTCGAAAATCACTACTGATGGTGCCATGGTCATCAGTAAATCCATCCTCGAGAGACTAGAATGTGATTCTATATCTATCTAGTATACACCTGACTTTGTATATACGTTAGCTAGGCGTATATTCAAAATCCATATATACTCGATAGTCCAATCGCGACGTCGAACATAATACTCAAGAATCCCTTATCCTTAATTATAATTCTAAAATAATCATACTTTCAAAACGATTTACTTAGTTCAAAATACTTTATATGGATTTCCAAATACGTTCTCTCCACGTAATATTCCAAAATCTCATTCTAGGGCATTTCTAACCCTATCTCTAATGAGACATTATAACTCTGATGAGTCCTATTTTTGTTCAAAATATGTCGTACCCTAAGCTTTGTATAAACCAAAGCTCTGATACCACAAATGTAACGACCCATCTTTTTGCCCGATTTTCGGCGGTAATTAAACCGATTTAAATCGTTCAGAAAGACGAATTGTTATGGGTACATACGTATATTGAATAAAACAACAGAACTTTTTATTTCATTACAAAATATTACATAAGAGTATGGTTATATATTTCTTCTGCTGTGTAAATATCGATATACTCTCAGCGGAAGAAACAAATATACAATGGAAGCTTCAACTCTATCGTGGACTCCAGCTCTGAAAGCGCTCTGGATCCTGCTCCAACGATCTATAACTGCAAACTAAACTACTAGCTGCCCGTGTGGAAATTAATGGGCACCCAGAGGGTTTAGGAAGGAACAATAAACTCTGGGTCAGTCATGGGACTGGTGTGAGAACATAAAACATTTGCTTAAGGTTTATTTTAAAGTTGGGAATTTCACCGGACCACGCCGCTAATGCGGAACGGGTTTACTCCATGTGAACACCCGTGCATATAAATACCCCTTCGAAAATGAAGCTATCATAAGCTCGTCCCACATCACACAATGCAAGCGCACACCAAATGGGCGAGTTTTATCTTATGATAACCAAAAATGCCTTCATACGTAAAATCCTCTTTCAATACAATCATATAGTGTGGAAAACAATTTCGCAAATAAATGTATTAATCCTAGGCAGCATAATACCATTAATATTATGTCGCCATATATATATACAAACCAAAACCGTATGGCTCGTATCAGAGATTGGATTTCCAACTTGATGATTCCTGGCACGAAAGATAAATCAGGGATACAAAACGAAGTGCCTCAATGGCTTTTTCGTCCATACGCGGACATCAACTACACATCGTCAGGGCAGATCAACGGTTTTCGACCAGACACGGCCCCCCGAACATACCCAACTTCCCCAGGTTCATAAGTGGTTTCCCACTGGTGCGCAGCTTCATCATCAATTCATATATAAGTATAAAACCTAACCGTCAGTTTCTCATCAATCCGGGGTGTGAGCTTTGTCGATGTCACGTCATACACAAAGTGATGCTCCGATAAGCCATTCTTTGATCATCACTAGCTCATTTCATAACTCGGGTATGCCATATTGATAATTCATGACATATCACTAATTTAAATCAATGCACACCCTATAAGTTCATATGACTTAGAGACGGGGATAATATATATTTCCACAAATTCTATATACATTAACGGAAATCAGTGCTATGCAGTGAATTTCAATGTCAGACACACCATCCATACAAGTCCGTCCTAGGTCTAAACGGAACAAAATCTGAAAGTTCTCTCAACACGTTCGAACTTTTTGCCACTTCGGTAATAGGGGCATCTCACTACTGTAGCTATTCAGTAAAGAAACCAATTAGCAGGCAATCCGTTCAATTGTGAAGAACCACGGTCTTCATTCATCGATTCCAATTATTGAATTTGCTTCATACGTCGTATAATTACTTGGAATGGTTTCAGACTGAAATCCGATCCCAGACTTCCCAAGTAATAAGCGTATTCTTAAATCGATGGTCATGGATCATACGGGCCTTTCAATTCAATTTCCTTCCAATCATTTCAAATTGTTATAATGTCAAGGTTGGGATTTGCCATAAATTCAGTTTTCATCTTAACTCTTTATTTCGAATCAAAGATTCGCTTTACCAACCTTATATTTCAAAACATGCCTTTCAATTCTCATATTTCTTTATTCATTTCCTCAAGTCATTCAATTTACCAAATCTCTATTTGGATTAAAATTTCATATATGATAATCCAAACCATTTATATTCGAACATAAGTTTGATAGAGTTGAATCAACTTATATTCGATATAAATTCACCACTCAATCAAATACTATTAGAACAAAGAGGTAAATATTTCTAATGCTTCTGATAGTATTTGTTCAACTTTGGAATCACATATCGAATATCTGCCACAAACTCCATCCAACTCATTTCCTTTTTATATTCTAATATTTAGAATTAATAAATAATTCCAAGTTCAAATATTTAAATCCACCAAAACCATTTTTAAATCTTTTAACCATTTAAATAATGGTTTACAATACAAATTTCGAAACCCATTTACCTTTGGAATATAGATAATAATGTTTAAACGTTATTAAAAGCGCTGCAATAGCCATTTAATTCAAATCCATTTCAAATCAATTCAAAAATTCAAATAATTCATTTCTAATTACTTTAAGTTAATAAAGTAAGATTTTTATGAATTCTCTCTAAATTTAAATCTGGTTTTATTTGAAATTTCGTTATAGTCGGCGAACTGCACGTTTTGCGACCTTTTCCAAATTTGTTTTGAACATAACTTGAAAATCGTATGCTGAAATTTGGAAATTTCTTTTCTATTCAAAAATTGTTAATATTTGAAAATCAACGCTTCTTGTTCAATCCAAACCGATTTCAAATGATTAAGTTATAATCGTTTGAAAATTTAAATCGATATTTACGAACTGTCACGTCGCAGCGCGTTATAAACAATTCAAATATAATTCCTTCAAATCTTTCGAATTTGAATTTAAAATTTCAAAGTAACTAAATTTCAAAACCGATTATTAAGTTAAATCCAAAAATCATTTCAAAATTTCTAAATAAAATTTAAATTTAATTAAGTGAAAACTATATGAATTCAAAAACCCTTTTTAATCATAAATGGTCCTTATTTATTTTAATTTCAAATTGGTTTTCTAAGTTTTAAAACAACTTCAACTTCAAATTCAAATTATATTTGAATAAACCGTTCCGTCCGTCGGACCAGTAAGGAATGCCATGGAGAGCAGGAAACTGGATTTCCAAACCCAAGTCTAGACACCATCCTCTCTGTCATCCTAGAACGGTCTTGTATAATATTATAAAATATTATATTTTATATTTCCAAATCTCCTTCAATTTTAAATTTGACTTAAAAGAATAATATTTTAATATTTGAAAAAAAAAATCTTCATTTATATGGAAGGAATATTTAAATTGATCGTCTATATAATTCCACAACCATGGTATTGTGTGTGCATCATACAACAGAAAAAAATCCACCATATACATCAGATGATAATGGATTATCATCATCAACAACATCAAACAATTCAGCTGTGCGCAAGCGTTACCGTCGATAACACTTTTCAGTGTTCAGTGTTTTATCTAATTACATGCACATCCATTCACACAATAGCATCCATATCCAACCAATAATCATTGATTTATCACAACTAATTATTTAATCACTACTAATTTAAATAAATAATTTAATTAGAAGCTCTCACCGAAATAGCTCCACGACTTCATTACAAAGACGGATAAGCTTATGGACATAACCCCGTTACACGTATTGCTTTCCAGTCCTTATCCATTAGCAGTTGGTGAGTTCTTCTAATTATACATGTTGGAATTTGAATTAATAACATCGTTGATTATATTTTGTCATAAATATAAGGATGTTTCAATTTTATTTTATCAAAATTTCAACTTACTAATATATATATATATATATATATATATATATGTGTGTGTGTGTGTGTTCTTATTTCTCGATATGCTTCTAATGCCAATAACGGCGGGTTAATCGGATCAATAACAAATGAAATATTAGCTGACAAAGTTTTGAATTCAACTTAAGCAAATAAAAGAAATTATACCCTCAACAATTTGGCCCAAGGCCCAAAAGCACCGATCCAAGCAAGCCCGCACCTACTCCTCCTTCTTCTCTTTCACGTTCTCCTCCTCTCACGTACAGGAACCCATTCGAACATGCACCAAACCGCACCTGTACACGCCCGTTTCTCCACCGAACCACCAATCGAAAACACGCACAAACTTCTTTTCACACACTCTACGTCTTGCACTCGCTCGCCGAGCACCAAACCCTCGCATCTAAATCCGCCTGTAGACCACCCTGGAACCTCACGCAAGCAAAAAGAACATCGACACTTATCTTCCCCGAAATTCACAGAAAAACTACACATCCAAGCTCTTTCCATGCTGAGAACAACGTCACTCTCCGATTCGAACATCGTTGCCTGAATCTCCGATTAAACCAAAACCTAATTTTCAACTTTCGAAATCGTCGACACGGAATCGCCTCAAACTCACACCAAAAACACTACACGCTTCACTGATCTCAACGGCGGTGACGTCGAGATTTAATTTGAAGCGGATTGAGAGAAATGATTTTTCAAAGCTCTCTTTGCAAATTTTCATTTTTACTGTAAATCGAGAAATCCTCTTTTGATAGTTGTTGAAATCAAGATCCATTAACTTCTAAAAATCAGAAATGAAAAACTAAACAACATTCGTGTGAATCATATTGGCTAGAAGCGAATGATTCGGAATTTATTGATTTTGAAATGGAGTAGGAATGGGTTTTCTCATATATTGGAAGTTTTACAGAGAAGGAAGAAGAAAGACGTCGTGGGATAACTTCTGCTATAGCTTTGACTAGAAGAGAAAACATGCCTTTGTACATGGATTTAAAAAATAATTTTTTATTATTGTTATTATTAACTTAAGACACTTGTACTTATCCCATGAATTCTATACATGCAATGTAGACACCTAATCCTTGTCATAAAAATTAACCAATGCATGCCAATATAAATTACTAATATATTTTTATTTTGTTAAATTTATATTTTTAGCTACACTTAAGTGGTGTTTATAAATGTAAGAAGTTTCCAATGTTTATGAATGTGAAATATATTACTTAAGATTTTGTCAAAATATTTATTCATATTATTGTTGCTGCTGTGCTAAAACACAGCAAAACCCTAACTTCGAGACTTAATAACTTTCTGATCGTTAAGTATTTTTGCTAGATTCTTTTTGCATTTTGTTCGTAGTATTCTCTAGTTATTTCATACCAAATTTCCTTAAGTTCTGGGTTGATTTGGATGGGCAAACATGTTGCTAAAGTTGGGGTTTCGTCGTGGCTGTTGTTCATTTTGTTATAATTTCTGAAATCACAGCCAAAGTGCAACTTTGGGCTGTTGTAACTTCATGATCCTTGATCACTTTGGGACGACTCATTTTTTTATATAAATCCTGAGACTCTTTCTACATTCTTGCAAATTTTTTGTCAAGTCCGAAGTCGTTTGCTTGTTCAAACTTGGTCCCAAAGTTGGATCCGGAAGTGATTTCAGCTGAGGCTGAAATTAAGTCTGAAGTCCAAGTTTGGAGCCTTATAAATTTTTCATGTGATATCGAAATTTAGCGAATTCATTTTCTTTTGAAAGCCAGGTATTTCTAGTTTGTGTATATAAAATTTTAGACCATTCGGAGATTGTTTGGTCATTCAAAAATATCCTGAAAGTGGCAACCCGGATTGATTTCTGGGCTTATTTTTATGCCTTGGTGTTTATCTTATTAAATTCATTTGATATTCGGAAAAATTGAAATTTAGCATATATTATCATTTGAAATTTTTGGTTCGTTACACCAACCAAAGTAGTTTCATTGAAAACAGAGGTCGTTTGCAAAATGGCTATTTATAAGGGCAATATATTATATTAAATTCCATATCAACTATTTCAAATTTTAAACTGGACATAACTTTTTATTCCCACTATGAAATCTGGATTTTTCACATTCGTTAGAAAGATATTGTTAAATAGATTCAAATATTTCTAGTTTAACTGAAATCCAATTTATTTCGAATTCTGTACATTCATTTGAAATTTGAAATCGAATTTTCAAACTACCGCGCCATTTCAGGCTCGTTTTATAATTAAAATAAATATATACGTTCTAACTTCGATTTGAATAAATTTTAAATCATTATTATTTTAAATAAATCATTTTAAATATTAGAAATTCAATACATTAGCTAAAATAAAAAATTTAAATTGGTTCTGGTTTTCCGGATTGTTACAAAAGGTGTTAGAGTAGGGAAGAGCTCAAGGCACCAAATGAGGGAATGGAAAACTAAAACCATTTACCATATCCCTTACCCCCTATTTATAGTTCCCACCAACCCACTAATGGGTCTTCCCCAAATCAGCCCATTAGGCTCCCAAAACCTGAATAGCCAACTGGAAAACTTTAAAATAGCGATTTCTTCCGAACCGCTGAGCCAAATCCTTAATGTAACCACTCTACAGAAAGGCAAACATCAATTCCTTTCCAATGGCACAGATCTCAACCTCTGATTCGACTTGAGTCAAAAGTTATGCCACGTGCAAGACTGAATGGGGGAAGTCACAAACAAAATCGGTAAAAATTACGAACATGTCTCTCATCCACATAAGCAACATACTGAAAGATGAGAATGATCCAACCCTCAGGAAACAAAATAAAAATATTTTACAATCTTCCGATACGTAAAATGCGGGTTGTTACATAGCGTACCCATTTGAAAACCAAGGATATGCTGAATTTGATGGGAACTGTAAGCATTGTCACTGAAATATATCCTTGATTTATCTGTGTTGACTGAAATCCCTGTATGGTAGTACAGCTTTTGAAACACAGAGTAAAGAGTTAATGTATAGGAAGTTGTTGCTTTGCCAAAAACCATTAGATTGTCAGCGTACAAAAGGTGAGAAATAATAGGGGTAACTACTGAGGGTGGAGTAAATTTCCTATTTAGAACAACCTTATTAATCAAATAATAGAAGTACTCCATTGGGATAGTGAATATGTAGAGAGATAAAGGATCAACCTGGCGAATCCCCTTATTACTCATAATGAATCCCTTAGAAATTCCTTGAATCAAGATGGAGAAAGTGGGTGTAGAAACACAAGCGTATATCACATTGAAGAAATGAGTAGGAAAACCAATCTTGGACATTATGTAGCGGACAAACTCACTATTGATAGAATCATATGTTTTACTTAGATCAATTTTATTGTAGAATTTATGTAAACCTGGTTTCTTGAAATCTCATAACATTTCATGAGCAAGAAGGATGTTTTTGCCAATATGTCTACCAGATATGTATGCAGATTGGTTCTCAGATACTAAGTGTGGCAAAACACTTTCAGCTGGTTAGAAAGCGCCTTGCTTAGGATTTTATAATATATGTTACAATACGAAATGGAACGATACTCAGTGACATTTGAAGGTCTTTCATTCTTGGGTATCAATGTAATGAATGTATGATTTGTCCCTTTAGGAATAACAACTGCATGGAACATATCGTTTACTCATCTAGTAGATCGTTCTTTATGTTATCCTAGTGAAGCTTGTAAAATTTGGCATTCAAGCCATCAGGCCTTGGACTGGAATGGTTGTGAATTGAGAAAACGGCAAAGAAATGTATATCTTGCATTAGTTGTGCTATCCCTAACTCATTGACAGTGGCAACTAGTTCAAAAACTGGGAAATCCAAAACCGATGAGCCATTGGAAAGCTTAGTGTAATAAGTGAGTGCTTCCTTTTCTATGTCCTCAAGGTTGATTAGAAAGTCTCCATCAGAGGTGATAAATGCCTTAATATTGTTTCCATAATGTCAAGATGACATTTCGGAGTAAAAAAAATTTAGAATTCAAGTCTCTTTGCTGCAACCATGACATTTGGATTTTTGTTTAAGGCTCTAAGCTCTGATTTTTTTTCCATTGACTGTAATTGGTGTTTGGTATTAAGCATATTATCATATAATTCAAGGTTACATGGGTTTTGATCTATAGCTTCATCAAACTCAGACGACTGCCTTTCCAATTCTAAAATATGCACATTTTCTTTCGGCCACATTCAATTCCAAGCTTTCAATTCTGTTTTGCAGGCATTTAACTTACTTTAAAGAATGTAATCTGGAAAGTTGGTAGAATTGATAAGAAAACCTCGATTAAAACATTCCTAATAACCATCTTTCAAATGCCAGTCATTTTGATATATGAATGGGAAACCTTTAGAATGTAAAGTAGGTAGTAAATGCAATATCAAGGGATTGTGATCACTGTACATTTGTGAGAAAGATAGGGCTTTTATGTTCAACAATTGCTGCATGTAGGTATTATTAACTAATATCTTATCGATATGTAGCCACTCCCCTTCTTCTCCATTTGTAATCAAGCCCCATAGGCCTAATTTCATTTAGTCTAGATTGAAGTAGGCAACTGTTAAAAGATCGTAGATGTTGAAATGGAATAGGTAGACTCCCCTTTTATCAGAAAAAGAAGAGATATTTTTAAAATCACCCATAAGTATCCAACTTATATTAAAGTTCTCTGCTTCTTAAATTATATGTTGCCACATTTCTTGCCTCTCTTTGAATGAATCACTTGCATAAATAACTTTAAGAATGATTTTCAGACCACCTATGTTATCTGTAGAAATAGTAAGGTGCTATGTGGAAGATAAAATTATAGAAATAGATCAGGCTGAAGTATCCCAAGTTATAAGAACTCGACCTGAGCACTAAAGTAAATTATTAGTAACTAAATCCCATGAAGATGGGATTTGTTTCTGAATATAATTAAATTATTAGAAGATAGCTTGTTTCCTACCAAACCAACTAAAGTTGGTTTGAATTTGTGCAGAAGCTTGAGAACATCGCTAATATGACGCGGCAAGTTCATGCCCCTGACCAATTAAGAATTGTCATTTAGAAGCTATAGAGATCCTTAAATTTCTTTTAGAAGGAGCACTACTATCTACTGATTACCTTTGACTTTGTCCAGGTTAGTAGCATTTTTAGTCACAAGGCTCGAGACATCAGAAGGTTGCTCGACAGGAGGATCCTTTGGCAGAGAGTCTGCTACATGAGCTAAGTCGTCTTGCAAAATGGTAGAAGGAAGCTCCTAGTTCAAGAAATTTAATTTGTCAGAATTAGGTTGTGATTCTTCAGTAGGTACCTCTGTTTGGTTTTCCTGGACGTTAGAAACATTGTGTGATGATGTATCAGAGTGCAAAGTCCCTTTAGCTATCCATCTATCATCAAATTGGGTGTCGTGCACTAATGCCCGATGACCAAAAACCTTGCATTTCTCACACTTGGGGAGGTATAAATTTGTACTCAACACTAATATCTTTTTTACACCATTGTGAAGTAGGATTGGTATCGGTTAACAAATTTGTCTCAGTAATGATAGAAATTTGTAACCTTGCAAACTAGGTAAGTGTTTTAGTAGCAGTTTTTGGATCAACTTGAATAGGCTCGGCTATAAAACTTGCTATCATGTATATAGCTTCTAGTTTCCGAAGTTCCATGTCTAGGATATGAAGTCTAGCCCAAACTTGAACGATGTCAGTGTTAAACTTGTCATAATCATATCTTGGCACCCACTCGTCGACCATTAGAAGTTTACCAAAATATGAATAAGCTGAAGTCATAAGTACCTTTTAAAAATTAGAATTTTTTGCAAACCTCACATTAAATCTATAGCATTGTGCGGTGTGTACGTAGTAGTCACATGTCGGCTTCCATACCTTCCTAATATAATCCTTCAGCTTTTTCATAGATAGTCGAAAATCTACAGGGTGAAGAACGTTGGGTATTCTGCCATGCTTCTTTCGATTTGCTGAAAGTTTCTTATGGAAAGAACACGTAAGAGGATGGAGGTTTAGTGTAATGAAGGCTTCGGTTTGAATATGAAGTGGATATGGTATGGGGTTGTCGGATGATAGTTGAATATGTTTTGGAAGGTGGAGATGTTAGCGGGTTAGTGGAAGAGGTTGTGGTTGATGATGGGAGAGGATCGAGAGGTTTAGAACGTAGGGTAGATGGGGAGGAAGTTTTATGTACTACCGCCTGTTTTGTCGCCATGTTTGTATGTGGAAGTTATTTCAATACACACACACATACTTCTTTGTTCTAATCAATATTTTAACTCATGATAATCATTTTCTAAACTCGTGAAAACTAGTTTATATTTAAACTTAATAGGTTTTGGACATAAGTTTTTTTTGTTTTATAAATACTTGTGTTGTTTAACCATCTTGTTTATATTAAGTTTTTAATATATATGTATAGTTTAATATATTTATACTTTTATATCATTCTATATTTAATTTCTTAATTATTTTTTTAGTAGTATTTATATAAGATTTAAAATTCATTTTACTTTAAAAAAAGAATGTTTAGATATAACGAAATTTAGTTTGTTTTAACTCTTGATTCACCATAATTTATTTAAACGTCATTTACTTTGTTTTAAAGTTTTTTTTTTGATTTTACGCTAGCATATGTCAACATATGCTTTTATGCATGTCGACATACCCGCTTTCAAGATATTTTTTAAATTTTGAAAAGATGTGTCTTTTGAATCCAGCTCCTTCAGGAAACGTTGTGACTATTGAAAATGTAACACCCCATGTCCATTAATGTAACTCACAAAGGGAATGCATTAACTTCCATGGAGCGTATTTTGTGTATAAAACAGAATATAACAAGATAGATATAAATAATGGTACTTGAAAATTTTAAAACAACTTTTATTGCAGCGGAGAAATAGTTTGATTACAACAACTTCATAAACCAAGTACACTTAATATCCATCTTGATAAATTGTTTCAGAGTGCATAAAATAAAAAGCATAAACCCCAACACAAGCAGCAATAAAAGAGATGAGATGAACTTTACTTTCAGCAATCCAAGCACTTCCAAAAGAGAGAGAAAGAGATCCGAGATCAAGCTCCACTAGTACTAGTCCCACCCTGAGAACCTGTGGGGAGGGGGGAAGGAAGAAAAGAGGCGAAAACAAGGGGGTCAGACATAAAGTCTAGCGAGTATAATAACTTTAACAATATATTTATTAAAGTAACTAGGATAAGGCATAAACTGGTAAGATAAGATATGACCATGAAACAAGTGGGCATGACAAAGCAAATAAGAGGAATATTCTGGCGTTAATCTCGTTCCTAATCGCTATAGGATAATTAATATACTGCACCACCACTAGTCACCCTAAAAGTTGATCCCGCCTACAGAACTTAATAATGATAATGGTAGTTTCGTGTACCCCTAGCTGCCTTCATAGGTGTCGTCTGCCCCTATCTCCACTAGTTGTACCTACTACCCCCATTCGATCGGCTCCCTAACTCGTAGATACCCGTGCTGGTCCCACAGTGGGGTGTATCACTCCCCAAAGTGGCAACCCGATACAACCAAAGATGCACGACTTATATCTACATGATGCAACAACATCTTACCGACCAGCCCGGGCCCACGCACGCACATGACCCCGTTGGACTTGCGTTGCCACCGCTAACCCGTTTTGACCTCTTACAATCAAATCCAGTAAGCGTGTCCCGTCCTCGACTCGGGTCGAGCTCATAAAGATACTTAATGTGTTACTGGTTTGAAAAGGGCCCCCATGCTTGACACAAGCCTTCCACCTATGCTTGGTCCCCACTAAGGTTTCCCCACTTAACCCCATTCTTATTCATGTCTTCTTACATGTTTCAATCTTGGTTAAGTGCATCTAATCGTATTTCACATGCCACCCAAGGCACCCACTTAATTTCACATGCCACCCAAGGCGCCCACTTAAACCCCCATGTCCCACCACATGTTTATTTGGTTAAGTGTTACTTAATTCATTAGAACTGTAACCTTGTAAAGACCTCCCACATTAGGCTGACATTTGCGGTTGTTGGATTTGTCGGGCGGGTCCGGGCAGTCTTATATCGCAAACGAGCCTAACCTCGTGTCTTTACAATTGTTACGCATTTAATTCGTGCCTTTGACCTATCGCATTAGACTGGCATTTGTGGCTGCTGGATTTTCCGGGCGGGTCCGGGCAATCTTACACCACAAAAGAGTCTAACTTCGTGTCTTAGGCGGTTAATTATTACACATCTTTATTTAACCCCAAATTGGATTAATATCCCTATTCAAATTTGTCAATAAATTCCAAATTTATTTATGCCCATAATTGTCTCTTTAAATTATGTCCATAAATACCAATTATGCTAATTAATTTCTCAAATTAATTATATGCATTTTAAGGCCATTTTATGCTAATTCATAATTTATGTATATTCAATATTATCCCATCATCCCCACGCTATTCGTACGTTTTCATATGACATATGTTAGACTCTCAAATAGTCTAACTTATTAAAAAAACATCACATAACTCATAAAATAGATCTAAGGATCATGATATAAGATTACATAGCCAATAACTTGCATATGAATTTCATTCAAACTAGCATATGATACAAAACTAGCATAGGTAATGGGCATAAACTTGCATAACTTATGTACTGCTATAGATCCAAACATAAAGGTGTGTACTTGCATATGGATCCAAACATAAAGATGTAAACTTGCATATAGATCTAAACATAAAGATGTAAACTTGCATATGGGTCTAAACATAAAGATGTAAACTTGCATATAGATCTAAACATAAAGATGTAAACTTTCATATAAATCTAAACATAAAGGTTAATGTCACATAAACTAGCATAGGCATATACATGTCTCACATATATTTTAACAACCCAAACTTGCATAAGATTAATACATGAATATATGATCCAATCATCACAAACTTGCATAAGATATATGATTCAACTTGCATAAGATTCACGTAAGAACTAACATATGATCCAACTCACATAAGACTAACATATGATTCAACACCACAAACATACATATAATTTACATCACATGATTCAAAATCATATTCTCATAATCCTAATTATATCTTATCATAATTAATTAATTTGTGAAAGCTATCATACTCACAATTAAAAAGAATAGTCTTGTCTTTCTGGGATCTGTATTCTGAAACTGAATTGCTTGCCTTTGATGTAGACTAATCGTTATTTAGATTTGATTTGATTTTGATTCAAGCTTCTATCTTGCTTTAAGGTTGAAAGTGTATAGCGGCTACTCTAGGTTCTCCATTGACGGCGTGGCGACTCTTGTTATGAATAATGTGATTAGGGTTAGGGGTTTAGGAGTGTTTTTATAGAAGTTTAATTTAATAATAACCGTCGGATTAACCTAGGGATAACCAGAACCATCAGGACCACTCAGATGCCACATTAGCCCTTAGGGCGAATCGGGCCACGGGTTGACAGCCAAACACCCTGGATCGACTCCAAAAATGGTGCGGTTCGGCTATTCCCCCTCCCGATTCGCTGTTTTGAACTTTTTTTGAATATTATATATATATATATATATTTCTCTCATATGCATACAAACTTCAAGGCTTAATAACTTCTTCATAAGTTATCCGTTTTATGCAAACCAAATGTCTATATTGACCCAAAATTTTGAGATGAACATAATAGCACAACCCATTTCACTTAATTCTTCTTCTAAAAATTAAGTATACTTTAATTTGTGAATTTTAATGTTATAAGATTACGAGGTGTTACAAAAAACCAATAAATACCTTCTAGAATCTAATTTTTCTATAACTAATCATCTTCTTCTTCCTCTCTTTACATCCTACCATTATAATACATTTTTCCTTGATTTACTACACATATACTCTGCCGATTTCAATACAAATTCTTCTTCTTCTCTTTCAATTATAAATCAAAATCTCTGAATTCAAGTGCTTCTCTAAGAGCTATAAGCTGTTTGTAATCAAAAATCTTAAGATCAAGTCCTATCGAGTCAATACTACAAAAACTAATAAGAGAATGGTGTGGTTATGTCCCATTTAAAGTGACTGGATGCAATTATGTCCCGTACATCGATTGGGTGTAAAGTTGTGGCCCATAAATCAACTAAGTCTCACCGTACTTGGAATCAGTTGGGGTGTGCCCTTATAGCCCTGAAATCAAGGATTGTAATTGGATACTGTTGAACAAAAAATCCGCATCAACCCATCATAGGTGTGGAATTAGATGTAAGAGAGTCCCAGACCAGTATAAAATCCTGGTGTGTACTTTCTTTTTATTGCTTTTACTTTTACTTTTTGCATTTCTATGTCTGTTGATATCTGTGATCTGCATACTATTGTATGATTCAAAAAGATTTCAATAAATTTAATAAATTCCATTAAACACTATTCACCCTCTCTAGATTTTAACATGCCTTAAAATCCTTAATCTGCATCTTCAACAGTTTATACTTGGTGGGCTGAACTATTGCTTGATAGAATCTATTTCATAGATCCTTGAAGTCTGAAGTATGGCAAAATCTTCCTCCAAGTCATCTCGAACAACAAAATCTCCAATAATTTTTCAGACAATATTCTTCAACCATGGAAGATTCAAGCGTTCTGCGGGTTATGAATAAGCATTTAACTCGAGTGGAGCGGTTTGATGGAGACAGTTTCACTTGTTGGCAAGAGTCAATGAAATTCTTTCTAATCACCGTCAAACGTTTCTACATTTTGGAAGACAGATTGGAAGTTACACCAGAGGAAACTGATAAGACGATGTTGCTCTAAAGGTGAAACATTCAAAGCGCAAAGAGGATGATTTTCAATGCAGAGGGCACAATTTGAATGCATTGCCTACTCTAGCCTACAATGCTCATAGGACCTTGAAAACTACAATGGCACTCTGGACTGCATTAGAAAGCAAGTATTTCATATCTAAGACAAGCCATAAAAGATTTCCTATTTGTAACTTTATGGATTTCAAAATGGCCGCCAACAAGTCCATAACTGGACAAGTAACGAAATCTTACTTTGGTGAATCAACTTAAAGATGCTGGTATAGATCTTCCTAAATCTTTTGTTGTTAGAGTTATTATTTAAGACTTCCACATTCTTGGAATGCTTATGAGAAAAAATTGAAGCATGCGAAAACAAATTATGGTTTAGAAGGTTTATAGCGTCATCTTCGTATTGAAGAGGATTCTCGTAAACGCGAACTAGATGATAATATGCAAACTGAGTCCTTCAATGGCAAGCAATATTGAAATTACTGAAAGTTAAAGCCTAAGAATGAGACACAACTTAAGAAAGAAAAATAAATCCAAGAACAGTAAAAAGAAAGGCGCTTGTTACCATTGCAACAAACCCGACCACTATGCCCAAGACTGCTATCTACGGAAGAAACAACAAAATTAAATCCAAGAACCGTAAAAAGAAAGGTGCTTGTTGCCATTGCAACAAACCCGGCCACTATGCCAAAGACTGCTGTCTACGGAAGAAACAACAAAATTGAATGTGGTCGAAGAATCGCTTGTGGCTATAGTACAAGAGGCGAACTCCGTTAGTGACATTGATAATGATTGGTAGCTTGATATTGGATCAACCACTCACATTTGCAAAGTCCGTAATCTATTTAGACTTATGAAGAAAATAATCGAGAAACCAGTGAAGTTACTTATGCAAACAAAGTTTCAAGGAAAGTTTTGGGAAAAAACACTATAGAACTTACATTCACCTCTGGGAAAGTTCTTACATTAGTCAATATATTTTATGTGCCTTATATGTGTAAGAATTTGGTTTTTGGATAACTTCTTAACAAGGGGATACCTTCCTAACAAAGGAGGATTGAAGATGGTGTATGAGTATTATAAGTAAGTGTTGTCCAAGAACAGTAAATTTATTAGATAGGGATATTGTTGAAATGGCATGATTAAGTTGAACATAATAAACAAATCTTTTGTTTATATTATCGATTCTATTAGTTTATGGCATGATAAATTAGGAAATGTTAATTATAAATATCTTAAAAATATGCATAAATTTGGATTAATTATGCTTATGATTTCGATATTGTCTCTAAATGTGAAATATGTATTTAAGCAATAATACACCGAAAATCCTTTAGTTTGTAGAAAGAAAAACTGGTTTTCTTGACTTTATAGTGATGTGGGTGACTTAAAAAGTCATATCACCTATAGTGGTAACCAATACTATATAACATTTATTGGCAATCATACGAGATATGCTTATGTATGTCTAACGAAATCTAAAGATGAAGCTTTTAATAAATTCAAAATTTATAAAGAAGAGGTCAAAACACGATGAGCAGTAAATATTAAAGTGTCACATTCAGATCGTGGTGGTGAATATTGTAACACCCCACGTCCGTTAGTGTCACTCACAAAGGGAATGCACTAAGTTCTGTGGAGCATTTAGGGTAAAAGATGCAGATAAATTACAAGACAGACAGAAGTTAAACAGCGGAAAATAAAACTTTGCTTTATTGATAAAATAGTTTGTACAACGATTTCTTTACAATATCAGAGTATCATCTGCCTTACAAAAATAAAGAAGCATATAACAACATTTATATTCCCCAAACTTAGCAAGAGCCAGCCATAGCATCTGAAAAGAGAATCCGAGCAAACTTCGACAAATCTTCAAGCTGGGAAAGAGTGACAGTCCAACTTAACCTGAGCTATACTATTCCCTCCTTTACTACCTTGGGGGGGGGGGGGGGGAACGGAAGAAAAGAAGACGAAAGAAAAACAGAGTCAGACATAAAGCCTGAGTAAGTTCAGTAACTTCTAGCATGTAAACATGGAAAACAAAACGACATGAATTAACTGAATACAAGATAACACCATGATGATAGGGTCAGCAAGATTAGACAAGATAATCACAAGATATGCTAAGCTAAGAAAAACTGGATATGCCCTAATACTTTCGCCGCTTTGCTATTTCCTTGTTATACGGATTTCTATTATCTCTGCACCACCTAACTAGTGTCTCAACTAGTAACGATAACGTGATCCCAATCCCTGTATTTTCCATTGCCTTCAGGCATCCAGTTATTAGTTATTACCTAGATCTAATCTAGGGTTTTCTATCAAGAGTTTTCTAGATTCAACTAGAGTTTACGCTATCTGCTGAACGCTTCTCGGATTCAGGGTTTATGCCACCTAGTCCAACTAGGGATTATGCTACCTGTCGAACGATGCCACCAAGTCTGAGACACACTACCTAGAGTGGTATATGTTCCTATACTTCCCCACGCATGTATCGCGAATCGCTATCACTTGTCTAGATGCACATGTCCTGTAATGTGCGGCCCGAGTCCTGCTGCAGGGCAAATCAAGAAACACAGAACTCGGTCGGGAGCTTTCAGATATCTGCCGGTGCAGATGCTAAGGTCTGTTTTTGTTCCAGTGGCTATGGTCCCACTTGACCCCTCCCACAACTAATGAAAGGCACACCTTGAAAAATGAGAACTATACGCAGGCCCCTGGTGCCCCACTATCCTATGGCCATCCTCACCCATAACTAGATAGCAAGTATATGGTCTTCTGGAGTTCTCCGCCTTTCCGCTTCACGTATCTCGATTGACTCAAGATGGATGGTGGACGACGAGTTGCTATCACAGGGCTACCGTCTTCTCGCCGAATCACGCTGGTCCATCCTGGTCTTTAGGTTGCCATGTATTGCAACCAAGGCATACCCCTGGTTCTTCTACGCAGACCTTAACCTCTGTGAGCCCAGGAGGATCATCTGCAGCCTCACATAGGGATACCAAGAGTACCCTCACGTCCCCTCGAAGCCTCGGGCTTCGTAACCCAATTCGTTGGAGCCTTCTTTTTACTCAGACGGTCATTCGCTCCCTCCCGTGTTATACTAAGAATTACTACTTAGTCCTACTAACTAAGGTTTACCACTTAGTTTCCAGAATCGTTGTTTTCTTAACTAAGGTTTACTACTTAGCTCTTTTTAACTAAGGTTTACTACTTAGTTCTCTTTCCCGTCAATTTGGATTGGTTAAGTATCATTAGTCAATTCAAGCTAACTTAACCCCCTTCATTTATCCTGTTAAACTGGTTAAGTGTTACCAGTAATTCATGTTGACTTAACCCTGCCACCAACCAAGTTATATTGGTTAAGTATTTCTTATTACTTAACCCTACCCATTCATCCTGTATTGGTTAAGTGTTCCTTGCCCGTCTGTTTTAGCTGACATGTTATTATTAATGGTTAAGTATTATCCCTTCATGTTTTAGACTTAACCTTATTCCTTTATCACAATCCGATGGTTAAGTGTTCAAGCTTACTTAACCCTACGATCTAGCCCAGCTAACATATCAGATTGTCTAAGTGTATTTACTTAACCCTAACCTCTAGTCTAGTTAACATGTTAATTTGGCTAATTGTATTAACTTTACTTAACCCCACCTTCTAGTCTAGTTAACATGTTAATTTGGCTAAGTGTATTAACTTTACTTAACCCCACCTTCTAGTCTAGTTAACATGTTAATTTGGCTAAGTATTTCCTTAGTTACTTAACCCCTACAAATCTTGTCTTGTTACCATGTGAAGTTGGTTAAGTGTCCCTATGGACTTAGCCCTCTCATCCTAGCTTAACTGTGTTAAGTTGGTTAAGTGTTCCTATGGACTTAACCCTCCCATTCTAGCTTAACTGTGTTAAAAACCTAACCCCACCCACCGGTCTGGTTATCATGTTGAATCGGTTAAGTGTCTTTGTTAACTTAACCCTACCATCCTTGTTATAGCTTTAACTAAATAAATTAAAGCCTCTACCACTCACATTAGACAGATATTGTTGCGATTACTGGATGTGCTGGTTGGTTCCGGGCTTGTTTACATCGCAACTCAGTCTAACCTTGGGTTAGGCCTATTCGTGTTTTCTAAGTTCAAAGGGTTTGATTAATTTTCAAATCAGGTTTTGAAAGTAACCATCCCGTCCGTCGGATCAGTTAGGGATAGCCAGGGAGAGCAGGAAACTTGTATTTTCCAAACCCAAGCCTAGACACCATCCTCTATGTCACCCTAGAACTTTCTGGTGTGTTATTAAAAGAGATGTCGTTAATAAACCTTTAATTTGTCTAAATTTACATTTTCTCATTTAAGACAAATTTTATAAGTAAATCATTCCTAATTTACTTATTTCCTAATCACTCTTTTAATAAATTGTCAACAATTATCATTATGGCCCATTCTCCCTTCTATGTCATAATTATGCCCTTTTTGGTATGTAAACTATACCAAACTAAGTGTCACTAACCATGATTTTGCTAAACATGACAATTACTCCCTATTATGGCCAATTTCAAATTTATGCCAATATACTTCTTATGCCAAATTAGCTAATCCAATTCTGATTTAACATTCTAATTACAGTTCATGCCAAACTAGACTTATTATTCTAGTTCACAATTCATGTAAATGCTAGATTTACAAGTCAATACTAGATTCAAATTACACATCCTATAATTCATGCCAAATTTATCCAATTTGCATTTCTATGAACATGCCATAGTACATGTTCCCAATTTATGCCAATTTCCAAGTTAAAAACTATGTTTTTAGTAAATTTCATATTTTGCCCAAATCGTATTCCCACCGTTTGTATAATCGTGATTCAATCTGGATTATAGATAAATCTATATTTGTAGAAAATAGGGAATGAACCAAAGATGCTATGAAAAAGGATGGACAAAACAACTGGCATAAAAAGGTTTGAATAACGACGTAGGTTCAAGAACATGGGTAGACCTAACTTAATAGGTAAATTCCCAAGGTCTAAAACCAAGAATAGACAGAATAGAGATGTAGGCTCAAGAACATAGGTAGACCTAACTTAATAGGTAAATTCCCAAGGTCTAAAACCAAAGAAAACCAAGAACAGACAGAATAGATAATCGAGTTTAGACCCAATTTCATAGTCACAAAACTTAAACAACACTTTCCTAGTCATGAATCATAGGTGTTTAATCGCAGTTGTCCTTGTTATGTCATAGGCAATAGTTTATATTTCTAATCAAAGGCATAGGCTTGTGTTCATAGTCTAGGAAATAATTCTCACAGTCACAGTCACAGTCACAGTCACAGTCACAGTCATAGGCAATGTTCATAGTCATAGGCAATGCTCATAGTCATAGGCAATGTTCATAGTCATAGGCAATGTTCTTAGTCATAGGCAATGTTCATGTTCATAGGCAATGTTCATAGTCATAGGCAATGCTCATAGTCATAGGTAAGGCCTAATTGGTTATCGAATCATAATAGTTCTTTAATTCGATCCAAAGATGTAGGCATAGATTCGAATAGAAAGATTTGGCATATTCTTTTATTCCTTTAATTCATGTCACGAACAGAGAGAAACGTTCAAATCTAAAATGTAACCGACTTACAGAGATTTTGATTAGAAAAGAAAGATGGCGTTGCTATGATTCGTGCGACGTTAGCCTTTGATCCTTATCTTGAAGCTTTAATCTTGATTTGAATCTCTTCTGGACAACTTGAGCAGCATAACCTTGTCTTGGATTTTCGTATTATTTTATTTATTTATACATTTTCTCAGAGGCAGCATAAGGATAGAAAAGAATTGTGAATAGAGAAGGAGACTAAGGCTGTTTATATAGTGTAGAAGTCAACGAATCTAGTCAGAATGGCGTCTAGATACAGAAGAACGAACCAGGTTCAGAAAACAGGAAAAAGCGGGGGGGGGGGGGGGGGGGGTCGACCCCCAGGTTGACTACCCAGTCGACCTGGGTGCCTTGGGTGGGAAAATTCCCGCCCAGCCCAATCTGGGTCCGATTTCGAATTTGAATTCGCTTTTTTGACCTGTTTTGAAATTTGAACTTCGCTGAATCTTCCGGAGGCCATATCTTCCTCATACGGACTCCGATTTACGCAAACTCGGACTCGTTTTCATGCAGAATTCCGAGACGAACGCAATGGCGTAGTCCGTTTCCCTTGATTTTGACTTTAACTTTTAATTCTGCCTTGATTTGTTAATCCTAGTGTTGCAGAATTACGGGGTGTTACATTCCCCCCCCCCCAACTTAAAAGGATTTCGTCCCCAAAATCTTCAAGTTAGGAAGAATGTGTCCTACCATCCAATCACCCATCAACTCAACCATTCAATCACAGGCATTCATTGTCCTTAACAGATTCCTAATGCTTTCATGTTCATATGCATAGTGTGTGTGTATATGTCTTTATCTAATGCAAAATCAGGCGGTCTACTGATTCAGTTGACCTCCTTAATGCGAATCATATTAATGCCATGCGTCCAATCATGTATGCAAGCACCCCTAGTTATGTAAATACTACATGTGTGCATAGCCATACATCCATATGCATCATCCATATGATAACATATCAAGTTCAACATACAAACAAATACATATCTGTAAATGCAATATGAAAGCGTCCGAACTGATCTAGTGCCTAATACGTATGCATATGCATCCACGAGCAACCATTAGCTACCACTTGCAACCACCAACCATAACATGTTTCAAATACAAGTTTACATCCATTGGCTTCTACCTAAAGATTGAAGATACGACCTAGAGGATATACTTTGGAAAGAGAGAAACAATTATGCGTAAAGCTCCTAAACAAAGAAATCAAGGATGCACCCTTAAGGAAAAAGGGTATGATGCTAGTATCTAGCCTTCTTGAGCTTTACTCCACCGTATCTTAACTAGTTTAACTTCACGATTGTGAAGTTTCTGACCTTCATTTCCAAAGTAAACAGATGTCAATCACGACACCAAGTATATGTACTAAGATGATTAGAGGTCTCCCTCTTATCCGCCATGCCATAACTATAAGGGTCAAAAGGTCACTACGTGCTTTTTAGAGTGCCTGCCACAACTATTCAGCTCTCACGCAAACCAACCTAGTCGAACTCGACGTTCCTCAAGTACAAGCCCCAAAGGCCTAAACCAATATCAGACAAGCACCCAAGGAATACCTCCTCCGAATTTAGACAATCTATGTGAGATTATATAAGCAAACTCGATAGCTATTCTCAAATCCCTACTAACAAAAAATAAACTGGTCGGACCACCAATTGGATTTGAGACTCTAGTGGGATCTTTCTACTATACAAGTACTATGGTGCAGAGACTCAACTATGAAAGTGGATATGAACAAATGCGAAGCGCTGAAACCAAAGGAAAGAGTACGAACAGCAAAACTAGACTCTTCCAACAGAACTTTACTACCTTTCTCCCAGGTACGCTTGGTGGTGAAAGTATGTACTTGCCCTTCTGAAAATCTTGTTCGTCGTTCTTGCCCTTGTCCTTAATTATATGCCCTATCATACCCTAGTAAAGATACTTCCTCTTTTATAATTTCTTCCTCCTTCGTGAGCTAAACCTACATCCATGAATTCCTCATCCTAGGGTTGTGCTCCTTTGCCAAACTCCTCATCTCTTTCCGTGTGTAACTATGTTGACAAATCTCTCGAAAGTTGCCTCCATCGTACGGGAAACCCTATAAGCTTGAAAGAAAACCGGCTGTAGGTGAAACAACTACGGCTATGGATGAAAGCCGGGGCACTACTTCGCCCATCGATGAGGTTACCTCCCAGAAAGCCAGGAGCCCCAGAGACTCAAGAAAGAAGGAGACAAGAATTCAAACAGAGGAAGAGAAGATAATGCGTATAGCTTTGGGGAATATGCCTTTAAAACAAATCTTTTCTCTTGAAAATGCTTCTTTTAAAACCGTTTTGAAAATAATTTTTCAAATCCTTTATCGGATCTGGTAACCTTCAGCTCTGATATCACGTGTAACACCCCACGTCCGTTAGTGTCACTCACAAAGGGAATGCACTAAGTTCTGTGGAGCATTTAGGGTAAAAGATGCAGATAAATTACAAGACATACAGAAGTTAAACAGCGGAAAATAAAACTTTGCTTTATTGATAAAATAGTTTGTACAACGATTTCTTTACAATATCAGAGTATCATCTGTCTTACAAAAATAAAGAAGCATATAACAACATTTATATTCCCCAAACTTAGCAAGAGCCAGCCATAGCATCTGAAAAGAGAATCCGAGCAAACTTCGATAAATCTTCAAGCTGGGAAAGAGTGACAGTCCAACTTAACCTGAGCTATACTATTCCCTCCTTTACTACCTTGGGGGGGGGGAACGGAAGAAAAGAAGACGAAAGAAAAACAGAGTCAGACATAAAGCCTGAGTAAGTTCAGTAACTTCTAGCATGTAAACATGGAAAACAAAACGACATGAATTAACTGAATACAAGATAACACCATGATGATAGGGTCAGCAAGATTAGACAAGATAATCACAAGATATGCTAAGCTAAGAAAAACTGGATATGCCCTAATACTTTCGCCGCTTTGCTATTTCCTTGTTATACGGATTTCTATTATCTCTGCACCACCTAACTAGTGTCTCAACTAGTAACGATAACATGATCCCAATCCCCGTATTTTCCATTGCCTTCAGGCATCCAGTTATTAGTTATTACCTAGATCTAATCTAGGGTTTTCTATCAAGAGTTTTCTAGATTCAACTAGAGTTTACGCTATCTGCTGAACGCTTCTCGGATTCAGGGTTTATGCCACCTTGTCCAACTAGGGATTGTGCCACCTGTCGAACGATGCCCCCAAGTCTAGGACAAACTACCTAGAGTGGTATATGTTCCTATACTTCCCCACGCATGTATCGCGAATTGCTATCGCTTGTCTATATGCACATGTCCTGTAATGTGTGGTCCGAGTCCTGTTGCAGGGCAAATCAAGAAACACAGAACTCGGTCGGGAGCTTTCAGATATCTACCGGTGCAGATGCTAAGGTCTTTTTTTGTTCCAGTGGCTATGGTCCCACTTGACCCCTCCCTCAACTAATGAAAGGCACACCTTGAAAAATGAGAACTATACGCAGGCCCCCGGTGCCCCACTATCCTATGGCCATCCTCACCCATAACTAGATAGCAAGTATATGGTCTTTTGGAGTTCTCCGCCTTTCCGCTTCACGTATCTCGATTGACTCAAGATGGATGGTAGACGACGAGTTGCTATCACTGGGCTACCGTCTTCTCGCCGAATCATGGTTGTCCATCCTGGTCTTTAGGTTGCCATGTATTGCAACCAAGGCATACCACTGGTTCTTCTACGCATACCTTAACCTCTGTGAGCCCAGAAGGATCATCTGCAGCCTCACAGAGGGATACCAAGAGTACCCTCACGTCCCCTCGAAGCCTCGGGCTTCGTAACCCAATTCGTTGGAGCCTTCTTTTTACTTAGACGGTCATTTGCTCCTTCCCGTGTTATACTAAGAATTACTACTTAGTCCTACTAACTAAGGTTTACCACTTAGTTTCCAGAATCGTTGTTTTCTTAACTAAGGTTTACTACTTAGCTCCTTTTAACTTAGGTTTACTACTTAGTTCTCTTTCCCGTCAATTTGGATTGGTTAAGTATCATTAGTCAATTCAAGCTAACTTAACCCTCTTCATTTATCCTGTTAAACTGGTTAAGTGTTACCAGTAATTCATGTTGACTTAACCCTGCCACCAACCAAGTTATATTGGTTAAGTATTTCTTATTACTTAACCCTACCCGTTCATCCTGTATTGGTTAAGTGTTCCTTGCCCGTCTGTTTTAGCTGACATGATATTATTAATGGTTAAGTATTATCCCTTCATGTTATAGACTTAACCCTATTCCTTTATCACAATCCGATGGATAAGTGTTCAAGCTTACTTAACCCTACGGTCTAGCCCAGCTAACATATCAGATTGGCTAAGTGTATTTACTTAACCCCAACCTCTAGTCTAGTTAACATGTTAATTTGGCTAAGTGTATTAACTTTACTTAACTCCACCTTCTAGTCTAGTTAACATGTTAATTTGGCTAAGTGTATTAACTTTACTTAACCCCATCTTCTAGTCTAGTTAACATGTTAATTTGGCTAAGTATTTCCTTAGTTACTTAACCCCTACAAATCTTGTCTTGTTACCATGTGAAGTTGGTTAAGTGTCCCTATGGACTTAGCCCTCCCATCCTAGCTTAACTGTGTTAAGTTGGTTAAGTGTTCCTATGGACTTAACCCTCTCATTCTAGCTTAACTGTGTTAAGAACCTAACCCCACCCACCGGTCTGGTTATCATGTTGAATCGGTTAAGTGTCTTTGTTAACTTAACCCTAACATCCTTGTTCTAGCTTTGACTAAATAAATTAAAGCCGCTACCACTCACATTAGACAGATATTGTTGCGATTACTGGATGTGCCGGTTGGTTCCGGGCAGGTTTACATCGCAACTCAGTCTAACCTTGGGTTAGGCCTATTCGTGTTTTCTAAGTTCAAAGGGTTTGATTAATTTTCAAATCAGGTTTTGAAAGTAACCATCCCGTCCATCGGATCAGTTAGGGATAGCGAGGGAGAGCAGGAAACTTGTATTTTCCAAATCTTAGCCTAGACACCATCCTCTCTGTCACCCTAGAACTTTCTGGTGTGTTATTAAAAGAGATGTCGTTAATAAACCTTTAATTTGTCTAAATTTACATTTTCTCATTTAAGACAAATTCTATAAGTAAATCATTCCTAATTTACTTATTTCCTAATCACTCTTTTAATAAATTGTCAACAAATATCATTATGGCCCATTCTCCCTTCTATGTCATAATTATGCCCTTTTGGGTATGTAAACTATACCAAACTAAGTGTCACTAACCATGATTTTGCTAAACATGACAATTACTCCCTATTATGGCCAATTTCAAATTTATGCCAATATACTTCTTATGCCAAATTAGCTAATCCAATTCTGATTTAACATTCTAATTACAGTTCATGCCAAACTAGACTTATTATTCTAGTTCACAATTCATGTAAATGCTAGATTTACAAGTCAATACTAGATTCAAATTACACATCGTATAATTCATGCCAAATTTATCCAATTTGCATTTCTATGAACATGCCATAGTACATGTTCCCAATTTATGCCAATTTCCAAGTTAAAAACTACGTTTTTAGTAAATTTCATATTTTGCCCAAATCGTATTCCCACCGTTTGTATAATCGTGATTCAATCTAGATTATAGATAAATCTATATTCGTAGAAAATAGGGAATGAACCAAAGATGCTATGAAAAAGGATGGACATAATAACTGGCATAAAAAGGTTTGAATAACGACGTAGGTTCAAGAACATGGGTAGACCTAACTTAATAGGTAAATTCCCAAGGTCTAAAACCAAGAATAGACAGAATAGAGACGTAGGCTCAAGAACATGGGTAGACCTAACTTAATAGGTAAATTCCCAAGGTCTAAAACCAAAGAAAACCAAGAACAGACAGAATAGATAATCGGGTTTAGACCCAATTTTATAGTCACAAAACTTAAGCAACACTTTCCTAGTCATGAATCATAGGTGTTTAATCGCAGTTGTCCTTGTTATGTCATAGGCAATAGTTTATATTTCTAATCAAAGGCATAGGCTTGTGTTCATAGTCTAGGAAATAATTCTCATAGTCACAGTCACAGTCATAGGCAATGTTCATAGTCATAGGAAATGCTCATAGTCATAGGCAATGTTCATAGTCATAGGCAATGTTCTTAGTCATAGGCAATGTTCATGGTCATAGGCAATGTTCATAGTCATAGGAAATGTTCATAGTCATAGGTAAGGCCTAATTGGTCATCGAATCATAATAGTTCTTTAATTAGATCCAAAGATGTAGGCATAGATTCGAATAGAAAGATTTGGCATATTCTTTTATTCCTTTAATTCGTGTCACGAACAGAGAGAAATGTTCAAATCTAAAAAGTAACCGACTTACAGAGATTTAGATTAGAAAAGAAAGATGGTGTTGCTATGATTCGTGCGACGTTAGCCTTTGATCCTTATCTTAAAGCTTTAATCTTGATTTGAATCTCTTCTAGACAACTTGAGCAGCATAACCTTGTCTTGGATTTTCGTATTATTTTATTTATTTATACATTTTCTCAGAGGCAGCATAAGGATAGAAAAGAATTGTGAATAGAGAAGGAGACTAAGGCTGTTTATATAGTGTAGAAGTCAACGAATCTGGTCAGAATGGCGTCTAGATACAGAAGAACGAACTAGGTTCAGAAAACAGGAAAAAGCGGGGGGGGGGGGGGTCGACCCCCAGGTCGACTACCCAGTCGACCTGGGTACCTTGGGCGGGAAAATTCCCGCCCAGCCCAATCTAGGTCCGATTTCGAATTTGAATTCGCTTTTCTGACCTGTTTTGAAATTTGAACTTCGCTGAATCTTCCGGAGGCCATATCTTCCTCATACAGACTCCGATTTACGCAAACTCGGGCTCGTTTTCATGTAGAATTCCGAGACGAACGCAATGGCGCAGCCCGTTTCCCTTGATTTTGAATTTAACTTTTAATTCTGCCTTGATTTGTGAATCCTAGTGTTGTAGAATTACGGGGTGTTACAAATATTTTTCAAATGAATTTATCTTATTTTGTAAACAACATGGTATAGTTCACCAATGTACCACCCCATATACACCACAACAAAATAGTGTTGCTGGGAAGAAAAATAGAACTCTAGTAGAAATGGTTAATGCCATGCTCATAAGTTCAAACTTACCTTATAACCTTTGGGGTGACGTTATGTTATCTGCATGTTACATTTTAGATAGAGTACCACTTAAAAAGAACAATATTTTACCTTATGAATTATGGTTTAATAGAAAACCGGACCTTACTAGACTTAAAGTTTGGGGTTGCTTAGCATACGTTAGAAAACAAGACCTTAAACGCCCGAAGTTAGGAAATAAGGCATTTAAATGTGTTTACATAGGATATTCACATAATATAATTTATAGGTTCCTTATTCTTGACACCGTAAAAATTATAGAGTAGATGTAGAATTCTTCGAAAATCAAACTGTTGAGGTTCCATTTAGATGATCTAGTCTGAAACCTATATGACTGATGATATCGATGACGATGATTATGTTCCTACTCAAAACAACCAGGTTTATCAATACCAGATAATAGTACTAAACATAAGAGAAGTAAAAGAGAGAGAATAAAGAAAGATTATGGTCCTGACTTCACAACATATCTTGTAGTAGGCAGTAAGGACGAAGTCCTTAATGTGACAAGATATGAAATGAACGTCCATGACAATCCCAAAACTTATTCTGAGGCTAGGAGTTTTAGAGATTCTATTTTCTGGAAAGAAGCTATCAATGATTAAATTAATTCCATAATGTTAAACCAAACTTGAATTTTTACTGATTTATCTCCTGGTGCTAAACTTATAGGACGTAAATGGATATTCAAAAAAAGTTGAATATGAATGGATCCATTGATAAGTTTAAAGCCAGATTAGTTGCTAAGGGATATAATCAATGACAAGGAGTAGATTATTTTGATACATATGCTCCAATGGCTCACATATCTTCTATGTTGTTTAATAGCACTTGCATCAATTCATAATTTGGTCATACATCAAATGGATGTAAAACCACCTTTTCTAAATGGAGAATTATAAGAAGATATATATATATATATATATATATATATATATATATATATATATATGGAACAACCTGAAGGTTTCAAAACCCCAGGCCAAGAAAAGAAAGTTCGCAAAATTAATAAAATCTCTTTATGACCTGAAGCAAGCGCTCATTCAACGACATGAGAAATTTGATAAAGCTGCACTGTCATATGGATTCATTATTAATAATGCTGATAAATCACTACAAAAAAATAGGTTTTTATAACACAAATTAATAACACATTATTTAATTGTGTTATTGTTTATTCTAATTTGTCTTATAGGTTGCCTTCCCATTATGCTTCCTACTCTCCAATTATTATTTATTTAATTTGTACGACATCCTTGGCTAATTATTTCGATCTTCCCTCTTCTTTTCTAAAATATTTCCCTCTTTTCTTTTTCCCACTTCCCTCTTCCTCAAATTATTTCCTCTCAATTCCTTTTTCTTCGTTTTTTTCATTTCCTGTTTCTTTCGTTTCTCAATTTTACAGTTCCCTAATTCGCTTGTTCAGGTGTCAAGCTCTAGTCTGTGTTTTTTTTTTCAAAACCACTACTTGTCTAAAACCAGATCTCAAAAGACAGCGAAGTAACCACCAATTCCAAACAACGAAATTAGATTGAGCTTCTAAACTGGCGGATCCCTTCTCAATCGGTGCAAAAACCCTATGTTAATCATTTATTGGAAGAAGGAAGCTTAAATCAAGATGGATGAAACCAAGAGTCACCACGAGAAACTGGTAAAAAAGGCCGATGTGGAAAACTAACTGATCGATCTTACATGAACAAGTCTGAATTGTAGTAGATTGTCGGTAATATTTATACTTGAAGTTTAAGATTGCAATATCATGTTTAAGAAGCTCATTCGAACTTGCCATGGCAGTGATTTGTTTTTGAACCGGATTCATCATTTTCAATTATTAATATTTTATTAACTGATTTATATGTTAATATACTAGTTAACTTATTAGTGCAACTTGTATTAAACTATGTTGCTATTATGCATAAATAAATATATTAGTTAACTTATTAGTGCGACTTGTTTAAGAAAGCTTTCATCGTAAATTTTTAGAACTTATGGAGAGGAAGGATCATGAAAGAAGTGTTAGAGAAGAGGCATGGAGGAAGCAGGAAACAGCAAAAGCGGATAAAAAGGCTGCTGCTAGAGCCCAAGAGCGCCAGTTGGTAGCTTCTAGGGAGTCTGCCATTGTCACTTTCTTGGAGAAAATAACTGGAGAGAGCTTGAAGTTGCCTTCTAAGAATGTTTGTCTGGATAAACAAATTGTTGAATATGAGCGTAACAGTATGGGAGTTCAGCAAAATAGTGGTAGGTGGCCGAAGGCTGAGGTTGAGGCATTGATAGGGTGCGAAGTGGTATGAAAACAGGTTCCAAGAACCAGGTTTGAAAGGGTAGTTATCTAAGGAGGTTAGTTTAGCAATGGGAGGATTAGGGTATCAAAGAAGTGCAAAAAGGTTCAAACAGAAATGGGAAAATATCAACAAGTATTTTAGGAAGACAAAGGAGAGTGGACAAAAGAGGCCAAGGCATTCGAAGACTTGTCCTTATTTTTAGCAACTGGATCAACTTTACCCAGGTTCGAAGGCCATTGATAATGTGGGTCAGTACAATGATTTTAGTAAATGATATTTAATTCATAGCATTTATACTAATTTTGGTCTCAGTTTCAATAAGAATATTGACACTATATTTTTGTGAACATTAGTACACTGATTTTCTTTGTTCGGTAACTTGTTCATTTTACAACAGCATGCGTGGATAGTCATTTCAATTGAAATGCATTTAACGGTCTCATTGTCATTGCATACATAATACTCAAACTAGTGTGTGGTCTGTGCTTCGCGTATGAGAAGTGTGGGGTATATAATATTTGGTTGATCGTCATATGTACAGTGTTAAATTATTAGGCTCGTAAGGACATGTTGGAGGATGAAGCTGTGCACCGATTACATTTTACTTTGGTGATTGCAGATGTGGTGCTTAAAATATGAGAGTAGGTCAAGATAGTTTAAATGTAGGTATATTATATTAAAACCGTAATCTAGGTAGTATTAAACATAGGTAATATACAGAAAATATAAACAGGTGGAAAACAATAGTTGTGTCTTTATTTTTGTAGGAGCATGCATAACGGTTGTTAAAATTTGACATCAAAAACAATTTGACTACACAAACTACATGATCGAAAGTCAACCACAACCCTACAATATGGATCCAAATGATAATTATAATGGTACTAATCTATTAAGTAAAAGATTATATATAATAAATGCTTTGTAAAACATTGTATTGGTGTAATCCAGCAGAGAGACATAAAGAGATTTCAATAAGCAATCACGGGTTAATGAGCGCAGGTATGGTAGATATGGTGGGTAAGTAAAAGAAATTTTAATTTGAATGTTTTACTCATCGTGAAAAATCCAATGAACTAAAGAGATATGAAAGCATTTACAAAAAAATATTTGTTGATAGCAGACAACTAATTTAAAGGCTGCATGGCAGTTGTTGTAGATATTTAATGTTGATAAGATATCATCGGCATGGCTTCCCGAGCACCATGGTGAATGGTAGTTGGCGATCACTTCAGATACTGGGAAGCATTGTCTTTAGCACTTGCAGTTGGATTGCTTGATGTTGTGGTCCAACTACTAAGAATACAAGGATCATACCAACCTGATCAGATAGACGTCCGTGAGGTAGAAAATGAATTGGTAGAGGCTATGGCTATTTTAGTCTCTAAAGTGCCATGTCTGCATCCTGATCTACCTGCATGAAACTTAGGCCAATGCTACATAAACGATTCTGATTTTATCCAGGTTGGAAGAAATGGCATGGACATTAGATTGCATTGCCTTATTTGTTCATTGTAGTCATCACCAAACTCAAGAAGGCTTGAGAAATTTGTCGCAGATTATGTTGGGTAATCTTAAGAACATCATTGCTGCCACCTGTTTGGCTCATAAGTGCATGCAGTTGAAACCAAACAACAATTACAATGGTCTAATGGAGACCCTCCTTGGTGTTCTTGGAGAAAACACAGAGGTTGTCTCAATAGAATGTTCGAAGACAGTTCACCGTTGGATGGTCACATATTCTTCTGATTTGTTGACAGTTGATAATGACCAAGCTAAAATATTGTAGTACGAAAAGAGGGATAGCTTGGGATGTATTAGCATAGATGAAATGCATTGGCTTATTTAATTTCAAGTTTTGTCTTCTCATCCTTTAACTTGGTAGGTTGCACCTACATATCTGGTTTCATGCCCAACCTCACAAATACATTTTTTGCCACAAATACTATATGACATGGTTCTGTTCTCCAATTTTGCCATAAACATCCATCAATTTTTTTTTTCCTTTTACTTAGTAAGTTCCGTAATGTAACAATTTTTATTTTACTCTAATTTAAATTAGTCATATTTTCTTACTCATACCTATGTTTCCTTTCAGGGTTATTCTCATTCCAGATTGTAATGCCAGTGTGGCTAAAGTCCTGACTCGTTCATGTGATTTATCATAACATATCACAGGAAGCACTATTTTTTTGAGATAAAGTTGTTCAACTAGATAACATTACCAGTTCTTATCTATTAAACAACTTTAAAAGTCCTGTTTTCCCTCTCCTTTCCCCCTCCCTTACTGCTATAAAAATAACTTTGGAAATGTGTAAGAATCTTTAAACATTTGGAATAATTTCAGACACAGTACATCAGTACTATTTTCTCTCGCTTAGTACTGCTAGAGTGTGAGTCAGCGGAACCAGCAATATGAAATTTTCAATGAATGACTGCGTTTTAATTGGAACCATAGATGGAGCAAACTTAGAAATAATAGAAGAGGTTGGAGATGACAACTTCTTCCTTTTTGGTGCCCGGGTACACAAAGTTGCTGCATTAAGGTAGGAAAGAACTGGAGAAAATGTACGTCTGTTGTTTGAAGAAAAAAATTATTGCATAACAATTGACTAATAAAAAAGTAGTTGTTTAGAATAAACTTAGCAGGAAAAAAAAAGATCTTGTTTGAGTAGCAGTTTCCAACTTTGAATTTTCTAACCACGAAATGTGTTTGGTTAATTATTTATGAAAACTTCTCTGAAAATGATCAATTTGGAAAATAATTTCAACATATCAACTAGATAACATATTTTGATTTCTATTATGAGTGTAGTTCAATCCTATGTTATCAAAGCCCTCGCCTAGGCGCTTTCTAGGCTCCAAAAAGCCTAG
The DNA here is from genome assembly GCA_030737875.1 of Allium sativum. Taxonomy (NCBI): domain Eukaryota; kingdom Viridiplantae; phylum Streptophyta; class Magnoliopsida; order Asparagales; family Amaryllidaceae; genus Allium; species Allium sativum. Next base: position 612,526,642 of record CM060921.1, on the reverse strand, counting down.
GCCCCAGCCGGGATATAGGAAGGATGTTTTCTTTTATCAGGATGATGATCAGCATTATATTCCACGTGCTCTCCTTATGGATCTAGATTTGAGAGTTATCAGTGGAATCCAAAACAATGATCGAAACCTTTACCACCATGAAAATATTTATATTTCGGAACATGGAGGTGGTGCAGGAAATAACTGGGCTAGTGGATATCACCAAGGAGCAAGTGGTCGATGAAATTATTGATATAGTATATCGAGAAGCAGATGGAAGTGATAGTCTTGAGGTTTTTGTCTTATGCCATTCATTTGTTGGAGGAACTGGATCAGAAATGGGGTCTTATATACTGAAAACTGTTAATGACTGGTACAGCAAAAAGCTAGTCTAAACTTAATAGCATATTCCCGAACCAAACGGGAACTAGTGATGTTGTTGTCTAGCCTTACAAATCACTTCTAACACTAAAGCGCTTAACCCTGAATGCCAATTGCATAGTATTTCTCGATAATGCTGCATTAAATAGAATTGATGTTGGAAGGCTTCATCTGTCTAATCCAACTTTTGCACAAACAAATTCACTAGTTTCAATAATTATGTCGGCAACTACAACCACTATACGATATCCAGGTTACATGAACAATGATTTAGTTGGACTACTTGCTTCGTTAATTCCTACACCCAGATGCCATTTTCTGATTACATGCCGCTCACTGTAGAACGACAGGTCAATGTGATTCTAAAGACTACTGTGTTGGATGTAATGACAGACAAAAAATATCATGGTTTCTTCATATGCTCGCACAAAAGAAGCTAGCCAATCAAAATATATCTCGTTATTGAATATTATTCAAGGAGAAGTGGATCCTACTCAGGTGTATGAAGGTTTGCAGAGAATACATGAAAGAAAGCTTGTCAACTTATTGAATGGGGACCTGCCAACATTCAGGTTAGTTGGTTATTGGTTAAATTGTATACTCTTCTTATTCTTTCTTATGACCATTATTCACTTTTGAATTGCATGTTGCATTGTCTAGGAAATCCCCATTTGTTATGACTACACGCTGAGTAAGTGAACTACCATATCTTGTTTCTATTTCAATATTTTAACCTGTATCAGTAGTATCTTATACCGAGGTACCAATTCGGTTTAAAGTGTTTTTCAGTTTTCATCAAAACTACGCGAATTCCATGGATTTATCTTGATAAATTGTAGGGGCTGTTTTAAATCTAATATTTGAATTAGTACAAGGGGACATTTTGAAAATCCCCCGTTTTAATTGTTTGTTTGAAGATTTGCATGTACTGTTTTGGCCTTTAGCGTTATTTTATTTCATACATGAGTGATTTAATGCTTATAAATCATACCAGCACCCGCCATCTTTTTAGCAAGTGTCCGGGGCAATATGAGAAGCTTAGGGAAAAACAAGCCTTTCTTGATAACTATAGAAAGCATAGAATGTTTGTTGTGAGTATACAAATATTTAAATGTTTCTAGATATCTTTCTTACATGAAGTTTAGAAAATTGGCTATTGTGCTTTCTTCGCTGATTTCTATCCTACTTAATGTGTCAGTTATTATCATCCTACACATTAATTTTCCCTGCCTAATCTGTTGGTTTTAACATCAGTTTGTAAATTAGTACTGTGACTCTTGTTCGATGCTGATCATTCTTTGAATGTTAACTGCAGCATTACTCAACATCTGTGTTTCCATTGTTGCAAATCATCTAGAACTTGATTTGTTTCTTATGAGTTTATGTGCAGGATAGCGGTCTTTCTGAATTTGATGAGTCTCGTGGAATAATTGAAAGCTTGGTCGATGAATACAAGGCTTGTGAATCTCCAGATTACATCAAATGGGGGATGGAGGTAAATTGACTTGAGATCATGCATGTGTCTGTGTGCAGGATAAATATTAATACAGATACTCAATATTTTCACTAAAGGTCAAAAAAGTTACACACCATATGTAGATAAAAACCACTGATTAAGTTATTATTAAACCTCTTATAGTACAAATTTGGTGTAGGTGTTCTGCCATAGTTTCTTTTTCCTAAGATTTATCACCTTTTTTTGAAATGTTCATTTTTTTTTGAATTTGTTCGGAGGGGGGGGGGGGAGGGAACCGACCGAAGCCGTAAAACCCCCTAGTGCACCTAGCCCGGTCCGCGGATACCACATAAGTGACTAATCGTAGCATATGCACATGTTAAACCCTCTTAGCATGCCATTCTGGGTTTCGAACTTGCACCGTTGTTACCTCAACACAAGTCCTTAACCGCTGGGCTAATGCTGCGGACTTTTTGACATGTTCGTCATCTTGATTGAATATATATGTGTATATATATATCACTACAGAAACGAAAAGAGAAGGCCTTTTATTTAAACAAGTGTAATAAGACACATGTTTTGTATAAAAAAAATGGTTTACTGAGTAGTTCAATAAAGTTTATATGGCTAATAATGTAGATTATGGTATCCATGTGTTGTGGAAATGCAAAATCATTGTCCTAGGATCCAGTAGATGCACTTATAGGCATGCGAAAAAAGGATGGAGATGAGCTCTGTTTTTTTTTTTTTTTTTTTTTTTTTTTTACTTTTACCTTTGAAGTCTAAAAAGCAAGGATTTGTCACAAATGTATGTGTCTGTCACACATTTGAAATTTATTTCAATTTTTCATCAATCAAAGGTCAGGTCAGATCATAACATATACTTTCAGATGAAAATTCTATTTAAAACATTAGAATTCGATCACAGTCTGCTTGCATATAAGAATTCTTGGCTGTTTAATTTAAAAAAATCCAATGTCTTTCCATTTCATCTTATGAATTTTTTTATTTCCGCAGACATGCTTATTTGGAAGCAAAATCCTCTATATGCAAGTAGATCAGATCTTTTTGGAACCAGGTGATTGCATAGTATTCATGGACTATTTGATGGAAAAAGAAAGGTTTTATGCAGTTGAAGTTCTTAGCGATGCATTGGTACTTAGACTTTAAATATGAACTATGTTTTGTCTTTTGTTTACTCAAATTGACATCAATATGAAATTGAAACCATATGTATTGAATTTGGTAACTCGTGGATTAAAATTATTTTTTGTTAGTTGACACTTTATTTTGTTGTCATGAACATGCGTTATATTTGTTGATTATTATATATTTTCATTCATACATTGTTCTTTAAATTTTTATAAAGACTCGTTTTGGTTGCTAATATTAAAATGTAATATATAGGCATAGCTCTTGAAAAGCGTTATAATTATCTGACATAAACGCTATAACATGTTGATTTAATAGCGTCATATAACCGCTATCGAATAATTATATTATAGCTCATGTACTGTGTTATATATGTTCACTTTCATTAAGATTTAGATGTTTAATAGTGGTCTGAATGAGCTATCGTATTTATGTAACATAGCGGCAAATTTGTGTTATTAAATCATGCTCTTTTATATCGGTTTTTTTGTGTTATAAATATTCAGTAATTTTTTATAACATGTCGATATATAACGTTTATCAAACCGCTATAATACTAATTAATAGCGGCTATATGCCACTATAAAAGACAATTTCTGTTGTAGTTAATGTACTTATAGCAAATTGGATAACAAAGGTTATGTTATAATATGCTTATACATCGATGACATGTTGATATTTGGTTCCAATATATCATGTGTGAATGAAACTAAAAAGTTTCTATCTTAAATTTGATATGAAAGATCTACGAGAGGCTGATGTAAATCTAGGAATTAAAATCTTTAGGAAAGAAGGGGAGTTGTTACTAACTCAATCTCTTGAGAAGTTCCTAAAGAAATATGGTCATTATAATGACAAACCAACACCAACTCCTTTAGATCTAGTATTAAATTAGAAAAGAATACTGGAGGAACTATTTCTCAACTAGAATATTCCAGTGTTATTGGGAGTCTAATGTATGTTATGAATTGTACTAGACCAGACATCGTACATGCTATAGGCGTATTGTGTCGATTTACGAGTAATCCGGGTTTTGAATATTGGAAAACTATTTCCAGAGTTTTTTAGCTTATTTGAAGGAAACCATCACATATGATTTATCTTATAAATGATATCCTGCAATAATATAGGGATATAGGCATGCAACATGAAACAATGTAGAATCCAAATCCAAGTCTCCGACTGAATGAATATTTACATTAGGAAGCGATGTTGTGTCTTAGACTTCCAAGAAGCAGACCTATATATCTGACTCAACATTATATCTGACTCAACAATGTTGTCAGGATTGATTGCAAACTTATTGACTGTAATCAATAAGCCACTCAATAAACCAACCAATACAATATAAAATATTTTTATAACACTAACAAATATGCTCTCGTATATAATACACTCAAACTCATTCTAGAGTATTACTAACTAATGTGCATGTAAAAATGCGCATTTATATTCATATATTTATTCTTATTTAGTTCTAATAAATGTCATATATGGGTATTTTATCATGTTTAAACAATAATTGAATTGATTTCAGAACATCATGCATTTATCATCATATAGGAGGAAAATGGTCATTTTTTTGCTTTTATTATTTTGAGAATGTTTACTTGGACATTTTTCATATTTCTGCAAAAATTGGATGCATGTAGAAGAGGACTTCATAAAGACATATATGCATACAAAAAAGGAAATCAATCAATGGAAAGGGAATCAATTCAAAAGGAGGAAATCAATGCCTTGCCAAAAAAGATGAAAGAGGGAATCAATTCAAATAGTGAATTAATGGTGGACCCTATTCACTTTCTTTCCTTCTTTATTGGAGACAACAAATTAGGGCTTCATGAATCATTATTGCTAAAAGACAAAATGAAGCTTAAAGAAGGGGCATTCTTGGTGGCATGCAAAAAGTTAATTTAGGGTTTTCTCTCATGTATAAATAACCCATGTATGATAATGTAAAAGATCATCTTGGATTTTTAGTTTAGAGTGAGGCTGAAATTCAAACTTCTCTTTTTCTGCCATGGCTTCTTAGCCATTTCTTTTTTGTAATCTGTCGCTTTAATGCAATATTAATTTGTTGTTTTTCATTTACTTGTTATTTTTTCTTCTACAAGTAGAATAGATTTTTATCTTTGTTTGCTCTTTATTTTGTTCTCCTTTATAATGAAATATCCTTATGTTATCATTGAATCCATTATGAGTAGCTAAACCCCTTCAATTTAGGGGTAGTGAAGCTCTCATGATTCATGATTAATTAACATAATAATTTTTTGTTTCTAACTCTCTTATTTGAGCTTATATGGTGAAAATAGATAACACGTGCTGGTTGATTATTCCCAAATGTGTTATACTCATATCATTAATAGAATCATACTTTATCACAATCTAATTCATATTAGAACTATTATATTCTATGTGATAATTAGGGCTTTAAGTTCGTATTGAAAATTGATGATTTATGTAGCTTGAATTTTCTAGCATATAAATCATGCTTGTATGAATACAAAACTTAATGTGCTAGTTATAAAAGAGAGTTAGAACCATTTTTTATGTTAATTAGTTTGATGTTGATAGTGAATCTACTCCTAAATTGTCTCCTAGTCTCATATTTGTATTCATTTTAACATTGTTAGTTTTCTTTTAGTTTATAGTTAACAAGTCCACTCGCCCTCGGTTTAATTTGATTGAGTAAGAGTAGAATAAATTATTTCCCTGCGGATCGACCCGTATTTGCTACGTACTACAATTGTACGCCGTGCGCTTGTGGTTTATTACACTTCGCGACAGTATTCTAATCGATAGAATATTCGTCGGTGAATATAAATTAGTTTTAATTTTACTCTTCAAATTTATTTTCTTTTTTGTGTTCTACTTAAAAACAAAAAAACAAAAATAAGTCTGTGTTTGCTTTGTTCATTTTGTTCGTTTTTGATTTTGTGTGTATTTGTGTTTGTGGTTGTTTTTATCGTGTTTAGTTCTTGTTAAAGAATTTTTTTTAACACTTGCCTTGTGTTTTCAAATTCTTTCCTGTTTCATTTCATTAATTTCCTTCCACCTTCATCTAATTTTCTATTCTTACAAATAAAAAAATAAAAAAATAAAAAATCCTTTTTTTCTTTTTTTTCTTTCCAACTTTTCTCCACAATTATTTCCTTTCTTTGCAAATAATTAATAAATAAATAAATAAACCAATTAATTGCTTTCCATTTTCTTGCCCTCCCTCTATAATTTTCTTTCCTTCTCTGTCTTCTATTTACTGATTGCCTTCTCTACCTTATATTTTCTAATTTCTCTTCTCAGCTTTATAAACCAACCATCACTCAGATTTCATACCTTCTCATCTTCACAAATTCATTTTTCTTCCATCTTCTCTCTCTCTAAAATTCATCCACCATTCGCTACAACCAACACTACATCCAAATTCCCCCTATCCTTCCACTAGCAATTTATTTTCTCCCATTGACCATTTCCTGAAAGCCAGTTGCCACCTCAAACAATCCGCTCCTATACAAAGTCCCTTCCCTCACAACCGAAACATCACAGCAAGCATGTAACATCAACTCCATCGCCCATATCCCCCATTGCTACTGTCACATTCAAACTCCCCCGTCAACAAACAGTCCACAAAATTACACACGCCCATCCATCAAAAACTATACACCGCTGCTCCTCAACTCCACAAACAAATCACAACAGACCTTTAATCCATACATAATTCAATTCAAATGCCAGTCCTCACCATACCACAATCTCACTCGCAACCTATTGCGATCCACAAGCACAAGCCACCCCTTTGATCCAACCCAAATTCGATTTACCCAATCAAAACCCTGAATCGTGATTAACAATCGGACCAACCTCACACCAAATCAATTCTTTGAGAGCGATTCGATTTCTGAAATAAGAAAAAAAAAGGGGACGTTATTTCTTTCTAATTTTTTATTGTCGGGTTTCTTTTTTTTATATAAGAAAAAGGGGCGTGACTTTTTTGTTCGACTACTCCTTTGAGGGTTGTTTTCCTGATGGCCAGGTTCTAGAGTTGTGTGACTAAATACTAGTTGGAGCCTTAATCAAGTGGGGTCGTGGTTTTATTTTTACTTGGGTAGATTTGCTTAGTTGGATTTTACTTTTTATGTCATTCATTTAGTGTTCTTTTCTTCTGCCTTTCAGTTAGATTTTTTTAACTTCCTGGTCTGGTTTTTGTTTTAGTTCCAATTTTTATCATTTATTGTTTTTGCCTTTTATTTTTAAAAAAAGGGTAGTTTGTTTTCTTTTTCTCGTTCGATTTCTTTTAAATAGCCTTTGTTTTCTTTTGACCTTTCTCTTAAAGGAAAAAAAGAAAAGAAAAGAAACAACAATTCAAAGGCCAAAGCAAGAACAAAGTTCAAGCAAACTCAATGATTTCAGAGGTCAACTAATTAGCAGAATTTGAATTGTTGGAGCGGTTGCACACCAAGTGGGGTGTGAACGCGCTAGTGCTACTTATTTGCACTGAATGGACTGCCGATCTACGTGAGAATTTTCTAAACTCTACAGGGCCTGCTGCTGCTGCTTAAAAAAAAATCTTGTAAAGATTTTTGTGCAGGTGGTGCAGCTTGCTTGTAATTTTTTTTTAATTCTGCAGTTTCTTGTTCTGTGAATGTTCTGAGACTATTCGTTGATTAAAATTTTCAAAAAAAAGGAAAGAAAAGAAAAAAATATTGCATTCATCTTAGTTTTGTTTTTATTTTCTAAAGGCTTCATTATATTTTGACAAACTGGTTTATTTCTAACGGATTATTTCTCGGTGTCTAGACTATGGCAGAGTAATAACCGTTTATAAATATAACGGTGATTCGTAAATATTATAGCGGTTGTTCCTCTGAAGGTACTTAAACCTTCGGATGCATTGCTTGGGTGATTCCTAGTGCACCGATAAATCCTGCCCGTTAACTGGTTGAAAATTCTTTTGTTGAAATTAATCTAGTTGTCACTATATAATTCTAGAAAAATTGTAAATTGCATTAGGTTCATCCATCTTAACAAAAATAGAAAAAAAGCCAATAGTATTTTCCTTTTTGTATAAATTTAACTTTTCTCTCTTAAAAAAAATTGCTTCGACAATATTCTGAAATTTGTTCTTTCTCCTTTTCTCATCTTCTTTGCGCTAGTGCATGCGTAGTTGGACCCGTGATCCTTCTACTAATCGTTTAGTCCAAACAAACATTCCTTTCACCATGGCAAAAGAAAACCCCCCTCAAACTCTTATGGATAGATACTTCCCCGATCGGGTGTCTATTCCATCTTGCATCATATTGCCTGCCCTAACAGGTAACCACTTTGAAATTCATTCAAACCACATAAATACTCTTCCAAAATTCTGCATTCTCGAACGTGATGATCCTTATATTTTCTTAACCAAATTTGAACAAGTTTGTGCAACCATGAAATTTCAACAACTAAGTGACGATGGAATTTTACTTAGGTTAATTCCATTTGCACTTACCGATTATGCCGAAAAATGGTTGTATAGCTGAAACACCCCACCTCCGTTAGGGTCACTCTCAAAGGGAATGCCCTAATTTTGGTGGAGGTTTATAAGTACAAGTCAAAGATATACAAGACAGATATAAGAACACATATTTGTAAAACAGCGGAAGAACAACAAACTTTATTTCATTAAGTCAAATACGTGTTACAACAACATCCTTTCCAAAAACATAACATAACACTTTCATAATCTGTCTTGAGTACATTATTTAAAGAAGCATAAATAAAACATAGATAAACTGCAAAAGCCCCTTAGTGGATTGTCCAAAGCCATAGTTCAAAACAGGAAAGTCCAAGCAATACATTTCTCTTCTTCAAGCTGGATGTTGAGGCTGGTCAAGCTGCTGTGTTCCCTCCCTGAGGACCTGGGGGGGGGGGAACGGAAGAAAGAAGACGAAAGGAAAATAGAGTCAAACATAAAGCCTGAGTAAGTCTAGTACTACTTTGTCTATGAATAAAGAACTGGGTATGATAAGTAAAACAGGAAGTGGGCAAACACTATGAACTTGGTTACGTTATCTAGGGTCGAATATACTATCGTACCCCACGTTAATCTCTGAACCTATATAAACTAGTTTCCAACTGGCACCCATAATCAGGGTGATGTGATCCATTCTATGATGATCGGCTCCTACTCGCATAGTTACATGTGTCTTACGGCCCCCGATGTCTGTAGTTACCTATGCTGGTCCCACCATGGGGTGTATCAAGTCCCATAGTGGCAACCCGACACAACCTTAGAATGCACAGGTATGCTACTGGTGTCCAGTGCCTTATTTTTCTGCGCCGGAGTGTGTGCACGCCCGCACTCCGTTAGAACCTACACTGCTACACCACCACCGTCGCTTTGACCTCTTACAATCAGCCCAGTAATCGTGCCCCACCCTGCCTAGTTTCAGGGTATCCTGATACACCTTTTAGGGTTACTGCTGAAAAGGGTCCCCCGTTACTAGGTTTTCTATCTCTAGCCAACATGCTAAGTTGGTTAAGTGTTTCCTAACCTAACCCCACCAGTCCGTTTAGTTTAGCATGTTCCATTTTGATTAAGTCTTTAGTCCACTTAATCCTAACAATCCCGACTCAGCCTTAATTGTCTTATTAAGGCCCTGACCTCTCACATTAGACAGGTATTGTTGTGGCTGCTTGTTGCCGGTTGGTTCCGGGCAGTCTTACGCCACAACTCAGTCTAACCTCGGGTCCTTGCTGGGCTCCATGTTTAACCTCCCACATTGGATAGGTATTGTTGTGACTACTGGACAGCCGGGCGGTTCCGGGCAGGTTTACATCACAACTCAATCCAACCTCGGGTTAAACACATCGTATTTTCTACATTTACATATCTTGTCATTCTTCTTTATTTATATGTAAATATTTGCGGCCCATTATTAAGTTAATGGTGTAAAGATTACACCAATCACGGGTCCAACCCATACTTGAATTTGGGCCCTTCTATTTTATATTTTCATTCATTAATTAATTTTAACCCAACGTTATTTTCCCCCGTTTTATACGTCCGTTCATATATATTGGGCTTAGCCTTTTAAAGCCCAATTTAGCCATGCGAAAGGGGAGGCTTATGGCGTATACACAAAGAGGGGAAGGTGAGCGCATGAACTTGCAATACGACGTTGGAAATACAAAATAGAAATTGGTGTACTTGCATAGTGGCAACATAAGTGTCATGAATCAAAGCATGTGAACTTGCATAGGTTTAACTACAACATGAACCTATATTCTTATTTGGGCATAATGTCAAACATAAGCATGTCATAAATATTCCTAGCATAGGCATAGCATAATGTCAAACATAAGCATGGCATAAGTAAAGTTAACTTTGTTCATGGCATAAACATAAACAAGTCATGTTCATAAGGTTTCTACATGTTTACAAAGGGGATACTTTGTTACTAACACAAAAGCATAGTTCAACTTAATCATGGTTTAAGTCTAATCACATAACGATGGTATAAACATACTTATGCATAAAAATTCCTAATCATGGTGTTTGCTTTAAACTTGCAAAAAGGGATTTTTGAGTCTAACCTAGCCATGTCTCACATATGTCATCATATAATTCTTTTAAACAAGATGGACTTAATCATAGATTTCAATTATGCCAAATATCATTCATAGCCTAGCTATATTCATAAGCATGACTTAATACATGGATTATGGTGTCAAAATTCCAACATAGTTTCATATGAACTATAACAACCAAACTTGTCTCAATTGCTTGCAAAACGATTTATGCACAAAATATACATCATGACAACATAATAACAAAGCCCCAAACTTGCATAAATTTCACTCAACTACATACATGTAGCTTCAACATAGATTACATAATTTGCGCAATATTCCAAACGTATATTTGCATAGAACTACCGCATGTAGTTCTTTATAATGAATAACATAATTTTTGCATAAGCATGAATTACTTCCATTGCCACAATTCAAGCATACACATCAACACAGTTGTTTATTATACCAAAGTAATACTCTACTTACAATGGTTGCGGCGAATTCTCTAATTAAGAGACACGATTCCTTTGTTGAATTGATTAGCTTTAGGTTGCTTGAATTGCTTTAGGCTTTAGAACTTTCTTCCTAACTCTCTCTCTAGTCGGCGGCTACTCTTTGTCGTTCCTCAGCAACATGGCGGCTATAATCTTATTTTGAATGAATAGATTAGGGTTTAGTCTAGGGTTGTTTATATAGAGGTTAGGAATTGATTAGGACCATTGATGTTGCTAGGTTAGATCGTAGCCATTCATTAGGAAGAGAGACCAATAAAAACCCGCCACCTAGCCCTAATGACAAAGCAGACCACAGAAATTCGACCACACACCGACCTGGCCAGCCAGGGCTAGACCAGACCTGGTCAGCAGGTCATTTTTGACCTGGGCGCACTTGGTAGGTGCGCCAGGTCAAAAATGTACTGGCGCACTTCACAGGTGCGCCAGTTCATTTTTGTTCTGGCGCACTTCCCAAGTGCGCCAGTGCATTCTGGCCCTTTTTCGGTTTTTCGCCCAACTTCGTTCGTCCATAACTTCTTCATACGATATCCGTTTTTCGAAAACTCGGACTCTATTTCGCGTATTTTTCCGAGACGAACACAATGGCGTATCCCGTTTCCCTTGGTTCTTTGATTTGAAATTAATTATACTTTAATTTGTGAGTTTCACAGTCATAGAATTCACGGGGTGTTACATTCTCCCCCACTTAAAAGGATTTCGTCCCCGAAATCTTCAAGTTAGGAGGAATGTATATCCTAACATCCAATCATCCATCTACTCATCCATCAAACACGAGCATCCATTGTCCTTAAAAGACTTCTAATGCTTCATGATCATATGCGAAGTGTGTGTGTACATGTACTTATCTAATGCAAAATCAGGCGGTCTACTGATTCAGTTGACCTCCTTAATGCGAATTATGTAAGTGCCATGAATCCATTATGTATGCAAATTTTCCTATTCTTGATTCTACATGAGTGCACAACCATTCAATACAAATGCAACATCCATATGACAACACATTAAAGTTCAATCATATACAAATGCAAACATATATGCATATGCAATATGAAGTGACTGAGCCGATCTAAAACCTAGATTGTGTGTGTATATGCAACCACGAGCAACCACTAGCAATCACTTGCAACCACTTGCAACCATCATCCATAACATGTTTCAACTACATGTTTCCATCCAAAAAGATTCTACCTAAAAGATACGGTCGAGGAAATATACCTAAAAAGATAGATAAAAGCGCAACTTAAGGAAAATGAAAGATCAAGGATGTACCCTCGAACAGAAAAGGGTAGGTTGTACGGATTCTAGCTTCAGTTTCCCAAGTCGCGTCTCCCTCGGCGTCGCTCCATTGAACTTTGACGAGCTTGACTTCGCGGTTGCGTAGCTTCTTCACTTCCGTTCCTAATATGCGGGTTGGAACTTTCCTTATGGTTGCTTCGCGTTCCACCTCGGCCTCTTCGAGTATATTTGGCTCTACCACTTCAGCAGACTCATGAAGACATTTTCGGAGATGTGAAACGTGAAAAACGTTGTGGACTCCAGCCAACTTCTCGGGTAGCTCTAATCTATACGCCATTTTCCAAATTTTCTCAATGATAGGGAATGGTCCTACCTAAAGGTATAGTCGAATGAAGCAAGTAAAAACTTTGTGCCCATTAGGCAATGTCAAAACTGAAAACCTATGCCACATATATATTGATTAGGAGAAGGACTCTCTAAGCATCAGCCCCGAAGACCGAAATCAACATCAGACTGACACCCAAAGAATTACTCAACCCAACCACCATATATGATTCTAGGCAACTAAGCATGATGGACTCCTTTTAGGTCATAAGGGAGTCCCTTCCTAAGACCAATCTGTATCCTATAAAACCCGAAAACTTTAGTCAAACCGATGAACACCCTCGAGCCCCAACATGTGTTACTAACAGATGAGTCATACTCCCTATGAGGTTTGCAACAAAAATTCGATTGAGAATGGGACCGAGAGGATATACAGAAAAGATACTATGCAAGTAAGCTCTACAGGAAGAGAGGAATCAAGTATATACTCTTAAGAAGAGATATTATGCACGAATCTAGTCTTCAATCTTCTAAGTCGCATTTCTTGAGCTTAACTCCATTATGCTTTGTCCGTCTTTAACTTCACAATTTCGTAGCTTCTTAATTCTTGTTTCCAAAATATGAGTTGGAACCTATTTCTCGTTCCTCTTTCACTTATTCTCCTTCTAGTATACTTGGCTCAAGCATAACTTCGTACTCATGGTTCCATGCAAGCTCTCCAAAATTCATTAGTGAATCTTGGATCTTGTTCACTTACTAGAAGGTATCCCACATAGATGAATTATCTCTTGAAAATAAACAAATGTACTTACTAAGGTGATTCTTTACAACTCATGCATCAGCGAAATGAACCTTCAGCCTTAGTGGCGAACACTACTGGAGCGCCCTATTCTGAAATGCTCCTCCTAATGAACCCCTTTTCTAGAAGCTCTTTAATCTGTTTACTGAGCTCTTTCCTTTCTTGTGGAGCCATATGTCTAACGGGCAACGCAACGGGCTTTGCATTATCTACAAGATATATGCGGATGTCTATTTCCCGCTTCAGAGGCAAGCCCTTCACCTCTTCGAAGACATCCGGATATTCCCGGACCACTCTAACTGATTGCAAATTTTCAACAGGGCATCTAGCGATTCAAGATAACTAAGCATAACCGCATACGAGGGATTACAAGAAATTTCCAAAGTATTACCGAGCTGGGTTAGGAGCCTAACAACCCTTTTCTCACAATCAAGGATGGCCCCATTACTGGATAGCCAATCCATACCCAAAATCAAACCATACCCCGAAAAGCCCAAAACAAAGGCACTACATTGAAATTCTACACTTAGAATAGAAATTTTCAATCCCACGCAGACCATAGACAAATGAGCTGGGCCCCCAATTGGGTTTGAAACAATTAAGGGGTCCTCTACCATACTAGTTTTTAGGTGCAGAGATTCTACTAAAGCAGACGAGATAAAGGAGTGTGATGCGCCAGAATCAAACAAAGTGCGAACGGGGTGATCATAAAGATAAACTACACTTTCTACAGAAGTATTTATACCTCGCTGTTGCAGAGGTGGTGCTTCCAGCACATGGACCTGTGCCCCTGGGGTGGATCCAGCCCTCTCTGCCCCTGTCCTCGTTTCTTTGGGCAGTCCTTAGCCCTATGGCCTGTCTCACCGCAAGAAAAGCACCCACCATTCTCCTTGGCCTTCTTTTTCCGGCAGTCCTTTACTAAGTGCCCTTCCGTACCACAAAAATTGCATTTCCTTTTTTCTCATTTCTTATTATTACTGTTACGACCCTTTCTTGTTTGACTATTATTCGTCTTCCTACTCTGGGACTCTTCCGCTTGTTGGTTCACGTGGAGGAGGAGGAGTGAAAGCGTCAGCAGCTGGAGAGTAAGGTCTCCAGACTTGCTGAAACAGAAAGGGTAGATTCAAAACGAAGGATAAGAGATAATACCTATGGCTTTGGGGAGTGGACTTTGCCTTTTTAAAATAAAATAATATTTTTCTTTTATAAATGCTTCTTTAAATTTCCTTTTTTGAAAATAATTTTTGAAAACTTTTTATCTTATCTGGTAAACCTATGCTCTGATACCAAGTGAAACACCCCACCTCCGTTAGGGTCACTCTCAAAGGGAATGCCCTAATTTTGGTGGAGGTTTATAAGTACAAGTCAAAGATATACAAGACAGATATAAGAACACATATTTGTAAAACAGCGGAAGAACAACAAACTTTATTTCATTAAGTCAAATACGTGTTACAACAACATCCTTTCCAAAAACATAACATAACACTTTCATAATCTGTCTTGAGTACATTATTTAAAGAAGCATAAATAAAACATAGATAAACTGCAAAAGCCCCTTAGTGGATTGTCCAAAGCCATAGTTCAAAACAGGAAAGTCCAAGCAATACATTTCTCTTCTTCAAGCTGGATGTTGAGGCTGGTCAAGCTGCTGTGTTCCCTCCCTGAGGACCTGGGGGGGGGGGGAACGGAAGAAAGAAGACGAAAGGAAAATAGAGTCAGACATAAAGCCTGAGTAAGTCTAGTAATACTTTGTCTATGAATAAAGAACTGGGTATGATAAGTAAAACAGGAAGTGGGCAAACACTATGAACTTGGTTACGTTATCTAGGGTCGAATATACTATCGTACCCCACGTTAATCTCTGAACCCATATAAACTAGTTTCCAACTGGCACCCATAATCAGGGTGATGTGATCCATTCTATGATGATCGGCTCCTACTCGCATAGTTACATGTGTCTTACGGCCCCCGATGTCTGTAGTTACCTATGCTGGTCCCACCATGGGGTGTATCAAGTCCCATAGTGGCAACCCGACACAACCTTAGAATGCACAGGTATGCTACTGGTGTCCAGTGCCTTATTTTTCTGCGCCGGAGTGTGTGCACGCCCGCACTCCGTTAGAACCTACACTGCTACACCACCGCCGTCGCTTTGACCTCTTACAATCAGCCCAGTAATCGTGCCCCACCCTGCCTAGTTTCAGGGTATCCTGATACACCTTTTAGGGTTACTGCTGAAAAGGGTCCCCCGTTACTAGGTTTTCTATCTCTAGCCAACATGCTAAGTTGGTTAAGTGTTTCCTAACCTAACCCCACCAGTCCGTTTAGTTTAGCATGTTCCATTTTGATTAAGTCTTTAGTCCACTTAATCCTAACAATCCCGACTCAGCCTTAATTGTCTTATTAAGGCCCTGACCTCTCACATTAGACAGGTATTGTTGTGGCTGCTTGTTGCCGGTTGGTTCCGGGCAGTCTTACGCCACAACTCAGTCTAACCTCGGGTCCTTGCTGGGCTCCATGTTTAACCTCCCACATTGGATAGGTATTGTTGTGACTACTGGACAGCCGGGCGGTTCCGGGCAGGTTTACATCACAACTCAATCCAACCTCGGGTTAAACACATCGTATTTTCTACATTTACATATCTTGTCATTCTTCTTTATTTATATGTAAATATTTGCGGCCCATTATTAAGTTAATGGTGTAAAGATTACACCAATCACGGGTCCAACCCATACTTGAATTTGGGCCCTTCTATTTTATATTTTCATTCATTAATTAATTTTAACCCAACGTTATTTTCCCCCGTTTTATACGTCCGTTCATATATATTGGGCTTAGCCTTTTAAAGCCCAATTTAGCCATGCGAAAGGGGAGGCTTATGGCGTATACACAAAGAGGGGAAGGTGAGCGCATGAACTTGCAATACGACGTTGGAAATACAAAATAGAAATTGGTGTACTTGCATAGTGGCAACATAAGTGTCATGAATCAAAGCATGTGAACTTGCATAGGTTTAACTACAACATGAACCTATATTCTTATTTGGGCATAATGTCAAACATAAGCATGTCATAAATATTCCTAGCATAGGCATAGCATAATGTCAAACATAAGCATGGCATAAGTAAAGTTAACTTTGTTCATGGCATAAACATAAACAAGTCATGTTCATAAGGTTTCTACATGTTTACAAAGGGGATACTTTGTTACTAACACAAAAGCATAGTTCAACTTAATCATGGTTTAAGTCTAATCACATAACGATGGTATAAACATACTTATGCATAAAAATTCCTAATCATGGTGTTTGCTTTAAACTTGCAAAAAGGGATTTTTGAGTCTAACCTAGCCATGTCTCACATATGTCATCATATAATTCTTTTAAACAAGATGGACTTAATCATAGATTTCAATTATGCCAAATATCATTCATAGCCTAGCTATATTCATAAGCATGACTTAATACATGGATTATGGTGTCAAAATTCCAACATAGTTTCATATGAACTATAACAACCAAACTTGTCTCAATTGCTTGCAAAACGATTTATGCACAAAATATACATCATGACAACATAATAACAAAGCCCCAAACTTGCATAAATTTCACTCAACTACATACATGTAGCTTCAACATAGATTACATAATTTGCGCAATATTCCAAACGTATATTTGCATAGAACTACCGCATGTAGTTCTTTATAATGAATAACATAATTTTTGCACAAGCATGAATTACTTCCATTGCCACAATTCAAGCATACACATCAACACAGTTGTTTATTATACCAAAGTAATACTCTACTTACAATGGTTGCGGCGAATTCTCTAATTAAGAGACACGATTCCTTTGTTGAATTGATTAGCTTTAGGTTGCTTGAATTGCTTTAGGCTTTAGAACTTTCTTCCTAACTCTCTCTAGTCGGCGACTACTCTTTGTCATTCCTCAGCAACATGGCGGCTATAATCTTATTTTGAATGAATAGATTAGGGTTTAGTCTAGGGTTGTTTATATAGAGGTTAGGAATTGATTAGGACCATTGATGTTGCTAGGTTAGATCGTAGCCATTCATTAGGAAGAGAGACCAATAAAAACCCGCCACCTAGCCCTAATGACAAAGCAGACCACAGAAATTCGACCACACACCGACCTGGCCAGCCAGGGCTAGACCAGACCTGGTCAGCAGGTCATTTTTGACCTGGGCGCACTTGGTAGGTGCGCCAGGTCAAAAATGTACTGGCGCACTTCACAGGTGCGCCAGTTCATTTTTGTTCTGGCGCACTTCCCAAGTGCGCCAGTGCATTCTGGCCCTTTTTCGGTTTTTCGCCCAACTTCGTTCGTCCATAACTTCTTCATACGATATCCGTTTTTCGAAAACTCGGACTCTATTTCGCGTATTTTTCCGAGACGAACACAATGGCGTATCCCGTTTCCCTTGGTTCTTTGATTTGAAATTAATTATACTTTAATTTGTGAGTTTCACAGTCATAGAATTCACGGGGTGTTACAATAGCTTGCCTTCAAAAACGATTGGAAGTTGGAATGAATTTGTGAATGTTTTTCTAAAAAAAAATTATCCCTTGGAAAAGACATCTAAAATTCGAACCGAAATCATTAATTTTCATCAATTTGGGGGTGAATCTTTTGCAAAATATTTCGAAAGATTTAAAGAACTTCTAGTCAAATGTCCATACCACAATTTCGAAAAATGGACTCTTTGTCAAATTTTATATGATGGACTTGAAAATAGTTCTTGAACCATGCTTGAATCGATGTGCCAAGGAAACTTTCTAGCCCAACATCACGATGCCGCTTGGCAATTTCTTGAAAGTTTGGCTGAAAAATCAGCTCAATGGGAAAGATCTAACGAGAAGTCGATTTATTCACGATCCAGCGCTCATCCGGTAGGATCCTTAACGGCTTAGAAGCGAAAATAGATGCAATGTTAACCAAATTTGATAATGTCCTTTCATCAACTCAAGCAAACCAAGCTCAAGCGTCTCAACCTTCATGTTACAAATGTAACGATCCTAACCACATTGCTAACCAATGCCCACATTCGTTAGAACAACTCAACGCGTTTAACAAAGTTAGAAACAATCCATTCTCCCCAACATACAATCCGGTTTAGAGAAACCATCCTAACTTCTCTTGGGCCCAAAACAATGCAACTTCGAATTTGGTTCGACCTCCTTTTCAACCATTTTCGAATAATAATTCAAATCCTCCCTTTCAACAAAATCAATTCCAGAATTTTGCGCTACCTTCTCAAAATCAAGCGCAACAATCTTTTGTTGACGATAAACGATTGACATCACTTAAAAAAACTCTCAAAGAATTGAATAAAGCAACGACTCAAAATCTCTAATCAAATACCAATCTTCAAAATTTATTGACTTCACACAAGCAAAACACGAGTCAATCTATCGCTAAACTTGAAATGCAAATGAGTCAGTTGGCTACCTGTGTAAGTGAACGGGGAAGAGGCACTTTCCCGAGTCATCCCATTCCAAATCCTAGGAATCAAAATCCTAATCCAAACCAAGCTCATGTCATCCAGGATAGCAATAAAACTCAGTTGAATGCTATCATAACTTTACGATCTGGTAATAAAATCGATAATCAAGTTGAAAATCCAAATAACTTACCGAGTGTCCCTCTCGACTCTTCTAAAACCATGAACGTTCTCGATCTAAATTCTGAGTCCAGTTCTGCTCAAACTCAAGTAGACCGACCTACTGAGTTTTGCGTTCCATTTCCTCATCGTCTTCGACCAAAGAAACATTCCGACCAAATGGAAAAGATGTTGGAAATTTTTAAACAAGTGAAAGTTAACATCCCTCTTCTTGACATCATTCAACAAGTCCCCACTTACGCCAAATTTCTCAAAGACTTGTGTACCCAAAAACGGCACACTCGTGTACCCAAGAAAGTCTTCTTAGCCGCTGGACTTAGCGAAATCTTGACCCAATCAATCCTGATCAAATACAAAGATCCTGGATGCCCTACAATCTCATGCACGATAGGAGATAAAACAATTAATAAATTTCTAGTTGATTTGGGTGCAAGTGTCAATTTGATTCCATATTCTGTTTACCAACAACTTGGTTTGGGTGAACTTAGACCAACGAAAATAACTCTTCAATTTGCTGATCGTTCAATTAGGAAACCCGTTGGAGAAATTGTGGACGTACTCATCTATGGTCAATTCATTTACCCTGTCGATTTCATTGTTTTGGAAACTCAACTGTCAATAATCCAATGAGTCAAATTCCTTTGATTTTAGGTCGACCCTTTTTGGGTACTTCAAATGCTTTGATAAATTATCGCAATGGTTCAGTGAAAATCTCTTTTGGAAACATGACTCTAGATCTTAACATTTTCAATCTTGAAAGTCATTCGAATGAATCATGTAACCAAACCTTGGAAGTTAATGCCATCCACAAAAACTCTGAAAATGAATCCATTAACTTTAATGATGAGCGTGAGACCGAGTATAAAAAATGTTCCATGACACTCCTAACGAAGTCGAATACAAACTTCCTCTTGAATCGCCTTCAGTTAAGTCCAAATCTCAACCAAGCTCTTTGATCGAGAAACCTCCAAAGTTGGATCATATACCTCTTCCCGATAACCTTAAGTATGTATACTTAGGTGATGATGAAACTTGTCCTGTGATAATTTCTTCAAATTTAACTCTTGATCAACAAAATTCTCTTCTCTCGACTCTTTCTAAAAACAAAGATGCAATCGGTTGGTCCATTTCTGACATCAAAGGAATTAGCCCTGCAATAGTTCAACATCGTATTCATTTAACCGATGAAGCCAAACCCACCAGTGAAGCACAACGTAGGCTTAACCCTAAGATGAAAGAGGTAGTTCGCGAAGAAATTCTTAAACTTCTTGATAACGGTATCATTTACTCCATTTCTGATAGCTTATGGGTTAGCCCCATTCGTGTTGTTCCTAAAAAGTCCGGACTCACCGTTGTTGCAAATGACCAAAACGAACTTGTTCCAACTCGTACTCAAACGGATTGGCGCGTTTGCATCAATTATCGAAAATTTAATGTTGCAATGCGTAAATACCACTTTCCTCTTCTGTAACACCCCACGTCCATTAATGTCACTCTCAAAGGGAAAGCATTAACTTTTATGGAGTATTATTGGTGTAAAGAACAGAAAATAACAAGACAGGTACATATATTGGTACTTGAAAATTTAAGACAACTTTTATTGCAGCGGAGAAATAGTTTGGTTACATCAAAAACCAACAATAAAACCAAGTACACTTAATAACCATCTTAACAAATTGTTTTCTGAGTACATAAAGAAAAAAGCATAACCCCAACATAAGTAGCCATAAAAGAGATGAGCTGAACTTTACTTTCAGTAATCCAAGCACTTCCAAAGAGAGAGAAAGATCTAAATCAAGCTCCACTAGCACTAGTCCCACCCTGAGAACCTGGGCAGGGGGGAAGGAAGAAAAGAGGCGAAAACAAAGCGGTCAGACATAAAGTCTGGCGAGTACCATAACTTTAACAATATAATTATTAAAGTAATTAGGATAAGGCATAAACTGGTAAAATAAGGAATGACTATGAAACAAGTGGGCAAGACAAAACAAACAAGAGGAATATTCTGGCATTAATCTCGCTCCTAATCACTATAGGATAATTACTATACCGCACCATTACTAGTCACCCTAAAAGTTGATCCCGCTTTCTGAACATAATAATCATAATGGTAGTTTCATGTACCCTTAGCTGTCTTCATAGGTGTCGCCTGCTCCTATCTCCACTAGTTGTATCCACTACCCTCCCCATTCTAATTACAATATTTATTCATAATATGGTAGTTGGACTCCTAGCTGTCTCCATAGGTGCCACCTGCTCCTACCTCCGCTAGTCGTACCCACTACCTTCCCCATTCGATCGGCTCCATAACTCGTAGAAGCCCGTGCTGGTCCCACAGTGAGGTGTATCACTTCCCAAAGTGGCAACCCGATACCACTAAAGATGCACGACTTATACCTACATGATGCAACAACGTCATACCTACCAGCCCGGGCCCACGCATGCACATGACCCCGTTGGACTTGCGTTTCCACCGCTAACCCGTTTTAACCTCTTACAATCAAGCCTAGTAAGCGTGTCCCATCCTCGATCTAGATCGAGCTCACTTTGATACTAAATGGGTTACTGGTTGAAAAGGGTCCCCACGCTTGACACAAGCTTTCCACCTATGCTTGGTCCCCACTAGTATTTCCACTTAACCCCCCTCTTATTCATGTCTTCTTACATGTTTCAACTTAGTTAAGTATTTATAATTATATCCCACATGTCACCCATGTTACCCACTTATCAAATCAACATGTGCTATTGGTTAAGCTTGTCTTAACCCTATCCGCTTATCAGATCAATATATATATTATTGGTTAAGATGGACTTAACCCTATCCACTTATATATTATTGGATAAGTTGGTCTTAACCCTATCCACTTATATATTGTTGGCTAAGTTGGTCTTAGCCTTACCCACTTATCAAATTAATATATATTATTGGTTAAGATGGTCTTAACCCTACCCACTTATATATTATTGGTTAAGCTGGTCTTAACCTTACCCACTTATCAAATTAATATATATTATTGGTTAAGCTGGTCTTAACCCTATCCACTTATCAGATCAATATTAGTTAAGTTTGTCTTAACCCTATCCACTTGTCAGTTTAATATATTATTGGTTAAGTCGGTCTTAACCCTACCCACTAATATATTTTATGTATCATATATATATATATATATATATATATATATATATATGTTGGCTAGCTTTTTGACCAAGCCACCAAGGTCCACACACAAAGAAGACATGATGCTTCATTCCTTTGATCCATGAAGACTCGATCGCGATCGCTCCTCCTACCTCGGTTCGTGATGTTTCCCCTAGCTCGCGATCGCCCCCATAATACCTCGATCCGATCCATCCTCTCCTCTCCAACACGTTCCGATCCAAGCACAGAAGACGTGGTGAAAGCTGTGACTAAGTCCACCACGATCCGAGGATGCAGGATCTCACGACACGTGTCACCAACTGTCATATTGACCAATTCTTCACTAAGCTACGATCACGATCCGATCCGAGCAGGAAGACACAATGATTGCCACGGACTTGGTCATCCACGATCCGATGTTTAAGGAGATCGCGACACCTGTCCACAACGGCTAATTTGACTAATTCTTCATCAAGCTGCGAACCGGCCCGAGATCTTCAGGATGTGGGCCACATATGACCGCGATTCATCACCAGAAATCAGCTATAAATAGCCCAGAGCTTGGCATTTTTCAGGATCCTTTTGGCAGTTTTAAGGATTGATTCCACCATTACTGTCATATTTCTATTTTATACCAGATTTACTTCGAGATTATTGAGAGAAATCATAATTGTAAGACCGAGTTTGAGAGAAATCATTGGTTGTACTAGCATTCAAGGTATAATCAATAGCATATAAAGTGGACGTAGGCTCGTTAACGCCGAACCACTATAAACCTTGTGTGTTCTCTGTTTTTTCTTCATTTCTCAGTCATAATTCTCTACGAATCAGAACAATTTGGGTGTTAGAGCCAAATTTTGATCTAACATTTTGGTGCTTTCACTGAGAATTGATTTCTCGGCGTATTGGATTGTTACTCCGTTGTTTGGATACTCAAGTCCGAAGAAAACAGTCCCAAAACTTCACCGTTCAGATTTTTGAAAATTCCAGCGGCATCTGATATCATGGCCGGAAAGAAGTCTAAGGAAGTACGAACTTCGCAGGCGATTGAAGTCGCGAATGAAGCAGTTGAAGAAAGTGTGCATGAGCAAGTTGAGGAAGGCTTCGCGGATCGCGGAGACATCGGGGCGATCCGACCCGAACGTGCCGCCACGATCCGAACTGAGGGCGACACATACCGAGCATCTGAAGGGGTCGTCACTCGATCCCGAGACAACACCGCGAACCCTCCCCCTAATTTAACCATGATCCGACCCCAGGGGGGCGCTACGAGCCACCGACACAGGTCCACTGCGATCCGAAGTGATGACCAGACTACAACTCGACCTGGAAAGGAGGTTATGACTCACTCTACCCATCCTGATACCTCTGTTCGACCTGGCTCAAGTTCTCTGCGCATAAGAGAAAATGCTGATGATCAATATGACCCCTCTGCTCCGGTCACTAAAGGAGATCTCTCTCGCTTCTCCGAAATGTGGGATAGGCTGTTTGATGAATTAGCTACTCAAAGGCAGCAAAGCTCTGTGCTGCAGCAGAACTTAACTATTATGGATAAAGGGATTGATGATCTTGCAAGACAAAGAATACTCCCAGTTTGCCCACTCACCCCAGAGTACTCTTCTTCGTCAGAGGAATTGCCAAGACCTCCGCGACGACCGTATGAGAGGGCTGAAAACATAGAGCAGCTCCGATTTGGAACCTTGCCATCACGAGAGGAAGAGACACTTGGTGTAGGACCCTCGAACTGCAACTTGAATAATCATGCCGCAACTCCTAGAGCTCGAGTTGTGGATAATCCTGTTGAGAATATATCACCTCAGCCTCTTCGCCGTACGAATACTCATGGTAACAGGGGGAAACGAAGCCCAATCCGAGCCCCAGACTTCGTGGATGTTCCTAAAAGAGGGATCGGAGAATTCCACCGAGCTAGGAGCGTTGATCCCGAGCCTCCGATGACCAGTGCAAATGTTGCAGCTATGGTCCATCAAATCCTGGCGGATAGCCATGGACAAAGGAATGAAGATTGGGGAATTGACCGCAGTCACACCCCTTTTACTGACGACATTCTAGATGTAACATTCCCGAGGCGCTTCAACATGCCTCAGATGAACCGTTACGCGGGTAGATCTGATCCAATCCAACATCTAATGAGATATTCTTGGTCAATGACCGCTGCCGCAGCTTCTGACGCTGTAAAGTGCAAAGCATTCCCTATATTCCTGGAGGATGTAGCGTTACTATGGATAAAGGTTCGTAGAACAATTCCGCATTTATGCATAGAGGTCAAAGAGTGTGATTGACCTGTTCCTTGTCATACAACGACTAGGTGAGAGCTTGAGGGTGTATCTGGATCGTTTCAACCTAGCCGCCATCGAAGTCAATGATCCCCATGAACCGACTATTGTGGCAGCCCTAATTGATGGGGTAGATAAAGATACTGAATTTGGGAGATACCTGGTCGGCAAGCCACCTCATACTAGAGAATTGTTTTACGAGAAAGCAAACGTACGCTTACGTCAGGAAGAGGTATATGCTAACCGGAAGATGAAAATGGCAAATAAGGAGGAAATCCAAAGTAATGTCGCCATCAAGCAAACCGGAGACAGCTCGGGAAATGTTGAAGTCAACGTTGGAAACCGAAGCCAGGGCGGCGGCCGCCAGTCAGGAAACAATGGTAACAACAGTAATGGCTATAATCGGAAGAGAAATCCGGGGAACGATTCCCAGAGAAGGACCCGTCCCAGGTCTTTCGAAAATTATACGCCAATAAATGATACTTTGGAGAATATATTCGTCGACTCGTACAACGTTCTCCAACATAAAAGGCCTCCTCCAAGAGATTCGACGGAGAAAGAACGTGAGACAGGGAAGTTTTGTCTCTTCCATCAGACTCATGGCCACTCTACAAATGAATGCCATCATCTGAGAGACGTAGTTGAGAGGTTGCTCCGAGAAGGGAAGTTGGATGAGTACCGGGTGACTCCTAGAGACAGGGGGCAAGGTATTCAGACCCTGAACCAAAACCAGAATCAACCTACTGCCAGGCCAACTGTCCAGCAAAAAGGAAAGGATCTTGTTATCAATACCATAATAGGAGGGCTTCACCTAGCCGGGCATATTTTCAAGGCGATGGACCAATACGTAAACGCAGCAAAGCATCATCTTGAGGTAGGAGAGTGTAGCAACCCTGAGGACAATGTCCCGGTAAAATAACAAAAGATGATGCCGGATGATGTCATTTTCTGCAACCGAGAGAGTATTGGAGTCCACGCTCCGACCGAAGATCCATTTGTAATCACAGTTCCTATTGGCCCGGCCACTGTCCATAAAGTTTTAGAGGATAACGAGAGTTCAGTCAACATTCTATTCAAAAAGACGTTCGATCTAATGAACCTTGAATAGAAAGATTTAAAGCCGTGTGAAGGATGGATCCGTGGATTTAACGAGGCTTCAACTGCTCCAATGGGATATGTAGAGCTGCCGGTAACACTTGGGGAAGGAGAACACCAAAGAGTGAGAATTCTTCCCTTCATGGTTTTGGATATTGAATCGCCTTATAATGCCTTCTTGGGCCGACCGGCCCTAGCAAAGTTTAGAGATTGTATAGCCCCCTGGTGCTTGTTATTGAAGTTTCCTACGGAAGTTGGTGTTGGCATAGTCAGAGGAGATCGGGTTGTTGCGCGAGCATGTTACATTGCAGAGCTAAAGCTACTCCGTAAAGGAAAAGATATTGAGACTAAAGCCGCTTCCTCCCCCATAAGGGAGGAGACGTCATAGCAATTAAAGAGAATGACTATAGGTGAGTCGCCCAGAGAACTTCCCGAGGATATAGATCCTAGAGAGGACAAAGAGACTGGAGGG
This sequence comes from Allium sativum, assembly GCA_030737875.1. Classification (NCBI taxonomy): domain Eukaryota; kingdom Viridiplantae; phylum Streptophyta; class Magnoliopsida; order Asparagales; family Amaryllidaceae; genus Allium; species Allium sativum. The sequence goes on along the minus strand of CM060921.1, from coordinate 612,500,603 downwards.
CAGAATGGCGGCTCCCAATGAAACGACTGTGGATGTACCGATTGATGATAGCGACCCAGAGAAGGTCCTGAAGATTGGATCCCAGTTGGATCCAGTTCGAGCTAAAGAACTGACAGATTTCCTGAAAGATAACTTGGATGTATTTGCTTGGACCCACGCGGACATGTGTGGGATATCTCCATCAATCATGAGCCATTCATTGAGCATTAACCCAAAGCATCCCCCTTGTAAAACAAAAAAGGCGAATGCTGGGCCTAGAGAGGTCTGCAGCCTTGAAAGAAGAAGTTGAAAAGTTAAGAAGTAACGGATTCATCAGAGACTCAACCTACCCAGATTGGATTTCAAATCCAGTTTTTGTAAAGAAGGCCAATGGGAAGTGGCGTACGTGTATTGATTTTTCGGATTTGAATAAAGCTTGCCCAAAAGATAGCTTTCCGTTACACAGAATTGATCAGTTGGTAGATTCAACGGCAGGTCATGAGCTTCTCTCTTTCATGGATGCTTATTCAAGATATAACCAGATTCCTATGCATGTTTCAGATCAAGAACACACTAGCTTCATTACTGATCTAAGATTATACTGCTACGTGGTAATGCCTTTTGGTTTGAAGAAAGCAGGCGCTACATATCAACGGTTAGTGAACAAAATATTCTATAACCAGATTGGGAAAACGATGGAGGTGTATGTTGACGACATGTTGGTTAAGTCCAGACAATCGTCCGATCACACTACAAACTTGGCAGAGATGTTTGGTATTCTTCGAAAGTATGGGATGAAACTCAACCCAACGAAATTCTGTTTGGGGTTGCATCCGGGAAATTCTTGGGATTCATTGTCAGCTCGCGCGGGATTGAAATTAATCCAGACCAGATTGCAGCAATCAGAGACATTCAGGAGCCTAGTCAAATCAAAGATGTGCAGAGCCTTGCGAGGAAAGTAGAAGCATTAAGCAGATTTATCTCTATAGCGACAGACAAATGCATTTCGTTCTTTGAATTGATAAAGCGAGGAAAACGAAATTTTAAGTGGACTCCTGATTGCATTGAAGCATTTCAGAACCTGCTGAATCATCTGGAGAGACCCCCGATACTGTCTAAGCCGGTGGATCACGAGGATTTATTCGTGTACTTAGCAGTGTCGTCCCACGCGATCAGCTCAGCGTTAGTGAGAGAAGAAGACAAGGTTCAAAGGCCAGTGTAGTACGTGAGTAAAAAATTGGCGGCAGCGGAACGCAATTATCCGAGAATCAAAAAGTTGGCGTATAGTTTATTGATTGCATCTAGGAAGCTTTGACATTATTTCCAAGCTCATCCTATCACCGTGTACACAGATCATCCGCTCAAGCAAGTTCTACAGAGATCAGAAGCTTCTGGAAGGTTGCTCAAGTGGAACATTGAACTGAGTCAATTTGATTTGAATTTTCAGCCCCGACGATCGATACGGGGGCAAGTGCTGGCAGATTTCATAGTAGAATTTACTGTCTCGGAGGATGACATGGTAAACGAAGAGGCTGACCCACCAAAGTTACTTCTCGATCCTAGTGCATGGAAATTGTATATTGATGGTGCTAGGAATGATAAACGATGCGGTGCCGGAGTGGTGCTTGAAACTCATGAGAAAAGACTGATATCCTATGCTATCCGGTTGGAATTTCATGCCACTAACAACGACTCCGAATATGAAGCCCTGATAGCCAGGCTGAGGATCGCAAAGGAATTAGAGATCGCGAAGCTGGACATATTTTGTGACTCCAAGTTGGTTGTAAATCAGATTACTGGAAAATTTCAAGCTAAGAGCCCAAGATTGATTTCGTATTTGGAGAAAGTGAAGGAGTTGCTGACTGGCTTTGATCACTACAGTATATCCCATATTCCGCGGTCAGAGAACCAACAGGCGGACAAGTTAGCGAAGATGGCTAGTTCCGACGATCCTGAAGAAGCTGGGCTAGCCCCATTTGAAGTACTTCAGTTCCCTAGCATAGGTCAGATGGAAATTGATTCGATACTAGAGACTGAGCCAGAAAGGGAGTCATGGATGACCCCTCTAAAGAATTTCTTGATAAATGGAACGCTTCCGACCAAGAAGAGCGAGAGGCGTAAAATAATCCGTAAAGCTTCCCGATACGTTCTGCAAGGCAGAATCATGTACAGACAGGGATTTTCGATGCCTCTTCTCTGGTGTATAGCCCATGACGACATCAAGCGTGTACTGCAGGAAGTACATGAGGGTGAATGTGGTGACCATACTGGAGGACAAACATTGGCAAAAAAGGTGTTGCGGTATGGTTACTTCTGGCCTACCATAAACAAAGATGTGGTAAAATACGCACGACGTTGTGATGCATGCCAAAGATTTTCAAAAATTCCCTGGGCACCTCCTGGCATGTTAAAGACAATGGTGAGTCCATGGCCTTTCGCTATGTGGGGGATTGATATCATCGGAAGCCTCCTTATAGCAAAGGGCGGAGCAAAGTTCGTTATCGTGGTTGTAGACTACTTCACCAAATGGGTCGAGGCTGAGCCGTTAACTACAATCACAACCAAGCGAGTGATTAATTTTGTTGTTAGGAACATTATTTGCCGGTTTGGGATCCCGAAGATCGTCATAAATGACAATGGAACCCAGTTTGATAGCAACGAGTTCAGGGACTTACGCCAGAAGTACCACATTGAGAAACGATACACCTCTGTGGCACATCCGCAGTCGAACGGACAGGTCGAAGCAACAAATAAAGTGATTAAGTCCATTATCAAAAGTAGATTGAAGCGGGCCAAAGCCATGTGGGTCGATGAATTACCCTTGGCTTTATGGGCCTACAGGACAACGCATAAATCGACGACAGGCCATACTCCCTTCTCCCTTGCTTTTGGAGCAGAGGCAGTCATCCCGGTTGAGCTAAAAGTACCATCTCACCGAGTTACTTACTACGATCCGATGACTAATAACGATTTTATCCTTGAATCCCTAGATACAATAGAGGAGAAAAGGGATGAAGCAGACCTGCGTGCCTTGAGACACAAGCAACAGGTCGCTAGATACTATAACAAAAGAGTCTGAGCCCGAACCTTTGAACCCGGAGACTTGGTTCTGAAGCGTGTCTTTCCACCCCCAACTCATATGGGTGCGAAGTGGGAAGGACCATACTCCGTTCTACGAAGGCTTGATAATGGAACCTTCAAGCTAGCAACCATAGATGGAGAAGAAATCCCCAGAGTGTGGAATGCCCAACATTTGCGGCCTTATCTGACTTAAAGTCATCAGATTTATCCTTTTGTTTCATAGGACCATGTAAAAGGCATGACTTTCCTAGAATAGTCCAATGTCTTGAGCAAAGGATTATAGAGTGGACGTAGGTCACGATTTGATTGAACCACTATAAAAATATTGTGTGTCGTTTACCTTTATTTGCACCATTATTTATCTGCTCTTCTATCTTTATAAAGTTTGTTGTAAAATTCATACAGCAATTACAGAAACATGTAATTCCAGGTGCTTTCCATCAGAATGGAGAGTAATCCGCAGCCAGAACAAGGAAGGTGCAATAAAGTGAATCACACCATTGATTGCGCTCTAACTCTCTAGAGCCGAGAGAAAACGTAAAGGACGCAAAAATAACGTCCACATGGCAAGGCGATGCACCATGATAAGAACCGCCTTGACCAAACTCTAACCTTGGCGACCACTAGGAGAGTATAAAAGTGTCTACGATCAAGCGCTGAGAAAGAGCTCTTACCCCGCTGAAGGATCGGGGGGACACTGAACAGCTGAGCTCGAACTCTAACCTTGTCGACCGCCAGGAGAGTATAAAAGCGTCTACGATTAAGCGCTGAGAAAGAGCTTTTACCCCGCTAAAGGATCGGGGGGCGACTGAACAGATGAGCTCGAACTCTAACCTTGGCAACCGCCAGGAGAGTATAAAAGCGTTTGTGATTAAGCACTGAGAAGGATGCTGGGACTCAGCGTCCCCAGAATTTCTGCTCCGTTGAAGGATCAGTGAGCAGATCATGATACAAGTTCGAATTCTAACCCGTTGATGGATCGGGAAAGTATAGAGGCACCGGAGATTTGGCGCCTCAAGGACTATGATCCTACTAAAAAATTCCAAGTCCCCCGTATTCAAAGATAGGGGCAACATGCATAGAAATTGTTAAATTCTTTCTATCGCTTGAAAGATTTGTAGTATAATTTCAGCTTGGTTATGGTCAAATGATTTGTGACTAAGTGTGAAGATCTTATTCGATGCAGGTACACGATGATGCAAAAGAAATAAACTTTCATTCATAAACAGCAAACCTACAAGATAAAGAGGAACCTAAACAAAAGTGAGGGCCATTCTCACAGTTACATTTCATGGCCAGTGGAAAGCCTAAAAATCCTGAGGACAAAATATGAACTGATATTTGCATCCTACTTATGCTGGGGGGAGGGGGCTATGTAGGCTTCTTGCTCTTTTTCTGCTTCCCCGACTCCTCCTTATCAACATCCGAACGATCACCTTTTTTCCTCTTCCTCTTATCAACAAGAGGCTCCGGCGAAGAACTAGAGGATTGAGAGGCTAGTTGTGAAGTTATTGATCGGGAGGAAAATCTTACGACCAACCTAGTTTTGGAGTCGATCTAGGAAATAGGGGGCACATATACTGGATCCTGTCCCCCTTTCATAAGGACAAACTGCTCCTCCTCTTCGGCCTGTTGTTCAGCCAAGGTTTCCTCATCATCGCCTATGCTTTCTTTGGTAATGGCGACTTCCTCTTCATCGCCGCCGTGGCGCCCGTCCATGTCTCTCAAAGCCTCGATGGGTTCATCATCTGGGGGGACATCAGCACCAACACTTGGCGGGATGTCAATCTTCTCTGCCTCTGCCTTCTTTTCCGCATCCTTATCAACTGGCCCGCCACCTGTATCATGAGAAACAAATGTTATTTTGGGAGTGAATGCGGTTTGCTCAGTTGATTGTCCGACAAGACGACGACAAGTGACAATTGATTTGGCAAGTTGCGGAGAAAATATAGAGATACCTTCCGCCGATCCTCCATCCAAGCTAGCAGCAGAACCCCCAACAGCTGGAGGAGTTGGACCCAGAGGAATCTATGGATAGTCTGGATTGTATTCCTCAATTTCAGAGGCCTTGGGCTCTGCAGCTGAGCTCGAGCCTTCTTCAATTTTATCTTTGCCCTTCGCCTGAGTTTTCTCTTTATCAATTTCTTCTTGGAGTAGGCGTCTGCCTTTCTCTAAATCCTCAGGTTCATTATCCCTAAGAATGGTCTGCATCAACTCATTCTCATCAATCTCATCAACTCCTAATCGTTGTTTCTCGCTCTGGACGATTGCATCCCATATGTTGGCTAAAGTGACATGATAATCCAGGATCCAGGAGATGTTGCGGGTCTTGATGACCTGGCCAAGGAAGTCAAACAGCATTTCCTCAAATCCTTCAATATCTTTCTCTCTCTCAAGGAGCTTTTCATTAGAAACAGTGGCCATATCAATGGCACTTTCTACATTATTTTCAGCCAGGATCGCGCGCTTCTCTGCACGCGCGAGTTGATCATTCAGAATCGCCCTCTCTTTTCGGCCAGAGCTAAGCTATCTTCCAAGCTTGCCTTTTCTTTCTCCCAAGCAGCTCATTCAGCCTCGAAATGATCCTATGTTGTTTTCAGTTCGGTGTTGGCCATCCTGAGACCTTCCACCTCTTTCTTCAATGACGCTCGCTCTTTGCTATTAGAATCGAGCTCATTATGAAAACGTTGCCTGGCCTCCTGCATGCAAAGATTGTGCATCTTCTAAGTCCTTCTCCATTTTTGCCCTGGCCCTTTCATTGTTATCTATCTTCACTTTGGATCTATGCGCTTCCATCTCAAGCGTTCGGATGACGTCTGAAAGATTGACAGCATGTTTCTTCATCGCCTCATACTGCTTGGCTACATGGCGAACGTGTCCGATGACTTCAGTATCCCAATTCCTAGGGACTGGTTCCAAAGTTGGAACAAACATCATCCTTTCGAAGAAGATATCAGGGAATTGTTCTCGTAATTTGTCCAGCTTGGCCTGAGTCTCAGGGCCATGGATATAGTCTCGTGACCCGGGGGCACTCAAACTTTGTTGGCTAGAAGGGACAATGTCAGTTTTCTCCTTCTCAGAATCCTTTTTTGGATCCTTGCCTTTATCCTTAGGCTCATGGTGCTTTTTGGATGATCTACTATGAGAGGGTGCACTCTTCGGAGGGGTTAAGTCTTTGGGAAGTTGTTCCCCCCTGTAGGTGGCACCGAATGACTGAAGCTTTCCAGAGGTTTGTTTTGACGGAGATCTGGACTGTGAAGAAGTAGGCTTGTGAGAATCCCGGGACCAATGGTTGTCTCCCCCTCGGTTGCTGCTACGAGCACGCTCAGGATTTGGATGAAGACTAGGTGTGCCTTCACGAAGAGAGCGATAGGAATAAGATCGTTTGTGAGACAGCTTTCCTGCAAAACAAACAAGTACATATTAAAACCTTGAATACTGTTGGTATAAAAGTGTGGGGTCAGACAGTGCATGTGATTTGTGCATCCCATATAATTCCCCCTAACAGACCAGGGCCCGAACTCAGGCTCATCTGGGTAGTTTCTCGTTCTCCAACTGGAACAGTTGTTTCCTCAGAAATAGGGAAAAATGTCTCCCATTCGAAGTCCTCCTGTGTATATACATCATCAGGTAAAGGAATCTTGCTCAGTTCTTTAAATAACTTCTCCTCTGTTAAATCATCGGGAGCAGCAGGTTCAACCGTAGAGAGGCCCTTGAGGGGAAACCCCCCGGAGAGACTGGGATTTCCTTAGACTCGTCAGCATGGGCCTCATCTCCTTTATATACATTTAGGTCTTCGTCGTCCTGGATAATTATCGGCAAAGGACTCTTACGAAATTTAGTTATTTCTGCTGCCTGTGACGTTCCTTCTCCCTTGGTCGGGGGCACATATTTGTAAGGTTTGCCACCCGCACCAAGTCCAAACCTTATATCCAGAAGGCGGTGCTTGTGAAGATTCTCGTCAGTAATATATTTCTTGATCTTTAGGAAGTCGGATTTGCTTTGCAGAAGAAGGGACAGTCGATTATTGTACACCGAGCCTTCCGTCTTTGGAAAGGCGTGATCTGCATAGAGAAAAGAAGCATGTTAGCTCTTCGATTTCTTAAACAAGTTACTCATTCAAAGGTTTAAAATTTACTTGATTTAAGCCATCTTCTTGCACACCCAGCCTGTCTCTTTATGTAGAACCAATCGGCCTTGGGATCCCCTATGTTGTTATAACCGTCAGATAAGACCTTCCTATTCGCTGCCGATTCGAAGAAAGAAAAATTTGGGGTTGCTGTAGAGCAATGCTTGAAAAGGTAATAGAATTTCAAATCTTTAAACGTGAGCTCAGTTTGCAGGATTTCCGCATATGCGATGTATAGAGTGTATAGGGCTGCGTAGGCATTGGGATGAAGCTGCATTGGAGCAATACCCAATCGTTTTAGGGTCTCAATGATGATTGGAGGAAACAGAGGAATAGCGCCTACCCAGCACATAAGTCGGCTAACTGTCATATACCCCTCCGGAGCCAAATGAGGTCTATCTTCGCTACCAGGTGTCCTCACATCATCCTAGGGGATCCCGTGTCTCAAGCAAATTCTCTTAAGCTTTATGTCATCAAGTTTGGAAGCTAAAGAGTCAGTGAATTTCTATTGCACCAGGAATCTCGTCGGGAGCTCGGTCGTCTACTTCGGACTCCTCATCAAGCGAGGTACTCTCAGACAGATCTGATTCCGTTTCTGCCTCATATTCAGATCCAGAATCCTCACCCTCTGGATTAATTGGAAGAACCACGGGGTTGTGGTGCTCATACACCTCGGGATCCGTCTCTGTATCAGATCTTGAAGGGGAACGGTTATCCGGCATTACTGTTTAGGCGAGTAAACATGAGAAATAAGAATATAATTACCCGTCCCCCCGTGTGTGTAGGTGCAAGTGTGTGCCTGTGCATACAATAAAAAAAAGCATAAAAGTTAGCAAGTTCATCGAAGGATTAGTCGTCGACAGCAGTCAAATTATGCTGTCATTCAGTCCAGAAGGACCTCTTAAGGGCTCTAGCCTAACTGTCCATTGATATATCAGAGTTAGGTCGCATTATTTATGTAACAAGTTCATCAAACTGGATCGCGCAGCAGGGTCCGGATCGTGGTATATCTACGGATCGTGAAGCGGGTATGGACCCACAGCAAAAGCACTAACTCATGAAAAAACGTCGGATCGTGAAACTGAAACGGATCGCAAGGACCCCCCGCGATCCACTTCTTCCTATTCCCTCGTGAACCAGTGACTTTTCACGACCCGATCCGACCCGCTCCTGCTACCTTGTTCTGATCCAAGACTGCTCTCCCACTCCTCTCTTTGCTTTCACCATTGTCGCAACCCGAGTCGAAGCCCCTACCCACGAACCGACCTGGTCATCCCTTCCTTCTTCTTCCTCAACTCTCCTCTCCACCCTTAAACCCATGGAACCGAACCTGGCACGTTCATGTTTGCTATCACCAAATCCCACAAAACTCCGCTGTCTCCACTCTCTAAACCAGTGCGAACACGATAGAAACAAAAGAGAAGTTGTTTAATTACCTTTTTAAAGTTTGAAATCGGGTGGGAATTTGGAAATCAAAGTTAAGGTTTTTCTCAAGAAAACTGGCGGTGGCAGGAAGAGGAAGAAAGAGAAGGGAAAGGGGGGCTCGGTTTATATAGCCAAAAACCGCGACCGTTAATATTCCAGTTTTTGTCCCATTCGGACCGTGAAGACCAGTGGACCGTGAACCTGAGCCCAACGAAGAAAAGGAAGGACTCTCCCTCACGTGACTCGTAATTGAAGCCAGCGAGTCCATCACGTTTCGCAAGGAAAGCCCAGATGACCACCAACCTGAAACGAATGCTTCATCTCACGAACCGTGGGACGTTTCGGCGATCTGACTCAACAAACAACTGTCGAAAATAAAGGATCAAAAATGCTTGTGAAGATTTAAAAGTTTACTGGCAATTTGACAATGAAGTCTCTGAACACTCCAAAGATGAGAACTGTCTAATGAGCAAAGAAATGACCGATAGCTTAACCCGATATTTATACTCGTCGAGGGACGCGACTTCTGGAAGAAGTACAACCATTCAGACAGACACGACCGCTAATTTGTGTCGTTCTATGAAAAGATACCTCTGCAATTTCGAAGCATGTTCCATCCCCGATGAAACATACTTCGAGGGGGCAAAATGTTGGCTAGCTTTTTGACCAAGCCACCAAGGTCCACACACGAAGAAGACATGATGCTTCATTCCTTTGATCCATGAAGACTCGATCGCGATCGCTCCTCCTACCTCGGTTCGTGATGTTTCCCCTAGCTCGCGATCGCCCCCATAATACCTCAATCTGATCCGTCCTCTCCAACACGTTCCGATCCAAGCACAGAAAAAGTGGTGAAAGCTGTGACTAAGTCCACCACGATCCGAGGATGCAGGATCTCATGACACGTGTCACCAACTGTCATATTGACCAATTCTTCACTAAGCTATGATCACGATCCGATCCGAGCAGGAAGACACAATGATGGCCACGGACTTGGTCATCCACGATCCGATGTTTAAGGAGATCGCGACACCTGTCCACAACGGCTAATTTGACTAATTCTTCATCAAGCTGCGAACCGGCCCAAGATCTTCGGGATGTGGGCCACGTATAACCGCGATCCGTCACCACAAATCAGCTATAAATAGCCCAGAGCTTGGCATTTTTCAGGATCCTTTTGGCAGTTTTAAGGATTGATTCCACCATTACTGTTATACTACTATTTTATACCAGATTTACTTCGAGATTATTGAGAGAAATCATAATTGTAAGACTGAGTTTGAGAGAAATCATTGGTTGTACTAGCATTCAAGGTATAATCAATAGCATATAAAGTGGACGTAGGCTCGTTAACGCCGAACCACTATAAACCTTGTGTGTTCTCTGTTTTTTCTTCATTTCTCAGTCATAATTCTCTACGAATCAGAACAATTTGGGTGTTAGAGCCAAATTTTGATCTAACAATATATATCGTATAACATGTCTTTACTTAATTTATGATTAAGTACATCTTAGTTCACAGATACATTGGTTAAGAGAATAACTCCCTAAGTATCAACCCCGAAGACCGAAATCAACATCAGATCGATACTCAGAGAATTACTCAACTCAACCAATCTTCTGTTTGTCATTCATACTCGTCTTTGATCAACATTAATTAACTATTAATGCACAGACCTCTCACATTAAGTCGATTGCTTGTGGCCGCTGGATATGCCAGGCGGTTCCAGACAGACTTCCACCACAAGCCAGAGTTAACCTTGTGTCTAAGCATCTTTTAATTATGCCTACGACCTCTCACATTAGACTGTCGTTTGCAGTTGTTGGATGTGCTGGACGGGTCTGGGCAGTCTTATACCACAAACAAGTCTAACCTCGTGTCTTAGGCATTTACTACGCATTTAATTTATACTTTTGACCTCTCACATTAGACTACCGTTTGTGGTTGCTGGATATGCCGGGAGGGTCTGGGCAGTCTTATACCACAAACGAGTCTAACCTCGTGTCTTAGGCATTTTTTATTACACATAATTATTTAACCCCAATTTGAATTAATATCCCTATTACAAATTGTCAATAACTTCTAAATTAATTTATGTCCATAATTGTCACCTAAATTATGTCCATAATTTCTATGCATATAAATTAGGCCAATTAATGTCTCAAATTTATTATATGTTTTTGAGCCATTTTATGCCAACTCACAATTTAAAAAATTAATATTTTCCCATTGTCCCCACGCTATTCGTACGTTCAAATATGAAATATGTTAGACTCGCAAATAATCTAACTCATAAAAAATCATCACAACTTGCATAACACAAAAAATAGATCTAACTTGCAAATAGGAATTATAACATAAATTTGCATAGCCAATAATTTGCATAGACAATGGTCATATAGAATCATATATTTGCATAAACTACCATGGATCTAAATATAGATCTAAACTTGAAATTGTGAACTTGCATGTATGAATTATGGGTCTCACCTAAACTTGCATATGTGAATATAATTTTTACCTAAAAATGTGAATATAGTTTTCACATAAACTTGCATATGGATTTCTACAACTTGCATATGAATTTATCACACGTTTTTCCATATAAACTAGCACATGTATATACTTGATTCACATATAAACTTGTGTAAAATTCATATATAGACTTGCATAAGATTCATATTCAAACTAGCATATGATTTAACATCCCAAACTTGCATAAAATTCAAATACGAATTAGCATATGATTTAACATCCCAAACTTGCATAAGATTCACGTACAAATTAACATATGTTAAAACGGACTTGCATAAGATTCATATTCAAACTAGCATATGATTTAACATCCCACACTTGCATAAAATGAATCAAGTTAAACATGTATAATTGGACATATGAAATAAATCTACCAACATAAGATAACAAAGTTAAACAACATCATGTGATTCAACATACATGTTCTCATAATCCAATTATAACTCATCATAATTAATTTACTAATTATATTGTGAAAGAAATTGTAATCACAAAGATAGGTTAGAGAAGAGAATGATTTGTTCATCTTTTGAATTAGAGTTCAGACATGCAAATCCCTAAGCTTAGGACAGCATGGTGGCCAAGAGACAAATTTTGTTTAGGTTTAGGGTTTGAGTCTAGGCACTCTTTTACAGAAGTTTAAATTAACCTAAGCCATTGGATTATCATAGGAGCCGTCCCAACCATCCAGACTAGATAGAGTTATCTAGAACATCCACATCAGCCCCAATGACTCAGCAAAGAGTCAGAAATCATCACATTTCAGATCTGCCCGGGGGGGGGGGGGGGGGGTAGGTCGACCCACTGGTCGATCTGTATAGGGGAGGTCGACCCCCTGGTCGAGCTGGCCCTTGGTGGGATAATTCCCGCCCAGCCTCTTCCCTGTTTGAATTTGAATTTCGAATTTATTATTCTGAACTGTTTTTATTTATATAAAATCACTGAAACTTCCGAGGGCCATAACTTCCTCATACGACGTCCGATTTACGAAAACTTGGACTCTATTCCAAGCAAAATTTCGAGACGAACGCAATGGCGTAGCCCATTTCCCTTAATTCTCACTTTAACAATTAAGTATTATTTAATTCGTTCTTAAATTTGTTAATTTTAATATTTAAAATCACGGGGTGTTACATTCTCCCCTCCTTAAAGGATTTCGCCACCGAAATCTCCAAGTTAAGGAGAATGTATATCCTACCATCCAATCATCCATCTACTCAATCATAAAACACAGGAATCCATTGTCCTTAAAAGACTTCTAATGTCGTATGAACATATGCAAAAAGTGTGTGTATATGTTCCTTATCTAATGCAAAATCAGGCGGTCTACTGATTCAGTTGACCTCCTTAATGCAAATCACGATAGTGCCATGCGTCCATTATGTATGCGAAAGAATCCTAAAAATACATATTATTTATACATGTGTGCATAACCATTCATCAAAATGCAGCATCCATATGATAACACAACCATTATACATCCATTAAATATGCACACAAATTTATATGCAATATGAAAGTGATTGAGCCGATCTAGTGCCTATGTGTGTGTACATGCATCCACGAGCAACCACTGGCAACCACTTGCATCCATTTGCATCCACTAAACATAACATGTCTCAAACACATGTTTACAACCATAGGGTTTTTCCTAACTAAAGATCGAAGATATCCTGGCAAAGACATACTAAATGATAGGACAAGTATTCGCAAAGCGATAGGAAAAGGAGAAGTTAAAAACATACCCTCAAAAGATCTTCAAGGATTCTATTCACCCCTTTCTGTTCGTCCACCCGTCTGTGGATAATAAGCAATACTCATACTTGCCGCCTTTTGCATATCACCTTTTCCTCTTGCATCAAAAACTGCTCCAAGTCCTGTCCCGTAAGCACCAGTATACACTGCGAATGGCTTATTTTCATCTGGCAAAACTAAAACTGGAGTTGTCGTCAAAACCCTCTTCAAATGCTGGAAAGCATCGCCACGACAACATCACAAGCAAAAGTCGAGTTCTAAATGTTGTCTTATATATGCTGTCTTCAGCCACCCATAGCTGAAGAAATCCTATAGCCAAATCCAGCTACGAGAAAACCATAGCGCCAACCAACTGATCGAATAAATCATCCATCCTCGGCAATGGGTGTTTGTTCTTCTTTGTGAGCTTATTCAGTTCTCTATAGACTATGCACAAGCTAAGTGAACCATCAGCCTTCGTAATAAAACAACTAGAGCATCCCATTCCGAAATACTTCTTCTTATGAACCCCTTCTCAAGCAACTCTTTCACTTGCTTACTGAGTTCTCTTCTCTCCCTCAGAGCCATGTGGCGCACTGGTAATGCAACTGGCTTTGCATTATCTACTAGGTATATTTGAGAGTCCATCTTGCGCCTCGGGGTAGACCCCGATCTTCCTCAAAGACGTCACCATATTCATGGAAGACACGAACGGATTCCAAGTCATCATTGGATGCGTAAAGATATTCTAGGTAGCTAAGCATCACCGGACTTCTAGGGTCACAAGAAATATCAAGGGTCTTGCCACAATGAGTCAACAATCTAACTACCATTCTTTTCACAGTCTAGGATGGCACCGTATCTGGCTAGCCAATCCATGCCTAGAATTAAGCTGTAGCTCATGAAGCCAAGAATGAAGGCATTGCATTCAAACCCAACGCCCAAGATAGACACTCTCAAATCCCAACAAATCATCGAAAGATAAGCCGAACCACCAATCGGATTTGAGACTACTATGGGATCCATAACTAGACTAGTATCTAGGTGCAGTGTTTCAACTAACGAAGCAGATACCATAACTTTAACAATATAATTATTAAAGTAATTAGGATAAGGCATAAACTGGTAAAATAAGGAATGACTATGAAACAAGTGGGCAAGACAAAACAAACAAGAGGAATATTCTGGCATTAATCTCGCTCCTAATCACTATAGGATAATTACTATACCGCACCATTACTAGTCACCCTAAAAGTTGATCCCGCTTTCTGAACATAATAATCATAATGGTAGTTTCATGTACCCTTAGCTGTCTTCATAGGTGTCGCCTGCTCCTATCTCCACTAGTTGTATCCACTACCCTCCCCATTCTAATTACAATATTTATTCATAATATGGTAGTTGGACTCCTAGCTGTCTCCATAGGTGCCACCTGCTCCTACCTCCGCTAGTCGTACCCACTACCTTCCCCATTCGATCGGCTCCATAACTCGTAGAAGCCCGTGCTGGTCCCACAGTGAGGTGTATCACTTCCCAAAGTGGCAACCCGATACCACTAAAGATGCACGACTTATACCTACATGATGCAACAACGTCATACCTACCAGCCCGGGCCCACGCATGCACATGACCCCGTTGGACTTGCGTTTCCACCGCTAACCCGTTTTAACCTCTTACAATCAAGCCTAGTAAGCGTGTCCCATCCTCGATCTAGATCGAGCTCACTTTGATACTAAATGGGTTACTGGTTGAAAAGGGTCCCCACGCTTGACACAAGCTTTCCACCTATGCTTGGTCCCCACTAGTATTTCCACTTAACCCCCCTCTTATTCATGTCTTCTTACATGTTTCAACTTAGTTAAGTATTTATAATTATATCCCACATGTCACCCATGTTACCCACTTATCAAATCAACATGTGCTATTGGTTAAGCTTGTCTTAACCCTATCCGCTTATCAGATCAATATATATATTATTGGTTAAGATGGTCTTAACCCTATCCACTTATATATTATTGGATAAGTTGGTCTTAACCCTATCCACTTATATATTGTTGGCTAAGTTGGTCTTAGCCTTACCCACTTATCAAATTAATATATATTATTGGTTAAGATGGTCTTAACCCTACCCACTTATATATTATTGGTTAAGCTGGTCTTAACCTTACCCACTTATCAAATTAATATATATTATTGGTTAAGCTGGTCTTAACCCTATCCACTTATCAGATCAATATTAGTTAAGTTTGTCTTAACCCTATCCACTTGTCAGTTTAATATATTATTGGTTAAGTCGGTCTTAACCCTACCCACTAATATATTTTATGTATCATATATATATATATATATATATATATATATGTTGGCTAGCTTTTTGACCAAGCCACCAAGGTCCACACACAAAGAAGACATGATGCTTCATTCCTTTGATCCATGAAGACTCGATCGCGATCGCTCCTCCTACCTCGTTTCGTGATGTTTCCCCTAGCTCGCGATCGCCCCCATAATACCTCGATCCGATCCATCCTCTCCTCTCCAACACGTTCCGATCCAAGCACAGAAGACGTGGTGAAAGCTGTGACTAAGTCCACCACGATCCGAGGATGCAGGATCTCACGACACGTGTCACCAACTGTCATATTGACCAATTCTTCACTAAGCTACGATCACGATCCGATCCGAGCAGGAAGACACAATGATGGCCACGGACTTGGTCATCCACGATCCGATGTTTAAGGAGATCGCGACACCTGTCCACAACGGCTAATTTGACTAATTCTTCATCAAGCTGCGAACCGGCCCGAGATCTTCGGGATGTGGGCCACATATGACCGCGATTCATCACCAGAAATCAGCTATAAATAGCCCAGAGCTTGGCATTTTTCAGGATCCTTTTGGCAGTTTTAAGGATTGATTCCACCATTACTGTCATATTTCTATTTTATACCAGATTTACTTCGAGATTATTGAGAGAAATCATAATTGTAAGACCGAGTTTGAGAGAAATCATTGGTTGTACTAGCATTCAAGGTATAATCAATAGCATATAAAGTGGACGTAGGCTCGTTAACGCCGAACCACTATAAACCTTGTGTGTTCTCTGTTTTTTCTTCATTTCTCAGTCATAATTCTCTACGAATCAGAACAATTTGGGTGTTAGAGCCAAATTTTGATCTAACATTTTGGTGCTTTCACTGAGAATTGATTTCTCGGCGTATTGGATTGTTACTCCGTTGTTTGGATACTCAAGTCCGAAGAAAACAGTCCCAAAACTTCACCGTTCAGATTTTTGAAAATTCCAGCGGCATCTGATATCATGGCCGGAAAGAAGTCTAAGGAAGTACGAACTTCGCAGGCGATTGAAGTCGCGAATGAAGCAGTTGAAGAAAGTGTGCATGAGCAAGTTGAGGAAGGCTTCGCGGATCGCGGAGACATCGGGGCGATCCGACCCGAACGTGCCGCCACGATCCGAACTGAGGGCGACACATACCGAGCATCTGAAGGGGTCGTCACTCGATCCCGAGACAACACCGCGAACCCTCCCCCTAATTTAACCATGATCCGACCCCAGGGGGGCGCTACGAGCCACCGACACAGGTCCACTGCGATCCGAAGTGATGACCAGACTACAACTCGACCTGGAAAGGAGGTTATGACTCACTCTACCCATCCTGATACCTCTGTTCGACCTGGCTCAAGTTCTCTGCGCATAAGAGAAAATGCTGATGATCAATATGACCCCTCTGCTCCGGTCACTAAAGGAGATCTCTCTCGCTTCTCCGAAATGTGGGATAGGCTGTTTGATGAATTAGCTACTCAAAGGCAGCAAAGCTCTGTGCTGCAGCAGAACTTAACTATTATGGATAAAGGGATTGATGATCTTGCAAGACAAAGAATACTCCCAGTTTGCCCACTCACCCCAGAGTACTCTTCTTCGTCAGAGGAATTGCCAAGACCTCCGCGACGACCGTATGAGAGGGCTGAAAACATAGAGCAGCTCCGATTTGGAACCTTGCCATCACGAGAGGAAGAGACACTTGGTGTAGGACCCTCGAACTGCAACTTGAATAATCATGCCGCAACTCCTAGAGCTCGAGTTGTGGATAATCCTGTTGAGAATAGATCACCTCAGCCTCTTCGCCGTACGAATACTCATGGTAACAGGGGGAAACGAAGCCCAATCCGAGCCCCGGACTTCGTGGATGTTCCTAAAAGAGGGATCGGAGAATTCCACCGAGCTAGGAGCGTTGATCCCGAGCCTCCGATGACCAGTGCAAATGTTGCAGCTATGGTCCATCAAATCCTGGCGGATAGCCATGGACAAAGGAATGAAGATTGGGGAATTGGCCGCAGTCACACCCCTTTTACTGACGACATTCTAGATGTAACATTCCCGAGGCGCTTCAACATGCCTCAGATGAACCGTTACGCGGGTAGATCTGATCCAATCCAACATCTAATGAGATATTCTTGGTCAATGACCGCTGCCGCAGCTTCTGACGCTGTAAAGTGCAAAGCATTCCCTATATTCCTGGAGGATGTAGCGTTACTATGGATAAAGGTTCGTAGAACAATTCCGCATTTATGCATAGAGGTCAAAGAGTGTGATTGACCTGTTCCTTGTCATACAACGACTAGGTGAGAGCTTGAGGGTGTATCTGGATCGTTTCAACCTAGCCGCCATCGAAGTCAATGATCCCCATGAACCGACTATTGTGGCAGCCCTAATTGATGGGGTAGATAAAGATACTGAATTTGGGAGATACCTGGTCGGCAAGCCACCTCATACTAGAGAATTGTTTTACGAGAAAGCAAACGTACGCTTACGTCAGGAAGAGGTATATGCTAACCGGAAGATGAAAATGGCAAATAAGGAGGAAATCCAAAGTAATGTCGCCATCAAGCAAACCGGAGACAGCTCGGGAAAGGTTGAAGTCAACGTTGGAAACCGAAGCCAGGGCGGCGGCCGCCAGTCAGGAAACAATGGTAACAACAGTAATGGCTATAATCGGAAGAGAAATCCGGGGAACGATTCCCAGAGAAGGACCCGTCCCAGGTCTTTCGAAAATTATACGCCAATAAATGATACTTTGGAGAATATATTCGTCGACTCGTACAACGTTCTCCAACATAAAAGGCCTCCTCCAAGAGATTCGACGGAGAAAGAACGTGAGACAGGGAAGTTTTGTCTCTTCCATCAGACTCATGGCCACTCTACAAATGAATGCCATCATCTGAGAGACGTAGTTGAGAGGTTGCTCCGAGAAGGGAAGTTGGATGAGTACCGGGTGACTCCTAGAGACAGGGGGCAAGCTATTCAGACCCTGAACCAAAACCAGAATCAACCTACTGCCAGGCCAACTGTCCAGCAAAAAGGAAAGGATCTTGTTATCAATACCATAATAGGAGGGCTTCACCTAGCCGGGCATAGTTTCAAGGCGATGGACCAATACGTAAACGCAGCAAAGCATCATCTTGAGGTAGGAGAGTGTAGCAACCCTGAGGACAATGTCCCGGTAAAATAACAAAAGATGATGCCGGATGATGTCATTTTCTGCAACCGAGAGAGTATTGGAGTCCACGCTCCGACCGAAGATCCATTTGTAATCACAGTTCCTATTGGCCCGGCCACTGTCCATAAAGTTTTAGAGGATAACGAGAGTTCAGTCAACATTCTATTCAAAAAGACGTTCGATCTAATGAACCTTGAATAGAAAGATTTAAAGCCGTGTGAAGGATGGATCCGTGGATTTAACGAGGCTTCAACTGCTCCAATGGGATATGTAGAGCTGCCGGTAACACTTGGGGAAGGAGAACACCAAAGAGTGAGAATTCTTCCCTTCATGGTTTTGGATATTGAATCGCCTTATAATGCCTTCTTGGGCCGACCGGCCCTAGCAAAGTTTAGAGATTGTATAGCCCCCTGGTGCTTGTTATTGAAGTTTCCTACGGAAGTTGGTGTTGGCATAGTCAGAGGAGATCGGGTTGTTGCGCGAGCATGTTACATTGCAGAGCTAAAGCTACTCCGTAAAGGAAAAGATATTGAGACTAAAGCCGCTTCCTCCCCCATAAGGGAGGAGACGTCATAGCAATTAAAGAGAATGACTATAGGTGAGTCGCCCAGAGAACTTCCCGAGGATATAGATCCTAGAGAGGACAAAGAGACTGGAGGGCAGAATGGCGGCTCCCAATGAAACGACTGTGGATGTACCGATTGATGATAGCGACCCAGAGAAGGTCCTGAAGATTGGATCCAGTTCGAGCTAAAGAACTGACAGATTTCCTAAAAGATAACTTGGATGTATTTGCTTGGATCCACGCGGACATGTGTGGGATATCTCCATCAATCATGAGCCATTCATTGAGCATTAACCCAAAGCATCCCCCTTGTAAAACAAAAAAGGCGAATGCTGGGCCCAGAGAGGTCCGCAGCCTTGAAAGAAGAAGTTGAAAAGTTAAGAAGTAACGGATTCATCAGAGACTCAACCTACCCAGATTGGATTTCAAATCCAGTTTTTGTAAAGAAGGCCAATGGGAAGTGGCGTACGTGTATTGATTTTTCGGATTTGAATAAAGCTTGCCCAAAAGATAGCTTTCCGTTACACAGAATTGATCAGTTGGTAGATTCAACGGCAGGTCATGAGCTTCTCTCTTTCATGGATGCTTATTCAAGATATAACCAGATTCCTATGCATGTTTCAGATCAAGAACACACTAGCTTCATTACTGATCTAAGATTATACTGCTACGTGGTAATGCCTTTTGGTTTGAAGAAAGCAGGCGCTACATATCAACGGTTAGTGAACAAAATATTCTATAACCAGATTGGGAAAACGATGGAGGTGTATGTTGACGACATGTTGGTTAAGTCCAGACAATCGTCCGATCACACTACAAACTTGGCAGAGATGTTTGGTATTCTTCGAAAGTATGGGATGAAACTCAACCCAACGAAATTCTGTTTGGGGTTGCATCCGGGAAATTCTTGGGATTCATTGTCAGCTCGCGCGGGATTGAAATTAATCCAGACCAGATTGCAGCAATCAGAGACATTCAGGAGCCTAGTCAAATCAAAGATGTGCAGAGCCTTGCGAGGAAAGTAGAAGCATTAAGCAGATTTATCTCTATAGCGACAGACAAATGCATTTCGTTCTTTGAATTGATAAAGCGAGGAAAACGAAATTTTAAGTGGACTCCTGATTGCATTGAAGCATTTCAGAACCTGCTGAATCATCTGGAGAGACCCCCGATACTGTCTAAGCCGGTGGATCACGAGGATTTATTCGTGTACTTAGCAGTGTCGTCCCACGCGATCAGCTCAGCGTTAGTGAGAGAAGAAGACAAGGTTCAAAGGCCAGTGTAGTACGTGAGTAAAAAATTGGCGGCAGCGGAACGCAATTATCCGAGAATCAAAAAGTTGGCGTATAGTTTATTGATTGCATCTAGGAAGCTTTGACATTATTTCCAAGCTCATCCTATCACCGTGTACACAGATCATCCGCTCAAGCAAGTTCTACAGAGATCAGAAGCTTCTGGAAGGTTGCTCAAGTGGAACATTGAACTGAGTCAATTTGATTTGAATTTTCAGCCCCGACGATCGATACGGGGGCAAGTGCTGGCAGATTTCATAGTAGAATTTACTGTCTCGGAGGATGACATGGTAAACGAAGAGGCTGACCCACCAAAGTTACTTCTCGATCCTAGTGCATGGAAATTGTATATTGATGGTGCTAGGAATGATAAACGATGCGGTGCCGGAGTGGTGCTTGAAACTCATGAGAAAAGACTGATATCCTATGCTATCCGGTTGGAATTTCATGCCACTAACAATGACTCCGAATATGAAGCCCTGATAGCCAGGCTGAGGATCGCAAAGGAATTAGAGATCGCGAAGCTGGACATATTTTGTGACTCCAAGTTGGTTGTAAATCAGATTACTGGAAAATTTCAAGCTAAGAGCCCAAGATTGATTTCGTATTTGGAGAAAGTGAAGGAGTTGCTGACTGGCTTTGATCACTACAGTATATCCCATATTCCGCGGTCAGAGAACCAACAGGCGGACAAGTTAGCGAAGATGGCTAGTTCCGACGATCCTGAAGAAGCTGGGCTAGCCCCATTTGAAGTACTTCAGTTCCCTAGCATAGGTCAGATGGAAATTGATTCGATACTAGAGACTGAGCCAGAAAGGGAGTCATGGATGACCCCTCTAAAGAATTTCTTGATAAATGGAACGCTTCCGACCAAGAAGAGCGAGAGGCGTAAAATAATCCGTAAAGCTTCCCGATACGTTCTGCAAGGCAGAATCATGTACAGACAGGGATTTTCGATGCCTCTTCTCTGGTGTATAGCCCATGACGACATCAAGCGTGTACTGCAGGAAGTACATGAGGGTGAATGTGGTGACCATACTGGAGGACAAACATTGGCAAAAAAGGTGTTGCGGTATGGTTACTTCTGGCCTACCATAAACAAAGATGTGGTAAAATACGCACGACGTTGTGATGCATGCCAAAGATTTTCAAAAATTCCCTGGGCACCTCCTGGCATGTTAAAGACAATGGTGAGTCCATGGCCTTTCGCTATGTGGGGGATTGATATCATCGGAAGCCTCCTTATAGCAAAGGGCGGAGCAAAGTTCGTTATCGTGGTTGTAGACTACTTCACCAAATGGGTCGAGGCTGAGCCGTTAACTACAATCACAACCAAGCGAGTGATTAATTTTGTTGTTAGGAACATTATTTGCCGGTTTGGGATCCCGAAGATCGTCATAAATGACAATGGAACCCAGTTTGATAGCAACGAGTTCAGGGACTTATGCCAGAAGTACCACATTGAGAAACGATACACCTCTGTGGCACATCCACAGTCGAACGGACAGGTCGAAGCAACAAATAAAGTGATTAAGTCCATTATCAAAAGTAGATTGAAGCAGGCCAAAGCCATGTGGGTCGATGAATTACCCTTGGCTTTATGGGCCTACAGGACAACGCATAAATCGACGACAGGCCATACTCCCTTCTCCCTTGCTTTTGGAGCAGAGGCAGTCATCCCGGTTGAGCTAAAAGTACCATCTCACCGAGTTACTTACTACGATCCGATGACTAATAACGATTTTATCCTTGAATCCCTAGATACAACAGAGGAGAAAAGGGATGAAGCAGACCTGCGTGCCTTGAGACACAAGCAACAGGTCGCTAGATACTATAACAAAAGAGTCTGAGCCCGAACCTTTGAACCCGGAGACTTGGTTCTGAAGCGTGTCTTTCCACCCCCAACTCATATGGGTGCGAAGTGGGAAGGACCATACTCCGTTCTACGAAGGCTTGATAATGGAACCTTCAAGCTAGCAACCATAGATGGAGAAGAAATCCCCAGAGTGTGGAATGCCCAACATTTGCGGCCTTATCTGACTTAAAGTCATCAGATTTATCCTTTTGTTTCATAGGACCATGTAAAAGGCATGACTTTCCTAGAATAGTCCAATGTCTTGAGCAAAGGATTATAGAGTGGACGTAGGTCACGATTTGATTGAACCACTATAAAAATATTGTGTGTCGTTTACCTTTATTTGCACCATTATTTATCTGCTCTTCTATCTTTATAAAGTTTGTTGTAAAATTCATACAGCAATTACAGAAACATGTAATTCCAGGTGCTTTCCATCAGAATGGAGAGTAATCCGCAGCCAGAACAAGGACGGTGCAATAAAGTGAATCACACCATTGATTGCGCTCTAACTCTCTAGAGCCGAGAGAAAACGTAAAGGACGCAAAAATAACGTCCACATGGCAAGGCGATGCACCATGATAAGAACCGCCTTGACCAAACTCTAACCTTGGCGACCACTAGGAGAGTATAAAAGTGTCTACGATCAAGCGCTGAGAAAGAGCTCTTACCCCGCTGAAGGATCGGGGGGACACTGAACAGCTGAGCTCGAACTCTAACCTTGTCGACCGCCAGGAGAGTATAAAAGCGTCTACGATTAAGCGCTGAGAAAGAGCTTTTACCCCGCTAAAGGATCGGGGGGCGACTGAACAGATGAGCTCGAACTCTAACCTTGGCAACCGCCAGGAGAGTATAAAAGCGTTTGTGATTAAGCACTGAGAAGGATGCTGGGACTCAGCGTCCCCAGAATTTCTGCCCCGTTGAAGGATCAGTGAGCAGATCATGATACAAGTTCGAATTCTAACCCGTTGATGGATCGGGAAAGTATAGAGGCACCGGAGATTTGGCGCCTCAAGGACTATGATCCTACTAAAAAATTCCAAGTCCCCCGTATTCAAAGATAGGGGCAACATGCATAGAAATTGTTAAATTCTTTCTATCGCTTGAAAGATTTGTAGTATAATTTCAGCTTGGTTATGGTCAAATGATTTGTGACTAAGTGTGAAGATCTTATTCGATGCAGGTACACGATGATGCAAAAGAAATAAACTTTCATTCATAAACAGCAAACCTACAAGATAAAGAGGAACCTAAACAAAAGTGAGGGCCATTCTCACAGTTACATTTCATGGCCAGTGGAAAGCCTAAAAATCCTAAGGACAAAATATGAACTGATATTTGCATCCTACTTATGCTGGGGGGAGGGGGCTATGTAGGCTTCTTGCTCTTTTTCTGCTTCCCCGACTCCTCCTTATCAACATCCGAACGATCACCTTTTTTCCTCTTCCTCTTATCAACAAGAGGCTCCGGCGAAGAACTAGAGGATTGAGAGGCTAGTTGTGAAGTTATTGATCGGGAGGAAAATCTTACGACCAACCTAGTTTTGGAGTCGATCTAGGAAATAGGGGGCACATATACTGGATCCTGTCCCCCTTTCATAAGGACAAACTGCTCCTCCTCTTCGGCCTGTTGTTCAGCCAAGGTTTCCTCATCATCGCCTATGCTTTCTTTGGTAATGGCGACTTCCTCTTCATCGCCGCCGTGGCGCCCGTCCATGTCTCTCAAAGCCTCGATGGGTTCATCATCTGGGGGGACATCAGCACCAACACTTGGCGGGATGTCAATCTTCTCTGCCTCTGCCTTCTTTTCCGCATCCTTATCAACTGGCCCGCCACCTGTATCATGAGAAACAAATGTTATTTTGGGAGTGAATGCAGTTTTCTCAGTTGATTGTCCGACAAGACGACGACAAGTGACAATTGATTTGGCAAGTTGCGGAGAAAATATAGAGATACCTTCCGCCGATCCTCCATC
Organism: Allium sativum; assembly: GCA_030737875.1. Classification (NCBI taxonomy): domain Eukaryota; kingdom Viridiplantae; phylum Streptophyta; class Magnoliopsida; order Asparagales; family Amaryllidaceae; genus Allium; species Allium sativum. The sequence continues at coordinate 612,476,520 of CM060921.1, read as the reverse complement.
CAAGCTAGCAGCAGAACCCCCAACAGCTGGAGGAGTTGGACCCAGAGGAATCTATGGATAGTCTGGATTGTATTCCTCAATTTCAGAGGCCTTGGGCTCTGCAGCTGAGCTCGAGCCTTCTTCAATTTTATCTTTGCCCTTCGCCTGAGTTTTCTCTTTATCAATTTCTTCTTGGAGTAGGCGTCTGCCTTTCTCTAAATCCTCAGGTTCATTATCCCTAAGAATGGTCTGCATCAACTCATTCTCATCAATCTCATCAACTCTTAATCGTTGTTTCTCGCTCTGGACGATTGCATCCCATATGTTGGCTAAAGTGACATGATAATCCGGGATCCAGGAGATGTTGCGGGTCTTGATGACCTGGCCAAGGAAGTCAAACAGCATTTCCTCAAATCCTTCAATATCTTTCTCTCTCTCAAGGAGCTTTTCATTAGAAACAATGGCCATATCAATGGCACTTTCTACATTATTTTCAGCCAGGATCGCGCGCTTCTCTGCACGCGCGAGTTGATCATTCAGAATCGCCCTCTCTTTTCGGCCAGAGCTAAGCTATCTTCCAAGCTTGCCTTTTCTTTCTCCCAAGCAGCTCATTCAGCCTCGAAATGATCCTATGCTGTTTTCAGTTCGGTGTTGGCCATCCTGAGACCTTCCACCTCTTTCTTCAATGACGCTCGCTCTTTGCTATTAGAATCGAGCTCATTATGAAAACGTTGCCTGGCCTCCTACAGCTCTGTTTTGTAATTTTTAGCATCTCGTTGAGCCAAGGCATGCAAAGATTGTGCATCTTCTAAGTCCTTCTCCATTTTTGCCCTGGCCCTTTCATTGTTATCTATCTTCACTTTGGATCTATGCGCTTCCATCTCAAGCGTTCGGATGACGTCTGAAAGATTGACAGCATGTTTCTTCATCGCCTCATACTGCTTGGCTACATGGCGAACGTGTCCGATGACTTCAGTATCCCAATTCCTAGGGACTGGTTCCAAAGTTGGAACAAACATCATCCTTTCGAAGAAGATATCAGGGAATTGTTCTCGTAATTTGTCCAGCTTGGCCTGAGTCTCAGGGCCATGGATATAGTCTCGTGACCCGGGGGCACTCAAACTTTGTTGGCTAGAAGGGACAATGTCAGTTTTCTCCTTCTCAGAATCCTTTTTTGGATCCTTGCCTTTATCCTTAGGCTCATGGTGCTTTTTGGATGATCTACTATGAGAGGGTGCACTCTTCGGAGGGGTTAAGTCTTTGGGAAGTTGTTCCCCCCTGTAGGTGGCACCGAATGACTGGGAAGCTTTCCAGAGGTTTGTTTTGACGGAGATCTGGACTGTGAAGAAGTAGGCTTGTGAGAATCCCGGGACCAATGGTTGTCTCCCCCTCGGTTGCTGCTACGAGCACGCTCAGGATTTGGATGAAGACTAGGTGTGCCTTCACGAAGAGAGCGATAGGAATAAGATCGTTTGCGAGACAGCTTTCCTGCAAAACAAACAAGTACATATTAAAACCTTGAATACTGTTGGTATAAAAGTGTGGGGTCAGACAGTGCATGTGATTTGTGCATCCCATATAATTCCCCCTAACAGACCAGGGCCCGAACTCAGGCTCATCTGGGTAGTTTCTCGTTCTCCAACTGGAACAGTTGTTTCCTCAGAAATAGGGAAAAATGTCTCCCATTCGAAGTCCTCATGTGTATATACATCATCAGGTAAAGGAATCTTGCTCAGTTCTTTAAATAACTTCTCCTCTGTTAAATCATCGGGAGCAGCAGGTTCAACCGTAGAGAGGCCCTTGAGGGGAAACCCCCCGGAGAGACTGGGATTTCCTTAGACTCGTCAGCATGGGCCTCATCTCCTTTATATACATTTAGGTCTTCGTCGTCCTGGATAATTATCGGCAAAGGACTCTTACGAAATTTAGTTATTTCTGCTGCCTGTGACGTTCCTTCTCCCTTGGTCGGGGGCACATATTTGTAAGGTTTGCCACCCGCACCAAGTCCAAACCTTATATCCAGAAGGCGGTGCTTGTGAAGATTCTCGTCAGTAATATATTTCTTGATCTTTAGGAAGTCGGATTTGCTTTGCAGAAGAAGGGACAGTCGATTATTGTACACCGAGCCTTCCGTCTTTGGAAAGGCGTGATCTGCATAGAGAAAAGAAGCATGTTAGCTCTTCGATTTCTTAAACAAGTTACTCATTCAAAGGTTTAAAATCTACTTGATTTAAGCCATCTTCTTGCACACCCAGCCTGTCTCTTTATGTAGAACCAATCGGCCTTGGGATCCCCTATGTTGTTGTAACCGTCAGATAAGACCTTCCTATTCGCTGCCGATTCGAAGAAAGAAAAATTTGGGGTTGTTGTAGAGCAATGCTTGAAAAGGTAATAGAATTTCAAATCTTTAAACGTGAGCTCAGTTTGCAGGATTTCCGCATATGCGATGTATAGAGTGTATAGGGCTGCGTAGGCATTGGGATGAAGCTGCATTGGAGCAATACCCAATCGTTTTAGGGTCTCAATGATGATTGGAGGAAACAGAGGAATAGCGCCTACCCAGCACATAAGTCGGCTAACTGTCATATACCCCTCCGGAGCCAAATGAGGTCTATCTTCGCTACCAGGTGTCCTCACATCATCCTAGGGGATCCCGTGTCTCAAGCAAATTCTCTTAAGCTTTATGTCATCAAGTTTGGAAGCTAAAGAGTCAGTGAATTTCTATTGCACCAGGAATCTCGTCGGGAGCTCGGTCGTCTACTTCGGACTCCTCATCAAGCGAGGTACTCTCAGACAGATCTGATTCCGTTTCTGCCTCATATTCAGATCCAGAATCCTCACCCTCTGGATTAATTGGAAGAACCACGGGGTTGTGGTGCTCATACACCTCGGGATCCGTCTCTGTATCAGATCTTGAAGGGGAACGGTTATCCGGCATTACTGTTTAGGCGAGTAAACATGAGAAATAAGAATATAATTACCCGTCCCCCCGTGTGTGTAGGTGCAAGTGTGTGCCTGTGCATACAATAAAAAAAAGCATAAAAGTTAGCAAGTTCATCGAAGGATTAGTCGTCGACAGCAGTCAAATTATGCTGTCATTCAGTCCAGAAGGACCTCTTAAGGGCTCTAGCCTAACTGTCCATTGATATATCAGAGTTAGGTCGCATTATTTATGTAACAAGTTCATCAAACTGGATCGCGCAGCAGGGTCCGGATCGTGGTATATCTACGGATCGTGAAGCGGGTATGGACCCACAGCAAAAGCACTAACTCATGAAAAAATGTCGGATCGTGAAACTGAAACGGATCGCAAGGACCCCCCGCGATCCACTTCTTCCTATTCCCTCGTGAACCAGTGACTTTTCACGACCCGATCCGACCCGCTCCTGCTACCTTGTTCTGATCCAAGACTGCTCTCCCACTCCTCTCTTTGCTTTCACCATTGTCGCAACCCGAGTCGAAGCCCCTACCCACGAACCGACCTGGTCATCCCTTCCTTCTTCTTCCTCAACTCTCCTCTCCACCCTTAAACCCATGGAACCGAACCTGGCACGTTCATGTTTGCTATCACCAAATCCCACAAAACTCCGCTGTCTCCACTCTCTAAACCAGTGCGAACACGATAGAAACAAAAGAGAAGTTGTTTAATTACCTTTTTAAAGTTTGAAATCGGGTGGGAATTTGGAAATCAAAGTTAAGGTTTTTCTCAAGAAAACTGGCGGTGGCAGGAAGAGGAAGAAAGAGAAGGGAAAGGGGGGCTCGGTTTATATAGCCAAAAACCGCGACCGTTAATATTCCAGTTTTTGTCCCATTCGGACCGTGAAGACCAGTGGACCGTGAACCTGAGCCCAACGAAGAAAAGGAAGGACTCTCCCTCACGTGACTCGTAATTGAAGCCAGCGAGTCCATCACGTTTCGCAAGGAAAGCCCAGATGACCACCAACCTGAAACGAATGCTTCATCTCACGAACCGTGGGACGTTTCGGCGATCTGACTCAACAAACAACTGTCGAAAATAAAGGATCAAAAATGCTTGTGAAGATTTAAAAGTTTACTGGCAATTTGACAATGAAGTCTCCGAACACTCCAAAGATGAGAACTGTCTAATGAGCAAAGAAATGACCGATAGCTTAACCCGATATTTATACTCGTCGAGGGACGCGACTTCTGGAAGAAGTACAACCATTCAGACAGACACGACCGCTAATTTGTGTCGTTCTATGAAAAGATACCTCTGCAATTTCGAAGCATGTTCCATCCCCGATGAAACATACTTCGAGGGGGCAAAATGTTGGCTAGCTTTTTGACCAAGCCACCAAGGTCCACACACGAAGAAGACATGATGCTTCATTCCTTTGATCCATGAAGACTCGATCGCGATCGCTCCTCCTACCTCGGTTCGTGATGTTTCCCCTAGCTCGCGATCGCCCCCATAATACCTCAATCTGATCCGTCCTCTCCAACACGTTCCGATCCAAGCTCAGAAAAAGTGGTGAAAGCTGTGACTAAGTCCACCACGATCCGAGGATGCAGGATCTCATGACACGTGTCACCAACTGTCATATTGACCAATTCTTCACTAAGCTACGATCACGATCCGATCCGAGCAGGAAGACACAATGATGGCCACGGACTTGGTCATCCACGATCCGATGTTTAAGGAGATCGCGACACCTGTCCACAACGGCTAATTTGACTAATTCTTCATCAAGCTGCGAACCGGCCCAAGATCTTCGGGATGTGGGCCACGTATAACCGCGATCCGTCACCACAAATCAGCTATAAATAGCCCAGAGCTTGGCATTTTTCAGGATCCTTTTGGCAGTTTTAAGGATTGATTCCACCATTACTGTTATACTACTATTTTATACCAGATTTACTTCGAGATTATTGAGAGAAATCATAATTGTAAGACTGAGTTTGAGAGAAATCATTGGTTGTACTAGCATTCAAGGTATAATCAATAGCATATAAAGTGGACGTAGGCTCGTTAACGCCGAACCACTATAAACCTTGTGTGTTCTCTGTTTTTTCTTCATTTCTCAGTCATAATTCTCTACGAATCAGAACAATTTGGGTGTTAGAGCCAAATTTTGATCTAACAATATATATCGTATAACATGTCTTTACTTAATTTATGATTAAGTACATCTTAGTTCACAGATACATTGGTTAAGAGAATAACTCCCTAAGTATCAACCCCGAAGACCGAAATCAACATCAGATCGATACTCAGAGAATTACTCAACTCAACCAATCTTCTGTTTGTCATTCATACTCGTCTTTGATCAACATTAATTAACTATTAATGCACAGACCTCTCACATTAAGTCGATTGCTTGTGGCCGCTGGATATGCCAGGCGGTTCCAGACAGACTTCCACCACAAGCCAGAGTTAACCTTGTGTCTAAGCATCTTTTAATTATGCCTACGACCTCTCACATTAGACTGTCGTTTGCAGTTGTTGGATGTGCTGGGCGGGTCTGGGCAGTCTTATACCACAAACAAGTCTAACCTCGTGTCTTAGGCATTTACTACGCATTTAATTTATACTTTTGACCTCTCACATTAGACTACCGTTTGTGGTTGCTGGATATGCCGGGAGGGTCTGGGCAGTCTTATACCACAAACGAGTCTAACCTCGTGTCTTAGGCATTTTTTATTACACATAATTATTTAACCCCAATTTGAATTAATATCCCTATTACAAATTGTCAATAACTTCTAAATTAATTTATGTCCATAATTGTCACCTAAATTATGTCCATAATTTCTATGCATATAAATTAGGCCAATTAATGTCTCAAATTTATTATATGTTTTTGAGCCATTTTATGCCAACTCACAATTTAAAAAATTAATATTTTCCCATTGTCCCCACGCTATTCGTACGTTCAAATATGAAATATGTTAGACTCGCAAATAATCTAACTCATAAAAAATCATCACAACTTGCATAACACAAAAAATAGATCTAACTTGCAAATAGGAATTATAACATAAATTTGCATAGCCAATAATTTGCATAGACAATGGTCATATAGAATCATATATTTGCATAAACTACCATGGATCTAAATATAGATCTAAACTTGAAATTGTGAACTTGCATGTATGAATTATGGGTCTCACCTAAACTTGCATATGTGAATATAATTTTTACCTAAAAATGTGAATATAGTTTTCACATAAACTTGCATATGGATTTCTACAACTTGCATATGAATTTATCACACGTTTTTCCATATAAACTAGCACATGTATATACTTGATTCACATATAAACTTGTGTAAAATTCATATATAGACTTGCATAAGATTCATATTCAAACTAGCATATGATTTAACATCCCAAACTTGCATAAAATTCAAATACGAATTAGCATATGATTTAACATCCCAAACTTGCATAAGATTCACGTACAAATTAACATATGTTAAAACGGACTTGCATAAGATTCATATTCAAACTAGCATATGATTTAACATCCCACACTTGCATAAAATGAATCAAGTTAAACATGTATAATTGGACATATGAAATAAATCTACCAACATAAGATAACAAAGTTAAACAACATCATGTGATTCAACATACATGTTCTCATAATCCAATTATAACTCATCATAATTAATTTACTAATTATATTGTGAAAGAAATTGTAATCACAAAGATAGGTTAGAGAAGAGAATGATTTGTTCATCTTTTGAATTAGAGTTCAGACATGCAAATCCCTAAGCTTAGGACAGCATGGTGGCCAAGAGACAAATTTTGTTTAGGTTTAGGGTTTGAGTCTAGGCACTCTTTTACAGAAGTTTAAATTAACCTAAGCCATTGGATTATCATAGGAGCCGTCCCAACCATCCAGACTAGATAGAGTTATCTAGAACATCCACATCAGCCCTAATGACTCAGCAAAGAGTCAGAAATCATCACATTTCAGATCTGCCCGAGGGGGGGGGGGTAGGTCGACCCACTGGTCGATCTGTATAGGGGAGGTCGACCCCCTGGTCGAGCTGGCCCTTGGTGGGATAATTCCCGCCCAGCCTCTTCCCTGTTTGAATTTGAATTTCGAATTTATTATTCTGAACTGTTTTTATTTATATAAAATCACTGAAACTTCCGAGGGCCATAACTTCCTCATACGACGTCCGATTTACGAAAACTTGGACTCTATTCCAAGCAAAATTTCGAGACGAACGCAATGGCGTAGCCCATTTCCCTTAATTCTCACTTTAACAATTAAGTATTATTTAATTCGTTCTTAAATTTGTTAATTTTAATATTTAAAATCACGGGGTGTTACATTCTCCCCTCCTTAAAGGATTTCGCCACCGAAATCTCCAAGTTAAGGAGAATGTATATCCTACCATCCAATCATCCATCTACTCAATCATAAAACACAGGAATCCATTGTCCTTAAAAGACTTCTAATGTCGTATGAACATATGCAAAAAGTGTGTGTATATGTTCCTTATCTAATGCAAAATCAGGCGGTCTACTGATTCAGTTGACCTCCTTAATGCAAATCACGATAGTGCCATGCGTCCATTATGTATGCGAAAGAATCCTAAAAATACATATTATTTATACATGTGTGCATAACCATTCATCAAAATGCAGCATCCATATGATAACACAACCATTATACATCCATTAAATATGCACACAAATTTATATGCAATATGAAAGTGATTGAGCCGATCTAGTGCCTATGTGTGTGTACATGCATCCACGAGCAACCACTAGCAACCACTTGCATCCATTTGCATCCACTAAACATAACATGTCTCAAACACATGTTTACAACCATAGGGTTTTTCCTAACTAAAGATCGAAGATATCCTGGCAAAGACATACTAAATGATAGGACAAGTATTCGCAAAGCGATAGGAAAAGGAGAAGTTAAAAACATACCCTCAAAAGATCTTCAAGGATTCTATTCACCCCTTTCTGTTCGTCCACCCGTCTGTGGATAATAAGCAATACTCATACTTGCCGCCTTTTGCATATCACCTTTTCCTCTTGCATCAAAAACTGCTCCAAGTCCTGTCCCGTAAGCACCAGTATACACTGCGAATGGCTTATTTTCATCTGGCAAAACTAAAACTGGAGTTGTCGTCAAAACCCTCTTCAAATGCTGGAAAGCATCGCCACGACAACATCACAAGCAAAAGTCGAGTTCTAAATGTTGTCTTATATATGCTGTCTTCAGCCACCCATAGCTGAAGAAATCCTATAGCCAAATCCAGCTACGAGAAAACCATAGCGCCAACCAACTGATCGAATAAATCATCCATCCTCGGCAATGGGTGTTTGTTCTTCTTTGTGAGCTTATTCAGTTCTCTATAGACTATGCACAAGCTAAGTGAACCATCAGCCTTCGTAATAAAACAACTAGAGCATCCCATTCCGAAATACTTCTTCTTATGAACCCCTTCTCAAGCAACTCTTTCACTTGCTTACTGAGTTCTCTTCTCTCCCTCAGAGCCATGTGGCGCACTGGTAATGCAACTGGCTTTGCATTATCTACTAGGTATATTTGAGAGTCCATCTTGCGCCTCGGGGTAGACCCCGATCTTCCTCAAAGACGTCACCATATTCATGGAAGGCACGAACGGATTCCAAGTCATCATTGGATGCGTAAAGATATTCTAGGTAGCTAAGCATCACCGGACTTCTAGGGTCACAAGAAATATCAAGGGTCTTGCCACAATGAGTCAACAATCTAACTACCATTCTTTTCACAGTCTAGGATGGCACCGTATCTGGCTAGCCAATCCATGCCTAGAATTAAGCTGTAGCTCATGAAGCCAAGAATGAAGGCATTGCATTCAAACCCAACGCCCAAGATAGACACTCTCAAATCCCAACAAATCATCGAAAGATAAGCCGAACCACCAATCGGATTTGAGACTACTATGGTATCCATAACTAGACTAGTATCTAGGTGCAGTGTTTCAACTAACGAAGCAGATACAAACGAGTGTGAAGCGCTAGAATTCAAACAAGGTTCGAACAGGATGATCAAAAAGAAAAATCAAACTTCCAACCAAGATATCTACCTCTATCAGGGATGCTGAAACACCCCACCTCCGTTAAGGTCACTCACAAAGGGAATGCCTTAATTTTGGTGGAGAATTATAGGTAAAAGACACAGATAATTTACAAGACATATATATATAAGCGGCGGAAAACTAAATTTATTTCATTCGTGGCTCATAACAAAAACATTACAGAAAACATTCTCAAAGCAACTTCCAAATCAATCTTTGTCTTGATTATAAAATAAAGAAGCATGAATCAAATTAAAACTGCATAAATCCCCAAGTAGTAGTGTGTCCAAAGTCATAGCCAAAGGTAAGAGGTTCCAAGCTATACATCACAAAGTCTTCAAGCTTGGAAACATGAACGGTCCAAATTAAGCTGAGCTATTCCCTCCTTGGTTACCTTGGGGGGGGGGGGAACGGAAGAAAAGAGAGCGAAAGAAAATGGGTCAGACATAAGTCTGGTAAGTCCAGTGATTATTCAGCATGTAAACTGATAAGAGAACCATGACTTGAATAGGATGGACACAGGACAATAACAAGGAAATAAGGTACATTGGATAAGGCAAGATAAACAAGGTAAGATAAAGTAGGCAATATAAACTAATCGTACTATCGCACTCATGTCCATATTCTCTACACCTACTAGATATTTCAACCACCATCATGAGTTCAAACCCAGTGATCCCTTTTTATCGATCGGCTCCTACTCGCATGCATTTACCACTTGTGTCATACGGCCCCGCCCGATTGTAGATACTTATGCTGGTCCCACCATGGGGTGTATCAAATCCTATGGTGGCAACCCGACACGATTCAAGATGCACAGTGTATAACTACTGATGCCCAGTGCCTGATTTTTCCACTCTGGAGTATGTGCACGCCCGTACTCCATCGGAACCAACACTGACACACCAACCGCCGTCGTTTTGACCGCTTATAACCAGCCTAGTAATCGTGCCCCACCCTGCCTAGTTCAAGGTACCATGATACATCTATGTGGGTTACCGCTGAAATGGGTCCCCGTTGCTAGGGTTTTCTAATCAACATGTTAAATTGGTTAAGTGTTCAAGTTAACCTAACCCCACCCATCAGTTCAGTTAACATGTTGTATTGGTTAAGTGTTGCCTTAATTAACTTAACCCTACCATTCTTGACTTAGCTTTAACTTATTCATTAAAGCACCAATCACTCACATTAGACAGGTATTGTTGCGGTCACTGGATGTGCCGGCCGGGTCTGGGCAGTTTTACACCACAACTCAGTCTAACCTCGGGTTCTTTTGGGGTCGATGCACTAACCTCCCACATTAGACACATATTATTATGGTTGCTGGATGTGCTGGGCGGTTCCGGCCAGTCTTACATTGTAACTCAATCTAACTTCGGGTTAGGCATATTCGTCTTTTCTAAATTTACATATTTACCTCTTTAAGTTTATATGTAAATTATTGTCATTCAATCCAAGCCCCACTTTCTCTTTTAAATCAAGTTCATAATTTTAGGTATAAAAATTTATACCACTTTATGCCATAAAACATTTACATGTTTATGAGCCAAATATGCCAAATATATGTAATTTCATATTTTTTCCGCAACGTTACTCCCATTAAACGTTCGCATAAATCACATAAAATGTTAGGCTCGATACATAACCTAACTTATACACAAAAGGGGAAAAAGAGGAGCATGCAACGATTCCAACATCATAAAAACATGGATCTAACTACATATGTATCATATGAATTTGGCATAGAACAATATACATTTAATTATGAACTTGCAAATTTATATCTACTCAACATGGATCATGAAATAGGGGTTTTGCATAGAACTACGTAAACTTATAATTAGGCATGTAGTTGCGAACTTGCAAATTAGTTAAATCAAATTTAACACGAACCTAATCATATTATCATGTAGTTTTTGTCATATATGTGATCATGGTTGAAATTGCATAAACATAGAAAAATTCCCAAATTGTCATGCAACATATAGATGTCATAACCAAATCATACAACTTGAAATTTTATTGCCAAGTTATACAATATGGTATGTCATCGCCAAATTACACAATATGATATCCATTGCCAAATTATACAATATGGTATGTCATCGCCAAATTACAAAATATGATATCCATCACCAAATTATAATATGTCATCGCCAAATTACACAATATTATATCCATCGCCAATTTATGTCATCGCCAAAGTATACAACATAATATGTCATCTCCAATTTATTCAACATGATATGTCATTGGCAAATTATACAACATATGGATCCATTGCAAAGCATTTAACTTTTATCATCAAATTACATACAACATGATCACAACTTAGCATGATAAGAATCATAGTCTCAATCAATTCAGTTTTAACAAAAAGGATAAGCATAGATTTACATTAGGCGATGTTCTACATCCATTTATTTTAGTTATGATTCTAATATCATTTAGGTCTAAATGATAACTGGACTTACAAAAAGGAGTATAGCCTTGTGTTCTGGGGTCTCTATTCTGAATTTGAATAGCTCTCCTTTGTTGTAGACGTTGAATTCTCTTAGTTGAATTAGATTTGATTTGCAATTACTACTTGCTTCCTAGTTGAATGAGAATGGCGGCTACTCTAGGTTGAGTGTTGACAGCATAACGGTCTTAGGAATATTTTTGTGTGGCTTAGGGTTTAGATTTAGGTTGCTTATATAGAAGTTTGATTTAATAGGAACCGTCAGATCAACCCAGAGTAAATCAAAGCCATTCAAATCTAAGAGAACCAACCAGAACCTGCCACGCAAGCCCTTATGACACAGCAGTTCGCCACACAGAGAAATACGTCGGATTTCAGATCTGACCCGAGGGGAAGGTCGATCCCCAGGTCGACCTCTATGGGGGGAGTCGACCCCGTGGTCGACCTCCTGGTCGACCTAGCCTTGGGCGGGAAAATTCCCGCCCAGCCCACTTCTGCTTCTGATTTTTGAATTTTGAATTTTTTGAACTTTATTCTGAGCTGTTTATTTGAACTCAAATCTTCTGAAGGTCATAACTCCTTCATACGGAATCCAATTTATGCAAACTCAGACTCTATCTCAAGTAGAATTCCGAGACGAACGCAATGGCGCAATTCGTTTCCCTTAATTCTCACATTTGTGATTAATTATTCTTTAATTCATTACTTTAATGTTTACAAAAAATAAGGGGTGCTACATTCTCCCCTCCTTAAAGGATTTCGTCCCTGAAATCTTCGAGTCTAGAAGAACGTATATCCTACCATCCAATCATCCATCTACTAAACCATCAAACACAGACGTCCATTGTCCTTAAAATGACTTCTAATGCTTCATGGTCATATGCATAGTGTGTGTACATGTCCTTATCTAATGCAAAATCAGGCGGTCCACTGATTTACTTGACCTCCTTAATGCAAGTCATGTTGGTGCCATGAGTCCATTTTTTATGCAATCATCCCTAATCATACTTTCTACATGAGTGCACAATCATTCATACAAATGCAACATCCACATGATAACACATCAAGTTTCAATCATATACAAGTATATATATGCATATGCAATATGAAAGTGACTGAGCCGATCTAACACCTAATGTGTGTGTATATGCATCCACGAGCAACCACTAGCAATCACTTGCAATCACTTGCAACCATCAATCATAACATGTTTCAAATACATGTTTACATCCGTTGGTTTCTACCTAAGGATCGAGAATAGCACTGAGGAAAATACTAAAAAAGATAGATACGAGCATGAACAAACTTAAGGAAAAAGAGATCAAAGATGTAACCTCAAAAAGAAAAGGGTAGGCTGCGCGTATCTTGGCCTCGGTCTCCCAAGTCGCGTCTTCCTCGGCGTCACTCCATTAAACTTTTACAAGTTTGACCTCGCGGTTGCGTAGCTTTTTGATTTTGGTACCCTATATACGAGTTGGAACTCTTTTCACAGTCGCTTCTCGTTCTACTTCTACTTCCTCTAATATGCTTGGTTCCACCACTTCCGCAGACTCATGTAAGCACTTTCGTAGGTGAGAAACATGAAAGACATTAAACTCCAGCCAATCTTTCGGGCAGCTCTACTCTGTAAGCCATCTTCCCAATCTTTTCAATGATAGGAAACGACCCTACAAATCTTGGTGCCAATTTTCCTGCGGATCTGAAGCGAACGATGTTCCTCAAAGGAGATACCTTAAGGAAAACCCTGTCTCCAACCTCAAACTCAAGGTCGGTCCTTCTTCTATCTGCGTAGGACTTCTGTCTATCTTGGGAAGTCTTCATTCTTCTATGCATCAAGTCCACTTTCTATGAAGTTTCCCTAATCATATCTGGTCCAAGTATGAGCTTGTCTGTAGACTCCTACCAACAAGTTGGTGATCGACATGGTCTTCCATATAAAGCTTTGAAGGGTGCCATGCCTATGGTGGCTTGGTAGCTATTGTTGTAGGCAAACTCCACCAAAGGAAGATGATCTTCCCATGTTCCTCCAAAGTCAAGAATGCATAGTCTCAGGAGGTCTTCTAATACCCTGTTCACCCTCTTCGTCTGATCATCGGTTTGGGAGTGATAGGTCGTGCTTAAGCATAGCTGTGTGCCTACAGCCTCTTGCAAGGTCTTCCAAAACTCGCTCGTAAAGATAGGATCTCGGTCGCTCACAATGCTGGAGGGTATCCCATAGAGTCGAACTATCTCTTTAAAGATAAATGGATGCTAAAGATGAGGCAGTCTTTCTACTTTTAACGGGTATAAAGTGAGCGCTTTTTGTGAGCCTGTCCACCATTACCCAAATACTGGTATTGCCCCTTCTTGACCTAGGCAGCCCATCAATAAAGTCCATTGAAATGCTATCCCATTTCCACTGTGGGACCTCTAAAGGATGAAGCAAACCACCAGACTTCTTTTGCTCCGCCTTGACTTGCTGGCATATCAAACACTTAGCGACGAACTCAACTACATCACCCTTCATGCCATTCCAAAAGAAAGCCCTTTTTAGATCCTTATACATCTTGTCTCCGCCTGGGTGTATGGTCATCTTGGAATGGTGTGCCTCTTCGAGAACCTTCTTCACCAAATCCCTTGCTTGTGGGACGCATAGCCTTCTATCCCGCCTTAACCAACCCTTATCATCTATGGAGTATCTATTGAGGCGACTGGAAGTCTCACCCCTAATTAGCTTATCCATCACATCAACTAGTTGAGGGTCTTCACATTGCGCAGTTCCTATTGAGTCCAGAAGAGTAGGCCGCACTTCTAGCGATGCTAACAAACAAGTCACATGATCGATGGAGGGTCTAAAGTCAAAGTTGGCTATGTACTCCAAGCTCTGCCTTTCTACAAAGAGAGGGCTTAAGGCCAGCTTCTTTCTACTTAAGGCGTCTGCTACTACATTGCCCTTGCCAAGGGTATAGGAAATCTCGAAATCGTTGGATGCCAAGAATTCCATCCACCTTTGTTGCCTCAAGTTAAGATCTTTCTGCGAGAAAAGGTACTTCAACGATTTATGGTCAGTATATAATTCAAACTTCTCACCTAGGAGATAATGGCGCCAAGACTTAAGCTCAAAGACGATGGCTGTCAACTCTAGATCGTGGGTTGGGTAGTTTTTCTCGTGTACTTTCAACTGTCTGCCTCGATAAGCTACTACCTTCCCCTCTTGCATCAAGACAGCACCTAGTCCCGTACCACATGCATCTGTTTATAAGGTAAACATCTTGCTTCCATCCGGCAATGTCAGAAATGGGGCTGTTATTAGATCCCTCTTCAATCGTTGGAAAGCAATATCGCAATCCAAATCCCAACTGAAAATTAAGTTCTTCTTTGTCAACCTTGTAAGCAGAGCTGAGATTTTCGCAAAATCTTTGATGAATTTTCGGTAAAAGCCCGCTAGCCCGAGGAAGCTTCGGACTTCGGTCGCATTCCGTGGAACCTTCCAATCTTGCACCACAACTACTTTTGCGGGGTCCACAGCTAACCCTTCCTTGGATACCACATGTCCAAGAAATCTCACTTCTTCTCTCCAAAAATGGCATTTGGAGAATTTGGCTTTCAACTGATGTGCTCGTAGAGTATCCATGACTTCTTTCAAATGCTGAGCATGCTCTTCCTCACTCTTTGAGAAAATCAAAATGTCATCTACGAAGACCACCACAAACTTATTGAGGAACTCCCTGAACACCCTGCTCATCAAGTCAACGAAATAAGCGGGTGCGTTTGCCAAGCCGAAAGGCATGACAAGCCACTCGAAGAAACCATCCGGGGTTCTAAACGCGGTCTTATCAATACTGTCTTTAGCTACCCTAAGCTGATGAAACCCGGTAGCTAGATCTAGTTAAGAGAAAACCGATGCACCTAAAAGCTGATCGAACAAGTCATCTATTCTTGGGAGTGGGTGCCTATTCTTCTTGGTCAGCTTGTTTAGCTCCCTATAATCCACGCATAGGCAAAGCGAACAGTCCGCTTTAGTTGCAAACACTACCGGAGCACCCCATTCAGAAATACTTCGCCTTATAAACCCCTTCTCAAGCAACTCTTTAACTTGCTTGCTGAGTTCTTTCCTCTCCCTTGGAGCCATGTGTCTAACGGGTAAAGCAATGGGTTTTGCATTATCAAAGAGGTATATGCGGAAGTCTATCTCCCGCTTCGGAGGTAAACCCTTCACCTCTTCAAACACATCCGAGTATTCACGGACTACTCTAACCGACTGCAAGTTCTCAACAGACGCATCATGAGATTCTAAATAGCTAAGCATAATAGAGTTAATGGGATTACAAGATATTTCGAGAGTGTTACCGAGGCAAGTCATGAGTCTAACCACTATCTTTTCACAATCGAGGATGGCACCATTACTGGATAGCCAATCCATGCCTAGAATCAACCCATAGCCCGTGAAGCCTAAAACACAGGCATTACATCTAAACCCCACACTTAGTACAAAAATTACCAAATCCAAACAAATCATTGACAAATAAGTTGAGCCCCCAATTGGATTTGAAACAACCAAGGGAACCTCTACTAAACTGGTGTCTAGGTGCAGAGATTCAACTAAAGCAGCAGATATAAAAGAGTGCGATGCACCAGAATCAAAGAGTGTACGAACAGGATGATCAAAAAGATAAACTAAACTCTCAGCAGAAACATTTCTACCTTGTTCTTGCGGAGGTGCCATGAGAGTGTGAACCTGCCCTCTAGAAGTAGATCCAACTCTCTACCCTTGCTTTCTTGGGCAGTCCCTAGCCATGTGTCATGCCTCACCGCAATGGAAACAGCCACCCATCTTCCTCTTCTTCTTTCTGCAGTCCTTAACCAGATGTCCAGGAATGCCACAAAAATTACACTTCCTCTTGTCATGGGGTTTGTTGTTCTTCCCGCCCTTCTTGGAATCTGTCTTCTTGCTCTATGAACCTTCCACTTTCTTATCTTAAGGTACTTCTGCCTTTGTCTCTTTCTTGCCAACCTTGTCTTCTTCTTGTAACAGTGCCATGTCCACTAATCTCTCATAAGTTGCACCCATAGGTATATGGGACATAGCTATGTTGTGTAGTGGCTCATTCAATCCTTTAACAAAATGGAGAGCCTTCTTATGTGGAGTGTTCACTAACTCCAATCCGAACCTAGCCAGCTGGTTGAATTGGTTAACGTATTCCTTGACCGACATACTCCCCTGTTTGAGAGCTAAGAACTTCTCCATTTGTAGGCATTGTTCAGCTTGTGAGAGGAATTTCATTTTAAACCTCATTCTGAAATTCATCCAAGTTTCAATTGGTCTTCCAGCGTTAGTTACTTCCCACCAACAGGAAGCTTCGTCTTTGAGCAACCATACCACCAACTGTATCTTCTGATTATCATCCACTTCGAAGATATCGAACAAATCCTCAGTTTCTTTGAGCCAGTTTCTTGCTTCCACGAAGGATTCATTTCCATTGAAGTTCTTTCCACCCATGGCTCGAAAGTCCCTACATATTTTTGAGAAAGCATTTGCATGCGGAGGAGGAGGATGAATCGCAGCAGCTGGGGGAGGAGGAACGTCTGCTGGGCCTGCGGCATTAGCCATAGCCTCTAGGTACCTTCTGAACCAGCCAGGTACCGGCAGGCCCTTTGGAAGGTTAAGACCCCCAGACATGCTGAAACGAAAAAAGGAAGGATTAAAAACAAAGGATAGAAAGATAGTGCATATGGCTTTGGGGGATTATGCCTTTTTAAAATAAAACACATTTTCTTGAAAATTGCTTCTTTAAACTTCTTTTTGAAAAACACTTTTCAAATTTTTTTATCTGATCTGGTAAACCTTTGCTCTGATACCAAGTGAAACACCCCACCTCCATTAAGGTCACTCACAAAGGGAATGCCTTAATTTTGGTGGAGCATTATAGGTAAAAGACACAAATAATTTACAAGACAGACATATATAAGCAGTAGAAAACTAAATTTATTTCATTCGTGGTACATAACAAAAACATTACAACAAACTGTCTCAAAACAACTTCCAAATCATTACATCAGAATCTCTGTCTTGATTATAACATAAAGAAGCATGAATCAAAATAAAATTGCATAAATCCCCAAGTAGTAGTGTGTCCAAAGCCATAGCCAAAGGTAAGAGGTTCCAAGCTATACATCACAGAGTCTTCAAGCTTGGTAAGATGAATGGTCCAAATTAAGCTGAGCTATTCCCTCCCTGGTTACCAGAGGGGGGGAGCGGAAGAAAAGAGAGCAAAAGAAAATGGGTCAGACATAAGTCTGGTAAGTCCAGTGATTATTCAGCATGTAAACTGATAAGAGAACCATGACTTGAATAAGCTGGACATAGGACAATAACAAGGAAATAAGGTAACATAGGATAAGGCAAGATAAACAAGGTAAGATAAACTAGGCAAGATAAACTAATCATACTATCGCACTCATGTCCATATTCTCAGCACCTACTAGATATTTCAACCATCATCATGAGTTCAAACACAGTGATCCCTTTTTATCGATCGGCTCCTACTCGCACGCATTTACCACTTGTGTCATACGGCCCCGCCCGATTGTAGATACTTGTGCTGGTCCCACCATGGGGTGCATCAAATCCTATGGGGGCAACCCGACACGATTCAAGATGCACAATGTATAACTACTGATGCCCAGTGACTGCTTTTTCCACTCCGGAGCACATGCACGCCCGTACTCCGTCGGAACCTACACTGACACACCAACCGTCGTCGCTTTGACCGCTTATAATCAGCCCAGTAATCGTGCCCCACCTTGCCTAGTTCAGGGTACCATGATACATCTATGTGGGTTACTGCTGAAATGGGTCCCCGTTACTAGGGTTTTCTAATCAACATGTTAAATTGGTTAAGTGTTCAAGTTAACCTAACCTCACCCATCAGTTTAGTTAACATGTTGTATTGGTTAAGTGTTGCCTTAATTAACTTAACCCTACCATTCCTGACTTAACTTTAACTCATTCATTAAAGCACCAACCATTCACAATAGACAGGTATTGTTGCAGTCACTAGATGTGCCGGTCGGGTCCGGGCAGTTTTACACCGTAACTTAGTCTAACCTCCGGTTCTTTTGGGCTCGATGCACTAACCTCCCACATTAGACATATATTGTTACAGTTGCTGGATGTGCCGTACGGTACCGGGCAGTCTTACACCATAACTCAATCTAACCTCGGGTTAGGCATATTCGTCTTTTCTAAATTTACATATTTACCTCTTTATGTTTATATGTAAATTATTGTCATTCAAGCCAAGCCCCACTTTCTCTTTTAAATTATGTTCATAATTTTAGGTATAAAAATTTATACCACTTTATGCCATAAAACATTTACATGTTTATGAGCCAAATATGCCAATTATATGTAATTTCATATTTTTCCCCAACGTTACCCCTGTTAAACGTTCACATAAATCACATAAAATGTTAGTCTCGATACATAGCCTAACTTATACACAAAAGGGGAAAAAGAGGAGCATGTAACAATTCCAACATCATAAAAATATGGATCTAACTACACATGTATCGTATGAATTTGGCATAGAACAATATACATTTAATTATGAACTTGCAAATTTATATCTACTCAACATGAATCATGAAATAGGGGTTTTGCATAGAACTACATAAACTTATAATTAGGCATGTAGTTGCAAACTTGCAAATTAGTTGAATCAAATTTAACATGAACCTAATCATATTAGCATGCAGTTTTTGTCATATATGTGATCATGGTTGAACTTGCACAAACATAGCAAAATTCCCAAATTTTCATGCAACATATAGGTTTCATTACCAAATCATACAACTTGAAATGTTATTGCCAAGTTATACAATATGGTATCCATTGCCAAATTATACAATATGGTATGTCATCGCCAAATTACAAAATATGATATCCATCGCCAAATTATAATATGTCATCGCCAAATTACACAATATGATATCCATTGCCAAATTATAATATGTCATCGCCAATTTATGTCATTGCCAAAGTATACAACATAATATGTCATCTCCAATTTATTCAACATGATATGTCATTCGCAAATTATGCAACATATGGATCCATTGCAAAGCATTTAACTTTTATCATCAAATTACATACAACATGATCACAAATTAGCATGATAAGAATCATAGTCTCAATCAATTCAGTTTTAACAAAAAGGATAGGCATAGATTTACATTAGGCGATGTTCTACATCCATTTATTTTAGTTATGATTCTAATATCATTTAGGTCTAAATGATAACTGGACCAACAAAAAGGAGACTAGTCTTGTATTCTGGGATCTGTATTCTGAATTTGAATAGCTCTCCTTTGTTGTAGACGTTGAATTCTCTTAGTTGAATTAGATTTGATTTGCAATTCCTACTTGCTTCCTAGTTGAATGAGAATGGCGGCTACTCTAGGTTGAGTGTTGACAGCATGACGGTCTTAGGAATATTTTTGTGTGGCTTAGGGTTTAGATTTAGGTTGCTTATATAGAAGTTTGATTTAATAGTAACCGTCAGATCAGCCAGAGTAAATCAAAGCCATTCAAATCTAAGAGAACCAACCAGAACCTGCCACGCAAGCCCTAATGACACAACAATTTGTCACACAGAGAAACACGTCAGATTTCAGATCTGACCCGAGGGGGAGGTCAACCCCCAGGTCGACCTGTATGGAGTGAGGTCGACCCCCTGGTTGCTTATATAGAAGTTTGATTTAATAGTAACCGTCAGATCAGCCAGAGTAAATCAAAGCCATTCAAATCTAAGAGAACCAACCAGAACCTGCCACGCAAGCCCTAATGACACAACAATTTGTCACACAGAGAAACACGTCAGATTTCAGATCTGACCCGAGGGGGAGGTCAACCCCCAGGTCGACCTGTATGGAGTGAGGTCGACCTGTATGGAGTGAGGTCGACCCCCTGGTCGACTTGGCCTTGGGCGGGAAAATTCCTGCCCATCCCGCTTCTGCTTCTGATTTTTGAATTTTGAATTTTCTGAACTTTATTCTGAGCTGTTTGTTTGAATTCTCGAATCTTTTGAAGGTCATAACTCCTTCATACGGTATCCAATTTATGCAAACTCGGACTCTATCTCAAGCAGAATTTCGAGATGAACATAATGGCATAACCTGTTTCCCTTAATTCTCATATTTGTAATTAATTATTTTTTAATTCGTTATTTTAATGTTTATAGAAAATACGGGGTGTTACATATGCCAGCCGTGAGGGAACGCGCCTGCCCTTCAGAAGATCTTGTACATTGTACTTACCTTTGCCCTTTTGCTTCTTTGGACGATCCTAATAAGATGTCATGTTTCTCCATAAGATAACAACTAGTCTTCTTCTTCTTTCTAACGTCCTTATTTAAGTAGTCAGGTATTTCACAAGTGTGGCTCTTCCTTTTCTCTTGGCCCCTTGTTATCCTTACCGCCTTTCTTTGGATCTACTTCCTTATCGTGTGTCCTATCCCTGTCTCTCCGGCCCATTCTACATTCGTGACTTCCTACCAAAATGAGGCTTCGTCCTTCATTAACCAAGTGGCTAATTGTACCTTCCTCCCATCATTCATCTTAAAGGTACCAACAAGTCCTCTACTTCCTTCTAGCTTTGACGAACGTCCCGATCCCATGAAGCGGTTTTCCGCCCACCGTACTACATATCTTAGAAAAACGTCTATACGTAGAGGAAGAAATTCAAAAAAAAGGAAAGAGGAAGAGATTCAAAATGGAGAATCGAAGGAAAGATATATGGCTATTGGGGTTTATGTTTTTTAAAACAAACTTTTCTCTTTGAAAATACTCTCCTTAAAACATATTTTAGAAAGTACTTCTTTATAAAACTCTTTTGAAAAACAGTTTTTCAAAATCTCTTATCTGTTCTTACAACCTTCAGCTCTAATACCATGTGTAACACCCCACATCCATTAATGTCACCCTCAAAGTGAATGCATTAACTTTCATGGAGTATTATTGGTGTATAGAACAGAATATAACAAGACAGGTACATATATTAGTACTTGAAAAATTAAAACAACTTTTAGTGCAGTAGAGAAATAGTTTGGTTACATCAAAAACCAACAATAAAACCAAGTACACTTAATAACCATCTTAACAAATTGTTTTCTGAGTACATAAAGTAAAAAAGCATAACCCCAACATAAGTAGCCAAAAAAGAGATGAGCTAAACTTTACTTTTAGCAATCCAAGCACTTCCAAAGAGAGAGAAAGATCCAAATCAAGCACCACTAGCACTAGTCCCACCCTGAGAACCTGGGGGGAGGAGGAAGAAAAGAGGCAAAAACAAAGGGGGTCAGACATAAAGTCTGGTGAGTACCATAACTTTAACAATATAATTATTAAAGTAATTAAGATAAGGCATAAACTGGTAAAAAAAGCAATGACTGTGAAACAAGTGGGCAAGACAAAACGAACAAGAGGAATATTCTGGCGTTAATCTCGCTCCTAATCAATATAGGATAATTGCTATATTGCACCATTACTAGTCACCCTAAAAGTTGATCCCGCTTTCTGACCATAATAATCATAATGGTAGTTTCGTGTACCCCTAGCTGTCTTCATAGGTGCCGCCTGCTCCTATCTCTGCTAGTTGTACCCATTACCCTCCATATTCTAATTACAACATTTATTCATAATATGGTAGTTGGACTCCTAGCTGTCTCCATAGGTGTCGCCTGCTCCTATCTCCGCTAGTCGTACCCACTACCTTCCCCATTCGATCGGCTCCCTAACTCGTAGATACTCGTGTTGGTCCCACGGTGGGGTGTATCACTTCCCAAAGTGGCAACCTGATACCACTAAAGATGCATGGCTTATACCTACACGATGCAACAACGTCTTACCTTCCAGCCTGGGCCCACGCACGCACATGACCCCGTTGGACTTGCGTTGCCACCGCTAACCCGTTTTGACCTCTTACAATCAAGCCCAGTAAGCGTGTCCCATCTTCGATCTAGATCGAGCTCACTTAGATACTAAATGGGTTACTGGTTGAGAAAGGTCCCCATGCTTGACACAAGCTTTCCACCTTTGCTTGGTCCCCACTAGGATTTTCCACTTAACCCCTTCTTATTCATGTCTTCTTACATGTTTCAACTTGATTAAGTGTTTATATTTATAAGCCACATGTCACCCATGTTACCCACTTATCAAATCAACATGTGTTATTGTTTAAGCTTGTTTAAACCCTATCCTCTTATCAGATCAATATATCTATTATTTGTTAAGTTGGTCTTAACCCTATCCACTTATATATTATTGGTTAAGTTGGTCTTAACCCTACCCACTTATATATTGTTGGCTAAGTTGGTCTTAGCCTTACCCACTTATCAAATTAATATATATAATTGGTTAAGCTGGTCTTAACCCTACCCACTTATATATTATTGATTAAGCTGGTCTTAACGTTACCCACTTATCAAATTAATATATGTTATTGGTTAAGATGGTCTTAACCCTATCCACTTATCAGATCAATATTGGTTAAGTTTGTCTTAACCCTATCCACTTATCAGATTAATATATTATTGGTTAAGCTGGTCTTAACCCTACCCACTTATATATTTTATGTATCATATATATATATATATATCGTATAACATGTCTTTACTTAGTTTATGATTAAGTACATCTTAGTTCACAGATACATTGGTTAAGAGAATAACTCCCTAAGTATCAACCCCGAAGACCGAAATCAACATCAGATCGATACTCAGAGAATTACTCAACTCAGTCAATCTTCTGTTTGTCATTCATACTCATCTTTGATCAACATTAATTAATTATTAATGCACAGACCTCTCACATTAAGTTGATTGCTTGTGGCCGCTGGATATGCCGGGCGGTTCCGGGCAGACATCCACCACAAGCCAGACTTAACCTCGTGTCTAAGCATCTTTTAATTATGCCTACGACCTCTCACATTAGACTGCCGTTTGCGGTTGCTGGATGTGTCGGGCGGGTCCGGGCAGTCTTATACCACAAACAATTCTAACCTCGTGTCTTAGGCATTTACTATGCATTTAATTTATACCTTTGACCTCTCACATTAGGCTACCATTTGTGGTTGCTGGATATGTCGAGCGGGTCTGGGCAGTCTTATACCACAAACGAGTCTAACCTCGTGTCTTAGGCATTTATTATTACACATAATTATTTAACCCCAATTTGAATTAATATCCCTATTTCAAATTGTCAATAACTTCCACATTAATCTATGTCCATTATTGTTACCTAAATTATGTCCATAATTTCTATGCATATAAATTAGGCCAATTAATGTCTCAAATTTATTATATGTTTTTGAGCCATTTTATGTCAATTCACAATTTACATAATTAATATTTTCCCATTGTCCCCACGCTATTCGTACGTTCAAATATGAAATATGTTAGACTTGCAAATAGTCAAACTTATAAAAAAAACATCACAACTTGCATAACACATAAAAATAGATTTAACTTGCAAATAGGAATTATAACATAAATTTGCATAGCCCATAATTTGCATAGACAATGATCATATAGAACCATATATTTGCATAAACTACAATGGATCTAAATATAGATCTAAACATGAAATTGTGAACTTGCATATATGAATTAAGGGTCTCACCTAAACTTGCATATGTGAATATAATTTTCACCCAAAAATGTGAATATAGTTTTCACTAAACTCGCATATGGATTTCTACAACTTACATATTAATTTATCACATGTTTTTCCATATAAACTAGCATATGTATATATTGATTCACATATAAACTTGTGTACAATTCACATATAGACTTGCATAAGATTCATATTCAAACTACCATACGATTTAACATCCCAAACTTGCATAAAATTCACATACGAATTAGCATATGCTTTAACATCCCAAACTTGCATAAGATTCACATACAAATTAACATATGTTAAAACGGACTTGCATAAGATTCATATTCAAACTAGCATATGATTAAACATCCCAAATTTGCATAAAATGAATTAAGTTAAACATGTATAATTGGACATATGAAATAAATCTACCAACATAAGATAACAAAGTTAAACGACATCACCTGATTCAACAGACATGTTCTCATAATCCAATTATAACTCATCATAATTAATTTATTAATTATATTGTGAAAGAAATTGTACTCACAAAGATACGTTAGAGAAAGAATGATTTGTTCATCTTTTGAATTAGAATCCAGACTTGCAAATCCCTAAGCTTTAGGAAGGAGAACTATCCTAGCAACAACATGGTGGCCAAGAGACAAATTTTGTTTGGGTTTAGGGTTTGAGTCTAGGCACTCTTTTATAGAAGTTTATATCAACCTAAGTCGTTGGATTATCATAGGAGCCATCCTAACCATCCAGACTAGATAGAGTTATCTAGAACAACCACATCAGCCCTAATGACTTAGCAAAAAGTTAGAAATCGTCACATTTCAGATCTGCCCGAGGGGGGTGTAGGTCGACCCACTGGTCGACCTGTATAGGGGAGGTTGACCCCCTGGTCGACCTGGACCTTGGGCGGGATAATTCCCGCTCAGCCTCTTCCCTGTTTGAATTTGAATTTCGAATTTATTATTATGAACTGTTTTTATTTACATAAAATCACTGAAACTTCCGAGGGCCATAACTTCCTCATACGAAGTCCGATTTACGAAAACTTGGACTCTATTCCAAGTAGAATTTCGAGACGAACGCAATGGCATAACCCATTTCCTTTAATTCTCACTTTAAAAATTAAGTATTCTTTAATTCTTTCTTAAATTTGTTAATTTTAATATTTAAAATCATGGGGTGTTACATCTTCCCTTCATCGATCAAATGCTTGAACGTTTAGCCGGTCACGAATTCTACTGCTTTCTTGATGGTTATTATGGTTATAAATAAATTCCAATCACTCCTGAAGATCAATAAAAAATGACTTTCACATGTCCATTCGGTACCTTTTCTTACCGACATATGCCTTTCGGTCTTTGCAATGCACCTGCAACTTTCCAACGATGTATGGTTGGAATTTTTTCTGATATGATCGAACGCTTTCTTGAAGTCTTTATGGATGATTTTTCGATCTTTGGAGATTCTTTTTCATCTTGCTTACATCATCTTGAACTTGTTTTAAATCGATGTAAAGAAAAACACTTAACGTAGAATTGGGAAAAATGCCACTTTGTAGTCAAACAAGGCATTGTCCTCGGACACGTAATTTCAAATAAGTGCATTGAGGTAGATAAAGCGAAAGTTGACGTGATTTCAACACTGCCCATTCCAAAATGCGTTAAGGGCATTCGTTCATTTCTTGGGCATGCGGGTTTTTACCGACGCTTTTTGAAAGATTTTAGCAAAATTGCTCGTCCTTTGACTGCTCTTCTAGGAAAGGACATTCCATTCGAATTTAACTCTGAATGTGTCGCTTCTTTTGAACGCCTTAAAAATGAACTCATTTCAGCTCTGATAATCTGTTCGCCCAATTGGGAACTTCCTTTTGAAATCATGTGTGATACTTCTAAATTCGCGGTTGGTGCTATCCTAGGGCAACGAATCAACAAAATTCTTTACATCATTTACTACGTGAGTATGACTTTGAACGACGCTCAACTGAATTATACAACCACCAAAAAAGAACTTTTAGCTGTCGTTTTTGCGCTTGAGAAGTTTCGATCTTACTTAATTGGTTCCCATGTCACGGTCTACACAGACCATTCTTCTCTTTGGACCTTTTTGCTAAAAAGGATGCTAAGTCACGCTTAATTCGATGGATCCTTTTACTTCAAGAATTTGATCCTACAATCAAAGACAAAAAAAGGATCTGATAACGTCATGGCCGATCACTTATCTCGTCTCCCTAACGTGCCATTTTCGTTGTTAATCAATGAAAACTTTCCTGACGAACAACTTCTTTCTGTTTCAGTCGATCCTTGGTTCGTTGACATAGTGAACTATCTAGTCATTAAGGAAACCCCCTCATTTTGGTCTAAACAAGATAAATACAAATTTCTTTCCCAAGTGAACTACTTCTATTGGGATGACTCGTACTTGTTTAAGTATTGTCCAGACCAAATCATTCGTCGATGCATTCCTGATAGCGAAATTAGGAGTGTTCTCTCATTCTGCCGTAATCATGCATGCGGTGGACATTTTGGTCCTAGGAAAACCACTGAAAAGGAGCTTCAATGTGGTTTTTATTGGCCTACTCTCTTTAAAGACTCTTTCAAATTCTGTAAAACTTGCAGTTGTTGCCAAATGCTAGGAAAGATTTCTCGACGGAATATGATGCCTTTGAACCCCATCCATACAATCGAGCTCATTGATGTATGGGGTATTGACTTTATGGGACCTCTCCCAAACTCCTTTGGAAACTTGTATATTCTTCTCGCTGTCGATTACGTTTCGAAATGGTTCGAAGTCGTTCCATGTAAAACAAATAATCATAAAAAATTTGTGAAATTTCTAAAAGAGAACATCTTTTCGAGGTTCGGCACACCTCGCACAATAATTAGCGATAATGGAACACACTTCTGTAATCGATCTTTTGAATCCTTAATGAAGAAATACTCAATAACCCACAAATTATCCACTCCTTATCATCCGCAAACTTGTGGTCAAGTCAAAGTATCGAATCGTCAAATAAAACAGATTTTGGAGAAAACTGTAAATAAAAACCAAAAAGATTGGTCGCAAAAATTGACCGACGCGCTTTGGGCTTACCGTACTGCTTTTAAAACTAATATTGGAATGTCCCCTTTTCAATTGTTTTACGGTAAAGCCTGTCATTTACCTGTTGAAATTGAACATAAAGCGCTTTGGGCAATAAAGAACTTGAACTTTGATCTTGAACAAGCTGGCGAAAACCGAAAATTGCAACTCAATGAGTTAGAAGAATTAGGAATGACGCGTACGAAAACGCGAAAATTTACAAGGAAAAAACCAAAGTTTTCATGACAAGTCAATCGTAAGAAAAACATTCTTGCCAGACCAAAAAGTTCTGTTGTATGACTCACAACTTCATTTATTCCCTGGGAAGTTAAAATCGAGATGGACCGGACTATACGTTCGAACTGTTTTTCCACATGGTGCTATTGAAATAGAAAACCCGAGGGATGGATCCATATTCAAAGTCAATGGTCAACATCTAAAACCGTTCTTGGAATTTCTCATTGATCAAGAGGAGAAGCTCATGATTATTCATGAACCATGCTACATGAAGTAAGAAAGTTAAGTTTAACCCTTCTTCGTAAATATGTAAATATTTCTCTTCCGTTCAACTCATTGTGTCATGCATTGACTGTGGGGACACAGTCGAAATCAAGTGTGTGGGAGTCTCGTTTTCATTCTGCTTTGCATAGTTTAAGTTTGCATTTTCATTTTTCCCTTTCTCTTTTTGCATTTTTTTCCTTTTCTAAAAAAAAAAAATCACACTTCTGTTTACTTTTAAATAAGACATGATAGAGTATAAGCATATAATTTTGGTCGTTTGATTTAAATAATTGGAAATTTACTTCTCTTAGAAGATAACGAAAGGAAAGTTTGAATTATGAGAAAATTTGGTGTAACTGGTATATTGGGAAATTCGTAGGTGGTGAGTATGAAATGTTTTTTGAATTGTAATCCGATTAAATGAGTGGTTGATTTTGACTACTTGCGATAACATTTTAGATCTTTTAAGTGAAGTTGGGCTAAGATATTCTTGCTTAATTCTATCTCTTATGTAAAAAAAAGAAGAAGAAGTACATATATATATATATAATTATCCAAGGGTATCCAACATTGCTGGTACATCTGGCGTTGGTGTGCAAACCCGCCAAGTTCTTTCCGACACCTTGTTGACAAAGTCAGCATCGGTATATCTTGGTCTCATTTTATGAGTTGGACACCTAAGGATTACCAACATCTTGTTGACAAAGTCAGCGTTGGTCTGCACAATCCGCCAAGCTCTGTCCCAAACTCTCACGTCAGTCCGCGAGGCAGTGCATGGGTGGTATACCTTGGTCTTTTGGGTTAGATGATTGTAAATAGTAATAATGCAAATATTTTGTAATAAAGAGAGATTAAAGCACTTGAAATCCAAGCACACTTTTCACTTATTCGACCTAACTTGTTGACAAAAAGGTAGTTGAGATGTCGTTTTACAATTGTTGATATCGATTACAGAATTCATTTCATATTTGCACTATGTTTCTACCAAAACAACTGGCCAAGTTGGAGGAGTTTGTGACGATAACGTGACTTTTGTTTGAAGTTTGATTAGTAACGGACTTAAATTTCATAGTGTTGTCCCAAATTTGTGTTAACTCATTTGTGTAGTATTTAAAAACTAAATTATCTATTAGTAAATATTTCCTTAAAAACTTGTCTTCATATTGTAAATATTTTCACATCTTGCATTTTGTAAATATTTTTTGCATTTAACTTTTTGATTTTGTGGGTAGTATCCACTGAAAACCCTCATGAAACAACACTCGTCCTACTGGGGACACCTAGAGGTTTAACAGCTTGTTGCATATGCTCAATGCAACCGTGTTCCCTACGAAAACGGATTTAACTTAGTTTTTCAGTTTATTCGAGGTCGAATAAAAAGATAAGTGTGGGGGTATTTAATGTGCATGTAAAAACGCACATTTATATTCGCATATTTATTCTTGTTTAGTGCAAATAAATGTCATATATGGGTATTTTATCATGTTTAAACAATAATTGAATTGATTTCAGAACATCATGCATTTATCATCATATAGGAGGAAAATGGTCATTTTTGTGCTTGTATTATTTGAGAATGTTTACTTGGACATTTTTCATATTTTTGCAGAAATTGGATGCATGTAGAAGAGGACTTCATAAAGACATATATGCATACAAAAAAAGGAAATCAATCAATGGAAAGGGAATCAATTCAAAAGGAGGAAATCAATTCCTTACCAAAAAAATATGAAAGAGGGAATCAATTCAAATAGAGAATTAATGGTGGACTCCATTCACTCTCCTTCCTTCTTTAGTGGAGACACAAAATTAGGGCTTCATGAATCATTGTTGCTAAAAGACAAAATGAAGCTTAAAAAAGGGGCATTCTTGGTAGCACGCAAAAAGTTAATTTAGGGTTTTCTCTCATGTATAAATAACCCATGTATGATAATGTAAAAGATCATCTTGGATTTTTAGTTTAGAGTGAGGCTGAAATGAAAACTTCTCTTTTTTTGCCATGGCTTCTTAGCCATTTCTTTTTTGTAATCTGTCGCTTTAATGCAATATTAATTTGTTGTTTTTCATTTACATGTTATTTTCTCTTCTACAAGTAGAATAGATTTTTATCTTTATTTGCTCTCTATTTTGTTCTCCTTTATAATGAAATATCTTTATGTTATCATTGAATCCATTATGAGTAGCTAAACCCCTTCAATTTAGGGGTAGTGAAGCTCTCATGATTCATGATTAATTAACGTAAGAATTTATTGTTTCTAACTCTCTTATTTGAGCTTAATCTATAACTGGATATTGATAAAGTAAAGATTTTATATGGTGAAAATTGTAGCACATGATGGTTGATTATTCCCAAATGTGTTATACTCATATCATTAATAGAATCATACTTTATCATAATCTAATTCATATTAGAACTATTATTGTCTATGTGATAATTAGGGCTTTAAGTTCGTATTGAAAATTGATGATTTATGTCGCTTGATTTTTCCAGCATATAAATCATGCTTGTATGAATACAACACTTAATGTGCTAGTTATTAAAGAGAGTTAGAACCATTTTTTATGTTAATTAGATTGGTGTTGATAGTGTATCTACTCCTAAATTGTCTCCTAGTTTCATATTTGTATTCATTTTAACATTGTTAGTTTTCTTTTAGTTTATAGTTAACAAGTTCACTCGCCCTCGATTTAATTTGATTAGTAAGATTAGAATAAATACTTTCCCTGCGGATCGACCCGTATTCGCCTCGTATTACGATTGTACGCCGTGCGCTTGCGGTTTATTACACTTCGCGACGGTATTCTAATCGATAGAATATTCGTCAACGAACACTAACTCTATCTTTGAGTTATACCCAACCAACGCCTAGTTGTTTGCTAAACCTAGAGCTCTGATACTATAATTTAACATCGCCCTTTCAACCCTCGAATGCCGACACAAAATACATCCACGATATCCACTTGTTGAGAAATCAAGTATTGGAAAAACAAAATGTTAGGGTAAAAGAAAATGAAAGAAAAAAGAAAAAAAAAAGAGCAGAAAAGAGAAAAAATAAAACAATAGATCAGAACCTCATAGCGGAATGGATTAAATGTAATATATTGATACTCTTTTAAAAAGAGAAGACTATATACATACATGAATAATAAGAGTACAACATAAATGAATCAGAGTGAATAGTTATAACATCACAGTGGAATACATACACAACAACATAATATAGCACAGTGGGAAAATACCAGGGGTGGGCGCGGTTCGGTTCGGTGCGGTTTAAAGCTCAAACCAGTTCTGCACCGCATCAAACGGTTGATCAAAAATACAAACCATTAAATTAACCGTTCAAATGGTTCAGTTTCGGTTCGATTTCAATGTAATACGGTCCGGTTTTGGTTCGGTCTGGATTGAACCCGTATTAAATATGAAATAAGAAAATTATTTCCATTAACAATCAATTACGATTGTAAGATGTTGTGTCACCTGAAGGTTAAAACACATAGTGTTGTCTTTAATTAATATAACTACAACATACGTTGAAAGTATAATATATATCGCTAAATTAGAAGTCGGATAGGAATTTGTTATTTTTTTTTATCATAACATTGTCAGTGTAGCTATGCGGTTTGGTTCGGTTTAATATGGTTTGGTAAAATTCCAAACCGCAACCGAACCGTATTGTTGCAAGTCGGTTCGGTTTGGGCTGTTTGCTTTAGAAATAGAATCCGGTCCGGTTTTCCGCACCGTTTTTGCGGTTCGGTATGGGTGGTTTCCACATTGCGGTGCGGTTTATGCCTACCCCTATAAAATACATAATAATAGAATACGTGAATAAGTCTCAAGTCCAAGCTCCAAGCTACACAAAACTAATATAGAGAATATACTCGACCTGACCTGAGCATTATATGAATCTGGATCAGTCAGGAATACGAGAGTGAGAAACTCATATGATAAGCAACTTGCTTAATTTAAAAAAATAATTTGAAAAGAAAATGATTTATAACTTTCAAACTTAATCTTTTGCCTTACGACAAAACATCGTTTATAAAAATACTTAATTTAGGTTCCTTTATCTAACGACAAATTAACATAGATAAAAATACAAATAAATGGGTCCCTATGTCTTATGATAAATCATCGTATATAAAAATATAAAATATAAAAATATGAATAAATGAGTTTCTTTGTCTTACGACAAATCATCGCACATAAAATATGCATAAATGGCCAATAGCCACCAACATTTAACCGATACGTTTATTAATTAATATCATATCAAGATTTAAATTTAACATGTAAAAATGTCAAATAACAATCATCATTCAAAATCAATTTTTATGTTAAATAGTTCATATGTGAATAATATGAATATAAATAATGTAACTATCATATTGAGGAATCTTGTTGGATCCCTCCAGCATATCCCCTTGCATCACAACTCATATATCAGTGCACACATGCATATAGATAAGAAATAAAATCTAATTCATTTAAGATAACCTTATGCCTTAAGTAGGTAGTCTTAAAGGTGTCTACTCCGCATGTGAGAATATATAACCACAATCAATAAACATTAAATCATCCAAACAACCAATCACACAATTTAATATAAAATCAACAATAAACGTTATTATATGGCGTAACAATATTTTAGAAAGTGTGAGTTTAACTCACCATTCATCATCCAAATGAGTTTTCATGTTATTTTATCTCATTTCAAACAGGCGTTTGAATTAGATAAAATTCCAAATAGCTTGAAAAGCATTCAATCCAGCTCTTACATGTAGATATCATGAATACGAATCCAATGGTGCAGACGACGCCTCAATCGGATCTCGTATGAACATATTAGTGTGTTACAAGTTATAATCGAATTAAAATAAGTCGACATCATTAATTAATTAATTGAGATTCACTATGCACAGTCATGCAGGGTGATTGTGCATTAGCATACGCGGTCACTAAATGAGGAATTCAGGGGGCCTGCTCATAAAAAAATTAATAAAAGTTATGGTGGGCCCCACTATCTTAGTAGGGGCCCGCGACTGCACAAGGATAGTTGCGTGTTGTCCCTATCATTTCTGTAATTATTTTACTGTCTATCATTTTCCCCACTTTCTGCCTATACACACGCAACCCACGACTACATGCACATATACACAGACATAGCACACGTCGGAACGCTATTTCTCGAACTGAGACCAAATGCAAACTCCCCTTACCGAGCTCCATTCGACTAACCTGACCACCCAACGTTCACTCCCCTCCTCCTAAAGCCGACATGGAGTCGAGAACCCAAAATCGCATATAGAAGAAAATCCCCATGATATTTTTCATCATGTAATTTCACAAATTTTAGCTACGAGGAAGTCTTGTCCTCTATGAACACAACGGCATGCTCAAAACCGATGATCGTTGCTTAAATCGAAATTGATTCTCTACCCTAATTTTGAACACTAAAAGTTGTCGATACAAAATCATGTTGAAACTTCACCAAAAATACTACTACTCGAACGATCCTAATGATGCTTACGACATCAATCAATTCATAGCAGATTATGTGAAATAAAATTTTGAAGTTCATCAACAAAATTTTCATCTTATTGTAAAGTGACGATATCTCGATCATTTCTGGACGAAAACTAGAGCAATCTTTTTATAAAATACTAGAGGTTGTAATGAACAACTTTGCAGTTGAAAATCGGGACTAAAAGTGGATATTTTGATAGGTAGAAATCTTTAAAGATGAAAAATTGACATTTTTGAGTTCGAAAAATATGCAAAAAAAAGGAAAAAGAGTTCTATGCTCTTTGTTTCATTGTCTGTGTTGCGCTTTTGTAACAACCCGAAAATCTGGGCCAGTTTAAAATTTTTATTTTGGCAATTTTAGCGAATTTTCTACGTTTAAAATGAATTATTTTAAATAATATCGACGAGAAGTTTATTTTGAATATATTTATAACGTATATATTATATACGTCGTCGTTAGAATATAAATAATTATATATAATTATAAATAGAATTGAAAATGGCGCGGTAGTTCGATAATTCGATTTCAAACTTCAATTGAACGTACCGGGTGCAAAACAATCCGGATTTTAGTGAAACTAAAAAAATTAGAATCTAATTGTGAATATCTTTCCAACGAATCCGAAAAATCAAATTTTCATAGCGGAAATCAAAAGATATGTCCAGTTGAAAATTCTGAATAGTCGCTATGGAATTCAGGCCCTTAAAAATGGGAATTTTGCAAACGACCTCGGATTTCGACGAAACCACTTTTGTTGGGTCCGCGATGTCAAATTATTGCTAGATTCCAAATTTCATAATTTTTCGAATCAATATGCGAGCGTGGCAAAGGAAAACGTGTTTGACCAGTTTCAGTTGATTTTAATCGATTGGAAAATGGTCATTTTTCCAACGGTCTCAGAATTCGACGAAACTAGTTTTGTTAGGACCGTATCGTCAATACGAAGCTAGAAAATCTTTTTCTGGAATTTTTTGAGTTAGTATATGACCCCGGTAAATTGAAATGCGCGTTTAAATTCAATATATAGAGTTATATGTTGATTTTGACGAAAACTGATCGAAACAGTCGAATCAGCCTACGATACAAATGTGAGAACCCGTAACTTCCCCGTGAAGGAAAGAGCGGATACTTTGAGAACAACACACAAATGAACTCAGACGGAAGAACATTTCATTGCTATTACAACAATTCCATCAGATACAAGAATATACAGAGTATAAATGAATAAATTACATTCGATAAATATCAGAGATTACAATAAATTACATAGCAGCGGAAAATAATACAAAGCACAACTGAAGGTGATATACGGATACAGAGCTTTCCGGATATCATTCCAGCTGTAAACTAGGATCCTGTGAATCTAAATCTGCAAAACCAAAACTACTAGCTGCCCGTGTCGAAAATAAGGGCACCCAGAGTTTAGGTTAAAACAATAAACTCCAGGCCAGTCATGTTTTTTTGCCAACACATGACTAATCTCAACGAATGAGTACCGTCCACGTGTGACTATATTTTTGTTATTAAATATATTTTATAAAAATTATGGTATCTATCGTTTGATTTCAAATCAGACTCCAACCGTAAACTAGTAAGAGAACGATTTCCTAAATATTAACCCCGAAGGCCGAAACCAACATCAGATCAACATCCAGGAGACCACTCATCTTATCTATTTTTCAGTTAATTTCTAATTTTATATATGATAAAGATGTAAATTTTATTGTTAAAATAGTTCGTTCAACACATGACTAATCTCAATGGATGAGTACTGTCAATTCATGAACCTTTATTTTATAATAAAATTAGAAATTAACTGGAAAATAGATAAGATGAGTGGTCTCCTGGATGTTGATCTGATGTTGGTTTCGGCCTTCGGGGTTAATATTTAGGAAATCGTTCTCTTACTAGTTTACGGTTGGAGTCTGATTTGAAATCAAACAATAGATACCATAATTTTTATAAAATATATTAAATAACAAAAATATAGTCACACGTGGACGGTACTCATTCGTTGAGATTAGTCATGTGTTGGCAAAAAAACATGACTGACCTGGAGTTTATTGTTTTAACCTAAACTCTGGGTGCCCTTATTTTCGACACGGG
The DNA here is from genome assembly GCA_030737875.1 of Allium sativum. Classification (NCBI taxonomy): domain Eukaryota; kingdom Viridiplantae; phylum Streptophyta; class Magnoliopsida; order Asparagales; family Amaryllidaceae; genus Allium; species Allium sativum. The sequence goes on along the minus strand of CM060921.1, from coordinate 612,441,154 downwards.
CAGCTAGTAGTTTTGGTTTTGCAGATTTAGATTCACAGGATCCTGCTTTACAGCTGGAATGATATCCGGAAAGCTCTGTATCCGTATATCACCTTCAGTTGTGCTTTGTATTATTTCCGCTGCTATGTAATTTATTGTAATCTCTGATATTTATCGAATGTAATTTATTCATTTATACTCTGTATATTCTTGTATCTGATGGAATTGTTGTAATAGCAATGAAATGTTCTTCTGTCTGAGTTCATTTGTGTGTTGTTCTCAAAGTATCTGCTCTTTCCTTCACGGGGAAGTTACGGGTTCTCACAGCTTTTCCCCAAATGAAGGTGTATCATTTAACATATATATATATACATATATATATATACATATATAAATACATACATATATATATATATATATATATATATACACACATATACTGGATAGTCAAGGGATAGACCAGAGAAGGATGGGGTTGCATTTAGTGAAAGAAATGGTGAATGCATGTTGTACTAAATAAAGTAAGGTGTTAAGTACTATAATAAACAAAGCAGAATATTCTTTTAATGAAAGAATGGAAGAACATAATCAAGGCTTGGTGCACAGGATCAATGCATTGAAAATGTGAGTTGTGTTTTGTTTAGAAAATTTCGAATACCCTGCTACATAAAGTTCCGTTCACGTATGAACTGTGAACGACAAGAACAAAAATATGGTTGTGCATGGTAATGTATCACGATCTTGTAATAACAATAAAATAGACAAGTTAACTTATTTTATGAAATTTCGAAAACACTGATATTTGATGTAACATATGTCGAATGGAAACTTACTTGTTTTTTAAATTAAATTATTTTATCAATGTGCGTTTATATCGCGCATGGTCGCACAATAACTCCAATCGCTACAAAATTTGGAATCTTATAATTATCTATCATTCCGGATCCGATGAAACAAGTTTCGTCGAATTTCAAGATCGTTTGCAAAATAGCTATTTTCATGTGATAATCAAAATCGAGTTATTATTGAACGACTTCAAATCACTTCAATTATGCAATAATAATTTATTATTGACATTCTAATTCAATTTGTATTATAAATAAACTTCAAATCTGTTTGATTTCGTTTTAAATTCATGATTCACAATTTCAGTTATTATAATATTTAAATTCCTACAGAGATTTAATTTAGTTGAAAATAGGCATAAGGACAACAAATTTGAAACAAATTTAGGTTGAAGAACAAATTTTGAAAAATATTAAACTGAAAGACAAATTTTGAAAAATATCAAGCGGAAGGAAAAAGCTAAATATAACTAGTATTCTGTACAGTGTAAAACTGAATATAATACTAGTAATAACTAACATTTGATATAATGTATAAAATGAATGTAATGCTAGTTGTGCTTAGTATTTTCCTTGGCTATTTCTATTTCAACCCATAAAATTAGTTAGTAGCCCCTCCCCTTCAAAAAAACTTTAAAATTTTAAAGACAAAATTACCCCTAGGAAGCATTCTTCTTAAATCTTCTGAGTAATACGTTACGTTTCACGCTGCTCTAAAACAGCGTTGTTTCAAATCCCTAATTTTCAAATCATTGAAGAAAAACTTATTTTACAAGCAAGAGCATGATGGATTTTGAAGAAGATGATTCATCATCTCAATCATAGCAGGTAATCAGATTCTTTTTTTTTTTTTTTTTTTGTACATTTCAGACCCCCATGCAAGATCTGTACGAGGTTAATCAATGAATCACGCACTAACCCTACGTGGTTTGACACCAAACCACGTTTTTCTATTGCGTGGATAGTTTTAATACCTCGTTTTATTTATACGTTGTTTGTCATCAAACCACGTTTTGTCAGTGCTTGGTGAGTAAAGAAAGCCACAAAAAAAAAAAAAAAAAATCGGGTTGGAGATGCGAATTGATTTTTGAAGATGTCGCGTGTGCTGAGGATGGAGATGCTGCGCATTTGATTTTTCAACGGGATTAATTTTCAAATGGGGTTGATTTTTGGACGAGAAGATGCGAATTGATTTCTGAAGATGAAGGCAATTGTGGAATGTGTGGGGGGTTACTAATCAATTTTCTGAATATGCAAAAATTTTGATTTTTAGGGGGACTACTAAATTTTGTGGATTGAAATAGAAATAGTCATTTTCCTTTAGTCTGGTTTTTCTAAATTTTGTCTTTCAACCTAAAAATAAAACTTGATGTCCTTCAATCAAATTACTTTGGATTTTGTTTTCAGTTTATAATTACTTTTTTCTTCACGTGCCTTCACATACATTTGCATATTTTTCTATTTTCTTCACTCAGTTCTCCAATTTGCATTGCATTTTCGTGGTACATACCAAAAATCCTAATCAATGAGGATTTGCCTCACTCCCAGGTTACACATATCTTCAGAAAATTTGTATTCGTCTACACAAAAGGACATATACATAACCAAACACCATAAACTCAAGTAAATTTGTTCGTTCTTCTTATCATACATAAAACTGCAAATTAGACTATCTACATTAATGCATCCCCAGATAACTTATATTCTACAACACGCAATACCTTATCAGTTATCACTACTACTAGAAGAAAGTTACATGAACTAACAACATACAAATATCATTAAAATATTGCAAGTATGCACTGCTCAACAACATGACCTAATTCCCCACACAAGACGCATTTCTTAAGCATTGAAGGCTCCACTTCATTGTCGTAATTCAAATTCTTCGACGGAAACAGTGATTCTTTACCTTGAAATTTAGTTTCAGCATGAACCGAAGATTCAGCGTTCGGGTAAGACGACAGGTTAAGGGATTTCATATTGCATTGGTCGCTGGGAGATTCAAAATGCTTCCGTTTGGATGGACTCGCATCAAATGAATTTGCTTTTGTCCCGCTGGTTTCGTTCTCTCTCGTTGGTGTGGTTGGTGATGTGGCGATTGCATTGCTCACTTTACCTCTGGTTGTTCCAGGGTACACCTCTATTGTAGAACTGTCGCACCATTGGAAATGTGTGCATGCTCCTTCTCCCTGCCCAATCACACAGTTAGAGGATACATGGTCGTATCATAGTTTTTCCACATAGAATAATCAATAATTTCCATAGCCGGGTAACAAACCACACATGATCGCGTTCAAGGGACTCACTAAAAAAAAGCTTCAATGCAGAGATATTCAATAAGACCTAGTTCGATCCTAGCGAGGTTCATATAAGAGCCTCGCTTGAATCAAACAAGTTTCATATAATAATATAGCTCAAGTCAAACTAGATTGTATAGTAATCTCATCCGAACACATTGCGGTCCATCCATCCACATATGAGAAATGTTCCGCTGCACCTTTTAGACTTCACGTGAATCTCCTCCTAAATTCCAACAACTCATTCCGATTTTAATATTCATTTTTTCTCTCTTCGATTGAATTAAATAATATAGTATAGCATAAAATAGCTACTGCAACGGGTACTTGGAACTTCGTTGGGACATGATGCATGTGAGAAATAATCCTTGTGTTGGTCAAATTCTACGGCACAATGAAAAATGCAGCCAAACATGATAAAAAGGGCAACAACTGACAGTAGTTCAAACATAAAAAACAGACGATAGACAACTAAATATATCTGGGGCGGTTAGCTCCACTAAACGGTTATATCAAAGCAAACAAAACAGCTGTGCTCCACCAAATGAATAAAACAATCTAAACACCCTGTCAGTAACATGGGTTGCTCTTCTCCGGCAGCCTGCCTTTCCTGCCCGCTGTCTATAGTTATAAACCCCATCTCACCATCTCACGTTAATTCACAAAATCACTACTCGTTTCTACACCAAATAATGGAGGCAACAATGAAGCTAATGATCGTCGCAATAATGGCAAGTCTATTAATATTCGTTGAGGCACAAGCACCTGCACCCAGTCCTACTTCCGACGCTGTTGTCGCGGCCACTGCACAAGCTGCTATTGCTGCTTCACTCTTCGCTCTTGCTTTTGCGTTTTTCAAATAGACTTGGACAGCTCTTCTTTTTACTACCCTTATTGATTGTTACTATTCGTGTTATTATGCATGTGTATGTATATTATTTCTGACTTCTTTTAGAGATAATTTCGTTTGCTGAGTTGATTCATTCTTTTGTACCTTGGATGTTACCTGACGATAACAAGTTGAATTATTTGTTAATTCTTGTTTCTAGTTTAATCTTCGCCGATTCAGCTGTAGTGAATTTTATCTGTGTAATAAATTTAGTATAATGCCCAAGGGTACCAAACTGATGGCTAAAGGCTACCAGTTTGGTGCCTGATCGACAGTTAACTGTCATCCAAATAAGGTTTGATCCACGGTCATCTGAGGTGGTTTCGATAATTGTTGGAGGAGTTCGGAAACAAAGATACGAGGGAATGAAACACTACAGTATAACTGTTTAGTGGTGGTTTTTAAATTTGTTACGAGTTTGTACACATATTTGAATATTTGAACCAAAGAAAAAAAAAATCTGCGCTTGTTGCTGCCAAAATTATTTGCTGGCTGCGCCACTGTGTGTGCGTGCTGACACATGCACGTATTTATGGTTTAAGAAGAATAAATATATTTTTGGAATGAACCAGAGGACGAAAGAAAAAAATGAGTGAGATGTAAAGATTATTTTTAACTGAGCAACCAATCTATTAAAAGTTGAAGAAATGCTAATATACTCTCATTCAAGGAGAGCACATGCAGGTACTCGACGCCTAATTGGTGGAAATGAATAAATATTTACTGATATCGAAATAGCTTATGACTGATGGTTTCACACTCTTTACCAGTCAGGTGTTAAGTTGAAATCCACTTTCCCTAAACGATAGTGTGCTGCTCTGAAATTTGTTCAAACAAACCAAATCATCTCCACTTCAACACATGCGTGTTACTAGAAAGCTCAAAATCCTATTATTCAGCAAAGGTCAATACACAGTGTTCTCACAATAAATTTGGTAATAGACAATAACCATGGTATCTATACTAGTACACGTGGAACAGCTTAAAGATGCAAAAATGCATTTCGGTGATTTAGCCATCAAGATCATACTCTTAATGCGTCAGCAGCTAACAACTCAAAACTCTGTTCTCAGATCACAAGAGCCATTTTCATAGTAGAGAGAATTTTAGCTATTTCATGTAAAGTTGCTTCTCACATCTAGGAGCAAACACCCTCCCTACTAACGTCAACAGTTTACGTTCTATCTACACAATCCAGAACTTACCAGATTTTATAAATATACCGTCAGTATCATCAAATCATCTCCAAAGAAAATAAACTATTTCGAGATATCAAACTTCTCAAAATATAAATTCAAATTATGTCATGCTATGTTATTTCAATGGTTCATATTAAATCAAACTTCATGAGGTTTAGAGGTTACAAATTGATTTCACATCATCTAGATGGTCTACATGCATGATGAAATGACATAACCATATAAATTTAGTGAACTATGAACTGAACAAATATGAGATTTTCAATTGGATCAGAATGCATGCTCATTCAAGTGAAGGAAAAAAAAAAACATTTCCCCAGTGATCAACACAAAACGGCATAATGCAAGTGCTAATTTTTTTGTTACCATCATCACTGTTTTCTTGATCATTAATTTGACTAACATTTTATATATTAACAGTTACCCAACATCATAAGTTCCACCTGACACTAAGGTGTCAAAATTCCTCAACATGGGGCTAGAATTCCCTGGTACTACACATACCAGGGATTTTCCTGGAGACTATTCGGTATATGCATCATATCCCAATAAAGATTTGCTATGTAAAATTTGTAAAGTGTCATTACCCTTTGCAAATGGCAGACATAATATTTGTGCCCTTTAAAAGGTTCCTTTTTCCAGGTCTCAACTGTACATGGGCCTGCACCGCAAATACACGGAGGATTCCGAGACATGGCTGCGCCGTTGTATTTCATGGGGCTATTTTTAGTGGATGTTTTATTTTTACCAGCTTCATCACACCACTGAAACATTTTACATCCTCCCTACGAAATCAAACATTGCCATTATATTCTTGATTGAAATGAACTTAATTATTCAGAGACGCAAACACCAACTGGGAAGCTAGCATATGATGCCAGGTTGCAAGTAACCACATGCTCAGGAATAAAAAAATTATACAACTGTTTGAAAATATTCTCCTAAGATATAAGCACGTACTTTATAATGCATTTGATTTCTTAAGATATAAGCACATACTTTATAAATTATCCTTTTCATAAACATTTGTCCAACTGAATACATGAACTTCGGGCGTATACTGTAAAGAATTGTAAAGAACAAAGACAACATGAATTCCAAGTTAAATGCATGCTTACCTGGCCATTGAAACATTCTACATCGTCCCTATGAAAATTAAACATCGCCGTTATATTATTGATTGAAATACTAGATTTATCATTCAGAAACATAAACAGCAACTGGGAAGTCAAACAAAATACTTTACAAACCCATGATGCCAGGTTGTAATTGATCACTTACTCAGGAATCACAAAATTAACAAATTATACACAATAGTCTGAAATTATTCTTTATAAGATATAAGCAACTATTCACAAATGCATTGGATTTCTTAATAATCCATGTCCATGCCTCGGTCATGAGCATATTTCCAATAGAATACATGAGCTATTTTTACCCTAAAAACTGTAAAGAACAAAGTCATTATGTCGACAACACAAATTCCAAAGTTAAATGCATGTTTACCAAGTCATTAGTTTGAATCGAAGAAAATATATATTTGAAAAGGTTAAGCTAATTTTAGTAGTCATGTGATGTTGATAAACCAAAGGATGATAATGAAACAGCTTAGAGTGTTATATATGCAGAAAAATGAATGATAATCGAAGTATAACAAATATTCAAAAAACAATGAGCTACAACTTTTGTCCAATTTTCAAGTTCACGCCTAAATACAATCTCATGTTTCAGAAAAGAATACCATGAATTGATTCATCAATTAGTATAGTCACATGCTGTTACTACAAAGGTAGGATCTCAGGCCATGAAGGTGCCAAATGGGCAAACATAATGGTAACTGTACCTTTATTTTTCGGCTTTAATTCTTTCAAACCACTGTTCCTATGCTTATAATTTGAATGCTTTAAGGCACATAAATTTAGAAATGTTAAATTTTGATGACACTATAAGGTGAATAGAAGCGATCGAGAATAGCTAAGCACCAGCGTAAACGGTTTAGCAGATTGGAGCACAGATGCTCAAGATGTGGTGAACTGAAGTTGGAGAAGTGCACAGGAGTGTGCATAGACAACTAGACGTCTGAACGTACTTCTCAGACGTCTGACTTCAGCGACAAAGCAAACCAAAAGTTCGCTCAGACGTCTGGTTGAAGAACCAGATGTCCGATTACAGAGCTTTTGTAACCCGAGATATTAATTAGACGTCTGCTTAAGGTGATCAGATCGACGTCTGATCAACTAAAGCAAGCGTTATTTTTCTCAATTCAGGCATCTGAATCCATCAATCAGACGTTTGACCTCTTAAGCATCGACAATACTGGTCTGAGTTGCTCAGAAAATTTTATATAGGCTTTAAGAGGCAAAGAATAATTGGAGGAAAACATCACCATATAAGCTAATTTTCAAATTAAAGGGAGATGACTTGATAATCCAACAACTAAAAAGGGATTATCCGAGGCTTTCTCCAAACTTAGCTTTCTTTAATTTTAATCTACACAAATTATATTCTCTTGGGTAAACACATATTTGAGTGATTAATATATCAACCTCTATACTCTTTTCATCGTCATTTAAAAAAAAAAAAAAAAAAAAAAATCTCTCTTCAAAGTGTATATATACTATAAATCAATAGTGGAACCACTATAAATATTGTGCAAACAGTACACAAGTACTCCATCAAAAGTAAATAATACACTTCTTATAACATGGCAGTGTATTAAATGGAAGAAAGCTTGCTATGGAGTGAAAATGTATAAAAGGTGCGTGTAACCCAAACTTTTTCTTGGCTCGGACTTGGTTGTGGATCTCCTCTAAGACGCCTATGGCAAGAAAAATTCTGTAACTTCTTAAGGTCTTACATGCACTAATAAAAAGTAAACAATCTTTGAATGTATAGGAGAAAAGCATTTACACTATCATTTTCAGTTTGTTTCATTACAACACACATGCAAAATTCCACCAAAATGAAAATGTATATTCACGAAGCAGAAGCGTAGTCTTCCACACGTCATCATCCACCATTCTTTCTTCCCCTTGAGTGAACTTCTTTTCATTATTAAATACTTATAATCCGCTTAAATTTAACCAAAAGACTTGATTTTTCTATCAAATTGTTTGACAATTCTAATATTACAAATGTTATTATTTATCACATTTTACTAATGCACAAACTAAATTTTCTTTTAGCAAATTAATAAACAGCTAACCGCATAGCAGATTAATTAATTAGCAACTAACATAGATTTCCCTAATTGATTTTTATAACATACGTGAATTTCCCAATAAGATTAAATCATTTCCTTAAGTTGATCTCTTATTCTTCTTCTTATCTTCCAATATCAATCTTTAAATTTCTTCTCAAAAAGTAATAAAACCACTTCTCTTCAAAGTAGATGTACAATATCTCACGATAGTAAAACCACTATAAATCCACTTGTGAGCTGTCTATTTGTTTTCTTTTGCAATTTGTTGTTTTGTATCCATTTATTTATGTCTGTTTTATCTCATTACAGCACGATCTTATTGCTTGCACGTTTGCTTGGGTTGATTTACAGTTATTTGTGTGAATCGACCCCCAATATGTAATGTGCGCCTCTTGCATCATTTGAACAACGAGCCAAAACTTAGGAAAACATCATCTATAATGGTCAAATCTATTCTCAGATCAAATAACGAGAGATATGATGTTAACAGAATGTGCAAATAACGAGCATCTATAATGCAAAGCTCTCCTAAACTTAGGCTCATCCTAGGCTACCATTTGAGCCACTAAAAATGATTCTGGTGATTTCTTCTTCGTCAATAAGAATTTCTAAATTGAAATAAATATTTCATATTTCCCAGACATGCATACAATAAGCTCTGTTTCTATCAATTTTGCATCCATTTATTGTGATGAGAGTAGAAAAAATTAACACACAAAAAAAAAAAAAAAAAAAAAAAAAAAAAAAAAAACTTCATATTATATTTGTAACATTAACATCGACAAATATCTAGTCGATATTAAGTAACAGGACAAGTTATTCATATGGTCTGGTTAGCAAATATGACCAGGAGGGATGGGAAATATGGCATAAAAGTTCATGAATTGAAGAATCCAAGTAACAAACATGGATAAGATTTGGTGGATATGAATCAACAAATCAGAGAAATTCAAGTATACCATGAAAGTCCATAAAAGTTAATTAAGAACATTTGTTTTGTCAATTGATAATTACTTAATTGTTATTTAATTTTTCACGTTAGTAGGGATAAATAACCAGGCCTAATATGGTAATAGTTACCATTGTCACTTAGCAAACACCGTTATTGTACCATTTTTTTACTGATAAGCTAAAATAGTTACCTACGAGTATATCACAGACTGATATACTGATAACCGGCACTGTTTACGGTAAATTGCCGTTTATCTAGAAAATCAACAATTCAATGTATATTCACACTGTAACGAAGTTTTATTATACATTTAACGTATCATTCAATAAAAGATATTAATGAAAAATGACAAAATGCATTTAACGTCATTTGAACTGAATTACTTTCTAAATTAATTTTCTTCTATTTTTCCTTCTAATTACCTACAATACAACGTATTATATGAATATCAATGTATTGCAAATTGACTAATAAATCACCTTTACTGTTAGTTTTGAAAAAAAAAAACATTTCCGATGTTTTGCTGCAGAACATAATAAATTTACCATTATCATGTCGATTAAACTGATATACTGATGTTTATCGAAAATGTAACCGATTATCTGATAAAAGTATGATAATGGTTAATTTACTATTACCATTCCGGCACTATAAATAATAGCATTTTCGAATTAACCAAGCTTTAGAAAGATTTTGACGGATAAGTTATATCTCCAACTGATATTTTCAACAGATTCATAAGCAGACAATAAAAAAGGACCTCAACATCTGTCATATCACTTTTAAGAAGGCCTAACCTCTAGAGCTCGTCAACCAAGAAAAAATTATCATAATTTTTTTTATGTATATGGATGTATTCATTTGCAAGCACCGTGCTGCTCTTTCCCATCAAAAAAAGACTGAAACTGCATTGGCATTAATTCCCAAAGGAATTTTAACCTGCATACCCTTTCCTTCTTCTTAGATCAATATTTTCAACATGTTTCCTCTTCTTTTTTTTTTTTTTTTTTTTTTTTTTTTTTTTTTTTTTTAAGGAGAAAGTATTTCAAGAAAAATATTATCTGTTTTCAAGACGTTACACTACAGCTTCAATTTTGAAAGATGTTAATGCACGTCTAATTATCCAAACCCAAGTCATCGTCTTGAGACATTCATGAACATATAACATAATTTATCTGATAAAATCAGCTAAGTTAAACCGACATCGCAAGAAAACAAAAATAGTCCGAATTCAAACAGATCACGGAACGAAGAAAAGAACAAGACAAAAAAAAGCAAAAGATATAACTTACCGTACAAGTATAGAAGTCTCTTCCAGGGTTTGCAACAGTACGCGACGTCCTCACCACACATTTCTCACTGCAAACTCGACACAAGAGCTCAGGGTGACCCGGATGGCCGTTTGGAAAACCAACAATCGCCGTGGATCGCCCATCTTTTCGCGAAACGTACACGTCTCTGTTATCGGGAATTTCGGGGGTCTTCGGCGCGAAAAGAGAGCGGCGCGTGCATGATGCTACGTTTTCTCCTGAAGAATTTGACCGAATCATGGCAAAAGAGAACCGAGTTACCGTGGGAATTTGATTATGAAAGGCGAAAGCGATATGTCTGCCATTAGATTAATTTGTTAAAATGCTAAGACTAAATTTACTGAAATCATTTTATTAAGGCCGTAAAAAGGCCATTTAATAGGTGGAGTAGTCCTACTCGATCTCAAGCTACAACGTGTCGTCTTCTTCTTCTTCTTCGCAGTACTCAAACTTAAAGCTTGTCTAGTCCACCTTCGTCAGAATTTCTTATATAACAGGATTATGCCACACCTCCCTCTGATCCGGTTCGACCTGTTTACATGTGGAAGGTCATTAGATTACCCAACTTGTTGAATTCCACGTTTGTTGTCAATGATAAAGCTGAATGTATGGATTAACGTTTAGTTGATTTGATTTATCGGATGGTGAAATTTTCTAAAATGAACTACAATAATAAAAAATAAAAACCAAATCAATCAAATTAAATTTGGTTGCTTCAGTTGGTTATATGATTAAACCGAAGTAAAATTGTCTCACTTTTTTGTTTCGAATATTCTTCTTAGTTTGAAATAAAACATACATATATGATTAAAGTATCTTTGTATACGATTTATGATTCTTATACTTCTTAAAAGTAATTTCAACCATGTGTATATGATGATTAAAGTTTACTTGGATAATAAGATAATTCAAAAAAAAAAAAATTTATAACATTGATAATTATGAAAATGTAATAAAAGTTCGGTTATGAAAGCGATACGTTTACCATTAGAATAATTTGTTGAAATGCTAAGACTAAATTTACTGGAACCTTTTAACTAAGGCCGTAAGAAAGCCATTTAATAGGCGGAGTTGTCCTACTCGATCTCAAGCTACAACGTGTCTAATTTTTTTTATTTTTGTTACTGTTCGATCGTTGTTTCATACGAGCAGTACTCAAACTTAAAGCTTGTCTGGTTCATATTCGTCAGAATTTCTTATATAGCAGGACTATGACACACCTTCGTCTGATCCGATCCGACCCGTTTACACCTCTACTAAGCGGACATGTGAAAGGTTATTAGATTACCCAACTCGTTGAATTTCACATTTTTTGTCAATGATAAAGTTGGATATATGGATGATCGTTTAGTTGATTTGTTTTATCGAATGGTGAAATTTTCTAAAACGAACTAAAATAATAAAAAATGAAAACTAAGCCAATCAAATTAAATTTGGTTGCTTCGGTTGGTTATTTGATTAGGCCGAAGTAAAATTGTTTCACTTTTTGTTTCAAATATTCTTCTTAGTTTGAAATAAAAAATAAATATGTGATTAAAGTGTTTTTGTATATGATTTATGATTCTTATACCTGTCTAAAAGTAATTTTAACCTCATGTATATGATGATTAGTGTTTACTGGGATAATAAAATAATTCCAAAAAATATTATAACAATGATAATTATGAAAATGTAATAAAAATTCGGTTGGTTAAACCGATAATCAAACTAATTTTTTTTGGAACCGATAATAAACCGCCTAACTTCAAAACCAAATCGACCAAAAATGAATTAGTTTTGTAACACCCCCACATTTCCAGAATAATTGATTAATATAACTTAAATATTAAATTGAAAAAATAAACATATTTGAAATTGTTGGAATTTGACCATAAAATTATACTATTATGTTCGTGATGATTTTCTAACATATATAATATGCTCTGAACTGAGTTCGGATGGAAAACTAATTATTGTTTGAAGTTTAATGTCGAAAAATAATTATATGCATAAATGTGCGTGCATATATGTATATTTTAATATGTGTGCACATATATAAGAATTCCAGAATTAAACATAAGTTTGAATTTGAAAATTGAACATGCATTTAAGACGAAAGGAAATCAAACAGTATATCAACTTAAGAGGAGAAAAATGATGTTATAATTAACATTGCTTATATTAACTAAAGCATTTAAAGTTAATACCAAAAATGTAATAGCTCCTTCATAAGTACAGGTTTTGACTCATACAGGCTGACCGCCCTTGGGCTGAGTCGCCTTAGCAGATGACCGCTTAAAGGGAGCGGTTGACCTAAACAAGGTTAAAAACCATGTACTTGTGGCATTATATACAGACATATTTCATACGTTCTAAATCGAACGAACCATATTAGTTTAACTTCCTATAAATAAACGTGCAGACTAGCTTCCAAACTCATTTTATTCTGAATGTGAGTGGAAGCTCTGTCACTTTTATTTCTCCTCCAAGACCTCGAAGATTATATAATATAGATTTAGGCATTATGTTAGTAATTGGAGGAAGAAGATAGATCTGGGATGATATTTACTCTAAAAGGTTGTTTGTACGAGGTAAGATTCCAAATCTAATTTTATATTAGTTAATTTAGTATATGTAAATTAAGTTTGTAGATTTACATAAATTTCAATTTGTGATTCCAAATAGAATTACAAATGGGAAGAATATGGATAATAGGACTGGATTTTGATCAGATCAGAAATTTTGGAATTTTTTAAAAGGTGAGTGGATTAAATTATGTATCCTTTATTATAATAATATATGATATCATTTGATTTCTATTTAGTTAATTGATAAGAATTGTTACATTTAAATTGGTTCATTTGAAGTTGTCCGTAATAAACTGTAAATTGGAAGTTAATTTGTAATTTGGTGCAAAATATATTAAAGTACCCTGGATGTACTTGCATTTATTTAAAATACTTTTGGGCATATTGGAAAAAAGGAAAACATGAATAAACCTATTTGCTGTGCAGATCTTTGTTAATGGCGACTTGGTCACCCCTTTTCCTTTTTTTCCTTCTTTCTCCTCTCCTCCTCTGTTCTCCACATCTAGCCGCCTTTATTACTCACCGCCTTTATTACTCACTCTTTACTCTTTTTTTCTCTTTGCCTCCCTGCTCAAAGCCAAGCTTTCCTCATCATGATTTTGTGCGCTCGTTTTCCCCTCTAATTCCATTCCTAAATCGATACTTTTTAGCCTAGAGAAAAGATAGAAGTCTAAATAGTAAAAGATGTAAAGATAGACTAAGAGACAAGAAAAGAGTTAACATCTATCTTTAAGATATGTAAATAATAAAGAAAGAATAGTATTATTAAGGTAAGTAAGTCATGGTAGATGGATACAAATTTTTCAGACACTGACTATTGTTAAAACATAAAGAATATAAAAAAAAATAAAAGTATCATCATAATAGAAAATATAGTTGAGGTTCGTCCCAACGATGAACAAGATATTCATCGACACGAAAAATAAGCGACCTTTAGCAATAGAACAAAGTAAGAAAAAAAATAGATGAATTAAATACATAAGAAAACTAGACAGGGTTTAATAAAGAATGAGATTACAACAACAACCTTATAAGCTGCGTTTAAAGCAGTATAAAGGAAATCTAGATGTAGGTCGTCATGTGCAGGCTATCACAGATCCTTTAGAATATAAGGGAGTTCATCTCAATGATGGACCAGATATTTGTCGGTGTGGGAAATAAATGACACTGTATGAGAAGAATGATAGTGGGAAGCTCGTTCTAACGGATTTGCGCATAAATCAGAGCTGGAAATAAGTGACCAATTATGTCCCATCCAAGTGAGATTTTTCAGCGAACACCAACGCTGGAAATAAGTGACTTCAACGAGATGCAAAGTGTAACGACCCGTAGTTTTGCGGGCTTTTAACTAGGGCTGTCAATAAGTCATGTCGGGTCGGGTCAAGTCGGGTCCGGGTTGATTTATAAATGGGTTGGGTTAACCTATTTATTAAATGGGTCATTTTTTCCCAATCCTAACCCGACCCGTTTACAAACGGTTTGATACTACTCGACCCGTGTAACCCGTTTAACTAAAGGGGTCGTTTCGGGTTTAACCATTTGACCAATTGGCAAATATTGCCCACTAATAAAAACAACAAAAAAACCAATTCACCAATAGGTAGCACTATTATATAATCACCAACATGCATCAAGTTACAAAATCACCAACCAACAACAAGTTACCAATAGGCAGCACATATATAAAGAATGAAATCACCATATCCAAAAATCGTTCTCCATATATAAGAATATATGAGCATATTGCATACATAAAAGACTAACAGTATAGAAGAGATGCAGTTGTTATAAATAAAATATAACTAATAGTATCCATGAATAACTTAGTTAAATATAACAACTTACACAATAATATATGAGCATCCTAATTACATTCAGGTTTAGCAGTTCAAAATCGGGTTATCGGGTCAACCCTAAACCCACCCATTTGTATATGGATCAAACTCGGTTTGACCTGAAAATGACCCACGAACTAAACGGGTTGGGTTAACATGCTAATTTCTATGTGGGTTTCGGGTCGGGTAGGAAATTGACATCCCTACTTTTAACGTGTAAATATGAAATATTATTATCATATTATGTCGTATCATTCTATAATTTTGAGAGATCACTATTAGAGGCATTTCTCACTTTTAGAATTTTTTTGGTTTTTTCTGTGATCGTTTTATCCTTGACGAAATCTTATTTCGTCTGTAACAACCCGCATTTTACATATTGAAGGATTGTAAAATATTTTTATTTTATTCCCTGAGGGTGGGATCATTCTCATATTTTGATATGTTGGTTATGGGGATGTGTGACATGTCCATAATTTTTACCAATTTTGTTTGTGACCATTTTACCCCTGTTAGTCTTATGCAGGTCATAACTTTTGACTCGGATCGAATTAGATGCTGAGATTGGTCTCACTAGAAAGGAAATCATGATTCTCATTCCGTAAGGTGGTCACATTAAAGATCTTGTTCAGCGGTTTGGGAGGAGTCGTTGTTTTTGTGTTTTGCAGTTTGTTGTTCAGGTTTTGTAAGCCATAATAGGCTGATTTGGGGAGGCCCATTAGTGGGCTAGTGGAATGCTATACATAGGGGGTAGAAGGCATGAAGAATATTTACTTTCTCCATTCTCTCATTTGGAAGAGCTTGTGATCCTCCATGGCTCCATCTTCTATACCTTTCCACCATTAGAGCTTAGATCTACATTAGAGAATCGAAGACCTACATCGTTTAAAGCTAGATCTACATCATTCCAAGAGAGAGTTCATCGAATCGAAGAGTTAGAGCACTTTGCTGTCTGGATATAGATCTAAGTGTTTTTGGGTTGTTTTAGAGATTTGGTGAGTGATATGCATCTCTCACACGGATTCAATCAAGTATATGGGCTGTATGATCATAATTTCATCATTCTGAGTCATTTTCACCTAGATCTACTACATCAAGGTAAGTCCACTTTCACATGAATCGCTATAGGATCTAATTTAGCAGCTTAAAATCGGCAATTTCCATATAGTTTTCATATGTTTATGCAAGTTAAATCCATAATTTGGTTCATGTGTTCATTTATCTTTGGTGAATTCTATGTAAGTATTGATGATAATTGTCATTTTCATGTTGTTAGTGCTTTCATAACATGTTTATGGTTGAATTTGATGTATTGGATGAGTTGATTTCGTCGATATAGTTGTTTGGCAAAGTTTTGGTCAAGTGTGGAGATGATTTGGATCTATCCAGGGTGGATCGGCCAAATTGAAGGTAATGGGTTGGTAGGATCAAGGTGATGGTTCGGTCGGAGAAAAAGGTGATGGGTCGGCCAGTTGCGAGGCTTGGAGGGCAAGAAAAGATGGATTGGTTGACAAGATGGATCGGCTGATGCATAGATCGGTCGTATCTATGGGTCGTTCGGGTTGGCTACTGAAGTGGATCGGTCATTGTCTCAGGACATGGATCGGTCATGATATAGGGTGATGAATCAGTCAAGTGGCTTCATAAGATAGGTCAGTTGGCATGATTGGTCAGTCGGCATGATAGGTTGATCAGGTTAGATGGGTTGGTCGAGGTTTCAGGGTGATGGGTCGGTCTGATGGATCGGTCGGGATGGAGCATAATGGATCGCCGAAGTCTTCAGGGTATAGATCGGTCTATTGTTTTAGGGATGGATCGGTATGCTCCTTTTGGTGATGGATCGACATGTCTGGTCCATTGTGGATCGGTATGTACCGAAGGTTACGACAGCGCTTTGAGATGCTATGGTTGATGGCTTAAACGATGTGGTTTGTTTCCATAGCGAATGAATGAAACGCTATGAATTGATGTTGAACCTTATGTTGATGTTTTACTTTGGTTCGATAATGGTGATGAATTCGAAGTAATTTCAATGGGGAATGTCGAAGTGATGTGATATGTTTGTTGTTCATCGTAATGCAACCAATGTGATGACAACTCAAAGACATTTTGAGTTAGTTGATAATGGTTGGAGGTCGCCGTCGATGACGACTCGAGATACAGAAGGTCGAGGAATTATCCTTGTAGGTTCTAGCAGAATCAAAATAGGGGTTACACGATTTCGTTGTATGGTCGAGTACCCTCGGTAGCTCGAACGGGCCTACATGCGTTTTGTTGTATGGCGTATGAGGTTTTAGCTAGAACCGAGGTTTACCATTGGCCGTTTATAGTCAATGGCAAAGTGTTTAGCCGGTCATACGATTAACGATGGTTTCAAAGAAGGGTTGGCAATGATAGTCAGAGTCAGTCATGTAAGATTGGTTGTTTGCTTGTACCATCTCACGTAGATTGTTTGACGTCGAAAGAGATGTTTCTTGGGTACTTGTATGGTATTGGTTTAGGCCTCTGGGACTTGTGCTTGAGGGATGTTGAATTCGATTAAGATGTTTTACGTGAGATATATAATCTGGATATTATGAGTGTTACTATGGATTACTTTTGGTTGCCATGAATGAATGGTTGTTTGGACTACCATGGATGTATGGTTGAAATGCTTGTTGTAAAAGCTATTACTGTTCGATGTGGGGAAGATAGAGTTGAGTTTTTCTCTAGTGTTGGTAGATTAGTTTGTTTATCTACCTATTCTCATATACTTTATTGTTGATGTTAGATAGTTGTTTTATCTCTCACTAAGACTGTTATCTGACACAACTTTTTATGTTTCCCTGTTATTACCTTGGTCTATTCATTCGGTTTTGGATGGGCAGACTAGGTGGCAGGTGACAGGTGATTGGTGAGGATGATGTTGTTGTACAGTGGCGAGCAGGAGGCTGGCGTATTATCTTTTACTACTATCTAGTATTTTTGTTTTCCACTTTTTGATGTTTGACTCTGAGTGCTGTAGTGAGGCAAATTTGTACATATAATATGTTGTAATCCTGGTTGGATATACTTTCTAGTTGTTATGAATTTTGGAGTTTTTTACTCAAATATGCTTCACTATTATTGCCTGTTGTATATGTTCTATTATATTTTATCCTTGCGCTGTGAGTAATACGATAGGTTCTGATTGTGTTTCATACCTTGATGATCGTCCATAGCTTCCTGACACATCTTCTAGCGCATTATTCTTCTTGTTTAGTGCAGGGGTTATAGGCGGTCGTCACATTTGGTATTGGAGCCAGGTTATTGATTTTAGCCAAAGTTCTAAAACGTAATTATGTATGAGAGACATATTTGTAGATTTCTGATGGACGTATACTATATTATACTATATAGTATAGTAGCGTTTGAACTCCATTAGCAATTTATCTTATAAGTGGATAATCATTCTAATTTGCAGATTTAGAATGAGTCGACGTACTTCAAGACATGCTGCTAGGGAGGAGGTTGTGCTTGGGGGTGGGGGGAATGGCGGTACATCAGATTACCCTGCCATGTTTAAAGCCATGATGAAGGCATTCATGATAAGGGTACCCGCTCCAGTGGCAGCCACGATAGATGTAGGTGTGCAAGTGCTTAGGGTTGTGGATTTTGTGAAGCTGTGTAAAGACTTCACATCTCTAGGAGGAAATCCATTCAAAGGGACTGAGCCAGCTGAAGAGGTTCAGAGGTGGTTAGATACTTGTATTCATATCTTTGGAGACTTGGGTATAGAAGATGCAATCAAGAGAAAGCTTGCGTCAACTGCAAGGCAGGGCCATGGAATGGTGGAATTCTGTTACTCTTGAAACTCCGGAGGAAGAAATTTCATGGGAACAGTTCCAAGTTAAGTTCGAGACGAAGTTTATCTCCACTGCTCAGAAGTCTTCTCTATTCTAGAAATTTTTGGAGTTAAAGCAGAATGGTAGGCCGGTGCTTGATTATGTCTTAGATTATGAGGCCATGTCTAGATATGCTCATTCATACATTAACACACCCTACCAAAAGAAGGAGAAGTTTGTTATGGACCTGGATACCTATATAGGGAGACCATTGGTGGAACATCTTGATGATTCATATGAGAAGCTTGTGGAAAAAGCCGTGAGACATGAAAGCTTGTTTCTGAAAGAAGAAACTGTTGTTACTGCAAAGGAAGCTCTGAAACCATAGCCGAGTGGTAATAATAAAAATAAGAAGAGAAAGCAACAAAAGTAGAAGGGAAAGGATGGTAAGAAGAAGCAGAAGGGCGAAGTGACTAGCCACAACTGCTGGCAGAAAGGCCATTATTCCAAGGATTGTAAGAATCCAAAAGCTGAGAAGAAGTGCTTCAAGTGTGGGAAACTTGGTCATGAGAAGAAGGATTGTCCAAAATCGGCTAAGGGTAAGCAGGTTGTGAAGATTTATGCTTTGGAGGTTGTTCCATCTTCTTCAAGATCCCCTACTGTAGAGGAGAAGGGAAAGGGTGTCGTTGTCTGTGGTACTCTTTCTGTTTGAGGTGTTTCAGTTTGAGTGTTATTTGATACTGAAGCATCACATTCATTCATTTGTAATGAGCTTGTGTTCCATTTGGGTTTAGAGCCTGAGATTTGCAATAGTCCATTGATTGTGACAAATCTAGTTGGGGGTTCGTTCAGCCTTTGTATGCTTTGTTGTGGTCTTGTGTTATCGAGTCATGGTTGCTCTTTTTTGTGTGATTGCTTTGTCCTTAACTTCGCTGAGTTTGGGATTATCTTGGGTATGGATTGACTCAAGAGGTATGCAGCAAGAGTGAATTGCGAGAAGTTAGAGGTGAGAGTCGGGGACGTGGAAGGGCAAAAGGTATTGATTTGGCGTAAGCCTAAAGATGGTGTTTTAGTGAGCTATTTATGTTCGCTTGTGATTCCACAGGAAGGCTTGTCATCTATGCTGATCGCTAATGAGTACGAGGATGTCTTTGACGATGTCAAAGGGTTGCCGTCGCATTGTGAGATCGAGTTTAGAATCAATTTGGTCAAGGATGCTAGACCAATCATTGTGCCTCTTAGGCAGATGGCGCCTAAGGAACAGCGAGAGTTAGAGGTGCAAGTTCGTGACTTTTTAGGAAAAGGATTCATTTGAAGAAGTGTTTCCAAATGGGGTGCACCAGTTGTGTTTGCAACCAAGGCAGATGGCTCGTTAAGATTGTGTGTGGATTATCATGAGCTGAACAAGGTGATCAAGAAGAACAAGTATCCGTTGCCAAGGATTGATGACTTGTTCGATTAGCTTCACGAAGTCAAAGTGTTTTCTCAGATAAATTCGGCAATAGGATTTCACCAGTTGAGAGTGGCAAATGATAGTGTGCCGAAGACTTCTTTAGGACATCATCTGGTTTCTTCTAATGGTTAGTGATGCCATTCGGGTTGACTAACGCGCCAGCGTATTTTACGGATCTTATGAATAGAGTTTCCAGAGACCAGTTGAACAAGTTCGTGCTTATGTTCATGGATGATATTCTGGTTTACTCCCGGAACGAGGAAGAACATAAGACACAATTGTGAGTTGTTTTGGAAATCTTGCAAAATCATCGCTAAGAGATAAGTTTTCGAAGTGTCACTTCTAGAAAAGCGAAGTGAGGTTCTTAGGCCATGTTGTTTCTGGAAATGGAATAGTGGTTGACCCCGCAGCAATCCATGTCTGGGATAGACCTAAGAATGCGACGGATGTGAGAAGTTTTCTTAGGTTTGCTGGTTATTACCAACGGTTTATCAAGGATTTCTCCAAGATAGTTGCACCAATGACAGGATTGAAAAAGAAAAACCAAGTTTTCACATGGGATGCAAAGTGTGAGCAAGCTTTTGAAATCCTGAAAGTGAGACTAACGACTGCTCCTTTTTTGACCAGTCCAAGTGGGAATTAAGAAATGGTGGTATACACCGATACTTCGATGATGTGCAGACATTACCTATTGGGGGTTCGATTCGAGTTGTTTACAGATCACAAGTCATTAAAGTATCTTTTCTCCTAAAAGGATTTGAATCTTCGGCTGCAAAGGTGATTAGAGTTTCTGGCATCGTATGATTTTGTATAGCCTATACTCCTGGTAAAGGTACACAGTTGCAGATGCGTTGAGTCGAAAACATGTAAGTTTAGGGGCGATGTTTTTGGAATGAAAGAGCCTCGAGTATTTGGCAAGATTTGATTCTAGACCACGGTGTGAGTTGGAACCTGAAATGTTGGCGAAAGCCAAAAGAAAGATGCAAAGCTTGTCGAATTTATCCAGAAGCTGGAACCAGAGAGTAAAGAGTTCGAGATCGATCGAGAAGGTTGGCCTCAAAAGCATGGAAGACTGGTTGTTCCTGATATCGATGAATTGAGAGATGAGGTTCTGAAGGAATGTCATCACTCGAAGTGGATTGTTCATCCTAGTGGTAATAAGATGTATCAGGACATGAAGCGAGTCTACTACCGGGAAGGGATGAAAAGAGACATTGGAGAGTTCATTTCCAAGTGTACGAACTATCAGTTGGTGAAAGCAGAACAGAAGAATCCGAGTTTTCTTCAGCCATTGGAAGTTCCTACGTGGAAGTGGGAGCGAATATCGATGGATTTTATCGTTGAACTACCTAGAACCAAGGCAGGAAACAAAGGAGTTTGGGTCATCGTGGATATCTTGACCAAAAGTGCATGGTTTGTTCCTATCAAATCGACTAGGACATCATAGAAGTTGGCTGAGCTTTATATAAAAGGACAGTTCGATTCCATTGTATCCCAAAAAGCATCGTGAATAATCGAGATCCGTTGTTCACTAGTGGCTTTTGGAAGAGTTTGCAAGTAGCTTTGGTGACTGAGTTGTGTTTGAGTACAGCTTATCATCCACAAACTGACGGTCAAACCGAGAGGGTTAACCGAGTTTTGGAAGATCTCCTGAGGGATTGTGTGTTGGACTTTGGAGGATCATGGGAAGACCATCTACATCTAGAGGAGTTTGCTTATAATAATAGCTATCAGTCGAGCATTGGGATGGCACCATATGAGGCGTTGTATGCTAGACCGTGTAATTCTCCAGCATTCTGGTTAGAAACTGGAGATAAGTTGATTATTGGGCCTGATATGATTAGAGAGACGTCGGATTGTATCGAGATCATTCGGCAACGAATGAAGACAGCCAAAGATCGACAGAAGAGTTATGCCGATAAGCATCGAAAAGATTTGGAATTCGACATAGACGATATGGTTTTGGTAAAGATTTCACCGTTGAAACATGTTGTTCAGTTCGAAAGCAAAGGAAAGTTAGCTCCTAGGTTTTTTGAACCGTTTTCGATAATTGAGCGGATTGGAAAGGTCGCATATAGATTGGAGTTACTTGAGAATATGTCAGGAGTGCATAACGTTTTCCATATGTCGTTTCTTCGGAAATGCGTGCATGATTCGAATGTGGTGGTATCTCCAGAACAGTACGAAGACCTAGACGTAGAGGTCATAGTTACTAGACCTCGTAAGCCACTTCGTGTTGTGGGGAATGATAGGAAACAACCTAGGAGGAATATGGTTAAGCTAGTCAAGATATAATGGAGTGAGGATGGCGATGATTGTACATTGGAGACGGAAGAAAGCATGAAGGCGACCCACCCAGAACTCTTTGTTGGTATAACCCACTGATATTGTGTCATCATTACATCATTGTAACTTGTGTTATTGTTGTTGTGGTTGTTTCTAGACTCCCGTGTGCTAGGATAAGGCTATGGATACATGAATTGATGGCTGCTAGTTTGAGTGATAGAGTTGGCTACTCATGAATGATAGGTATGCAGAATTGTTTTGTTTCTTATGGTTGTTGGGGTTTCGGGGGCGAAATTCCTAAAGAGGGGGAGGGGGAGAATGTAGCAGCCTGCGTTTTACACATCGGAGGATCGTAAAATATTTTTATCCCTGAGGCTTAAATCATTCTCATATTTTGATATCTTGGTTATCGGGATGTGAGACATCTCCATAATTTTTACCAATTTTGTTCCCATGTTAGTCTTGTACAGGCCATAACTTTTGATTCGGATCGAATCAAGTGCCGAGATCGGTCTCATTGGAAAGGAAATGATGATTCCCATTCTATAAAGTGGTCACATTAAAGATTTGGTTCAGCGATTTGGGAGGAATCGTTGTTTTTGTGTTTTACAATTTGCTGTTTAGGTTTTGTAGGCCATAATGGGCTGATTTGGGAGGCCCATTAGTGGGCTGGGGGAATGCCATAAATAAGGGGTAGGAGGCAATTTACTTTCTCCATTCTCTCATTTGGAAGAGCTTGTGATCCTCCGTGGCTCCATCTTCTACACCTTTGCACCATTAGAGCTTAGATCTACATTAGAGAATCGAAGATCTACATCGTTTGAAGCTAGATCTACATCATTCCAAGAGAGATTTCATTGAATCGAAGAGTTATAGAAAATTCTTCGCTATTCGGATCTAGATCTAAGTGCTTTTGAGTTTTTTTTGAGATTTGGTGAGTGATATGCACCTCTCACACGGATTCAATCAAGTATATGGGTTGTATGATCATAATCTCATCATTTTGAGTCATTTTCACCTAGATCAACATCATGGTAAGTCTATTTTCACATGAATCGTTGTAGGATCTACTTTTGCAACTTAAAACCGGCAATTTCCATATAGTTTTCATATATTTATGCAAATTAGATCCATAATTTAGTTCATATGTTTATTTATCATGATTTTGGTGAATTCTACATAAGTATTGATGATAATTGTCATTTGCATGTTGTTAGTGATTTCATAACATGTTTGTGATTGAATTGGATGAGTTGATTTCATTGATATAGTTGTTTAGCGAAGTTTAGGTCAAACATGGAGATGATTTGGATCGGTCCAGGGATTGATCGGCCAGACTGAAGGTGATGGATCAGTCGGTAGGGTTCAAGGTGATGGATCGGTCGAAGAAAAAGGTGATGGGTCGGTCGGTTGCATGGCGTGGAGGGCAAGGAAAGACGGATCGCTCGATAAGATGGATCGGTCGGAAGCTCATGGATCGATCAAAGATGGATCGACTGATGCATGGATCGCTCGTATCTATGGGTCGGTCGGGGTTGGCTACTGAAGTGGATCAGTCATTGTCTCAGGACATGGATCGATCGGGGTATAGGGTGATGGATCGGTCAAGTGGCTTAAGAAGATGGGTCGGTCGTGTCTTCAGGGTGATGGGTCGTACTAATGGATCGGTCGGGGTGGAGCATGATGGTTCGGTCGGAGTCTTCAGGGCATGGATCAGTTTTTTTCTTTAAGGATGGATCGGTCTGCTCCTTTAGCGATGGATTGACATGTCCGATTCATAGTGGATCGGCATGTACTGAAGGTTACGACAACACATTGAGATGCAATGGTTGATAGCTTAAACGTTGTAGTTTGTTTCCATAGAAAATAGATGAATCACTATGAATTGATGTTGAACCTTATGTTGATTTTTTCCTTTGGTTCGAGAATGGTGATGACTTCGAAGTAAATTCAGTGGGGAATGTCGAAGTGATGTGATATATTCGTTGTTCGTTGTAATGCAACAAATGTGATGACAACTCAAAGGTTTTTTGAGTTAGTTGATAATGGTTGGATGGTCATCGTTGATGACGACTAGAGATACTGAAGGCCGAGGAATTATCGTTATCGTAGGTTCTAGCGGACTCAAAACAAGGGTTACACGATTTCGTTGTATGGTCGAGTACCCTGAGTAGCTCAAATGGGCCTAGATACATTTCTTTGTATGGCGTATGGGGTTTTAGCTAGAACTAGGGTTTACCATTGGCCCTTGATAGTTGATTGCAAAGTGTTTAGCCGGTCATACGATTAACCATGGTTTCAAAGCAGGAATGACAGTGATAGCCGGATTCAGTCATGTATGATTGGTTGTTTGCTTGTACCATCTCATGTAGATTGTTTGACGTAAAAAGAGTTATTCTTAGGTACTTATCTGATATTGATTTAAGCCTTTAGAGCTTGTGCTTGAGGGATTTTGAATTCGATTAATATGGTTTACATGAGATATATAATCTGGATGTAATGAGTGTTACTATGGATTACTTCCGATTGCCATGAATGAATGGTTGTTTGGACTACCATGGATGTATAGTTGAAATGCTTGTTGTAAAGGTTATCACTGTCTGATGTGGGGAAGATGGGGTTGAGTTCTTCTCTGGTGTTGGTAGATTAGTTTGTTTATCTACCTATTCTCATATACTTTATTGTTGATGTTAGATAGTTGTTTTATCGCTCACTAAGACTATTGTCTGACTCAAAGTTTTATGTTTCCCTCTTATTACCTTGGGTTGTTCATCCGGTTTTGGATGCGCAGACTAGGTGGCAGGTGACAGGTGATTGGTGAGGACAATGTTGTTGTGCGGTGGTGAGCAGGAGGTTGGCGTATTATCTTTTACCACTATTTAGCATTTTTTGTTTTCCGTTGTTTGATGTTTGACTCTAAGTGCTGTAGTAAGGGATTTTTTATAGATATTATGTTGTAATCCCGGTTTTTGGATATACTTTCCAGTTGTTATGAAAGTTTGGAGTTTTTCTGCTCAAATATGCTTCACTATTATTGCTTGTTGTATATGTTTTATTATATTTTATCCTTGCGTTGTGAGTAATACGACAGGTTCCAATTGTGTTTCATAACTTGATGATCGTCCATAGCTGCCTATCACATCTTTCATCACGTTGTTTCTCTTGTTTTGTGCCAGGGTTATGTAACAACTCGGAATTTCACAACAAATTTTGAAACTATTTTTGATATAATTTTAAGGAAAATTGTGTCAGAATTAAAAAATTCGATTTTCAAATCATCGCATAACCCGCAAAACGTGAAATTTTGACAACGACCTAAGAATTCGATGAGACCAATTTTGTTGGATTCAGAATAATCAATCATTGCTATATTTCAAATTTCATGTGAAATGAAGTTAGCATGTGGCCGTGCAAGGCACACACATTTGCGAGGCACAAACATTTACGAAGGAACGTTACTGAAATGAATTCAGAATTTGATTTCATTTCTTTTCCGGATTCGGATCGTCAAATAATGTAAGAACCCAATGTTTCAAGATTTTTGGAATTAGTGTGTGAGCATGCAAGACGAGAAGGTATGCAAAAATCACATTTTTGAAGCTAATTTGAACTAAAAAGAAAATTAAAACAAAAGGTCAAACAAACTTGGAATTCGACGAAACTTGATTCGCTGGATTCGTATTGACGAACACTAGCTCTTGAAGAAGTTTCGTAGCAAACAGAGATTGTTTTCAGTGGATAGTCGAAGAGAGCTGGGGATAAATTCCTATATAACCCTTACTTCTCTCCTCTTTCTCTTCACTTCATTCATTTTCCTCCTTCCTCCAAAATTCCCAAATTAATGGCAACCCTAACCCTAGCTTCACCATCTCACTCCTCCTTCCTCTTACACTAGCCGCGCCTACCCTTCACCACCCCATGGCGGACCCCCTCCCCCGTGCAATGCAACACCTTCCTCCCACCAGCCACGCGCAAGCACCCCCCTCTCTTCCTCCTCCAGTCCAAAATCCCTCCTTTCCTCTTCCTAAAGCTTGCTACACCTTCTAGCCTTCCTCCTACCTCCTATACAGTTCTCTAAGCTCACCAATATTCTCTCCATTCACCACTAAAAGTACGTACCGCGGAGATTTAAGGTTCGAGCACCCCGCAAGAGCTTGATTTCATCTCCATCGAGCATTGGAGAGCATTGGAGCAAAGCTTGAGCACTTTGAATCTTCGGATTGTCGCATTCAAGCTTAATAAAGTCGCATTCTTCCACATTTAAAGAATAGGCGGAGTGAAACTCGTGGTGAGAAATTTTATCTCACTTTAGAAAGGGATCAATAAAACCATATTAATGTCATGAAATTGTAACAAGAATGAAATGAATAAAATTAACTACGAAGTAATAAAATTTAATAAGAACTTAGTAAGCGACTAACGATGTAAAAATATTATTTTTAATTGTTAGGTAAGTGGATATGTAAAACAGTGCCAAACCAGAATTGGCAAAAAATGTGAAGCGAATTTATTTGATTAAGTTGTTGGTGATTAAAAATATTTAATCATGTTTGTTGATGTTCATTATTGCATACATGCATGCATATATATTCTTGTTAGTTCAACACTTGAACTAGTCACAAATCATTTGCATTAGAAGAGTTGTATGAATATGTGACACTCACATGACGTATGGCATGGATGGATACTTGTGGCGCCTTAAATGGCATTGGATGTTGAGTAATTATTTACTTATGTCTTTTGTGTATGCATTGGATGCGAGTGATG
The DNA here is from genome assembly GCA_030737875.1 of Allium sativum. Lineage (NCBI taxonomy): Eukaryota > Viridiplantae > Streptophyta > Magnoliopsida > Asparagales > Amaryllidaceae > Allium > Allium sativum. Next base: position 612,413,767 of record CM060921.1, on the reverse strand, counting down.
GATTCTGGATTAATTAAACATCACTATAAAATAGAAAACAAGCATTAAACTACACTACATAAGCATAGCAGGACATACCCATATAAGCATATAGCTGCTTAATGCTTATATGATGTGAACCATATTGTATTCATTTAATTGATGCTTTACGACGAGAACAAATGACTGGAGGCCAGGTATACTGCACATTGATCAGATGTGAGTAGAGGACATGATTGGGAATAAATTAAACCTATAAATAAATTTGCAAGATTTATTAATAACCCTACACATGTCAAGAGGTGACAAAAATATACACGTCACTCTTGCATAGTTACGGTACATGGGAATTGGGGTAATTAAATTGTACACATCGCATGGGGGCGACGTGTAAGGCAAAATGGTTGTTCACATGATTTTTAATTCCCACACGGGCATTGAGACAATTTATTTTTACACATCTCTCAGTGTACATCTTTTGTATTGATATATTATTATTTATTGGAGCCTTTTTAGGCCATTTCTGATTTTTTGGAGCCCTCCATAAAAAGGAGGTTATGGAGAAATTTTCCAAAATTTAAAGGCGTTAGCCAAATATTTAGTCAAATAAATAGTTTAGAAGCCATTGAACGAATTATATTTATACGAAAATATAAATTAAACTGACGAACAACGCAATGGCAGTTTGCGTTTTCGACTCATAATTTTAAACGAGTATATCGGGAGATCCGACCATCATATTTTCCCAAACTTTAAACCGTTTAGTTCGTTTCGAAAGGATCTTTCCCACGATAATAAATATGTTAAGATCCGATGGTTAGATAATTAGAAATGTTTAATTCAAAATTGAATGAAAACAGCGCCCGTGTAGTCGAATGACCTGAAACGTCGCGCGACTGAGTTAAGCTATTTTTATATAGATAAAAATAGGAAAAATTGTTTTAAATTAAAATAAGCAATTTAGAACGTGAGTAAACCAATTATGATTGGTTTACACAAATGAAAATGGTTAAGTATGATTTGGCATGAAAACTTATTAAATGAAATTTGGGCATATTGTGACTGAGTATTTAATTCGACGACCGAATTATATTCTCGATTTAACCTTTTAAAATAAGGTCGTGAAATGAATTGTGAATGCCAATAACTTAACCAAAAGAAGAATTGATTTGATTTATATATGCGAGAATTATTTGAAAAGACCAAGTTAATTCTCGTTTCAGATAATTAAACGACGACTAAAAGTCAAAGAGATGAAGGCGGCGCAAGATCAACAATCTTCACATCGAATGGATTACTACTGATGCCTTCGATATGGGTAGCTCTCGTGAAAAGATTATAGTGGTAGTTGTCCGAACGTACTTGTTGGTTCTCCGGAAATACTAGGACGTCTCTCTTGTATTGGACACATGGGATGAGGAATAAGTTGCCTCGGATTTCATTCAGACCTAGAACTGACGTATGAATAGATTGTATGTTCGACATTGTATTGTGTTCTATGTTGTTGATCTCTGCTAAATATATACCTGTTGGGTGATGGATAATTTATTCTCTTACTTAACACATTTCTCTGAAACGTACGAGCTTAGAGGTTATTTTTTGGTGGAAATCAATGACATAGTATGGACTGATAGTGTGGCATGCTAAGATGCAAGTGACAAGGCTTTTGTTGAAAAGCAGGGTCTTGGGGTTGATGATCCAAAAACGACTTTATTTATCATAGCTTTATGTATAACATTAATTCGAGAGCCTCACACCCCGGTATGATTCAGAAACGGGATAAGGGATGCAAAGAGTGCATACGTTTATTTCTAGCTGGAAGTTGTGTCATGGTATAGAGCCTAGACATTTTACTTATGTAGATGATGGATTGCGAGGCGCCTCAGAGATAAAGTCGACTAAAAGGCTCAAGTGATAAGTCCGATAGGACTAGGAAACGTATTGTTCAGGAATAACCAATCCTCAAAAGTAAGAGAGGACCGACCTTGCAGGATCCAAGGGTTGCCCATAGGTGTGGTCTTGGATCATCTTGCTAAAGGTTATACGAACTCGGTAAGGAGGCCATCCTTGACCTTGACTCATGAAGGAAATCCAATTTCCGATACGACATTGTGCGGTTTTAATTATAAACCTATATGGCGACATAGTAGGATGGGTTACTATGCCATCTATGATTGACACATTTATGTTGAAACTGTTTCTGAAACATCTAGACACTAATGATAATATCAAATGATTTTTGTTCTATGCGTATCAAGTATATTTGACCATTATAAGGTAAAACTCTATCCTCTGGTTTGTGTTTGCATTGTGTGATCGGACCTGAGTCTTATAACGTGTTCATTTTTCTAAAAAGCATTGCATTGTTTACTTAATTTACTTTATTTTATGCATCGGGAATCCAATGGAGTGAAACTGTTCCATGACATATGGCGTGGTCCAGTGATTTGGCTTATTTTTTATTTAAGTTAAGTAACTGTAGGATTTCTCATACTAGTCCCATGACTGACTAATAGTTTGTTTTTCCCTTGCAAATTTGGGTGCCTTTATTTTACACTGGCAGCCAAGTGAACAGGTGATGGACTTTCTTTTAGATAAGCACCGTGGCATTAGGTGCTCTTTTGGATGAAGATGAAGACTTATCTTTTATCACTCCTTTTGGACTCTTAAGCACTATCTTATGCATGTTTATATTTGATTTCACTGTAGACTTATTTTCTACTTGATGAAACTGGTTATGTACTAAGTACGATCTTGTATCTGTGTAACTCTGATGATGATTATGGCATTGATGATTTCTGATGTTATGTTATAATGTAAATTATTCTATGATTTTACTTATTATGCTATGTTTTGTAATCTGCTGATGTGATTAATGTGTAATATTCCAAAGACATACCTTGCCACTATGGAACGGGGGTTTGGTTCATGTCAGGCGTGGTATTAGAGCTTTGGTTGACCTTAGCTATGGAATTAAACAAATTAAACGACTCGTTAGAGATAGAATGAGTAGTATTCTAGGACGAGTAACTCATTAGAGATAGGATTAGTATATCCTAGAACGAGTACATCAATATAACATATAACATATAACTTGATTATTACATCATTATTCATGCGTATGTCTTTATACCTTTACTATTCCTTGAGATGTCTTTTCTGTTGGCCCGAATTTTTTCTTGCTATTCACAGAACTAAAAGAAAATGAGCGGGTGAGGCAAAGGCAGAAGAGGCAGAGGACGAGGAAGGGGCAGTAACCCCGCTGCTAATAGTCAGCTTGGTTTCGATGAAGTTGAATTGGATGCTAACAATGAATCAGTGTTGCCACAACAACCCCCACAACAACCATTTGATCTTGATACAGTTGCCATGAGATATAAGAACTTGGGCAGGGTGCCATTCAGAAGCATTGGAATCGTAATGGAAGCTCAAGCTTGAATGAGGTCTTGCGAACAGATCTTCGCGAGACTAGAATTAGCAGATAACAGGAAAAGATTTTTAGCATCTTGGCTACGTAAAGACGAGGCCCTAATCTGGTAGGAAGCTGTGACTGTAGGTGATTTCGAAGTTGATATGACCTGGGCCAGGTTTAAAGAAGTCTTTGAGGAAAGGTTTGTTCCACGATAGGAAGTCGAATGCTTACATGAGGAGTTTGCTAATCTTCAGCAAGGCGACAGAACCATTCATTAGTATGTTAACAAGTTTAATGCTCTCTCGCTATGGCCCAGAATTAAATCACGAACCGATCAGGAAGAACAAACGATTTATTGAGGGTCTTCAGAAGGTACCACAGTAGGGTGATAACGCATATAGAACTTCCATTTGCTAAAGTCGCCAAAATGGTTTGTAGATATGAGGGTATCGATAAGAAAAACTTTTAAGAGGATCGGGAAAGAAGCCAAGCTAATAATAAGAGAACTCTTCCCGGAGCGAAGCCTAAAGCCAGCAAGACAGAAGCAGCTAAGTCTCAAGAAGATAAGCGGGAAAAAGTTAAATGCTACAACTGCGACCAGTACGGACATTGGTATAGAGAATGTAATGCTCCTAAGAGGCCAAAAGGAAATGAATCCAGTTCTAGTCAGCAGCCTTGCAACAATGGTGAGTGTTATAATTGCCATAAGCCAGGAGATTTTGCAAGGAATTGTCCATTGACTAAGAAAGCTAAAGTTGCTCATGTTTATGACAAGGAGAATGCGCCAGCTCCTTCTACAAGGGGAAGCAGACCAGATGTTTTCGAAGGTACACTTACAATTAAAAACATTCCTATTAAAGTATTATTTGATACGGGAGCATCGCGAAGTTTTATTTCGGGTAACATAGTTAAGAAATTAAATTTAAAACTGAGAAACCTTGAAGAATCTATTAGTCTCCATAATCCGATAGGGGGTTCGCTTATTCTCCATTTATATTGTAGAGTGTCTGTCTCCTATTCTTTTTATGGTTTTTCTTTTGATCTAATCGTCATGAATCTTTCTGAATTCGATATCATATTTGGGTTGGATTAGTTGACTAGATACGAGGCCGAAGTAAAATACACTGAAAGAGTTGTTAAGGTTAAAACGAAATATTATTATACCATGCGTAGGCTTGGATTCAGACAGAAAAGAATTTTGGTCATCGCTTGAGGTTTCTCCCACCTCTATAAAAAATATCCCTATTGGTAGAAATTGTGCGGATGTATTTGAAGAAGTTGATAGCTTATCTCCGCGTAGAGAAATTGATCTCAGAAACGATCTAGTTTCGAATGCAAGGCCAGTCGTGCATGCAATTCAGAGAATGATGTTGAAGAAGAAGGAAGAGCTGAGTGATCTAACTTAGCAGCTTTTATGGAAAAGTCTGATCAGGCATATATTCTCAAGTTGGGGAGCAGCAACGGTGTTTGTTCCTAAGTCAGACAATACTCTCAGATTATGCATAGGTTACTGAGACCTAAACAATCAAACATTGAAAAATAAATATCCATTACCGCGCATTGACGATTTGTTAGATCGCTTGACTGGAGCGAGAGTGTTTTCGAAGATGGATCTGGCTACAGCTTCCATCAGTTGCGGATTGCCGAAGAATGTGTTCCTTTGACAACTTTCAAAGGTCCAGACTTATTTTATGAATGTTTAGTAATGCCGTTCAGCTTATGTAATGCTCCTGCTTATTTTGTTGATTTGATTGATCGAGTATTTCGAGAAGTGTTGAACAAATTTGTGCTAGTTTTCATTGATGATATTTTAATCTTCTCTAAGTCAGCGAGCGAGCATGCGAAGCATTTCGAATAGGTTTTGGAGATTCTGAGAAAGAATGTATTAAAAGCCAAATTTTCTAAATGCGTATTCTGGCGAGAAGAGGTGAAGTTCCTTGGTCATGTTGTATCAAAGGAAGGATTTTCAGTGGATCCAGGCAAAATTACAACTAACGAGATTGGAAGCAACCTAATACACCCACGGAAGTCAGAAGTTTTCTTGGATTGGCGGGCTATTATCAGAAATTCATTAAGGATTTTTCAAAGCTATCAAGTCCATTGACAAAGATTACGAAGAAGCATGCAAGGTTTAATTAGACGACGAATGTGAGTCCACTTTCCAAGAGCTGAAATTGAGATTGACTACTGCTCCAGTGTTGACTATCATAGATGGCAATCAGGATTTGGTTGTCTATACAGATGCTTCTCATGAAGGAGTAGGTGTGGTATTAATTCAAAGAGGCCAAGTTGTTGCTTATGCTAACCGTCAGTTGAAGCCGCATGAGAAGAGGTATGTTACTCATGATTTGGAGCTGTTGATAGTAGTATTTCCTTTGAAGATACGGAGGCATTATTATTTGGGTCAGAAGTTCAAATTATATACAGATCATAAGTCATTAAAGTATTTGTTCACCCAAAAAGACTTGAATTTGAGACAGCAGTGTTGTTTAGAATTTCTTGTAGCATACGACCTATATGTTTTGTATACTCTAGGGAAAGCCAATGTTGTAGCGGATGCACTTAGCCAAAAGAATGCAATCATCGCTAATCTTATTATTACGCCTTCATTGATTGACGAGATTTCTGTTCTTTAGAAAGATGATGATTTTATTCATAAAATCATTGAGAGAATTTAGGAAGGCGAAGTCTCGAGTTTCCAGATTGATAGCAAAGGAGTCCTGAGATTGTTAGGTCGTATATGCATTCCGGATATTCCTGAGGTCAAAAGAAAGGTGATGGATGAATGTCACAAATCCAATATTAGCATTCATCCTAGGTGAGTAAAATGTATTATGATCTTAAGCGCACATTCTGGCGGGAGGCGATGAAAAGGGATATATATATATATATATATATATATATATATATATATATATATATATATATATATATTAGCAGGTGTTCTACTTGCCAACAGATTAAGAGCGATCAACAGAAGGTCGCTGGTTTGTTGCAACCCTTAGAGGTTCTAGAGTGGACATAGGATCATATTTCTATGGATTTCATTGATGGTTTGCTTAGAACCAAGAAAGGCAATGATAATATTTGGGTTATTGTCAATCGTTTCACAAAGAGCGCCCATTTTATTCTAGTGAAATCGACTAGAACTGCTCATAGTCTGGCTTAGATATATTTTAGAGAGATTGTCAGATTTCATGGAGTTTCCAGCAACATTGTTAGTAATCGGGATCCGATCTTTGCTAGTATGTTCTCGGAAGCATTCTAATCTGAATTGGAAACGAAAATTAATCTTAGTACCGCATATCATCCTCAGAAAGATGACCAGACTAAAAGGGTGAATCATATATTAGAAGATTTATTGCGGGCCTATATTCTTGATTTTTGAGGGTCTTCGGAAGATCACATTCATTTGGTTGAATTTTCATATAATAACAATTATTAGACGAGCTTGAAATTATCTCCTTTTGAAGCATTGTATGGTAGACCATGAAGATCTTCTGCATGTTGGATAGATCCTGGTAATCAATTAGTGTTGGGTCCAGATATGATCCGAGAAGCTTCAGATAAAGTGGATTTCATTAAGAAGCGATTACAAGCAGCACAGAGCTGATAGAAGTGTTATGCAGATTCTAGAAGAAGAGATTTGACAATTTCTATTGGTGATCATGTATATTTTAAGATTTCTATGATGAGAGGTGTAATTCGATTTGGGAAGAAAGTGAAGTTGGCTCTTAGATATATTGGTTCGTTTCCTTTACTCGAGAGAATTGGAACTCTAGCTTACAGGGTTCAGTTACCAGATTGTTTTCCTGGAGTGCATGACGTGTTTCACATTTTTCGATTTCAGAAGCATGTACATGATCCAGACTTGATCGTGGAAGAGGAAAATCAACCAATATTAGATATTACTCCAAGTTTGGCTGTTCATAAAGAACCCATGAAGATTATTGGCAGAGAAACCAGAGTTCTAAGGAACAAGAAAGTGCAATGGAGTGTCGATCCTAGAGACTGTACATAGGAAATAGAATATAGCATTGAACAGGCTTATCCTAGGTGCAGAGTGGATATCCCAGGTTAGCTCTTGTTTGAGGTACATTTATTTTAAGTTACATTACTATATAGTTCCTACTTTGCTAGTCGTTTCCTTTTTGGAGACGAAAAGTTCTAGTGGGGGAGGTTGTAACAATCCGGAATTTCACAACAAATTTTAAAATTATTTTTAATACAATTTTAAGGGAAATTACGTCAAATTTTAAAAATTCGATTTTTAAATCATCGCATAGCCCTTGAAAAGTGAAATTTTGACCGCAACCTTAAAATTCAACGAGACCAATTTTCTTGGATTCGGAATAATCAATCATTGCTAGATTTCAAATTTCACGCGAAACAGAGTTAGCATGTGGTTGTATGAGGCAAACACATTTGCTAATAAACAAATGCCCAGTTTACGAAGAAAGGTTATTGAGATAAACTCAGAATTTGATTTCACTTTTTTTCGGAATTCGTATCGTTAAATAATGTAAGATCAAAAGTTATAAGATTCTGGAATTAGTGTGTGAGCGTGCAAGACGAAAAAGTACGCAAGAATCGCATTTTGAAGCTAATTTGAGCTAGATAGAAAATTAAAACGAAAGGTCAAACGAAGGAATTTGAGAAACTTGATTCGTTGGATTTGTATTGATGAACACTAGCTCGTGAAGAAGTTTTCTAGTAAATAGAGATTGTTTGCAGTCGGACAGTCGGAGAGAGTAGGAGATAAATTCCTATATAACTCTTACTTCTCTCCTCTATCTCTTCACTTCATTCATTTTCCTCCTTCCTCCAAAATTCCCAAATTAATGGAAACCCTAACCTTGGCTTCACCATCTCCCTTCTCCTCCCTCTTACACTAGCCGCGCCTACCCCCTACCCCTACAACCCTACGATAGACCCCTCCCTCCATGCAATGCAGCAGACCCCATTACCAACCACGTGGGTGTTGGATCTAGATTAACCCTAGAGGGGGGGGGGGGTGAATACGGTTTATCGCAGATTATCGCTGAGTATATAATATTAAAAATATCACAGCACAAATAATGATCAGAGTAAATAAATGTTGTAAATAAATTACACACAGATATACCCAACTTCGGCAACCCTGCCTACTGCTGCATTCCCCAAGGTTTTTATTATAGAATTATACAGACTCTCGCATACACAAACTTACAGACTCGCGATCCTTGCTAACCGCCTATACAGTTTCGTACACTCGCAATTCCTGCTGCTGTACTAACTCTATACTGAAAACCCTGACTGATCTTTGTCCGCAAGATCAGATTTCCCCTGGCTACAGCCCTGTAGTCAGTAACCCCTAGTTTGACATACTAGTATACTGTTCAGATTGTTTTACAAAAGAGAATAATAAGAAAAATACAAATTCAACCTTGAAATAAAAATAAATAAAACCCTAGAAGATTAAGTAAAGAGAGTCATCCCCTTTTAACTTGGATTAGGCTAGACTTGGCCGGCCACATTTCAAAGTGATGCACCCATAATTCATTTGTCCCTTCCTCTTTGCTTTTGCACTAAAAATGGCGGCCGATCTGAAAGTAAAAGCTAGGGTTTACTCCAGTCTTCCCAAATCAATTCGATTGCCTGATAAATTGCTCTCGTTGTTGATCTCTGAATGCTCGAACGTTGTTGCACTTGTTGTTCGATTGATTTGGCTCCAAGCAATTTTCGTTCTCTCGATTTGGGACTGTTGCGATCGAAAACACGTGTGCAAAATTGTGAGTTCTCCTGTATTTTCTCTTCGAATTTCTTTTTAATTGCTTGTGGTTTTCGATAAACATTTGCCTGTGATGATGTGGTTATTATATAGGATTTGAACGTCCTAAAAATTCTCTGATTTCATTAAAGATGGCTTGACTGATTTTGTGCTTTCCTCGATTGAGTTTTTTGATAACGTCGGCTTTAATGAATTTGGATGATTTGTGGGTTTCCACTTTTGGCTGTCCCTTGCGTGAATCACTCGAATGGCTTGATCAATGGAATTCAGATTTTCTGTGAATATCCTTGCGTGGATTATTTCTGATTGAAATTGCCTTGAATAAAAAAGGCTATTAACACCTCTGTCATTTCTGGATAAATTAGTTGCCACTTTTTCCTCTTTTGAAAATAAAACTCTCGGCTTTGAATTGTTATGGCAATTCAGAAAACAAATTAATCACTTGCTAATGTATGATTGATTTCTGCAATTCGTCTGTGGATATCTGGGATTAAAACTTGCCCATTTTACTTCAATTTAAAAACTGGAATGATTTCTTGTATTCACACCATGATTTCCGGAAACATTACGAACTGTTTAGAGAACTTCCCATATATGATTAAACTGATTTGAATCAGCCTTGAATAATTTGTGAATGCATAATCACTTGCCTTGATTTAAAAACAGGAAAGGGGTGATAAATTCTTGCCGAAAACATTGTTCAAAACAGGAACTTTTGAAAGAGACTTTAACCAAAAATTTGCTCGGGTTTATTCATTAAGTTTTTGGCTTTTCTGAATTGTTGTATCACCATGTAAGAATGAACAAAATGCTCCACCATGAATGCTTATGTATCTCGCATGCAGTTTTGACTTGTCCTTGCTTTGTTGCACATTCACCATGCAAAACTGCTTTGCCATGTTTGAGCCATTGAAAATGCTGTCTCACTTATGCAATTTGCCATGACTTTGTTCTTGAACAATTTTGCTTGTATAAGCAGACTGATCATGCATTTAACCATACTGCTTGAATACTAATGTTGTTTTGATACTTAACTTTATTATACATGCATGTAAATGCTGGCTTGTGATTTTTGATTATGCCTCGACCATGTTGAATTTGCTGAAATTCTTGTGAAAAGAAAATGCATCATTCTGCCTTGTTACACCGTTTTGAGCTACTTCGACAAAGCTGGCTTGACTGTAACCATTTGAGATGTTTTCTTATGACATATGATATGTCCAGTTCACCATATTTATGTTTGTTCGACACATGAACTTGCTGAGTTCCTTTGAGTTGTGTGACTTCAGACTGTGTGATCATTTTGTGATTGAGCTGCATTTGTATCTTTGATGTATTTACTTGTTTATACTTTGCATTACTCATATGAATTATGCTGATGCTATTTATTCATCATAACATACTTGCTGTAGCCCACCATGCTAGAAATGGCTATGTTGTGCTCGACACATTTGTTGGCATTATTCACTTGCTTTTGAAATGCTAAGACATGCTGTTGCACATGAACCTGAACTTGGTATGTTGGCTGTGTTGCACCATCCATGTACATGGCTCGACCATGAATTCTTTTTACTTTGACCACATTGTTTGTATCCATGACTTGTTTGTGGCATGAACATGTACATCATCCTGCAGTACCACTGTTTTGAACCATTTCTGCTGAAGCAATTTTCCGCTTGATTCATGGACTTGCTGATTTGACTTTTTGTATTTTTGGCTTCATGTTGACTTTGGCTCCATATGCACTGAGTCGAGCAGGTCCATGTGGCTACTCCTCAGTAGCTCGCTGATTGGCGAGGCAGTGCACACATGTATATTTATACACGTGTGTATATGCAGCCATCAGAAGAGATTTCCTGTCCCTGCATTGATATATATATATGTTGTCTGCCTTGTGGTATTTACAGTGTATCACTGTGAATATCACAAGTTGTCTAGACACAGATTTATGGTTTTATAAATCAGATCAAGTCATGAAAAATGATGAGAAACACACCAGAAATCTGAGGCAAATAAAATTTAAAAAATAAAATTTATATACACATGTATTCAGCTTAAATTCTATTGCAGTGTACTGTGTGTGTGTTCTTGTATATGACAGGTATGAAGACTGGACTGATGGTGAAGATAGAAGACTGAAGATACAAGACAGAAGATAAAAGACCGAAGATGATAGAGAAAAGTATATGTGTCAGTTTATGGGAGACATGTATGTCTGAAATGTATACAAAGTGAATGATGTAACAGTGTCAAAGTATGTATGAAATTTATATCAGTGATATGTACAAATAGTGGAGTGTACTGTTTGAAATGTTGAAATAACATATCATATTTAAATAAAATACTGTTTGAATATTTAAATTCATGTACTGTAGTATTCTGTTTAAATATAAATATTATATACCTGTCTGTGATGTATATTAACAGTTCGATATCAAACACATTTATAATATATATTTATTTGGTTGTTATCATCAAAGAAAAATCATATAATTGTGTATACAACACTGTTATATACAACAATCTCCCCCTTTTGATGATGACAAACAAATATAAAATTTTGAGCACAAATGTGTTTGAGAAAACAAATGAAATATATATTACTCCCCCTATTTGAATGCTCCCCCTACAAGTGTGCATGAAAGAATTGAACAATAATAAATTTTCAAAAGTAAAATATTTAATAAATTTTCAAAATTAGAATATTTATAAAATATTCACTCATAAATCAAAATCTCAACCCATTCTCCCCCTTTTGTTATCATCAAAAGGATTCAGAATTTAATATTGATGAAAAAATGACTAAACAAATATAATTTCAACTTAAGAGGAAGAACGGTAATCATAAATCTCAATTAGTCAAACAAAAATCATAATATTCTGAGAACAGGTGGCATATTTCACATGGTAGAGAATGACGGATTTACGATGAATTTTATATAAAATGGGAAGAGTTAAAAAATGAGTTCCAATTATTTTCCAAAGAATTTCAAAAATAAAGCACAAAAACAGTGATGGATTTGGACTATAGTTAATAATTCAATTTAAGTGACAAAAACGAATAATCTCAAATCCCAATCGCTATCAATCAACAAAACATAATACTTCATAAGATATTAACACACTTCACAGATTAGAACATGGATTAATAGGCTGGTTTTTATAAATACCAAGGAGAATTTCAAATTAATTTCAATTTATAGCACACTTTCCCTTTTTCTTTTTATTTTATTTAAGAGCACACTGACCACGCATAACCAGAGCTTGGATTTTTAAATGGAGTCAGTCGCAGCTTAAATTATAAGTTGTCTCTTAACCATTCATGACCAGAGCTTGGATTTTTAAATGAGGTTAGAGACACACTTATATATTAATTATATTTTCATCATTTTCAGCTTTTAAAAAGGAAAAAACTCCTCGATATATAAAACTATTATGGATGATAGAAATGTGGTAAGTACAGAGATGGACTGTGAAATAAATTTCTAAATTAATTATATTATGAGATATGCATGAACTATACCGGGATTCTTGAAAATTTTCAATTGTCACTAATTCTGAAAAAAAAAACAGTCACATTTCCATCACAACTATTTTCACTGTTTTAAGATTATTTTAAAAATATAAACTCTCCACATTAATATAAACTCATAATGGATGACAGAATGATGAGAGGAAAAATAGATGATCGTGAAATAATTGCCAGTTCAAAGATATTATAATAAATATTCAACCATCATAAAATCTCCTCTTATTATGAAATATATTGCAGTCATAATTCATCACAACTTCAAAAACTGATAATAATTTTGATGAATTATAAATACAGTTCAATTGGATATTGATTTCAATTTCTAAATGAATAATCAACAAATAATTTTAAAGTTGAAAATCAATTACAAAAGGAAATGTGAGAAAGCTATACAGGATAAGAGGAAAAAAAAAATCTGTACTTCTGATACCAATTGTTCTCTCTTCTCGAGGATTTAGAATTGACACTTGAGACGAACAAGGATATCAAAGAGTTTCAAACACAGAGCCCACGCAGACAAGATTTACAAATTTGGCAAGCAACAGACAAATCAAAACAGGCAGTTATTTGAAAGACAGTATCAGAGCAGCACAAAAATAGTTTCAGAAACAAACTTGACAGAATGATGGTCACATAAGATGGTTCATGATCCAAGATTAAAAATACCATTTATTTTAAATCATTTGATGAATATGAAATACTCTAGATTCAATGAATCGATTACACCTAATTATTAATGTCAGATTCAAGATATGTGTGTGATTCAATAAATCAATAATTTCAAATGATTTTAAACAAATAAATATTTAAATCAATTAATCATGAAATATCAATGATTTTCAAAGACCATTTTCAAAAAAAACTTTTCAAGAATTTCTCAAAAACTATTTCTTACAAGCCCAATAGAAATATCAGATCATTTACATCAAATTTGAGAGGTATTCATGATACCAGAAATTTAAAAATAATTTATTTGAAATCACTTGAATCAATGTTAAGTTTGAGATATAATGAATCAGTCACACAAGGTTGATTATTTCAAATTTTAAGAGGTGTGTGATATTCAAAATATCAAGAATTTCAGATGATTTCAAACAAACTAATTTCAACCATAATAATCATGAATAAAGATGAATTCTAAGATGTATCACTGAGATTCTAGACAATTTAAATTTTCAAAGCCAATCTGAAAAATAATGAAATATCACTACTAATAAATAATAGAGTGCTGTAATGAGTGTAATATTTCAAGCGTTTCCAAAATGAATTGGAAGGAACTTAAAACAGTATAAGTGTGTGAAATTTCATTAATTATTCAGATCTTCAAAAATTTAGAATTCTAGTTAACAGTGTTCAAGATATGATATGAATGCATCAACACTGTTATGAATTCAAAAATCAGAAAATAAACTTCAAAGCAATTGCAGATATATACAAGTTCAAATTCAGGATATGGAAATAATTAACACATGATGATTTTATACAAGTAAGGCAAATTTCAAAAAGAATCATTAATTCTGCAACTGGAAGTTTAAGAAGTATAGACAAAAAAATATGGCAGTGTCAAAACAAAAAAAGAAGGAGAAAGAGGAAGGAATAAACACAGAAAATAAAAACAAAGAGAATATACAAGGACAAGTTTAGAGTCATACCAGAATCCAATGTAAAGCAGAATCTCTAACTCATCAGATGTGGCTAAGGAACTGTGAATGATTCTGTGATATGTAGCAGTTTTGAATCCAGTTTTTCTTTAGCTATGCAGTTCCTCAGCCTCCTTTGGTACCTAACTGTTAAGAGAATTGAGTGGTCTAACGAAAGTAGTAAAACCACTCACAGTTTTGTTCACACCTTTTGGTACCCAAATCTGTTTATATAACAAACCATTAGAATTAACTTTCGTACCCTTAGGAACCCAAATTGATTTGAATTTAACAAAACCCGTTTTATTTTCATTTGAGATCCAAGAATGTTTAAATGGTTTGTTATAAAACAAATCCTCATCTCGATTGTGATTTACAAATCCTTTGAAGTTTTCAGAGTTAAAATTTTCAAAACAAACATTTCTAAAGTGATTTGAGGGATTTTTAAACTCACAAGAATTTTGATTTCTACAACCATCATTTTTCCCGAATCCAAGACCAGATTTATTTCCACTATAAACTTGGTTTTGTAACAGCATATACAATGATTTTTCCCCATTAGAAAATTTATCCAATGTTGATTCTAATCGTTGAATTTTGGATTTCAGATCGCTATTTTCTTTTAATAAATTTGAGCAATTATTTATAGAGATCATCTGTTCAGCATTGGTCTGTTTCAAAACTAAATTCTCATTTTCTAACGATCTAATTTTGGCTTGGGATTCGGAAATTTCAAGTTCAAATTGTTTTTGCTTTTCCGACTCAAACTTCTTGGATTTTTCAATCTCATTTTCAAGTTCTTTCAATATCAAACCATTTTTCACCAAATTTTCATTTTCAGCAATTTCAAATTTGGAATATATATCAGTCTTAAAAATTTCAAATTCCTCTTGTAAAAAGTTATTCAAATTTTATAACTCAATCTTGTTCTCTTTTAAGATCAGAATTTCCTTTTCAAACTTTTGGATATTTTTATTGAGATGAACAAGATTGGTTTTCAATTTCAAACAATTTTTGCAATCTGAATTTGAAGAAAAATGTTCAAGTTGTGATTCCAAATAATCAATTTTGCTGATCAACTCAGAATTCGTAGATTTCAGAGACTTATTTTTCAGTTGGAGTTTATCAACAGATTTTGTTAAATCAAGACACATGTAAACCATAT
This sequence comes from Allium sativum, assembly GCA_030737875.1. Taxonomy (NCBI): domain Eukaryota; kingdom Viridiplantae; phylum Streptophyta; class Magnoliopsida; order Asparagales; family Amaryllidaceae; genus Allium; species Allium sativum. Next base: position 612,398,269 of record CM060921.1, on the reverse strand, counting down.
CTTCATATGAGAAATTTTCTGTTTCAGCATTTGTTGATTCTCCATCATCTGTTCCATCTGAAGTTTCGTCTGCATGGCTTGTTAAGCACAGAACTGAAGTTGAGTTGTCGTTCTGGGGTTTTGAGCAATCGTCAGACTTTCCATACAATGTACTGAGAGTTTTCCAAATATCCTGCGCAGTTAAACAATGAGAGATAAATTTTAATTGGCCATTATCAAGACAGGAATAAATAATATGCATGACGCGAGCATTTAACACCTTATTCCTCTTGTCTAACAAGTCTCCCATATTTTCAATAATATTCCAATATTCAGAATTAACAGATTTTAAATATGATTCAAAATTTGATTTCCAAATTTGAAAATCTGTTCCATTGAAAATAAATGGAATATTACTGGACTGACTCTTAGAAGACTGACAGCAAGGGGAAAACATGATTCTAGAGTTAATCAAAATACCTGCTCTGATACCAAATGTTGGATCTAGATTAACCCTAGAGGTGGGGGGGGGGGGTGAATAGGGTTTATCGCAGATTATCGCTGAGTATATAATATTAAAAATATCACAGCACAAATAATGATCAGAGTAAATAAATGCTGTAAATAAATTACACACAGATATACCCAGCTTCGGCAACCCTGCCTACTGCTGCATTCCCCAAGGTTTTTATTATAGAATTATACAGACTCTCGCATACACAAACTTACAGACTCGCGACCCTCGCTAACCGCCTATACAGTTTCGTACACTCGCAATTCCTGCTGCTGTACTAACTCTATACTGAAAACCCTGACTGATCTTTGTCCGCAAGATCAGATTTCCCCTGGCTACAGCCCTGTAGTCAGTAACCCCTAGTTTGACATACTAGTATACTGTTCAGATTGTTTTACAAAAGAGAATAATAAGAAAAATACAAATTCAACCTTGAAATAAAAATAAATAAAACCCTAGAAGATTAAGTAAAGAGAGTCATCCCCTTTTAACTTGGATTAGGCTAGACTTGGCCGGCCACATTTCAAAGTGATGCACCCATAATTCATTTGTCCCTTCCTCTTTGCTTTTGCACTAAAAATGGCGGCCGATCTGAAAGTAAAAGCTAGGGTTTACTCCAGTCTTCCCAAATCAATTCGATTGCCTGATAAATTGCTCTCGTTGTTGATCTCTGAATGCTCGAACGTTGTTGCACTTGTTGTTCGATTGATTTGGCTCCAAGCAATTTTCGTTCTCTCGATTTGGGACTGTTGCGATCGAAAACACGCGTGCAAAATTGTGAGTTCTCCTGTATTTTCTCTTCGAATTTCTTTTTAATTGCTTGTGGTTTTCGATAAACATTTGCCTGTGATGATGTGGTTATTATATAGGATTTGAACGTCCTAAAAATTCTCTGATTTCATTAAAGATGGCTTGACTGATTTTGTGCTTTCCTCGATTGAGTTTTTTGATAACGTCGGCTTTAATGAATTTGGATGATTTGTGGGTTTCCACTTTTGGCTGTCCCTTGCGTGAATCACTCGAATGGCTTGATCAATGGAATTCAGATTTTCTGTGAATATCCTTGCGTGGATTATTTCTGATTGAAATTGCCTTGAATAAAAAAGGCTATTAACACCTCTGTCATTTCTGGATAAATTAGTTGCCACTTTTTCCTCTTTTGAAAATAAAACTCTCGTCTTTGAATTGTTATGGCAATTCAGAAAACAAATTAATCACTTGCCAATGTATGATTGATTTCTGCAATTCGTCTGTGGATATCTGGGATTAAAACTTGCCCATTTTACTTCAATTTAAAAACTGGAATGATTTCTTGTATTCACACCATGATTTCCGGAAACATTACGAACTGTTTAGAGAACTTCCCATATATGATTAAACTGATTTGAATCAGCCTTGAATAATTTGTGAATGCATAATCACTTGCCTTGATTTAAAAATAGGAAAGGGGTGATAAATTCTTGCCGAAAACATTGTTCAAAACAGGAACTTTTGAAAGAGACTTTAACCAAAAATTTGCTCGGGTTTATTCATTAAGTTTTTGGCTTTTCTGAATTGTTGTATCACCATGTAAGAATGAACAAAATGCTCCACCATGAATGCTTATGTATCTCGCATGCAGTTTTGACTTGTCCTTGCTTTGTTGCACATTCACCATGCAAAACTGCTTTGCCATGTTTGAGCCATTGAAAATGCTGTCTCACTTATGCAATTTGCCATGACTTTGTTCTTGAACAATTTTGCTTGTATAAGCAGACTGATCATGCATTTAACCATACTGCTTGAATACTAATGTTGTTTTGATACTTAACTTTATTATACATGCATGTAAATGCTGGCTTGTGATTTTTGATTATGCCTCGACCATGTTGAATTTGCTGAAATTCTTGTGAAAAGAAAATGCATCATTCTGCCTTGTTACACCGTTTTGAGCTACTTCGACAAAGCTGGCTTGACTGTAACCATTAGAGATGTTTTCTTATGACATATGATATGTCCAGTTCACCATATTTATGTTTGTTCGACACATGAACTTGCTGAGTTCCTTTGAGTTGTGTGACTTCAGACTGTGTGATCATTTTGTGATTGAGCTGCATTTGTATCTTTGATGTATTTACTTGTTTATACTTTGCATTACTCATATGAATTATGCTGATGCTATTTATTCATCATAACATACTTGCTGTAGCCCACCATGCTAGAAATGGCTATGTTGTGCTCGACACATTTGTTGGCATTATTCACTTGCTTTTGAAATGCTAAGACATGCTGTTGCACATGAACCTGAACTTGGTATGTTGGCTGTGTTGCACCATCCATGTACATGGCTCGACCATGAATTCTTTTTACTTTGACCACATTGTTTGTATCCATGACTTGTTTGTGGCATGAACATGTACATCATCCTGCAGTACCACTGTTTTGAACCATTTCTGCTGAAGCAATTTTCCGCTTGATTCATGGACTTGCTGATTTGACTTTTTGTATTTTTGGCTTCATGTTGACTTTGGCTCCATATGCACTGAGTCGAGCAGGTCCATGTGGCTACTCCTCAGTAGCTCGCTGATTGGCGAGGCAGTGCACACATGTATATTTATACACGTGTGTATATGCAGCCATCAGAAAAGATTTCCTGTCTCTGCATTGATATATATATGTTGTCTGCCTTGTGGTATTTACAGTGTATCACTGTGAATATCACAAGTTGTCTAGACACAGATTTATGGTTTTATAAATCAGTTCAAGTCATGAAAAATGATGAGAAACACACCAGAAATCTGAGGCAAATAAAATTTTAAAAATAAAATTTATATACACATGTATTCAGCTTAAATTCTATTGCAGTGTACTGTGTGTGTGTTCTTGTATATGACAGGTATGAAGACTGGACTGATGGTGAAGATAGAAGACTGAAGATACAAGACAGAAGATAAAAGACCGAAGATGATAGAGAAAAGTATATGTGTCAGTTTATGGGAGACATGTATGTCTGAAATGTATACAAAGTGAATGATGTAACAGTGTCAAAGTATGTATGAAATTTATATCAGTGATATGTACAAATAGTGGAGTGTACTGTTTGAAATGTTGAAATAACATATCATATTTAAATAAAATACTATTTGAATATTTAAATTCATGTACTGTAGTATTCTGTTTAAATATAAATATTATATACCTGTCTGTGATGTATATTAACAGTACGATATCAAACACATTTATAATATATATTTATTTGGTTGTTATCATCAAAGAAAAATCATATAATTGTGTATACAACACTGTTATATACAACAGTGGGAGCACCCCCCCTCTATCTACCTCCTCCACTCCAAAATTCTTCCTTTCCTCTTCATAAAGTTGCTACACCTTCTATCCTTACTTCTACCTCCTCTACACTTCTCTAAGCTCACCAATACTCTCTTCATTCACCACTAAAAGTCCGGACATCAGAGATTTAAAGTTTGAGCACCCTGCACGAGCTTGATTTCATCTCCATCGAGTATTGGAGCAAAGCTTGAGCACTTTGGATCTTTGGATTGCCGCATTCAAGCTTAGCAAAGTCACATTCTTCCGCATTTAAAGAATAAGCGAAGTGGAACTCACGGTGAGAAATTTTATCTCACTTTAAAAAGGGGTAGATAGATTTGTAGAATCATTGGAAATTTTTAATAAGTTAAAAATATGATTTTTAACTAGTACATGACATGAGATAATTTTTAGTAAGTTGAAAATATGAATTTTAACTAGTGTATGACATGAAATAAATTTTAGTTTGTTAAAAATGTGATTTTTAACTAATGTGTGTGATGTAGCTTACATGCATGAGATGTAAATAAAACCATATTAATGTCACGAAATTGTAACTTGAATGAAATGAATAAAATTAACTATGAAGTAATAAATTTATTAAGATCTTAGTAAGCGACTAACGATGTAAAAATATTATTTTAATCGTTATGTAAGTGGAATGCTAACCCGCGCCAAACTAGGATTGGCAAAATAAGTGAAGCAAATTTATTTGATTAAGTTGTTGGTGATTAAAAATATTTAATCATGTTTGTTGTTGTTCATTATTGCATAAATGCACACATATATATTCTTGCTAGTTCAACATTTGAACTAGTCAAAAATCATTTGCATTAGAAGTGTTGTATGAATATGTGACACTCACATGACGTGTGCCGTGGATGGACACTTGTGGTGCCTTAAATGGCATTGGATGTTGAGTATTCATTTATTTATGACTTTTGTGTATGCGTTGGATGCGAGTGATAGATTCTGGATTAATTAAACATCACCATAGAATAGAAAACAGATATTGCTACACTACATAAACATAGTTGGACATACCCGTATAAGCATGTAGCTACTTGATGCCTATATGATGTGAACCGTATTGTATTCATTTAGTTGATGCTATACGATGATGACAAATGACTGGAGGCCAGGTATACTGCATATTGATCAGATGTGAGCATAGGACATGATTGAGACTAAATTGAACCTATAAATAAATTTGCAAGATTTAATAATAACCCTACATAGATCAGGAGGTGACAAAAATATACATGTCACTCTTGCGTAGTTACGGTACATGGGAATTGGGGTAATTAAATTGCACACATCGCATAGGGGCGATGTGTAAGGCACAATGGTTGTTCACATGATTTTTATTTCCCACATGTGTATTGAGGCGAATTATTTTTACACATCTCTCAGTGTACACCTGTTGTATGATATACTATGATTTATTGGAGCCTTTTAGGCCATTTCTTATTTTTCGGAACTCTTCGTACAAAGGAGGTTATGACAAAATTTTCCAAAATTTAAAGGTGTTAGCCAAATATTTAGTCAAATAAATAGTTTGGAAGCCATTGAACAAATTATATTTTTATACGAAAATATAAATTAAATTATTTTCGACTCGTAATTTTGAACTAGTATACCGGAAGATCCGACCATCGGATTTTCTCAAACTTTGAACCATTTGGTCCGTTTTGAAAAGATCTTTCCAATGATAATAAATATGTTAAGATCCAACGGTTAGATCATTTGAAATGTTTAATTTAAAATTGAATAAAAACAACGCCCGTGCAGTCGATTGACCTGAAACGTCGTGCAACTAAATTGAGCTATTTTATATAGATAAAAATAGCGAAAAATCGATTTAAACTAAAATAGGCAATTTAGAACGTGAGTAAACCAATTATGATTGGTTTATAAAAATGAAAACGGTTAAGTATGATTTGGCATGAAAACTTATTAAATGGATTTTGGGTATATTGTGACTGAGTATTTAATTCAACGACCGAATTAAATTCTCGATTTAACCTTTTAAAATAAGGTAGTGAAATGAATTGTGAGGGCTAATAACTTAACCAAAATATGAATTGTTTTGATATGTGTGTGTGTGTGTGTATATATATATATATATATATGCGAGAATTATTTGAAAAGACCGAGTTAATTCTCATTTCAAATAATTAAACGACGACTAAAGGTCAAAGAGATGAAGATGGTGCAAGACCGACAATCTTCACATCGAGTGGATTACTACTGATGCCTTCGATATGGGTAGCTCTCTTTAAAAGGTTAGAGTGGTAGTTGTCCGGACATACTTGTTGATTGTCCGGAAATGCGTGGACCTCTCTCTTGTATTGGACACATGGGATAAGGAATAAGGTTCCTTCGGTTTCATTCAGACCCAGAACGGACATATGAATAAATTTCATGTTTGACATTGTACTGTGTGCTATGTTGTTGATTTCTGCTAAATATATATATCTGTTTGGTGGTGGAGAATTTGTTCTCTAGCTTAACACCCTTCTCTGAGACGTACGAGCTTAGAGGTTATATATTGGTGGAAATCAATGACATAGTATAGACTGACAGTGTGGCATGCTAAGATGCAAGTGATCAAGGCTTTTGTTGAAAAGCAATGTCTTGTGGTTGATGATCAAAGCATAACTTTAATTAGCATAACTTTCTGTATAGCGTTAATTCGCGAGCCTTACACAGAGTTAGAAACGGGATACAGTATGCAAGGAGTGCATACGTTTCTTTCTAGCTAGAAGTTGTGTCATGTTATGTAGTCCAGACGTTTTTACTTATGTCGATGATGGATTGCGAGACGCCTTGGAGATATAGCCAACTAAAAGGCTCGAGTGATAGGTCTGACAGGACCGGGAAATGTATTTTTCAGGAATAATCAATCCTCAAAAGTAAGAGAGGACCGAACTTGCAGGATCCAAGGGTTGTGCCCATAAGTGTGATCCTATATCATCCTGCTAGAGGTGATCCGAATTCGGCAAGGAGACCACCCTGGTCTTGACTCATGAAGGAAATGCAATTTATGATACGATATTATGCAGTTTTAATTGTAAACCTAAATTGCGACATAGTAGGATGGGGTACTATGCCGTCTATGATTGATACATTTATGTTAAAATTGTTTTTGAAACATCTAGATACTAATGATAATATCAAATGATTTACTTTATTTTATGCACTGGCAATCCAATGGAGTGAACCCGTTCCATGACATACAGCGTGGTCCAGTTATTTCCCTTATTTTTAATCAAGCTAAGTAACTATAGGATTTCTCATATCCATCCCATGACTGACTCGTAGTTTGTTTTTTCCTTGCAAACTCGGGTGCTCGTATTTTACATGGGCAGCCAAGTGAAAAGGTGACGGGCTTTCTTTTGGATAAGCACTGTCGCATTAAGTTTGGATGAAGATGAAGTCTTATCTTTTATCACTCCTTTTGGACTCTTAAGCACTATCTTATGCATGTTTATATTTGATTTCGCTGTAGACTTATTTTCTACTTGACGAAACTAGTTATGTATTAAGTAGGATCACGTATTAGTGTAACTCTGCTGATGATTATGACGTTGATGATTTCCGCTGTTATGTTGTGATGTAAATTATTCTCTGATTTTATGTATTATGCTATGTACTGTAATCTGCCGATGTGATTAATGTGTAATATTCCAAAGACAGGCCTTGAAACCGTGAAGCAAGGATTCGGTTCGTGTCAGGTTATGGGCGGTCGTCTCATTGTCCATAACTTTTAATGGAGTGGAATTTAATTCGAGACCACTTCCACTAGATCAGAATGATGGTTTTCCTTTCCATATGGTAGTTATACAGTGAAATCGGACAAGTCGTTTAGAAGATATAGCCGTTTGAAGGATTTTTAGGACATAAATAGCCCATTTCCATCCATTTGGGCCTATTTTCAAGTAGACCCAGTTTGAATTTCAAGATTAGGGGGATAAAAGGCAGGAATGAGTTACTGTAACTTATTTCCGTCATCTCATTTCTTTCTCCTTCTTTCCCAGAAATTCTACCTCATTAAAACTAAATTTTCTTCATCTGAAATCTAAATTCTCCATAAAACTTGAATTAAAACATAAATATTTTTAGATCCATGCTAGAGAAGCATATATGTAACAACTAGGAGGGGAGAGCTATTCAGATTTAGTAATTCTATTCAGATCTGAAATTTCATAGTCACAAGTGAGTGATATTAATCTTATTTACAAAACTCTAAACTTCCTAATCTCAAAATAATTCTAAAAATGTTAATTATGTTAGGAAACTCATAACTTTAAATTAAAACTGTCAATTTAAATCCTTCGGAATTAGATTACTACATTCTCCTATGGAATTACTTGTAGAACAGTGCAAATCTATGATTTTTATATTTAACCTAGACTCTATGAAATAATTATAGTAATCGGTTATCTTGGATGATTTTTATGCTTGGTTTGTTGTAACAGCCCGAATTTTACATATCAGAGTATCGTAAAATATTTTTATTTCATTCCCTGAGGGTTGGGTCATTCTCATCTTTTGGTATATTGCTTATGGAGATGTGTGACACGTCCATAATTTTTACCAATTCTGATTGTGACCATTTTGCCCCTGTCAGTCTTGTACAGGGAATAACTTTTGACTCAGGTCGAATTACAGGGTGAGACCTGTGTCATTGGAAAGGAATTGATGGTTGCCTTTCCATAGAGTGGTTATATTAAAGATTTGGCTCAGCGGTTTGGGAGGAATGGATATTTAAGGTTTTTCAGTTGGCTGTTCAGGTTTGGAGAGCCACAATGGGTTGATTTGGGAAGGCCCATTAGTGGGCTGATGGAAGGGTATAAACATGGGGTAAGAGATATGGGAAATGATTTTAGTTTTCCATTCTCTCATTTGGTGCCTTGTGCTCCTCCTTTCTCTAACACCTTTCCACCATTAAAAATCAAAATCCAAGGAGGGAAATCATAGATCTACACCATTGGAGGCCAGATCTACATCAATTGAGGCAAGGATTCATCAGATCAAGAGGTTTGGTGCGAGGTGCTTGTTGTTCAGATTCTTATTTCATCAATTTTAGCTTGTTTTGGCAAATCGGTGAGTGATTTACATCTCTCGCATGAATGCAATGAAGGGTATGAGTGCTTGTGCATGTTTCTCATCAAATTCAAGTGTTTTTCCATAGATCTATGCCATATCAAGTTCATTTTCATAGAGATCACCCTATAACCTGATCTAGCAAGTTTAGATAAGTAATTTCTATAACATTTCATATGAATGTGCAAGTTAGATCCATGGTTTTGCTCATATGTACATTTATGGTGATTTTGGTGAATTTTACATGTTTGTTGATGGAATTGTCATATTAGTGTTATTCTTGATTTCATATCATTCTTGTGATCATATTGGATGTACTGGATGAGCTGGTTTCGTTGAACGAATCATTTTGGCGAAGTTTTGGTCGAAATTGGAGTTGCATTGGAGAATGCAGGTTTTGGGTCGAACATGGAGGATCAGACATGGTGGATTGAACATGCAGGGTCGGTCAAACGTTTAAATGCATGGCTTGGAGAACAAGTCATGGTTAGGTTCAATCGAGCAGAAGGGTCGGTCGAGCAGAGGGTTCGGTCGAGCTGAAGGCTTGTTCGGTCATTCATGGTGGGTCGAGCAGGTGTTTGTTCGAACAGGTTGGGTCAAACAGGTTGGGTCGGCCGAGCGGAGTGGTCTGGTCGATCATGTTGGGTCGAGAAGAGCCTGGGTCTGACATGATTGGGGTCGGTCGTACCAAGGTGGGTCGGTCGAACAGGGTTATATTCTGAAAATTTATATTTTTGGGTACGACCAAGGTGGTGTAACCTGGCTCGACGATGGTGTGACTTTGAAGTAAATTCAAGTTGGAAGGTTCAAAGTGTTGAAAGGAGTTCGTTGATCGGTGTAGAACAGCGAACGAGGTGACAACTCAAAGGTCGTGAGTTGGTGGATAATGGTTGCTCGAGAAGGTTGCTTGGGCTATGAAAAGTCATCAAGTTGGATGTCTAGAGATGAGAAAGCTGAGAGATTATCGTTGTTGTAAGTTCTAGTAGGCTCGAAGCAGGGTACGATGGGGCACCCAAAAGACCGATTGTAGGTCGAGTACCCTGGGTATCGTTGAAAGGCCTAGTTGTCAAGGTTGGACATACATACGTATCACTAAAAGGCATATGGAGTTTATGCTAGAACTGGGGTTACCATTAGCCGTTGACATATGGCATGGTTGGCCGTCATATGATCAACGATGGTTTCAAAGTAGGATTGACGATGATAGCCGGAGTCAGTCATGGATGATTGGATGTTCTGTTTGTACTGTCTCATATAGATTGTCTAACGTCGAAGGAGATGTTACTTGGGTGCTTGTCTGATATTGGTTTAGGCCTCTAGGACTTGTGCTTGAGGGATGTTGAATCCGATTAGGACTGTCTACATGAGATATACATATATATATAATTTGGATGTTATGAGTGCTTACCATGATTGAATGGGTGTTCTGGTTTCCATGATGAATGGTTGAATTGTTTATCGTAAAGGCTATCACTGTCCGATGTAGGGAAGAAGGGAGTTGAGTTCTTATCTAGTGTTTGGGAGATTGGTTTGTTAATCTACCTATTCTCATATACTTTATTGTTGAAGTTTATTAGCTGTTTCATCACTCACAAAGACTATTGTCTGACTCAAGGTTTTATGTCTCCTCTTATTACCTTGGATTGTTCATCCGGTTGTGGATGGGCAGACTAAGTAGCAGGTTACAAGTGATTAGTGAGGACGATACTGCAGTGCGGAGGCAAGCAGGAGGCTGACATACTAGTTTTATTACTATCTAGTATTTCTGTTTCCGTTGTTTGAGTGCTCTATGAGAGTTGTAGTGAGGCCTTATGTACAAACTTTAAAATAGGTTGGATAACCTTTCAGGATGTTGAGAAAGTTTCAAAAGTTTGCTATATAATGCTTCATTACTATTACCTGTTGTATATGTTCTATTATATTTTATCCTTGCACTATGAGTTCTACGATAGGTCCCGATGTTTTTTACCTACTCTGATGATCGTCCATAGCTGCCTGGCACACTTTTCAGCGCATTATTCCTCTTGTTTAGTGCAGGGGTTATTGGCGGTCATCATATTTGTTATCAGAACTCTGGTCAACGATTTGGCCAAAGTTTGAAGATGTAATCACGTATGAGAGACATGCTTGTAGATTTCAGTTGGATGCTTACTATATATTAGCATATATAGTAGTAGCAGTTGTATCTCTTTAGCAGTTTTTCTTGGAAGTGGCTAATTATTCTAAATTGTAGATTTAAAATGAGTAGATGACCATCAAGACACGCTGCTAGGGAAGCTAATACTGGAGAGGGAAATGGTGGTGAACCAAACTACCCAGCCATGTTCGAGGCCAAATCGGCGATCATGAATAGGGTTCCCGCTCCAGTAGCGTCTACGGTTGATGTTGGAGTTCCAGTGCCTAGAGCTGTAGAATTTGTAAAGCTATGCAAAGAATTTTCTTTATTAGGAGGGAAACAATTCAAGGGCACTGAACCAGTTGAAGAAGTCCAAAGGTGGATGGATACTTCCGTTCGGATCTTCAGGGACTTGGGCATTGATGATGCAACAAAAAGGAAACTTGCATCAAGGCAGTTAGAGGGCATAACAATGGACTGGTGGAACTCTGTCACACTTAAGACCCCTAAAGAGGGTATTTCATGGGAGCTGTTCCAAGCTAAGTTTGAAGCGAAGTTTATCTCCACCGTGCAAAAGTCTATTCTGTTTAAGAGATTTGGGAAGCTTAAGCATAATGGTCAGCCAGTTCTTGATTATATTTCTGAGTTCGAGGCTTTTTCGAAGTATGCTCGTTCACATGTGGATACTCGTTATCAAAAAAACGATAAGTTTGTCTTGGATTGGATGAATATCTTGGGAATCGGCTTGTGGATCACCTTGATGATAGCTTTGAGAAGATCGTCAAGATGTCTTTGAGGCATGAAATTCTGTTTCCTAAGAAGATGTCTATTGTTGCACCTAAGGAAGTACAGAAGCCACAGCAATGTGGTAATAATAAGAAGAGGAAGCAGTAATAACAGAAAGGGAAGAATGGCCAAAAGAAGCCAAAGAGTGAGGTGGTTTGCTTTAACTGCCAACAGAAGGGTCATTATTCGAATGAGTGCAAGAATCCCAAGGCTGAGAAGAAGTGCTTCAAGTATGGGAAGCCTGGGCAAGAGAAGAAAGACTATCTAGAATCAGCTAAGGGCAAGCAGGTTGTGAAGGCATATGCTTTGGAAGCTGTGCCAACTTCTTCAAGATCTCCTACTCCAGAGGAGAAGGAAAGGGTGTCGTGGTGCAAGGTACTCTCTCTGTTAATGATGTTTCGGTTCGTGTGCTTTTTGATACTGGAGCATTGCATTCATTCATTTGCAATGAACTTGTCTGCCGTTTGGGTTTGGAACCCGAGATTTGTGATAGACCATTGATCGTGACTAATCCAGTTGGGGGTTCCTCCAATCTTTGCATGATTTGTCGTGGTCTAGCGTTGTTGAGTCATGGTTACCATTTTGTATGTGATTGCTTTATTCTTAACTTCGTCGGGTTTCAGATCATCATAGGCATAGCTCAAGAGGTATGCGGAAAGGGTGAATTGCGAGTAGCTAGAGGGGAGGGTCGGGGATGTGGAAGGGCGAAAGGTGTTGATTAAATGTAAGCGCGACGACGGGGTCTTCATAAGTTATCTATATTCGCTTGGATTTCCACAAGAAGACTTGTCATCAGGGCTAATCGCTAATGAGTATGAGGATTTCTTTGACGAGGTTAAATGGTTGCCGCCGCATCGTGAAATCGAGTTTAGGATCGATTTGGTCAAGGGTGCTAGACCAATCGTTATGCCTCTTAGGCGGATGGCGCCCAACAAGAGTTGGAGGTGAAAGTTTGTGACCTTATGGGGAAGGGATTCATTCGGAGGAGTGTATCTGAATGGGGTGAACTAGTCGTACTTGCAACCAAGGAAGATGACTCGTTAAGACTGTGTGTGGACTATCGTGAGTTGAACAAGGTGACTAATAAGAACAAGTATCCGCTGCTAAGGATAAATGACTTATTCGATCAGCTTCACGAGGCCAAAGTGTTTTCTCAGATGGATTTGGCAACGGGGTTTCACCAGTTGAGGGTTGCAAAGAATAGTGTGCCAAAGACTATTTTTAGGACACCATCCGGTTTCTTCGAGTGGTTGGTGATGCCATTCAGGTTGACTAACGCGCCAGCGTATTTTTTGGATCTTATGAATAAGGTTTTCAAAGATTATTTGAACAAGTTCGTGGATGATATTCTGGTTTACTCTCAGAATGAGGAAGAGCACAATAAGCACTTGAGAGTTGTATTGGAAATCTTGCGAAAGTATCAGCTGAGAGATAAATTTTCGAAGTGTCACTTTTGGAAGAGTGAAATGAGGTTCTTAGGCCATGTTGTTTCTAGAAATGGGATAGTAGTTGACCTCGCTAAAGTAGCAGCAATCCAGGACTGGGATAGGCCTAAGAATGCGACGGATGTTCGAAGTTTCCTTGGGTTTGTCGGTTATTACCGACAGTTTATCAAGGATATCTCCAAGGTAGCTGCACCATTGACGGGATTGACAAAGAAGAACTAAGTGTTCACATGGGATGCAAAGCATGAACAAGCGTTTGGAATCCTGAAAGAAAGACTAATGAGTTCTCCTGTGTTGATCATTCCAAGTGGGAATAAAGAGATGGTGGTATACACCGATGCATGTGGTACTGGACTCAGAGCAGTGCTGATGCAGAAGGATAAGGTTTTGGCCTACGCGAGTCGACAGCTGAAACCGCATGAGAGAAATTACCCAACTCATGATTTGGAGTTGGCAGCAATTGTGTTTGCTCTGAAGATGTGGAGACATTACCTGTTGGGAGTTCGATTTGAATTGTTTACAGATCACAAGTCGGTGAAGTATCTTTTCTCCTAAAAGGATTTGAATCTTCAGCAGCAACAATGGTTAAAGTTTCTGGCGTGATATGATTTTGGTATAGCCTGTACTCTGGGCAAAGGTAATGCAGTTGCAGATGCGTTGAGTCGAAGACACGCAAGTTTAGGAGTGATGTTTTCGGAATGGAAGAGCCTTGAGTATTTGGCAAGATTCGATTTAAAGCCAAGGTGTGAGTTGGAACCTGAAATGTTGGCAAGCTTATTGAAAAGACGTACTCTTGTCGAAAGGATTGGATAGAGCCAAAAGCGATATGCAAAGCTTGTCGAGTTTATCCAGAAGCTGGAAGTAGAGGATAAAGAGTTCGAGGTCGATCTGGAAGGTTCGCTTTGAAAACAAGGACGATCAGTTGTTCCTGATACTGATGGATTGAGAGATGAGGTTCTAAGAGAATGTCATCACTCAAAGTTGACGATTTATCCCGGTGGAAATAAGATGTATCAGGACATGAAGCGAGTCAACTACTACAAAAGAATAAAGCGAGATATTGGAAACTTTATTTCATGTGCATGAACTGTTAGTTGGTGAAAGCTGAACAGAAGAAGCCGAGTGGTTTGCTTCAGCCATTGGAAGTTCCTACATGGAAGTGGAAGTAAATATCGATGTATTTTATCAATGGACTACCTAGAACCAGGGCAGGGAATGAAGGGATTTGGGTCATCGTGGATCGCTTGATCAAAAGTGTGAGATTCATTCTAGTCAAATCGACTAGGACGATGTCGAAATTGGCTGAACTTTATGTGAAATGGATAGTCTGATTCCATGGTGTCCCAAAGAGTATAATGAGTGACCGAGATCCATTATCTATGAGTGGATTTTGGAAGAGTTTGCAAGAAGCTTTGGGAACCGAGTTGTGTTTAAGTACGACTTACCACCTCCAAACCGACGGTCAAACCGAGAGGGCCAACCGAGTTTTGGAAGATCTCGTAAGGGCTTGTGTGTTGGACTTCGGAGGATCATAGGAAGATAATCTAAATCTGGTTGAGTTTGCATATAAAAATAGCTACCAATCTAGCATTGGGATAGCACCGTACAAGGCGTTGTATGGAAGGCCGTGTAAATCTCCAGCATGTTGGTTAGAAACTAGAGATAAGTTGGCACTTGGGCTAGAGATGACTAGAGAGACCTCGGATTGTATTGAGATCATTCAACAACGAATAAAGGCGGCCCAAGATCGTCAGAAAAGTTATGCCGATAAACATCGAAAAGATTTGGAATTCGATGTTGGCGATATGGTTTTCGTGAAGATTTCGCAATTAAAGCATGTGGTTCGATTCGGAAGTAAAGGAAAGTTGGCTCCTAGGTTCGTTGGACCATTTCCGATAGTAGAGCGAATTGGAAAGCTCGCACATAGATTGGAGTTACCTGAGAAAATATCGAGTGTGCATAATGTGTTCCATGTGTCTTTTTTATGGAAGTTAGTGCATGATTCGAATATAGTGGTATCTACGGAGACTTAGAGGTAGAGACCGGAGTTGCGAGACCTCGTAAGCCACTTTGTGTTATGGGGAATGACACGAAACAACTTAAGAGGAAGACGGTTGAGCTAGTCAAGGTACAATGGAGTGAAGATGGCGACGATTGTACGTGAGATATGGAAGAGAGCATGAGAGTGACTCATCCGGAACTCTTCATCGGTAGGACCCTTTGATCATATCATCATTATGTCATTGTATCTTATTGTTGTTTGATAAAATTCCGCGTGCTAGGATAAGACTATGAATGCATGGCTTGATGGTTGCTAGTTTGGATGATAGAATTGGCTTTTCATGGATGATAGGCATGCAGAATTGTTGTTGTTGCTTATGTTTACTTGGAATTTCGGGGACAAAATTCTTAAGGGCGGAAGAATGTAACAACCCACATTTTACATATCGGAGGATCGTAAAATATATTTTTTCATTCCCTGAGGGTTATATTCTTAATTTTTTTTATCAATTTTGAGTGTGACCATTTTGTGCCTGTCAGTCTTGTACAGGGAATAACTTTTGACTCAGGTCGAATCAGAGGGTAAGACCTGTGCCATTGGAAAGGAATTGATAGTTGCCATTCCGTAGAGTGGTTACATTAAAGATTTGGCTAAGCGCTTTGGGAGAAATCCCTGTTTTAAGGTTTTTCAGATAGTTGTTTAGGTTTGGAAAGCCACAATGGGCTGATTTGGGAAGGCCCATTAGTGGGCTGATGGAAGTGTATAAATAGGTGGTAAGGGATATGGGAAATGGTTTTGGTATTCCATTCTCTCATTTGGTGCCTTGGGTTCCTCCTTCCTCTAACATCTTTTCACAATCAAAAATCAAAATCCAAGGAGGGAAATCATTGATCTATACTATTGGAGGCTAGATCTACATCAATTGAGGCAAGGATTCATCGGATCAAGAGATTTGGTGCGAGGTGCTTGTTGTCCGGATTCTTATTTCATCAATTTTAGCTTGTTTTGGCAAATCGGTGAGTGATTTACATCTCTCACACGAACGCAATGAAGTATATGAGTGTTTGTGCATGTTTCTCATCAAATACAAGTGTTTTTCCATAGATCTATGCCATATTAAGTTAATTTTCATAGAGATCACCCTATAATCTAACCTAGCAAGTTTAGATAAGTAATTTCTATAACATTTCATATGAATACACAAGTTAGATCCATGGTTTTGCTCATATGTACATTTATGGTGATTTTGGTGAATTTTACATGTTTGTTGATGGAATTGACATATTGGTGTTATTGTTGATTTCATATCATTCTTGTGATCATATTGGATGTATTGGATGAGCCGGTTTCATCGAACAAATCATTTTGGCGAAGTTTTAGTCGAAATTGGAGTTGCATTGGAGAATGTAGGTTTTGGGTCGAACATGGAGGATTGGACATGGTGGATCAAACATGGAGAATTAGTCGAATTTTTAAATGCATGGCTTTGAGAACAAGTCATGGTTAGGATCGGTCGAGCAGAGTGGTTGGTCGATCAGAGGGGTCGGTCGAGCTGATGGCCTGGTCGGTCATTCGTGGTGGGTCAAGGAGGTGGTTGTTTGAACAAGTTGGGTCAAACAGGTTGTGTCGGCCGAGCGAAGTGGTCTGGTTGGTCATGTTGGGTCAAGCAGAGCCTGGATGGGTCGCACATGATTGGGGTCGGTCGTACCAAGGTGGGTCGGTCGAACAGGGTTATATTCTGAAAATTTATATTTTTGGGTACGACCCGGGTTGGAAGAAAAGATGGTTTCAAAGCAAGAAAGGCGTAGGAGTTTATGTTAGCACTGGGGTTACCATTAGCCCTTAACATATGACAAGGTTGGCCGTCATACGATCAACGATGGTTTCAAAGCAGGATTGGCGTTGATAGCCAGAGTCAGTCATAGATGATTGGATGTTATGTTTTTACTTTCTCATATAGATTGTCTAACGTCGAAGGAGATGTTCCTTGGGTCTTGTCTGATATTGGTTTAGGCCTCTAGGTCTTGTGCTTGAGGGATGTTGAATCCGATTAGGATGGTCTACATGATATATATATATGTCACTACACCATATCAGCCAATTTGGCACACCATGATGCGGGCGTAAAATTGGGCTATAAGCCGTATCAAATTTGACAGTGCTCAAATATGTATCAAACTAAGTTTTGCGATCCGCACCACCCCAAACACCCTTAATCTGACCGTCCATCAACGAAGTCCCGGATTAATTCATTTGATGCAGCTTTGGACCGTATGAAATTCGTATCAAAATTTTCACCTGTACCTGTACATAGGCACGATCGAGTTTTGCCTTATCAAAACTTTTGGCCGAATAATCCCTCTTTTTATTTTGCAATGGCGACCACCGAATACCCAAATTAGGGTTTTGGTACTCGACCGACTTCCTTTGTCAATAATCGATCCACCGCAGTCCATGAGTTATCATCATCTCGCGATGCCTTCAGCTGACCGGCGAAGCCTCAGTCCACCGTTGTCCATCCTTCTTGTCGCCTCTGGAGGTGAGTACTAGATCACCGTTAAATTTAAATATGAATTGGGTTTAATTTGAATTCGAATTGGGTTTAAATTAGGTTTAATATGCTGCTATTGTGTTCAAATTGGGTATTATACCCAGTATTATAGTGCGGCAGTGTATTTGCAATCATTTACTTGTGTTGTATTTGTCTACCTTGAATTCAGCCAATTTTGATTGTGCTGCCCTGCTCATTTATGTGTATTATTGCACCATGTACACTGATCCTTATAACTGATTTGAAGTGCACGTGTATGATTTAATTTGAGAACTAAAGCATACTAGTTCTGTTGAGTGAGCTGTGTGTATCTGGTAATTGATATTGGGAAATTTGTGTGATTGAGTAGAAAAGCCGGTGATGGATGCATGAATGAAAATAGAATGGAATGTATAAGTTGAGATTTAGTCAATTTGTTTGGTGTGTCATGTGTGTGACACTGCGTGTGAGTAAAGGCATAAAACTGCTTTTCCATTTATGACTTGCTGCATTGAACCAAGTTGCTTTGTGCTCATGTAACAAATCATTTTTGTTAGTCAACTTACATGCAAAAATAGAAGCTGACTATTAATATAACATGTGTGTGCAGCATGCAACCTCCATCATTTGGATGAAGCTAATAAACATGGATGTGAGTTTGTTGATCTAAACTTCAGGTAATATCTCTTTTTTTCTATGAAAATTTGTGTTATGGTATAGATACATGAAAATTTATGTGCAAAAATACTTCGTTTGATATCTATAACCTTTGCGGCAAGATCAGTTCGGCCACAAGATTTTGCAAGTGCACGTTTTGTGCTGCAAACATGGCCTGAGTCCATTTTTGAGTGTCCATAACTCTTTCATGTCAAGTCGGAATTCATTAATTCTTTTAGCCTCAAAGTCATAACCAGAAGCGATTTTAGATCAGGTCAAAACTAGAGTATGAGTCGATGTTTGAAGATCTGAATAAGGCTGGTTAAGGGCGAATAGGGATGGTTAAGGGCGACCACTCATAGAACTTGCTAATGCAATGTTATATCTACATTGCAGCCAAGTGACAATTATAATAATGTGGACATAACCTCTATATTGCTCTTTAATTAGGCTATAACAACTGTCTTTAATCGAGACTCGGTCTCGATTGAACAAGTAAAAAATGTAGTAGACTTGCATTATTCAGCTACTAATGAAAATAGTAATGTGGACATATATCCTATCCTAAACTATGCGGTTTGCACTTTTTTACAGGTCTTTGTAGTGTACATGTTATATGCTATCCAAGCTAACTTATTACCAGGCCTTGGATAGAATAGTGTGTTGATCTTCCTGAAGGGTTCCTTCATGTCTTGGATAGAATGCAATGTTTTGGTGGATGTTCATCTTGAAGGAAGCATTGATTCAACAAGCTCACGACGTCGGTTTGGGTATTTATCACAGCTTATTGTAATGTAACATTATGTATCTTCTTTAGTGTAATGAAACAGCGTGTACTTATTTATTGTAATGTAATCAAATAGCATGTATCATTATATATTGTAATGTAATGAAATATTTCATACAAATGTTTCGTTTACTATTACAATTGTGAACTAGTGTATCCTGTGTTATATATGCTTTGTGTTACAAATAATATGTGCTGCAGTTTCTGCTTATATATATATATATATATATATATATATATATATATATATATATATATATAAGATACAGTTTTTAGCCATATTTACATACACTTTAGATATGGCTAATAGCCGTATGTTAATCCATTGAGATACAGGTTAAAGCCGTATCTAATAATTTAACACGCCACTTTTTAATATGGCTATTTACCGTGCCTAAATGCTTTAGATACGGCTATTTACCGTGCCTAAATGCTTTAGATACGGCTAAAAACACAGCCTAATCAGCATATATGGTGTAGTGTGTAATTTGGATGTTATGAGTGCTTACCATGATTGAATGGGTGTTCTGGTTTCCATGGACGAACGGTTTAACTATTTATCATAAAGGCTATCACTATCCAATGTGGGATTGACGGGAGTTGATTTCTTCTCTGGTGTTTGGTAGATTGGTTTGTTAATCTACCTATTCTCATATACTTTATTGTTGAAGTTTGTTAGCTGTTTTATCGCTCACTAAGACTGTTGTCTGACTCAAGGTTTTATGTATCCTCTTCTTACCATGGGCTGTTCATCCAGTTGTGGATGAGAAGACTAAGTAGCAGGTTATAGGTGATTAGTGTTGATACTGCTGCTGTGCGGAGGTGAGTAGGAGGCTGACGTGCCAGTTTTATTACTATCTAGTATTTTTGTTTTCGCTATTTGAGTGTTGTATGAGGGTTGTAGTGAGGCCTTATGTACAAACTTTAATACCAGTTGGATAACCTTTCAGGATGTTGAGAAAGTTTCAAAAGTTTGCTATATGATGCTTCATTACTATTACCTATTGTATATGTTCTATTATATTTTATCCTTGCGCTGTGAGTTCTACGACAGGTCCCGATGTTTTTTACCTATTTTGATGATCGTCCATAGCTGCCTGACACACTTTTTAGCGCATTATTCCTCTTGTTTAGTGCAGGGTTTATAGGTGGTCGTCACATTTGTTATGTTTGAATGTGTGGAAATGCCTATGAATGGCGACCTAGAACTAGGATTTTACAGGAAAGTCCATAAGCTAAAGTATCTTAAAATCACATTAAATTTGGAGAAGACGGTTTGCAAGATCTCTAGAGTTATGTAAGAAGTTTGGAGTCTTTTGGCGTTTAGACAACGGAGTTATGTCAAAAAAGATTCAAATCGGCCAAAACACATAAATGCCTAGAATTGGAAAAACTTTTTATGAGAGCCAGAGAATGTCCGCATGATACATTTCAAATTTCAAGTCGATTTGAACAAAAACAAAGGAGACATAATGGAAATGGTTTGGATTGGTATAGAGCTCCAGAGATGGATCGGTGTAAGGAAGTAGTTCGGATCGGTAGAAGGTTAGGGCTTCGGATTTGTTAAAGGGTGGAGATTCGAATCAGCAAGGCTTAGAGGACTTCGGATCAGCCAAGTATATAGGCCGAGTCTGACCGGTGTAACTACACCCACCTGAGTATGCCAAACCAGATTGGTGTCGCAACACCAATCCGGGATGGATCAGTTTGGTACCGATCCCAATTATAGGGATCTGTACCGATCCGAATAAGGAAGGGTTTGGGTCTTGTGATCCTGTGCAAGTGATGTACTTCTTTAGTGCGACTTCTCTGGTGGATGGTGATAGTTCATGGATATTTACTTTGCAGCGACATCGACATGAAGAATTTGTATTTTCGTAACTCAAAGGACCATCCAACTTAAAGAGTAAGATTCCAATAACGACTATTTGAACTCCTAAGATCATAGCAGTAGGCTATGAATCAAGGTGGGGAAGCTGTATGGAGGGGCGTAGGGGGTAGAGTTGGAAAACATACGTAGTTATCTAGGTAGTTCTCGAGCAAAAGACTTCAGATGAAATACGAGGATAGTCCCAGAATAGATCCACAGTTGAAATACATATGCAAAAGGGATAGCTAGTATGTATGTTCGGGTGAGTACTTAGAGAGTTCAGGCTTGATCATCTATTAAGTTTTCGACCTCATGTAGGTTGTAAGCCTGTTCGGAGGCTACCATTGGTTATCCAACTAGACTAAAGGTTGTTTATCCAAGTGGGAATTCGTGAATACCACTTATGATCATTCTCAACCAAACAGAGGTTGTCGGTCAGATAGACTGTTTTGGCTCAAATAGGGTACAGTTGCCATGGAACTAAACTTAATATATATCCAACGCATTGAGTGAGTTTAATTGAGGATGGATGATGTTTGCTATGTTTGTTTAGTCATTTATCACATTGAAGGATGTCACTGGATGTAGATAGCATTGACCCGGATATAGGCAGCATATATTCAGACATTTAGACATCATAGTGCTTCAATATAGAGTACACCTATAACATTGATTCTATTAGATAGTATATACTTCTATGTGCTAACTCTTTGAATGTAGGAACAAGTCATGTATGGTTTGCCATGTTGTGTATTCCATTTATTCATCGTACTTGAGATTTTATCTCTCACATCAGACTTTGTCTGACCTAGAGTTTTATGCTTTAGTTCTTATTACTCTAGATGCTCTCACATGAGCAAATTAGAGGCAGGTCGGGAATGAGCATGAGTAGCTGATTGGGAGATGAGCAGAAGGATATCTATATATTATTTACACGTACTCTATCTCATTTCAATGTTAACTATTGTGGGGATCAGTAGTATCTTTATCATTTTGCTTTAGAGACTATTTCTGTTTGATTTATTTTCTTTGTATAACTCTATGACATTGTGGTTTGCTGTTTCGGACCTATTACTCTGATTTTTAGGATTCAATTCGGCTATTTGCCTGTTTTATGTCAGTATGTTTTACTATTATATTTTATTCCATGCGTTGTGTGATATACGACAAGTTTTTTGTAGTTTTAATTATTTTCTACTTAGATGGTCACCTTACATTATCTGAACACTACAATAATGCACTTATAGGATTTTCAGTGTCGATGGTGTATGCTGGTCATTTCATTTGGTTTCAGAGCCTAAGTTGCATTGTTTAACCTATGGGATAAATTGACGGAGAGTGTGTATATGTATATACATAAGCTCATACTTGTAAAATATTTTGGTTTTCAAAACTATATAATATATATAACATAGTATAAGTGCACTATATAAGCACTAATCAGGTATTTCTTGTAAGAAGGTTAATCATCTTAATTGCTAATTGAAGGATGAGTTTCCAAACGAGAAATGCTGTAGGGAATCAGAATTCGGTGGCTGTTGAAGGAAATGGTTCGTGAGCTGTTAATCCCGAATTGAAAACTATGTTTATTATCTTCATGAGGAATATGCTGCAAATTATCAAGTAGCTACTCCTAATGCTACCGCTAGGAATGATTGTCGACCGCAGGCGTTAAGAGCTGATTTCGCTAGGCTCACTACGGACTTTGTCATCTTGAAGGTAAACCTTTTATGGGAGTGGAGCCGGCGTTAAAGGTCCAGAATTGGATCAACACTTATGAGCGAATTTTTACTGATCTAAGTCTAGAGGATGCAATGATAAAGAAATTGGCCTTTTGTCAACTTCAAGGGCGAGAGCTATGAATTGGTGGATGCGGTGAAGGCTGCTACACCGAAGAAGTAGCTCACTTGAAATAAGTTAAAAACTCATTTTGAAGAGAAGTTCATTCTATTTTCCCATAAGTCGGCTCTGTTTTGGAGTTTTTCAGAGTTGAGGAAGCGGGACATGACTATCTCCGAGTATATGGCTGAGGTTGAAACTTTATCAAAGTATAGGGTGTCTCTCATTGACACCGTATAAAAGTAGAATGAGAAGTTATTATTGGCTCAGATGATCGTTTGAGAGAGACAATTTTGAATCATGTTGAGGAGACCTTTGAGCTAGTGGTTGGGAAGGCACTCGTGCATGAGATCAGTTATCCCAAAACGAAGGTTGCAGTGGATGTTGCTTCTAAGGAAGAACCAAAACCCTAAGCGAACAAGGGGAGGCAAGAAGAAATGGAACAACAAAAGGACAGAGGAAGAAGGACTAGTCTGGGGTGACTTGCTTTAATTGCAGAGAGGAGGGCCATTATAATAATCAGTGTCCTTGTGGTGAACGGAAGTGTTATCTCTGTCATAAGACATAACATCTCAAGAAGGATTGCCTTAGAAGCCGCCATACAAGCTGTGAAATTGTATGTTATCAATGTTGTTCCCAATTCGTCAAATGCCCCTTCGGCAAAGGAAAAGGAAAAAAGTTTTGTTATTCAAGGTATGCTTTCCCATTTTCAATGTTCCTTTTCGCATTTTGTTTGATACTGGGGGTTTCCATTTCTTTATATCTAGAGACCTGGTAGATAGGTCAGTATTGAAAACCAAATTCATTGACCGACCTTTAGTAGTAACAAACCCCATTGGCGTCCCCACCAATCATAGTATGGTTTGTCAAAATCTTTTCTTATTCAGTCATGTATGCTCTTTTGTTTTTGATTGCTTTGTTTTGTAGTTTATGGGTTTTGGTATCATAATGGGGATGGACTAGCTGAGTAAGTACAATGTAATAGTGGATTACGAGAGGATGTGGATGACAATAGGGACAGATAACGAACATAGAGTAGTGGTAGGTTGTTTACTAGTTGAGGAGGTGATGGCCAGTTATCTACAGTCACTCGAGGTTCCATACGATGAGTTGTCTACAATACCAATCACTAGGGATATCTGAAGGTATTCATAGAACTGGTCGAACTTATACCATAAAGAGAGATCGAATTCCGTATTGACCTGATAAAGGATGCTAGACCGATCGTGATGCCTTTGAGAAGAAAGACACCTAAAGGGCAGAGAGAGGTTGAGATGCAGGTGAATGATTTTTTAGGGAAAGACTCCATTTGGAGGAGGATATTCGAATGGGGTGCACCAGTGTTGTTCGTGACGAAGGCAGATGGCTCCTTTATATTGTATGTTGACTACCGTAAGCTTGATAAGATGACGAGGAAGAATATGTATCTTCTTTGTTGTAGTGACAATTTTTTTATTAGCTTTATGGTACAAGGATGTTTTTTCAATTAGATCTTACTACTAGATTTCTCTAGCTTAGAGTGGCTGGAGCAAGTGTGCCGATATAGGCATTTCAAACATCATCCAGATTTTATGAGTGGTTGGTTATGCGATTCGACATAACCAATACACCTGCTTACTTTATGGATCTTTTGAATTGTGTTTTTTTAAGACCAGTTATATAAGTTTGTGTTTGTTGATGATATCTTGGTCCACTCTCGGTTGGAGGAGGAACATAAGGCACTTTTGAGGATTGGCCTTGAGATGTTGAAGGAACAACAACTGAAGACAAAGTTTTCCAAATTTCACTTCTGGAGGTGATAGGTTAGATTCTTGCTTTATGTTGTTTTGGAACAAAGTATAAATGTAGACCCTTCGAAGGTCGCAGCGGTAAAATATTGGACTACACCTAAGAGTGCTACAAATGTGAGGAGTTTCTTAGGATCGGAAGGATATTATCGAAAGTTCATCTAAGACTTCTCTAAGATAACAACACTATTGACCAACTTGACTAAGAAGAATTAGGATTTTACTTGGGATGTTAGATGTGAGCATGCATTTGTGAGCCTAAAGGAAAGGTTGACAAGTGCACCAATGTTGGTTATTACATGTGGGAACAAGGAGATGATGGTATATGTAAATGTTTATGGTACCAGATTGAGAGTGGTATTGATGCAGAAAGGTAAGGTTGTAGCTTATGCTAGCAGACAGTTAAAACCGCATGAAAAGAACTATCCTACCTTTGATTTAGAATTAGCAGCGATTGTATTTGCATTTTAAGATATAGATGCACTATATTCTAAGACAGAAGTTTGAGTTATTTACGGATCATAAGTAGTTAAAATACCTCTTTACACAAAGGAACCTTCACCAGTGGAAACGGCTAGAGATTTTAGCTTCCTATGACTTTGGAATAGCGAACACGCTAGGGGAGGGTAATGTAATCGTTGATGCTTTAAGTCGAAAACATACCAGTTTGGGAGCCATGTTCATAGAATGGAAGCAGTTGGAATATATAGCAAGTTGTGATTTATGACCAAGATGCAAGTTTGAGGTATAAATGCTGGAAAGTTGTAATGTAACACCTCATAATTTTAAAAAACACTATAACAATAAACTAACATATACTTAATTAGATATTAGGAACGAAGTACTATACCACTGCATTCATCTTGGAATTCTGCTTAAGGTGGACTCCGAGTTTGCGTAAAACAGTCATCGTATGAGAAAGTTATTAAGCTTAGAAGTTCTTATACGTATAAGAGAATATATAAATATATATACACACACACACACACATACAAACCAGGTTAGAATATTCAAATTTTAAACCAAGCAGTGAAGCGGGAGAAGTAGGAGGGGATCGACCCTTTGGGGGTTGACCTAAGACCCGATTGGGTCGACCCAGGGGTGGTGGGCCGACCAATGGGTCGACCCATGTTGGGGTGGGTCGACCCAATGTAGATCCGGGCGAATTCGTTTGGCTAAACGTGGACTGATTTGTTAGCATAGTTCGTTGGCTTTAGGCTATAAATAAGACCTCATTTCTATTGTTTTTACGCATTAAAAACAATGGAGACAACGAGATGCTGCCCCAGCTTAGATTGAATTAGCCTATTTCCATCAACAACAGCTTATACGCATTTAAGAATTTCTTCTACAACTTCAGCCTATTGTTCTCTATTCTTTAGATCCAGTCTCTGTGAGTTCATGTTATTTTTAGATATAAATGTTTAACAAGTAATACTGACATATTATAAATCTGTATCTAAACCCATGCCTGTTAAGAATCTGATTCATACTTAAACAGATCTGCCATTACATGTACATCTGATCTATTGTTCAATTCTTATATGCCTATTTTAGATATACTTATTTATGTTATCTTATGCCTATTTTTTTATTATTCTTATTTCTATTCTCTTCTCTCCCCTTTCCCTTTTTATTTTTGTAGTCAAGGCTACCTTCGAGTCTAGGCCTATTGCTGAAATATGTGAACGAACGAAATTGGGAACGGTTAAGAAAGATAAATTGAGGGCATATCTTGTATTGTAAATCATGATTGGGATTTGGGGGGCATAACCTATACTGTGATGTATGACTAAAATTTGGGACATGTCTTATATTGTTCATTATGGCTTAAGGGTTAGGGCACGTAAACCTGTAGGCTTAATTTATAGATTAGGCGGAACATGTAATGAAACCATAAACAACATGTGAAACCTGCTTAAATCTATGGGGGTTATATGAACCCGTTGACATGTAATACTTAACCTGTTTATTTCTGTGGGGGTTATATGAACCTGTTAAATTGTGGGGGGTTAAGTAAACTTGTTTAAATCAGTGGGGGTTAAGTAAATCTGTTAAATATGTGGGGGGTTATACGAACCCGATAAACTTAACCTGTCTTATTTCTGTTGGGGTTAGGCGGGCTTGTTAATCTGTTAGGCATAACCTGTCAAAATCCTAGTAGTTGGGGATACAAGCTGAGACGACCCCAAACCCCGTACTGACGGCGGCTAGGGTAATCCTTGGAATATAACACAGAAACAGATAATAGCAGAACAAAATTAAATAAATACACCAGATAATGAACAATAGAATATACTGGATAAAAGTAATCATCAGAGTTACGCAGTATATAGGATCTTACTTAGTACAATTACAGTTCAGCTATACATAAATGTCTACAGCGGAAAACAAACAAAATATGTACAATCGGAGCTGAACAGCATAAAAAGAGATAAATGATAGAATCCATCTTCAGCTCCAGCTATCCAGAGAAAGCCAGCTAAACCTGAATACAAGGCTGCCCGTGTAGAAAAAGGGGCACCCGAGTTTGAAAGTGAAACAAACTATGAGTCAGTCATGGGACTGGTATGAGAAATCTACTCAACACATTTAATATATGGCTAATCACAGGACCACGCCACTTTCGTGGAATGGGTTTACTCCATCGGATTGCCAGTGCTTTAAAACAAATCTTTCTTTTAAACATCGCAATGCTTTTCATAAAAATGAAGCCATTATAAGACTCAGTTCCCATCACACAATTCAACGCAAACCAGAGGATAGAGTTTTTACCTTATAACGGCCAAAATATGCTTGATACGAATAAAACAAAGGCATTTGATATTATTGCTAGTGTTTATATGTTTTGAAAACAATTTCAAATCATAACTATCAATTATAGACGGCATGGGTACCATATATATATATATATATATATATATATATACACACACACAATCAAAACCGCACAGTCACGTATTTGGGAATTGGATTTCCGTCCTGAACCAAAGCAAAAGATAGTCCTTACCGAATTCGAGACTGTCTAGCCCGAGTCTCAGGTACAGCCACAACCGTACCTTGGATCGTCAGGGCCGGTCCACACGAAGTGGATTATAATGCCTGAATAATGCGTTTCTCCGCCCTTTGGGGCGTAAATGAGCCAACGAATGACTCCATCGGACCCGGATCGTCCGATCAAACCGAGGTGCCTCGCAACAGCAACAACCACACAGGTGAAAAGTATATAAATGTCAGGGCTGGTAGGTCACTGACACCACCCTAGCTAGAAAGAAAACGCACGTCCCCCCTGAGGTCCTGCTCGCGTTTCTGGTTCATACCGGGGTGTGAGGCTCGCGATTTCACATTATACACAAAGCTACGCCACACAGGCGGTGCTTTGATCATCACCATAAGACTTTGCTTTTCAACAGAAGCCCTGATCATTTGCCACTTAGGCATGTCACACTAGCAATTCATGCCATGCGACTGATGTCCATCGATATACAACCTCTGAGCTCTTGCGTTTCAGAGAAGGGCGTTAAGCAAAAGAATAAATTCTCCGCCGCCAAACAGATGTATATTTAATAGAGATCAATCAACACAGAATAAAATCCAATGTCAGACACACAGTCCATTTACAAGTCCGTTCTCGGTCTGAACGAAACCGGAGGCACTATATACCTCGCAAACCCATCGATCACCACGTACCTCTGGATGATCACCACTCATTATCCATATTTCGGGATGCCTCCCAATCAGGACCTCGGTTACCATCCAAACGAGGTGAAGATCTCCGGTCTTCGACCATCGTTTTCATCTTCGATTTATTATCGTCGATTGAGTTATTCAGAATGGAAAAAAACCTGGTCTTTCTGAGCAACTCGCGTATATGATAAACAAGTGCAACACTAACATATACACGCATCATTTCAATTCATTAGTCACTAACCGTCAATCAGTAAGAGAACGATTTCCCAAATATTAACCCCGAAGGCCGAAACCAACATCAGATCAACACCCAGGAAACCATTCGACTTAGCCAACCTTCAGTTAATTTCTAAATCATAACCATATTGTTTATAATATTTTATAACGATTTATCGCTATTTTTATTTATTTTAAAATAGCCAATTTATTCAAAACGATACTTCGGGCCATAACGCGGCCGTGGCGCTGTTTTTCTTCAGATTTGATTTACACATATCTGAAAATCTAACCGTTGGATCTTTACAAAATTTACATCATTAGAAAGATCCTTTCAAAACGAATCCAACGGTTCCAGTTTCGGGAAAATCCGACGGTCGGATCTCCCGGTACAATCGTTTGAAGTTTCGATTTCAAAATTCGAACTGCGGCGTCGTTATTCGATTAAATATAATTATATATATATATAATCGATTCGGACGTTGTTTTTCTTCAGATTTGAATTAAACATTCCAGACAATCCAACCGTTGGATTTTTACAAAGTTGGTGCCGTTGGAAAGATTTTTCCAAAGCGGGCCCAACGGTTGCGATTTCAGGAAAATCCGATGGTCGGATCTCCCGGTATAATCGTTTGAAATCACGATCTCAAAATACGAACTGCACGGCCACGTTTCATTTTAATTTTATTTATATTTATATAATTATATAAATATAGTTCATTCAAAAATCCCTATATTGTTTCCACTTCTAATATTTCACTAACGCCTTTAAATTTTGGAAAATTTCGCCATAACCTCCTTTGTACGGGAGGGGCTGGGAAAATTCCCAAATAGCCACACGGGCGTCTCATGTCAAAAAGAAAAAGAAAAAGCCAAGCGGCTAGCCAACAGGCTCATAAAATCATTACCCAAACAAAACAGTAAATGTGTACCTATTTGTCGGGCACAAAAATTTTATTCCTCTTCTCTAGCCCCTTTGCTATAACCTGTTCAAATAAATATGCATGTACATATATACAGTTCTTATCACTTATCATTTTCCATTCAACTTCATATTTGATTCCATTTGGTTTAAAAGCACCATTCATTCTAATGTTGCATGCATAGGCAAAGTCATATCATTAGCTAATTAATGAATATTTCAACTCATGCATATTTATTTGAACGAGTGGCTATTTTTAACACTTCACATTTCAACAATTCAGGTATATAATTAGAACGTGATTTTTATTATAAAACAATTTATTTCAAAATGTGAATACCATTCAACACATGAATTTCAATTCAACGAATGAATATCAATTCAACATATGAAGGTTTTCTATAGTTTCTATATATAGATAAAAATGTGATTTTTATATTTAAAACACGAATACCATTCAACACATGAATTTCTAATCAACGAATGAATATCGATTCAACACATGAATGTTTTCTATTCAACGAATAAATATAGTTTCAGCAAATGAAAATAATTCAAACACATGAATATTATTCAAAATTTCGGTAGCATAACGGCAGGGTAGTTAAAACCGGGACCGTCCCTAGTACGGCTCCTCGCTCTACCTTAAAACCTCGCGGTTTTTGACAATGGGATTCATGCATCTAGTTCGCACGCAGGCGGCATGTATATATTTATTTCATTTCCACAAACTAATCCTATGTGGTTTCAACCAAATATTTCTCAACCACAAACGGGTATTTTTCAACCACAATCAATCAATATCAACCACAAACAATCCCAAACAACCATTCGCTATCAATCAATTTTCACACCAATCACTACCAATAAATATCGTCCACGGTTTGTGGACGAGGGGCGTATATATATATATATATATTTATGTATAGAAATTCACTTCTATTTCAACACATATATAATTTTTACAACGCATATATAACTTATACATCGAACATACAACTTATACAACGCTTATACAAGAGGTGGACAACGCTTATATAACTCATACATCGACTATATAATTTATACATCGTTGTTTTCCATATTGTTTATAAATTATAAATCTCACATTGGGTTCCACTCCACCAAAAATAGCAGAAGGCTCAGAAAAATATGCGGTCTCTTCTAAAATGTAGAAGACGTCCTCACGGGTCCACTGTCTCTTGTTTCACTGAATTTCGACCACATAGCAAAAAGATATGATTTTTACAAAGTTTGCAACGCTTTATAGTGTCAAAACAGTTGGAATTTAACTCAGCCTTTACCTCTCAACGCTTTTTCAAAACTAGGGATCCACTTTTCGCACAAACCGGTGGACGATAGGAGGATCGGGTGGTGCAGCGTGGAGGAGGGAGGAGGTGCGCGCCTGCGCGTGGTGGTCTGGCCAGGTGCGATGGTCGGAGTTGGCCTGGGCGGCGCTGGGAAGTTCCGAACTTCCTGGAGGTGCTACGTTCGATTGGGGCGACGATGGAGGGTGGGGTTTGTTTTGATTTGAAGGGGAGGAGAGGGGCTCTCGAACGTGGGTGGTGGCGGCGGCTCTGGTGGCCTGTAGCGGCGGCGATGTGGCCTGGAAGGCTCGAACGAGGAGGACCGTCGGTCGCTGAAGAGAAAGGGGTTTTCCGTGGATTTTTATATTTTTAAAATAATGAATTAAAAAAATTATGATTGGCCAGGTTTTATAAAAAAAATTTAAATAGTGTTTTTACAAACGGACACCAATTCAAACCCAACGACTGTCGCCCCTAGCGTTTTATCCCCATTCCGAACACAATGGGTTATGTTTTGAAGGCCCATTTGACTGTTTCAGTCAGTTTCCATTCTATTTAAAATATATAATATTCAATATTCAATTTGAACATACATTTCAATTTGCCAGGGCCACAAATTGATTCGAAAAATTCCAAAAATATAAATCTGGCTATGTTTTGAGGATACGGTCCCAACAAAACTAGTTTTGTCGAATTCTGAGACCATTTGTAAAAAGGCCCATTTCGGGTCGATCCAATTTAACTGTAATTGGCCAAAACACGTTTTCCTTTGCCACGCTCACATACTAGCTTCAAAAATTATGAAATTTGAAACCTAGCAATAACTTCACATCCCGGATCCAACAAAAGCGGTTTCGTCGAATTTCGAGGTCTTTTGCAAAATGGCCAATTTCACGGGCTATATAAATTCCATAGCGACCTTTCTGAAAATTCATTCGGCCATAACCTTTTCTTTCCGCTATGAAAATTCGATTTTTCAGATTCGTTAGAAAGGTATTCACTAACAGATTTAAATATTTTTGGTTTCACTAAAATCCGTTTTGTTTTGCACCCGGTACAGTCCGACAAAGTTTGAATTCAATTTTTGAAACTACAGCGCCTTTTCAAGCCTTGTTTATAATTAGAATTAATTATATTCGTTTTCAATTGTCGTTTCAAACTCACTTTTCATTGCCATTATTTAAAATATTTATATTAAATATTTAAAATCCATTATTTCAGCCAATTTAAAATTTTTAAATTGGTTCAGATTTTCTGGGTCGTTACAATCTCCCCCACTTAAAACTTTTCGTCCCCGAAAAGGAACAAAGTCGAAAGTGGTTTGATAAATCTACAATCACACAACACAACAACCAATCCAATTGTTTTCAACCTTTCAAAAATATACTAATCAATTTCTATACTCTTTTTAAAATCATTCAGACTATTGAATTTAAAAGTGCACATCCATGGAAAGAAAATAACAACAGAGTAGAGAATTAAATGGTAATGCAAAGTAGGGTAAATGTACCTTGCACCAGAGTCAATCAGAGATATCCACTCGGCATCTAGGATAAGCTTTCTGAATGCTCTCCTCAGTTTCCCAAGTACAATCTCGCGGATCTCCACTCCATTGCACTTTGTCTAAGTGAACCTTCTTGTTCCTCAGCTCTTTGGTTTCTTTGCCGATAAACTTTAGCGGCTCTCTTCTCACAGCTAATTCTGGAGTAATTTCAATATCCTGCTGAGCTGCTTCTACGACGATCAAGTCTGGATCATGAACGTGCTTATGAAGTTGAGATATGTGAAATACATCATGAACTCCAGGCAACCAATCAGGCAATTTGACCCTATAAGCGAGAGTCCCGATCCGTTCCAGAATAGGAAACAGACCAATGAATTTGGGTGCCAACTTTCCAGTTTTACCGAACCAGATAACTCCTCTCTTCGGCGATACTTTCAAATATACATAGTCATCAACAGCAAAGGATATATCTCTTCTTCTTCTATCGGCATAGCTCTTTTGTCGGCTTTGAGCGGCGAGTAATCGCTTCTTAATAAAATCGACTTTGTCGGTGGCTTCTCAGATCATATCAGGGCCCAACACAAGTCTATTTCCAGGTTCGACCCAACAAGCAGGAGATCGGCATGGTCTACCATACAATGCTTCGAATGGCGACATTGTCAGACTCGCCTGGTAGCTGTTGTTATAAGAGAATTCAGCCAAATGCCGATGGTCTTCCCATGATCCACCGAAATCTATAACACAAGCCCGCAATTGATCTTCTAAAATACGATTCACCCTCTCAGTCTGACCGTCTGTCTGAGGGTGATAAGCGGTGCTTAAGTTCAACTTCGTTCCCAGCTCGACTTGAAACGCCTCCCAGAATTTGCTAGTGAATATTGTGTCTCTATCACTGACTATACTGAGCGGCACTCCATGTAGTCTAACTATTTCCTTGAAGTATATCTGCGCCAGACTCTGAGCAGTTCTGTTTGATCTGACAGGTATGAAATGGGCGGTCTTCGTGAAGCGATCTACGATCACCCAAATACTGTCATTCCCTTTTTTGGTTCTGGGCAGACCATCAATGAAGTCCATTGAAATATGCTCCCACTTCCAGCCAGGAACGTCTAGTGGTTGCAATAATCCAGCAAGCTTTTGTTGGTCGCTTTTGACTAGCTGGCAAGTAGGGCATCGGCTAACATATAAAGAAATGTCCCTCTTCATCGACTTCCACTAGAAAGTGCGTTTGATGTCGTTATACATTTTGGCTACTCCCGGATTGATACTAAGTTTTGACTTGTGGCATTCATTCAGTACTTCCTTTCGAAGCTCAGGAATGTTAGGGACACAGATTCGACCTTTCAGCCTTAGAAACCCCTCCTCGTCAACTTGGAAACTCGAGGGTTTGCCTTGTTGAATTATCTCTCTGATCTTTTGAATGAAGTGGTCATCCTTCTGAAGAGCAGATATTTTATCTATCAATGAAGTCGTGATGATAAAACTGGCGATCATTTCATTCTTTCGGCTCAACACATATGCCACGACATTGGCTTTCCCTCGAGTGTATATAATTTCAAAGTCATATGCTGCAAGAAACTCTAGCCAACGTTGCTGCCTCAGATTCAAGTCTTTCTGGGTGAACAGATACTTTAGCGACTGGTGATCTATAAACAGTTCGAATCTCTCACCCAGAAGATAGTGTCTCCAGATTTTCAAGGCGAATACTATAGCCAATAACTCAAGATCATGAGTTACATAGTTCTTCTCATGTGGCTTCAGCTGACGGCTAGCATAAGCAATCACTTGGCCTCTTTGCATTAACACTGCGCCAAGGCCTTCTCTAGAAGCATCAGTCCAGACTTTCAAATCTTGGTTGCATCGATGATGGTTAACACTGGAGCAGTCGTTAGTCTTAATTTTAGCTCTTCAAAAGCCTCCTCACTTTCCGGAGTCTATTTGAACTTTGAATGCTTCTTTGTAAGCTTCGTTAAGTGGCCAGATATCTTCGAAAAGTTTTTGACGAACTTCCGGTAATAGCTAGCCAGTCCGAGAAAACTGCGGACTTCAGTGGGGGTGCTAGGACGCTTCCAGTTTTGAATAGCTGTGATTTTACTTGAATCCACAGTGATTCCTTCTTTCGATACGACGTGGCCTAGAAATTTTACTTCATCTTGCCAGAATATACATTTGGAAAACTTTGCTTTCAATACGTTCCTTCTCATAATTTCTAGAACCTGTTCCAAATGCTTTTCATGTTCGGCCTTTGACTTAGAGAAGATTAGAATATCGCCAATAAAAACCAGCATAAATTTATTCAATACTCCTCTGAATACTCTGTTCATTAGATCGACGAAATAGGCTGGAGCGTTACATAAGCCGAACGGCATTACTAACCACTCGTAGAATAAGTCGGGACCTCTGAATGCTGTCATTGGAACACACTCTTCGGCAATTCGAAGTTGATGGAAACCTGTAGCTAGGTCCATCCTTGAGAATACTTGTGCGCCACTTAATCGATCCAACAAATCATCAATCCGCGGCAATGGATATTTATTCTTTATGGTCTGCTTGTTCAAATCACGATAATCCACACATAGACGTAGAGTACCGTCAGATTTTGGGACAAATACCACCGCTGCACCCCAATCAGAGAAACTAGGTCTGATCAGACCCTTCCATACTAGCTATCGTGTTTGATTGTCTAATTCCTCCTTCTCTTTCAAGGACATTCTTCGAATAACATGAACTACTGGCCTTGCATTAGGAACCAAAGCGATCTTGAAATCTATTTCTCTCTGCGGAGGTAAGCGAACAACTTCTTCGAACACATCCGCATAGTTCTTGACGACAGGAATATCTTTGATGAGGTCAGGAATATTCTCTACAAGTTCAGGGATATTTTCTATTTGGGCTGGAGAAACATTCAAAGCTGCCCAGAAGTCTTTTCTATTAGCATTCTGACCTTCACAGGGAATGGTTGTATAATCACCTGTTTTAATCCTCGCCTTTACGACTCTGTCGGCGCATTTAACTTCAGCTTCATATTTGGTCAACCAGTCTAACCCCAAGATAAGATCAAACTCTTTAAAATTCATGACGACTGCGATGGTAGGAAACCGACAACGAGAGAAGGAAACTGGCACTCCACAAACCCAACTGAGATCAATGGAACCCCCAACCGGATTCTGGACAGTCATTGGTTCCTTGAGCTTTTTCAAATTCAAATCTAGTTTCTTAGCTGCATCCTTGGCAATGAAACTTCGTGACGCGCCTGTTTCAAACAGTACTTTGACTGGAATGTTTTTGACAGTAAGCGTGCCTTCTAAAACATCGGCCCTTTCTTGACTTGCTGAGGGCACAAAAGTTTCTGCTACTTCATTCACCTGAGCTTCTTTGGTCGTTTTTAACAGCCGGCAATCTTGCTTTACATGACCAAACCGATGGCATTGATTGCATCTTTTACTTTCCCGGGGCTTCTTGCCAGATTTAAACCCATCCTTCTTTCGTTTCTTCGAGGATTTACACTTCCTGGTCAGATGCCCCTGTTTATTGTAGTTAGAGCATGTGGCAGTTGTTACGGGTTCCTTCTTAGATTTAGCCCTTTTTCTCTTGGCACTGGGCTTCTTACCGACCCAACACCTCGTACTGGCTTCGGGAATATCAGTTTCAGACTCCTCTTCGTCCCGCAACATTCCTTTCTTAAGGAGATCTTCATACTGATAAGCAATGTATATCATTTCAGAAAAAGGAAGCTTCACATTCCTCAGTACACTATTCTGATATTTCCTTTGCAGGCCATGAATAAATCTCAGATTTTTCCTCTTTGGATCTTGAATCAAATGAGGAGCAAAGTGAGCAAGTTCGTTGAATTTCTTATGATATTCTGGGATGGTCATATCACCTTGTATCAAATAAGAAAATTCATCACATAATCGCTCAGTTGCTTCAGGAGGAGTAAATCTTCCTAGGAAAATCTCTTTGAATCTATCCCAGGTGATATCACCTTCTGGATTATCTTTTATGATAGTTTCCCACCATATTAAAGCTTCTCCATTGAGCGCCCAAGATGCTACTAATCTTTTCTGGTCGTCTCTCAGCTGGAAATGCTCAAATATTCTTTCTGCAGAGCTCACCCAAGCTTGAGTTTGAATAATAGATTCATTGCCCGAGAATTATGCTCCACCCAGATTTCGATATCTCTTAAATAGAGCCTCTAGATCGGGTTCTGCATTTCCCCTGTTTTGACACTCATTTTTCTTGTACCTCTGCAAATAGCAGATCAAGTGTCAGGTCACAGAAAGGGTATTTTAAAACATAGAAACATATACTTCAAATGTAACTGTGTCTATCGAGGTGTAATTTCATTCTGCTTTACTCATACTAGGATATTACTGATCCTATATGTATAGAGTTACCCATCCTAGAACACTACTGGTTCTAATTCTGACGAGTTCGTTCAAATGTTATATTCTAGAACTAAGCTTAACCAAAGCTCTGATACCAAATGAGACGACCCCAAACCCCGTACTGACGGCGGCAAGGGTAATCCTTGGAATATAACACAGAAACAGATAATAGCAGAACAAAATTAAATAAATACACCAGATAATGAACAATAGAATATACTGGATAAAAGTAATCATCAGAGTTACATAGTATACAGGATCTTACTTAGTACAATTACAGTTCAGCTATACATAAATGTCTACAGCGGAAAACAAACAAAATATGTACAATAGGAGCAGAACAACATAAAAAGAGATAAATGATAGAATCCATCTTCAGCTCCAGCTATCCAGAGAAAGCCAGCTATACCTGAATACAAGGCTGCCCGTGTAGAAAAAGGGGCACCCGAGTTTGAAAGTGAAACAAACTACGAGTCAGTCATGGGACTGGTATGAGAAATCTAATCAACACATTTAATATATGGCTAATCACAGGACCACGCCACTTTCGTGGAACGGGTTTACTCCATCGGATTGCCAGTGCTTTAAAACAAATCTTTCTTTTAAACATCGCAATGCTTTTTATAAAAATGAAGCCATTATAAGACTCAGTTCCCTTCACACAATGCAACGCAAACCGGAGGATAGAGTTTTTACCTTATAACGGCCAAAATATGCTTGATACGAATAAAACAAAGGCATTTGATATTATTGCTAGTGTTTATATGTTTTGAAAACAATTTCAAATCATAACTATCAATCATAGACGGCATGGGTACCATATATATATATATATATATATATACACACACACACAATCAAAACCGCACAGTCACGTATTTGGGAATTGGATTTCCGTCCTGAACCAAAGCAAAAGATAGTCCTTACCGAATTCGAGACTGTCTAGCCCGAGTCTCAGGTACAGCCGCAACCGTACCTTGGATCGTCAGGGCCGGTCCACACGAAGTGGATTATAATGCCTGAACAATGCGTTTCTCCGCCCTTTGGGGCGTAAATGAGCCAATGAATGACTCCATCGGACCCGGATCGTCCGATCAAACCGAGGCGCCTCGCAACAGCAACAACCACACAGGTGAAAAGTATATAAATGTCAGGGCTGGTAGGTCACTGACACCACCCTAGCTAGAAAGAAAACGCACGTCCCCCCTGAGGTCCTGCTCCCGTTTCTGGTTCATACCGGGTGTGAGGCTCGCGATTTCACGTTATACACAAAGCTACACCACAAAGGCGGTGCTTGGATCATCACCACAAAACTTTGCTTTTTCAACAGAAGCCCTGATCATTTGCCACTTAGGCATGTCACACTAGCAATTCATGCCATGCGACTGATGTCCATCGATATAAAACCTCTGAGCTCTTGCGTTTCAGAGAAGGGCGTTAAGCAAAAGAATAAATTCTCCGCCACCAAACAGATGTATATTTAATAGAGATCAATCAACATAGAATAAAATCCAATGTCAGACACACAGTCCATTTACAAGTCCGTTCTCGGTCTGAACGAAACCGGAGGCACTATATACCTCGCAAACCCATCGATCACCACGTACCTCTGGATGATCACCACTCATTATCCATATTTCGGGATGCCTCCCAATCAGGACCTCGGTTACCATCCAAACGAGGTGAAGATCTCCGGTCTTCGACCATCGTTTTCATCTTCGATTTATTATCGTCGATTGAGTTATTCAGAATGGAAAAAAACCTGGTCTTTCTGAGCAACTCGCGTATATGATAAACAAGTGCAACACTAACATATACACGCATCATTTCAATTCATTAGTCACTAACCGTCAATCAGTAAGAGAACGATTTCCCAAATATTAACCCCGAAGGCCGAAACCAACATCAGATCAACACCCAGGAAACCATTCGACTTAGCCAACCTTCAGTTAATTTCTAAATCATAACTATATTGTTTATAATATTTTAAAACGATTTATCGCTATTTTTATTTATTTTAAAATAGCCAATTTATTCAAAACGATACTTCGGGCCATAACGCGGCCGTGGCGCTGTTTTTCTTCAGATTTGATTTACACATATCTGAAAATCTAACCGTTGGATCTTTACAAAATTTACATCATTAGAAAGATCCTTTCAAAACGAATCCAACGGTTCCAGTTTCGGGAAAATCCGACGGTCGGATCTCCCGGTACAATCGTTTGAAGTTTCGATTTCAAAATTCGAACTGCGGCGTCGTTATTCGATTAAATATAATTATATATATATATATATATAAATATAATCGATTCTAGCACTGTTTTTCTTCAGATTTGAATTAAACATTCCAGACAATCCTACCGTTGGATTTTTACAAAGTTGGTGCCGTTGGAAAGATTTTTCCCAAGCGAACCCAACGGTTGCGATTTCAGGAAAATCCGATGGTCGGATATCCCGGTATAATCGTTTGAAATCACGGTTTCAAAATACGAACTGCACGGCCACGTTTCGTTTTAATTTTATTTATATTTATATAATTAAATAAATATAGTTCACTCAAAAATCCCTATATTGTTTCCACTTCTAATATTTCACTAATGCCTTTAAATTTTGGAAAATTTCGCCATAACCTCCTTTGTACGGGAGGGGCTGGGAAAATTCCCAAATAGCCACACGGGCGTCTCATGTCAAAAAGAAAAAGAAAAAGCCAAGCGGCTAGCCAACAGGCTCATAAAATCATCACCCAAACAAAACAGTAAATGTATACCTATTTGTCGGGCACAAAAATTTTATTCCTCTTCTCTAGCCCCTTTGCTATAACTTGTTCAAATAAATATGCATGTATAGATATACAGTTCTTATCACTTATCATTTTCCATTCAACTTCATATTTGATTCCATTTGGTTTAAAAGCACCATTCATTCTAATGTTGCATGCATAGGCAAAGTCATATCATTAGCTAATTAATCAATATTTCAACTCATGCATATTTATTTGAACGAGTGGCTATTTTTAACACTTCACATTTCAACAATTCAGGTAAATAATTAGAACGTGATTTTTATTATAAAACAATTTATTTCAAAATGTGAATACCATTCAACACATGAATTTCAATTCAACGAATGAATATCGATTCAACATACGAAGGTTTTCTATAGTTTCTATATATAGATAAAAATGTGATTTTTATATTTAAAACACGAATACCATTCAACACATGAATTTCTAATCAATGAATGAATATTGATTCAACACATGAAGGTTTTCTATTCAACGAATAAATATAGTTTCAGCAAATGAAAATAATTCAAACACATGAATATTATTCAAAATTTCGGCAGCATAACGGCAGGGTAGTCAAAACTGGGACCGTCCCTAGTACGGCTCCTCGCTCTACCTTAAAACCTCGCGGTTTTTGACAATGGGAATCATGCATCTAGTTCGCACGCAGGCGACATGTATATATTTATTTCATTTCCACAAACTAATCCTATGTGGTTTCAACCGAATATTTCTCAACCACAAACGGGTATTTTTCAACCACAATCAATCAATATCAACGACAAACAATCCCAAACAACCATTCGCTATCAATCAATTTTCACACCAATCACAACCAATAAATATCGTCGATGGCTTGTGGACGAGGTGCGTATATATATATATATATATATATATTTATATTTATATATAGCAATTCACTTCTATTTCAACATATATAATTTTTACAACGCATATATAACTTATACATCGAACATACAACTTATACAACGCTTATACAAGAAGTGTACAACGCTTATATAACTCATACATCGACTATATAATTTATACATCGTCGTTTTCCATATTGTTTATAAATTAGAAATCTCACATTAGGTTCCACCCCACCAAAAATAGCAGAAGGCTCAGAAAAATATGCGGTCTCTTCTAAAATGTAGAAGACGTCCTCACGGGTCCACTGTCTCTTGTTTCACTGAATTTCGACCACATAGCAAAAAGATATGATTTTTACAAAGTTTGCAACACTTTATAGTGTCAAAACAGTTGGAATTTAACTCAGCCGTTACCTCTCAACGCTTGTTCAAAACTAGGGATCCACTTTTCGCACAAACCGGTGGACGATAGGAGGATCGGGTGGTGCAGCGTGGAGGAGGGAGGAGGCGCGCGCCTGTGCATGGTGGTCCGGCCAGATGCGATGGTCGGAGTTGGCCTGGGCGGCGCTGGGAAGTTCCGAACTTCCTGGAGGTGCTGCGTTCGATTGGGGCGACGATGGAGGGTGGGGTTTGTTTTGATTTGAAGGGGAGGAGAGGGGCTCTCGAACGTGGGTGGCGGCGGCGGCTCTGGTGGCCTGTAGCGGAGGCGATGTGGCCTGGAAGGCTCGAATGACGAGGACCGTCGGTCGCTGAAGAGAAAGGGGTTTTCCATGGATTTTTATATTTTTAAAATAATGAATTAAAAAAATTCTGATTGGCCAGGTTTTATAAAAAAAATTTAAATAGTGTTTTTACAAACGGACACCAATTCAAACCCAACGACTGTCGCCCCTAGCGTTTTATCCCCATTCCGAACACAATGGGTTATGTTTTGAAGGCCCATTTGACTGTTTCAGTCAGTTTCCATTCTATTTAAAATATATAATATTCAATATTCAATTTGAACATACATTTCAATTTGCCAGGGCCACAAATTGATTCGAAAAATTCCAAAAATATAAATCTGGCTATGTTTTGATGATACGGTCCCAACAAAACTAGTTTCGTCGAATTCTGAGACCATTTGTAAAAAGGCCCATTTCGGGTCGATCCAATTTAACTGTAATTTGCCAAAACACGTTTTCCTTTGCCACGCTCACATACTAGCTTCAAAAATTATGAAAATTGAAACCTAGCAATAACTTCACATCCCGGATCCAACAAAAGTGGTTTCATCGAATTCCGAGGTCGTTTGCAAAATGGCCAATTTCACGGGCTATATAAATTCCATAGCGACCTTTCTGAAAATTCATTCGGCCATAACTTTTGCTTTCCGCTATGAAAATTCGATTTTTCAGATTCGTTAGAAAGGTATTCACTAACAAATTTAAATAATTTTTGTTTCACTAAAATCTGTTTTGTTTTGCACCCGGTACAGTCCGACAAAGTTTGAATTCAATTTTTGAAACTGCAGCGCCTTTTCAAGCCTTGTTTATAATTTGAATTAATTATATTTGTTTTCAATTGTCGATTCAAACTCACTTTCATTGCCATTGTTTAAAATATTTATTTTAAATATTTAAAATCCATTATTTCAGCCAATTTAAAATTTTTAAATTGGTTCAGATTTTCTGGGTCGTTACACAAGCCTAGGGGTGGCTTGTGTCATCTGTTGCGTGGGACCTATATCACTCAGTAATCCATTCTGGTATCAAAAGAGGGACCCCGCACTAGGTAGGGGTCTGGGAACGCTTACTGAGCTGATTATAAGAGGTCCATATGGGTGGAGGTGTTCTAATGGCGCGTTCCAATGGAGTCATGTGCGTGCATGAGTCCGAATGGCTTGGGAAAATAAGCCACTATAACATCGATAAATAGGTCTGTGTCCTTCTGGGGATTGCCACTTTAGGAAGTGATACATCCTACTATGGGGCCGACACGGGGTATTTACGGGATAGGGAGTCGATCGATTGGGGGTATTAATTAGGGTACATCTAGTCCTGCCTGTGTAGGTGCCCGTAGTTTCATGTTGAGGTAACACCCGTTCACTACAAGAAAAAGACCTTTTTACAACGTTTAAAAAACGCTATGAAAGGATACGATGGCGTTTTTATAAACGCTGTATATCTACATGTTGTAATATGTCAGGTGTCTATAATAGCAAACAAATAATCGCTATAGAAAACATGCTATAAATGATGTTGCTCATAGCTTTTCAGAATTACTATTAAATGGATTATTTGCAACATGTAAATTCCTACCTATAGCGTTTGTTGCTTGATATAAAACTTTTACGTAGAGTTGTGGCTTATGCTGCTATTATTTATGACGTCATATAATTGCTTTTTATAGCAACTATAAACACTATAGATAAACAATGCTTGATTATTATAGCAACCATAGAAGCTATAAAAATTCCATAGCCGGATTATTATAGCAACTATAAACACTGTAGAAACACAACAGAAAGTTTAATTTAGTATTTTATAGCATTATTTACTTGCCATGAAAGCTGTTTAATCATTGTACAATATTTTTATTGCACTAGCATCATGCTATGTATTGATAACCATTATTAAAAGTACTTCATGCACAATATTAAGCATATAAATATTTCTAATCAAAAGTATGCCATACAAAGTTCTAAGCATATAAACATTTATGATCGAAAGTAATAATTCTTACAATCATTGCTAACAAAACAACATATACTAAATTGAACAATCCATACAACCGTAGCTAACCAAAACAATACATAGTAAAAGTAAAAGATGTATAAACATCAACACAAAATACATTTATAGAAGAATGAGCGTGA
The DNA here is from genome assembly GCA_030737875.1 of Allium sativum. Lineage (NCBI taxonomy): Eukaryota > Viridiplantae > Streptophyta > Magnoliopsida > Asparagales > Amaryllidaceae > Allium > Allium sativum. The sequence goes on along the minus strand of CM060921.1, from coordinate 612,354,998 downwards.
AAAAATGATTTTGCTGCCTTCTAATGTGTAGTAACCCCAATATCATCATGTACCACCTGTCAAAAAGAAGCACATGTACGTTTGTTAGTCATAAAGGTAGAAACGTAGACGTATTAAACACTGTTTCAAACATTCATTTACTTTTTGAAATGTAGCAAATGTATGTCTATCTTATTATTTGTAAATTTATTTATTTTTCTTGAATTTTGTCGATATTTAGATAATTATTTAACTTACATTAAACTTGTTTATCTTATTTATAATTTTATACTACTTGGTTAATTTTTATAAATTTATTTAAGTTTTCTTAAACGTAGTCAAATTTAGAAAATTACTTAGCTTTTATAAAACTTAGTTTTGTTAATTTAGTTAAATTTTATAAAAAAATGTAGTTAATATTTTATAAAAACTTGATTATATTTTACAAACTTAATAAATATGTCAAATTTTTATAAAATTTGATTACCTCTTGTGAAAAATAGTTAAACTTCAATACGTTCATTATCTTTGTAAACTTACTCTATTTTAAAACCTAAATTAAGTTTTATAAGCTCACTTAATTTCTATAAAAAATACTTAATTTCACAAATTAGGTTCAAAAAACAACAAATTAAATAAATAAAATAAGCAAAAAAAAAAGGAAAGAGAATATTCAGGAGGCCTGGAGTCTGCCATTGTACTGAAAAAATTTGACGAAAATAGGACGAAGGCCTTGAAAAGTATAAAGAATGATATTATTGCACAACACAAGGAATATTTGGTTTCAAACCAAAGCATAAGAAAATAAATTTTTATAAATTTATTTAATGTATTAATTTTTTATAAACTTAAATATCTTTTATAAGTTTACTTACTTTTCCTAAAATATTGTCAATATCATAAAAACTAGTTTAGTTTATTTAATTTTTTATGTAACTTTGTTTTCTAAACTTATATAATTTTAATATATATTAATTACTTTTCATAGATTAGGTTAAATTTTTAAATTTATTTATTTTGCTAAATTTTTATAAACTTAAATAGTTTTATTTACTTTTCATAAAATATTGTCAAAATTATGATAACTATTCAATTTATACAAACTTGTTTAGCTTGTTTAAAATTTTATGTAACTTAGTTAATTTAAATGAAAAACAATTAGTTTTTATAAATTAACTTTCATATATTTATTTAATTTTTAAAATTTATTTACTTTGTTAGTTTTTATAGACTTAAATATTTTTTGCAAGTTTGTTTACTTTTTCTAAAATATTATCAATATTAAGATAACTACTCAATTTATATAGACTTTCTTAACTTATTTAAAATTTTATATAACTTGGTTAATTTTTATAAATTTATTTAAATTTTCTAAAATTTAGTAATTTCTAAAAAGTAATTTAATTTTTATTTTAAGGAAGGCTAAATTTATAACATAATACATAGTTTCACAACTTGGAATCTCCCTACAAAATAACATTGATATATCATATTTTACGTGGACAACTCCAAGCCAACATCTAACAAACATAACTGCAGTAGCTGATTATTGCATGGTAGTAAAGTATACTAATAGGATGAAGTTAGGATGTCTGCGTACCATTACCTTCAAGATGGTCTAGCTGCTTATGCGATGTTGTCACAACTCAGGAAACTTGGTTGGTTCATTGAAGCAAGCAGCAAGCAGCCTTGCCCACATTCTGCCTGTTATCACCACTTAGTTGAATTCTACTAAACTCAATGCACTATATGATATTTTAAAGCATTCAATGAATTTATAACATAACATATAAGACAAATACACTTTACTTATAAGAACAAATCAGATAGTACAATTATTGAACATTAATCATTTGACTCAGGTAAATAACATCAATGTTGGAATTCGAAAACGTACATAATAGAGCAAGATTCACCTCGTAAACTTAAGGCATCAAGAAAAGTACTACATATGTGTAGATTATAAACAAAACATCCTGTCGGATCACCCATCGATACACAAACTCATCACTAACTATATAAGCAGGTGAGTCAAAGATTCAAAAAAAATGAGCTGACTACAGTGAAAATTCAACTATCTTATAGTTTAACAGAGAGAAAGTGAATTTCTAAACTTATCGGAGATTTTGTCTTAGTGAAATATTTTTAAAATGTCTTACTTATGTTAAAGTCATTTAGCATTCTGCATATAAAAGGAATGCACGTTCATGGTTATTATAATACAGCAACCATTTATAACATGAAATACAAGAGAAAGTTTACTTGGATGCATAGATTAATTCCATCATATACTAGTAGAACTTAGGGTAGGGTTACTTTGACAAAATAAAGCTAGAATGTTTTTTCTTTCTAAATTTGTTGCCACTCGAGTAAATCAATTAGGAAGCACCAATGTTTTTTGCCTATACAAGATCATAACAAATGGGGTCCATAAGAGTGCAAATGTTGAAATAAATCTTACACACTTTTAAATAAATAAATAAAATCTTACCCATTTTTGCTGTTAAGTTGCAAAACTCCTCTCAGATCTTGTCCGAAGTAAATGAAGCAACCATCTTGAAGCTCCCCAGACTCATGTTTTTTGTCCTCTCTTTACAATCTTCCAATTCTCAAACTCACATTTTTGTAGACTGTCAAAGCTTTATCAAGGAAGTGACCCTTTGCTTATTCACCTGATAGCATTAGAGCATCAAGAAACTCACAGTGCCAAGTTTTGTTATAAATAGCATGAAATAGACATTAGTTTAAGCAGTCATTTCTAGAGTTGTTTCCAAGTTCAAACATGAAAACTGATTTTGCAGTCGAACAAGTATATTTCACAAACAGAAAAACCAAGACATATCAGAAAGTAATACAGGTATTATTATTACGAGAAACTGGTAGCATTTTAATAAGGACATAAGAATACCTGAAATGCTAGCTCGAGTGTTCTGGAAGTAGTCCATCTCCTTAAATGCGTATAAAAAACAGAGACATATAGTTTCTTAAACGAATGCTACATAAAAATGATTCTCTTATCTATCCTTAGGACGGCTTTAGCTACTTGTTCAGTTTCGACAATCTGAGCATGTGCTTAGTTTCAGTTTCCTAAAATTGAGCATATGCTCAGTTTCTAAACTGAGCAGTGCTAAGTTTCATTGAAACTGAGCAGTGCTCAATTTCAGTTTCGACGAATTGAGCATACGCTTAGTTTCAAGAAACTGAGCAATGCTTAGTTTTATTGAAACTGAGCAGTGCTCAGTTTCAGTTTCGACGAACTGAGCATGTGCTCAGTTTCAGTTTCTTGAAACTGAGCATGTGCTCAGTTTCAAGAAACCGAGCATGTGCTCAGTTTCAATGAAACCGAGCATGTGCTCAGTTTCTATTTCTTGAAACTGAGCATATGCTCATCAGTTTCATAGAAATTGAGCAAAGAAGTGCTCAGTTTTATTGAAACTGAGCAGAGCAGTGCTCGTTTTCAGTGAAACTGAGCAGTGCTCGGTTTCAGTGAAACTGAGCAGTGCTCGGTTTCAGTGAAACTGAGCATATGCTCGGTTTCAGTGAAACTAAGCATATTCTAACTTGACCACTACATAATACACATTCAACCTCTTCCTTGTTGGCTTTAAATCCATGATCCTCTAATAAAACATACATACAACCTTCAGCCGATTCAAGTATTTGAAGAAACCCTCCAACTGATGTTACCATAATGATGCATCCATCTATTATCACGACCACAATAGTTGTGCCTGACTTTAGACCTTAATCTAGAAAATCGTTGTTTTGAAAAATCCACAAAACAGGCTCTTTTTGATGCTACAATCGATTCATCTTTGCAAAAATCTGAATGAATTGCAGTTATTGCGTTGTTCAACGATTTCTCCTTTGTGTGAACTACAGCATAGACCAATTATGTCCATCAAAAAGCCCAAAACATAAAATGGTGTACTAACATCACGGGAATGCGCTAATAAACAAGGTTAAAGGATAACATATTGTCACCAGAGTTATTGCAGTTTGTACTACAACATATTAATGGTTTTATCCATAGATCAACCATATGTCTCTAGTTAATATTTTAGGATGACACATGGCTCGTATGTTTAATACTACTAAAACTATTGCCCAGACTATTGTCAATAACCAGTTATGACCAGAGTGCCAAAAATTTATAAAGTGAAATATTCAGTCAACTCTGTCTTAACAAATAGACAAGAAGACGTTTGGCAAATGAATGGCAAGTCAGAACTTAGTTTCTATACCACTTGGAATCATGTTCGTACTAAGCATCCTTCTGTGCTATGGGATCTTATTATACAGTTGAAATTTAGTATAGAGAAAATGTCAGCATGTGCGTATAAGGCTATACGTTGCAAAGATTACCTACCGAGGACCGCTTGACAAGTCAAGGTATTGATTGTATATGTCCAACCATTTTTAGTGAACTAGTAATTCATTTCATGGTTCAGTGCAAGTAATTGCCATTAAATTAGAAATCTAAGTTGTTAAAAGGTTTTACTGAGCATGTACTTATGATAGAATTATGTTTTATAACATAATGTTGCCATACTATGGTTAAAAAGAAAAGGTAATGTATTGTGCTTTTTAGGTATTCAGCTTGGAAAAGGTGCACAATCAAAAAATGTAGAAGTTTGGATACAGAGACATATTCAAAAGGTAAACCTGTGGAATGAAGACCATGATTGCATAAAGGTATTACTTTAATAAATATTCCCCTTCGACCACCTTTTTTTGTACACATGGCTCCAGTTCCAATTTCTCACTTGTGTTCCAGACTTTGCTTCACAATCTATTCAAATCAGTAACGCACTAAAATAGAGAATTAGGTTGTGTACATAATTTACACAATAGAAAATGCAAACAATAGAAACAAGGCATATTGAACCAAGGACCAAATCTTGAAGTGAAAAGAAGTCATGTGTTAACAACACAACTTGTGCAAGTAAGACATATAAACTATTACAGCCATATATGCAGTATGATCTACGTAGACACAATTACAGTTATAAAAGTGCACGTATATTTTGTAGTGAGGGTAAAAATATATCAATGCTTGCAGATAATCATGAATTAACAGTACAATTTGTGCAAGCAAGGCATACAAATTATTGATGTCAGTTTTGTTGTATGACCAATGTATGTATGTATGTATATATATATATATATATATATATATATATATATATATATATATATATATATACAAATACATTTATCCAAGGGGCTGCCAATTTTACTGAAGCTAAAAATATATATCAATGCTTGCAAACAATCATATGAATGGATATCAAGTAAAATAAAATAATATTAAGCATAGTAGTTAAGGCGCGCGCAGGTGCACTGCCTGCGCCTTCCAGTAAGTCGAGCCGCCTTCTCTAATGGAGGCGCACAAAAGGCGCGCCTCTGGCACCTTATTTCGAGGCTCTGGGTCGCTGTAAGGCGCGCCTCGACATCATTCAGCATTTTTATTCCTCTTGGCCCAGTTTCTGTTTTCCCGACCCGATAGTGATGATTTTCTTTGAACGAGTTAGGGTTTTGCAACCCATTTGAGCCACTATCGAAGTCGACAACGGAAAAAAAGAAAAGAAAAAAAACTCCCCGTTGCCGCTGCTGCCTCTACTTTTCCGCCGCCGCTGCCATTCCACCACTGCCTCCGCTGCCACTCCTCTGCCACTGCCACTGTCAGGTTTTTTTTTTATGGTTTATAGGCAGCAGTTTTTTTTTGTTGCAGTTTTTTCTTTTATTTAAATATATATGGTTATGCAGCAGTTTTTGATTTTGTTTTGCAAGAGTTCTTTTTTTTAAAAATACAAGCAGTAGTCTTTTTAAATAAAAAAATATGCAGCAGTTTTTTTCGTTTTGAATAATATGCAACAGTTTTATTTTTATGTTTTGCAGCAATTTTTTTTTAATATATGCAGCAGTTTTTTTTTAAATATATATAGCAGTTTTTTTTTTGTTTTATGCGGCAGTTTTAAAGTAAACTATGTGCAGCAGTTTTTTTTAGGCACATGCAGCATGCCATCATGATTTTTTAGTTAGTATTTGATAAAATAGTTTAATCTATGTTTTTTTACCGCTAAATTCATCCTTTTTTGTAGCATTTTATAGTGCAGTTTTTTTTAGTAAACAAGCCTGCGCTTGTATAAAAGTCCCACAAAAAAGCCCAAGGCTCAAAAAAGCCCGAGGCTCAAGCCTTGTGCCTTAACTACTATGATATTAAGTTATCTAAGCTAACAATTTCAGTTATTTTGAGCACCACATCTACATTCAAGCTGAAAAGGCCTTCGGCCTCTTTGTCAAAAGAAATTATGGTTTCGGACATAAGTGGCGTCAAATATGCCAATGGGCATTGAAATAATATAGTTGTTGTAATGTTTAACATTAAGCTAAGTAACTGAACAGATAGGCATCAGTTTTCGAATTATATTGTAGAGCAAGTTAAAAGTAAGAAAATGACACTATAATTCAAACTGGGAACAAAGCCAATGGGTAGCAATGTTCATATACTCGGTTTGATTCATAGCATGTGTAGTGGATGTACATGTAACATGTTGACAAAGGAAACGCGATAGATAAATGATTCAGAATGGTCCGAATAATCCAAAATGTTAATAAAGGAATTGGAGCGGGTAAGAAAAACAAAGTAGGATGGTGAACTAGAAGGAGTTGTAGCGGATAAAAAAAAGAATGAAGATTTATTTAAGATTGGTAGTTTGTTAATAAACTTACTTGTATGATAACTCCACTTCGATCTTCCTTTGGTTCGTCCGTTATCAGAGATTGACTGCTGCATTTTCCATAGGTACCATCATTTTTGTCATCCTGGTAGCACGAGATTAGTTAGGATGGAATATACTATTTAAACATCAAACTGTCGGTTAATTAGAAGAAGGTTAGCTTAAGAGAAATGGTACAAAACTGTTTAAAATTTCTATTTGCTTCCACTATCAAGAATCCAGATGTTGAGCCCTTATTGTTTGATAGTATTTTAGCTGATCAACATTGACTTATGTATAAAAAAATTATAAATTTGGTGTAACTGTCGTCAGTATTATGAATTGCAGCACAATACTTTTAGGTAATCCACTACTCTATCAGTTATTTGTTTTTCCCACTTTCCATTTTGAAATTCAGCATTAACCAACTACTGTTACAACTATGATCTAACAACTAAAAGCATATCAAGATAATTATATATAATTAAATTCATGAAGCAATCCCCGATAGAAGAATAGGATGTGGTTAGTTACCACCTTATTCCATGCGTTGCACATAATTCTTTTTCTACATTTTCAAAAAGAATAAGTTGATGCAACACTTGTTCGATAATAAAAAAAATCAGTAGCCAATAAATCTAAAACTTAAGAATTCGAATAGTAACCATTAACTATATTTGTAACCATTTGTGCAGAAAGCTTTTATAAACATACTACTTATCTCGAATGGTTGTAGGGAGATGTTTGACATCGCAATGAACCCTTCAGCTTCGTCAACTGTATTTATTCATCATTATAAACCTATAAATATAATCGTATCAAAGAGAGTATGGGAGACAATAATAATAATCTGAAAGAAAAGAGAGTGTGGGAGATAATAGATTCAACATCTGTTTACTTGTTTCTTTCTATCTATCATTTTATTTTCGACTTAAACCAAATATACTCCTCGTTTCTAATCCAATAAATATCTAACCTCATTCATGATTTACCGTTTTAGCAATGCTTGTTGAATGCCTTCACTAGACATATCTCTGCTAGTATTTTGATTCTTGTCAGCTAAACCAAAATGCCTTCACCAGACATATCACCTTTCCACCTTGACCAATCAAAGCTAGTCCGACGGTTATAGTCTGAGACGTCAATAAATTCAATATACTAAGTATTGCATAAGCTGTACCTAACATGTATCTTTCGATAATCTTCTAAGTAGATAAGTCATGACTGTATATAGAAAACAGACAGTTTAAGAGGATTTTATCTTTACGAATTTAACTATAAATAAGTGCATAGAATGAAGATTCAACTTACTGCAGTTTTCCAACCATATCTGCAGCTAGCGGAATATCTGGAAAAAGAATGCAAGCATGAAAAATTATTGGCTGCAAAAAAAAAAAAATGACCAACATGTAAGATACGAAGTGCGAAGGAGAATAGATTTGCATCAAAGAAGGCATAACCCGCACAATCTCATTAACAATTATACCACTACATTTTGCTAGAGAATCACATAGGAAAGCAGTTACAAGATCATGTAAGTATCAAATCATGATTAATTGTTTAACATGGTGACTGGCTTCGCTTGTTGGGATTGTTATTTTATGCAGGTAAATAGAGTAAAACAGTGATTTGTTAATGATGAATAATTACTATATTTAGAAACTCTGCCGACATGCCAGAGTTGGCAAAGAAAAATGGTACATATTTTTGCATTCAATAGTTGCTTCTACGAGATGAATAAGTGCACTTTGTGTCAAGTCCCAATTCAGGAATAGTGAAATAGCTATAATCACAAAATTTTATGTCAAATACATCAAAAACATACAAGAATTTAAAAGTAAACTCAACAAAAAACATCAAAATATAGGGTTACTTACCACCTAATTTGAATCACTTCATCATTTCTATAGGAGGAACTGAGATAGTCTGAACATGCATCAGAATATCCATTACTGATTTAAAATGCATCAAAACTATGTTTCACGACCTAGAGCTTCTCTGGACAGTCCGAACATGCTCCGAATTACTGAGGAAATGCCTATAAATTAGTTTAAACATTGTCTCCAAACTGGCCTTAACTACTCTCTGTGCCTTTCTGGGCATATGTTGATTTGGTTTTATCTCCGAATACAATAGAAGAAAACATATATAAAGCCCTGATTTCACATCCATCTTCATCATATAATAGGACAAAAACAAACACAAATGCTTATACTAAGACCAGTTAACATTTAAGAAATGAGCAAACCTATGGTGTGCAAAATGTTATTTGTTAACCCCAAAATCCAAACCAGTATTATCATGCCAATCATATACAGTGAGTGTAACTATTTGTTTTAGTTGTTGTTGCTGGGATCTATTTGGTCCCAAAATAGGTAGGAAAGGTAATTGTTTGGTTTCCTTAGAGTTTACAAGTAAATTGATATATACAGATGGAAAACAGTCGATGAAATTTCCCTTAGAGTTTACTTCTATCGAGGAATAACATATCCGATTGTCATTAACATGCTTCAACTTAACTATGAATTAGACATGCTTTAAATACTAATTTTGACTCTAGTATTTCATTCTTCTAGTAAATTGTTATTATGAAAACATGGTATACAAATACAAGTTTCTAGCATCATAAATCATTAATACTGAAAACTAGTAACTAAATCAGGATTCAGTGCACAGAAGAATGATTCTAACATAATGAATGAAAGATCCATGAAAATTGACCGTACAATCGTGCAGGTTTAAAGGTTCAAAAAATATACCTAATCCTCGCGCTTGAAGAATTAAACTTCGGACCAAATCGCGCTTCTGGCGGCCTTTAGATCGTTGAACTTCGGATCAAATCGAGCTTGAAGACTTGCATTCAGATCAAATTGCGCCTCTGGCAGCCTTCAGATTGTTGGGATTGAATCGTGCCCTAGATTAAATCGAGCTTGAAGATTTGCGCTTCAGGTCGTCAAACATGGGGAAGAATTGAGTTAGGTTGGGGGACGGCAGAAAGAAGAGGACCGAGTTCAGAAAGGGTGTGAAAGAGGGTGAAATGAGAAGCCTGAGAGGAGGTGAAATGCGAAAATGGAAATAAAATTTTGGCGGACTAAAAATAAGAAGGGAGGGAAACCAAAAGTGGAACGCAAATTAACCGTGTAGTGCGTTAATATAATTGCACACATTAATATAATTGCACATGAAGATGTTGTCTTTTTAAGTTAAATAAAGAAGAGCCCTTAACTATAGCAAGCCAAATTATCGTGCAATCCATACTTGCTATTGATATAACATTTTCTTGTAGTGGTTATTTCTGTTTAGGCACCTATTATTACTGTTTGGGGTACCGTTATGTTTCTATTGGGATCGTACCTGTTATAATAGTATTGATGCAGATAAAAGTATTTGAGAAGTGTAATTTGTTCAGTTCATTCAGCTTATCTTGTTCATTCTTGTTATATGATACTTTTATCTCTTATCCAGTTTATATGCCTGTCAAGATACTTTTACTTATTTATATGCTAAAAGTAACTGGACTCGCCAGACTTTATGTCTAACCTGTTTTGTTTCCTTTTCTCTCTCTTCCTTTTCCCCCTAGGCTCTCGGGGTGTGAATGCTCAGGCTTAATTAGGACTCTCTCTTCTATTTCAGCTTGGATTTGGATATTGCATAGATGAACCGCTTTGACTATCTACCCACTTGTTTATGGCTACTTTTGGGGACTATAGCTTCTTACTTCTGTACTCTGATGATTTTTAGTGCGAGACGTATGCTTTTATTTGATGTATTTTATTCCAGTATTTCTTTTTGATGTTGTAACTGGATTTATAGACCACGATGTTTTCTATTGAAAAATAAAGTTTTAATTTTCCGCTGCTATTTTATATATCTGTCTTGTAAGATTCTATTTTGTTTACTATAACGCTTCACGAAACTTAATGCATTCTGTTAAGGAGTGATATTAACGGACATGAGGTGTCACAATTGGTATCGGAGCGAGGTTACAAGATCAGATAAAAGGTTTTGAAAATTGTTTTCAAAAGGTTTCAAAAAGAAAGTATTTTCAAAGGAAAAATCTGTTTTGAAAAACATATTCCCTAATCCATATGAAATATCTTTCGATTCTCTGTTTGAACCCCTTTTCCTTTTCTTTTCAGCATGTCTGGGTAACCGAATATTCCCGAAGGCATTCAGATACCGACTTGGTTTCGTAGATATCTTGAGAATATGACACCTACCGGAGGCCAAGCAGACTCACCTCCCCCAGCTGTAGCCGTTGTTCCTCCTTCTCCGCGAGCAGATAATTCATTTAAGATATGCATGGATTTCTATGCTATTGGAAGAAAGCCATTCCGTGGAACTGAGAGCTCTGTGGAAGCACAGAACTAGCTAAAAGAGACGGAGGATTTGATTGGGATTTTTGAGGTTGACGACTGTAGAAAGATTCAGTTGGCCGCTTGGCAACTGAAGATGAGGCTTCATTCTGGTGGGAAATGACGCAAGTAGGGCATCCAGTTAAGACTTGGGACGATTACCGACATAAATTCGTGATGAAGTTTCTTTCTTAGGCAGAAGAGAGTATGCAAATGGAAAGGTTTCTGGCACTTAAGCAAGGAAGCATGTCTATTAAAGAATATGTCAACAAGTTCAATCGGTTGGCAAAGTTTGGGCTGGAATTGGTGAATACCCCGCACAAGAAAGCTTTGAGGTTCGTGAGAGGATTGAATGAATCTCTCTAAGGATTGGCATTGTCTCATATTCTGATGGGGGCTACTTTCGAGAAGCTGGTGGATATGGCATTAATGAACGAAGATGGTAAGGATGAGAAAAAGGAGGCTAAGGCTTAAGAGACACAAAACAAGAAAGTGTGGCCCAAGAAAGAACAAAAACAACAAAAGAAAGGCGGAAAGAACGATAAAGCTCAAGGCAAGAAGAAATGTCACGGTTGAGGGAACATGGATCATTTGGTCAAAGATTGCCGAAAGAGGAAGAATGCTTGTTTCTACTGTGGTGAGGTCGGACACTATTCTAGAGAGTGCCCGAAGAAGCAAGGACAGGGCCAAAGGTCAGGATTTTATGGAGGGCAGGTGCATGCTTTCGAGGCCATTGTACTGGACATAGGTAGGAAAGTTTCTGTTGAAGGTTTGATTTCTCTTCCCGATCATCCTATAAGGACTCTTTTTTATTCTGGCGCTTCACATTCTTTTATATCTGATTCTGTAGTTGAGTCTCTACACCTTAGTACTAGTATGGTTTCAGATCCCATTGTTATCTCAACCCCATTGGGGGCATAACTCACCTGTCTATAATTTGTTGGGATTTGAGGATATCTGTGTTGAGCGTCGAGTTTGAGTGCGACGTGTATATGCTTGGTTTTATGGGCTATGGTTTGATTCTAGGGATGGATTGGCTAGCCATGTATGGTGTCATTCTAGACTATTAGAGGAGGGTCGTTGGACTTTTGACTTGCCGAGGAAGGACTCTCGAGATTTCTTATGACCCAAGGGGGTCTGTTATGCTTAGTTTCCTAGAATCACTTGATGCTTCTATCGATTATTTGCGATCTGTACCGGTGGTCTATGAGTATTCAAATATTTTTGAGGAGGTTAGGGATTACCTTCGATGCACGAGATTGATTTTCAAATATACTTGGTGGATAATGCGAAGCTAGTCGCACTACCTGTGCGCCAGATGGCTCCTCGAGAAAAGAGGGAGCTTAGCAAGCAAGTAAGGAAGCTACTTAAGAAGGGGTTTATTAGACGAAGAATATCAGAATGGGGTGCTCCAGTCGTCTTTACAACTAAGGCGGATGGTTTGCTTTGCTTATGTGTGGATTATGGAGAGTTGAATAACCTCATAAAGAAGAATAGGAACCCACTCCCAAGGATTGATGATCTGTTTAACCAACGTGGTGCATCTATTTTATCTCAGTTAGACTTGGCCACGGGGTTTCAGCGGTTGAGGGTGGGCGAGGAAAGTATAGACAAGACTGCTTTTAGAACTCTATGTGGTTTCTTTGAGTGGCTGGTCATGCATTTTGGGTTGACGAATGCACCCGCGTATTTTGTAGACCTGATGAGTAGGGTGTTCCAGGAGTTTCTAAATAAGTTCATTGTGGTCTTTGTGGATGACATTATAATCTTCTCGAAGAGTGAGGAAATCATGCCTTACATTTAGGGGAGGTTTTGAAGACTCTAGTGCACCAGCTTAAGGCGAAATTCTCCGAATGTCTCTTTTGGAGAAAGGAAGTAAGATTTTTGAGGCATGTGGTCTTCGAGGATGGGATAAAGGTGGATCCCCCGATAGTAGTTGTAGTTCAAGATTGGAAAGTTCCAAATAATGAAACGGAGGTGAAGAGTTTTCTTGGTTTAGCAGGCTATTATAGGAAGTTATTAAGGACTTTGCAAAGATATTGGCCCCACTCACCGGACTGACGAAGAAGTATCTAACCTTTTCTTGGAGCATTGACTATGAGGATGCTTTTCAGCGGTTAAAAAGGGCTCTGACAATATCCCCAGTTTTGACTTTGCTTGATGGGAGCAAAGTGTTCACAGTGTACACTAATGTATGTGGTACAGGACTTGGTGTCGTCTTGATGCAAGAGAGAAGGGTAGTATGCTATGGCAGTAGACAGTTGAGAGTTCACGAGAAGAACTACCCTACTCATGATTTAGAGCTGGCTATTATAGTATTCACGCTTAAGACTTAGCGGCATTATTTTCTTGGAGAGTGGTTCGAGTTATACACGGACCATAAGTTGCTCAAGTATCTATTCCCACAAAGGGATCTCAATTTGAGACAGCAGAGGTGGATGATGTTCCTGGCGTCTTATGATTTTAAGATTGCTTATACCCCTAGCAAGGGTAATGTGGTGGCGGGCGCATTGAGTAGGCCGAAGATGACTTTCAGTCCTCTATTCGTAGAAAGGCAGAGCTTGGAGTACATATCGACCTTCGATTTTAGGCCATCTACGGATCTTACACCTGTTTCTCGGCATCTTTAGAGGTGCGACCTAATCTTATGGATCAGATAGGATCTTCACAGCGATAGGACCCACAGATAGTAGACATCTTAGATAGGCTCAGTAGAGGGGAGACTTCTAGTCACCTTAGTAGATATTCCATGGATGATAGTGGGTGGTTGCGACGAAATGGAAGGCTTTGTGTTCCCCAGGTTGGGAGTCTGTTGAAGACAGTCCTCGAGGAAGCCCATCATCCAAGGATGACTATCCATCCTGGCGGTGATAATACGTATAGAGATACGAAGAGGGATTTCTTTTGAGCTGGGATGAGGAAAGATGTAGTGGAGTTCGTCTCTCGATGTTTAGTTTGCCAGCAAGTCAAGGCTAAGCAAAGGAAACCCGACGGGATACTTCATCCTTTGGAGGTCCCATAGTGGAAGTAGAAGAGCATCTCCATGGATTTTATCGATGGTTTTCCTAGATTAAGGAAGGGAAACAATAGTATTTGGGCTATGGTAGACATGCTTACTAAGAGCGCTCATTTCAATCCTGTTGAGAGTGAGAGAACAACATCATGGTTGACATCAGTTTATCTTCGTGAGATAGTCTATCTACATAGAGAACCTTCTAGCATAGTGAGTGATCATGACCCCAACTTCACTAGTGAGTTCTGGAAGAGCCTGCAAGAGCCATTAGGTACACAGTTATGTTTGAGCACCACATATCACCCTCAGACCGATGGGAAGACTAAGAGGGCGAATAGAGTTCTGGAGGATCTTTTGAGGCCGTATATCCTACACTTTGGAGGGACTTGGGAGGAGCATCTTCCGTTGGTTGAGTTCGCCTACAACAATAGTTATCAGGCTAGCATTTGCATGGCACCCTTCGAAGAATTATACGGACGACCTTGTAGATCACCGACTTATTGGTGGGAGTCTACAGATAGGCTTCTACTTGGACCTAAGATGGTTAGAGAAACCTCAAAAAAGATTGTTCTTATCTGCAGACGCATGAAGACAGCTCAGGACAGGAAGAAGTCATACGCAGATAAGAGAAGGACTGATATTGAGTTTGGATTGGGAGACATAGTTTTCATCAAAGTATCACCTCTGAGTAATGTGGTTCGCTTTGGGTCTGTAGGGAAACTAGCATTAAGGTTTATAGGACCATTTTCCATAGTGGAAAGGATAGGTCAAATGACCTATAAGGTAAATCTACTAGAGAGATTGGCAGGTGTTTGTAACACCCCAAAATTTTAACAACACTAAAGATGATGAATTAAAGAATAATTAGTGTAAAATACACTGTTAACAATGAATTATGGAAAATTTAATTAAATATTAAGAACTAAGTAAAATGGACCGCGCCATTGCATTCGTCTCGGAATTCTGGTCAAGATAGACACCTGATTTGCATAAATCAGACAACGTATGAAGAAGTCATTAAGGTTTGAAGCTTGTATGCATATAGGAAAGATATATAAACATATAAAATTCAAAAATATTCAAAAATTAGCAAAACCAGAAATTCGGCGCGTAAATCGAGGAATGACTGACGTTTTGATGTCGACCCGAGTCCCTACTGGGTCGACCTAGGGGTCGACTCATGCTCATGGGGGTCGACCCCGGGGTCGACCTAGGGCTCGACACCCATGAAGGGGGGCGACCCACCCGTGGCTCTAGAAACTTCTTTTCTGAACCTGGACGATTTTGGAGCTAGATTCATGAACCCTAGGCTATATAAAGGACCCTAGACCTAGGTATTCATCTAAAAACAATGGTGACGGCGAAGCTCTACTGTAACGAAGATTGAATGGCCTAATCTACTCCAAATCTAATTCAGCAAACATTATACAGATTCAACGATTGCTACAACAAATTCAGCGATGGCTACAACAACTTATTCAACATGTTGTTCGCAGTAGTTTGGATCCATTTCCTTAGATCTATTCACTGTGAGTTCATGTTATTTTTAGATCTAAATATTTAAATAGTAATCTTGATATGTATGTAAAACTTGGATCTTGAATCGGTGCTTAATCGGTTCTTTTATGACATAACTATCAAATCTGCTTTTATATATTGATACCGCCGCCATGTTAAATCTTTTCATAATATGCCTATTCAGTTTATGCCTATTTCTATCAGTTTATTATTGATTCCTTATTATGTCCATTCTCGATTCTCTTTCTCTTTTCCATTTTTATTTTTATATAGCCAGACTACCTTCGAGCCTAGGCCTAACGCTGAAAAATGCGAACGTGTGAAATTGGGAATAATGGGAAAGGCATAATTTGGGGCATAATTGATATTGGAAAATATGGATCTAAATTTGGGCATAAATTTGGAAATATATGAATATGGATTTGGGGGCATATGTCTCGTTGGATAATATGAATTTAGGCATATGTTGGAAAATATAATTTGAGCGTAAATTGGGACATGTGTAAGTATTGATTTGGGACATAAATTGGAATGTACGTGAATATGAATTTTAGGCATATATTGGAAAATATGCGAATATGGGTTTGGGTATAACTTGTATTGAAATGGGTGAATATAGACTAGGGACATAAATTGGAAAATATGTAGATTTAGGTTTGTGCATAACATATATATATATATATATATGTGTGTGTGTGTGTGTGTGTGTGTGTGTGTGTGTGTGTGTGTGTGTGTGTGTATATGTATATGCCTTGACTTATAAATTGGGAAAAAGAGCATATGGTGCATAATTAAAAGGTGAATTAAAAAGGGGTGTAAAAGTCTATGATTTTAATAATGAATTGGGCATATAATTAAATATGGGAAAAAAGAGAAATAATCACCTATAATGACATAGGTAGATTTGGATAAAATGGAACGTCTAGTAATTACAACTAGGAATTGTAATTGCACTTATGACACGAGGTTAGGTTGCATTAGTAGTGGAAGTTTTCTCAGACCCGATCAGCATATCCAGCAGCCACTAATGTTGAACTAATGGGAGAGGTCCAAGTGTGCAAATACGAATCAGGCTAAGACACGAGGTTAGATCCAATTGTGGAATAAGACTGCCCGGACCCGACCGACATATCCAGCATCCACACGTTGTAGGCCTAATGTGGGAGGTCTAACCCATTATAACCATAATTAGACATGGTAATGAATTAGACTACTTAACCTAATTTAATCCATAAGGATTGTATGATTATGAACTTAAGTTAGGGTTAAGTAAAATTGGATGGGTAGTGGGTAGGTTAAGTAAAATAGATTGTGGATTACAGACCTTGGGCCACAATCTAGAGAATAACATGTTGTGGGCTTACTAATAAACTTAAATGGATTAAGATATATGATTGAAATTAATAAGCAACAGAAACTTGGTAAATTGGAATAAGAATTCAATATGAACGGGAACAACCAAGTTAAATGGGAACTAGGTGAGGTAAGGCAAACACGTAAAAGAATGTTTAGACATATGGTCTAACAACATATTAAAGAAAGGCACTTGGACCAGTCCATACGTTTGAGGGTGAATAACGCAACGGGGTATATCATCGAGGTGTTATAAGACACGATGGGATTGCTGTAATGACCCAGATTTTATCGACTTTGGTTATCGCCATAAACTCAATGATGACTATCCAAAGTCGACAAAATTTGGGTCGTTACTGTTGGTATCAGAGCATAAGCTTAAGTGAATTACCTTGGCTCTGTGGCGTGACTCATAGAGATGGGGTTAGTAATACCCTAGATTGAGTTTGAGTGTATATATAGGAGTGAACGTATTTGTTATTTGATATAAAAATTTGATTTATATTGAGTAGATTTATTGGTTGAGTTATTTATGAATTCTGGTTGATGGTGGGGCGCCACAATATCGATAGGGGTTTCTAAAACACTCGAATACGATGGGTCGACACGATATGTTTTGAAAAGAGGATAAAAGAAATAATTTTAACCAAAATTTTATTTTTGATATAAAAGAATTATATTGAAATGATTATAATATATTTGATATATTGGTTGTTATTATAATCAAGTAAGATTATAAAAAGTGAAATGGTTATGTATATAACCAAGTAGAATTCATATAAGTGTAATAAATTGAATTAAATCTGAAATTAGAATCAGAATGGGAATTAAAATTCCTAGAATTTGAAAAGGAGTTTGTAAATGGAATTGAATTGAGTATAAGAGAATTTTAAGATCCTGGGAGATTTTGAATTGTTTACAAGCATTGGAATGATATTTTGAAGTGACTTCAAAATGGAAATGGTTTAAGAAATAGTTTGAAAAGTGATATAGTATTGAACTTACTTTGATCGCTGGGAAATAAATTCCGTTGGTGCTTCATCGGTGTTCATTTTCGAGTTCTAAGTGAGGGATTACTACCAAAGATTTTGTCTCTGAATTGTTTTGAGAAAAACAAGTTGGTTTGAAATTCCAGAAAAGGAAGATTGATTTTTGAGAAAAGCAAAGATGTTTAAAACTCCCAAGAAAAAATTGTTTGAAATAAAACCAAGTTAAATAAAAAATTGTGGAAGTAATTTGGAATTAAAATAAAGCCAGTTAAGTGGTAATTGAAATTGAATTGAAATAAAATGATATCGAGACAAATTGGATTTGTGAGATTTGGATTTGAAATATCATTGGATAATGGAGTATGAATTTGGAATTGATAATGGAATATGAGTTCAGCATGAAATTCGACTTAGTTATAAGTGAATGGTTGTGTTAAAGATAAATTGGTTTGAGATCTAGTTGGAAATGTATTGGTATGTGCAGAATTGGTAACACATGGAAAGGATATACTGATATGCCAACAAAAAGGTACTAGTTTATATTATATATGGGTTTGAGATTTTGATGACCCGAATTGGCAAGCCGCTTGGCTGTTTGATTTTCTTTTGGGTTGAAGAAGGCCCAGAGAGGCGAGTTGGAGTTTGAGCTATTGACCAATACAAAGGAGGTGCCGGCGAAATTTTTCAAAATGTAAGGTGTTAGAAAATTTTCAGGATTTTTGAAATTTTTCGTTGATAAGGATTAGTTAATATTTAATTAAAATTTAATTGGTTCTGTTGAGATTGAAGCTAAGAAGTGAACAAATGAATTATAACCAGTCAATAGGGTTTGTTTTCTACCTTTAGCAATTTCGAGGACGAAATTATTTTTAAGTGGGGAAGAATGTAATGACCCGCATTTTCAACGATATAATAATTAATTTATTTAATTATTTAAATAGTGATTTAGAGGATTTAATGGTCGTTGAATAAAATAATAGTTAATATTTAATTAAATAATATATTTAATTTTGAAATAATCAGAATTGGCCGAAATGGCGATATGGTGTGAATTGGGCAATTCAAAATATATAATTCAGTTAGACTTGAATTATATTGACGAATATATTATATTAACGATGGTTGAACGTATAAATTATATTATAATTATTATCGAGCTCGAAATGGCGCGGCAGTTCGCGATTTGGCGATTCGAACTTTAAACGAATATACAGAAGCCGTTTTAAATTGGATTTCTGTGAAAAAAGAAACGTTAGGAGCTGGGGAAGTATATTTTTCTAGTGCAAGAGAAAAATCGGGGTTTCGTGGTATATATTTTGATTTATGTCCAAATCAAATTTTAGAAAAGTCGCTGTGGAATTCCTTTATAATTTATAACGATTTATTTATATTTATAAAAGGAATTTCATTATAAATTGAATATTGATATAACTCTGATAATGAAATATAGAAGTGTAAATGTATATATAATTATTCAGGAGCTGTATGGTATTCCACTATGAATATATACGATAATATAAATTTATTTATATTTAATTTAATTATATTTAAATATATATATATATATATTTAAATGGGTCATTCAGAGCTTTAAAAATAGCCACTTTTGCAAACGAAGTCGAAATTCGACGAAACTAATTTTGTTGGATCCGCAATATCAAATTATTGCTAGATTCCAATATTCGTGATTTTTGAAGTTAGTATGTGGCTGTACGGTATTTTAAAGTGAAAAACAATCAGTATTTTGAGAGTTAAAAATACGTTATGTGAGCAAACGGAGTCGGAGTTCTACGAAACTAGTTTCGTTGGGACCGTAATGTCGAACTCTAGCTACATGTCAATTTTCGTGATTTTTAGGCATCATGTGTGTTCGTAGGGATTTTTAGAGTGCTGAAATAAATATAAATGTAAATAAAAACTAAAATATCTAAGAGTTGTGAACCTAGACTAGGCCACCAATGCATCGTTTCAGCCACACAAACATTTTGACCCCTTATATAATGCCTTGGAGCCGCCGCGTTCATTCTTCAGGAAAACCAAATTTTTGGATACTTAGAAAATCAAAAGAAATTCAAAATAAAAACTATAAATCCTAATACTTGTATATATGGGTTCCTTAGATGATCCTCTTCGATTCTATACCATTTTTGAGGCATCCGATTCAGGTTTGGTGAATCCGATTGGTGACAGCGTTGGTCGCTGTGTTCTAGGGTTTAGGATTTCCGAAGATTTGTGGAGAAATAGTTGAATCTAAGTGCAGATTTGAGTTCAGTGTTCGAATTGGCATGAACTGGGTGTCGTTGGTGGAGTACGGTGACCAGTTGGGTGGTCTGACGTCGTACAACACCTGGAGGGTTTGCGAGGAGGAAGACTTTGAGCTTGGCAAAAATGGTATGATGGTGGAGCATTTCAAACGAGAAGAACATCGGTTCTGGTTTTGGTTTAAATCATCAAGTATTGATCGAGATATTGGGGTGGACATTTTCGTGAATGGACATTTAAGAAGCCGGGTTGGTACTTCGTGTATGGGGAAGAAGGATCCACGTATGGGCTTTGCAATGAAGGATGGTATTGGGCCGAATTAAAGGTTAAGCCCAAGTGATGTCTTATTTTAATTAAATTCAAATTAATATTTGTACAATAAACTTGTAGACTTAATATCTTTACCATACGATATCAGAATCACGAACGGTCGGATCCGTTGGGACCGTATGGACGGTGGCTACACCATGGAATCGACTGGAAGTCCATTGGAGCTAGTTTGAATTTATGGCAAAATAAATTGTTTGATTCAAATCAAAAAAAACAGTTTATCGTTCTTTAACGATGAATTTCCAAAGTGAGTAAAACTCACCAACTCTGAATAGTTATATTTTTCTAACGTATATTTAGAACTGATAATTATCTATTGATTGATGTGTGTTAATTGTTTGGTTGAAATGCTGGTTGATAGGGTGAAATTATTGATAACGATATATATATATATATATATATATATATATATATATATATAAATATATATAAATCGTTAATCAAATATTGATTCTGTTTAACAGAATATTTCACATTGAAATGAAATCGATGTTAATGATATTGTTTAACATCTGTGATGCAGGGAAATAGGTCGGAGGAATCCAACTGGATTCCTCAACATTTATTTTACTGTTTTCATATATGGTGATATATGATGTGATATAAAATCTGTTGATGATGATGTGTGTTTAAATGATATTGATCATTGTGATTTGGTATTTTAAATACCGTAAGAAGTACTGGTATGTAGAAAGGGGATTTTCAAGGTATATTTTGAAAATAAATTAGTTGTATAAAATCAATGGATTTTACATAGAAAAGGAAAAAGGGATTTTTTAAAGAAAACATTCATAAAATCGAAAGAGTTTTGAAAAGGAAATATTTATTGAAAATAAATATGATAAAGATTAAAAGGGAATTATTTATAAAATCCAAGGATTTTATAAAGAGAAATATTTATTGGGATAATAAATAGAAGTATAAAGGGATTATTTATTTGGAAAAATAATTAAGAGTTATAAAGGGAATATATTTGTAAAACAAATACAAAGGAAGATATTTGCAAAACAAATAGAAAGAGAAATATTTGTAAAACATTTACAAATAGAATTTAAAAAGGAAATATTTGTAAAACAGTTACAAATAGATTAAATGGAAATATTTATTTATAGGAAATAAATAGAATGTTATAAATGAGATATTTATTTGTTAAATAAATAGAATTGAAGGGAATATTTATTTGTTAAATAAATAGAATTGAAAGGGAATAGTTATTTGTTAAGTAAACATATAGAAAAGGAATTTTTTGTATAAACACACATAAAATGAATTAATCGAAGGAGTTAATCCAAAGGAATCAATCGAAGGAGTTAATTCAAAGGAATAATTCGAAAGTAGTTAATCGAAAGGAGTTAATCGAATATAGTTTATTCGAATAGAATTAATCGAGTTATCGAATATAGTTTATTCGAATAGAATTAAAGGAGTTAATCGAATATAGTTTATTCGAATAAGAGTTAAAGGAGTCATCGAATATAGTTTATTCGAAAGAAGTTAAGTGAATAGAGTTAATCAAAAAGAGTTAATCCAATAGAGTTTGTCCAAAGGAGTAAATTGATAAGAGTTAATTGAATAGAGTTAATCGAATATAGTTTATTCGAAAAAAAGTTTTCGAATCTAGTTATTCGTAAGAGAGATTATCGAATATAGTTATTTGAAGGGGGAAGTTATCGAATAGAGATTATTCGAAAGAGAGTTACATAAGGAAGTTTGTAAAAGGTTTAAAAAGATAAACTTTGTCTATTCCGAAGTTAAAACGTTGTTCAGTTAAGGTCTGAGAGGTAATTATACCCCAACTTGATCGACTTCTTTTTTAACTAAGGAATGGTAAGGTTTGATAGTGAAAGGTGGTTAAATGGATTTAGTTAATGAGTGTAATGGTTTGAGTTAGCATCGCTATGTTTTATTTAAACATCTGTTTCAACCAAATGAAGGAGCTTTGGAAATGTTTTCCAAATAAGAATCAGAAATGTTTTCTAATATAGAAAACAAGAAATGGAAATGTTTTCCATTGTTAATAACATATATTTTCTAAATTTAGAAAATAAGAAATGTTGAAAATATGGAAACAGGAGATGAAAAATGAATAAGTTAAATAGAGAGATAAATGTTAAATGATGATTGATCGATATAGTTTCTATTTGGAAATAATATCGTTGTTTGCACACGTGTTTTTCTTTGATAGTTAAATCACAGACTATCAAAGTTTTGACCATTTTAACGTTGTTGATATGGAGAGACCGGTTGGATTATTATCCGAAGAACCACTCCGTATTGGCATAAGCATTGCAAATCATATATGCCAAAGATAATTGAAGACGGAGTAAAGTGCAAGGGCTGTTGTATAAATCTTAGGTAAAGATTGCCTAAGACGGTTGTACTGAATAGTGCCTTCAGTTTGTCCAGTCCCAGGACAACTTGTGTAAAGACCCGGAAATTCCCGCTCTTTGAATCGACCATAAACCACACAGGTCTGACCCAAAGGTTGGAAATCTTCGAATACTTTAACTTTGGGAATACAAAACATCAGAACAATAACAGCAGACTTTTATTACATTATAATAATGTTACATCAGAGTACATAATATATCAGAGTACATTGAAATAAAATTACAGCGGAAGATAAACTACAAAAGATTTAATACATTAAATAAAATACAGTAAACAGCGGAAGACTACTAAGCTCTGGACACAGCTTTAGGCTTCGATCCAGGATCCTGCTAAAAGAATAGATATCTGCAAAAAGCTACTCGACTGCCCGTGTGGAAAAGAGGGCACCCGAGTTTGCAAAGTGAAACAAACTACGAGTCAGTCATGGGACTGGTGTGAGAATTCTAAACTAATTTAATTAATAAGACAAATCCAAGGACCACGCCACTTTCGCGGAACGGGTTTACTCCTATGGATTGCCAGTGCATAAACCAAAGTAAATCGAGAAATAACGCAATGTCTTTTGGAAAAATGAAACCATTATAAGACCCAGGTCCCATCACACAATGCAACGCACACCAGAGGATAGGGTTTTACCTTATAATGGTCAAAAGATGCTTGATACGTATAAAACGGATTTGATATTATTATTAGTGTATATATGTTTTAATAAAAAGATTTGAATCATAAGTATCAATCCTAGACGGCATGGTTACCATATAGCATGTCGCCAATACTAGTTCTACAATCAAAACCGCAAGGGCGTATTGGAAATTTGGATTCCATCATGAGTCGAGGCTAGGGGCAAGCTCCTCTCCGATTCGAGACACTCTAGCAAATGCCTCAGGATCCCCCGCAGTGAACCCTTGGATCTTCAGGGCCGGTCCCCGCCTATGGGCAGTGGATTAGTTATGCCTGAACACACGCTTCCCGGTCCCTTTGGACCTATAGTATGACCACCAACGGCCTATAAAAATAACGAGGCGCCTCAAAATCCATCATCCACATAAGTAAAATGTCAGGGCTGGTAGGTCACTGACACCACTCTAGCTAGAAAGAAACGTGTGCACTCCCTGCAGTCCGTATCCCGTTTTAGACTCATACCGGGGTGTGAGGCTCGTGAAGTCACGTTATACACAAAGCTACGCCTAAACAGGCCGTGCTTTGATCATCAACCACAAGGCCTGCTTTTCAACAAAAGCCTTGATCAATGCATCTTAGCATGCCACATTGTCAGTCCATACTATACCATTGATTTCTGCCAATATATAACCTCTAAGCTCATATGTCTCAGAGAAGGGTGTTAACCACCAAACAGATATATATTAAGAGAGATCAACGAATGTAGTATAAAGGACTACAACGTCAGACATACATTCCATTTATAAACTTACGCCCTGGGTCTGGACGAAAGTCAAATCCGTACAAATCAACACTACGTCCGGATAACTACCATCTTAGCCCCATCTTGGGAGCAAATCAATCAAGGACCTCAACACTAGTTACCCATTCGATGTGAAGATCGTCGGTCTTCAATCGCCGTCTTCAACTCTTAGATTTAGAACGTCGCGTAATCATTTGAAATGAGATTGAACTCGGTCTTTTCAAATGATTCTCGCATATATATATATATATAAATATAATTTGAAAACATTTCATATCGTTATTAATATTTGATAACGACCTATCGCTATTTTTATTTATATAAAAATAGCCTAAATTAATTTAACGACGCTTCGGGTAAATGGGCGACCCTGGCGTTGTCTTCAACCAAATTTGATTTACACGTATCTTGAAATCTAACCGTTGGATTTTGGCGAAATTTATGTCATTGGAAAGATCTTCCCAAAGCGGTCCAAACGGCTCCAGTTTTGGGAAAATCCGACGGTCGGATCTCTCTGTATAGCCGTTTAAAGTTACGATTGCCGATACGCGAACTGTCGCGCGCATTCCGTTTAATTTATAATTTATATTTATATATATATAAATATAAATCGTTTGACTATTCCAATTTCAAAAGTCTATTCTTTTTTATCGCATCTAAAATGACGATAAAAATATCACTTTTAATAACTCTGTTTTGTTTACACTAAATGTAAATAAATTATACTTTTTCCTATATTTTGTTTTATTTACCTAAATGTAAATAAATGTTTTACTTTTACTTTTGTTATATTTACTTACATTAATTGTAAATAAATGTACCTAATTTCTTATTCATATTTATTTACACTATTGGTAAATAAATGATTTCAATTTCCTTTGCAAATCCTATTTACATAGCAAATGTAAATAATTGTATTTCTTTAACTCTTTTCTAATATTTCTTTTTAACATAAAAAGAATATCTTATGTTAATTCTTTCCTAACCTTTCTTTTTATTATTTACATAAGAAAATGTTAATAACAACTATTTACAAATTGATTCTTTTTATTTACATAAGAAAAATGTAAATAAATACTTATTCACATAATTATTATTTTTAATCTTTTTATTTACATAGGAAAATGTAAATAAAATCTTATTCACATATTTGTTCTATAATTTCTATTTACTCTTAATTACATAATATGTAATTTTATTTCTTATAATCTTAATTACATATAAATGTAATTTTATTTACAGTGTAAAATATATTCTTTTAATCACACATAAAAATGTGATTTTTTTTTATTTAATCCTTTATTTTACATTGAAAAAATGTAACTCTTTTATTTCACATTGAAAAAGGTAAATTCTTGGTTTATTCTATTTACATTGGAAAATGTAAGGTTCCTGTTTATTTTCCATTACATGGACAAATAATGTTTCTTTTTCTTTACACCAGAACAAAAAAAAAAAAAAATGTTTCTTTTTCCTCTTTTCTTTACATAAGAAAAATATGTTTCTTCTTCTCTTTTCTTTACATAAAAAAAATATGTTTCGTTTTCTCTTTCCTTTAACAAAAATGAGATTTTGTTGTTTCAACTTTATTCTTTAACGAAAAATGTTAATTTTGGTTTCACTTTTATTCTTTAACAGAAATGTTAATTTTTGTTTCAACTTTTATTCTTTAATAAAAATGTTTATTTTTGTTTTAACTTTTATTCTTTTCAATGTACACAAAAATGAGATTTTTGTTCATAAATTCTAAATGCAGACACAATAGTGATTTTTGTTCATAAATCTCAATGCAAAACAAAATGGTGATTTTATTCACAAATCTCAATGTAAAACAAAATAGTGATTTTAACTAGTCCAAAAATGTGGTTTTATTTCTATATCATATTTTGACAAAAATAATGTTACTCTATTCACTAATCGTTCCTTTGAATGTAATCTTTTTATTTTATCCGCTTGACAATAAAAATTATTCCTTTTGTATTCAAAAAGGATATGACCCCAAATATGTTTCTTTTATTTAAAAAGAAAATGACAAATAAAATTATTCTTTTAATTTCCCTTATTTCAATGTGACAAAAGTGAATGGTTTCAATTCATTCCTTTTCAAAGTGACAGGATGTTTCTTTTTAATTCAACAAAAGAAATGTTAATTTTGTCTTTCATTTCAATCAAAAATAAATGTTAATTTTTGTCCTTTTCCATTCTTTTACAAGTGAACAAAAGGTTAATTTTGTTTTCATTCTTTTACAAGTGAACAAAATATGATGATTTTGTCATGTCCTTCTTAATATACAAAATGTTAATTTTATGCTATTCAACATTTTTAAACAAAATGTTAATTTTATGCTATTCAACATCTTATAAACAAAATGTTAATTTGTCTAATCTTTCTTTATATATGACATTTATATAAAAATGTCATTTTGAATTTCATTAATCAGATTTTGACCAAAAATGTTAATTCTTTACAAATCTTTCTTTTTTTCTTTTTTCTGTAATCAAAGTATGAATTTTGTTCAAATCCTTTTTATGTAACCAAGGTATGGATTTTGTTCAAATCTTTTTTTTTTATGTAACAAAAAAATATGTGATTTTGTCTTCATTCTTTTCAAGTAAACAAAAATGAAATTTCTTTCCTAATGATCATTTTTATTCAAAAATGTGATTTCTTTCATAATGTACATTTTTATACTAAGAATGAAATTTCTTTCCTATCGTACATCTTTATGCAAAAAGGTTAATTTTTCTAATATAACATTTTTACATCAAAATGGCATTCTTAAATCTCATGACATTTCTAATTATAACGACATTCTAATATGAAAACATTTTTAATGTAACATTTTGACATTCTTAAGCTATCATAATATTTGTAAATAAAAATGTCATTTTTAGACCTTTCTTAACAAAATTTGTCATTTTAACCTAATGACACACAAAGAAAATGTCGTTTTCTCTAGTGTCACATTTTATAATCAAAATGTTAATATATATATATATATATATATATATATTTACATAACAATTCTAACAAAAGTGTTAACTTTATGAAAAAGGTAATTCTAACATGTCATTTGAAACTAAGGTGACGATTCAATTCCAACCTGTCAAGCATCACTAAAAATGCCTTTTCAATTCTAACATGAAATTATCTCACAAATCGACATTTTTGTTCTAACCTAATTGGTATTTTTACTTAACCAATTCAAAGATTTTATTTTAAATCCTACAAGAATTTGATTCAACAACTCATCATCAATACAGTCAGTCAATCAATTTATATGGTGCATCAATATACAATCACAATCACGATCCATTTAAATAAATGAATAAAGAAATAAATAAATATATTTATAAAACTGAGAAATCTCACAGTGTTTTTTTCTTTTAATGTATCAAAATATACCTTTCCTATTCATTTCTTTTTGATGTAACAAAAATATGCATTTGGTTCGTAAACTTCTAATACAAACAAAAATGTGAATTTGTTTGTAATCTTCTAATGCGAACAAAATGGTGATTTTGTTTATAAACTTCAAATGCGAACAAAAGTGTTAATTTTTGTTAATAAAACTTCAATGCAAACAAAAGTGTTAATTTTGTTAATAATTTTTAATGTAAACAAAATGATGAATTTGTTTGTATCTTCAATTCAAACACAAATGATACTTTCGGTTATATCTATCAATGCAAAACAAAAATGACAATTTTGTCTATATCTTTCGATGCAAAACAAAAATGATACTTTTGTTTGCTACATTTTCTAATCTAGCTCAGTAAATAAAAATGAAAATTTTATTTCCAACTTGATATACTTGTTTTATCTATTTTATAGCAAACGTGATATATTTGTTTCCATCTATTCTCTAACAAACATGAATATATTGATTTTGCAAATCAAAAAGAAAGGTCTAATCTTTAACTGTTTTATGGATCCACATACACATCCCAAAACAACGCAATACATAACTATAATTCATACATCATTAATAATCAACCATGAATATTCCATAAACAACTCAATCCATACAACAATCCAATCCAAACATAAATCATCTCAGATCTAAATTTATTTACAAACAACAATTTAACGGTGATAAAATAATTAATTAAATTAATTAAAAATAGAAATTCTCACCATGATTGGTTTTCAGAAGTCAATCGCATTCAAAATTGCTGAATTTTCAAAGGGCTCGGTTTACGCTCTAGTTGGTGTCATGTTGTAGATCTCGTCAATTCGATTCTAACGAACCTGAAATTGTTGAATTCCGAGTTCGGACGAAAGAGTTATGATTAATTTAAGATTGGAAATATTTAAATTAAATAAATAAATAAATTAAGAAGGATTTCACCTTCTTCCTTTTATCAGACTTAAGCCGTAAGCTTTTCACAAGCTGTTCAATACTAGGGCATAGTTTTCCACTCGACACAAGGGGCTAGGGGGAAATCAGAGATCACCACGGTCTCGGGCTACGAGTGGCGCACCAGGGGGGCCACTATGGTGAAGCTCGGTTGTGCCTAGGGGGACGGCGACGGGTGTGAACGGCCGGAGTTTGGGGCGCTGGACCTATGGGTTTGGGCCACTAGAAATTGATCCGACCGTATGAAAAGGAGGAGGGGAAGAAGAGCTTCAATATGATGTAAAGGATGGAGTTTAATTCGTGGAGAAGAGGGAGAACTTAGGGGATGAAAAGGGGAGCATTTCGGCCATGGATGATGGGTAGTGGCGGCTGGTATATGATGTAAATTAGGGTTTAAATGATTTTCTAATTCTTTTTATAATGTTTTAATGTAATTTTTGTAATTAAATCCCTATATTTCAAACTAAACCAATTTCTGTCCAACTGAAGTCCACCCTACCCAATAGCCCCTATTTCGGATTCAATGGGCTAGGCCTCGTCAGCCCAAACGGCTGTCTGTGGCCTGAATTGTTTATTTTAATATTTAATTCCTTTATTAAATTAATTATGTCGTACAAATAAATTTACCGAGGCCACATACGGACTCTAAAAATTACAGAAAAATTATATTTGGTTATGTTTTGACGATACGGTTCTAACCAGACTAATTTCGTCGAATTCTGAGACTGTTTGAAAAATGGCTATTTTAAAGTCGATTAAATTTATCTATAATTGACAAAACACAGTTTCTTTTGCCACGCTCACATATTAGCTCGGAAAATTCTAAAAATTGAAACCTAGCAATAATTTGACATTCCGGTTCCAACAAAAGTGGTTTCGTCGAAAACAGAGGTCGTTTGAAAATTGACTATTTTCAGTGGCTTTAATATTATTTAAAATTGAAAATTTTAAATTCTGGCACATTTTCCAACAAAATTCTTTAAAAATAAAAATCTTAAATTGGCCCTGATTTTCCGGGTTGTTACAATCTCCCCCACTTAAAAATCTTTTCGTCCTCGAAAAGGAACGTAGCTAAATGTTATTTAATTATCTAACCAAATTTTAATTTTCTTTTATTAATTTTATTTGTTGACTAACTTATCAAATATATATACTCTTATATATATAAAAATCATATTTCCAAAATAGATTATATAATCAAAAATACGCTAATTATAAACTTATCACTCTTAACTCATTCTAGGGTATTGCTAACCCCATCTCTAACGAGTTTTCTCATTCTAGGACACTGCTGGTCCTATCTCTAATGAGTATTCTTATTGGACATTACTAATCCAATCTCTGATGAGTCTTTTGTTCAGTTCTAACGAGTTGTATCCCAAAGATTTGAGCTAACCAGAGCTCTGATACCACCTGTAAAGACCCGGAAATTCCCGCTCTTTGAATCGACCATAAACCACACAGGTCTGACCCAAAGGTTGGAAATCTTCGAATACTTTAACTTTGGGAATACAAAACATCAGAACAATAACAACAGACTTTTATTACATTATAATAATGTTACATCAGAGTACAGAATATATCAGAGTACATTGAAATAAAATTACAGCAGAAGATAAACTACAAAAGATTTAATACATTAAATAAAATACAGTAAACAGCGGAAGACTACTAAGCTCTGGACACAGCTTTAGGCTTCGATCCAGGATCCTGCTAAAAGAATAGATATCTGCAAAAAGCTACTCGACTGCCCGTGTGGAAAAGAGGGCACCCGAGTTTGCAAAGTGAAACAAACTACGAGTCAGTCATGGGACTGGTGTGAGAATTCTAAACTAATTTAATTAATAAGACAAATCCAAGGACCACGCCACTTTCGCGGAACGGGTTTACTCCTATGGATTGCCAGTGCATAAACCAAAGTAAATCGAGAAATAACGCAATGTCTTTTGGAAAAATGAAACCATTATAAGACCCAGGTCCCATCACACAATGCAACGCACACCAGAGGATAGGGTTTTACCTTATAATGGTCAAAAGATGCTTGATACGTATAAAACGGATTTGATATTATTATTAGTGTATATATGTTTTAATAAAAAGATTTGAATCATAAGTATCAAACCTAGACGGCATGGTTACCATATAGCATGTCGCCAATACTAGTTCTACAATCAAAACCGCAAGGGCGTATTGGAAATTTGGATTCCATCATGAGTCGAGGCTAGGGGCAAGCTCCTCTCCGATTCGAGACACTCTAGCAAATGCCTCAGGATCCCCCGCAGTGAACCCTTGGATCTTCAGGGCCGGTCCCCGCCTATGGGCAGTGGATTAGTTATGCCTGAACACACGCTTCCCGGTCCCTTTGGACCTATAGTATGACCACCAACGGCCTATAAAAATAACGAGGCGCCTCAAAATCCATCATCCACATAAGTAAAATGTCAGGGCTGGTAGGTCACTGACACCACTCTAGCTAGAAAGAAACGTGTGCACTCCCTGCAGTCCGTATCCCCTTTTTGACTCATACCGGGGTGTGAGGCTCGTGAAGTCACGTTATACACAAAGCTACGCCTAAACAGGCCGTGCTTTGATCATCAACCACAAGGCCTGCTTTTCAACAAAAGCCTTGATCAATGCATCTTAGCATGCCACATTGTCAGTCCATACTATACCATTGATTTCTGCCAATATATAACCTCTAAGCTCATATGTCTCAGAGAAGGGTGTTAACCACCAAACAGATATATATTAAGAGAGATCAACGAATGTAGTATAAAGGACTACAACGTCAGACATACATTCCATTTATAAACTTATGCCCTGGGTCTGGACGAAAGTCAAATCCGTACAAATCAACACTACGTCCGGATAACTACCATCTTAGCCCCATCTTGGGAGCAAATCAATCAAGGACCTCAACACTAGTTACCCATTCGATGTGAAGATCGTCGGTCTTCAATCGCCGTCTTCAACTCTTAGATTTAGAACGTCGCGTAATCATTTGAAATGAGATTGAACTCGGTCTTTTCAAATGATTCTCGCATATATATATATATATATATAAATATAATTTGAAAACATTTCATATCGTTATTAATATTTGATAACGACCTATCGCTATTTTTATTTATATAAAAATAGCCTAAATTAATTTAACGACGCTTCGGGTAAATGGGCGACCCTGGCGTTGTCTTCAACCAAATTTGATTTACACGTATCTTGAAATCTAACCGTTGGATTTTGGCGAAATTTATGTCATTGGAAAGATCTTCCCAAAGCGGTCCAAACGGCTCCAGTTTTGGGAAAATCCGACGGTCGGATCTCTCTGTATAGCCGTTTAAAGTTACAATTGCCGATACGCGAACTGTCGCGCGCATTCCGTTTAATTTATAATTTATATTTATATATATAAATATAAATCGTTTGACTATTCCAATTTCAAAAGTCTATTCTTTTTTATCGCATCTAAAATGACGATAAAAATATCACTTTTAATAACTCTGTTTTGTTTACACTAAATGTAAATAAATTATACTTTTTCCTATATTTTGTTTTATTTACCTAAATGTAAATAAATGTTTTACTTTTACTTTTGTTATATTTACTTACATTAATTGTAAATAAATGTACCTAATTTCTTATCCATATTTATTTACACTATTGGTAAATAAATGGTTTCAATTTCCTTTGCAAATCCTATTTACATAGCAAATGTAAATAATTGTATTTCTTTAACTCTTTTCTAATATTTCTTTTTAACATAAAAAGAATATCTTATGTTAATTCTTTCCTAACCTTTCTTTTTATTATTTACATAAGAAAATGTTAATAATAACTATTTACAAATTGATTCTTTTTATTTACATAAGAAAAATGTAAATAAATACTTATTCACATAATTATTATTTTTAATCTTTTTATTTACATAGGAAAATGTAAATAAAATCTTATTCACATATTTGTTCTATAATTTCTATTTACTCTTAATTACAAAATATGTAATTTTATTTCTTATAATCTTAATTACATATAAATGTAATTTTATTTACAGTGTAAAATATATTCTTTTAATCACACATAAAAATGTGATTTTTTTTTATTTAATCCTTTATTTTACATTGAAAAAATGTAACTCTTTTATTTCACATTGAAAAAGGTAAATTCTTGGTTTATTCTATTTACATTGGAAAATGTAAGGTTCCTGTTTATTTTCCATTACATGGACAAATAATGTTTCTTTTTCTTTACACCAGAACAAAAAAAAAAAAAAAAATGTTTCTTTTTCCTCTTTTCTTTACATAAGAAAAATATGTTTCTTCTTCTCTTTTCTTTACATAAAAAAAATATGTTTCGTTTTCTCTTTCCTTTAACAAAAATGAGATTTTGTTGTTTCAACTTTATTCTTTAACCAAAAATGTTAATTTTGGTTTCACTTTTATTCTTTAACAGAAATGTTAATTTTTGTTTCAACTTTTATTCTTTAATAAAAATGTTTATTTTTGTTTTAACTTTTATTCTTTTCAATGTACACAAAAATGAGATTTTTGTTCATAAATTCTAAATGCAGACACAATAGTGATTTTTGTTCATAAATCTCAATGCAAAACAAAATGGTGATTTTATTCACAAATCTCAATGTAAAACAAAATAGTGATTTTAACTAGTCCAAAAATGTGGTTTTATTTCTATATCATATTTTGACAAAAATAATGTTACTCTATTCACTAATCGTTCCTTTGAATGTAATCTTTTTATTTTATCCGCTTGACAATAAAAATTATTCCTTTTGTATTCAAAAAGGATATGACCCCAAATATGTTTCTTTTATTTAAAAAGAAAATGACAAATAAAATTATTCTTTTAATTTCCCTTATTTCAAAGTGACAAAAGTGAATGGTTTCAATTCATTCCTTTTCAAAGTGACAGGATGTTTCTTTTTAATTCAACAAAAGAAATGTTAATTTTGTCTTTCATTTCAATCAAAAATAAATGTTAATTTTTGTCCTTTTCCATTCTTTTACAAGTGAACAAAAGGTTAATTTTGTTTTCATTCTTTTACAAGTGAACAAAATATGATGATTTTGTCATGTCCTTCTTAATATACAAAATGTTAATTTTATGCTATTCAACATTTTTAAACAAAATGTTAATTTTATGCTATTCAACATCTTATAAACAAAATGTTAATTTGTCTAATCTTTCTTTATATATGACATTTATATAAAAATGTCATTTTGAATTTCATTAATCAGATTTTGACCAAAAATGTTAATTCTTTACAAATCTTTCTTTTTTCTTTTTTCTGTAATCAAAGTATGAATTTTGTTCAAATCCTTTTTATGTAACCAAGGTATGGATTTTGTTCAAATCTTTTTTTTTTATGTAACAAAAAAATATGTGATTTTGTCTTCATTCTTTTCAAGTAAACAAAAATGAAATTTCTTTCCTAATGATCATTTTTATTCAAAAATGTGATTTCTTTCATAATGTACATTTTTATACTAAGAATGAAATTTCTTTCCTATCGTACATCTTTATGCAAAAAGGTTAATTTTTCTAATATAACATTTTTACATCAAAATGGCATTCTTAAATCTCATGACATTTCTAATTATAACGACATTCTAATATGAAAACATTTTTAATGTAACATTTTGACATTCTTAAGCTATCATAATATTTGTAAATAAAAATGTCATTTTTAGACCTTTCTTAACAAAATTTGTCATTTTAACCTAATGACACACAAAGAAAATGTCGTTTTCTCTAGTGTCACATTTTATAATCAAAATGTTAATATATATATATATATATATATATATATTTTTACATAACAATTCTAACAAAAGTGTTAACTTTATGAAAAAGGTAATTCTAACATGTCATTTGAAACTAAGGTGACGATTCAATTCCAACCTGTCAAGCATCACTAAAAATGCCTTTTCAATTCTAACATGAAATTATCTCACAAATCGACATTTTTGTTCTAACCTAATTGGTATTTTTACTTAACCAATTCAAAGATTTTATTTTAAATCCTACAAGAATTTGATTCAACAACTCATCATCAATACAGTCAGTCAATCAATTTATATGGTGCATCAATATACAATCACAATCACGATCCATTTAAATAAATGAATAAAGAAATAAATAAATATATTTATAAAACTGAGAAATCTCACAGTGTTTTTTTCTTTTAATGTATCAAAATATACCTTTCCTATTCATTTCTTTTTGATGTAACAAAAATATGCATTTGGTTCGTAAACTTCTAATACAAACAAAAATGTGAATTTGTTTGTAATCTTCTAATGCGAACAAAATGGTGATTTTGTTTATAAACTTCAAATGCGAACAAAAGTGTTAATTTTTGTTAATAAAACTTCAATGCAAACAAAAGTGTTAATTTTGTTAATAATTTTTAATGTAAACAAAATGATGAATTTGTTTGTATCTTCAATTCAAACACAAATGATACTTTCGGTTATATCTATCAATGCAAAACAAAAATGACAATTTTGTCTATATCTTTCGATGCAAAACAAAAATGATACTTTTGTTTGCTACATTTTCTAATCTAGCTCAGTAAATAAAAATGAAAATTTTATTTCCAACTTGATATACTTGTTTTATCTATTTTATAGCAAACGTGATATATTTGTTTCCATCTATTCTCTAACAAACATGAATATATTGATTTTGCAAATCAAAAAGAAAGGTCTAATCTTTAACTGTTTTATGGATCCACATACACATCCCAAAACAACGCAATACATAACTATAATTCATACATCATTAATAATCAACCATGAATATTCCATAAACAACTCAATCCATACAACAATCCAATCCAAACATAAATCATCTCAGATCTAAATTTATTTACAAACAACAATTTAACGGTGATAAAATAATTAATTAAATTAATTAAAAATAGAAATTCTCACCATGATTGGTTTTCAGAAGTCAATCGCATTCAAAATTGCTGAATTTTCAAAGGGCTCGGTTTACGCTCTAGTTGGTGTCATGTTGTAGATCTCGTCAATTCGATTCTAACGAACCTGAAATTGTTGAATTCCGAGTTCGGACGAAAGAGTTATGATTAATTTAAGATTGGAAATATTTAAATTAAATAAATAAATAAATTAAGAAGGATTTCACCTTCTTCCTTTTATCAGACTTAAGCCGTAAGCTTTTCACAAGCTGTTCAATACTAGGGCATAGTTTTCCACTCGACACAAGGGGCTAGGGGGAAATCAGAGATCACCACGGTCTCGGGCTACGAGTGGCGCACCAGGGGGGCCACTATGGTGAAGCTCGGTTGTGCCTAGGGGGACGGCGACGGGTGTGAACGGCCGGAGTTTGGGGCGCTGGACCTATGGGTTTGGGCCACTAGAAATTGATCCGACCGTATGAAAAGGAGGAGGGGAAGAAGAGCTTCAATATGATGTAAAGGATGGAGTTTAATTCGTGGAGAAGAGGGAGAACTTAGGGGATGAAAAGGGGAGCATTTCGGCCATGGATGATGGGTAGTGGCGGCTGGTATATGATGTAAATTAGGGTTTAAATGATTTTCTAATTCTTTTTATAATGTTTTAATGTAATTTTTGTAATTAAATCCCTATATTTCAAACTAAACCAATTTCTGTCCAACTGAAGTCCACCCTACCCAATAGCCCCTATTTCGGATTCAATGGGCTAGGCCTCGTCAGCCCAAACGGCTGTCTGTGGCCTGAATTGTTTATTTTAATATTTAATTCC
The DNA here is from genome assembly GCA_030737875.1 of Allium sativum. Taxonomy (NCBI): domain Eukaryota; kingdom Viridiplantae; phylum Streptophyta; class Magnoliopsida; order Asparagales; family Amaryllidaceae; genus Allium; species Allium sativum. The sequence continues at coordinate 612,318,538 of CM060921.1, read as the reverse complement.
TTTATTAAATTAATTCTGTCGTACAAATAAGTTTACCGAGGCCACATACGGACTCTAAAAATTACAGAAAAATTATATTTGGTTATGTTTTGACGATACGGTTCTAACCAGACTAATTTCGTCGAATTCTGAGACTGTTTGAAAAATGGCTATTTTAAAGTCGATTAAATTTATCTGTAATTGACAAAACACAGTTTCTTTTGCCACGCTCACATATTAGCTCGGAAAATTCTAAAAATTGAAACCTAGCAATAATTTGACATTCCGGTTCCAACAAAAGTGGTTTCGTCGAAAACAGAGGTCGTTTGAAAATTGACTATTTTCAGTGGCTTTAATATTATTTAAAATTGAAAATTTTAAATTCTGGCACATTTTCCAACAAAATTCTTTAAAAATAAAAATCTTAAATTGGCCTTGATTTTCCGGGTTGTTACAACTTGTATGGACGAATGTATGACAGAGTATTCCTAACGAATCATATATGTTGATCTCTTCAAACGTATCACGTTTGGTGGCGGAGGAATTCGTTTCTCTTAGCTTCATACCCGTGATACCGTTAGGGAAATAGAAAATGATTTGGCAGGTATGACGATGTGGTATTCCAAGCAAATGAAGATATGATATGTAAAAAGATATGCGTAGCTTCTAGCCTCACATCCGGTAAATGACAGAAATCGGGTAGGCAGCATGGCTAAGTCGATCGCTCCGAAGTAGGGTGTATAATCACCTATCTAGAGAATATTCATTTGCTTCTTTAATCTATCAATGTTGTCCCATATGTATGCGGGAACCGGTTGCTGATCCCAACCGTTGGTGATATACATTCGGTACACTCAAGCGAAATGAGTGGTCGGTCATGTGTGGCTGAGTTGCAAGATGTTCTTGTTGAACTCCAGTGTATCGTTCCTAGAGTACACTGATCGGAAGGTGGTTCCGTACCTTATCATAGTTGGAAATCCAGTGTTTTAAACTGTTTTACTCACACCAGTCCCATGACTGACCCGGAGTTTATTTTGTTTTGTTTTCCCTAAACTCTTGGGTGCCCAATTTTGTACGGGCAGTCAAGTAGTTGGGATTTACAGATACTTGAAGAGCTGGAGCAGGAGGCTTCAGGATCATATAGCTATTGTTTATTTTCGATGTGTTGTAAGTGCTGTACTTGATAATGATATGTATATTCAAGTAAAATCTTTTATTTCAAGGATATGTTATCTATTATATGTTGTTCGTTCCGCTGTGAGATTCATGTTACTCTGATGTTGTGTTCTTCTTCTTCTTCCATTCTAAGTTTCTATCTTATCTATTCTCACCCTCTAATTTCTTTCATTAACTACCGGTATTTTTCGATGTTTGGTTAGTCGTCATTGAGTTTATGTCGATAACCAAAGTCGCTAAAAAATCGGGTTGTTACAAGAGCACATACATCTGATTGTTATGACGACTCCAAAGGACTAGAAGGGGAAGCACGTAGCTTCCTGAAGTACGTATGGTGCTCCTAGTAGTCCTCTAAGAAGTGACAGATGTCTTAGGCTGTACTCGTAGAGGTTAGGTCGGCGCGTAACTACTAGGTGGGTGAGCCTTGACTGCAGATGTAGCCATGCAGTCGGAATATTGTGAGGAGGTGACACCAGGTGATTCGACGGTTGCCTCACGACGAGGTAGAGAGGATCACGACCAACAAGGATAGTAGACTGTCGGATATCCATCATCGATAGCCAGCGAGATGCATAAGATTAGAGCTAAACCCAAGATATCATTTCACCTTTCAGTATCGTGGTACAGGGTTGAGGGTAGATGCCACATGGATGTTTAGATTGGTTGTATTAGGGGCGGTTGCTTAGCTTTTGTAGTCTTTACTAGTTGAGGGAGGGGCCGAGGTGGAGCCGTAGCCACCATGGAAAACGGACCCGAGGAATATTTGTATTTGAAGGCACTTAAAGGCGGCCTGTACAAGTTTGGAAAAGCTCCCGGCCGAGTTTCGTGTTTCTTGTTTAGCCCTGCCATGGAACTCGGTGCACATTAGAGGACGTGCGATTGAAGCACCGAGTTACAGTTATAGTACATACGTGGGATAGTCTAGATACATGCATATCTGATATGAATTGTGTATCGTAGACTAGTGGGCATTATTCCGATATGGAATCTGATTCGATTGATGGTGGCAGTCCGTACGCTTACGTAGCATAGTAATGACATATATATGCTGAATGTAAACACTGTTATATAGAGATCCGTATGTCATTCCGACGTAGGATGAGGGACTGCGTTCATTTCGGTGGAGACCGTGCGAGTGGGTTACCATGGGGTGTATCTCAATATTGAGAGATAACTACATATAATATATTAGGTGAATCCACGGGAAAGTAAATGGGTATGATGCGCATATAAGTCTTGAGTTCTATTAACCCAAGCAACCTAATAATCAAGAAAATGTAACGGAACGGTATTAGTAGGGATCATTCTACTTCTAATATACTAGTATCTGTGCGGTGTAGAGAAATGTATTTAAGAAGCGCAATATATCCTGTTCATCTTACCTTGCTCGGTTCACACTTGTTATTGTTACTGTTATCTTGTTCTTCCAGTTTTATATTCCTGCCATGATACTTTTATTTATTTATATTTTAAAGTAACTGGAATCGCCAGACTTTATGTCTGACCCTTTTTGTTTCCTCTTCTCTCCCTTCCGTTTCCCCTCAGGTTCTCATGGTGGAAGTGCTTAGTGTTGATTTGGATTCTTTCAGCTTAGCTTGGATTTTGGATATATATATGTATCGCTTTGACTTCTAGTCAACTCTCTTATGGCTTCATAGGGAAGTATGGTTTTATGCTTTTGTACTCTGATGTTTTTGGCAAGACAGATTACTAATGTAATTAGTTACTTTTGATGTAAACTCAGCATTTGGAACCATGATGTTTTGATTTAAATAAAGTTTTTAATTCCGCTTCTATTTTACATGTCTGTCTTGTGCTATTATGTTCTTATTTACCTATAACGCTTCACAGAACTTAATGCAATCCCTTAGTGAGTGACATTAACGAATGTGGGGTGTTACATTTGGTATTAGAGCATATGGTTATAGGAACGGATAAAGTATTTTGAAAATGGTTTTCAAAAAGGTCTCAAAAACAAAGTATTTTAAAATAAAAAGTGTTTTTTAAAAGCATATTTCCCAAATCCATAAATATCTTCTTGATTCTCCACTTGATTTCTTTTCCTTTCTGATCGGGGAACCGTTTCCTCTCGAAAGGGTATCCCTATTTCGGCATGGTTCCGTAGGCATGTTAAAACTACGGTACGTGTCAAAGGTCAAAGAAGTGCCCAACCTCCATCTTTAGGCGCAGTGATTTCACATGCATCTTATTTTTTCTCAAGCCTCGTTAGGATTTTCATGTGATGGAGGCAGCTTTTAAGAGACTTATTAGCATGCTGCAAATAGGAGAATAAACGAGTTGGGGCTAAGGAGCACAACCCAAAGAAGAAAAGAGGAAATACCATAATTTCGGAACGGTGGGTCATCAGAAAAAGGATTGTAGAAAGAGGAAAGGAGTTGTTACCACTTTTGTAAGGCGGGGCACCTTATTAAAGAGTGCCTAAAGAGACAAGGAGAAGGGCAGAAGGAAGGAACTTCTAGGAAGCAAGCTAATGTTCTCATAGCTTGTGGACAGGATAGGGGTAGGAAAGTTTCCATCGAAGGATTGATTTCTATTTCTGATCATCCTGTTAGGGTTCTCCTTCTGGCACTTCACATTCTTTTGTATCTAATCCTTTAGTTGTATCTCTACACCTAGATAATAGTATGGTTTTGGATCCCGTTATCGCCTCAAACCCCATTGGGGGTACGGCTCATTTATCGAGGATTTGTCGGGATTTGAGAATTTCTGTGTTAGGTGTCAAGTTTGGTTACGACACATATGTTCTTGATTTCATAAGATAGGTTTTTATTTTAGGGATGGATTGGTTAACTACATATATGGATCCATTCTAGATTGTGAGGGGAGGGTCATTAGACTTCTGACTTGCCACAGAAAGACTCTCAAAATTTCTTATGACCCCAAAGGGGTCTGTCATGCTTAGTCTCCTAGAACCTCTTGATATATCTATCGATGATTTGCAACAGGTGACTCCTAAAAGAAAAGAGGGAACTTGATAAGCTAGTAGGGGAGCTACTTGAGAAGAGGTTTGATAGGTGAGTCATATTGGGATGGGAAACCTATTGAAGACAGTCCTTGAGGAAGCCCATCATTCTAAGATGACTATTCATCCAAGTGGAAAAAAAATGAATAGAGTTCGAGGTACTGAATCCAAACTTGCGAGAGGAAGTGGAAGCAATGATAGGACGAGTTCCAACTTGCATACTTGGATCGGAGGTTAAGAACTTGTGCAACAAAGAAGTAAAGCTAGTAAGAGTGCAATGGGGAAAAGGCTGCGAGGATGCTACTTGGGAGGTTGAAGACAAGATTCACGCTTCATATCCTTTCCTTTTCGAGAATATGTTCTTAACTTCTTTTCCAAGCTTCGAATTAATACTTGTATCTATCGTTTGAATATCTCTTATCGATCGAGTCTTTGGGTAGAAAACTAACGAATGTAAACTTGCGTTTGAGACATATTATGTTTGATGGATGCAAGTGGTTGCTAGTAATTGCTCCTAGATGCATATACACACACAATAGGGTCTAGATCGGCTCAATCACTTACATATTGCATATTGATGTGTATACATTTTAAATTTTTATGGATTATCATTACATTGATGTTGCATTTGGATGGATGATTGTGCACACATATAGAACTTACATGGATTAGGATGATTTGCATACATTTTGGTTGCATGGCACAAACATACATTGCATTAAGGAGGTTAACTGAATCAGTAGACCGCCTGATCTTTCGCATTAGTTTACGGACATATACACACACACACACACACACACTATTATGTATGTTTATAAAAGCATTAGAAATTTATTAAGGACAATGGATGCCTGTGATTGTTAGATGGATGTATGATTGTTGGATGTTAGGATATATGTTCTTCTTAACTTAGAGATTTCGAGGACGAAATCCTTTGAGTAGGGGAGAATGTAACACCCCGGAATTTTAACGACACTAAAGATGATGAACTAAAGAATAATTAGTGTGAAATACACTATTAACAATGAATAAAGGAAAACTTAATTAAATATTTATAATTAAGTAAAATGGACCGCTCCATTGCGTCCGTCTCAGAATTCTGGTCAAGGTAGACACCTGATTTGCTTAAATTAGACACTGTATGAAGAAGTTATTAAGGTTTGAAGCTTGTATGCATATAGGAAAGATATATACACATAAAATTAAAAAATATTCAAAACCAGAAATTCGGCGTGCAAATTGAGGAAGGGCCGACATTTTGAAGTCGACCTGAGACCCTGCTGGGTCGACCTAGGGGTTGACTCAGGCTCATGGGGGTCGACCCCGGGTTCGACATCCATGAAGAGGGGTCGACCTAGGGGTCGACACCCATGAAGGGGAGTCGACCTAGGGGTCGACCCACCCGTAGCTCTGGAAACTTCTTTTCTGAACCTGGACGATTTTGGAGCTAGATTCATGAACACTAGGCTATATAAAGGACCCTATACCTAGGTTTTATTCATCTAAAAACAATGGTGACGGCGAAGCTCCGCTGCAACGAAGATTGAATGGTTTAATCTACTCTAAATCTAATTCAACAAACATCATACAAATTCAACGATTGCTACAACAAATTCAGCATTGGCTACAACAACTTATTCAACATGTTCTTTGCGGTTGTTTAGATCCATTTCCTTAGATCTATTCACTGTGAGTTCATGTTATTTTTAGATCTAAATATATAAATAGTAATCTTGATATGTATGTAAAAATTGGATCTTGAATCGGTGCCTAATCAGTTCTATTATGACATAACTATCAGATCTGCTTCTATATGTTCATACCGCCGCGATGTTAAATATCGTCATAATATGCCTATTTCTGTCAGTTTATTATTGATTCGTTACTATGCCTGTTCTCGATTCTCTTCTCTCCTTCTTTTCCCTTTTTATATTTATATAGCCAGGCTACCTTCGAGCCTAGGCCTAACACTGAAACGTGTGAAATTGGGAATAATGGGAAAGGCATAATTTGGGGCATAATTGATATTGGAAAAATATGGATCTGAATTTTGGCATAAATTTGGAAATATACGAATATGGGCTTTGGGGCATATGTCTTGTTGGATAATATGAATTTAGGCATATGTTGGAAAATATATTTTGAGCATAAATTGGGACATGTGTAAGTACTAATTTGGGAAATAAATTGGAATGTATGTGAATATGAATTTTAGGTATACATTGGAAAATATGTGAATATGGGTTTGGATATAACTTGTATTGAAATGGGTGAATATGGACTAGGGACATAAATTGGGAAATATTTAGATTTGAGTTTGTGCATAATATATATATATATATGTATATATGTATATATATATATGTAACACCCCACCTCCGCCAATGCCACTCTTGCAAGCACACTAGCTTTGGAGGGGCGTTAAACCAGGTAAACATGCATGCAGATATCACAAGACAGAACATATAGAAGTAAAAACAAAGTAAATAAAGCAGCGGATAAAACCAACATTTCAAAACCATAGTCAAGTTACATCAAAGTACTTGGTCATTATTTTCCCACACAACATAGTCTAGAAACATAAACTGAAAACTGGAAAGAAAATCGTAAAGTAACTATCCCCAAGGTAGAATAAAAGCCATAGCAAGCTCAAGTCCAAACCGTACATGAGCTATCCAGAAAAGCAGCTAAAGATCCAAGCTAGGTGCTAGTGTTCCCACCCTGTAAACCTAGGGAAGGGGGGGAACGAAAGAAAAGAGGCAAAAGAAAACGGGTCAGTCAAAAGACTGGTAAGTCCTACCTACTATTAGTATAAAAACTAATAAAGTTAACTGGACATGTAAAACAGAGATAGAACATAGGATGATAACTGGCATGGTGAAAAGTTAACAAGATAGATCAAGTGTGGCATCGCATATACAAGGTTAAGTTTTTGCACCAAGTGTACTAGTATTCCAACCCATGTCAAGTATAACCAAGAAGTGATCCCTTGGACCAATTTTGGCCCAATATCACGAGGTGACCTAAATCAATGTCCAACAACATGGTCTAGTCGATCGGCTCCCTAAAGCCTAACTCGTCAAGTGTCGGTGTCATACGGCCCAACCACGAAGTGTAGTCAAACTGTTCTAGGTCCACCCTAGGGTGTATCAAGCCCTAGGGTGCCAATCACGGACACACATCAAGCACGCACAGTCTAAACCTACTGGTGCCCGTGTCTGCTTTTTCAACTCCGGACTATGTGCACGACCATAGTCCGCCTGAACCTACACCGGCGCACCTACTCAGCCGTCGTTTTGGTCGCTTACATGTCAGCCCAGTAATCGTGCCCCACCCTAGCCTAGTCCCTAGGGTATCATGATACAATCAAGAGGGTTACTGGTGAAAAGGACCATGTAACTAGGGTTTCTAACGGGTTAAACATGGTTAACCCTATCCAATCAAGTGTCAAGTTGGTTAAGTGTACCCAAGGTTCATGACTTAACCCTATCAACCCATCGTGTTTAATTGGTTAATTATTCAGGTGGTCCATGACTTAACCCTATCATGTGGCATTAATTAATTTAATGCACCCAACCTCTCACATTAGACCTTGTTGTGGTTACGAGTTAAGCCGGGCGGGTCCGGGTAGCTTTACACCACAACTTAGTCTAACCTCGGGTTTCACGTGCGACATGACCAACTACTCACATTGGGTCCTATTGCTTGTAGCCACTAGTTAAGCCGGTCGGTTCTGGGTAGATTTATGCTACAAACTCAACCCAACCTCGAGTTGGCCATTCTCATGTTTTCTAGAAGCCATGTCCAAGTTCATGTTCATGTTTCAAGCATAATCACATGTCATATTTCGTGTCATCTTTTCAAGTCATGTTTTTATGTCATTTTAGTTTACCCATAACGTTTCCCCATCTCATGTAGGTTCGCATAAACGCAAATAGATTTCAAAGAGGGAACTTAGAAGCATGACATAATTAATAAGGCTTGGCCACAAGTTAAACATGGTGGCATATGAGGCATATGTGTTCATAAACTTGCATATTACATTATAAGCCTCAAAACATGCATGATATCAACTTTAGCAAAATAGGTGAAACATGGTCATAAATGACGTAGGGTGATAGCTAGTGATTCGCATATAACATCATATGCAAGATAACATAGGGGTTATGAGAGTTTCTATGTTGCTTTATGCAACATTTCAAATCAAAGCTCATAGCTTTCTATGCACAAAGTCAAGGTGATAGCTTTTCAAACATGCATAGAATAAATCTATGCATAACATGATAGAATCAAAGCACAAATCATACCTAGGCCCAAACTCAAACTTGCAACATGTCATATTTAACTTCATAGTTAGAATCTAAGAGTAGAATAGGGCTTACAATGCTATGAAGACTTATAAAATAAAATAAGATTGAGACGAAGCCACTAGCAACTCTAAAAACTCCCAAATGATAAGCTCCAATGAGAATCCTTGAGAAACAAGAAGAAGATCCTTGCTTTGATGAAGAAAGATTGAAATTTGGCCTTGAATAAAACTTAGAAACTCTCAAACAAGCTTAGAAACTCTCATATGAATGAAGATGGAGACTATGACAAGAGGGTGGAGGCCAGGATTAAACATTTTGGCATAATCTAGTTGTAGGATTGATTTATGATGGTTTAGGCTAGGTATTAGGGTCCTTTTATAGAAGTTTAGGTTAGTTTAGGCCATAGGATTAACCCTAATTCAGATCTGAGCCTTTAAAATCCGTCACAAGCCTTAAAACATGTCTTGAGGAACAAGTCAGGTGCACCCAGGCCAAACTGGCCGACCACCCAAGTCGACATGGGTGTCGACTGGGCAGTCGACACCACCTGGGGTGTGTTGACTCCCAAGTCGACTCCCCAGTCGATTTGGGGGTGGCGGGAATTTTTCCCGCCTGTCCTGCTCAGCTGAATTTGAATTCTGAATTCAAATTTGAACTTGAAATTTTCTGAAAACTTTGACGGGCCATAACTTGGTCATACGGACTCCGATTTTCGAAAACTCGGACTCTATTTCGCGTATTTTTCCGAGACGAACGCAATGGCACAGCCCATTTCCCTTGATTCAGATTTTATCATTTAATTCTGCCTTAATTTATGTTATAACTTGTTATTCAAAATACGGGTTGTTACAATATATATATATATATATATATATATGCCTTGACTTATAACTTGGGAAAAAGAGCGTATAATGCATCATAATTAAAAGGTGAATTAAAAAGGGGTACAAAAGTCTATGATTTGAATAATGAATTGGGCATATAATTAAATATGGGGAAAAAGATATAATTACATAGGTAGATTTAGATTAAAATGGAATGTCTAGTAATTAAAATTAGGAATTGTAATTGCACTTATAACATGAGGTTAGGTTGCATTAGTCATGGAAATCTGCCCGGACCCGACCGGCATATCCAGCAGCCACTAATGTTGAATTTAATGTGAGAGGTCTAAGTGTGCAAATTCGAATCGGGGTAAGACACGAGGTTAGACCCAACTGTTGAATGAGACTGCCCGGACCCGACCAACATATCCAGCATCCACATGTTGTAGGCCTAATGTGGGAGGTCTAGCCCATTATAACCATAATTGGACATGGTAATGAATTGAACTACTTAACCTAATTTAATCCATAAGGATTGTATGATTATGAACTTAAGTTAGGGTTAAGTAAAATTGGATGGGTAGTGGGTGGGTTAAGTAAAATAGAGGGGGGGGGGGGTGAGTGGGTAATATTTACATATAGGCCCACGAACTTAACCAAATAAGGTTATGTAATTAAAGACACCTAGTGGTATACATAACCGGTGGAAAATATAACAAAGTTATGTAATTAAAGACACCCTTGTGAGGTAAGCATAACTTGTAGGAATGATAGAATTAGATACGTGTAATAATTTGCTAAGTAAACAGTGATAATTTGTAGTGATGGTGTAAATTGAATTTATGATTAAATGAGAAAGAATAAGGAAAACTTGTAAAATAAACAAGTTATATTTAAATGGTAAGTGATTAGGAAACATGTGAATTGAGATATACTTAATAACATATTAAGGAGAACATGTTATTGTAATGATGTAGCCAAGCAATAATATAAAATATATCGTGGATTACAGACCTTGGGCCACAATCTAGAGAATAACATGTTGTGGGCTTATTAATAAACTTAAATGGATTAAGTTATATGATTGAAATTAATAAGCAAGAGAAACTTGGTAAATTGGAATAAGAATTCAATATGAACGGGAATAACCAAGTTAAATGGGAACCGGGTGAGGTAAGGCAAACACGTAAAAGAATGTTTAGACATAGGGTCTAACAACATATAAAGAAATATGCTTGGACCAGTCCGTACTTTGAGGGTGAATAACCTAACGGGGTAAATCATCGAGGTGTTATAAGGCACGAGGGGAGCGCACATTCATCTGATTGTTATGACGGCTCCAAAGGACTGGAAGGGGAAGCACGCGGCTTCCTGAAGTACGTAAGGTGCTCCTGGTAGTCCTCTGTGCGGTGACAAATGCCTTAGGCTGTACTCACAGAGGTTGGGTCTATGCGTAACTGCTAGGTGGGTGGGCCTTAACTGCAGATGCAATTATGCAGTCAGAATGCTGTGATGAGGTGACACCAGGGTGATTCGATGGTTGCCTCACGAGGAGGTAGAGAGGGTCACGACCAACAAGGATAGTAGACCGTCGGATATCCGTCATCGACAGCCAACGGGATGCGAAAGACTAGAGCTAAACCCAAGATATCATTTTACCTTACACGATCGAGGTACGGGGTTGAGGGTAGACGCCACATGGATGTTTAGATTGGTTGTATTAGGGGCGGTCGCTTAGCTCTTGTAGTCTTTACTAGTTGAGGGAGAGGCCGAGGTGGGGCCATAAACACCATGGAAAATAGACTCGAGGAATATCTATATTTGAAGGCACTTAAAGGCGGTCTGTACAGGTATGGAAAAGCTCCCGGCCGAGTTCCGTGTTTCTTGTTTAGCCTTGCCACAATACTCGGTGCACATTGGAGGACGTGCGAGTGAGGCATCGAGCTACAATTACAGTACATACGTGAGACACCCTAAATACATGCACATCTGCCCTGGATGGTGTATCGTAAACTAGAGGGCATTATTCCGATATGGAATCTGATTCGATCAATGGTGGCAGTCCATATGCATTTGTAGTATAGTAATGACAGATATATGCAGAACGTAAACACTGTTATATAGAGATCTGTACGTCACTACGAAGTAGGATGAGGGATTGCATTCATTTCGGTGGAGACTGTGCGAGTGGGTTACCATGTGGTGTATCTCAATATTGAGAGATGGCTACATATATTATATTAGGTGAATCCACGGGAAAGCAAATGGGTACGATGCGCATATAAGTCTTGAGTGCTATTAACCCAAGTAACCTAATAATCAAGAAAATGTAATGGAACGGTATTAGTAGGGATCATTCTACCTCTGATATACTAGTATCTGCATGGTGCAGAGAAATGTATTTAAGAAGCGCAATATATCGTGTTCATCTTACCTTGCCCAGTTCACACATTTTGTTGTTACTGTTATCTTGTTCTTCTAGATTTATAAACCTGCCATGATAATTTTATTTATTTATATTTAAATGTAACTGGACTCGCCAGACTTTAAGTCTGACCCTTTTTGTTTCCTCTTCTCTCTCTTCCGTTTCCCCCCTCCCCCCAGGTTCTCAGGGTGCAAGTGCTTAGAGTTATTTTGGATTCTTTAAGCTTAGCTTGGATTTCGGATATAGATGTATTGCTTTGACTTCTGGTCAGCTCTCTTATGGCTTCACAGGGAAATATGGTTTTATGCTTTTGTACTATGATGTTTTTGGCAAGATAGATTATTAATGTAATTAGTTACTTTTGACGTAAATGCAGTATTTGGGACCATGATGTTTTGATTTAAATAAAGTTTTTAATTTCGCTGCTATTTTACATGTCTGTCTTATGCTATTATGTTCTTATTTACCTATAACGCTTCACGGAACTTAGTGCATTCCCTTAGTGAGTGACATTAACGGACGAGGAGTGTTACAGTGTTCATGATATTTTCCATGTTTCGCATTTGCGGAAGTGTCTGCATGATATAGCGGAGGAAGTTGAGCCGAGCATGCTTGAGGAAGTTGAAGTAGAATGGGAGGTGACAGTTAGACGAGTTCCTAACCTTTTTCATGGATTAGAGGTTAAGTAGCTACATAACCGAGAGGTCAAGTTAATGAAATTTCAATGGGGAGACGACCGTAAAGATGGAACTTGGTGACTGAAGATAAGATTCGCGCTTCGTACCCTTTTCTTTTCAAGGGTATATTCTTAACTTCTTTTTCCAAGCTTTTATTTGTACTAGCTTCTTTCATTTTGAGTACATCCTATCAATCGAATCGTCGAACTTTAGGTAGGGAATCAATGGATGTAAACATGTGTTTGAAACATGTTATGCTTGATGGATGCAAGTGGATGCAAGTGTTTTCTAGTGGTTGCTCGTAGATGCATATACACACACTAGGCACTAAGTCGGCTCAGTCACTTACATATTGCATATGGATGTATGTTCATTTTAAATTTTATAGATGGAAATGGGTGTATCATCAAATGGATGTTGCATTTGGATGCATGGTTGTGCACGCATATAGAGTTTACATGATATACTATGATTGTTTGTATACATATTGGATTCATGGCAGTGCCATACTTTGCATTAAGGAGGTCGACTAGATCAGTATACTTCCTGATTTTTCATAGTAGCATAAGGAAATATACACACACCTTTGCATGTGTTCATACAATCACTAAAATCCTTATAAGGACAATAGAGGCCTGTGATTGATGGATGAGTAGATGGTTGATGGATGTTAGGATATACATTCTTCTTAACTTGGAGATTTCGGGGACGAAATCCTTTACGTAGGGGAGAATGTAACACCCCATAATTTTAAATAACATTATAATAATAAAATAAGGGATGCTTAATCAGATACTGGGGATTATGTAAAACGGACTGTACCATTGCGTTCGTCTCGAAATTCTGCTTAAAATAAACTCCGAGTTTGCATAAAACGAACATCGTATGAGAAAGTTATTAGCTTAGAAGCTTGTATATGTATAAAAGAATTATATATATATATACATAAAAAACAAGTTATAATATTCAAAATTAAAACCAAATAGCGAAGAGGGAGAAGTAGGAGGGGATTGACCTTTTGGGGGTCGACCCAAGACCCAGCTGGGTCGACCTATGTCGGGGTGGGTCGACCTAATGCAGATCCGGGCAAATTCTTTTAGCTGAACGTGGACTGATATTTTGGCTTGGAACTTTGGCTTTAGGCTATAAATAGGACCTCATTTCTACTATTTTTACATATAAAAAACAATGGAGACAACGAGATGCTTCCCCAACTTAGATTGATCTAGCCTATTTCCTTCAACAACAACTTATACGCATTCAAGAATTTCTTCTACAGCTTCAGCCTATTGTTCTATGTTCTTTAGATCTAGTCTCTGCGAGTTCATGTTATTTTTAGATATATATGTTTAACAAGTAATCCTGACAAGTTTTTAATTCTGGATCTAGACCTATGTCTGTTAATAATCTAATTCATACCTAAATAGATCTGCCATTACATGTACACGTGATCTACTGTTCTGTTCTTATATGCCTAATTCTAATATGCCTATTTCAGTTATCATTTGCCTATTATGTTATTATGCCTATTTCTGTTCTCTCCTCTCCCTCTTTCCCTTTTTATTTTTATATCATAGGCTACCTTAGAGCCTAGGCCTAATGGTAAAATATGCGAATGAACGAAACTGGGAATGGTTAGGAAAGATAAATTGGGGGCATATCTTGTATTGTAAATCTTGACTGGGATTTGGGGGCATAACCTGGGCATATCTTATATTGTGAATTATGACTTAATGGTTTAGGTACGTAAACCTTTAGGCTTAATTTATTGATTAAGCGGAATGTAATGAAATTGTAAACAACATGTGAAACCTGTTTAGTTCTGTGGGGGTTATATGAACCTATTAACCTATAATAATTAACCTGTTTATTTCTGTAGGGGTTATATGAACCTGTTAAATTGAGGGGGGTTTAAGTAAACTAATTTGAATCAGTAGGGGTTAAGTAAATCTGTTAAATATGTTGGGGGTTATACGAACCCAATCAACTTAACCTATTTTATTTCTGTTGGGGTTATGCGGGGTTGTTAATCTGTTAGGCATAACCTGTCAAAATCCTCGTAGTTAGGGATACAATCCAAGGGGATGGCTTGTGTCATCTGTTGTGTGAGACCCGTATCAGTCAGTAACCCATTTTGGTATCAAAATGGGGAGTTAGGGGTCAGGGCACGCTTACTGAGATGATTATAAGAGGTTCATATGGGTGGAGCTGTTTTGATGTTGCGTTCCAATGGAGTCAAGTACGTGCATGGGTCCGACTTGCTTGGGAAAAAAGTCGCTATAATACCAATAAGTAGGTCTGTGTCTTTTGGGGGTTGCCACTTTAGGAAGTGATACATCCTACTTTAGGGCTGGCACATGGTATTTACGGGATAAGGAGCCGATTGATTGGGGGTATTAATTAGGGTACATCTAGTCCTGCCTGTGTAGGTGCCCATAGTTTATCGTTGGGGTAACACCCGTTATTTCTGTTTGGGTACCTGTTATTACTGTTTGGGGGTAAAACTTGAAAAGTCGGGTGTGTACGCGACTTGTGCAGGATCTATAATATGGCTATGCGGAAGTAAATGATAATCTAAATTATACAATAGCTACACAGGTAAAAAATCGCAAACAAGAAATATATCACTAACAAATATAAATGCAGTAAGTAGAGTAAAGTAAAGTAACGACACCAGAATTTTTATACTGGTTCGGACCTCCCGTCCTATGTCCAGTCCCGAAGCTCCTCTTCGGCTTTTCACTAAACAACGCCCTCTCTTCACCCGGAGGAACAGGTTCACAACACTACTTGATTTACGGGCTACAAGTTTACCCACTTGATTTCACGGGCTACAAGCTTACCCACTTGATTTCACGGGCTACAAGCTTACCCACTTGATTTCACGGGCTACAAGCTTACCCACTTGATTTCACGGGCTACAAGCTTACCCACACAGGACAATTACAAGAGTTTGACTTCTGACTGTGTTCTTCTTTCAACACTGATTAGCCAACGATTGAGTACACCCTTCCTATAATCTTATCCTCAAATGAAATTTGATGTTTAGAAAGATTAGGAAGTATAATATCGAATTGAATCACAAGTGTATGAAATATGCTTGGAGATTCAACCGATAAAATGAATGCTTTTTGAGTGCTTTTTGAACGAGAAGAATATTGCAAGATAGATCAGAAAATAGAGAGAAATTTCGGTGATTTGGATGATTGTAAAATCATGTATTTATAGAGATCGAGAGGTTGCAAATGTTGGTGAAAATATGCATCTAAAAGGAGTGATTATTCATGAAGAAAAATGGATGCAACTCTTGAAGAAAGAAGATGACTTTTCAATATAACGGTCAAAATTCAAAAACCTGTTGACCTATAGAATTTTATAGGTCGACATGTTTTTAGCCGTTGGAATTCAAAAACCTGTTGACCTATAAAATTTTGTAGGTCGACCTATTTTTGACCGTTACAATTTAAAAACCTGTTGACCTATAAAAAATTGTAGGTCGACATGTTTTCGGTCATATGCATAAAAAATGTCTTCATGAGTAGTATTTTCAAACAATTAGAAGTATGATTATTTGAGGATAGATTTTAACATTTTATAACTCTAAATAATCAACTTCTAACCTATGAAGTCATCTTGTCTTCTTTTTGTCGATGTAGAAGCTTCTTCTTGTCATAAATCAAAATAACCATCGACGCTTCGACTCAACATTCTCCCCCTTTTTGATTGATGACAACCTGGCATAATAAAGGTATTGTTCCTTGTATATTGCTCCCCCTGTATATATGCTCCCCCTGAATTATATAATCTGCATAGCACTTGTTAGTAACATTTTCTCCCCCTTTGTCATCGACAAAAAGGGTTTTCATAATAATGCATAAGAGAACAATAATTCACAGAGATACCATACTACTAAAAATCCATAGAATATTGTACGAGTTACAAGTCAAACCAAACGAGCACAAGGAGATAGTATAGTTAATACAAAACAAATGAAATAGAAGTTCATAGATCAAAGCGTAAGAAATGATGTGTAGAGACTATTGTGGTGATTGTGGAGGCCAATCAGAATCACTATCTTCTCCTTCGTCCTTGTCACCTTCCTCCTCTCGTTCCTCATCATTACTGTTATTATCATCGTCATGAGTTCCCTCCTTAATGTGTGACATTCCACGACCTCGCATGTGTGGAGTACTTGCTCCCGAACTCGTACCTTCTTCAGAGGAAGACCATGTAAATGTAGGCGGCATTGGACGTTTACCTGGGTCTTGAGCAAGTGGTGCGGAGGTCGAAGCACAAGAGATGGCTTCCCAAATCGTCCCAAAGAAAGATTTCAATTTATTGAACCGCTTATCAAGTTTAGAATCTAAGCGGTCGAGTTTATTATCGGTTCTTTTAAGCCTAGCTTCAAGTAAGAACTGATTTCGGGCGATTTGCTCAAGTGTATCCTTAGTAGAAGAAGTAGGAGGCGGAATCACAACATCTTCAGGCCTATGAGTAGGAACTTGAGAAGTGGAAATTTGTGGAGGTGGAGGTGGTCCTTGTTCGACATATTGTTCAAAAGGAATAATATTCAAATATGGAATTGGAAGCTTCATCCTCTTTTTAGAAGCTTTATCAATACATTTTGGTATTGATATTCTTGATGGAGGAGATCTTACGCCACATTCCATGAGGCAACGCATAATATACTCGTTATAAAACAAGTGAGGCCTTGAGCGTTTATTAACCATCAAAATCTCGTCAAATATCATCGCAACCCAATTCACTCTGATATTTGCATAAATGGCATATAGTGCCTTAAAGTTTTCTTTGTATACCGCATCAAAATTTCCGGTTCTAGGAAGAAGAGAATGTGTGATACAAAGGTGTAGAAGTCTAGCGGATGGTCTTAGATTAATACCTTTAGTACTTGACTTATGGTCTTCAATAAAAAGGTGACTATATTTATCACGAATATGAATAGGGCAGAACTCACTAGTAAATTGAATTCCATCATTGTGGGTTCGAAGAATTTCTGCCATTCGATCTTTGGAGAGAAAGATGTGTTGGCCACACACCACTGACCATAAGCAATCATCAGAATTTTGAGGCTTAAATTTGTCTAAATTGAGATTAGCATAGAATAATTTTATCAAAATATGGCTAATCTCAACATGGTTATCTTCAAAATTGAGAAGAGGCTCTGATACCAAATGAAAAGTCGAATTGAAAAGTCCGAGAGTGATTAACTGGGTTTTTGGACAAATTTATCGCACTAGTGTTATCGCAATATATAATAGAATTCGATAAATTTATACCGAAGTCTTTAAGTGTTTGTTGCATATATATAACCTGTGTGCATGCCAAAGCTGCTGAAATATACTCTGCTTCGCATGTCGATAGTGAAACACAGTTTTGTTTCTTACTAAACCAAGAGACAAGTGATTTTCCGATGAAATGACACGTACCACTTGTACTCTTTCTATCCGTTCGTGATCCTCCGAAATCAGCATCACTATAGGATACTAATTCGAATGCACAATCTTTAGGATAGAAAAGACCGAAATCTTTGGTGTTATTAAGATATCTAATAATTCGTTTTACTGCTCGTAGATGTGATTCCTTAGGATTAGCTTGAAAACGTGCACACAAACAAACACTCATCATAATGTCAGGACGACTAGCTGTTAAATATAGGAGAGAACCTATCATACTTCGATATGTCTTTTGGTCTACACTTTTTCCATTTTCATCCTTTTCAATATGACTAGTTGTACTCATCGGAGTTGATTTTCCGGAAGTATTTTCAAGTCCAAATCTTTTAATAAGATTTTCACAATATTTTTCTTGATTTATAAAAATACCATTCGGAAGTTGTTTAATTTGAAGACCAAGAAAGTATGATAACTCTCCCATGTGTGACATTTCAAATTCTTTGGTCATGACATCTGCAAATTCTTTACAGAGTCTCTCGTTTGTTGAACCAAAGATTATGTCATCCACATATATCTGAACAATAAGTATATCTTTGTGCGATTGTTTAATAAATAATGTTTGATCAACCTTTCCTATTTGAAATCCAGATTTGATAAGATGACTTCGTAGTCGTTCATACCAGGCACGTGGTGCTTGTTTTAAACCGTACAAAGCCTTTTTGAGCTTGAAAACATGATCTGGATATTTTTCATGTTTAAATAATGGTGGTTGTTCAACATATACTTTTTCTTTTATAAACCCATTTAGGAACGCACTCTTGACATCCATTTGATATAATTTAAAATTATGGTGACAAGCAAAAGATAAAAGTATTCGAATTGCTTCTAGTCTAGCGACAGGTGCAAAAGTTTCTTCATAATCGATACCCTCTTCTTGATTATATCCTTGTGCTACTAACCGTGCTTTGTTACGAGTTATGTTTCCTTGTTCATCAGCCTTGTTTTTGTAAACCCATTTAGTTCCGATAACTGATTAATCGGTTGGCCTTGGAACAAGTTCCCATACATCATTGCGTTCGAACTGATTTAGTTCTTCTTGCATAGCAATGATCCAATATTCATCAGTAGCAGCTTCTTTAGGATTCTTAGGTTCGATATTTGAAATAAATGCAACATGTCCCATTTGGTTAAGTTGACTTCTAGTTCTTATTTGAGACGATATTTCTCCAATTATATTTTGAACTGGATGATCTCTTAAAATTCTTGTTGGAGAACGTATTCTTGGTGGAGATCTTGGCTCTTCTTGTTGAATATTGTTATCAATTATTTCTGAGTCAGAATCTATATTTGTGACACTATTATTTTCTGAGATAATATTTTCGTCCTCATCATCAAAAGTATTTTGATGTTTATAATATTCATCGAATGATATATGAAGTGATTCTTCAATATTTTTAGTTCTTTTATTATATACACGATATGCCTTGCTTCGATCCGAATAACTAACAAATATTCCTTCATCATCTTTTGAATCGAATTTACCAAGGTGATCTTTCGTGTTTAGAATAAAGCATTTTGAACCAAAAACTTTGAAGTATGAGATATGCGGTTTTCTTTGATTAAATAGCTCATATGATGTATTTTTAGTCAGAGGTCGAATAGACACACGATTCAAAACATAACATGCAGTTGCAACAGCTTCTGCCCAGAAATGTTTTGGTAAAGTGCTTCCATTTAATAATGTTCTTGCACATTCTTGTAATGTTCGATTTTTCCGTTCTACAACTCCATTTTGTTGTGGAGTTCTAGGGAACGAAAAATTATGATTGATACCTTTTGTTGTACAAAAATGTTCAAAATCATTATTTTCGAATTCTCCGCCATGATCACTTCTTATATTCTTGACTTTAAGTCCCTTCGATTTCTGAATACGTTTGAGGAAAGATTTGAATTTTTCAAAAGTCTCACTTTTATTTTTCAAGAAAATAGTCCAGGTGAATCGAGAGTAGTCATCAACAATTACAAACACATATCTACTATGATTTATGGATTGTATTTGAGTAGGTCCAAATAAATCCAAATGTAATAGTTCAAGTGGTTGTAATGTTGAGATAACCTTCTTAGATTTAAACGATGACTTGGTTAATTTTCCGATTTGGCATGCGTCACAAAGATTGTCAACTCTGAAACTAAGTTTCGGTAGACCTTTGACTAGATTATTTTTAGCTAGCTTGTCAATAGTTTTAAAGTTTATATGACATAAACGTTTGTGCCATATCCATGGATCATTATCATTAGCAATAAGACACATATCTGAATTATGATTAATATTCATATTCAGAATATATATGTTTCTGTCTCTATATCCTTCAAAAACTAACTTTTGATCTTTGTCCAGTATACTACATTTATTGTTTGAGAAAGAAACCGTAAACCCTTTGTCACATAATTGGCTTATACTAAGTAAGTTATGTTTTAGATTTTTAACTAGCATGATATTTGTAATAAGAGGTAAATTAGATGTACCGTAATTGCTCGCATCGCCTTTTCCGATGATAAAGCCTTTTGAATTATCTCCAAATGTGACTGAGCCTCCATCAAAATATGTAATATTCGTCAATATGCTCTTGTCTCCAGTCATATGCTTTGAGCAACCACTGTCCAAAATCCATTTTCCTCTTTTCTTTAGTGGGACCTGCAAAAATAATATTAAGTTCATGGTACCCACTTTTTATAGGGTCCTAAGAGTTAGGTCTTAGGAGTCCAAACCCATACGGGTCCGGTATCCCCTTTATACAAATAATTTGAATTATGATGTACAATACTTAAAAATTTTTGAATGTACTTGTTCCTAATCAAACTATTATTTGTTTTAGGAACCCATACTTTTATAGATTCGACATTCTTCTTTTGAAGTTTCATAATCGGTTTAGGTTTGGAATATAATAAACTAAGATTTTTCTTAGCTTCAGTTTCTTGTACTACCTTATTTTTCCTTTTTCTTTTACCAAGATTTTTCTTGATAACTTGTTTCTTATATCCCAATCCTCGTTTATTTGTAGTTGATTGTGAATTCTCAATAAGTTTTGTCAAATTTTCTCGACCTTTGTTAAAGTTAGAAACATTTTTTGTAATGTCATCTAATTTTGATTGTAGACTAGCTTTTTCAAGGTCTAGAATCTTGACTTTTGCTTTAAGCTCATGATTTTCAGTAATGAGAATATCATTCTTCTCTTTTTGAATTTCAATTTCTTGAGTCAAAAGAGATAGTTGAGAATTAGAATTAGAAGACGATTCTTGAGCCTTTTCAAGTTCTTCTTCTAATATTTTCTTCTCATCTTTTAACATATCTCGTTCTAATTCGGATCTATTCAACATTGTCTTGACTTCTTTTAACTGATATTTTGTATCTTTAAGTTTAATCATTACTTTATCATAAATATCAAGCATATCCTCAAGAGTAGGAATTCGTACCTCATCCTCTGTTGCCATAAAACATACATTTGCTTGTTCAGTGTCTGAGTCACTTTCGCTATCAGATGAAGATGAGTCTGAATCATCCCAGGTTACTGAGAAAGCTCTCTTCTTTGATTTGTCCTTCTTGAATTTTTCGGAATTCTTCTTTTTATCTGGACAATCTTTTTGCACATGTCCCTTTTTGTGACAATTGAAACATTCCATATTTGAAGATGATGGTTTATTTGATCCAAACTTCCTTTTGTCGTATCGACTAGCTTTTCTTTGCTTCAAAAACTTCTTAAAGCCTTTTGCAATAAGTGCTAAGTCTTCTTCTACAGAATCTGAAATGTCTTCATCTTTTTCGGCATGAAAAGCAACATTTTTCTTTTCTTCTTTTTGTTCTCTTCTAGCCTGTAAATTTGCTTCATAGGACATTAGATTTCCTATCAACTCATCTGGCTTCATGGTAGAAAGATCATTAGCTTCTTCTATAGCTAATACTTTTCCTTCCCATTCATTAGTCAGTGAGTGTAGGATTGTTGAAACTACATCAAAGTCAGAATATTTTTGTCCTAACCCAATAAGAGCATGATGAATAGTTTGAAACCTTGAATACATCTCATTGATTGTTTCATTTGGCTTCATTTTGAAATTTTGGAATTGACTTTTCAACAAAGCTATTTTTGCTTGTTTAACCTTGTTAGTACCTTCATGAGTTGTTTTTAGCGTTTGCCAAATTTGATAAGCAGTGGTACAGATACTAACACGGTTATACTCATTTTGGTCTAATGCACAAAACAACATATTTATTGCTTTTGCATTTACTGCTGCTGCTGTTTTCTCAGCAGGAGTCCATTCTGCATACTCAGTAGTTGGATTAACTATTTCTTTCTGAGTAGCATTCCAAGCATCATAACTTGTTGATTGCATATAGAAAGCCATACGTGTTGCCAAATAACTATAATTTAGGCCATTAAAGAAAGGAGGTCTTTGTGTTGATTGACCTTCAGTGTAAGTGTTAGTGCTGGTACTTGCGTTATTTGCCATATTACTAGAATATATCAAATAACTGTGTTACGGTTATATGATGACCGTGCTCTGATACCAATTGAAAAGTCAGGTGTGTACGCGACTTGTGCAGGATCTATAATATGGCTATGCGGAAGTAAATGATAATCTAAATTATACAATAGCTACACAGGTAAAAATTCGCAAACAAGAAATATATCACTAACAAATATAAATGCAGTAAGTAGAGTAAAGTAAAGTAACGACACCAGAATTTTTATACTGGTTCGGACCTCCCGTCCTACGTCCAGTCCCGAAGCTCCTCTTTGGCTTTTCACTAAACAACGTCCTCTCTTCACCCGGAGGAACAGGTTCACAACACTACTTGATTTACGGGCTACAAGTTTACCCACTTGATTTCACGGGCTACAAGCTTACCCACTTGATTTCACGGGCTACAAGCTTACCCACTTGATTTCACGGGCTACAAGCTTACCCACTTGATTTCACGGGCTACAAGCTTACCCACACAGGACAATTACAAGAGTTTGACTTCTGACTGTGTTCTTCTTTCAACACTGATTAGCCAACGATTGAGTACACCCTTCCTATAATCTTACCCTCAAATGAAATTTGATGTTTAGAAAGATTAGGAAGTATAATATCGAATTGAATCACAAGTGTATGAAATATGCTTGGAGATTCAACCGATAAAATGAATGCTTTTTGAGTGCTTTTTGAACGAGAAGAATATTGCAAGATAGATCAGAAAATAGAGAGAAATTTCGGTGATTTGGATGATTGTAAAATCATGTATTTATAGAGATCGAGAGGTTGCAAATGTTGGTGAAAAGATGCATCTAAAAGGAGTGATTATTCATGAAGAAAAATGGATGCAACTCTTGAAGAAAGAAGATGACTTTTCAATATAACGGTCAAAATTCAAAAACCTGTTGACCTATAGAATTTTATAGGTCGACATGATTTTAGCTGTTGGAATTCAAAAACCTGTTGACCTATAAAATTTTGTAGGTCGACCTATTTTTGACCGTTACAATTTAAAAACCTGTTGACCTATAAAAAATTGTAGGTCGACATGTTTTCGGTCATATGCATAAAAAATGTCTTCATGAGTAGTATTTTCAAACAATTAGAAGTATGATTATTTGAGGATAGATTTTAACATTTTATAACTCTAAATAATCAACTTCTAACCTATGAAGTCATCTTGTCTTCTTTTTGTCGATGTAGAAGCTTCTTCTTGTCATAAATCAAAATAACCATCGACGCTTCGACTCAACAAAACTCATTACTAGAAGTACGCCAAAGTCTACCGTTATGTTTCTGTCGGGATCATATCTGTTATACTCGTATTGGTGCAAAGAAAAGTATTTGAGAAGCGTAATCTGTTCATTTCATTCTACTTATCATGTTCATACCTGCCTGTCATGATGCTTTTACTTATTTATATGTTAAAAGTAGCTGGACTCGCCAGACTTATGTCTGACCCATTTTGTTTCCTTTTCTCTCACTTCCTTTCCCCCAGGCTCTCAGGGTGGGAACACTCAGGCTTGACTAGGACTCTCTCTTCTGTTTCATCTTGGATTTGGATATTGGTTAGATGTACCACTTTGACTATCTATCCACTTGTTTATGGCTACTTTTTGGGACTATGGATTTTTACTTCTATAGTCTGATGATTTTTAGTGCATGACAAATGCTTTTATTTGATGTATTTTATTCCAGTATTTCAGTTTGATGTTGTAACTGGGTTTTAAGACCACGATGTTTTTTGTTGGAAAATAAAGTTTTAAATTTCCGCTGCTATTTTATATATCTGTCTTGTGAGATTCTGTTCTGTTTACTACAAAGCATCACGAAACTTAATGTATTCTTTTAAAAAGTGACATTAACGGACGTAGGGTGTAACATATACTATCAGACCTACTTTGATTGAGAGGATTGGAGATTGTCAAAGGCATGATCTAAAGTTGGTTGAGATCCTCGCTAAAGTTGAGATTGGAAGTGAGCTCAAGGATGTAAAATAGTTAGAGTTGAGTGAAATTGTTGGCTCTATAAGAAAGGGATATTGGTTGTTCTAGAGGTATATGGCATTAGATATGAAATACATACAGAGTGCCATCGCTCAAGATTGATCATACATCTGGATGGTAACAAGATGTATTGAGATATGAAGCAGACATATTATTGGGAAGGGATAAATAAGGGCGATAGGTTATTCATCTCAAAGTGCATAAACCGCCAGTTGGTTAAGGCAAAGCAAAAGAAGCCTAGTGGCTTGATGCAACCACTAGATGTTCCCGAGTGGAAGTAGGAATAAATGTTATTAGACTATATTGATGGACCACCGATAACTCGATTAAGGTACGACAACATTTGGGTCATAGTTGATCAGTTGACCAAGAGCGCTAGATTTATACATGTTAATTCGAAACGACATCCAAGCTGACCTATTCGTATGTGAAATGGATAGTACGATTTCATGGTATACCTAAGAGCATTCTGAGTGACTGAGACTCATGTTTACTAGTGGGTTCTAGAGAAGCTTACAAGAAGCACTGGGTACTGAGTTACACCTTAGTACAATTATCATCCTTAGACTGACGGTCAAACTGAAAGAGTAAATCGTATATTAGAAGATCTATTCTGTTATTTCATAATAGAGTTTGGAAGCTTGTGGGACGACTGTTGCATACTGTGGAATTCACACGCAATAGTAGTTATCTGTTTAGCATCAGTACAACCCCATTTGAGGCATTATATGGATGACCGTGCAATGCTCCTTCATATCAGTGGGAAGCGAGCGAGAATGGTTACTTGGGCTAGAGATGGTGAAGGAGACTTCCGAGAAGATTGAGATTATTCGGCAATGGATGAAGGTCGATTAAGATAGACGGAAGAGTTATGTCGATAAAAGTAGAGATGTGGAATTCTCTATTGGTGATAGTGTTTGTTAAGATTTCTTCGTTGAGAAATGTTGTTTGGTTCGGTAGAAGAGGAAAGTTAGCACCAAGATTTGTCGGTCCTTTTCCAATCTTAGAGAAGATTGGGAACCGTGCTTATAGAATATTCTTAACTCAGAAGATGGCAGGTGCCAGGGGTGCACAATGTATTCCATGTTACTTAATTGCTGAAATTTGTGCATGACCCTAATATAGACATCAAACGGATCCATTGGATGACATCGAGATTGAGCCAGAAGCTTAAAGACCTCGTAGGCCAATTGGTTTTGTCGAACAAGATACAAAGCAGTTGAGGAGAAAAGTGGTGAAGTTATTGAAGGTTTAGTGAAGTGAGAACGATTGCACTTGGGAGACTGAGAAGAGCATGAGAAAGATAGAGCATCCCACATGCTTGGATAAGATTTTTTTCATATTTTAGTTGCTTTGGACGCATGTTTGACTTTTTAGATTGCAGGTGGTTGTTAGGGCTACGGGGTAACCCTATGGACTCGTTTGTGGATTTTGGAGGGTAAAATACATAAAGGAGGAGAACATAAGGACATGGAGTTTTGTGTGTTTTAACGCGTAAATATGAAATATTATTTTGATATTAGGTAGTATCATTATATAATTTTAAGAGATGCCTATTAAAGGCATTTCTACTTTTAAAAATTTTCTTGGGGTTTTCTTTGACCATTTTACCCTTGATGAGATCTTATTTGTCCATAACTTTTGATTGGAGTGGATGATTAGAAACCATTTCCATTAGATTGGGATGATGGTTTCTACTTCAGTAGAGTCGTTGTATGTCGATAGAGTCGTTGTATGTCGATAACATATAAATCATCTGGAAGATATAGCTGTCTGAAGGATTTTTAAGACAAACATCCCATTTCCAGCCATCTGGGCTCATTTTAAGGTAGTTCCAACTTCAATTTCAGGATTAGGGAGATAACAGGCTGGAATGAGTTACTGTAACTAATTACTGTCATTTCATATCCTTCTTTCCTAAGGTTTCTGCCTCCACTAAAAGAAATTTTCTTCATCCAATAACTTAAAACAAAATATAGAGATTTATAGATCCATACTAAAGAAGCATATATGTAACAGCTAGAAAAGAAGGTCTATTCAAATCCAGTAATTCTATTTAGATTTGAAATTGCGTAAGCATAAGTGAGTGATATTAATCTTATTTACGTAGTTCTAAACTTCCAAATCTCAAAATAATTCTTAAAAAGTTAATTATGATAGTTATCTTATAGCTTTAGTTTAAACTGTTAGGGAATTAGATTATTACATTTTTTATGAAACCACTTGTAGATCTGTGGAAATCTATGATTTTTTTTAAGCTAGATGCTATAAAATAATTGGAGTAACTGATTGTTCTTGTATTATATTTTAGATGATTTTATGTTTTGTTTGTGTTTGAATGTTTGAAAATGCCTGCAAATAGCGACCTAGAACAAGGATTTTACTGAAAATTATGTAAACCAAAGTTGCTCAGAATCACACCAAATTTTAGAGGAGACGAGCTAGAAGTGGAAGGTTTTCACAGGTTCTGTGAGAAGTATGGAGCCATTTGGAGTTCACACTATAGAGTTATTGCCAGAAAGGTTTGGATCAGCCAAAATTCATAATTGGCCAGAATTAGAATAAATTTTTATGAGGGCTAGAGAATGTTCTGAGGAGAATACATTTCAAATTTCAAGTTGATTGGATCAAAAACGCAAAAGATATTGTGGAAATGATTCGGATCGGTATGGAGCTTCAGGGGCCGTATCGGTATAAGACAGTGGTTCGGATCAGTTGGAGGCTTGGGCTTCGGATCGGTGAAAGGGTAGAGTTTTGGATCGGCAAGGGTAGGGGGACTTCGGATCATCCAAGTATATAGGCCGAGCCAGATCGGTGTGACTACACTGATCTGGAAATGTCGAACATGATCGGTGCAACTATACTAGTCTGTGTTTATAAAGCCGGATCAATGTGGTTACACTGATCTAGACTGGATCGGTTTGGTACCGATCCCAGTTATAGCGATCAGTACCGATCCGATAGGGAAGGTTTGGATCTTGTGACTTTATGCGAGTGGCATACTTCTTTGGAACGACTTCTCTGGTGGAAGGTGATCGTTCATTGAGGCTTATTTTGCATCAACATCGGCATGAAGACTTTGTATTTTTGTAACTCAAAGGACCATTCAAATTGAAGAATACGACTCCAATGACTACTAATTGAAATCCTAGTAGTAGAGAAATAGACTATGAATCAAGGTGGGGAAACTGTCAAAAGCGGTTTAGGGAGCAGAGTTGGAAGACAGACGAAGTTGTCTAGGCAGTTCTCGACCAAAAGACTTCAAACGGAGCATGAGGACAATCCCAAAATAGATCTGCAGTGGCGATACATATGAAAAAGAGATTTTAAGTATGTAGGTTTAGGCGGGTACTTGGAGAGCTGAGGCTTGAGTGCTTATCGAATCTTCAACCTAACATCAGACATAAGCAAGTTCTGGGGCTGTCCATGGGATATCCAACCAAACTACAGGTTGTTATCCATAGGGTACTCGTGAATACCATTTATGCCCATTATCAACCTGGCAGAGGTTTTCGATCAGATGTTGATTGTTTCAGGTCAGATAGGGTATAGTTATCGTGGAAACAAACATACTATATATTCAACGCATTGGGTGAGTGAAGGTGAGAATGGATATTGTTTGCTATGTTCATTTAGTCATTTATCACCTTCAGGGATGTAATTTGTAACACCCCGTGTATTCTATAACCGTGAAAGTCATAAATTAAAGTATAATTAATTTCAAATCAAAGAATTAAGGGAAACGGGATACGCCATTGTGTTCATCTCGGAAAAATACGCGAAATAGAGTCCGAGTTTACGCAAAACGGATAACGTGTGAAGAAGATATCTTTAATTTAAATATCGCAGCAAAACATGAAAAAAAGAAGAAGAATGGGAAACGAATAATGTTTAGCATTGTTCTAGGGTTTGTAAGCAAAAGAAGTAGTAGCTCATTTGGTTGGAACACATGACTTGCATACAAGAGGTACAGAGTTCGATCCCCGCCAGCGCCCTATTTTTTTGTTTTAGGGGAATGGCTTAAAATAGCCTAGTGTGAACGCAGTTCAAAAAGTGGTTTAGTGTGAAAATGGGTAATTGGGAAGGTAGAGAAAAAAATGAATATATATATAATATATATATACATATACGCATATATATATATATATATATATATATATATATATATGACGTGTACGCATCATGTAGCGTACGTTGCACATTTTTGGTTGTCAAGGATGGTTTTTTTTTTTGGCCTTCTCCAATTTTTAATTATGACAAATTAAAGGTAAGAAAATATTTATTCATATATAAATAAATATTTATATATGGGTAATTAATACGGTAAAGGGGAAAATGTATCTATTAAATACGTATTTACGTTTGAATTGGTGAACATTTAATACGCTGAGTCATTTCTGACTCATCGCTGAGTCAATGCTGAGTCATTTCTGACTCATGGCTGAGTCAATAGGATAACTCTATCCTGACTGAACGGTTATGGTCATTTCTAGGATTAATCAAACGGCCTAAATTAATCCTAAAATTCTATATATACAACTCAAACCTAACCTAAACTCACAAAAAAAAAAAAAGAATGAGGCCATCATGCTGCTGTGGAACGACTAGGAGTAGCCACCAATTTGAGAGAAGATTAGGAGGAAAATTCTAAAGCATAAAGCAACTTAAACAAATCAAATCAACGCCTACGTCAAAAGGAGTCGCATCTCCAAATTCCTAAATTGGAGAATTCGCCACACGATTGTAAGTAGAGTATTATTTTGGTATGAATAAATAACTGTGTTGGTTTGTACACTTGATTTGTGGTGATAAGTAATTCATATTTGTGCGTTACTATGATTCTTATCGATTTGGAATATTGTATAACGATTGGATATTCGCAAAGTATGTTATTCATTATAAAAACTACATGTTTGCGGTAGTTTTATGCAAGTATACGTTTGGATATTCGCAAAGTATGTTATTCATTATAAAAACTACATGTTTGCGGTAGTTTTATGCAAATATACGTTTGGATATTCGCAAAGTTTGTAATTCATGTTGAAGCTACATGTATGTAGTTCTTTAATTGAAATTCATGCAAGTTTGTGGTTTTGCTACTATGCCATCATAATGTGTATTTCTGTACAAAAATCATTTTGTGTGTAATTGGAACAAATTTGGGTTATTATAATTCATATGAAATTATGTTGAAAATTTGGCATCATGATCTATATATTAAGCCATACTTTTGTACTAGAAAACCTCTTTGCGAACTTATGAATATGACTAGGTTATGATTGATATTTTGCATAATTGAAAAACATGTTAGGTCTATATTGTTAACAAGAATTATATGATGACACATGTGGTACATAGCTAGGTTAGATTTAAAATCCCATTTGCAAGTTTGCATGACTAAAGTAAAAATCATGATTTTATGTTTAGAAATATTTATGCCATAAGTATATGTGTGCCATGGTTATGTGAATAGATTTAAAATCATGATTAAGTTGGAATAATTCTAGTTGAACTATACTTTTGTATTAGTAACAAAAGTAAGCACCCTTGTAAACATGTTGTAACCTTATGAACATGATTTGCTTATGTTTGACATTATGCCTAAAGAAAAATATAGGTTTATGTTGTAGTTAAGACTATGTGTCAATAATGATATCCAATTTAGATTCTAACTTAACTACAAGTTTACATGCTTTGATTCATGTCACTTATGCTTTATGACCAAAGTATACGTTGCTACTATGCAAGTACACCAGTTTCTATTTTGTAGTTCCAACGTTATGTTGCAAGTTCATGCGTTCGCATTCCCCTTTTTGTGTATGTAATCACGCTTTAAGCCTCCCCTTTTTTTCACATGGCTAAGTTGGGCTTGAAAAGGCTAAGCCCAACATATATATATATATATATATATATAATAAACG
The DNA here is from genome assembly GCA_030737875.1 of Allium sativum. NCBI lineage: Eukaryota > Viridiplantae > Streptophyta > Magnoliopsida > Asparagales > Amaryllidaceae > Allium > Allium sativum. The sequence continues at coordinate 612,288,308 of CM060921.1, read as the reverse complement.
AACGTATTAAACGGGGGAAAATAGCGTTGGGCCAAATTAATTAATAAATGAAAATATAAAGTAAAGGGGCCCAAATTCAAGTATGGGTTGGGCCCATGATTGGTGTAAACCTTTACACCATTAGCTTAAATTGATTTTGAATAATGGGCCGCAAATATTTACATATAAGAAAATAAAGAAGAAAGACAAAATATGTAAATATAGAAAATACGATGTGTTTAACCCGAGGTTGGATTGAGTTGTGATGTAAACCTGCCCGGAACCGCCCGGCTGTCCAGTAGTCACAACAATACCTATCCAATGTGGGTGGTTAAACATGGAGCCCAATAAGGACCCGAGGTTAGACTGAGTTGTGGCGTAAGACTGCCCGGAACCAACCGGCAACAGGCAGCCACAACAATACCTGTCTAATGTGAGAGGTCAAGGCTTTAATAAGACAATTAAGGCTGAGTCAGGACTGATAGGATTAAGTAAACTAAAGACTTAATCAAAAATGGGACATGCTAAACTAAACAGACTGATTGGGGGTTAGGTTCATAAAACACTTAACCAACTTAGCATGTTGGCTAGAAGTAGAAAACCTAGTAGCGGGGGACCCTTTTCAGCAGTAACCCTACAAGATGTATCATGATACCCAGAAACTAGGCAGGGTGGGGCACGATTACTGGGCTGAATGTAAGAGGTCAAATCGACGGCGGTGGTGCAGCAGTGTAGGTTCTAACGGGGTGCGGGCGTGCACACACTCCGGCGCAGAAAAATAAGGCACTGGGCACCAGTAGCATACCTGTGCATTCTAGGATTGTGTCGGGCCGCCACCATGGGACTTGATACACCCCATGGTGGGACCAGCATAGGTAACTACAACATCGGGGGCCGTAAGACACATGTAACTATGCGAGTAGGAGCCGATCATCGTAAAATGGATCACCCTGGTTATGGGGTGCCTATTGGGAACTAGTTTATATGGGTACAGAGATTAATATGGGGTACGATAGTATATTCGACCCTAGACAACTTAACCAAGTTTATAGTGCTTTCCCCATTTCTAGTTTATACTTATCATACCCAGTTCTTTATTCATAGACAGAGTAGTCCTCGACTTACTCAGGCTTTATGTCTGACTCTACTTTTCTTTCGTCTTCTTTTCTTCCGTTCCCCCCCCCTCCAGGTCCACAGGGAGGGAATACTGCAGCTTGACCAGCCTTCATATCCAGCTTGAAGAGAAAGAATGTATTGCTTGGACCTTTTCGTTTGAACTATGGCTTTGGACAACAACTATGGGACTTTTGCAGTTTATTTATGTTTTCTTTATGCTTCTTTAAAATAATGTAATCAAGACAGTTATGAAGGTGTTATGTTTTTTTTGAAAGGATGTAAGACAATCATGGTGATGTTGCTGTAACACGTATTTACTTTTATGAAATAAAAGTTGCTGCTTTTCTGCTATTTACAAATATGTGTTCTTATATCTGTCTTGTATATCTGTGACTTATACTTATAAACCTCCACCAAAATTAGGGCATTCCCTTTGAGAGTGACTCTAACGAAGGTGGGGTGTTTCATAATTAGATGTAGATAGCATTGACACAAATATATGTAGCGTAGATGCAGACATTTAGACACCCTAGTGCTCAAATGTGGAATATACCCATATTACTAATTCTACTAAAGTATCATATACTTCTATGCGCTAACTCTTTGGATTTTGGAACAGGCCATTAATGGTTTACCAAACCGTGTGTTCCATTTAATTTCTAGACTTGAGATTTTACCGCTCACACTGGACTTTGTATGACATAGAGTTTTATGCTTTGGTTCTTATTATTTTAGGTTCTTTCACATGAGAAGACTAGAGGCAGGTTAGGAGTGAGCATGAGTAGCTGATCGGAAGACGAGCAAAAGGTTATCTGCGTATTATTTATATGCACTCTATCTCATTGCGTTGTTCACTACTATGGGGATCAGTAGTATCTTTATCATTTTGCTTTAGTCACATTTTTTGTTGGAGTTATTTCCCTTATATAACTCTATGACATTGTGGTTTGCTATTTTGGACCTATTACTCTGGTTTTTGGGGGTCATTTCAGCTATTTACTATTTACCTATTTTATATCAGTATGTTTTACTACTATATTTTATTCAAGCGCTGTGTGATGTATGACAAGTTCTCTGTAGTTTTTAGTTATTTCCTACTTAAATGGTCACTTTACATTGTCCAAACACTACAGCAAGCACTTATCTGTTTTCAGTGTCAAAAGTGTAGGGTGGTTATTTCACAAATGATGTAGTATCCCTAATTTTTAGTAAACGTTTTTCAATAATTTAATTAGATAAATTAAATAAAAATAATATATTCGATGAGAAGATAAGATTTTGGTTAATACATTAATTAATAGGTTGGCTTTGGAAACTTATTTACTCGAAATATATGTAGAAAGAGGATACAAGAGGGGAAAAGTGGGAAATTTGTGACCTTATATAAATACATATTCTTCCACATTTTATTGCCACACTTCCATTTCTAAAAACTAAAAGATATGGTAAGGAGGTCGTCCATAAAGCTCTAGAAAAAGGAAGATATCTAAAAGAGAAGTTAGAAGATTAAAGCATAGGGAACTAATATCTTCAAATCTCAAGTCTTCAGTTCAATCAAGATGAATAATACTCTCTTCCCTATGGTAGATTCGACAATTTTTTTATATCTTAATTATTTATATCCATTCATGATTGTTTTCATGTTAAAATTAATCCCAGTTGAGTCTTTAGCAACAACCATGTTTGTATTTGAATTATATTCTAGATTTTCATAAAAATGAATAGTTTTTAGATCAAAACCTATATTTAGAAATCTCCAAATGCCACAAAATTTATTAAGAAGTGTCTTACATGATTTTGGGTATGAGTTTTGAATTTCACAATATTCCGAGCCGTTCGAAATATTTTATAAATTTCCTAAGGAAGATTGATTGTTGATTATAAGATTAATTAATTAATTATTCTGGACTTGAATTATTATATAAGATAAAGGAAGATATAATACTCATTTACTAAATTTTTTGGACTTTTCCTATGATTTGTCGAGTTACTATGAATTTCCTAAAGCTGATTTTTCCTAGGAAGGCTTATGTGTTAATTGCGGGGATGATGCATACGTATAAATATTTTGTATAGGGAAAAGTACAAAATAGTAAAAGGACTATATTTTAGTCAACATACTTTTACAAGCCAATCAAATTTCCATATATGCAGTGGAGTTAATATAGAGTAATGTTGTGATGACCGCCTATAACTCCTGCACTTAACAAGAGGAATACTATGCTGAAAGACGTGCCAGGCGGCGATGGACAGTCGTTGGGGTAAGATGAACACTAGTGGAACCTGTCGTAAAACTCACAGCATAGGGATAAAATATAATAGAACGTGCACAGCAGGCAATAATAGTAAAGCACAATTGAATTGAATTTCAACTATCTTATCATCAAGGAAGAATATCCATACATTACTGGATTATTAAACCAAATTATGTACAAGAAGCCTCAATACAATATCACTCAGAGAAGCATACAACAAACATAACAGTGGAAACAACAACTAGTATGTATAGTAGAAAGTAATAGGGTTGTTATGGTAATGGTAAATTTACCATTACCGTACCATTACAAGTCGATCGGTAACCATTGTTGATTGAAATCGGTATACCAATTAAAACGATATGGTAACGGTAAATTTTCCATTTTTAACGGTAAATTATCGGTAACGTTTCTTCAATACCAGCGGTAACGGTAATTTTGCCAGTTAATTCGAAACATAAGTATACTCATCTGATATGCTTTATTATATGCACGTAAAACCAAATAAATGATTATATTTAGTTTAATAATCATATGAAATAATTCAAAATACCCTTATTTTCTTTTCCATTTATGTTTTTTATAAACTAACACTACATATATTATAATAAAGATGCACTGTGTACAAAAATATATGTTAAGATATAAACTTTGATGGGCGAATGATAATTTACCATTACTAGTGTAACGGTTACCAGATTATCGGTGTACCAGTCACCGGTATACCAGTTGATCGGTAACGGTAAGCAATTCTGACTTACCAGTAAAAACGGTACGATAACGGTATATGTCAAACGGTAACGGTAACCGTTACCATAACAGCCCTAGAAAGTAATATGTAAGCCCCCTGCTCGTCGTCGCTCAGCAACATCGTCATTATCAAGATTTATCAGCTGCTACCTAGTCTGCCCATCCGCAACACAATGGATGAACAACCCATGGTAATAAGAGGAAACAAAAAACCTTGAGTCAGACAATAGTCTTAATGAGCGATAAAACAACTATCTAACATCAATAATAAAGTATATGAGAATAGGAAGATCAACCATCCAATCTGCCAATATTATCAGAGAAGAAACCCAAATCCGTCTCCTCCACATCCGACAGTGATAGCCTTTACAAACAAACAAAATAGAAAACATAGCAAACATAGCAACCAGTTATCTAGCGTAGACCGTCCTAGATTAACATTCCCCAACCACAATCCTTGAAGGTCTAAACCAACATCAGAAAAGCACCCAAGAGATGTCTCCTTCAACGTTGAACAACCTACGCAAGATGATACAAACAAATCATTCAACATCCACGACTCCGGCTATCACCGCTTATCCTGCCTTGAAACCATCGTTAATCATATGACTAGCCTAACTTGTCGTCCGTCAAGGGCTAATTGTAACCCTATCTCTAGCAGAACTCCATATGCCTTTCCACGATACGTATCTAGGCCTTTCAACGATACCCAAGGTACTCGACTATCCCATAGTCTTTTAGGTGTCCCTATTATACCCCTGCTTTGAGTCCGCTAGAACCTACGACTAACGATGATATCTCAACCTTTAATATATATAGCCATCTAACTTAATGACAATCCATAAGCTCAAGCGACTTCTCGAGCAACCATTATCCACGAACACACAACTTTGAGTTGTCTTCATCTTTGTTGCATTACGACGATCAACGATCACTTCACAACACTTCGAATATTCTGAGTGGAATTTTGCTTGAAGCCACATCCATTCTCGAACCAAAACACACTTCATTTGGTCGATATTCATTTCACAACGTTTCACCCTTTGCTATAAATCACAAACCACAACGTTTCATTTTATTTCCATAGCGTTTCTAAAATGCTATCGTCCCCGTCATCGATCCATCATTCAAAACCTTGCCCGATCCATAGACTTGCGCTCCAAACCCTTGCCTGATCCACTAATGCAATGTATGCATGATCCATCAATCCAAAACGCAACCAATCCATCACAGCAGTGCAGCTGATCCATGCCCACAGCGTTTTACCTGATCCATCATCCCGTTGTATGCCGATCTGTAACAACCCGGAAATGCGAGCCAGTTTAAAATTTTTATTTTGGCAATTTTAGTGAATTTTGAATATTTAAAATGAATTATTTTAAATAATATCGACGAGAAATTTAATTTGAAGAGAATTCGAATGTATATATTATATACGTCGTCGTTAGGATATAAATAATTATATATAATTATAAAAGGAATTGAAAATGGCGTGGTAGTTCGATAATTCGATTTCAAACTTCAGATGAATGTACCGGGTGCAAAACAAACCGGATTTTAGTGAAACCAAAAATAATAGGATCTATTTGAGGATATCTTTCCAACGAATCCGAAAAATCGAGATTTCATAGCGGGAATCAAAAGATATGTCCAGTTAAAAATTCTGAACAGTCGCTATGGAATTCAGGCCCTTAAAAATGGAAATTTTGCAAACGACCTCGGATTTCGACGAAACCACTTTTGTTGGATCCGCGATGTTGAATTATTGCTAGATTCCAAATTTCATAATTTTTCGAATCAACATGTGAGCGTGGCAAAGGAAAACGCGTTTGACCAGTTTCAGTTGATTTTAATCGACTGGAAAATGGCCATTTTTCAAACGGTCTCAGAATTCAATGAAATTAGTTTTTTTAGGACCGTATCGTCAATACGAAGCTAGAAAATATTTTTCTGGAATTTTTCGAGTTAGTACTTGACCCCAGTAAATTGAAATGCGCGTTCAAATTCAATATATAGAGTTATATGTTGATTTTAACGGAAACTGATCGAAACGGTCGAATCAGCTTACGGTACATATCCCATTGTGTTCAGAATGGGGGTAATTAGCTATGGACGATAGGCGGTGGGCCTCGTTTAGAGGCCAAATGAAAAAGTCAACTTTTTGTAAATTAAATTAAATAAATTAAATTAAAAATCCCCTTGCCCCTTTATCTATCTCGTCAGCCCCCTTCCCCCCCCCCCCGTTAAAATTGTTTTCAAAAAGAAAAAAAAACCGCGTCGATCGGAGGACCACCCCCCCTCCCCTTCACCGCCGACGCCGTACTCCACCGCAGCCCCATCGACCCGCCTTCCCCTTCTGTTCCTCCTCCCTTCCTCTTCCCCCCCAATCCCCTACGCCCAAACCACCCCAGCCCGAGCGCACCACCCAGAAGACTGTCGCCGCCACATGCCCCTCCTCCGCCTCATCTCCTCCTCCTCCAGTTAGAGACCGATGGTGAACCCCCCCCTCTCCAATTCAAACCATTTGTAAGTTTTATTTAAGCTTTATTTTAATTATTTTTAATTTACTTCTCTCCATCTATTCAATGAATTTCAGTTTAGACAGAAAATGATTATTGCCATAAAAATTTGATTTTTATATGTTAGGAAAAATAGGGTTTTATTATATTTGAAAAGGCGAAATCTTTATATTTGAAAAGGCGAAATCTTTTTATTTGAAAAGGCGAAATCTTTATGTACAAAATAGCATGATAAAAATATAATCTTTATTATATGAACATCGATGTAAAAATAGAATTTTTATCTATATAGTAACGATGTAAAATTAGAATTTTTATCTATATAGTAGCGGTGTAAAAATGGAATTTTTATCTATATAGTAGCGGTGTAAAAAAATGAAATTTTTATCTATATAGTAGCGGTGTAAAAATAGAATTTTTATCTATATAGTAGCGATGTAAAAATAGAATTTTTATCTATATAGTAGCGATGTAAAAATAGAATTTTTATCCATATGGAGCAATTATAAAAATATGATTTTTATATACATGGCAATAATATAAAAATGTGATTTTTATATATGTAGTGAATACGGGCAACGAAAGTGACAAAAGGCGAGAACGACGAAGATTTCTATAAATGAAGTGTCGTGGAGTTGGGATAGCTATCTGTGAGAACTTCTCACTCTAAATTTCTTTTTCTAGTTATATATATACTAGGATGCAGACGGTGCTTAGCAGCACCCGACACTCGTCATCCACAGACCATGGATGGCTTGTTTGTTTGATTGATGTGTTGTGAAATTTGTTTGTATTGTTGATGTGAAATCGATAATAAATTGAAGATGGTTGAAATAAATATATTATCGTTGAAAATATAATTTTTAACGTGAATGTGAATAAATAAATAATTATAAACAAATCGGCCGATTTGTTTATATACACTGATTTGACTGATATTGATTGGGTCGATAAATTTTACACATCGCCCAACTGCACAAATAATATTCAGTGTTTGTTGATTTGAAACCCCACATGGGTGTTGGGATGAAATTTGGCGTACACTAATCCCAATTATTTAATTGTATGTCGATCGATTGGTCGATAGGCTGTGTAAACGTTAATTATTTATATTTGATGCTTATGCAGTTGTGTGGTGCACCTTGGGTGATGGTTGATTGTTTATCATTGCTATTATATACATGTGGTGTATGGAATCCATATAATTAACATTATATGGTGATTGATTGGGCCTCATTCCAATCGGGAAAATAATGAATATTATAAAAAAATTCATGTGTTGAATATAAAAATAGTCGTGTGTTGAAAGAAATATAGATTCATGTGTTGAATGGAATATATATATTCATTTGTTGAATATAATAACGAATTTATTGAAATATATATATAGCCGTGTTGATTAGAGTTGCGCTATTTTGACGTGAACGATATTTATATCGATTATATTCGTTTTTATAATTAATATAGAAAATGTAGTTATTTCAAAATATAACGTTTTGAAAATATTATCATTTATATAGTAATGATACGAAATATTCAATTTTGATTTGAAATTGAATATAGAGTTGAAATGGTTTTGAAAACGAATTTAAAACGATTCATAAAATACGTTTTAAAAGGAAATCGATGAAATATAATATATATATATATATATATATATATTAAATATAATGGCATGAATAGAACGCGCTGCACCGCGGTAGTTCGCGAATTTCGACCATTGACTTCGAATTGACGTTGCGGGAGATCCGACCGTCGGATTCTCCTGAAACTGGAACCGTTGGGTTCGTATCGAAAAGAGCTTTCCAATGAATATTAGAAATTTGAAATCTAACGGTTGGATTTGGAATTATGTCCAAATCAAATTTAGAAAAGGTCGTTGTAAGTGCAGTTCGATGGCCGTTGTTGGAAATCGACTGTACGGGCCTTGATAAAATTATTAAAAATATCAATAATTTGTGTAAAATCATAAGAAATGATTTGGGAAAAATTGGGCAGAAGAATTCCACATTTGAAAGGATAAAAATATATTTTTGTCGAAATGAACTAGTTTTGAACTAGAATTAAAATCAATTTATTTTTGAAATAAATAAATTGAATTTGAAAGTGATTTTAAAAATAATCAATATTCCCAATATGTGAATTGGACGGGAGTTGAATCGAAATTATCTTCGGAATATTTCGATGTTGGATTTCGTGACTATACAGATATTGTTATGGGAATTTGAAAGATATATTTTACATCGTTATTTCCAATATGATATTTGTTGGTTTCAGAATTTGATATTGAATATAAGCCGATATATTTTCTATTCAGAGCCTTGTATTTAATATCAAATATGATTTGGGTTTGTCGTGAATCGTGTTTTAGGTGACATTTGTTCTTTAACCCAGTTAAAGGCAGGATGTTGATTTTTGAAAAGATTAAAACTAAGTGGAGTTTTAATGAATCTTTAATTAGATGGAAATGTGAATTGATAATTTAAATTATCAAATCGGAAAGGTGATCAAGAATGGAGTATCACCAGTTTTGCTCCAAAGCGATTGTTAAATCTTTAATTAGATTTGAACGTGAAATGGTAATTAATTTTACCGATAGCACCGTAGTGTTAGAAATGGAGTATTACGAGTTTTCTCCATGGGATGAATTGGTTGGGATTGGGAAATAAAATAAATAATTACTTCGATGTGGTTCGCTAATCCCGACTAGTTTGGTAAACCATAATTTGGTTTGAAATGATATCCAAAGGAAGATTAAAGAATAAATTTAGAAGAATTTATCTTGGATAAAATTAATGGGAACCTTTCCCTAAGAATGTGATTTCATGAATAAAAGAATATTATGAATTGGAATGAGGCGTTTGTTGTGTTTGTGTAACATTTGTTTATTATATACGTGGGTTATTCAGAAAGGCCGGGTTTATACCCATTCTAATAACCGATTCGACGAGATGTCGAAGACGAAGACGGTGGTTGAAGACCGGAAGTCTTCACATCGTTTGGGTGATTATTGATGATTCGATTGGGTTGTACAACCAAGATGAGGGAAACAGTTGGTGATCATCTAGACGCACTTGGAGATGGATGGATATGCGAGGAAAGTGCCTCCGGTTTCGTTCGGACCCAGAACGAACTTGTAAATGGATTGTGTGTCTGACATTGGATTTTATTCTGTGTTGATTGATCTCTAATAAATATACATCTGTTTGGCGGCAGAGAATTTATTCTCTTTCTTAACGCCCTTCTCTGAGACGTACGAGCTCAGAGGTTGTATATCGATGGACATTAGTCGCATGGAGTGAATTGCCAGTGTGGCACGCATAAATGGCAATTGATCAGGGCTTCTGTTGAAAAGCAAAGTCTTGTGGTTGATGATCAAAGCACGGCCTGTGTGGCGTAGCTTTGTGTATAACATGAATTCGCGAGCCTCACACCTCGGTATGAGTCAAAAACGGGATAGTGACTACAAGGAGAGCATGACGTTTCTTTCTAGCTAGGGTGGTGTCAGTGACCTACCAGCCCTAACATTTTTATACTTTTCACCTGTGTGGTTGTTGGATACGAGGCGCCTCGGAAATAGGTCTGTAACGACCGGGAAACGTGTGTTCAGGAATAACTAATCCTCAAAAGTAAGAGAGGACCGGCCCTGAAGATCCAAGGATCATAGTGGGGTCCTGAGGCATTTGCTAGAGTGTCTCGAACGCGGAGAGGAGCTTGCCCCTTGCCTCGACTCATGATGGAATCCAATTTGCAATACGTGTGTTTCGGTTTTATTTGTAGAGCCTAGTATGGCGACATAGTGGGATGGGGCGCTTATGCCGTCTATGATTTATATTTATGATTGAAATTTTTTTGACACTATACACCTATAATAGTATCAAATAATGTGTTTTAAACGTATCAAGCATGCTTTGGCTGTTATAAGGTAAAAACCCTATCCTCCGGCTTGCGTTACATTGTGTGATGGGACCTGGTCTTATAACAGCTTCATTTTTCTTTATTTAGCATTGCGCTGTTTGTTCTATGCACTGGTATTCTTGGGAGGAAACCCGTTCCGTGTAATACGGCGTGGTCCCTTGATTTACCGAACTTTAAAATAAAGATTAATAACTGTTTTAGTTCTCACACCAGTCCCATGACTGACCTGGAGTTTATTGTTTTAACCTAAACTCTGGGTGCCCTTATTTTCGACATGGGCAGCTAGTAGTTTTGGTTTTGCAGATTTATATTCACAGGACCCTGATTTACAGCTGGAACGATGCCCCGAAAGCTCTGTATCCGTGCATTACTTCTAGTTGTGCTTTTGTATTATTTTCCGCTGCGATGTATTTAAATGTAATTTAAATCTCTGATATTATTCGAATGTAATTTATTCATTTATACTCTGTATATTCATGTATCTGATGGGATGGTTGTAATAACAATGAAATGTTCTTCCGTCTGCGTTCTATTTTGTCTTGTCCTCAACGCCATCCGTGCTTTCCTTCACGGGGAAGTTCGGGTCGTGTCAGTTTGGTATCAGAGCTTTAGTTTACAGAGCTCGAGAACAGGACACATTAGAACCGAACGAAAGAATTCATCAGATATTGGATTAGTAATATCCAATTAGAATGACTCGTTAGAGATAGGATCAGTAGTATCCTAGAACGAGTGTGAAGAGTATATTTTTCAAATGAAAACAATATTGTTTTAAAAATTTAAATCGCTTTATACGTATTTGAATATTTATTTATTTTGAATATGGACAATCGAGTATATAAAGATTTCGCGTATACGTGTCATGAATGTATATTCGAAGTTTTAATATATTGGATAGATATAGAATCATACTCTAGTCGCCCGGAGATAATTCTGGTAATGCGGCCGCATTATCAGTATTTATGTTTGTGTTTCGAAGGTGTGATATCTATATATTTCCATTAGACTGGTGTGAGAACCAAAACTAATATAGATAGATTTATTGTTGTGAATTGGCATCAAAAACATGATTTTCTGTATATATATCAAAATTATGAACTTGAAACTCTAATTCACTAATTGATTGATGTTTGTGTTGTGTAACGGATGGAAATTTCCGACTCCTCGAGAGTCGGAAATTCCGAGACGTTAGTGAAAGAAAGTAGAGGGTGAGAAAGAAAAGATAGAACTAATAGAATAGAAGAAGAAGAAGAACATCAGAATCATCAGAGTAACACGAATCTCACAACGGAACGAATAACATATAATATATAACATAACTTTGAAGTAAACAGTTATATATATACAATAGCACTTATCAGAGTACAACACTTACAACACAGCGGAAATAACTATAGCTATAAAATCTTGCAGCCTCCTGCTCCAAGCTCTCCAAGTATATCTGTAAATCCCGACTACTTGACTGCCCGTACAAATTTAGGCACCCAAGAGTTTAGGGAAAACAACAAAGTAAACTTCGGGTCAGTCATGTGACTGGTATGAGTAAAATAGTTTAAAACAGGTATAGGATATCTCATAAGACCACGCCGTGAATACGGAACGGGTTTTTCCCTTATGAATATCTGAACAACTTTGACAAGCAATATCATGGTGATATTATAATAATGTCTAAGTACAAATAGGTTTCAATCTAGCAGAAACGCTTGCGTCTCACGTTCTACATATATAGTATAAAATAATAAACCGCAGGGCGCTTATCGGAGAATGGATTCCAACAGACAAGGTATGGGAGCACCTTCCAAATAGTGTACTCTAGAGGGGATACACTCAGGGTTCAACAAGAACGTCTTGCAACCCGGCCACACATGACTGCTCACTCATTTAGCTTGAGTGTCGCGAATATATTGCCACCACGGTTGTAGGCCATCAAACCGTCATCTGAAGATACAGAATCAAAAAGTAGTATAAATATGGATATTCCCTAGATCGGTGACAATACACCCTGCTTGGGAATGACCCAACATGCTGCCTAGCCCAACTTTTGTTACTTCCTGGTGTGAGGCTAGAAGCTACGTCTATCTTCAGAACATCTGATCACCATTCACTTTGAATGCCACATCGTCATACCCGCCAAATCACAAATTGACTTATCCAAAAATAACACGGGTATACAGCTAAGAGAAACGAATTCCTCCGCCACCAAACGTGAATACGTTTGAACAGGTCAACTTACGCGATCCATTGGATATACTCTGTCAGACCTTCTTCCATATACGTTGTCCTGGGACTGGACAAACCGAAGGCACTATTCATTATATCCGTCTTAGTCACTGTTATATAAGACTTATACAACAGCCCTTGCACTTTACTCCGTCTTCAATTTATCTTTGGCAGATGTTGCTCGCAACGCTTATGCCAATACAGAGTGGTTCTTTGGATAATAATCCAACCGGTCTCTCCATATTAAAAACGTTAAAATGGTAAAAACTTTGATAGTCTGTGATTCAACTATCAAATGAAAACATGTCGGTGTACAAACAACGATCTTATTTCCAAATGGAAATTCGATCGATCAATCATCATATGTTCATATTTCCCTTTTTTCATATATTTAGAAAATATATATGTTATTAATCATTGGAAAACATTTCCATAGCTTATTTTCACATCACTATTATTTCGCAACTATCAGTCCCTAACTGTAACTAGTATGAGAACAATTCTCTAAGTATCAATACGGAAGGTCGAAACCAACATCAGATCGTCACTTAGAAAACCGTTCAACTTACCCTCTCCAGTCAGTTTCTGAATTTGCTTAACTCTATTTCTTAAATTCTTATGATGAAAACATTTCATTTTCTATGTTTAGAAAACATATCTGACTATATTTGGAAAACGTTTCCAAAACTCATTTACGGATTTCCAATGAACGTTGTATAAAACATCGTTTCGCTAAATCCATTTATCGCTTATTACTTAACTATATTTCAAATCAACCTTTTCTATCGAACCACAACTATTCCTTTGTCAATTCTGAAGTCAATCAAGTTGGGGTATAATTACCTCTCAGACCTTAATTGAACAACGTCCTTTACTGTGAAATAGATGAAGCTCGTCACTCACTTTGTCCAATCATCTGTTTACGCAAATTCTCGGATTCAGGTTACGAATCCACTTCTTAAATGACAACGTTTGATTATAACTATAACGTTATAATTCCTACCCCCAAAATATCTAACCTAAATTATGAATTTATTTCCTAACTCGAATAATTTAACAGACACCTAATTTCTAAATCAATAACTAAATCTTGATTTAAACCCTGGAAAGTAAATAGTACTTTCCCGAATTCACTATAACTGAATTCGACGTATAATTCTCTTTCGAGTAATCTCTATTTGATTAACTCTTCTTCGAATAACCTGTATTCGGATTATCTCTCTTCGAATAACTCATATTCGAAATCTCTCTCTTTCGAATAACAATATTCGATCTCTTTCTTTCGAATATGCTATATTCGAAAATCTCCTTTCGATTTACTAATCGATAACTCCTTTCGATTAAACTAAAATCGATAACTCCTTTAACTCTATTCGAATAACTAATATTCGACTAACTCCTTTGGATCGACTCATTTGATTAACTCCTTCGAATAACTAATTCGAATAACTTACCTTCGAATAACCAATATTCGATTTACTCTAACTCGATTAACTTAATTCTAATCGATTTACTCCATTTCGATTCAACTTAATTCAAATCGATTAACTTAACTCAAATTGATTAACTCCTTTCGAATAACTAAATTCGATTTAACTCTAATTGAATAACTAATATTCAATTAACTCTTACGTGTTTAACTCTATTTGAATAAGTAATTCGAATCACTCTAATGTGTTTAACTCTATTCAAATATCAAATTCGAATAACTCATTTCGAATAACTAAATTCGATTAACTCTTTTAACTTTACTCGAATAACTATATTCGATTTACACCTTCTTTCGAATAACTATATTCGATTAACTCTTCGACTAACTCCTTTGGATTAACTAACTTTGAATAACTCCTTTGGATTAGCTAACTTCGAATAACTCCTTTGGATTAACTAACTTCGAATAACTCCTTCGGATTAACTCTTCGAATGAATAATATTCGATAACTCTTCTCAAATGAATAACATTTGATTTTCTCCACTCGAATAAACTATATTCGATAACTCTTCTCAAATGAATAACATTTGATTTCTCCACTCGAATAAACTATATTCGATAACTCTTCTCAAATGAATAACATTTGATTTCTCCACTCGAATAACTCCACTTGGATAACTCTAACAGGTTAACTCTAACTGGTCAACTCTAACTGGTCAACTTTAACTGTTTATCTTTAACTGGTAAATTTTAACTGGTTAACTCAAATGGTTTAACCTAACTTGATTCACTTGTCTCGATTAACTGAACTAATCCACTTAGTTTAACTTAGTTAATTCACTTTGATTAACTCTAACCGATTTACTTAGTTTAACTCAGCTAATTCACTTCGATTAACCCAACTAATTTACTTCGATTAACCAATTAGTTTAACTTGACTAATTCACTTTAGTTAACTTAACCAATTACTTTGATTAACTCCACTAACTTGCTTTGGTTAACCTAACAAATTACTTTGTTTAACTCTATTCGAATAAGTAATTCGAATCACTCTAATGTGTTTAACTCTATTCAAATATCTAATTCGAATAACTCATTTCGAAAGATTTCCTTTTACAACGTTTATCCATTGATAAAGATTTACCTTTTTACAAGTTTATCCATTTATAAAGATTTACTTTTAGTAACGGTTCTTCACTTTATAAATGTCCTTTTAATAACGTTTCTACTTCTCTATATAAGTCCAGACTTATATATATCCCCTTTATCAACGATAAATAATTTATTTAATTTATAAAACATTATTTATAAATTAATCTACTTCAATTTATCTGTTTAAAACAGATTTCCTATTTAATATCTCATTTAAATCCATATCGTGTTATACCGTGTGCGAAGCACGTGTTTAAATCTATCCTTGTATAATTCTATTTATTTTCCGAACAAGTGTTCCTTTATTTATTCCCTAAATAAATATTCCTTTATTCCATTTATTTATAATCTAAATAAATGTTCCTTTATTTATTTCCTAAATAAATAAATGTTTTCATTTTATAAAATCCTATCGATTTTATAAATAAGATTTATTTTCAATATAAACATTGAAAATTCCCTTTTTACATTCTAGTATCACCTACGGTGTTTAACGTGTCGTATAACAATGATCGGTATCATTCACGTTCTACTATGGGAAGTAAATTAACAGTTTAGTTACATTAATACTCATCTTAATTTATTTGCCTAATTCTAAAATTTATGTTCTTTGATTACCATCATTCGCTACAAAATGATTGGCTTAATTTGTTACAGGCATTGGTAGGTAGTTAATATTGTTTGCAGACATAATTTTCAGAGTGCATTAGTAGCTAACATAATCCTAGCCGTAACTTGAATAAATGATGAATCAGTTTCTAGCTATTACCTATCACTATACCCTATTGTCCTGTTCTGGCGAATGCAAGGCGTGTTTTTCCTGGGCTAGGCGTTTATGTGATAGAGCACTTCTCCTCCATATCAAATCTTTCTAATATATATGCAGCATTTCTTGCTTAGCAAGGCCTTTTGATCTTTGCTACTTCCTTTCGTTTCCACTGAAGGTACGTCTGTGCAATTTTCTCTTCTTTTCATTTCCCCTGCCCTCTTCCATTCCTTCATTTCCGCTACTTTTCTATTTTCCTTCTCTACTTCTATTACCATGCTGCAGCTCTTTTAGTTCCTTATATTTTGTTTCAATCACTACCATATTTCCTATATTCCTACCCTTGTTTTTAAAAACACTACATGGTTTATTTACCCAAACGTTTGGGTCCTTAAGTCGCTTCATACATTAGCATTTGTCACCCCAAATGCGTCGTTCTTTTTCTAGCTTGTTACTGGGGCTCATGGTGCTCAGCCGTGCACACGTGTATCCGAAAAATAAATATATTAACTATTAATGTTTCTAGTCTTTTGTCTAAAGTACGGCGTATGAATTCATATAGATATATATTTCGTTTAACATATAAAACTTAGTAAATAAAGCAAAAAGGGAAAGATTTATTTACTTATTTGTTCACTGCATCATGTTTCGTTTCCAGGCATAACATCATCAAAGAACATCAATATTTCAGTCATTTAAACAAACAAACACTTATGTTTTGTTATTACCAATTCACATGTGAGTGGGTATATGCACAGTCATAGATGAGCATAAATAATACACATGAAAAACAGGGGTTGAAAGGGTTTTACTAGTTCACTGGTTCAGGTTTTAGTTTAAGTAACGATTTAACCCATTAGATCAAAACAAACATGCATGTAAAACATTAGTAAAAAGAAGTTTACTCACATCTTCTTCTCCACTACACACACTAAAACCATCACCAAACCTTCATCTTCCCCAACGTGGAAAACACCTGCCTGCTCCATGCATAGCCACGCCATTTCCAAGAACAATGCCTCTCGCCCAGTCCTCTACACTTCAAACTCCCCACGCCTTATTTGAATCCAATTGCTTCGTAGAAAACCCTCACCCATGTTGTAATATTTCCCAACTTCCTTCACGTTATAACTTGTATATTTTTTTCTTTGAAGTTTTTTCTTGCGTTTTGTAAACAGAAGCATGGTTTTATAATCTTACATCCCCTTTGACCCTTTGAAAACGTGGTCACTTAAGGTCCGAGAAAGACAAAGGAGGGGGACGTGGCTTAGTAGTTTACACAAGGAACCGTGGATAGAAAAAGAAGGGGGCGTGCACACTTAAGGTCCAAGAAAAACTTAATATATTCAACCATTATATATGGTTACGTTACAAAAATATGTGTGCTCTATTATTTAAATTTTCGTTCATAACGGGTTGCTACAGACAGAAGTAAGAGTACAGCCGTGCTCAGTGAGGTGTCACGACCCGAGAAATATAATAATACCGGTAGATTAACTCATATTGTGAAACCCCAATATCGTTGATTAAGGGTGCAAAATACTCCAAATAAAAAGTTGCTTATTTAATTAATTAAAAATTACAGTAAAATTCTAAAAATTAAATTATCACTACTTCCCAAAAGAACCTTGTCTAAATTCAATCCCGATCTTCAAATATATTGAAAACTCTTTTATAACGTAAATAAAGCGTTGCAAATTATAAAGGAATTCCACAGCGACTTTTCTAAAATTTGATTTGGACATATCTCAAAATCTACACGACGAAATCTCGATTTTTCTCTTCCACTAGAAAGATATACTCCGCCAGCTCCACACGTTTCTCGTTTCACAGAAATCCGGCTTAAAACGAATTCTGTATATTCAGTTGAAGTTCGAATCGCCAACTTGCGAACTGCCGCGACGTTTCAGGTTCGTTTAATTATAATTATAAATTATAAGTTCGAACGTTGTACTTTAAGTTATCGATATCGCCAAATCGATATATAAATAATTAAATAAATTAATTATTCGACAGCTAACAAAACGCGCCATTATAGACTTCCCCCCTTAAAATAATTTCGTCCTCGAAATTGCTAAGCTAGGAAAATGCTACCAACTTTACTAACTAGTTTCAAATATCTTTTAGTTTACTTCTCAACTCCAGTTTCAACTGAACCATTAAATTTTCAATTAAATTATTAATTCATTCTGGCTAACTGAATTTCCATAAATTATGAGAATGTTCTAACGCCTGGAATTTTCGAAAAAAATTTCGCCATAACCTCCTTTGTATTGGTCAATATGACAAACCACAACTCGCCTCTCTAGGCCTCCTCCAATCAAAAAGGAAATCAAAATAGCCAAGCGGCTTGCAAATTCGGCTTATAAAATCCAAACTCATATATGATATAAACTTGTACCTTTTTGTCGGGCATTTAACTCTATATCCCTTTCATCTGCTACCACTTCAACATATACCAATGTTATCCATTCCAAATGATCTCCAATCAGTTCATATCCTCAAATCCAAATCGAATTTCATTCGAACTCTAATATCAAATTCCAAATTATTGACTTATCAATTTGGTTCCATTCTAGATTATCTCTAATCCAATTCAATTTTATTTAACTCGGTTCAAGTTAAATTTCAATTTATTTTTACCATCTCATTTTATTTAACTTCATTAGTTAAATTTTAATTCCAGAACTTAAATTCCTGGGTTTCTTTCAAATCAATTTGAAATCATAATGCCAATTCAAAACCTTTGAATTTCTAAACAACTTGTTTTCTCAAAACAAATTCAAAAACAAAACCGTTGGTAGTAATCCGTCACTTAGAACTCGAAAATGAACACTGATGATGTCTAGATTCATCATCAGAATCTATTTTCCAGCTATCGACGTGAGTTCAATACTATATCATTTTCAATTTGAAAACATTTTCAAAATCTCCCAGGAACTTAAAATTTCCTTATTTTAAATTCCAAATTCTGATTTAAATTCATATTTAATTCAAACTATTTCATATATTACATTCATATGAATTCTGATTGGTCATTTATAACCATTTCACCCTTTTATAATCTTATTCGATTATAATAACAACCAACACAATCAATATACTATAATAATTTCAAGATGTATATTTCTTCTATAAACAAATATATTTTGGGAAAAATTATTTCATTTACCCTCTTTCAAAACATACCATGTCGGTTCATCGTATTCGAGTGTTTAGTAACCCTTATCGATATAGTGGATCAAACTGATCGACCAGAATTCATAAGCCACTCAACCAATAAATCTCCACAATATAAAACCATTTTATATTGAATAACAATTACATGCTCATACATATACACTCAAACTCAATCTAGGATATTACTAATCCCATCTCTATCGAGTTATGCCACAGAGCCAAGGTAATCACTTAACTTAAGCTCTGATACCAACTGTAACGGCTGGAAATTTCTGACTCCTCGAGAGTCGGAAATTCCGAGACGTTAGTGAAAGAAAGTAGAGGGTGATAAAGAAAAGATAGAACTAATAGAATAGAAGAAGAAGAACATCAGAATCATCAGAGTAACACGAATCTCACAGCGAAACGAATAACATATAATATATAACATAACTTTGAAGTAAACAGTTATATATATACAATAGCACTTATCAGAGTACAACACTTACAACACAGCGGAAATAACTATAGCTATAAAATCTTGCAGCCTCCTGCTCCAAGCTCTCCAAGTATATCTGTAAATCCCGACTACTTGACTGCCCGTACAAATTTAGGCACCCAAGAGTTTAGGGAAAACAACAAAGTAAACTCCGGGTCAGTCATGGGACTGGTATGAGTAAAATAGTTTAAAACAGGTATAGGATATCTCATAAGACCACGCCGTGAATACGGAACGGGTTTTTCCCTTATGAATATTTGAACAACTTTGACAAGCAATATCATGGTGATATTATAATAATGTCTAAGTACAAATAGGTATCAATCTAGCAGAAACGCTTGCATCTCACGTTCTACATACATAGTATAAAATCATAAACCGCAGGGCGCTTATCGGAGAATGGATTCCAACAGACAAGGTATGGGAGCACCTTCCAAATAGTGTACTCTAGAGGGGATACACTCAGGGTTCAATAAGAACGTCTTGCAATTCGGCCACACATGACCGCTCACTCATTTAGCTTGAGTGTCGCGAATATATTGCCACCACGGTTGTAGGCCATCAAACCGTCATCCGAAGATACAGAATCAAAAAGAAGTATAAATATGGATATTCCCTAGATCGGTGACAATACACCCTGCTTGGGAATGACCCAACTAGCCATGCTGCCTAGCCCAACTTTTGTTACTTCCTGGTGTGAGGCTAGAAGCTACGTCTATCTTCAGAACATCTGATCACCATTCACTTTGAATGCCACATCGTCATACCCGCCAAATCACAAATTGACTTATCCAAAAATAACACGGGTATACAGCTAAGAGAAACGAATTCCTCCGCCACCAAACGTGAATACGTTTGAACAGATCAACTTACGCGATCCATTGGATATACTCTATCAGACCTTCTTCCATATACGTTGTCCTGGGACTGGACAAACCGAAGGCACTATTCAGTATATCCGTCTTAGTCACTGTTATCTAAGACTTATACAACAGCCCTTGCACTTTACTCCGTCTTCAATTTATCTTTGGCAGATGTTGCTCGCAACGCTTATGCCAATACAGAGTGGTTCTTTGGATAATAATCCAACCGGTCTCTCCATATTAAAAACGTTAAAATGGTAAAAACTTTGATAGTCTGTGATTCAACTATCAAATGAAAACATGTCGGTGTACAAACAACGATCTTATTTCCAAATGGAAATTCGATCGATCAATCATCATATGTTCATATTTCCCTTTTTCATATATTTAGAAAATATATATGTTATTAATCATTGGAAAACATTTCCATAGCTTATTTTCACATCACTATTATTTCGCAACTATCAGTCCCTAACTGTAACTAGTATGAGAATAATTCTCTAAGTATCAATACGGAAGGTCGAAACCAACATCAGATCGTCACTTAGAAAACCGTTCAACTTACCCTCTCCAGTCAGTTTCTGAATTTGCTTAACTCTATTTCTTAAATTCTTATCATGAAAACATTTCATTTTCTATGTTTAGAAAACATATCTGACTATATTTGGAAAACGTTTCCAAAACTCATTTACGGATTTCCAATGAACGTTGTATAAAACATCGTTTCGCTTAATCCATTTATCGCTTATTACTTAACTATATTTCAAATCAACCTTTTCTATCGAACCACAACTATTCCTTTGTCAATTCTGAAGTCAATCAAGTTGGGGTATAATTACCTCTCAGACCTTAATTGAACAACGTCCTTTACTGTGAAATAGATGAAGCTCGTCACTCACTTTGTCCAATCATCTGTTTACGCAAACTCTCGGATTCAGGTTACGAATCCACTTCTTAAATGACAACGTTTGATTATAACTATAACGTTATAATTCCTACCCCCAAAATATCTAACCTAAATTATGAATTTATTTCCTAACTCGAATAATTTAACAGACACCTAATTTCTAAATCAATAACTAAATCTTGATTTAAACCCTGGAAAGTAAATAGTACTTTCCCGAATTCGCTATAACTGAATTCGACGTATAATTCTCTTTCGAGTAATATCTATTTGATTAACTCTTCTTCGAATAACCTATATTCGATTTATCTCTCTTCGAATAACTCATATTCGAAATCTCTCTCTTTCGAATAACAATATTCGATCTCTTTCTTTCGAATATGCTATATTCGAAAATCTCCTTTCGATTTACTAATCGATAACTCCTTTCGATCAAACTAAAATCGATAACTCCTTTAACTCTATTCGAATAACTAATATTCGACTAACTCCTTTGGATCGACTCATTTGATTAACTCCTTTGAATAACTAATTCGAATAACTTACCTTCGAATAACCAATATTCGATTTACTCTAACTCGATTAACTTAATTCTAATCGATTTACTCCATTTCGATTCAACTTAATTCAAATCGATTAACTTAACTCAAATTGATTAACTCCTTTCGAATAACTAAATTCGATTTAACTCTAATTGAATAATTAATATTCAATTAACTCTTACGTGTTTAACTCTATTTGAATAAGTAATTCGAATCACTCTAATGTGTTTAACTCTATTCAAATATCAAATTCGAATAACTCATTTCGAATAACTAAATTCGATTAACTCTTTTAACTTTACTCGAATAACTATATTCGATTTACACCTTCTTTCGAATAACTATATTCGATTAACTCTTCGACTAACTCCTTTGGATTAACTAACTTCGAATAACTCCTTTGGATTAGCTAACTTCGAATAACTCCTTTGGATTAACTAACTTCGAATAACTCCTTCGGATTAACTCTTCGAATGAATAATATTCGATAACTCTTCTCAAATGAATAACATTTGATTTTCTCCACTCGAATAAACTATATTCGATAACTCTTCTCAAATGAATAACATTTGATTTCTCCACTCGAATAAACTATATTCGATAACTCTTCTCAAATGAATAACATTTGATTTCTCCACTCGAATAACTCCACTTGGATAACTCTAACAGGTCAACTCTAACTGGTCAACTTTAACTGTTTATCTTTAACTGGTAAATTTTAACTGGTTAACTCAAATGGTTTAACCTAACTTGATTCACTTGTCTCGATTAACTGAACTAATCCACTTAGTTTAACTTAGTTAATTCACTTTGATTAACTCTAACCGATTTACTTAGTTTAACTCAGCTAATTCACTTCGATTAACCCAACCAATTTACTTCGATTAACCAATTAGTTTAACTTGACTAATTAGTTTAACCAATTAGTTTAACTCAGCTCCACACGTTTCTCGTTTCACAGAAATCCGGCTTAAAACGAATTCTGTATATTCAGTTGAAGTTCGAATCGCCAACTTGCGAACTGCCGCGACCTTTCAGGTTCGTTTAATTATAATTATAAATTATAAGTTCGAACGTTGTACTTTAAGTTATTGATATCGCCAAATCGATATATAAATAATTAAATAAATTAATTATTCGACAGCTAACAAAACGCGCCATTACATGTTGTTTGTCTATTTGTTTGATAATTTTGAACCATTTAGCCTAATTGAATCACATATCGAACTATATTGAAATTTGGTCGCATTTGCTTGCATATACATGTACTTACATTGAACAAGTCAAAGCAAGGAGGCTAGAGCAGAGAATAAAATTTGTTTGCCTGACAAATAGGTACATGTTTACCATAATTTATTGTTTTGTTTGGGTGATGATGATTTTATGAGCCGATTGGCTTTTTCTTTTTCTTTTTGAGATCAGAAGGCCTATATGGAAATTTTGGGATTTTCCCATTGCTCCCGGTGCAGGGGAGGTTATGGCGAAATTTTTCGAAAATTTAGGGTGTTAGCCAAATTTTTGAAAAATTTGAAAAGTTCTTAGAAACTTAAAAGTTGAAGAACTTAAGCCGTAGTCAAAATAATTGAAGTTGAGTTGATTTGTTAAACAACTTTCGGCTTCGTTCCTTTCCGGCTTCCATTGTTATGTTCCTTTCCGGCCTTTGATTTAGAGAAGATTAGTATATCATCAATAAAAACCAGAACAAATTTATTCAATTAAATCACACATTGAACTGATTAGAAGATAGTTAGAAATATATACTTGTGCATTATATATGTTTGAACAGGAAATTGGATTAGCTGTTGAGTAAAGATTTTATTTGCGTGCCCGAAAAATAGGTAAACCCTAATGAGTTGGATGTGAAATATTATTATTATATCAACTCCTGTGAATGCCATTGGATGCGGAGTGCTGGTTATTCTGTGTGAAATAATAAACATCGCCATAGGATAGCAACAATTAATTTTGAACTACATTACATGGCATACTTCTGGAAGATAGGCATACTTCATCATATACCACATAAGCATTTAGAGCTTGTGTGACGAGGTGGAAGATTTACCATACAAGCGAGAAGCTTGTATGGCGATGACTATATTTTACAGGTTGAACTGATGACTGATATGGACTATTTAAATTGTAACGATAAAATTGCCAGATTAATAAAAACCCCACACGGGTCTAAAGTTGACAATAATCACGTCTCTCTAGTTATTAGATATGACACATGGACTATTTATTTCCCACACGGGACGAGGTGACGAGGATTTATCCTCTGGAGCATTTAAAATACACACTCCCTCAGGCTTTGACAGGGTGACGAGAATTTATTCTCTGGAGTTATTATCATTACATGCTCTCCTGTAAACACCAGAATATATCACTATAAATATGTGTATGCTTGTTAGGATTTATTGGGTACCCAATACGACCCAATAAATTTCCAAATCTCTCTCCGTACAAAGGAGGTTATGGCGAAATTTTTCGAAAATTCCGGGTGTTAGCCAAATTTTTGAAGAATTTGAAAATTCTCAGAAACTGAAAAGTTGGAGAATGGAAACCAGATTGAACGTAGAGTTGATTAATCAAACCACTTTCGGCTTTGTTCCTTTTCGGGGACGAAAAGTTTTAAGTGGGGGAGATTGTAACAACCCGGAAATGCGAGCCAGTTTAAAATTTTTATTTTGGCAATTTTAGTGAATTTTGAATATTTAAAATGAATTATTTTAAATAATATCGACGAGAAATTTAATTTGAATAGAATTCGAACGTATATATTATATACGTCGTCGTTAGGATATAAATAATTATATATAATTATAAAAGGAATTGAAAATGGCGCGGTAGTTCGATAATTCGATTTCAAACTTCAGATGAATGTACCGGGTGCAAAACAAACCGGATTTTAGTGAAACCAAAAATAATAGGATCTATTTGAGGATATCTTTCCAACGAATCCGAAAAATCGAGATTTCATAGCGGGAATCAAAAGATATGTCCAGTTGAAAATTCTGAACAGTCGTTATGGAATTCAGGCCCTTAAAAATGGAAATTTTGCAAACTACCTCGGATTTCGACGAAACCACTTTTGTTGGATCCGCGATGTCAAATTATTACTAGATTCCAAATTTCATAATTTTTCGAATCAATATGTGAGCGTGGCAAAGGAAAACGCGTTTGACCAGTTTTAGTTTATTTTAATCGACTGGAAATTGGCCATTTTTCAAACGGTCTCAGAATTCAATGAAATTAGTTTTGTTAGGACCATATCGTCAATACGAAGCTAGAAAATATTTTTCTGGAATTTTTTGAGTTAGTATGTGACCCCAGTAAATTGAAATGCGCGTTCAAATTCAATATATAGAGTTATATGTTGATTTTAATGGAAACTGATCGAAACAGTCGAATCAACTTACGGTACATATCCCATTGTGTTCGGAATGGGGGTAATTAGCTATGGACGACAGGCGGTGGGCCTCGTTTAGAGGCCCAATGAAAAAGTCAACTTTTTGTAAATTAAATAAAATAAAATAAATTAAAAATCCCCTTGCCCCTTTATCTATCTCCTCAGGCCCCCCCTCCATTAAAATTAATTTCAGAAAGGAAAAAAAAAACGCGTCGATCGGAGGACCACCCCCTTCCCCTTCACCGCCGACGCCGTACTCCACCGCAGCCCCCTCGACCCGCCTTCCCCTTCTCTTCCTCCTCCCTTCCTCTTCCCCCCCCAATCCCCTACGCCCAAACCACCCCAGCCCTAGCGCGCCACCCAGAAGACCGCCGCCGCCACATGTCCCTCCTCCGCCTCTTCTTCTCCTCCTCCAGTCAGAGACCGACGGTGAACCCCCCCTCTCCAATCAAACCATTTGTAAGTTTTATTTAAGTTTTATTTTACTTATTTTTAATTTACTTCTCTCCATCTATTCAATGAATTTCAGTTTAGACCGAAAATGATTTTTGCCATAAAAATTTGATTTTTATATGTTAGGAAAAATAGGGTTTTATTATATTTGAAAAGGCGAAATCTTTATATTTGAAAAGGCGAAATCTTTATGTGTAAAATAGCGTGATAAAAATATAATCTTTTTTTTTTGGGCAAGGCCGACCGGTTTTTATAGTGTTCCGTAACACTTTTTATTATATCAAAAACCATACATATTAACCAATGAAACAAAATTCTTCCGTGCAGGGAAGGAAAAAGCAAACGAGCAACGCTTGAACATCGGTCTTGCTTAACTTACATATCATGGATACAAGTGCTAACATGGATACATTCAACTTAACACGTTTTCCTTCATGATTCCTTACTGCAGTTACCTCACATCCCAAGCAGTCCGGATACACCACCAAACTCAATCATTGTCGTACAAGTTACCACCGAACTGAGCATTCTTCTTGCTACGCGTAGCATAACCAGGAAGAGATGCAGAGTTAGGGGAGCTTGTTTGCGATTCATGCAACGGCGGTGGAGCCTTATACGCAGCCGGCGGAGCGAGATGCGCGTAGGGGTTGTTTGGTTTCGGTTTGGAGATCTTCTTGGACGAAGCAGTTTTCTCCGTCGTATCTTTTGCGCTTGTCTTGTTCTCAGAAGCTTTGACTGGCATTGTGCTTGTTGTTATGTTCACATCCAAGTTAGCTGTAGTGGGTTGCTTATTGAAGAAGCCCATTTTGATTCCAGAAGAAGAAACTAACGCATTGGGTACAACCGGGGACCCTCCATGCTTGACCTTTCCTATTTCAGAAGTCTCAAGAGAGTGCTTCTGGTAGTTTTGTACCTCTTTAATGAGCTGTACCATAGTGTTGTCCATTTGATCATTTTCTTTAGTTGACGTGTTATTACCTTTAGAGAGTATGGTACTGTCCTCTCTGTTGCCATAGCCGCTTCCTTGTATTGTCATATCCTTCACAACTTTCGGATTTTCTGTGTAAGGCATGGTTCCTTGTGTACCCTCTCTGTCATGCATCAATCCAGCCGGCTCCAGAAGAATGTGTGAGGCAACTTTTTCCTTAATTACTTTGTATGCATTTTAAAGGTTGTCTCTAAGTGATTCAAAGTTGTTTGAGGTTACTAACCGGTCATCAGTTTTGGCCTTGTTACCTTTACCGCCCAAACCATTCACATCTAAAACTTGCGTATCCGAAGTAACTATGACTTGCACATTAGCGGGTTGATCCTTTCTTGTCCCAACAGACTTGTGATTGCCTCGATACCCACCGACAAAAGGCCTCACCACTCTATGCTTTTTAGTCACTCTTATCCATTCGTTTGTTTTGCTTGTACCACCCAACAGGTTGTGTTTTTCCCTAGTCTTCCTAGCCATTTCACCTACTGCTGTATTCTTTTCTTCCCTGTTACCATTCTTGTTTGCATCAGCTTGAACATTAACCCTTGTGCTTGCTTTATCTTCAAGGTTAGAAGTAACTAGCTTGTTTAATTTGACGTTACACCTTTCCAGAGCATGGCCGAACACCTTACAGTGTGTACACAGATCAGGCCTCCACGTATACTCAACCGTAACATGGTGTTCTGTTCCGTCAGTTAACTCAACAGGGAACGTGTCCGGCATGTCACTATCGGTGTTAACCTCAACCATACACTTGGCATAACCTAGCCGCTCGATTAGCTCAGTGGACAAATCCATGCACAAGAAACGTCCAACACGCATCGCTAGGTAGCAAATACCTATCTTAGACCAAGCGATTGATGGAACGTTATATAGTTTTATCCAAATAGGAACATTTCTTACACAATTACTTGCATTACCCAACATAACATCCCACGGTTTTAGTATAAAAATCTTATTTTGAATGATAATTGGGTCAAAATCCAGAATTCTTCGTATATCTTCCATATCGGAGAGGAGGAAGAAGAAAGTCTTACCATCGAATTTAACCTTGATGTTACCACGAGGTTTCCATAGTCTCTTTAGGCGATTCACCACAGCCGTATACGAGAGCAGAGCATCCAAGAAAAACCCCACCAAGTATTCGGCCCATTCTTCCTTTGCTGCTGATAAAATCTCTTCAATAGTAACTAAATTCTTACCGTTGAAGCAGAGAGATAAGGGAGGGGGTGGAAGTTCCCAGCATTGCTCGGTTTGGCGACGAACAAAGTCGACCACTTCACCGTAGGCAAAACGCTGGAAGGCGGAAGAGGCTTCAGGATGGACGGAGAAGGGTTCGGAGGGACCACAGGAGGTGAGGGTGGTGGGTCAGGCAGTGGAGGAGGCGGCGCATAAGGGGGGTTTGGCTTGGGTAAGGGTTGGTTGTCGGTTGAAGAAGAGGTATTGGGTGATTTGGGGGAATATGGTAAATCGGCGGTCACCATTGAAGAAGAGGTATTGCGGTGTATTGAATATAATCTTTATTATATGAACATCGATGTAAAAATAGAATTTCTATCTATATACTAATGATGTAAAAATAGAATTTTTATCTATATAGTAACGATGTAAAAATAGAATTTTTATCTATATAGTAGCGGTGTAAAAATGGAATTTTTTTCTATATAGTAGCGGTGTAAAAAAATGGAATTTTTATCTATATAGTAGCGGTGTAAAAATAGAATTTTTATCTATATAGTAGCGATGTAAAAATAGAATTTTTATCTATATAGTAGCGATGTAAAAATAGAATTTTTATCCATATGGAGCAAATATAAAAATATGATTTTTATATATGTAGTGAATACGGGCAACGAAAGTGACAAAAGGCGAGAACGACGAAGATTTCTATAAATGAAGTGTCGTGGAGTTGGGATAGCTATCTGTGAGAACTTCTCACTCTAAATTTCTTTTTCTAGTTATATATATATATACTACGATGCAGACGGTGCTTAGCAGCACCCGACACTCGTCATCCACAAACCATGGATGGCTTGTTTGTTTGATTGATGTGTTGTGAAATTTGTTTGTATTGTTGATGTGAAATCGATGATAAATTGAAGATGGTTGAAATAAATATATTATCGTTGAAAATATAATTTTTAACGTGAATGTGAATAAATAAATAATTATAAACAAATCGGCCGATTTGTTTATATACACTGATTTGACTGATATTGATTGGGTCGACAAATTTTACACATCGCCCAACTGCACAAATAATATTCAGTGTTTGTTGATTTGAAACCCCACACGGGTGTTGGGATGAAATTTGGCGTACACTAATCCCAATTATTTAATTGTATGTCGTTCAATTGGTCGACAGGCTGTGTAAGCGTTAATTATTTAAATTTGATGCTTATGCAGTTGTGTGGTGCACCTTGGGTGATGGTTGATTGTTTATCACTGCTATTACATACATGTGGTGTATGGAATCCATATAATTAACATTATATGGTGATTGATTGGGCCTCATTCCAATCGGGAAAATAATGAATATTATAAAAGAAAATTCATGTGTTGAATATAAAAATAGTCGTGTGTTGAAAGAAATATAGGTTCATGTGTTGAATGGAATATATATATTCATTTGTTGAATAGAATAACGAATTTATTGAAATATATATAGCTGTGTTGATTAGAGTTGCGCTATTTTGACGTGAACGATATTTATATCGATTATATTCGTTTTTATAATGAATATAGAAAAGGTAGTGATTTCAAAATATAACGTTTTGAAAATATTATCATTTATATAGTAATGATACGAAATATTCAATTTTGATTTGAAATTGAATATAGAGTTGAAATGGTTTTGAAAACAAATTTAAAACGATTTATAAAATATGTTTTAAAAGGAAATCGACGAAATATATATATATATATATATATAATGGCCTGAATAGAACGCGCTGCGCCGCGGCAGTTCGCGAATTTCGACCATTGACTTCGAATTGACGTTGCGGGAGATTCGACCATCGGATTCTCTTGAAACTGGAACCGTTGGGTTCGTATCGAAAAGAGCTTTCCAATGAATATTAGAAATTTGAAATCTAACGGTTGGATTTGGAATTATGTCCAAATCAAATTTAGAAAAGGCCGCTATAAGGGCAGTTCGATGGACGTTGTTGGAAATCGACTGTACGGGCCTTGATAAAATTATTAAAAATATCAATAATTTGTGTAAAATCATAAGAAATGATTTGGGAAAAATTGGGCTGAAGAATTCCACATTTGAAAGGATAAAAATATATTTTTGTCGAAATGAACTAGTTTTGAAC
Organism: Allium sativum; assembly: GCA_030737875.1. NCBI lineage: Eukaryota > Viridiplantae > Streptophyta > Magnoliopsida > Asparagales > Amaryllidaceae > Allium > Allium sativum. The sequence continues at coordinate 612,258,073 of CM060921.1, read as the reverse complement.
TAGAATTAAAATCAATTTATTTTTGAAATAAATAAATTGAATTTGAAAGTGATTTTAAAAATAATCAATATTCCCAATATGTGAATTGGACGGGAGTTGAATCGAAAATATCTTCGGAATATTTCGATGTTGGATTTTGTGACTATATAGATATTGCTATGGGAATTTGAAAGATATATTTTATATCGTTATTTCCAATACGATATTTGTTGGTTTCAGAATTTGATATTGAATATAAGCCGATATATTTTCTATTCTGAGCCTTGTATTTAGTATCAAATATGATTTGGGTTTGTCGTGAATCGTGTTTTAGATGACATTGGTTCTTTAACCCAGTTAAAGGCAGGATGTTGATTTTTGAAAAGATTAAAACAGTTTTAATGAATCTTTAATTAGATGGAAACGTGAATTGATAATTTAAATTATCAAATCGGAAAGGTGATCGAGAATGGAGTATCACCAGTTTTGCTCCAAAGCGATAGTTAAATCTTTAATTAGATTTGAACGTGAAATGGTAATTAATTTTACCGATAGCACCGTAGTTTTAGATATGGAGTATTACCTGTTTTCTCCATGGGATGAATAGGTTGGGATTGGGAAATAAAATAAATAATTACTTCGATGTGGTTCGCTAATCTCGACTAGTTTGGAAAAACATAATTTGGTTTGAAATGATATCCAAAGGAAGATTAAAGAATAAATTTAGAAGAATTTATCTTGGATAAAATTAATGGGAACCTTTCCCTAAGAATATGATTTCGTGAATAAAAGAATATTCTGAATTGGAATGAGGCGTTTGTTGTGTTTGTGTAACGTTTGTTTATTATATACGTGGGTTATTTAAAAAGGCCGGGTTTATACCCATTCTGAATAACCGATTCGACGAGATGTCGAAGATGAAGACGGTGGTTGAAGACCGGAAGTCTTCACATCGTTTGGGTGATTACTGATGATCTCGATTGGGCTATACACACAAGATGAGGGAAACAGTTGGTGATCGTCTAGACGTACTTGGAGATGGATGGATATGCGAGGAAAGTGCCTCCGGTTTCGTTCGGACCCAGAACGAACTTGTAAATGGATTGTGTGTCTGACATTGGATTTTATTCTGTGTTGATTGATCTCTAATAAATATACATCTGTTTGGCGGCAGATAATTTATTCTCTTGCTAAACGCCCTTCTCTGAGACGTACGAGCTCAGAGGTTGTATATCGATGGACATTAGTCGCATGGAGTGAATTGCCAGTGTGGCACGCGTAAGTGGCAATTGATTAGGGCTTCTGTTGAAAAGCAAAGTCTTGTGGTTGATGATCAAAGCACGGCCTGTGTGGCGTAGCTTTGTGTATAGTGTGAATTCGCGAGCCTCACACCTCGGTATTAGTCAAAAACGGGATAGTGACTGCAGGGAGAGCACGACGTTTCTTTCTAGCTAGGGTGGTGTCAGTGACCTACCAGCCCTGACATTTATATACTTTTCACCTGTGTGGTTGTTGGATACGAGGCGCCTCAGATATAGGTCTGCAAGGACCGGGAAACGTGTGTTCAGGAATAACTAATCCTCAAAAGTAAGAGAGGACCGGCCCTGAAGATCCAAGGATCATAGTGGGGTCCTGAGGCATTTGCTAGAGTGTCTCGAACGCGGAGAGGAGCTTGCCCCTTGCCTCGACTCATGATGGAATCCAATTTCCAATACGTGTGTTTCGGTTTTATTTGTAGAGCCTAGTATGGCGACATAGTGGGATGGGGCGCTTATGTCGTCTATGATTTATATTTATGATTGAAATTGTTTTGACACTATACACTTATAATAGTATCAAATAATGTGTTTTAAACGTATCAAGCATGCTTTGGCTGTTATAAGGTAAAAACCCTATCCTCCGGCTTGCGTTACATTGTGTGATGGGACCTGGGTCTTATAACAGCTTTATATTTCTTTATTTAGCATTGCGCTGTTTGTTCTATGCACTGGTATTCTTGGGAGGAAACCCGTTCTGTGTTATACGGCGTGGTCCCTTGATTTACCGAACTTTAAAATAAAGATTAATAACTGTTTTAGTTCTCACACCAGTCCCATGACTGACCTGGAGTTTATTGTTTTAACCTAAACTCTGGGTGCCCTTATTTTCGATACGGGCAGCTAGTAGTTTTGGTTTTGCAGATTTATATTCATAGGATCCTGATTTACAGCGGGAACGATGCCCGGAAAGCTCTGTATCCGTGCATTACTTCTAGTTGTGCTTTTGTATTATTTTCTGCTGCGATGTATTTAAATGTAATTTAAATCTCTGATATTATTCGAATGTAATTTATTCATTTATACTCTGTATATTCTTGTATCTGATGGGATGGTTGTAATAACAATGAAATGTTCTTCCATCTGCGTTCTATTTTGTCTTGTCCTCAACGCCATCCGTTCTTTCCTTCACGGGGAAGTTCGGGTCATGTCACGATCCATCATAAAATTCACTCCTGATCCATCCATAAAACAATGTCGATCCATGGAAAAGGCACACTGATCCATGCCCTGGGCCTTTTACCCAATCTGTGCCCTTCAACGTTGCCGATCCATCAAAAATATACTTACCGATCCATCAAAAATATACTTACGGATCCATAACATTTAGAATGTTGCCGATCCATCGTTCAAAGTCCACCGATCCATCACAAAAAAAATGCTCCAATCCATACTTTCACATGCACAGATCCATGCAAAATAACTTGTCGATCCAACATTTCTTGGCAAACAAGAAATGATCCAAACTTGAAATTAACCTAACTCCAAATTCGTGCAATCAAACCGAAGTTTCTACCACCAAATCAACCAATCAACTGATAATCATCAAACAATATTCACAACAAATAATCAACAACAACCATTTGTAATTCACCAAATCATGGTTAAGTAATGAACGAATCAATACAAATGGATCTAACTTGCATAAGCCTAGAATTAACATATGAAATTTACCGTTATAAGGTGCTAGAATAGAACCTATAGTGATCTAAAGTGAAATCATACTTACATTGATTAGATCTAGGTGAATACAACTATAAATGAAAATAAGATCAACCAACCCATATACTTGATTGAATCGGTGTGAGATATGCTTTATACTCACCAAATCCATGAAATAGCTTTAAACAATGATCCACAAATCCTGGACATCCAAGAGCACCCTTCAAATCAATCATTTTGTTGTGATCTACCTTTCCTCGATGTTGATCTTCATTCTACTAATCTAGATCTATGAAATTAATGGAGTGGAGGGGTATTTGATTGAAGTAGAGAGAATCTCAAACCCCAACCAAATGGAGAAATGAAGAAACCAAACAATTCTCCTTGCCTCTACCCCATATTTATAGCCATCCAACCAGCCCACTAGTGGGCACACCAGGCCAGCCCACTAGTGACTAATTAGCTTGTCCAGAATTTGTGTAACACTAAAACAGCGATTCCTCCCAAATCGCTGAACCAAATCTTTATTGTGACCACTCTACGGAATTGGCAACACTATTTCCATCCTAATGAAATTGATTTCAGCACCTAATTCGATCCCAATCAAAAATTATACTCTAAATAAAAGTAATAGGGGCAAAATGGTCATAAATAAAATTGGTAAAAATCATGGACATGTCCCACACCCCCATGAAAACATATCAAAATACGAGAATGGTCCGATCCTTAGGGAATTAAATAGAAAAATTTTGCGATCCTCCGATATGTAAAATGTGGGTCGTTACATTTTCCCCCTTAGGAATTTTGCCCCAGAATCCAAAGAAAACATGAACAACCAAAAATAATTCCGCATGCTTATCATCCATGAGTTGCCAATCTATCTTCCAAACTAGCATCCATCAAGCTATGCATCCATAGCCTTAACCTAGCACGTGGAATTCTGACAAATAGTACAAGTTAGAACAGTGTAAGTGTGACACAATATCAATGGGTAAAACTAGCGAAGTGTTTTAGATGGATCGTCTTCATTTTCTCTTCTAGTTATCACGTACAATCATCATCATCCTCTCTCCATTTTAACTTGACTAGCTTAACTGTTTTCCTCCTGAGATGTTTCTTGTCATTCCCCACAACGCGAAGCGGCTTGCGAGGTTTTGAAACAAAAGACTCGACTTCTAGGTCTTCGTACTAATCCGTAGGTACCACCACATTCGAATCGTGCACACATTTCCGTAGGAAAGACACATGAAAAACATTGTGCACACTCGACATCTTCTCAGGTAATCCAATCTATACGCGAGCTTTCTAATTCGCTCGACTATCGGAAATGGTCCAACGAACCTTGGGGCCAACTTTCCTTATTTTTGAACCGAACAATATTCTTCAAAGATGAAATATTCACGAAAACCATATTTCCATCGTCGAATTCCAAATCCTTTTGATGCTAATCATCTTGACTCTTCTGACGATCTTGGGCTGCTATCATTCATTGCTGAACGATCTCATTACAATTTGATGTTTCTCTTATCATCTTTGGCCCAAGTATCAACTTGTCTCCAGTTTCTAACCAACATGCCAGAGAATTACATGGTCTACCATACAACGCCTTGTATAGTGCCATCCTAATGCTCGACTGGTAACTATTGTTGTAGGCAAACTCAACTAGATGTAGATGGTCTTCTCACTATCCCCCAAAATCCAGTACACAAGCTCTTAGGAGATCTTCCACAACTCGGTTAACTCTCTCGGTTTGACCATTAGTCCGGGGATGATATGTCATACTCAAACACAACTTGGTTCCCAAAGTCTTGCAAACTCTTCCAAAATCCACTTGTAAACAAGGGATCTCGATCACTCATTATACTCTCCAGGATACCTGGGAATCGAACTATCCATTTAATATAAAGCTCGGCCAACTTCGATGCTGTCCTAGTCGGCCAGACAGGAATAAACCTTGCGCTTTTGGTAAAACGATCCACGATGACCCAAACTCCTTCATTTCCATCCCTAGTTCTAGGTAGTCTATCGATAAAATCCATCGATATTTACTCTCATTTCTGCGTAGGAACTTCCAATGGCTGAAGCAATCCACTTGGCTTCTTTTGTTCAGCATTCACCAACTGATAGTTCATGCACATGGAAAAAACTTTTCAACATCCTTTTTCATCCCTTCCCAGTGTAAGCTTGCTTCATGTTCTGATACATCTTGTTACCACCTGGATAAATTGTCAACTTCGAGGATGGCATTCCCTCTGAACCTTGTCTCTTAATCCATCAATATCAGGAACAACCAGTCGTCCTTCCTTTTAAAGATAGCCATTTCGATCGATTTCAAATTCCTTATCTTCTAGATCCAGCTTTTGAATGATCTCGACAAGCTTTCCATCACCTTTTTGGCTCTCGCCAATCCTTTCGATGAGAGTAGGTCATATTTATAAGCTTGCCAATGTTTCAGGCTCTAACTCACACCAAGGCCTAAAATCAAATCTTGCTAAGTACTCAAGGTGCTTCCATTCAGAAAACATAGCTTTCAAACATGCATGTCTTTGACTCAATGCATCTGCAACTGTCCTTACCAAGAGTATAAGCTATACCAAAATAATAAGATGCCAAAAATCCTAACCACTGTTGTTGCGGAAGATTCAAATCCTTTTGGGAGAAGAGATAATTATATGACTTGTGATCCGTAAACAGCTCGAATCGAACTCCCAACACATAATATCTCCACTTCTTCAAAGCAAACATGATAACCGCTAACTCTAAATCATGAGTCGGATAGCTCCTTTCCTGCGGCTTCAGTTGTCAACTCGCATAGACCACAACTCAATCTTCCTGCATTAGTACTTCTCCAAGTCCAACACTGCATGCATCGGTGTATAGCACCATCTCTTCATTCCCACTTGGAATCGTCAGAATAGAAGCACTCGTCAATCTCTCTTTCAGGATTCCAAAAGCTTTCTCACACTTCGCATCCCACGTGAACACTTGGTTCTACTTTGTCAATCTTGTTAATGGTGCAACTATCTTGGAGAAATCCTTGATAAACAAATGATAATATTCCGCCAATCTAAGGAAACACCTAACGTCAATTGCATTCTTAGGTCTCTCTTAGTCCTGGATTGCTACTTTGCGGGATCCACCACTATTCCATTTTCAGAAACAAGACGACCTAATAAACTCACTTCACTCTTCCAGAAGTGACACTTCGAAAACTTAGCTCTCAGCTGATGTTTTCGCAAGATTTCCAAAACAACTCGCAAGTGCGTCTTATGCTCTTTTTCATTTCGGGAGTAAATCAGGATATCATCAATGAACACAAGCATGAACTTATTCAACTAATCTCTGAAAATCCTATTCATAAGATCCAAGAATATGCTAGTGGACTGGTCAATCCAAACTGTATCACCATCCACTCAAAGAAACCGGATGGTGTCTTAGAAGATGTCTTCGACACACTATCCTTCGCCACTCTCAACTGGTGAAATCCCGTAGCTAAATCATTCTGAGAAAACACATTGGCTTCATGAAACTGATCAAACAAGTCATCTATTCTCGACAACGGATACTTGTTCTTCTTAGTCACTTTGTTCAGCTCACGATAATCCATACACAATCACAAAGATCCATCAGCCTTGGTTGCAAACACAACTGGTGCACCCCATTCAGACACGCTTCTCCGAATGAATCCTTTCCCAAAAGGTCACGAACCTGCACCTCTAACTCTCGTTGTTCCTTAGGTGCCATCCACCTAAGAGGCATAACGATCGGTCTAGCACCTTCAACCAAATCGATCCTAAACTCAATCTCACGATGCGACAACGAACCTTTGAACTCCTCAAAGATATTATGGAACTCACTAGCGATCTATACAAACGACAAGTCTTCCCGTGGATTTACAGGCGAATACAAAAAGCTTACGAAGACCCATCTTCGGGCTTACATTAAATAACAACCACTCGCTCTTCCAAATTCCCAACTGTTACCTCGAGCTTTTTGCAATCCACTTTAGCCGCATACCTCTTGAGACAGTCCATACCTAAAAGGATCCCAAACCCAACAAAGTACAAAACAAAGCAGTCACACACAAAGGAGTAACCATTACTTGATAACACTAGACCATGACAAAGCATACAAAGGCTAGATGAACTCCCAACTTGATTAGTAACAACCAAAGGTCTATCACAAATCTCGGGTTCCAAACCCAAGCGACACACAAGCTAATTACAAATGAAAGAATGCGATGTTCCAGTATCAAACAACACCCGAACTAAAACACCTCCAATAAAAAGCGTACCTCGAACAACAACACTCTTCCCTTTCTCCTCTTCCGTAGGAGCTCTTGAAGAAGATGGCATAACCTCCAAAGAATATGCTTTCACTGTCTGCTTCCCTTTTGACAGTTCTGGACAATCCTTCTTGTCATGCCCTGGCTTCCCACAATTGAAGCACTTCCTTTCAGCTTTCAAATTCTTGCAATCTTTGGAGAAATGGCCTTTCTGTTGGCAATTAAAGAAAACCACCTTGATTTTCGGTTTCTTCTGGCCATCTTTCCTTTCTATTGTTGTTGCTTCCTTTTCTTGTTATTACCTATTATTGTGGTTTAGTTTCCTCTTTGGTTGCAACAATAATAGTTTCCTCCTTAGAAAACAAACTATTGTGCCTCAAATCTTTTTCCACGATCTACTCATAAGTATCTTCCAGATGATCAACCAACTGAATCCTAAGATACTTGTCCAAGCCCATTGTGAACTTCTCGTTCTTTTGATAAGGAGTGTCAATATACAAACAAGCATACTTAGATAAGGCTTCAAAATCAGAAACATAACCTAACACTGGTCGACCATTCTTCTTTAGCTCAACAAATTTCCTGAACAGAACTGACTTCTAAGTGGTTGATGAACTTCGTCTCGAACTTGACTCGAAATTGATCCTACGTGATCTCATCTTCAGGAGTCTCTAGGGTGACAGAGTTCCACCAATTCATAGCTCTGCTCTTTTAGATGCCTTAATGCAAGCTTCCTCTTAGTCGCATCCTCAATACCCAAGTCTCCAAATATTCAAATGCATGTGTGTAGCCACCCTTGAATTTCAATAGTCGGATGTGTCCGTTTAAATGACTTCCCACCAAGAGCAGTGAAGTCCTTACATAGCTTCACGAAGTCAACCACCCTCAGTACCTGCACCTGAACCCCAACATCTATCGCAGCTGCTTCTGGAGCGGGTACCCTCCTCATGATCACTGCCACCATGGCCTGGAACATAGCCGAGTAATCTAGTATATGACCATCACCCCCTCCGGGAACAGTTTCCTCCCTAACAGTCTGTCTAGACTATCGACGACTCATTCTAAATCTGAAAAATGGAATGATTAGTCAACACCCGAGAAAAACTACAATGGAGTTCAAGCTCTATTATTCTATACACTACTATATATATTATACATCCATTAGAAATCGACAAATATGTCTCTCATGCATCATTACGCCTTTGTACTTTGGCTAAAATAGATGAACCAGAGCTTTGATACCAAATGTGATGACCGCCCATAACTCTTGCACTTAACAAGAGGAATACTATGCTGACAGACATGCCAGGCAGCTATAGACAATCATCAGGGTAAGATAAACACAAGCGGAATCTTTTGTATAACTCACAACGTAGAGATAAAATATAATAGAACATATACAGTAGGCAATAGTAGTGAAGCAAAATAGAGAAGAATTTAGTCTTTTAAATCATCAAGAAAGAATATTCATACATCACTGGATTACAACACCAAATTCTATACAAGAAGCCTCACTACAATATCACTTAGAGAAGCATACAACAAACATAACATTGGAAACAACAACTAGTATGTATAGTAAAAGGAATATGTAAGCCTCCTGCTCGTTGTCGCTCAGCAGCATCGTCCTCATCAAGATCTATCACATGTCACTTAGTCTGCCCATCCACAACACAATGGATGAACAACCAATATAATAAGAGGAAACATAAAACCTTGAGTCATACAACAATCTTAGTGAGTGATAAAACAATTATCTAACATCAGCAATAAAGTATATGAGAATAGGAAGATCAACCATCCAATCTTCCAGTATTATCAGAGAAGAAACCCAAACTCGTCTCCTCCACATCCGACAGTGATAGCCTTTACAAAAAATCATAATAGAAAACATAGTAGACATAGCAACTAGTTATCCAGTGTAAATCATCCTAATCAAGATTAACATTCCCCAAGAATAATCCTCGAAGGCCCAAACCAACATCAAACAAGCACCCAAGAGATGTCTCCTTCGACGTTGAACAATCTATGCAAGATGATACAAACAAATCAATCAACATCCATGACTCTGGCTATCACCGCCTATCCTTCCTTAAAACCATTGTTAATCGTATGACTGGCCGGGCTTGTTGTCTGTCAAGAGCTAATGGTAACCCTGGTTCTAGCAAAATTCCATACGTCTTTCTAAAATATGTATCTAGGCCTTTCAACGATACCCAGGTTACTTGACTATCTCATAGTCTTTTAAGGGTCCCGATGGTACCCTTGCTTTGAGTCCGCTAGAACCTACGACTAACGATAATCTCTCAGCCTTCAATATCTCTAGCCATCTAACTTGATGATTATCCATATGCTCAAGTGACTTCTCGAGGAATCATTATCCACGAACTCACAACCATTATCCACGAACTCACAACTTTGAGTCGTCTCCACCTTCGTTGCATTACGACGATCAATGAACACTTCACAACACTTCAAATTTTCCGTCTTGAATTTAGCTTGAAGCCACATTCATTATCGAACAAAAAACACACATCATGAGGTCAACATTCGATTCACATCGTTTCACCTTTTCTATAAATCACAAAACACATTGTTTCAATTTTTTTCCACGACGTTTCTAAAATGCTATCATCCCCGTCACCGATCCATCATTCAGAACCATACCCGATACATAGATTTGCACTCCAGATCCTTGCCCGGTCTACTAATGCAATGCGTGCACGATTCATAAGATCACTATATCGATCCATCACAACAGCGCAACCGATCCATGCCCATAGTGCTTTGTCTGATCCAGCATAACGCTGCATGCTGATCCATCATAAAAGTCACGCCTGATCCATCTTTAAAATAATGTCGATCCATGGAAAAGGCACACCTTTCCATCAACTGAATACCATCGATCCATGCCCTGGACCTTTGCCCGATCCATGCCCTTCAACATTGTTGATCCATCAAAAATATACTTGCCAATTCATAACATTTAGAACACTGCTGATCCATCCTTTGTTGCATTGCCGATCCATCATTCAAAGTCCACAGATCCATCTAGAAACACATGCACCGATCCATACTTTCACATGCGCCGATCCATGAAAAATAACTTGCTCGATCCATCATTTCTTAGCAAACAAGAAACAATCCATACTCAAAATTGACCTAAGTCCAAACTCGTGCAATCGAACCAAATTTTATACCACCAAATCAACCAATCAACTAACAATCATCAAACAATATCAACACAACAAATAATCAACTACAACCATATGTAATTCACCAAATCATGATTAAACAATGAACGAATCAATATAAATGGATCTAATGTGCATAAACATAGAATTAACATATGAAATTTACCGCTATAAGTTGCTAGATTAGATCCTATGGTGATCCGAATTGAAATCACACTAACATTGATTAGATCTAGGTGAAAACAACTTGAAATGATGAAAATAAGATCAAACAACTCATATACTTGACTAAATCCGGTGAGAGATGCTTATCACTCACCAGATCCACGAAATAGCTTTAAAACAATGATCTACAAATCCAGACAGTGAAGAACGACGTTCGAATCAATCAATTTGATGCGATCTACCTTTGCTCGATGTTGATCTTCAATCTTCTAATCTAGATCTGTGAAATTAATGGAGTAGAGAGGTATTTGATTGGAGTAGGGAGAATCTCAAACACTAACCAAATAGAGAAATAAAGAAACCAAACAATTCTCCTTGCCTCTACCCCCTAATTATAGCCATCTAACCAGCCCACTAATGTGCCAAACCAAATCAGCCCACTAATGACTAATTAGCCTGTCCATAATTTGTGTAACACTAAAACATCGATTCCTCCGAAAATGCTAAACCAAATCTTTAATGTGACCATTCTACAGAATTAACAACACCATTTCCTTTCCAATGAAATCGATTTCAGCACGTGATTCGATCCTTGTCAAAAGTTATCCCGTAGAAAAATAGGGGCAAAATGGTCACAAATAAAATTGGTAAAAATCATGGACATGTCCCAGATCCCCATGAACAATACAATAAAATATGAGAATGGTCCAACCCTTGGGGAATTAAATAGATTTCTTTTTATGATCCTCTGATATGTAACATGCGGGTCGTTACAAATGCTTTATAAAGAAATACATTGCTTTAGAAAAAAATACATTAATTTTACTTGTATTTACTGTCAGTACCATTACAAAATTTGGAAGTACTCTTCCCACGCTTTTGGAAGTTTCCTTTCGGTAGCATTAGATGTTTGAAATGCTATAAGTATGGTATAAGAAGCATTTAGGCTTTTGGCTTTATCTTTCGTATTTGGACTTGGTTGGAATACTTATTTTTTATTTTAAAACTTAGACATTCCACATGAGGCTTCTATCTCAACTCATTCAACAGGGTTAAAGTGAACTTTTTCCTTGAAGAGCTTGTTGTATAAAATAACCTAAGGCTCAATGCCTTATTACTCTTTGACTATGTCGAAAGGGTTAGTTTACTTAAAAATATTATTTAGAAAGGAATAGGTTCTATTTCCTTTGCACCGTTTGGTGGGACCAAAGGATACATAAAGGCAATCTCCTCCGTAACCTTTTTCCATGTCAATGAATTTTGTTTTGAAGACTATACTATAAAAGTATAAGAGGATTTCGCCACATTACCTTTCGATCGTGTCAGAGAGGAGCTATCTTCCAAACTAAGTTAGTGTGAAGTGAGGCTATCGCTTTCTTGCCTTTCGGTTTATCGAAAAGGGTTTTCTAAAATTTTACTTTAATAAGATATGAGGCTATCGCCTCAAGACCTTTCGTCTAAGATGAAACTATTTCTTTTATAAATATAAATTAAGTTATGGGCTATTTCCCTAATGCTCATCAAAGATATCAAAAGGGCTTGATGTACTTGTAACTTTACTTTATATAAAGAGGAAGAGGTTACCACCTCACTACCTTTCAGAGGATTCGAAGGGAGGTTTGCTTTATAATATTAACTAAGTACTGGAGGCCATCACCTTGACATCCTTTGTTGGAAACAGAAGGGTGAGTTTTCAACATTAGCTTTAACTTGTTGAGCTACTTGATTGTTGTTTGCTTCCGGTTATTGCCCATTGTACTTCTCGACACAAATGTTATTGATAGGGAATTATTTGTGGCTTTTTGCTTTAGTGTTGGACTGACATAAACGTTGTTGGCTAAGTTTATTTAAGAAGAAAGATGATTCATTTCCATTGAACATTTCGACACAGGAGCTGCTGAAGGGACCAATTTAAAATTGTTATACAAAATTGCTTTAGAAGCTCAATGCTTATGCCTAAGACCATGTCGACACCTTTAGTGTTGATCGGTCCTATTTATACTTGTTTTTATAAAAGTAGTGGGAGGTTCACCTTTTATCCTTATCGCGGTGATAGGTATTTTTTCTATTCTAAGCCATGTTTTCTAACTTAAAGCTTATGCTTCTAAAACCCTTGAAGTCGTTGCCTTATTCCTAGGACGCAGTTGCGGACAATAGGGAACTTTTTCCAGTAAAATGATTTGATGGTCTACCTCAGTGACTTGTTAGTGTTGGTTGCGTCGAAAAGGTGAACATTTTATTGAATTTTTTTCTAAATTAGCAAGAGGCTACGGCCTCTATCTTATCGCCATTATATTTGTCATGAGACCTAAATGCTTGCTTATTTTCCTGAAGTAAAATATGATTTTACTTATCTATAGAGCATAAATATTGAATTTGACATCCAAAAGGGAGTTGAGGGTGATTGGGGATGGCAGGGATGTCGCGTTCTTTGGATTATGCATCATATTTTAGTAAAAAAATCCATTGAAATGCTTAGGTTTTTTTGTAGATAACCTTTTCTATGATATTGTATTGGTGTGAACACATTAGGAGGGTCCAATAGATAATATAAATTAGGGAGAGACAAATAAAATTCGATTTTATGAAGGAACTTAAGTAAACGAAAGTGGGTATTAGCTACCAAAAGGAAAAAACATCGGAAATGTGATAGTCAAACACTTATCTTACTATGATGGGTAGGCATTGGCTTGAATGAGTGGTTTACAATGATTTGAAGAATAAAACTATGCGGTTTACGATAGATAATCCATTCCTAAATTGAAACCTCGAATTCAAGTAGTCAACTTGATGATAGGCAGATAACCTTTTGGTAAAGAAATTAAATCGAAATCACTAGGTTGTATAATGGAAGGGAGAATCCATTGTATGTCGGATGTTCTATATAACTATCGTTATTGGCATTTCCAATGTCATTGTACTAACCATTGAAGGGAAGGAGCCCAAGATTGGTTACGTTGTTATATCTCGATGCTAGTGAGAGTGAAAACTATTCCGCTTCATGGCGTAGTCTCACCGGATCTCCATCATGTCAAGTAAAAATATTATTATTCACACCAGTTTTTTTGTAAATACCCGAATTCCGATAGACCGGTTTTTGTTTTCAATAATTCTAACTTGCCAAAACTCAAATTGGCTTGTCTGGTAACCTGCAGAAAAGACAGAGATATAAAATATATCAGAGCTCAGAAAACTTCTCACAGCGGAATGGAATAAAATACAGTATAATCAAATATAGCCTTATCGGAGTAATAATACCGCCTAACCAGTATCCAAAGCTATGATATCTCTTCCGTAAACATATCATGCGAGTATGTTATGAAGAGGGGGTCAGAATATAAGTTCTGGTGACTAAACTTAGACTACACACTCTGAAATAACCCTACATATGCCGTTCGATTACAATTTCTTATTTATTAGGTTTTTCGGATTAATAGCACTCAAGACTTCACACACACGTCATACCCATCTACCCCCCTGTAGATTAACCTAATATAGCATGTATGTAGGTACCTCCAATATCAAGGTACTTCCCATGGTACCTTTCTCGCATGGTCACGGCCGTCACACTACAGAAGCGTATGCAACTCTCATCCTATGCCTGAGAGATGTACGAACCTCCATATAATTACACCATATTCCTTATAGATCTACCATAGCCATGCTACGTAAGCGTACGGACTGCCATATCCGAACTCCACTGTTAAATCAGGTCTCACTATGGAGTAATGCCCTAGCGTCTATGGTACACCATCCAGTGCGGTGTGCATGTACCTAGACACTCACACGTACATTCTGTCTACTATACACCGAATCCTGTAATAGGAATGCATCTAAATGCACGAAACTCGGTCAGGAGCCTTTCCATATCTGTATAAGTCTGCTAAAAAGGTATAAAGTACAGATATCTAAACTATGGACTGCATTTTCACGGTGGCTATAGTCCCACCTCGACCCCTTCCTCAACTAGTGAAAGATAACATCAAGAGCTAAGTGACGTGCCCCTAATAAACAATCTACATCCAAATTGGCATGTCCCACAACCAAAGTGTCGATAGTGAAAGATGGATGGTATTTTGGTTTAGCTCTAGTTTTTCTGCATCACACAGACTGCCGATGACAAGTACGCGACGATTATCCTTTATTTGGTCATGACCAGCGTATCTGTAGGAAAAACGTCGAATCACCCAATGCCATACCGCCACAGCCTTCTTACCGCCAAACTACCATTGTAGTCAGGGTATACTCACCGGGTGGTAACGCGTAGACCCAACCTCTGCGAGTACACCCTGAGCATGCACCACAACAGACCACGAAGTACCCTACCATGTCCCTCGGAAGCCTCGTGCTTCCTTCCAATCCCGTAGAGCCAGCAAGTAGAATATCAAGCAGAAGAATTAGATGGACGTGCTCCCATCGTATCCCTAGACACCTCGATGATTTACCTCATTGGGTTCATCACTTTCAAACGTGTGGCTGGCCTAAGCACATCACACCATCGTGTTATTATACCATATGTCTAATTGTTTAATCACGTGCATGTTTTATCCTGTCAGCTCACCAATTAACTTGATTACCCACATATTAACTTTATTCAAGTTACCTGGTTTTCTACGAGCCCCTTATATCTCGAAGGAACAGACCCCTCTTGCTTATTAATTCGGTGATATAACTTAATCCATTTGAGTTCATTAATAATCCCATAACATGTTATTCCCTAGGTTGTAATTAACGAAATTTTTCTACAATCTCTTTACATTATTACCATGTAATTCATTGTCCAATTTAATGTTTGTAAGTTACAAAAACATGTTCCTACTTAATGTATAATTAAGTATACCTTATTCAAATCCTCAAGTTTTTTATTAACATGTTACTTAATGTATATAATTAAGTACCACTTATTTCTTTCAATAAGTCTTACCTCATTTTTCCTTGTTTAATCATGAATCTTGCACTATCATCACAACCTGTAACAACCCAAAATTTTGGCAACAAAAATTAATTATTAGAATTTCAAAAATAGGAATTTCTTCAAACGATGGAATTTGACCATGAAACTTTAACTGATGCGTTCGTCTCAGGATATTGGTCAACTTTCATGTTTGGAGTTTCGCAAATGAAGCTGTACGAAAAAATTACAAAGGAAAAATGATAACGGACGGAAAATAAATAAATCAGAATAATATAATATAACATCACTTATTAAACTAGCCTGACTGGGCACCTGACAACCTAAGCGGTCGACCCTAACGGTCGACCCACTGGGCATCATAATGCCCAGTGACGGCTAGGTTTTATAAGGTTATGTTATTTTATATTTTTAACAAATGGACGAATGTTAATCAAAATAGATCTGATAGTTCAAGGACAATTATACTCCTTCAAAATAAAGGGGTAAGGCATCATTCTTTCCATACAAATCTAAAGCAGAAGCGGAGCTCTGTCATTTTCCTCCCTCTTCTAGCCTAATTTCTTAAATAAAAATATATTCATACACTACAAATCAAATCCAATTCATATAGAATTGAGAGGATTATCAGATCCAATGGAAAAGAATGCAAATTGATGCTCCAAATCAGATTCTATCCCCTCTTCTTATTTTCTCACATCTCCTCTATAGATCTGAAATTACCCCTTTTCATATAAACTGTAGATTTATAATAATTTGAGAATTGTAGGCCTAAAAGGTTCAAACTTTGGATTTGGATGCTTTAAGGTGAATGGGAAATTTACAAATACAGTTTTAATAGCCTAACT
The DNA here is from genome assembly GCA_030737875.1 of Allium sativum. NCBI lineage: Eukaryota > Viridiplantae > Streptophyta > Magnoliopsida > Asparagales > Amaryllidaceae > Allium > Allium sativum. The sequence continues at coordinate 612,241,712 of CM060921.1, read as the reverse complement.
ATTTCGATTGAATTAGATCTAAATTTTTATGCCCGTTTCTATCAGATATCTTCACTAAATTGTTGTAATTGGATTGACATCCATCAGATCTGATTGTAAATATTGTTAAAACTTGTATATTGTGAATCGTGTTTCGGCATAATATTAATTGTGGTATTCCTAAATTTGTTTATACATATTTCCTACAATTATGTTGTAAATTGTATTTTGTATGTTGCAAAGCACTGTAGATCTGGAAATCATTCCCATTAAACAGCATTTAGGTGTAGTTATATTCCAGATCTTTATTTTCAGTGTTGAATAATAAATTATGTGAATACTGGATAAAATGTTAAATTGATTGACTGTAATTTTAAAAGAAATATGTCTGTTTGTATTCAATATTGTTCGGTTCTGGCTTAATGATTGTAAATATGCCATCTTTCTTTTAGCAAAGATGTTATTTTGAATTCACAAGAGGTATGACAAAAAAGATTAATAAGGGAAAACTAGTGCAAACATACGTATAAAATATAAATATAAATATTTTTGCGTAGTTTGCATCAACTATTCTAAAAATATAAATATGTATATATACATATATTTCTTGTGAATTTGAAATATGTCTATTCCACAAATTAGGCATGATTTACAATAATTACAACTAACATTCATTTTGGAAGATTTGAAACCTTTATGCAAGTTTGAATGCAAAGAAATGTTTGGTTATTGATTAAACTAAATCATTAAATTAAAAATAATAATAATAAGAGTTAAAGATAACAATGTTGACCGCGCGAAAACATAAAAATATAAATATACATATTATCCATCCAAATCAGCATAAAACGGTAAATTATACATTGTATTGAATGTTTGAATAATGTTCAATTATGGAATTATATGAAAATGCGACCCATATTCAATTATGAAAGAAGTCTGCTTGGAACCGACCAGCAAATCCAATATCCATAGGTGGTCAGTTTAATGTGAGGGGTCTAATGCGTAAATATAAATGTACCAAGGCACGGGGTTAAGTTCAACTTGTGGTAGAAGCCTGCCTGGAACGGACCAGAAAATCTAGCATCCACATGTGGTCAACTTAATATGAGAGGTCCAGTTCACAAATAATATAAATATATATAACAAGCAACAAACAAATAAATAAGAATAGTAATTGTCTGTGGGGGTACAACAAATAGATTACTTGGGATTGATAAATGGTTTCCTTAGGAAAATATGACCGTTATGGTCTTAAAGGGCAATAAATAAAGAAATAAGAAATAAATGGGTGTAGTAAGGGAATTAATGAATATTGATTGTTATTTAAATACCAAGTCCAAATTAGGAAATAAATTAAATAAATATCCTAGGATAAAGAGGATATAACTTTCCTTATTTATATTAATTAATATAGAACTTGTATTTAAAAGTAGAGTTGGACTTAGTGGGTTAATGATATAAAAATATTATTATTCATAGTAACCCGTGACGATAATAAATCTTATGCATATAATATTTTCGTGAAGAGTAACTAAACGGAAAAGACGTAATGACGTGGCCTACTTTATCCTAATAGGGAAAGGTACTAAGGGTTAATGGGGTACGAACCTAATAACCTTCACATATAGTCCTCTTCCTGGGTCTTAAGCAGCTACGGTTGAGGAGTCTACCTGGGAATAAGTTTTTCAGTATAGGGGTCTTAAACGGCGTGTGCATATTGAGTACTTAAAACTGGAAACTTATAATGTCAGATATAGCTACCTATCCTACAAGAAGTAGTAAGCAACTAAGGGGGTTATCAAATAAGGTCTGCTAGAGTATACCAAGCGATAAAATACCATATTTCACCTTATCCAAGGCAAGAGTATATGTGTGAGTGACGAAAGCCTTAATTATTAGGGTCCATAACTAATGCTCTCTAGTTTATAAGAATGTAGAACAAGTTATCGAGAGGTATTAAACGACCAATAAGTCCGCCAAACAATAAGTCCGCCTACGGTCTTAAGCGATCAGGAGAATTCAACCTATCTACCATTGATAGTGAGGCAGAAAACAATAAAGGGAAAGTGGATGGAAAGACATACATACATACATACATACATACATACATACATACATACATACATATATAATAGAACTCTGCTATTAGTGGTTCACTTCTCGGTATAATAATCAGTTACATTATAGTTTAAGGGCTTCCTAAAATTATGCGTAAACGTTCTATCTCATTATTATATCTTGGAACATTACTTGGGAAGAGTAGTAGGGTTATGCGTAAAAATTTACAAGGTTTGGCTAGAATCATTGACATTGGTAGGCACATCTTTAGTTGAACCAAACGGGATACATCTGTGTATTATAATATGTATTATACATTTCCTATTCACCAAAATTTTGTTGTTCTGAGCCCCCTCCTCATTACAACCACCCAGGTTTTTCTAGAGAAGATCGGGTTCTTACAGGTGTTTTAGTTTGGCTTTAGGTTCTCGTTCACTCTCATGCTCAATACTGGCAAAGTGACTTTCTTTGAAAAAGGTATTTACTTAAGTTAATACTAGTTATCCTATTTTGTTGTCACTGTGAGTTTTCTTTTATTGCACTCTAATTATGATCATGCTCATTTATTGCAAGTACTAGTATACATGCTCCATGCTTGGATGTGTTTAAGTTTCGATTTTTGTCGAAATTTGGGCGTAGAAAAGTGTGGGGTGTTACATTTGGCATCAGAGGATAGTTTAAACGATCAGAGAAATTAGTTAAATTAGGATTCGTGAGAGAACACAAATTCGATTTTCTTCTTCGTCTTTCTTACTCGACTTTAATTCATTTCAACAATGAATTAGTTGTGGGATTAATTATATAAAGTGGGCTTTAAGCGACTATGAGTTGAAATATATTAGTTCGAGTTACTAGCCAATCCTGTCTTACCTCACAGTATGTTGGCAATCTCGTCGTGAAGAGCATGAGGACGACATATGGTGAATTCCATTGATTCGATTTTGGAGACTGGAATAGTGATATATATAATATAAAAATCTAGCTACAACCGAGGTAGTCACCTTTCTGGTTTTGCTTAGTAGTTCCGATTAAGACCATTACTCGATCCAAAATGGGAAAAGTTCACGTTAGTATGTCGTATCTATTTCGAAAATATAATTACGAGGTATATCTATTTGTTACTTTGTTGAATTTTCAATGCTACCTTTATTAAAAGTATTAAATTGAGTTCTTGGCCTAGTATTTGAGGAAAATTTATTTTTAAAACTATTTGGACAAAACAAAAATGGGTTTTTGAAGTTAAGAAATACGGTTTTGGAAAATGGTTTTATAAAGGCCTAGTTTTATAGATTTAAATCTATTTGTTTTATAAAATTTTGGGGCTTAGTTTAACTTTAATAAATATAATCTGATTGTAGGAGATATGGAATTAGAAATGAAAAGGAATATGTCACCAAACTTGAAAATAATAAATATCCATTCCTTGTGATTTTTAGTATCCCTGTTCCTATATATATTGGATAATTTATTGAAATTATTACAATTAATCATTAAGATTTTGTAGCTTTAACATTTTTGAACATGAAAAGGTTTTTCGGTTTGTGACATAAACTGGAATATAAATAATAATAATAATTATTATTATAAATTTTATTTATAAATACAAAACCATTGATTTATAATAAAATCCATTTTTGGAAAAGTTTTAAATTTTTCTTCGGAAAGGCAAAGGAAAATCCTTCATCTTGATTTATGGGGTATCTGTCTATTTGTTATCAGCTAGGTAAGGGGAAATTCCGTTTTAATTTGTATTATGGACTTCTAGCTGAATTATTTTTGGATTATGTTCATTAGTCGCAGCATCGTTGTTGGGACTATAAATCCTTGGAGTTGGTTCGGGGTTTAACTACGGTCTTTAAATACCGCAGTGATGAGGATATTTTTTTTCTGGATTGCATCAAATATTAAAAGATGACGCGGGACGATTAGTATTTTAATATGGCATAATAAGGTCAAGGTTCAATCTTTACCGAAAACCATATAAAAGACGACTGTCTAGCATTATGCAAGAATAGTCAACTAGTTGGTGGGTTTTGTTGCAACTTGAACCTAGGACTCAACCGTCAAAGTTGCATCCAAATTACCCCCTTAAATTCCTTCTTTCGTCCTTTCCTCCTCAACTAGCCAAACCATATTCTTATCCTTCTTCTCTTTCTTTGTCGTCGCCTCGTATCCTCCTTTTTCACGCTTGTTTACCTATTAGATTTTGCCTCACTAGTACTCCAAGATCTAATTTCTTCTCTTGGATCATTTCTTAGTCCATAATACCTAATTGCGCTATCCGATCTTACTCATACCATTTTAGTCTCATCCTTAGGGTAATATCATTTTGTTGGATTGGAGTGATCAAAAAGGTCCCATCGTTTTAGGGCTAAGAAAAATATGTCTTGGCGTTGGACTTGCTCCGATCCATTGCTTGGAGATCTTATAATGGGATTTGTTGTTTGTGCTACATCCTCCTTTATTATATCTTTTTAGGGTAGAATTTTATGAAGGCGATCATCATTTTGGAGATGAAGATTAAGCTATCTCTTGATGGTTTTTCTGTGGAGAATCTCAATAAGATCTTAGTGGCATCCATGTTTTACGCGGACTTGTATGGTATTTTGTTTGACCAGCTTTGGAGATTTTGCAGCAAATCTCTTTTTCATAATGTCGGGTTTTGAGTTCGGGAATTTATATTCGAGCTGCCCATGTGTGACTCATTTAGCACTTCGTTCTATAAATGGGAAGTTATGACTAAATTTGTCTTATGATGCGGAAATTAATTTTTTGTTTGATCGATGGCGTAACCATCATTTAGTATTGCATCATATCCGATTCAGCTTGTTGTTCTTATGTGTTGTCGCATGGAGTTACTTTCTGTATATTCACCTATCCATTTTTTTCTTTAGGCGATACTGAGTGAATTTCCATGAGAAGCAGTTTTGTGGTAGGTTTCTTTTCTCATCACAAATTCTCTCTTAGAAGGGATGGTAATGAGGGAACCTCCAACAAAACCAGCAGTGTTTGTAACACGAGATTAAGCATTTTGCTACCATGATATGGTTAATTAAAGATCATAAAAATTGGTTTATGCTCCAGCCACGGAGCAAGACATCTTGTTATTTATCGCCATTATTTTGAGAGTTTCGGTGTTGTTGTTTTGTCATCGTCTTTGTTTTTTTCCCTTTCCAACATCGTGCTCTTGGCTTGGTGATGATTCGTGCTTGTAACTATTAGTGTATTTTAAATCGCACTACTTAGGTTTATGAGATTTCTAAGTTTAGAAGTGTTTATATCATTCATGCATGCTTATTTAAATGAAATCTCGTTTTCCTTATCTGAACTAACAGTTGTCCTAGGGCTGGAAAGAATAGAATTTTGTATTGGATAAATTTTAGCGAAGGACCGGTTTTATGTCATGGGTATATAAATAATTAAACCATGGTTCCTTATTAAAGCTAAAATTATTTCGGTCTTTTGTGTGATTTCTGTTTTTGCATTTTTGGCGTGACTGACTTCCTTTTTCGCCAACATGTCACTTAAATTGTTTAAGTTTCCACAAAATACATTTTTTAATTTTTTTTTGGAAAAAACAATGTTTGAAAAAAACTTCTTGACACTTTCCAATTTTTATTGGAAAGAGAAATGATTTTGAAAGAATTTTTCAAAATAGACGCAAGAAGTTTTTAAGCAGAAATTTATTGATTTTTGGTTATATTAATAGCGTAAAGGAAGATTTTTGGATGCTTAATATGCGCGTTTTAGCAGTGCAAAAGGACCAACGATACGATAAAAAGGTTAACAAGAACAAAGAAAAAAGTTGTTTTAGCCTTGGAAACGTTGTTTCCATATCTTTTCAACGATGCGCGCGAGTTATTAATTAACTCGTTTTAGGTTTTAGAGCTTATTTTAAGTCTTCTTCATAGTCTACAGATGGAAATTTTTGGTGTATTTTAGGAAGCTGAGAAGAAATTTCCACTGTAGGGAGGGAAATGGAAAAGTAGTAAGTGGGAAAAATGTTAAAGTTCTTCGTTTTGATTTCCTTTTTCCGGTTTAGGAGAAATTAAATAGGAAATGATTAGACTGCATGACATTTTGGATGGTAGGATCTGGATGCAAAATTACTTGCTTCACACTCTTATTCGTAATTGTGTAAAGGTAATGGATGAAAAAGAGTTTTCAAAATTTGCATTCATATAGAACTACCATTATATTTAGGGTGTTTTGCATCATGCTTTCAAAAGTATTTCAAAAATGTAATGCATACATATCGGAGGATCCGATTCAAAGTCATCTTGCATACATATTTTATGATTGAAATCGCATTATGTACACCATATATATATACATGGTTGCAAAGTGTACACAAATTGGCTGTGTAGAATAGGACTATAGGTGTCGGAATTTCGAGACAAAATTTCTTTTAAGGGGGGAAGAATGTAACAACCTGGAATACTGGCAGCATAAGTTAATTATTAGAATTTCAAAAATAGGAATTTCTGCAAACGATGGAATTTGACCATGAAACTTAGACCGATGCATTCGTCTCGAAGTTCTGGTCAACTTTCATGTTTGGAGTATCGTGAACGGAGTCCGTATAAAGAAGTTACTAACGAAAAGGGATAACGGATGGAAAATAAATAAATAAATCAAAATAATTTAATAAAACATACTTTATTAAACTAGCCTGACTGAGCATTTGACGACCCAGGCGGTCGACCCTAGCGGTCGGCCCACTGGCGTCAGAACGCCCAGTGACGACAAGGTTTTATAAGGTTAGATTATTATATATTTTTAACGAATGGACGAATGTTAATTAAAATAGATCTGACGATTCAAGGCCAATTCCACCCCTTTAAATAAAGGGGTAAGGCCTCATACTTTTCCATACAAATCTGTAGAGCAGCGGAGCTATGCCATTTTCCTTCCTCTTTTAACCTAATTTCTTAAATAGTAATATATTCATACACAACAAATCAAATCAAATCAAATCTAATTCATATAAAATTGAGAGGATTATCAGATCCAATGGAAAAGAACGCAAACTGATGCACCAAATCGGATTCTCTCCTCTCTTCTTATTTCCTTACATCTCTATAGATATGAAATTATCCCCTTTTTGTATAAACTGTAGATTTATAATAATTTGGGAAATGTTGGCCTAAAAGGTTCAAACTTTGTATTTGGATGCTCTAAGGTGAGTGGGAAATTTATGAATACAGTTATAATGACCTATCTATTTCATTTGAATTAGATCTAAATTTTTATGCCTATTTCTATCAGGTTTGTTCTCTAAATTGTTCTAATTGGATTAACACCCATTAGATCTGATTGTAAACATTGTTAAAACTTGTATATTATGAATTGTTGTTAGGCATAATACTAATTATGGGATTCCTAAATTTGTTTATACATATTTCCTACAATTATGTGGTAAAATATATTGTGGATGTTGCAAAGTACTGTAGATCTGGAAATCAGTCCCACTAAATACCATTTAGATGTAGGCATATTCCAGATCATTATTTTTAGTGTTGAATAATAAATTATGTGAATACTGGATAAATGTTAAACTGATTGATTGTAATATTAAAAGAAATATGTCTATTTGTATTCAATATTGTTGGGGTCTGGTTTAATGATTATAAATATGCCATCTTTCTTTAAGCAAAAGATGATATTGTGAATTCATAAGTGGTATGACAAAAAGATTAAAAAGGGAAAATTAGTGCAAAAGTACGTATAATTGTAAATATTTGTGCGTAGTTTTCATCAACTATTCTAAAAACATGTATAAACATATATATATATATATATATTTGAAATATATCAATTCCAGAAATTGGGAACGATTTACAATAATTACAGCTAACAGTCTTTTTGGAAGATTTGAAACCTTTTGGCAAGACTGAATGCAAAAAGTAATGTTTGGTTATTGATTAAACTAAATCACTAAATTAATAATAATAATAATAATAATAAGAGTAAAAGATAACTACATTGACCGCGCGAAAACATAAATATATAAATATACATACTATCTGTCCAAATCGGCGTAAAATGGTAAAATATACATTGTATTGAATGTTTGAATAATGTTCAATTATGAAATTATATGAAAATGTGATTCATATTGAACTAATATATTTGTGGTGACCATTGTAGCAATCAATATAATTTATTGCTATAAATGAGACCGCAAATCAAAAAATAACAACTGTAACCAATGTTGAATGGGGAAAGTGAATATAATAGGACAATGGTTACAATTCCTAATTAATTAGGATTAATGTTGTATACCCCAATTAGGAAATTTGAACTATAACTGCATTTAGACACGAGGTTAAGCTTACCTTGTGGAAGAAGTCTGCCCGGAACCGACCGACAAATCCAGCATCCACAAGTTGTTAGCTTTATGTGAGAGATCAAATGCGTAAATATAAATGTACTAAGGCATGAGGTTAAATTCAACTTGTGGTAGAAGCCCGCCCATAACCGACAGGAAAATCCAGCATCCACAAGTGGTCAACTTAATATGAGAGGTTTGGTTCACAAATAAAATATATATGTATAACAAGCAACAAACAAATAAATAAATAAGAATAGTAATTGTTTGTTGGGGTACAACAAATAGATTCCTTGGGACTGATAAATGGTTGCCTTAGGAAAATATGACTGTTATGGTCATAAAGGGTAATAAATAAAGAAAAAAAGAAATAAATGGGTGTAGTAAGGGGATAAATGAACATTGATTGTTGTTTAAATACTAAGTCCAAATTAGGATATTGAGGATATAACTTTTATTATTTATATTAATGGATATAGAATTTATAATTAAAAGTAGAGTTGGACTTAGCATGTTAATTATATTAAAATATTATTAACCATAGTAACTTGTGACAATAATAAATCTTATGCATATAATATTTCCATGAAGAGTAACTAAATGAAAAAGACGTAATGACGTAGACCATTTTATCCCAATATGGAAAGGTACTAAGGGCTAGTGGGGCACGAACCTAATAACCTTCGCATATAGTCCGCTTCCTGGGTCTTAAGCGACTAGGATTGAAGAGTCCACCTGGGAATAGGTCTTTCAGTATAGGGGCCTTAAACGGCATGTATGCATAAAACCTAGAAACTTAAAGTGTCAGATATGACTACCTATCCTACAGGAAGTAGTAAGCGACTACGGGGATTATCCAACAAGGTCAGCTAAAGGTATACTGAGCTATAAAATACCATATCTCACCTTATACGGGGTAAGGGTACATGCGTGAATGGTGGAAGCTTTAATTAGTAGGGCCCGTAGCTAGTGCTCTCTAGTTTATAAGAATGTGGAACAAGTTATCGAGAGGTGTTAAATGACCAATAAGTCCGCCAACCAATAAGTCCGCCTAGGGTCTTAAGCGATCAGGAGTATCCACCCTATTTACCATTGATTGTGAGGCAGAAAACAATAAAGGGAAAGCAGATGGAAAGGTATATATATTAGAACTCCGCAATTAGGGGTTCACTTCTCAGCCTAATAATCAGCTAAATTATGGTTTAAGGGCTTCCGAAAAATATGCGTAAACGTTCTATCTCGGTATTATATCTTGGAACACTACCTTGGGAAGAATAGTAGGGTTGTGCGTAAACATTTACAAAGTTAGGCTAGAATCACTAACCTTGGTAGACATACATCTTTGGTTGAACCAAACAAGATACATTTGTGTATTATAATATGTCATGTACATTTCCTGTTAACCAGAATTTTGTTGTTCTGACCCCCGTCCTCATTACAACCACCCAGATTTTCTAGAGAAGGTCGTTTTTTCACAGGTGGTTTAGTTTGGCTTTCGGTTCTCATTCTCTCTCATGCTCGGTACTGGCAAAGTGACTTGCTTTGAAAAAGGTAATTAGTTAAGTTAATACTAGTTATCCTATTTTGTTTCCATTTTGAGTTTTCTTTTATTGCACTATGATTATGCTTATGCTCATTTATTGCAAGTACCAAATATACATGCTCCATGCTTGTACGTGTTTAAGTTTTGATTTTTTTTGAAATTTGGGCGTAGAAAAGTGTGGGGTGTTACACAACTATCATTGTTGTTTACTTATTAACTTAGTTCCCTTAACTAAGGTTTATTAATAAGTTCCCTCTTTATTTATTATAACTCATACTATAATTCCACTTGTCCCTAGGGCAAGCCTACATGTTATATTGCATCATCATTAATATAATTAATTATAATTGGTTATATTCCCCATTTATCACATTTTCTTTGGTTCTTTAACATTGTTAGCCTACTTTGTGACCAGGCTACCCAAAGTCAGGAATTTGAGTGTGAACTTACATTGATTGATGATCACTTGGATGGGGTGATAGAAGGTTGGAAAACTTGAATTGTGTATGCAAATGTCACCATATCGGATCAGATCACCCTTTTTTGGTTCAGATCGGATCCCCCAATCCGATCTACCCTATACCTGCTGCTCTAAAATAGTTATCCCATGTCATCCATGAACTTATTCTTTTGCCTATAATACCAGATCGGTATACACTTGTCACCCCACGAATTGGAGGTTGTTTCCCCACTTTCTCCACTACTCTCGAGATCTTCCCTGATGCCGCCACGTGTCCACTTAGCCTAACCAATTTTCTGCCTATAAGTACATGAAAACGCATTACATGAAAGGGACTTTTTGGGCCCTAAGGAAGCTCTACGTATCTTGGCCATGGCTGCCAATGAAGAATCAAGATCTTCTTCAACAAAATCAATGAATTCGGAGAGCATTATTCATTGTAATCGAGTGATTGAGTGTCTATACTCATTGTAATTATAATTTCTGAATGAATTGAGAAACTATGAAGTGGATGTAGGCTTGTTAATGCCGAACCACTATAAATCTCGTCTCTTTGCTTCATTTTCTATGTTTTAGATTATTGATCTTCACAAATCCTAGACAATTAGGTGTTAGTGCCATTTTTTGGTCTAACATTTTGGTGCTTTCACTGAGAACAGACTGATTCTCAGCCATAGATCTCTTCATCTACTAGTGGATGTCATAGTTCGTTGAGAGGAGATCTGTATTCAATTCTAAAAGATTTGCTTCCTACTCAGATGCGCAAACCACCATGGACTAGATCTACACGGCCTCTGATGGGTTCAAAGTTTCTGGGTCCTGAAGGAGTTGGAGATGTACTGAACCATCAGTGTTTTGATTGGAAGTCAGGGTCGGATCAACCGGAGTAGATTTGAATGAAGATGCACAGGCCTCACGGGTCGGAATTTCCTTTTTTGTAACACTAGGAGGCTGGGTCGGAGAAGTAGATCCTACCCGCACATACCGAAAGCTTAACCAAGCGGATTGAATGGTAGTCCCGGATTGGATGATAGCCTGGTTCAAATCGGGGTATCCATATCCGACCCGCTCAGCTCCTAAAGAACAACAGCAAGCTGCGGGAGAGGCACCCAAACCGACCATGTGATGATGCTCCGATCTGGATTGGAATAACTAATCCGATTCGACCCCAACTTGAAGACATCTCCGAACCGCAACTTGTAGGCAAATTCCGATCCGACCTGGTTCGGTTGTTTTTGGGAAAAAAGACAATTTTCAGATCATTTCAGAAAAGGCTCCATCTTCCAAAATTTAAAAAATCGTGCGGTGCCCACATTTTTGACTTAACCAGCTAGTCGATCGCCGCTGGGACTATGTGGCCCTAGACCCCCACCAGCGCTGCGCCCGGACCCATTGACGGCCTCGCCTTCGGCTCAGAGCACCGCTTGCCTTCGGCTCGACGTATATTTTGGCCAACAGCAGTCATTAAAGCTTGTCAATGAAGATTAAACGGATAGTCTGAGCATATCACAGTAAGATGACAACGAATGGGATTTTTCCCCATAGTCATGACACCTACTTACATCTGTAAACAAGTGAGAGGAGCTATCGATCAGATTCAGCTTGTTATCATCAACATTATTCGAGATAATGATTATCTCATAGCAGCTTCCTCTTTCATAGCTCCGATGGTGTGTAGATTTCATCAATGCAACTGATGTTGTTCCCTAACGAACAATGATTACCTTATTTATGTAACTTAAACCTGTCCAATCGACGGAGCATCGAATGACGGTTATATGGAACAATCCGAGCACTACTCCGAAGATGATTCATATGATCTTAGTGACCATGATTGTCAATAATGGGATGCCGAAAAGCAGCCAAGGATCCGCTACACTTCAATTGTGTGATGTGATGAATGAAATATGTCCTGCGGTTCACCTCCTGAAAAACTCGGCTAACCTATGAAATGACTATTTGTTGTCAACTGCATCGAGGAAGACTGATTTCCATAAAATAAGGGTTAGGACAACATACTTTGGTGCCCAGAGTTAGGTGCTAGTTGAACCACCACATGCCATGATTGGACCTATGGATCCTCTCCCGGATTATAACAACTTGACTACTCACCAGCCACCATACGAACTTGGTCAAGTGAAGAGAGCTCGAGATTAAAGCAAATATGAATCAACCATTAGCTCCCTACTTCTTATTTCTGTTGCGACATAATGCAGAATACTAAAAGTCTTACAAACTATGTTGTCATGTTCAAGCTTATCTGATCAAGGTCTAGACTGACCAGCTCCAACAGAATTCAGAACTTACACTGTAGCCTAATGTCTATTGCTAAAATTACCAACCGAAACTGGAGTGGGAATGGTCTGTGGTGACTAAGTTACTGGAAGATCCTGTTATTTGCCTAAATGGAATATGCTACACATCAGAGATGGAACCCAAATATGCTTCCCCTCCTGATAAGATGGAGTGCGAAGGAGGCATCGGCTTAGCAAGCAAAGGAAACATCACATAAAGAGTTGCCCGACGATCTGCCCAAATACATAGATCTCAGAGAAAATGAAGATTCGGGATGCAGGAGGGCGACATCTAACGAAGCAACTACCCAAAGATTGAAAAGCTCGCTTACAGTTTGAAGATTGCTTCGACAAAACTCCGACACTATTTCCAAGTTCATCTAATTGTGATACACCCTGATTGGCCAATACGATAAGTCCCAGTACGACCTGGGGCATCTGGATGATTACTCGAATGGAACATCAAGCTGAACCAGTTTGATCTCAATTCCCTCCTACAGAAGTCCATACGGGGGAAGTATTAACCGACTTCATCATTGAGTTTATCATTCCCAAAGAGGACGTAATAAATGAAGAAGATGGACCCACAAAAAGAAAGATGAAAACAAGCAACTAGAAACAGACGGTGCAAGGAATGATCAACGGTCTGGTGCCGGAGTTTTGCCAATAACTCCTGAAGAACAGTTAATTTTCTATGCCTCAGGATTGGAATTTTCCACTACCAACAACGATTCTGAATACGAGGCCCTGATCATCAACCTGAAACTCGTTAAGGAGTTGGGAGTAGCGCTGTTGAATATCTTTGTAACTCTCGGATTATTATTTGCAAGTTTCGGAGGGAATTCCAGATGAAGGGACCATGACTCGCAGCTTACCTAGAACGGACAGAGGAGCTATTGGATGGATGAGAACATTACACCATGTCTCGGAATGATATTCATTCCTTTAAAAGGATTACTCTTTCACCATGACTCTTATATTTTCATGCTTTATAAGTCATTGTTGTAATTGTCTCAGGCGAATTAATATGTGGATGGTGTTGATACCCTGGTTTTGACATCGATCAGACTTCTAACACCCGCATATGGAGTTATGGAATAAACCCATAATGGGCTCGACTGAACCGCTCATATACAAAGCCACACCCTCCATCTAAATAGAGTTATATAGCTCAAAGTCGGAATCTAACTCCAGATAGACACAGCCCGACTAGCTACATGGCTCGAACCTATGCACAACGCCACCAGATTACATGAATCCGAATAAAGGAGGCAACACTACCCCTTGATATGCTTACTTTTCAATTATGTGATCTACTTTTACATGCTTCCTAAATTATTGATATGACTAACTTTTGTGACATAATTGATGCAGGTACCTGAAGTTTGGTGCCAATTAATCCTCCCGCAGATTGAATGGAGGGATGCAAAGATTCGGCAAGTGTAGCCTGACCACTTGCCCAATAATGTACATCCGCCAGAGCGAAGTGGGAAGTATGGATTAAAATCGAGTTCGAGAATGACACTCGAGCCGGCAGAATCCTGCTCTTGGAATTATAGTGCAAAAGGAAAGCCCGTTGCAGGATTGGGGGCAAGAATGGAAGCTGAGCCCGAACCCCTCATTTTCGGACATGGGGGGAGGGGGATGCACTGTCGATCCAAATCAATCCCAAATAAGCCCTGGTCAGGCACTTTATTCACTATTGATTGGGGCATACACACACAACACACCCCTACGATGACTGTGATATGATATGCTATTTATTTGTAGGGATACCAAATTGAAACACTTATCTGATTTATGATGTAATTTATTGCTTACTACTCAATGTAGTAATACTCTAACTACAAATATATTCGATTGAAATATATAACAAACTTGCAAATGTATGATATTGCAGGAATGCCACTTTGTTTGTTGATTGCAGATTTACAAAGGATAACTGGTCAAGAATGCGAGGCCCACACTCGCAACAACAGCAGGCCAGTAGAAAACAAATAAAGGGCCACATCCAGAAGACTGATGTTGATGCCTGATGATAAGCATCCTATGTAACTCGAGGCAGTGACCCAAACGAGGCCTTGAGAGTGAATTATTCAATGACATGTCATGCAACTCAATACTCGCGGCTGGGAAGGACCTGGAGAAGACATGGGATTCTTGGATTATACCCGGCCTTAATACGATCTCGAGTGACCGTCGATTTTCCAATTTTAATACAATCTGACATGGTCGTGGCATTCAGGATTTTAATGGATTGAAGATTTCCCTGACTATCCGGAATACGCCTCCCTACGTCTAAATTTGAAAAGGACGTGATCTAAACACCACCTGCCATATTCCATTACCCCTAGATTGGAGGCCGTTTGAGGACCACAGAATGGATGCAGAGTGAACGTCCATTTGCTAGTCTTGACTCATTTTCCGATTGAAACACCTCGGATAAGGGGGAACACTATTACTTTGACTTCTAGCTTGCAAGGAAGTGAATTACCTGATACTTCGACTCAAGAGCTAAGAAGAAGGAAGATAGAAATTTCTTTCATGCTGAGGATGTTGGTGCAGAAGGCGCTAGGAACGAAGGAAGTCAACAGATTTCTTCTTGCGGTGATCCCTCAGCATGTCAGACTAGATATGAAATGGATGATGCCATTGCTGAATTGAGAACCCAGATGCTTGGCAAGATGAACTTCTCCAGAAATGACTAAAAATGATGGATAACTTCTTTATTTGGATAGATGGAAGGCCGAGAAACTACAATTTACTCGTAGAAGTGAGCACCATGGGAATTCAAGCGACAACGAACTTGGCTTGAACACCCCCTGCTCCGTAGTTCATATCGCACAAGACCCTATGACAAGTTGACAATGTCATCTTGGATGAAACAAGGGGAAATCAAACTCCTCTTAGACATATGCAGAATGTAACTTCTAACGTAACATTATGGATGAAAACGACGGCAATGCAAGAGCCACTAGAAACTTAAATGGAGTCCGACCAACCTCTTCTCCAATTCGGATGAATGTTTCAAATCCAACCCAACTCAACCTCGACATGGAGCTTCCCATTCCTTAATGTAGGGGCAAGTAGAAGCATTTGAGCCACCTATAATTTAATCTTATCGCCACCCAACTCCGATCCTCAGAAATTGGATGGGAGACCCAAGACTATCCAGTAAACATCCGAACCGCGAATCACCATCCGGAATTATAGGACGGAAGATTGATTAACGACTATCACATATGTAAACCTAAGAAGCCAGAGACTAGCTTCCACCCACTTCAAGCTACCATTTCTGGATCTTGGCTCACATAGTTGTTGTACGATTTTTGGTGGCATCCACCCAATTTGATCGACTACTGGAACGCGTTGGTCACCCACTTTGTTGAGAGATCAAAGGTCCACGTCTTTCGATCCAAGAATATCATATTACTCACTTCAATCAAACAAAGGTCCGGCGAGACCCTACATTCGTCCTTAATAAGGTCCAATGCCACAACAGCATATATAGATAGACCTGAATTATCTATGGTGTTTATAGCAGCAATATCGGGTATTCGAGACTCAGACTTCAAAGTCCCTCCACGTCAAGACCCACCAAAAGGCCTTAGCAGATTCACCTTTGGAACAAACCTCAATATCTTTATACCATCAGATTTTCCTAGAGAAGTTGGTGAAACCTATCCTGAGACAGATTCCTGCAAAAGAGGATGCTAATATTGAGATAAACATTCTCAATGTTTTCATGAAGACGAATAGAGCATCATCCGACTCTTGAAATGATAAAGACAAAAGGAAATCCCTGGAAAAGACCGATAGGAATGTAAAATTCCAAAAAGGACAAATTTCATTGATGAAGCCTGCGATCTTGATTGTCAAGCTCAGTGGAACCAAGCATGAGAGATAGACTCAAAAAGACTATGATGGCTATTTCGGATTATACCAAATCATGAAACAAAGGAGCTTGTATATCTCCCTAACAACGTTCCTTGCTTGCATGATTGACGAGCATACTCAACTCTGTGGCTGATGCGAGTGGAGTATCTGAATTCGTTGACACTCAATAAGGCAATCCTCACTTTCTTACTAAAGAGACGAGATGACACCAAAGCAACATGATTCGACCATTCACACATACAACTTCAACTCTTGCTGACTTAAGAAAAAGTATAGAATGACTTGGGTCGACTATGATTGCCTGACCTATAACTCTAACCTGATGTGATAATGAGAAATAAAATGGCTAGAAGACTAGATGTCTGATTGACCTGGTCCAACCCCCATTGATGGTGGGGGCATAAACATTGACTTCATTTGTCCTCCACTGAAGTTAGGAGCACGAGATTTAACTCGCAGTCTGAATTTGAATATGACCCTCACTTTGTGCATAATTCAGAACATATAAGCTATATCTTTGGAATATGATATGATTCATCCCGACCGTTCATGAAATCCAACTAACAGATCAATCGTGAATCCAAAGAATTGATCCGCAACTGCATCGAATGGAGAGTGTGATAAACTCCTCTGATACCTTATGATTGTGATGATCCTACAAACTACTGACTTGCATATTTTCAACATCTCGTGCTGACTCGTATGTGATCACGGGATTGCAAAACAATCCAGAGTGTCATGGCTTTTGATGCCTTATTGTTATGATTCGATGAAATCGGGGAGCTCTAGATTAATATACAGATATCGAGATAGTCCAAATCCAAGCACAAATGACAGATCCATATGCCAATTCTGAAGCACTATATCCCAATTAGCCAGATGCTAGCCCATGGCCCGAAGATTCCGATACTACCCTATGATTTGGATGACTACTCCGCACATTGATTTATCCATAAAAGAAAGCCTGGCTCAGTAATACACTTGACTTTCATAGGAAGGCAACGTTGTTTTGCATTAGCTTGTGCATGTATGATCTCACACGGAAGCCAATGATCCTACTTGACTTATGATGAAGGAATTCTACCTCTTGATTCGACGAGATCTAGATGATTACTTGATCAACTTGACCATTCTAGCCATGGAATTTGGCCCAGTAAGCATCAACAGAAGTAGTGGATATATGACAAGACATTTATATAGGAAAAAATCCATATGATGGGACTACTAAATAGGATACAACAATCTGGTAAAGCCTCCTCAATGTTGGATGACGTTTCAAAAAGATTCAGCTTGATTATTCAAAGCATATCTCATCTACGATAAGATGTACTTTGGGTGGGGGGGGGGGGGGGCAAAATGTTAGCTTACTTTGTGACCAGGCTACCCAAAGCCAGGAATTTGAGTATGAACTTACATTGATTGATGATCACTTGGATGGAGTGATAGAAGGTTGGAAAACTTGAATTGTGTATGCAAATGTCATCTAATCGGAGCCCCTTTTCGGATCGGATCGAATCCCCCTTTTCGGATCGGATCGGAGTACCTCCTAATGTCATCGGATTGGAGCCCCTTTTCGAATCGGATCGAATCCCCCTTTTCGGATCGGATCGGAGTACCCCCTATCCGATCTGCCCTGTGCCTGCCGCTCTAAAACAGTTATGCCACATCATCCATGAACCCATTCTCTTGCCTATAATACCAGATTGGTATACACTTGTCACCCCACGAATTGAAGGTTATTTCCCCACTTTATCCACTACTCTCAAGATCTTCCCTGATGCCGCCACATGTCCACTTAGCCTAACCAATTTTCTGCCTATAAGTACATGAAAACGCATCACATGAAAGGGACTTTTTGGGCCCTAAGGAAGCTCTACATATCTTGGCCATGGCTGTCAATGAAGAATCAAGATCTTCTTCAACAAAATCAATGAATTCGGAGAGCATTATTCATTGTAATCAAGTGATTGAGTGTCTATACCCATTGTAATTATAATTTTTGAATGAATTGATAAACTATGAAGTGGATGCGGGCTTGTTAACGCCGAACTACTATAAATCTCGTGTCTTTGCTTCATTTTCTACATTTTAGATTATTGATCTTCACATATCCTAGAGAACTGGGTGTTAGTGCCATTTTTTGGTATAACAAACACTAACCAAACTTTTACTGTTGTAACATCCATTCATTACAATTAATGCCAATTATTTATTTCCCGTTATATACATATATTCATATATGCATGTTTATGCACTGGACCTCCGAGATTAAGCTGACCACTTGTGGATGCTGGATTTGCCAGGCGGTTCTGGGCAAACTTCTACAACAAGTTGAACTTAACTTCGTATCTTACTGCAGTTATTTACAATTTCCCAATTACTATAAATTTTCCATGTAATTATGGCATATCTATTATTTAACTACTCTCATATACATTTCCGTTATTTTAGGAAAACCATTCACGCGCCTCATTAGTTCAATTTGTAGAAAGATATAATGATTTATTCCCATAACGCACACCAACTTAGATCTGTAGTTGCAAGCTATTTTCCTTTATTTAATTGTATATATATATGCACTTTATTCGATTAGTATTCAATATAGTAAAAGAATACCTATTTAACACTAATCCCTTTTTCTTTTCCTTTTCCTTTTCTTGCAACTACGTCCTCCATAATTTGTCGTTATAGAAATATATCATTTTCCCCAAATCCAACTAACTCAGTTCACTACCAATTTTTTCCTTTTTATTTCTAAGTTAGATATTGAATTCCTATTCCATATATTGTTCATACATACTGTAAATTTTCTTTTCCAATTAGGTAAATCAATTCTGAATAATATACTCATGATTAATTCAAGTTCACAATTTCAGTGTTTACAGTAATTTCCAAATTATGTAGAATATCTAATGGAAATAGGTTTTATATAACGTAACAATTTCAACATATTCGAAACAGGTTTAATTTCCAATTTCCACAATTATCAAATTTTCAGCATGTTAAATATAATGGGAATGCAAACGACAGATATGCTATTATTCAAAATGGTATAATTTAACCCACTCATCTAACAACTTCCCAATTCATGAATCTGATCCAGATTTGTTATTCCATGGCCTTCCTAATTGAATCTAATATTAAACAACCACGGATTTAAAAAACTGATACTAAAAGAAGAGGAAAAATGGAAAAGAAACCTAAATGAATCAGATTCAAGAACTTTCCTCACGCTGATCAGAATTCTGGACACCTATGTTGTAGATTTATGTCTCTTATCTTCAAATCTAGAATCAGAATTTCCTAAAATTAATATTTCATTTTTCTGAATAAATTCGAAGGAAGAAGAGAATGGAAGAACCTAGGAAACACCTTAGATAATTTGAGTTTAAAGATAGGCTCTTCTAGTTTATTTATAGGTGTGCAAAAAAGTCTGGACCATCAGATTTAATCTATTAAAATCCGAGCCGCACATATAAAAATTTCACGTTACATAAAACAGATCTGGGCCTACTTCTCTCATTTATTTTATTCCTATTATGATTTATCTTTAAGTTTGAATTTCAAATTTATGCATTTATATACGCCTGCAATCTTTCTGTTCCTTGCCTGTTAATCAATGCAATTAATGTTGCTCTTTTTTATTTCTTTTTATGCACTCTTATTTCAAATGTTGGTTATTTCATGCCCATTATTCATTTATTATGCATTACCTTCTTTTTGCTCTTATCTTGCGCTTTTTTATTTCAAAATCTGAATTTGTGCATATACACACACGCAACATTTTTTTCTTTTTCAAAATTCAAACGACGTTAAGCCGTCATTAAATTCTTACCTATTTTCATTGATTGTAGGTTTATTTTGGATTTCTCTTTCAGATATTTTTTTTGCTCACACGTACACTTATAATTACATTTGCATGTATACATATATTTTTGTACTTACTTTTATGTATAATTTTCCTTATAAGTGCATTTATATATATTTTCCTCCTATAATATGTATTACTTTAGCCTTCCCTCTAAAATAAAAATATGTGCTAGTGGGACTCAAATTTGCGCCACTCACTTGGGAGTAACATGCTCCTACAAACTGGACTACATAAGCTTTTATTAATAAGACTAAAAAAATTGGTGGTCATTGTTCTTTTTATTTTTCTTATTATACCTTTTTTTCATGTCTGTTGTAATATTTCATTTAAAGATATTTCTTTCATCTTAAATCCGTTTTCTGCAATCCATAGGTCTTAATTGATTAGAAAATCGCCACGGACGCAATGACGTTAATTATGTGACCAAATTCTTAAGGCTTTTCAAATTTATTTTGCTATTTAATTAAAAATGCAGGGTGTTACATTCTCCCACCCTTAGGAAATTTCGTCCCCGAAATTTGGTGGGGGCAGAATTTGTTAAGGAATGTAGAATGGATCTTAAGGCAAAACTAACACTAGAAGGGGTGTGAATAGTGTTTTTCAAGAAATTTAAGAAAATCTAAAACAAATATGATCTACTATAAGAATAACACACCACAAAGATAATCACAAACACAAAATCAAACAAAAACACAAAAATAAACAGAAATAAGATGTAGGAAAAGAAAGAACATACTGGATTTTATACTAGTTCGGATTTCTCCTACATCCAGTCCCATGACTGGATTATGCAGAGTTTTATTACTAGATCAAAATCTCAGTACGATCCCCTTGATTTCACAGCTACAAGGTTAACACCGTTTTCACCAACCTTGATTTCCCAGCTACAAGGTTAACACCATTTCCTTCCTTGATTTCCGGGCATCAAGGAACACACCGTTTTCAGACTATCCTAAATGATTACAACAACCCTATAACTTTTCAATAGTAATTCGATTTAGAGAGTAATGAGTAGAGAGTGAAAAAGAAGAAGTTTTATATATTTAAAATTGAAATCGGTAGAGTATAAGTGTGGAAATCATAAAAATATGAAATAGTAATGGAGGAATGAAAAGGGATGAAAATGGAGAAGAAGAATAATTAAAAAATTCAAAATCAACTGCTATTTATAAGATTTTAAAGGTTGCAACGCTTCTAGAACGTTACAAATGGTGAAAAAATACTTCCTTTCAAAACTGAAAATATGACAGTTGTATGTCGACATCCCCACATATGTATGTCGACATATGTGTTTCAAAATTTGAATATTTTTCAAATGTTTTAATATATATATATATATATATATATATAATTACAGAAATTCTTGGATTAAAACATAGTGATATAAATAAGTATTATAAAGTAGAAAATCATATGAAGTCATAAATATAAAATATACAAACATATTTATAAAATTATAAAGTTTAAAACTGTATAAATATAAAAGTATAAGAGTATATAACTATATAAATATATTTAAACATATAATCTTTAAAACTCAAGTTTAAAATAAAAAGTAATATAGAAAAACTAGTTAAAATTTGAATTTTGAAAATAGAATTTGAAATTTGTAGATCAGAATTTTAATTTGAACCTAGAGTGCTATTCAGAGTCTTACATATAAACTAGACTCTGTTACTTTATTATCTTGAACTCTCAAACTCTGGATTTCATGATTACTCATGAGTCTTGAATCTTCTCTGAATTCTAAATCTCTTAAATCTCTAAAACTGTCTAATCTTCGGTATTAATTCATGTATACAACTCCGACATATATGTGTATATATATATATTCTAGATAGAGATGTTAGTATGTATTTTATAATCAATTAATATTGAAATAAGGTTGTAGTCACCAAAACTTCATTCTTCAACAATCTCCCCCTTTTTATGATGACAACCTTAGTTTATAAAATATTCATAGATGTTCATACTTGTTAATGTTGATCCTTGTAATACTCCCCCTATCACTATGAATCCTATGTATTCTACTTAAACTAAGTCTATATTTTATAGCTTCTCCCCCTTTGGCATTATCAAAAAGAAATTCTAAAAATACACCAACTAGATCATATATTTATCTATATCGTATAATTATTATATACTAAAGTTGTAGGATACATATGTATAACTTGTGATCAAAATACTTAATGTATATTACTCCTCCTAAATTTGTGCCTATATAACAAACTAATGAAATGCTTATGAAAGATATAGCAAGCATTATATTAAACATTGTTTTTCGATACAAGCGATACACACGAAAGCAAATTACACGAATTACACATACGTAGTATATCGAATAAACGAAAGAAACAAAAAAGAACCTAAATTCTATTTATTTTTAATGATAGGAGGCTTATGAGTTGAAAATTTTGGGTAATGAAGACAAAAATCTCCATTTCATGCACTTATATTTCCATGTTGATCGATCAAGACTTCACCAATGCATACAACTTGATCATCCTCGTCTATGACTTCTTGTTGTACCTCTTCTAGTTCCTCTTCTTCCATCGTTTCTTCCTCCTTCTCTTCTTCTTGTACTTCTTCTTCCATTGCTTGATTATCATCTTCGATGATGATTGGATTCGTTTGATTGTCCGTTAAAAACTTATGAAGATTCCCCATCATCTTTCCTTGTTTACTTTGCTCTTGACTTATCCGAATTTGAAATACTTGAATCTCAGTAAGCATTTGAAGAGCATACTCCATTTTTTCTTCCAACTTGATTACAAGAAAGAGTGTATAACATTGGAATGGACCTTCGGATGGTCCAGTGGATGATTCGGGGTTAATTTGGTTATCATAATTAGTGGAGGCCATGATTTATTTTGGTTTTGAGTTTTTACAAAAGTGAAATAAGAGAATGAAGAAGAAAATTTGAAGTGGACAGTTTAAATGGTTATTGTAACTAACTTTTGGTGGGAATTAATGTTTGAAATCTGGAAATTACATGTCACTATGTCGACGTACTTGTGTTTTCTATTTTATTTTTCTGATTTTTAATGTTATTCTTATATATATTAATATATTTAATTATTATTATTCACTTAATGAACAAATACCTAATTCTTTTCTAAATTTAGCAAATGTTGCTTCATTTAATGGTTTTGTTAATATATCTACTATTTGTTTATCTATTTCTATAAATTCGAGTGAAATTTTCTGTTTATTTATGTTATCTCTTAGAAAATGATGTCATATATCAATATGTTTAATTTTTGAGTAATGAGTTGGAATTTTAGATATATTTATGGCACTCGTATTATCACAGTGTATTAGTGATTTATTTATATTTAATCCAGAATCATTTAGAGTTTGTTACATATATATTACTTGTGAACAAACCAAAGCAGCAGAGATATAGATATATTCTGCTTCAGTTGTTAACAAAGATATCGTATTTTTCTTTTTACCAAACCACGAGACTAGTGAATGTCCTAAGAAATGACATGTTCCACTAGTGCTTTTACGATCGGATTTACATCCCGCATAATCAGCGTCACAATAAGAAATTAAATTGAATGAATCATCCTTAGGATAAAATAATCCAAAGTCTGATGTATGTTTTACTTATTTTAGCATATGTTTTATGGCTTTTAAATGTGTTTCCTTAGGTTGCGACTGATATCTTGCACAGAGACATACACTTTGCATTAAATCTGGTCTACTAGCAATTATATATAATAACAATCCTATCATTCCTCTATATAATTTTTGATCAATGTCTTTTGACGCATTATCTTTACTTAAGGCTATATTAGTTGCCATTGGTGTTGGTCTCCCATTAGATGTTGTTAAATTATATTTTTTAATTAAACCTCTCGCATATTTTTCTTGATTAATAAATATTCCATTCTTTAATTGACGAATTTGTAAGCCTAAGAAGAATGTTAGTTCTCCCATATGACTCATCTCAAATTCTCGGGTCATAATATCTGAGTTTTTTTATTCATCTTATTAATTGTCGATCCAAAAATTATATCATCAACATATATTTGCACTAATTATATACCCTTATTATTCCTTGTAATAACAAGGTGTTATCTAGTTTTCCTATTTCAAAATTGGATTATAATAAGTAATTTTTTAATCTATAATACCAAGCCATAGCAGCCTGTTTTAACCCATATAATGTTTTATTTAACTTATATACGTGATTCGGTAATTTTTCGTCTTCAAAAAGAGGTGGTTGCTCTACATATACGTCTTCTTTAACAAATCCGTTTAGAAAATCACTTTCAGCATACAATTAATATAATTTGAAATTATTATGGTTTGCAAAGGTAGTAATATCCTAATTGCTTCTAATCTAGCTACAGGGGCAATGTTTCATCGTAGTCTATTCCTTCTTCTTGAGTATAACGTTGTACTACTAACCGTGCCATATTTCTTATAGCATCACCATGTTCATTCATTTTATTCCTATAAACCCATTTAGTTCTTATTATAGTTTTATCCTCCGGTCTAGGAACAAGTTCCCATACGTCATTCCTAATAAACTGATTCAGTTCTTCTTGCATGGCAAGGATCCATGAATCATCAGAAGATGCTTCCTTTGGATTCTTAGGTTCAATAGGTTAAATAAATGTAGAATTACTCATATTATTTAATTGATTATGAGTCCTAACAACGGATTCAATAACTCCTAAGATATTTTCTACAGGGTGGTCTCTTTATAATCTAATTCGTTTATTTGGTTGACTGTCTTCATTATTTGTTTCATTAGCCTCTGTAACACCCCATAATTTTGTAAACATAAAAGAGTATAAATTAAATAATAATTAATTTGATATTCGGAATTAAGGGAAACGGACTGCGTCATTGCGACCGTCTCGAAATTCTAGTCAAGATAGACATTTGGTTTATGTAAAATGGTCAATGTATGAAGGAGTTATGAGTATTTTAAGTTTGTATATGCGCAGAGGAATTATATATATACATATGGGTCAGAGATGAGTCAGAACTTATCCATAAAAGGGTTCAAAAATCAAAATTTCGTAAGGTGGCAAATGGCCCCCTTGAGGAGGTTGACCCTCCGAGGGGGTGTCGGCATCAAGGCCGACTCCCCTCCAGGGTTGTTGAAACCCCTAGGACAGAGGTAGCAGTCGGTTTCAAAGGGGCTAGCAGCTATATATAGAGGTCCATTTCTCTTATTTTCTTCATTTGAGAATCCATGGGGGCCAAACTCTGCCGGTGACTGAACTGAACAAAACTATCTTCTACAACAATCAACTAAAGAAAATCAATTAGAGATTCAAGCATACATCTACAACCCAACAAGCTTCTTTTCTAGTTCTCTCTTCTTAATCCTAACACTATGAGTTCTAGGTTACTTTTAGATTTAAATGATTAAAAGTAAAACGTGATAGTACTATGATTTGGATCTGTCTTGAATCATGAATCTATGTTATTCTTGGATCTCAAACTTTATTATGCTAGATCTATTTTTATAGATCTAATTCACCAGTGGTTAGTTTATCATGCCACCTTTGTGGATCTGAACCTTTGTCAAGTTTGTGGCTAATTTGGGATTAACATTATCTAGACAATTAAACCTTTGTTTAGATCTAGATTATCATACTGTGATTAATTGAGATCTGTCACTATTGGACATATGAATTCTTATTTGGATCTGTTCATCCTAAGTATGTTCGATCTAGTTTTATTATTACCCTTTTCACTAGATCTGTTTTTATGTCCACCTCATTATTATGCCAATTACATGTTTATGCCAGTATATATGTTTATATCACATTTGTTAGAATGATCACTATTGTCATTTTCCCATCACCTTTCCCTTTTATTGTTTATGGCTAGGCTACTTCCTAGCCTAGATTCCGCCAAATGTGTTAGTGAGGGAACGGGGAGAAAATATTAGAATTGGCATAACTTGGTTAATGGATATGAATATGGACATATAATTCACTTTGTTCAAAATTGGGTAAAAAGGGGCATGAAACCTATCACATGTAACCTATCACGACATATGTAAAAATTGGATAAGAATGAAATGTTTAGGATTACAATTAGAAATTGTAATTGCACTTATGATATGAGGTTAGGTTGCATTAGTGGTGGAAGTCTGCCCGGACCCGACCGGCATATCCAGCAACTACTAATGTTGAACCTAATGTGAGAGGCCTAAGTGCGCAAATATGAGACGGGCTCAGACACGAGGTTAGGCCCAACTTGCGGAATAAGTCTGCTCGCACCCGACAAGCATATCCAGCATCCATAAGTTGTAGGCCTAATGTAGGAGGTTTAGCCCATTATAAACCATAAATGGACATGGTAATAAATTGAACTCTTAACCTAGTCTAATCCATAGGGATTGTATGATTATGAACTAAAGTTAGGATTAAGTAAAATTCGTTGGATAGTGGGCGGGTTAAGCAAATCTGAGGGGGTGGGTGATATATATATACACACACACACACACACAAACTTATCCCGATAAGGTTATGTAATTAAAGACACCTAGTGGTATACATAGCCAATGGAAATAATAAAGATATGTAACTAAAGACACCTAATGGTATACATAATCAAATGAAAAACCTAGTGGGGGATACAAGACAAAGGGGAGAGCTTGTATCGTATTATGTAGGACCTGTATTATCTAGTAACACGGGGTAGGTATCAAAACATGTACTCCGAACTAGATCGGAGAAGGGGCAGACTTACTGGACTGATTGTAAGAGATCCAAACGTGGAGTTCAGTGTGGGTGGCGCACACCGAACTGGCCATGTGCATGCATGAGCCGGGCAGAGAGGATAAGACGACCGTGACACATGTAGATATAGGGCTATGCATATCAGCGGAGGGTTTCCACTTTAGGACGTGATACATCCTACGGTGGGGCCGACATAGAGTATCTACACGGATTAGGGAGCCGATCGATTAAGGTAGTAGTTAGGGTACACTTGGACGTATGCCTAAGTCTACCACCTTATAGTGGAAGGGATCATCTCATTCTAGATATACTAGTACTAGTGCAGAGTAATCATTAGGGAGCATATACACCTTATCATGTCTACCTTGTCATACCTGCCTTTTATGTAGTTATCTCTCTCTTATCCACTTTATATGCCTGTCATGCAACTTTTATTTATTTACTTGCTAAAAGTAACTGGAATCGCAGACTTTGTTTCTGACCCTTTTTGTTTCCTCTTCTTTCTTCCGTTTCCCCCTAGGTTCTCAGGGCGGGAACTCTCAGGCTTGACCGTGATTCTGCTTACTTTTGATGGAGTTGCTGATATGTATGGCTCAAGCTCTTATCCTTGTTGCTATGGCTGTATTTTGTTTTTGGGGAATTTTATTTCTTTTATGTACTCTGATATTTTTGAAGTATAAGACAGTATCTTTTATGTTGTAATGGGCTTTTGTATTTCAGACATGTGATGTTTTTGGACCACGGTATCTTATGATAAATAAAGTTTTTTATTCCGCTATTATTTTATATGTTTATCTTGTAATATTTCCATTCTGTTTACTATAACGCTTCATGAAACTTAATGCGTTCCCTTTGTGAGTGGCATTAACGGATGTGGGGTGTCACACTTGGTATCAGAGATGAAGGTTACCAGATTAGATAAAAAAAATTGAAAGCTATTTTCAAAAAGGTTTTAAAAGAAACCATTTTCAAAAAGAAAAGCCTATTTTGAAAAACATTCCCCAAAAATCCATAAGTAATATCTTTCGATCCTTTGTCTGAATCTCTTTCGTTTTCCCTTCCAGCATGTCTAGGGAACCTAACATTCCAAGAGTGTTACGATACCAGGATGGTTCCGTAGGTATCTGGAGGCCACAGCGCCTACCAAAGGACAAGGAAATGTTCCTCCCCCGGTTGCACTCGTTGCTCCTCCTCCTCCTCCTCCTCCGCGTACAGACAACTTCACAAAGATCTGCAAAGATTTCCGTGCTATAGGAGGGAAGCCATTCCATAGAATCAATACGTTTGTGGAGGCAAGGAACTGGCTCAAAGAGACCGAGGACTTATTTGTAATCTTTGAAGTAGAGAATCGAAGAAAGATTCAGTTAGCTGCTTGGCTATTGAAGGATGAAGCTTCATTTTGGTAGGAGGTAACCCAAGCAGGCCGTCTGGTGGAAACTTGGGATGATTTAGACAGAGGTTTGAGATGAAATTCCTTTCCCAAGCTGAGAAGAGCATGCAGATGGAGAGGTTCTTAGCACTCAAACAAGGGATCTTGACGGTTAAAGAGTATGTGAACAAATTCAACAGATGGCAAGATTTGGACTGGAACTGGTAGATACTTCGGATAAGAAGGCTTTGCGGTTTGCTAAAGGGATAAATGAACCCCTTTATGGGTTAGCCATGTCCCATATTCCAATGGGAGCCACTTTTGAAAAGATTGTTGATATGGCCCTAATGTACGAGGAAGACAAGGGAGACAATAAAGAAGTGAAGGTTGAGGAAACAACGCAAAATAAGAAGGTGTGGCCCAAGAAGGGGCAACAACAACAACAACAACAACAGAAGAAAGGTGGGAAGAATGATAAGGCCAAGGATAAGAGGAAATGTCACAGTTGTGGGAAAGAAAGGTGGGAAGAATGATGAGGTAGAAAATTTTCCGTGGAAGGTTTAATTTTCTCTTTCAAACCATCCTATTAGAATACTTTTTGATTCTGGCGCTTCACATTTATTTATATCTAGTTCTGTGGTTGAATATCTACACTTAATTACTAGTATGGTAGTGGATCCCGTAATTGTCTCAAACTCCGTTGGTGGTTCAGCTCATTTATCTATGATTTGTCAGGGTTTGAGGATATCTGTGTTAGGCTTCGAGTTTGAATGCGATGCATATGTGCTTGGGTTTATGGACTATGGGTTGATTCCAGGAATGGATTGGCTTACCACGTATGGTGCCATTCTAGATTGTGAGAAGAGGGTCGTTAGGCTCCTGACTTGTCATGGGAGGACCCTAGAGATTTCTTGTGACCCACAAGGATCGGTTATGCTTAGTTTCGTAGGGACTCTTGATGCATCTATTGATGATCTGCAATCTATTCCAGTAGTTCGAGATTATTCTGATGTTTTTGATGAGGTGCGGGGTTTACCTCTGAGGCACGAGATCAACTTTCGTATATATCGATGGACAATGCAAAGCCAATTGCATTACCAGTGCACCATATGGCTCTAAGGGAGAGGAGGGAGCTGAGTAAGCAAGTAGGGGAGCTATTTGAGAAAGGATTTATCAGACGAAGCATATCTAAATGGGGTGCTCCATTTGTATTTGCAACTAAGATGGATGGTTCGCTTTGTTTTTGTGTTGACTACAGAGAATTGAACAAACTCACTAAGAAGAATAGGCACTCGCTCGCGAGGATTGATTATTTATTTGATCAGCTTGGTGGTGCCTCGATATTTTCTCAGTTAGACTTGGCCACGGGTTTTCATCAGTTGAGGGTGGCTGAGGACACCATAGATAAGACTGCTTTTAGGACTCCGGATGGTTTCTTTGAATGGCTAGTTATGCCTTTTGGGATGACAAACGCACCAGCCTATTTTGTTGATCTGATGAGTAGGGTGTTTCGGGAGTTCCTAAATAAATTTTTCATGGTTTTTGTTGATGATATCTTGATCTTCTCCAAAAGCGAAGAAGAGAATGCCAAACATTTAAGAGAATTTTTGAAAACTCTCCGTGTGCATCAGCTTAAGGCGAAGTTCTCCAAATGCCATTTTTGGAGAAAAGAGATGAGATTCTTAGGGCATGTGGTCTCCAAAGAAGGGATAGCTGTAGATCCTACAAAGGTAGTTGCAGTGCAATATTGGAAAATTCCGAAAAATGCAGCAGAGGTGAGAAGCTTTCTTGGGTTGGCAGGTTAGTATAGGAAGTTCATTAAGGACTTCGCAAAGATATCAGCCCCACTCACCAGGCTGACAAAGAAGAGTTTGTCATTTTCATGGGATATAGATTGTGATGTTGCTTTCCAATGACTAAAGAGGGCTCTGACAACAGCCCCAGTCTTGACCTTGCCTGATGGAAGTAAAGCGTTTACTATTTACATTGATGCATGTGGTATAGGGCTTAGTACGGTTCTGATGCAAGAAGGGAAAGCAGTGTGTTCTGGGGGTAGACAGTTGAGAGTTCACGAGAAGAACTACCCCATCCATGATCAAAAGCTAGCTGCCATTGTAACACCCCACGTCCGCTATGGTCACTCACTAAGGGAATGCCATAGCATCGGTGGAGTATTTTAGTGAATATAGAACAGAAAAATATCGCCAAGACAGATATAAATAGCACTTGAAATTTAAAACATCATCTCATAACAGCGGAAATAAACATGTCTGGTTACATCATAAAACCATGATAAAAGTCAAGTACAATACCTGTCAAAATAAAGAAGTACATAATCCCACTCTCTCGTACAATAGTCATGACAAAAGAAAAGATAACTGGATAACTGGAGCTTTACATCTACCCAAGCTCCTAAAGACTGGAACAGCAATCCGATCAAGCTCTACTACTGCTAGGATCCACCGTAGGACCTGAGGGTTGGGAAAAAAGATAAAAACAACGGGGTCAGACATAAGTCTGAGTGAGTCCTATAACTTTAACAATACAATCATTAAAGTAACCAGAGAAGACATAAACTTGACCTACGGTAATATCTGGGGATGAATGGCTACACTAAGCAGCTTGGTAGACTTAGGATAAACTAAGATAACCGTCAGGACGCATCTACCCACCCAAGGATAATTACTAACTGCACCACACCAGTCATTCCTACTTAAAGGTTGATCCCTTCCAAGGACTTAGAAAATTTCCCCAGTAGTTTCATGTACCCCTAGCCCACTACATAGGTGCCGTCTGCCCCTATCTCCACTAGGTGTACCCAGTAATTCTTACCCAGTAGTTTCGTGTACCCCTACATAGGTGCCGTCTGCCCCTATCTTCATTAGGTGTACCCACTACTCCCCAAGCGATCGGCTCCCTACCGTAGATACCTGTGCTGGTCCCACAGTGGGGTGTATCACTCCCCTAAAGTGGCTACCCAATACTTAGGTGCTCGGCTTTATATCTACACGATGCAACAACGGCTTATCTACCAGCCCGGGCCCACACACGCATATGAAACCCATTGGACTTGCGTTGCCACCGCTAACCCGTTTTGGCCTCTTATAATCAAGCCCAATATGCGTGTCCCGTCACTCGACATGGGTCGAGCCCACAAAGATACGTTTGGGATATTGGTTGAAATGGGCCCCCACAAGCTACCCACTTAAGCTTGTCAAATATCTAGTGTATCCCACTTAACCCTTTAATCATGTTTAATTACATGTTTCCACTTGGTTAAGTATTCTAATCGTATTTTCTATTGCCACCCAAGGCAACCCACTAGATTCCACATGCCACCCAAGGCAACCACCAAATTTCCTCATGCCACCCAAGGCACCCACTTAACCCCTCATGTCCCACTACATGCTATTATGGTTAAGTGTTTCTTAATTAATTAAGACCGTGATCTCCCGTAAAGACCTCCCACATTAGACTGGCTGTTATGACCGCCTGGTTAAGCCGGTAGAATCCGGGCAGTCTTACGTCATAACAGAGTCTAACCTCGTGTCTTTACCTTAATCACGTATTTAATTTATGGCTAAGACCTCTCACATTGGGCTGACATTTGTAGCAACTGGTTAAGCCGGTCGGGTCCGGGCAGTTTTACACTACAAATGAGTCCAACCTCGTGTCCTAGTCGGTTAATTACACCTAATTAATCACCCCCATATTAATTATCCCTAATTAATAACAAGTTTTCCATAACATGGGTAGACCTAACTCAATAGGTAAATTCCCATGGGGTAGACCTAACTCAATAGGTAAATTCCCACTTATGGTAATTTATTTTTATGGTATGCTTAATCATACCCAAACAATCATTTATTAACATATTTACCAACCCCATCGTTCCCCACGTAAATCGTTCTCATTTCATAACATAAATAAGGGGAAGATCATCACAAATATCATGGGTTTAGCATACAACTTTGTCATGGGTTAAGAGGATGTCAACTTGCATATATGAGCATATATTAACCCAACTACATATAACCCAAACTTGCATATTATCATACACATGATTTGCATAACATATTATCATACACATATCTTGCATAACATGTTGAACTTGCATATAGGCATACTCATAACTTGCATAACATGTTAAACATGCATTTAAGCATACACATAACTTGCATAAGCATTCACATACTTGCATAAGCATCCACATACTTGCATAAGCATACATAACTTGCATAAACATGCTTAACTTGCATATCATGTCATTTAAGCATATACATATCTTGCATAAGCATTCATATACTCGCATAAGCATGCATAACTTGCATATCACATAAACATATACATGACTTGCATAAGCATCCATACACTTGCATAAGCATGCATAACTTGCATATCACTTTCAACTTGCATTACTCACTTTGCTAAACATGCATAATTCCACTTATTAAATATGCATAAATCCACTTGTTAAACATGCACATATCAACTTGTTAAACATGCATAAATCAACTTATTAAGCATGCATAAACCAACTTATCAAATATGCATAAACATAGAACAACATAGAGTAACATATCATTATACATGATTCAAACTCACTAATCCGCATTTAAGACCATAAGTCTCATTACACCCAATCTACTTACTTTAACAATTGATGTTAAAGTGATAGAAACTCACCAAACTTAAGATTAGCAACCTTATGAAGTAGAATTAGTTGCAAACTATGAAGATAATGATGATTAGAGATTGATTAGAGAGGGATTAGCTTGCAACTTTCTTTATGAACTAGTGGAGGCCATGCTCAAATTTCATTTTGCCATAGTTTAATTACAAGACTTAATTATGAATGAATTAGGGTAGGGTTGGGGTCTTATTTATAGGATTAGGTGAGTGTTTTAGGCCCTTAGATTAACCCTAGATTAATTTAGGACCCTTAGATTTAGGAAATCTCTAGAACCAGCCCTCCAAGCCAGCCTAGATCCCAACCTGGTGCAACCTGGTGCACCCAGGTTCACTGAACGGTGCCACCCTGTCGACAGGCAAGTCGACAGGCATGTCGACACCCCTGTCGAAAGGCTGTCGACAGCCCTGTCAACATGGGTTGGGCGGGAAGCTTCCCGCCTGACCCCGCCTGGCCCATTCCAAATCTGAATTTTTAAAATTTTTAAATCTGTTTTAGTTTTGAATTTTCTGCAAACTTCATCGGGCCATAACTGGGCCATACGGACTCCGATTTTCGAAAACTCGGACTCTATTTCGCGTATTTTTCCGAGACGAACGCAATAACGTAGCCCGTTACCCCCAATTCCCACGTCTGAGATTATTTATCCTGTAATTAGTGAATTTTAGTATTAACCAAAATTCGGGGTGTTACATTCTCCCCTCCTTAAAGGATTTCGTCCCCGAAATCTCTAAGCTAAGGAGAATGCATATCCTACCAACCAAACAACCATCTACTCAAATCATCAACCACGGGCATCCATTGTCCTTAAGCAGTTTCTAATGATGTACGAGCATATGCAAAAAGTGTGTGTATATGTTCCCTATCTAATGTATGAACATATGCAAACCATGATAGTGCCATGCATCCATTATGTATGCGAGAGAACCCTATCGACACATACAATATCTACATGAGTGCACAATCATTCACCAAAATGCATCATCCATGTGATAACACAACCATTATACATCCATAAATATATTTTCCTACACACAATTTTATGCAATATGCAATATGAAGTGACTGAGCCGATCTAGTGCCTAGAGTGTGTGTATATGCATCCACGAGCAACCACTAGCAAACACTTGCATCCACTTGCATCCATCAACCATAACATGTCTCAAACACATGTTTCAACCATAGGTTTACCCTATCTAAAGGTCAAAGGTACTAACGAGAGGACATACTAAAGATAAGATAAGTACTAGACAAGCGATAAAGAAGAAAGTAAAGACATACCCTCAAAAAGAAATGGGTACAATGAACGCATCTTCGCTTCCGTTTCCCAAGTCGCGTTGCTCTCATCTTCTCCCCATTGCACCTTGACTAGTTGAACCTCTCTGTTTCTCAACTTCCTAGTCTCTGACCCAAGGATGCGAGTAGGAGCTCGTCGAATAGTTGCATCACGCTCTACCTCTACATCTCTAAGGAAGCTCGGCTCTACCACCTCTGCCGTCTCATGTAAGCACTTCCTCAGATGTGATACATGGAATACATCATGAACACCACTAAGTCTGTCGGGCAACTCCACCCTATATGCCATCCGTCCAATCCTTTCCTTGATAGGAAATGGCCCAACAAACCTCGGCGCTAACTTTCCAACGGATCCGAAGCGAACAACATTTCTCAACGGAGATACCTTAACAAAAACCATATCCCCTACCTCAAACTCAAGATCCGTCCTTCTCTTGTCCGCATACGATTTTTGCCTATCCTGTGCTGCTTTCATCCTTCTCCGAATCAAGTCAATCTTCTCAGAAGTCTCTCTAACCATATCAGGCCCAAGCAAGATCTTATCCGTAGATTCCCACCAACATGTAGGTGATCGACAAGGCCTTCCATAGAGAGCTTCGAAAGGAGCCATACCAATACTAGACTGAAAGCTGTTATTATATGCGAACTCCACCAATGGAAGATGCTCTTCCCATGTACCTCCAAAATCTAGGATACAAAGTCTCAAAAGGTCTTCTAGAACACGATTCACCCTCTCAGTCTGGCCGTCTGTCTGAGGATGATATGCGGTGCTCAGACACAATTGAGTCCCCACTGCTTCTTGCAAACTTCTCCAGAACTCGCTAGTGAAGATAGGATCTCGATCACTCACTATGCTAGAGGGTACCCCATGCAATCGAACTATCTCTCGAAGATATACAGAAGCTAGCCATGGAGCGGTTCTCTTGCTCTTCACAGGTATGAAATGGGCACTCTTAGTAAGTCTATCTACCACCACCCAAATTCCTGTATTACCCTTCCTCGACCTGGGTAACCCGTCAATAAAATCCATCGAGACGCTATCCCACTTCCATTGCGGAACCTCCAATGGGTGAAGCAACCCACCTGGTTTCCTTTGCTCCGCCTTCACTTGCTGGCACACCAAACATCGAGCGACATACTCGGCCACATCTTTCTTCATACCGGCCCAGAAGAAAACCCTCTTCATGTCTTGGTACATCTTGTCCCCACCGGGATGAATGGTCATCCTAGAACGGTGTGCGTCATCAAGAATAGCCTTCCTCAAACCCTCGTCTTGCGGTACGCAAAGTCTACCGTCTCTATGCAAGCACCCCCTATCGTCTAGGGTGTACCTACTCAAATGGCTGGACGACTCCCCCCTTATGAGCTTCTCTACTAACTCAACCAACTGTGGGTCGTCCTTCTGTGCTTCTCCAATCCGCCCCAAAAGAGTAGGTCTAACTTCCAAAGAAGCTAGCAAACCGGGTACATAATCAATGGAAGGTCTGAAATCAAACATCGAGATAAACTCCAAGCTTTGTTGTTCCACGAACAATGGACTCAAGGACAACCTCTTCCTGCTCAAGGCGTCCGCCACCACGTTACCCTTGCCAGGGGTATATGATATCTCGAAGTCATAGGATGCTAAAAACTCCATCCATCTTTGCTGTCTTAAGTTTAGATCCTTCTGAGAGAACAAGTACTTCAAAGATTTATGGTCAGTGAACAACTCGAATCTCTCACCCAGAAGATAATGGCGCCAAATCTTAAGCGCAAAAACAATAGCGGCCAGCTCTAGATCATGGGTAGGGTAATTTTTCTCATGTGCCCTCAACTGCCTTCCACCATAGGCTATTACCCTTCCCTTTTGCATTAAGACTGCGCCAAGTCCTGTCCCACAGGCATCGGTATAGACAACAAATGGCTTGCTCCCATCTGACAACACTAAAACTGGAGCGGTGGTTAAAGCTCTCTTTAACCGTCGGAACGCATCATCACAATCTACGTCCCATGTGAAAACAAGATTCTTCTTTGTTAAGCGGGTTAATGGGGCTGATATCTTCGCGAAGTCTTTAATGAACTTCCTATAATAACCCGCCAACCCCAAGAAACTTCTTACTTCGGTAGCATTCTTCGGAACCTTCCAATCCTGAATTGATACTACCTTCGCGGGATCCACAGCTATCCCTTCATTGGAGACCACGTGCCCCAAGAATCGTACTTCCTTCCTCCAGAAGTGATATTTAGAGAATTTAGCCTTAAGGCTATGCGCTCGAAGAGTCTTCAACACTTCCCCAAGATGTAGGGCATGCTCTTCTTCACTCTTAGAAAATACTAAGATATCATCCACAAAGACCACCACGAATTTATTAAGGAACTCCCTGAACACCCTACTCATCAAATCAACAAAGTATGCAGGGGCGTTCGTCAACCCAAATGGCATCACCAGCCACTCATAGAAACCATCCGGAGTTCTAAAGGCAGTCTTGTCTATGCTATCCTCAGCCACCCTCAACTGATGAAACCCCGTGGCCAAGTCCAACTGAGAAAATACTGAAGCGCTAACCAACTGATTGAAAAGATCATCTATCCTCGGCAATGGGTGTCTATTCTTCTTTGTGAGCTTGTTGAGTTCTCTATAGTCTACACAAAGTCTGAGAGACCCATCCGCCTTCGTAGCAAATACTACTGGAGCACCCCACTCCGATATGCTCCGTCTTATGAACCCCTTCTCAAGCAACTCCCCTACTTGCTTATGGAGTTCCCTCCTCTCACGAGGAGCCATGTGGCGCACTGGTAAAGATACCGGTTTAGCATTATCCACCAAATATATCCGGAAGTCAATCTCCCGCTTCGGAGGTAAGCCCTTCACCTCCTCAAACACATCCGGATATTCCCGGACCACTCTAACAGATTGCAAACTCTCGACCGAAGCGTCAAGCGATTCAAGATAACTTAGCATAACAGAGTCCCTGGGATTACAAGAAATCTCGAGAGTGTTACCCAAGCGGGTCATCAGCCTAACAACTCTCCTTTCGCAATCAAGAACGGCACCATTACTGGATAACCAGTCCATGCCCAAAATCAACCCATAGCCCGTGAAGCCCAATACAAAAGCATCACATCTAAACTCAATGCTAAGTATAGAAATCTTCAAACCCAAATATATCATGGACAAATAAGTGGAGCCCCCAATTGGGTTTGAAACAACCAAGGGATCATCAACCAGACTGGTGTCTAAGTGCAGTAACTCAACTAATGATGATGAAATAAACGAATGCGATGCGCCTGAATCAAACAATGTACGGACAGGATGGTCAAATAGAAAAACCAGACTTTCAACGGAAATAGTTCTACCTCTCTCCTGAATCGGTGGAACCGCGAGAGCCTGTACTTGCCCCCTAGCCTGACTCGGTGCCATAAGAGCTTGCACCTGTCCTCCTGAGGTAGATCCCGTCCTTTGCCCTTTCTTAGGGCAATCCTTCACTAAATGCCCTGCTTCGCCACAGTGGAAGCAGCCGGTCTTCTTCTTCTTGCGACAATCCTTGCTTAGGTGGCCAGGTGTCCCACAATTGAAACACCTCTTCTTCTTATTCTTTCCACCGTTGCCTTTCCCACCTTTGCTTTGCTGTTGTTGAGGTCTCTTTTGATCTCCCTTC
The DNA here is from genome assembly GCA_030737875.1 of Allium sativum. NCBI lineage: Eukaryota > Viridiplantae > Streptophyta > Magnoliopsida > Asparagales > Amaryllidaceae > Allium > Allium sativum. Next base: position 612,203,567 of record CM060921.1, on the reverse strand, counting down.
TTCTCGGGTGCCTTATTAGCATTAGGACCCTTCTCTTCCTCATACATGAGTGCCATGTCAACTAGCTTCTCAAAGGTGGCCCCCATAGGGATGTGAGTCATAGCCAACCCATGCATAGGTTCATTCAAGCCTTTCACGAACCTCAAAGCCTTCTTCTCCGGTGTATTCACCATGTCTAGGCCAAACCTTGCCAATTGATTAAACTTGTTAACATATTCCTTTACCGAAAGATTTCCTTGCTTTAGAGTCAAGAATCTTTCCATATACAAGTTTTCCTCCGCCCTTGAGAGAAACTTTGCCACAAATCTTTGCCTAAAATCCGCCCAAGAGTCAACGGGGCGTTCTCCATTAGTAACCTCCCACCAGAATGAGGCCTCTCCCTTCATTAACCAAGCAGCCAACTTGACTTTCTTCCCTTCTTCCATCTCAAAGATATCTATCAACTCTTCCACCTCTTTAAGCCAATCTCTAGCCTCCACAAAGGTTTCAGATCCTTGAAAAGGTTTCCCTCCCATAGCTTTAAATTCCTTGCAAGTCTTAGCAAAAGTATCCGTGCGAGGAGGAGGGGGAGGAGGAAGATCGGGTGCTACGGTTGGTGGAGGAACATTTGCTGGACCCGTAGTGGTGGCCCTAGCCTCCATCAATCTCCTATACCATACTGGTACCGTCACACCCTCCGGAAGATTAAGATTCTCGGCCATGCTGAAACGAAAAAGGAAAGATTCAAAACGGAGAATTTGAAGGATATAGATATGGCTATTGGGGATTACGCTTTTCTTTCAAAAACTTTTCTCTTAAAAGACATGTTTTTGAAAATATCTTTTCCAAAAATGTTTTAGAAAAATAGTTTTCTAAAAATTTTATCTGTTCCGGTAACCTCGCTCTGATACCACGTGTAACACCCCACGTCCGCTATGGTCACTCACTAAGGGAATGCCATAGCATCGGTGGAGTATTTTAGTGAATATAGAACAGAAAAATATCACCAAGACAGGTATAAATAGCACTTGAAATTTAAAACATCATCTCATAACAGCGGAAATAAACATGTCTGGTTACATCATAAAACCATGATAAAAGTCAAGTACAATATCTGTCAAAATAAAGAAGTACATAATCCCACTCTCTCGTACAATAGTCATGACAAAAGAAAAGATAACTGGATAACTGGAGCTTTACATCTACCCAAGCTCCTAAAGACTGGAACAGCAATCCGATCAAGCTCTACTACTGCTAGGATCCACCGTAGGACCTGAGGGTTGGGAAAAAAGATAAAAACAACGGGGTCAGACATAAGTCTGAGTGAGTCCTATAACTTTAACAATACAATCATTAAAGTAACCAGAGAAGACATAAACTTGACCTACGGTAATATCTGGGGATGAATGGCTACACTAAGCAGCTTGGTAGACTTAGGATAAACTAAGATAACCGTCAGGACGCATCTACCCACCCAAGGATAATTACTAACTGCACCACACCAGTCATTCCTACTTAAAGGTTGATCCCTTCCAAGGACTTAGAAAATTTCCCCAGTAGTTTCATGTACCCCTAGACCACTACATAGGTGCCGTCTGCCCCTATCTCCACTAGGTGTACCCAGTAATTCTTACCCAGTAGTTTCGTGTACCCCTACATAGGTGCCGTCTGCCCCTATCTTCATTAGGTGTACCCACTACTCCCCAAGCGATCGGCTCCCTACCGTAGATACCTGTGCTGGTCCCACAATGGGGTGTATCACTCCCCTAAAGTGGCTACCCAATACTTAGGTGCACGGCTTTATATCTACACGATGCAACAACGGCTTATCTACCAGCCCGGGCCCACACACGCATATGAAACCCGTTGGACTTGCGTTGCCACTGCTAACCCGTTTTGGCCTCTTATAATCAAGCCCAATATGCGTGTCCCGTCACTCGACATGGGTCGAGCCCACAAAGATACGTTTGGGATATTGGTTGAAATGGGCCCCCACAAGCTACCCACTTAAGCTTGTCAAATATCTAGTGTATCCCACTTAACCCTTTAATCATGTTTAATTACATGTTTCCACTTGGTTAAGTATTCTAATCGTATTTTCTATTGCCACCCAAGGCAACCCACTAGATTCCACATGCCACCCAAGGCAACCACCAAATTTCCTCATGCCACCCAAGGCACCCACTTAACCCCTCATGTCCCACTACATGCTATTATGGTTAAGTGTTTCTTAATTAATTACGACCGTGATCTCCCGTAAAGACCTCCCACATTAGACTGGCTGTTATGACCGCCTGGTTAAGCCGGTAGAATCCGGGCAGTCTTACGTCATAACAGAGTCTAACCTCGTGTCTTTACCTTAATCACGTATTTAATTTATGGCTAAGACCTCTCACATTGGGCTGACATTTGTAGCAACTGGTTAAGCCGGTCGGGTCCGGGCAGTTTTACACTACAAATGAGTCCAACCTCGTGTCCTAGTCGATTAATTACACCTAATTAATCACCCCCATATTAATTATCCCTAATTAATATCAAGTTTTCCATAACATGGGTAGACCTAACTCAATAGGTAAATTCCCATGGGGTAGACCTAACTCAATAGGTAAATTCCCACTTATGGTAATTTATTTTTATGGTATGCTTAATCATACCCAAACAATCATTTATTAACATATTTACCAACCCCATCGTTCCCCACGTAAATCGTTCTCATTTCATAACATAAATAAGGGGAAGATCATCACAAATATCATGGGTTTAGCATACAACTTTGTCATGGGTTAAGAGGATGTCAACTTGCATATATGAGCATATATTAACCCAACTACATATAACCCAAACTTGCATATTATCATACACATGATTTGCATAACATATTATCATACACATATCTTGCATAACATGTTGAACTTGCATATAGGCATACTCATAACTTGCATAACATGTTAAACATGCATTTAAGCATACACATAACTTGCATAAGCATTCACATACTTGCATAAGCATCCACATACTTGCATAAGCATACATAACTTGCATAAACATGCTTAACTTGCATATCATGTCATTTAAGCATATACATATCTTGCATAAGCATTCATATACTCGCATAAGCATGCATAACTTGCATATCACATAAATCTTGCATTTAAACATATACATGACTTGCATAAGCATCCATACACTTGCATAAGCATGCATAACTTGCATATCACTTTCAACTTGCATTACTCACTTTGCTAAACATGCATAATTCCACTTATTAAATATGCATAAATCCACTTGTTAAACATGCACATATCAACTTGTTAAACATGCATAAATCAACTTATTAAGCATGCATAAACCAACTTATCAAATATGCATAAACATAGAACAACATAGAGTAACATATCATTATACATGATTCAAACTCACTAATCCGCATTTAAGACCATAAGTCTCATTACACCCAATCTACTTACTTTAACAATTGATGTTAAAGTGATAGAAACTCACCAAACTTAAGATTAGCAACCTTATGAAGTAGAATTAGTTGCAAACTATGAAGATAATGATGATTAGAGATTGATTAGAGAGGGATTAGCTTGCAACTTTCTTTATGAACTAGTGGAGGCCATGCTCAAATTTCATTTTGCCATAGTTTAATTACAAGACTTAATTATGAATGAATTAGGGTAGGGTTGGGGTCTTATTTATAGGATTAGGTGAGTGTTTTAGGCCCTTAGATTAACCCTAGATTAATTTAGGACCCTTAGATTTAGGAAATCTCTAGAACCAGCCCTCCAAGCCAGCCTAGATCCCAACCTGGTGCAACCTGGTGCACCCAGGTTCACTGAACGGTGCCACCCTGTCGACAGGCAAGTCGACAGGCATGTCGACACCCCTGTCGACAGGCCTGTCGACAGCCCTGTCGACATGGATTGGGCGGGAAGCTTCCCGCCTGACCCCGCCTGGCCCATTCCAAATCTGAATTTTTAAATTTTTTAAATCTGTTTTAGTTTTGAATTTTCTGCAAACTTCATCGGGCCATAACTGGGCCATACGGACTCCGATTTTCGAAAACTCGGACTCTATTTCGCGTATTTTTCCGAGACGAACGCAATAACGTAGCCCGTTACTCCCAATTCCCACGTCTGAGATTATTTATCCTGTAATTAGTGAATTTTAGTATTAACCAAAATTCGGGGTGTTACAGCCATAGTATTTGTGCTTAAAACTTGGTGACAATATTTACTTGGAGAGAAGTTCGAGTTATATACCAATCATAAATCTCTCAAGTACTTGTTCTTGCAGAAGGATCTTAATTTAAGGCAATAAAGGTAGATGGAGTTCCTAGCTTCTTATGATTTTGAGATTGCTTATACCCCTGGCAAGGGTAATGTGGTAGCATATGCACTAAGTAGGAAGAGGATGGCATTATGTCCTCTATTTGCGGAGAGAAAGAGCTTGGAGTTCATATCAACTTTAAATTTTAAACCCTCCATCGAGATTTTGCCTAATTTGTTTGCATCATTAGAGATACGACCAACTCTTATGGATAAGATAGGAGCTTCGTAGCAAGATGACCCACATATTTTAGACATCATGGATAAGCTCCGAAAAGGGGAGACTTCTAGTCACCTCAGTCGATATACCATAGACGAAAAGGGGTGGTTGCGATGAGATGGAAGGCTTTGTGTTCCTCAACCTGGAAGTTTGATAAAGGCAGTCTTAGAAGAAGCCCACCATTCTAAGATGACTATTCATCCAGGCGGTGATATGATGTACAGATACATAAAGAGGGTTTTCTTTTGGGCTGGGATGAAGAAAGATGTGGCTGAATTTGTTTCTCCAGGCGATTTCGAGCTTGCTTAGTTATTATGCAACTCTATTCAAACTGGATTCAATTAACTCCAGAATTTTCTCTTGGATGAATTTAAAGCTAAATTGGCACTTTCGCACCTGTTCTCAACTCAAATAAATTTCATTAGTCCCCAAAACAATATCAATTAGGTTCAAATATCCATGTCATACGATCCAACCAGTTCTACACACAATCTAATCCATATGAGATTATAATTATTTATAATCACTTCATTTATTTCTTTAATTATCCATTCAGGTTTATTAATCTGAATTAATATATCCAACTTATTTATTTAATATTGGTTTTAAAGCAAGTCCATCCATTTTCAGATTTATATTCAAGCAATCAACAACACAATCCAAACATATCATTCAAATCAACATCAACAAATCAATCGATTTCCCATATTATAATAAATTGAGAAACTCATTACTTTTAAAATAAAATAAATTGGGCAAAAATAATTTCAAAAATAATTTTATATCAAATTACAAATACGCGCTCTCATATATACTCAAACTCAATTTAGGGTATTATTAACGCCATCTCTATCGAGTTACGCCACAGAGCCAAGGTTGTCACTAAACCAATAGCTCTGATACCACTGTAACGACCTAGGAATTTTCCGCCCCAAAAATCGACATAAATACCTTTACCGTAACTCATGTCGATCTTCCAAACACCGAAAACAATGGAACGTTATTAGAAATAAATTAGAGGGTGAGGTAAGAAAGAAAGAAATATCAGAATAGAAGAAGAAGAACCAACACAACACAGAGTATCACATCGCAGCAGAACAAAATATAATACAGAAAAAAACTTTATTGAGAGCTTTAAAAATACTTACAATATCAGAGTACATCACACAACGGACAGTTATAATAACCTGTTCCCATATACAACACACAGCGGAAGAGTAGCTATATAATATCATACGTCTGAACATCTCCAGCTCGTCTCTGGACTTCACAGCATCCGATAACCTGAATCTATACACCCGGTCTAACCCGAGCATTTACAAAACACCGGGCCAGTCTGGTGAACCAAAGTGAGATAAACTCGCACAATATTAAGGTATCAGACAACTTGAATTTAAAGTTAAATTACTTTTGAAAGAAAAGGATAATCATAAGACCAAATCCAGTCATAAACATGGACGGTATTTACCTTACGATAACCCAAAACATTTTTGAAACCAATATCTTGTCTGATATTATAATAATATCTAAATACAAGTAAATAGAATCTAGTAGAACACTTGCATCTCACGCTCCACATATATAGTATACAATCAAAACCGTGGGCGCTTATTGGAGATTGGATTCTGACTATGACAAGGTATGGGACCACCTGTCGATATTGTATCTCTAGAGGCGAATACACTGGGTTCAACAAGAACGTCTTGCAACCCGGCCCTCACATGACCGACCACGCATTTTGCTTGAGTGTATCGAATGTATATCACCAACGGTTGGGTGCGACCCACCGTTTCCCAAAAAGGGACAGCATCGAAATAGATTAAAGAATGAAATGGATTTTCTCTAGATAGGTGACTATACACCCCAGCGACCCACATAGCCATGCTGCCTACTCGATTTCTGTCATTTCCCGGTTGATGAGGCTTGAGATTTAGATTAACTTTTTGGCCACCATTCACTTTGAATGCCACATCATCAGATCCGTCAAGTCACTAGTTGACGTCCACAAATATACTCTAGGCATAAAAGAAGTGCCCCTCTTTACCATCACTCGGTATATTTGTAAAAATCAACCTACGTGGTTTCAGGAAATACTATGTCAGACATTCGTCCATACAAGTCATCCAGGATCAGGATGTACCGAAGGTACTCTCCTACTACATCCAATATAGGAATCACACCATGGATCAGTAGCAAGAAGTCCTTGCAGCCCGTAGATTCCAACTACGACAGAACCACAGTTTATCTCTGGCCGCTAAACTGGAGATTAGTACCGGTTCTTCCGTTTATGAATATCTACGGTCTTCAATGCTCCATCTCGATCATCTCTTGATATCTCCCTGTATTCGTTGGTCGAAATGGATTTCGAATATAAATTCGATCCCAGTCTTTCCGTACCAACAATCGTATTGGACAAATTTGATAGTCGGTGATTTAACTATCAAAATACACAGTGTTTCAAACATGACAACCCAACGAGTTCACTGGTTCAGTATCCGGCCTCATTTGGCCTTTTAATTAAAACAAATGTAAATTCTAAAACTTTTAAATATCTCGATCTTATAAATATAGCTTCGCTTCTTATTTAACATAATATTATTCTTTAAACAAACTCATTCCATTACTTAGGAAATTTTTTATATCATATTCAGTCTTCTATTTCTACTTTCAACATTAACCATGTTATTATCTAATATTGGGAAACTAATTTTTAACTTATAACTCGTAAAATAACATCATGGCATATCTTTTATTTAATACTTGAAACAACAATTCGCGTTTATTCTCATAGAATAGAATTCAACTTTTACATTACCCTTCTAACTCGAAAATGTCGTTATAACTTCCTGCGATTCCCTTTTTACTTTGGAACCCTTATATATATTCAAATTTTTGCCAAAATATTGCGTTATTATTTCTCTAATGAAATAATAAATTTCACTAACCTCTTTTACCATTACAACTAATATCACCTTCAGATACTCCCTCTGTCGTTCAAGTTGGGGTATTTTAGTTACCTCTCAGACCTTGATCAACAATGTTCATACCTTAAGATAAACATAAGTTGTAATTCAAAACCAATACTTCAGTCTAATAACAAATTCAATTTTCATTTAACTATTTTATTCAAATATGATTTCATAAAACTTTCTTACTTTTTGAAATCTCTTTCTAGGATATAACCATTATACCTTAATTCCGTAATTAAGTAATCCCCCATAAAACCCATTTTTTTAACTCTGCCACTTAAACCGATCTCCTTTATAAATTCGGATTTTGTTTACAAAATTCTATGACCCACTTCTTTCATCAAATTCACTTTTCAACTTCATTCAACTATTCTTATTTTGGAAATGTTATTCCAATTCTTCCCTTCATACTTAATCTAATTAATAAGTAATGTTAGTTTAAAATTAACGACATAACCCTTCAAATCTCATTTATAACTTTGGTTTATTAAAAAACACTTTTATCCTAAATCTCCTTTTACTTAATTCAATTAATTAAGTAACATTTATTTAAGCTGTCCTGTTCGCTTAAAATCCTCTTTATCATTTCCTTATAAAATTCAGGTTTAAAATAAAACCTATGCATAAACTCCTTTCACCTACCAATTGGATTCTTCCAAATTTGATTACCTTTTAAATGAATTTCCATTAAAAGGTAATTCTCTAAATTATTATTAATTAAAACAATAATTTGCTTCAATCATTACTACATTAGTAGTTAATTAATAGTAAATCCCTTTTTTAAATCATATTGAAATTAAACAAATATTATTTAAACAATTTTATTAGATTAATCCAAAACAAACTAAAATAATAATGTATTCCAATCAAAAATGGTCGATTTAATCAAATCTAAACACGGTTATCTTGTTAACCGATTTCAATTAGCTTTCCCTTTCAATTAATTAATAATATAATTAATTTAAAATAATTTCCTTTTATTATTTAAATAATTCCATTAAATTATTTCTTAACAAAATTGATATTCACTTTAACCGTTAGGTTAATTTCCTATTCTCATACTTATAGTTCTGATTAACATCAGAATTGACCTCAATTAATAACATAAAAACAAATACTTATTTCTTTTTTAAAACTTTTATTCAAATAATATATTCCAAAATTATATCTCTAGTTATAAAATAAATTTTATAACTTTATCTCTATCGACTCACCTGATGGTGAATCAATATAAACAAAATGACTTACTTTTAGGCCATTTACTGCCGATTACTAAACCAATACAGCCCATTGGTTAAAACACAACACATGTTGACTTTTCAGTCAATGATCACTACTAAAATCAATAACCCAATCACTACAGTTCATATGATAATATGAAAATAAATAATATATTTGAGGAATCTAGTTGGATCCCTCCAACCTGTTCTTCCCTGTATTCAAACGGTTATCTCAACTCAGGTCAAATAATTTCATTTAGCAAATAATGACTATATAACATCAACCAATCAACAAACAGTTCAAACAATTCAACAATTAAACACGTTTATAAATAAATGTGACCAATAAGGTAAGTTACCTTTATTGGCTTAAATTGTTAAAATAACGATCTGGCAATTCACTGAAATTAAACGACGGTTTAATTTCTTCAGTTAAATCAACAAATAAATTATAACTAGAAGACAGTCAATCATTAGCAAGCAGAGCACACAAAATAAAAATCCAATTTATATAAAATATAAATGGGGAAAATACTGAGTGAGTTTAACTCACCTTGATCTGATTTCGTTGAATGGTACGGTTTCAGTTAAATTAAACTATCGTTTAATTTTACTGAAAGATTCCGCTGCTTCCAATCCTGTCCAGACTGGTTCCATCATATTCAGCTCGAAAATATGATTCCATCGGTATCTCATTTTGTTGAATTCTGATAACAAGGTAAAAGTTATCAACACTTTAATCTAAACGATTAATTAATTATTAATTACTTAATTAATTAAATTATAATCTCTGATTACATTAAACTAATTTTCCACTTATATCCCAAATAAGTTTCCATCTACATATTCTATAAAACTAATCCTTTAATTAACTAATTAATTTCTAATAAATTATTACCCTATTTAATCAAACTAATTATGTATGTTCAGAAATAAAGGCCGGTAGTTTTCTTTTAGTTCCTGGTTCCATATGTAAAAAGAATTAGTGTTCTAAAATGTCAACAATATGATTATAATTATTTAATCCTTAATTAAAGGTTAAGCTAAGTAATTACATTTGGCTATGACTGAAATTAGGCTGATTGGCTTCATCTGCTTCCTGCTCTTCTTTTCATTCCTGTACAAACTTAAAACCCATTTTACCATATGTTTTAAATAAATTACCATAAGGTTAATAAATTTTAAATCATAGTTTAAATAAAACAGTAATTATGGTTTAATTTCATAATACGGCCTGATGCCCTTCCGGTTCCTCACTGCTTTGTGAATTCTCGTTCTCTATTAGCTCCATTCCTGTTTAAACCAACAACAACATGCTTTAATTCTCCAATTATTATTGTTTTAATAACGTTAATCACTAGTTTAATCAACAACCAAATTGATACCCTTCGTTTGTTTTTCTCAGACTTGCGTTTGATGCCACTTTCTTCATACTTTCATTTCCAGGTGCCCACGAAACCATTACTTCACACACCATCAGCCGATGTCCTCCTTGTTCAGATCATCGGAGGGTCATCCTCTACCCAACAATACACAGACAGGCTTAAACTCCACCATCCTCTGCCCTTTCACTCCCTTCGACAACACCCTGTACGCCTCACTTCCGACCATCGATTGATCATCTGAAACCGTCCTGACGTGCGCCGCCATCCCCTTCGCCTTCGACAGAAACCCCCATCTACCCAGTTCTTCCATTCGCAAGCATAAACCTCTTCAAAACGAATTGAACGCGAGTGATTTGCCAATGATCCACCACTCCAAACTCCATCTCCATTATTGGTCAGCAAGATCTCAATCCCCTCTTCGACTTTGCAGTAGGAGATTTCTTGATTGAATGCTTGGATTTCGCAAATCAAAGGATGTAAAATATGTATTTTTGGCCGTTTGGAGGCGTTGTGTAATTAAATGGTTGACCACGACATTTGTTTTGACGTGAGAAAAACTAGGGTTCGGCTATTTATAGGGTAACCATATTATTATTATAATATAAACGAAACTTCATTGTGAAGTAACAAGTGAAACCAACCACAATCGACTTCTATTTACTGATAAAAATGCTAACCCTAGCAAAAAAAATATTCCGGACCCAATGGGACAAGTTTCGTCGAATTCCGACATCGTTTGAAAAAAAATTCCTTTATAAAACTAGTGAAAAACACGCGTTTAAAATTTCCACTATCACTAAATAAACCCAATCAACTTGAAACTTTGAAATCCTATAATAATTAATCAATACGAACCCAACGACACCAGTTTCGTTGCATTCTGAGACTGTTTGCCCGGTAGGCTATTTTTACGCGCATCGCAATGCCATTTTGGACACCAAATTATACGTTCTCCAAAAATAACAAACTATATACCTATCTAACTCTAATAGACGATATGAACTCAACGAAATTGATTTCATGGCTTATTTTGATCGTCTGTTCAAGTTATACCCAAATAACCCTTTATTAAATTAATTTCGCGTTATAGAAATTGAACGAGCGTTTATGGTCGTTGTGGTCACATACGACATCGGTTTGCCACGCCATTAAACACCGTACAATAATTTAACGATACGGTTCTAATGAAACTAATTTCGTCAAAATCTGAGTCCGTTTTGCAAAACGGCTATTTAGACGCGTATATTTTAATAACGATTTCCATAGCGATTATTTCAAAATTTGATTTGGCCACATCTAACAAATTATAACACGAAATCTGAAATTTTCTCTTTCATATGAAAATTATAATCAACACGGTTCCAATGTTTCTCATTTCACAAAAATCTGACTTATATCGGATCCTGTATATATTCGATGGAAGTTAAAAACTCCAATTTACAAACTGCCGCGCGATTTCGAGCTCGTTTTATAATTATAAATAAATTAACGTTCAAACTTTGTTTTAAATAATGAATTCAATAATAAAAATCCAAGAATATTCCAAATATAATATTTAAAATAATAAATTAAATTAAATATTTGACGGCCAAAAATACGGGACGTTACACTTTTAGATTTAAATGATTGAAAGTAAAACGTGATAGTACTGTGATTTCGATCTGTCTTGAATCATGAATCTATGTTATTCTTGGATCTCAATTTTTTTATGCTAGATCTATTTTTATAGATCTAATTCACCTGTGGTCACTTTATCATGTCACCTTTGTGGATCTGAACCTTTGTCAAGTTTGTAGTTGATTTGGGATTATCATTATTTGGACAATTAAACCTCTGTTTAGATCTAGATTATCATGTTGTGATTAATTGAGATCTGTCACTGTTGGACATATGAATTCTTATTTGGATCTGTTCATCCTAAGTATGTTAGATCTAGTTTTATCATTACCCTTTTCATTAGATCTGTTTTTATGTCCACCTTATTTTTATGCCAATTACATTTCTATTCCAGTATATATGTTTATGTCACTTTTATTAGAATGATCACTATTGTCATTTTGCCATCACCTTTCCATTTTATTGTTTACGGCTAGGCTATTTTCTAGCCTACATGCCGCCAAATGCGTTAGTGAGGGTACAGAGGGAAAATATTAGAATTGGCATAACTTGGTTAATGGATATGAATATGGACGTATAATTCACTTTGTAAAAAATTGGACAAAAAGGGGCATGAAATCTATAACCTATCATGACAAAGGTAAAAATTGGATAAGAATGAAAGGCATAGGATTACAATTAGAAATCATATTTGCACTTATGACACGAGGTTAGGTTGCACTAGTGGTGGAAGTCTGTCAGGACCCGACCAACATATCCAGCAACCACTAATGTTGAAACTAATGTGAGAGGTCTAAGTGCGCAAATACGAGATGGGCTCAGACATGAGGTCAGGCCCAACTTGTGGAATAAGTCTGCCCTGACCGATCGACATGTCCAGCATCCATAAGTTGTTGGCGTAATGTAGGAGGTCTAGGCCATTATAAACCACAAATGGACATGGTAATAAATTGGACTACTTAACCTAATCTAATCCATAAGGATTTTATGAATATGAACTAATGTTAGGGTTAAGTAAAATTGGTTGGACAGTGGGTGGTTAAGCAAATCTGAGTGGATGGGTAATATTTACATATAGGCCTACATACTTAACCCGATAAGGTCATGTAATTAAAGACACCTAGTAGCATACATAAACGATGGAAATAATAAAGATATGTAATTAAAGACACCTAGTGGTATACATAATCAAATGAAAAACCTAGTGGGCGATACAAGACAAATGAGAGAGCTTGTATCATATTGTATGGGACCCGTTTCATCCAGTAACCCAGAGTAGGTATCAAAACATGTACTCCGAACTAGGTCGGAGAAGGGGCACGCTTACTAGAGTGATTGTAAGAGATCCAAACGTGGAGTTCAGTGTGGGCGGCGCAAACCGGCCGGGCCATGTGCGTGCATGAGCCGGGCAGAGGGGGATAAGACAACTGTGACACATGTAGATATGGGGCTGTGCATATCAGTGGAGGGTTGCCACTTTAGGACTTGATACATCCTACGGTGGGGCCAGCACAGAGTATATACACAGATTAGGGAGCTGATCGATTATGGTAGTAGTTAGGGTACACTTGGACGTATGCCTAAGTCTACCACCTTATAGTGGAAGGGATCATCTCATTCTGGATATACTAGTAATAGTGCAGAGTAATCATTAGGGAAGCGTATACACCTTATCTTGTCTACCTTGTCATACCTGCCTTTTATGTACTTATCTCTCTCTTATCCACTTTACATGCTTGTCATGCTACTTTTATTTGTTTACTTGCTAAAAGTAACTGGACTTGCCAGACTTTATGTCTGATAATTTTTGTTTCCTCTTCTTTCTTTTGTTCCCCCTCCCCCCTCCTCCCCCCGGTTCTCAGGGCGGGAACTGTGATTCTGCTTACTTTTACTAGAGTTGCTGATATGTATGGTGTAACAACCCGTATTCTACGCAACGAAGGATCGTAGAATATTTATTTCTTTCCCATATGAAGTCGTATGGTCATGTAACTTTAGGAAACAACCATTAGAGTCATTTCTTATGATTCATGATTTTTGTCGATTTTTAAATGACCGTTTTGCCCCTAGCTGATCTTGTTTTGTCCATAACTTTTGATTGGAAAGGAATTTTGACCTGAAACCACTTCCATTAGATTCGTTTGATGGTTTACCTTTCCGTAGAGTGGTCATATGTGAAAAATGGACTTACCGTTTGGGAGATATGGCTGAAATAAGGTTTGGAAGGTGAAAAACTGCTTAACCGGGCCAAATAGGGTGATTAGTGAATGGGCCCATAACCCATTTCGGGATTAGGGTTATGGGGAGGCTGAAAAGGGGTAGAGAACCTGTAATAACCCGGAAATTCTGAGCCAGTTTAAAATTTTTATTTTGGCCATTTTAGCGAATTTTGATTATTTAAAATAGATTATTTTAAATAATATCGACAAGGAAATTTATTTTGAATATAATTCGAGCGTATATATTTATACGCGTTGTCGTTAATATATAAATAATTATATATAATTATAAATAGAATTGAAAATGGCGCGGTAGTTCGATAATTCGATTTCAAACTTCAATTGAATGTACCGGGTGCAAAACAATCCGGATTTTAGTGAAACCAAAAATAATGGAATCTAATAGTGAATATCTTTCCAACGAATCCAAAAAGTCAAAAGTTAGTGGCGGGAATCAAAAGATATGTCCAGTTGAAAATTCTGAATAGTCGCTATGGAATTCAGGCCCTTAAAAATGGACATTTTGCAAATGACCTCGGATTTCGATGAAACCACTTTTGTTGGGTCCGTGATGTCAAATTATTGCTAGGTTTCAAATTTCATAATTTTTCGAATCAATATGTGAGCGTGGCAAAGGAAAACGCGTTTGACCAGTTTCAGTTGATTTCAATCGACTGGAAATTGGCCATTTTTCCAACGGTCTCAGAATTCGACGAAACTAGTTTTGTTAGGACCGTATCGTCAATACGAAGCTAGAAAATATTTTTCTGGAATTTTTCAAGTTAGTATGTGACCCCGGTAAATTGAAATGCGCGTTCAAATTCAATATATAGAGTTATATTTTGAATTTGACGAAAACTGATTCAAACAGTCGAATTGGCATGCGATACATATCCCATTGTGTCCGGGATGTTGGTAATTAGCTAGGGGTGACTCTCCTTGGGCTTGATTTAAAATTCGTGGTGTTAAACAAGTATTTTCGAATTTAAATAAATATAAAAATATAAATATATATAGATGGCCAAACCCTAATCTAAGGTCAAAGGGCATTCTTCGGTCAATGTTTTTAAAACCCGCCTCCCTCTCAAACATTGGCGGAAACCCGTTCAATTTGATTTCCCCTAAGAACTTCCAACACATGAATTAAACCAAGGGACTATATAAACAAAAATCGAAGTAAAATCTGTGCTCTTCAAATTCGCCCTAGTATCAGAAGCTATCGTTCAACGAGGAAGGAGAATTTCGATCGCAAAGTCAGTCCGTTCGAGACAGTCTCCAAGTGGCGTTGGACCACCGGACTTGGCGAGGCTGGTCGGAATAGGAGCGGCAGGCGGCGACGCGTCAGGTGATGGTCGGCGATGGAGGTCCGGTCCCCTCCAGCGGCGGCAGAGGCGAAAACCCTAGGTGGAGCCTCAGTTCGACGGGTGTAGTTCGATTTCCAGAGAAAGAAAGGTCCAATTTGAACGAGTCAAGGTTAATTCTAAAACTTTAATTAAATTTAGGTTATGTAATTATATAATAAACGTGATAAAAATTATTTATACCATAAATAAAAATGTAAAATACCTTTGTTTGTTTTTAAAGGAAATATAAATATGATTTGAAAAGGAAAATATACATATGATTATGAAAATATATTGTTTTTAAAGCTGAAAATATAAATTGTTTTTAAATCTGAAAATATAGGTTCTTTAAAATGAAAATATTAATAGGATTTGTAAAAGAATTTATTTTGAAAATACATATAGAATATAAATAGAATTTGAATTTGCAAAGTTTTAAAAATAGGGAAAAGTAGTGTATTTAGAATAAAAATAGCATAGAGATTTGAAAATAAAATAACATAGTTTTTATGAAATAAAAATAGCAGTGTTTTTAAAATTGAAATTTACAGTAATTTAAAAATAAGAAATTTATAGCGATGTTTTGAAAATAAAAATATGATTTTTATATATTGAACTTCGAAATAAAAATATGATTTTTATATATTGAATAGCATAGTAAAAATTCGATTTTTAAATATATGAAGTGATTATAAAAATATGTTTTTTTAATTGAAAGTGAATAAATAAAAATGTGATTTTTATTTTAAAGACATCAAAATATAAAAATGTGATTTTTATATATGTAGTGGCTACGGGCAAAGAAGATAGCAAAGATGCGATAGCAATGAAGATTTCTATCAATGAAGAGCCGTGAAGTTAGGATAGCTTTCGGTGAGAACTTCTCACTCAAATTTATTTCTAGTTATATATATATACTAGGATGCAGATGGTGCTTATTAGAAGCACCCGACACCCGTCCACATACCATGGACTTGTTTGTTTGGTTGTGTAGTTGGTTAGATTATTTGGTTTGAACTGAATTGTTTGGTGAAATGAATGGACTTGATTGATGTGTGAATGGCGTGGGCCTTCACTAGACCGGGGATAAGGCTAGGCCTCGTCCCGTTTCTAGTATCGTGCCGTTATGCCGCCGAAATTTTCTAAAATATGTTAGAAAAATAAAAACATCATTTTATTTAAGGAATGAACTGAATAAAATTCATATGTTGGAATAAAATGTTTTGTCGTTAAAAATATAATTTTTAACGTGAATATGAATAAATAAATATTCATTTACAAGCCGGACGGTTTGTTTATGTACACCTATTTGAATGACATTGATTGGGACGATAAATTTTACACATCGCCCAACAGCACAAATAAAATATGTGTTTGATTGTTTGAAACCCCACATGGGTGTTGGGATGAAATTTGAAGTTCACTCATCCTGATGGATTAAATATGTCGATCGATTGATTGACAAGCTGTTATAAGCGTTGAATATCTATATTTGATGCTTTTACAGTGTAGTGCACTTTGGTTGATGATTGATTATTTTCAATGTTATTATATACATGTGTTGTATGAAAATCCATATAATTAACTTTATATGGTAATTGATTGGGCCTCATTCCAATTTGAAAAATAAAGAATATTATAAAATAAAAGTTCATGTGTTGACAGTACTCATCCATTGAGATTGGTCATGTGTTGAACGAAATATTTTAGTAATAAAATTTACATCTTTATCGATATAAAATAAAAGTTCATGTGTTGACAGTACTCATCCATTGAGATTGGTCATGTTTTGAACGAAATATTTTGATAATAACAACTGTTTTGAAAAAGAAATATTTGAAATAGAATATTTGAAAATAGAAATTTATGAAGCCGTGTTGATTAGATTGACGCCATTTTGACGTGAACGATATTTATATCGATTGAAAACGATTTCGAAATGAATCGAATATATAACGATTTCGAAATGAATTGAATATATAAAGATTTCGAAATGAATTGAATATATAATGATTTCGAAATGAATTGAATATATAACGATTTCGAAATGAATTGAATATATAACGATTTCGAAATGAATTGAATATATAACGATTTCGAAATGAATTGAATATATAACGATTTCGAAATGAATTGAATATATAACGATTTCGAAATGAATTGAATATATAACGATTTCGAAATGAATTGAAAACGATTTCGAAATGAATTGAATTGAAAACGATTTCGAAATGAATCGAATTGAAAACGAATTCAAATTGAATTGAAAACGAATTGAAATGAATTCAAATTGAATTGAAATTTGAATTGAATAGAAATGAATTTTAAAACGAATTTATAAAGAAGAATTCAATTTTGATTTGAATTGAAGAGGAAGTTGAAATTGCTTTTGAAACGAATTTTAAAACTATTTATATAATTCGTTTTAAATAGAAATCGACGAAATATATATTATATATATTATATATATAATAAAATGGCCTGAATAGAACGCGCCGCGCCGCGGCAGTTCGCGAATTTCGACCATTTATTTCAAACGGACATTACGGGAGATCCGACCGTCGGATTCTCCTAAAACCGGAACCGTTGGGTTCGTATCGAAAAGAGCTTTCTAACGAATATTAGAAATTTGAAATCTAACGGTTGGATTTGGAGATACGTCCAAATCAAATTCGAAAAAGGTCGCTGTAAGTGCAGTTCGATGGCCATTGTTGGAAATCGACTGTACGGGCCTTGATAAAATTATTAAAAATAGTAATAATTTGTGTAAAATCATAAGAAATGATTTGGGAAGAATTGGGATGAAAAACTCCATATTTGAAAAGATAAAAATAGATTTTTATCGAATTGAACTAGTTTTGAACTAGAATTATAATTCTATTTATTTTTTTAAATAAATAAATTGAATTCGAAAAGGGTTTTAAAAATAACCAAAATTTCCAATGATTGCATTGGAATGGATTTGAATCGAAATTGTCTTCGGAATATTTCGATGTTGAAATTCGTGATTATACAGGTGTTGTTATGGAAATTTGAAAGATATAGATATTTATATCGTTATTTCCAATACGACATTTGTTAATCGTAGAATTTGATATTGAATATAAGCCGGGATATTTTCTATTCAGAGCCTTGTATTTAATATCAAATGTGATTTGGGTTTGTCGTGAATGGTGTCTTCATTAACACTGTTCTTGAACCCAGTTGAGGAAAGGCTAAATCTTTTTATTTAGATTTAATGAAGTGTACCAATTAAATAATATTTAATTGGAATTGAATTGATTTTTGGGTTTGTCGTGAACAGTGTTTTAAATAACACTCATTCTTTAACCCGATAATTAATGGAATGTGATTTTGGGTTTACCGTGAACCGTGTTTCAAATGACACTGATTCTTTAACCCAGCTAACGATTAAAACAAAGTGGAGTTTTAATGAATCTTTAATTAGATTGAAATGATCGAAAATGGAGTATCACCAGTTTTGCTCCAGGCGATAGTTAAATCTTTAATTAGATTTGAACGAGAAATGGTAATTGAATTTACCGATAACACTGTGGTGTTAGATATGAAGTATTACCAGTTTTACTTCATGGGATAAATAGGTTGGGATTGGGAAATTAAAACAAATGATTACTTCGGTAAGTTTCGTTAATCCCGACTAGTTGAATCGAAATTCAAAAATAGATTAAAGAATAAATTTTAAAGAATTTATCTTTGATAAAATTAATGGGAACCTTTCCCTATGAAGGTGAAATTTAGAAACTGACTGTCGGTTAGCCAAGCAGAATGGTTTTCTGGATATTGATCTGATGTTGGTTTCGGCCTTCGGGGTTAATGTTTGGGGAATTATTCTCTTGATTAATTTACGGTTAGTGACTGATGAATTGGAATGAGGCGTATGTTGTGTTTGTGTAACACTTATTTAAATATACGCGAGTTATTCGGAAAGACCGGGTTTATCCCATTCTGAATAACTGATACGACGATAAGTCGAAGATGAAGACGATGGTCGAAGACCGGAGGTCTTCACGTCGTTTGGGTGATAACTGATGATCTTGATTGGGCTGTACACCCAAGAAGATGGAAACAGTTAGTGATCGTCCAGACGTACTTGGAGATCGATGGATATGCGGGGTACTAGGTGCCTCCGGTTTCGTTCAGACCCAGAACGGACTTGTAAATGGACTGTGTGTCTGACATTGGATTTTAGTCCGTGTGATTGATCTCTATTAAATATATATCTGTTTGGCGGCGGAGAATTTATTCTCTTGCTTAACGCCCTTCTCTGAGACGTACGAGCTCAGGGGTTATATATTGATGGATATCAAACGCATGGAGTGAATTGCCTGTGTGGCATGCCTAAGTGGCAAATGATCGAGGCTTCTGTTGAAAAGCAAAGTCTTGTGGTTGAGGATCGAAGCACGGCCTTCGTGGCATAGCTTTGTGTAACGTTCACTTCGCGAGTTTCACACCCGGTATGAACCAAAAACGGGAGAGGACATCAGGGAGGACTTGTGTTTCTAGCTAGAAGTGGCGTCAGTGGTTTTACACGCCCTGACGAGTTTGACTTATGTGGTTGTTGCTGTTGCGAGGCGCCTCGGTTTGATCGGACGATCCGGGTCCGATGGAGTCATTTTTTTTGGCTCATTGACGCCCCAAAGGGCGGGGAGACGTATTGTTCAGGCATAATAATCCACATCGGTGGACCGGCCCTGACGATCCAAGGCTTGCCTGCGCGCTTGCCTGAGACACGGGCTAGAGCGTCTCGAATCGGTTGAGGACTATCTTTTGCCTCAGTTCATAGACGGAAATCCAATTTCCAAATACGTGACTTTGCGGTTTTATTTGTAAACCTATATATGGCGACATAGTGGCATGGGACGCTCATGCCGCCTATGATTGATACTTATGATTTGAAGTTGTTTTATGCACTATGCACTTATAATAGTATCAAACGATTTGTTTTAACCGTATCAAGCATTCTTTGGCTGTTATAAGGAAAAACCCTATCCTCGGCTGCGTTGCATTGTGTGATGGGACCTGGGTCTTATAACAGCTTCATTTTTCTTTATTTAGCATTGCGCTGTTTGTTTTATGCACTGGTATTCTTGGGAGGAAACCCGTTCCGTGTTATACGGCGTGGTCCCTTGATTTACCTAACTTTAAGAATAAAGATTAACTGTTTTAGTTCTCACACCAGTCACATGACTGACCTGGAGTTTATTGTTTTAACCTAAACTCTGGGTGCCCCTATTTTGACACGGGCAGCTAGTAGTTTTGGTTTTGCAGATTTATATTCACAGGATCCTGGTTTACAGCTGGAACGATATCCGGAAAGCTTTGTATCCGTATATCTCTTCTAGTTGTGTATTGTATTATTTTCCGCTGCTATGTATTTAAATGTAATTTAAATCTCTGATATTTCTGTGTAATATTCATTTATACTCTGTATATTCTTGTAATCTGATGCATTGTTGTAATATACAATGAAATGTTCTTTTGTATGCGTTCTGTTTTGTCCTGTTCTCAAACGATAGGGCGTTTCGAACGGCCTGGATCGGTTAAGCGACTGGTTCGGACCGAGCGAAATTCCTTGCCGTCACAGAACCATTCCATTTCAGTTTTCTAGCCTCCATTTATCTCCAAGAAACCCTAAAAATGGCCTCCAACCTCTAAATCACCTCCAAATCATCTCCTAATCAAGGATTAAGCTTAGCAATATCGAATCAAGGGAGATCTACACCAACTTGATATTGGAGCTGCTGTTTAGCATTGGTATTCGCATCAAATCAGAGATTTATTTTAGATCTAGAGTTTATTTGTGGCTAAGGTGAGTGATTAGCTTGCTTTTTCACTAATTTTGGCTAGTTATGGTAACTAGCGAAAATTAGCGAAATTATGGCTTAGAAAAATCTAGAAAAATTCCTAAAACTCTAAAACACCATTTTATGCCTCTGATATGAATTTGGGTTAATTTCGACTAATTTTGCTAACCCCGGAATTTAGGGGATTAAGAGGTGATTAGTAATAATTAGCGAATTTATGCATGATTAAAATCTAGAAAAATATTCAGAAATTCTTAAATAATGTTTTAGACCTATGATATGAAATTTGGCTAATTTGGATAGGTTTTTCTAATTATATGCTTAGACATGATTAAGAGGGATTAAGGGAAAATATGGGGTTTTGGCTATGTTTGATCCATATTGTTATGATTAAATTATTGTTTTGGTGTTTGTGGTTGATTCTCTATGTTTCTATGACTGTATGGTATGCTTTGTGATTGATTAGAAGTGTTAGATTGGTCGAAAACGCCGTCGAGAGGCGAATATAGCTTGCTGAAATGGTGCAGGTTTGGGGTCGAGATAATCGACCAGGGGGGGTTTGACCGACCCGAGTTCCTGGACCGACCAGAAATGGTGAAGGAGGACCGACCGACCCTGACATCGAACGACCGACTAGGAATGGTGGAGGAGGACCGACCGACCCTGGCAACGACCGACCAGGATTGATAAAGTGTTCGACCGACCGGGGGGGCAATACCGACTGACCAGGGATGATGAAAACCGACCAGGATGAAAGGTGCTTGACCGACCGACCCGAACAGGAGAGAAGACCAATAACCCGAAATGCAAAGGTAGTCCAAGTTGGAAGTTATGACTCAGGATCCAGATGAGGACCAACGGGTTGACTTCATGAGTTGGACTTTGCTGCGGGACGTGTGCTAAGGAGTTGTCGACGTTCATAACTTTGATTCACCATTGAAAATGAATGAGGGCTACTTATCAGTGCAGTAGAGTCACTATGACTCGAGGGGCAAGGTGATGGTAGCAAGACTACGTTATCAGTGCAGTAGAGTCATTACGACTCGAGGGGCAAAGTGATGCGTAGTAAGACTATGAGCCAGCGCAGATGGGGTGAATAACTCCATGGGGCAAGTCGACATAGTAAAGGATTGGTAAGTCTATGAGCCAGCGCAGATGGGGTGAATAACTCCATGGGGCAAGTGGACATAGCGAAGGATTAGTGGCTACGTTATCAGTGAAGTGTAGCCATTTATGGCTTCATGGGGCAAAGTGATCGTAGCAAGGTATGTTGGGTGATCGAAGTGGTGAATATCGTATGCTTTACGCACTGAGTGAGAGACGTGAGGATGGTTGCTATGTTTGATTGTTTGCCATCACTATGACATGCACACCCCCACCCCCGTTATCCTTACACCATTTGAATTGGCACCTTAGAGTGTTGTACAGTATGTAATGCTAACTCTTTGGTTACAGGTCCAGGTTCAGGTATGTTTAGTCTACCTGTTATTGTTTTGTTTAGATGCTTATCGCTCATACCAGGCTTTATGTCTGACCCAGAGTTTTATGTTTCCTCTTATTACTCTAGGTGCTCACACGAGCAGACTTGAGACATGTTAGTTGGTGATGCGCGAGTTGCTGATTCGGAGGCGAGCAGGAGGCTTCCACGTATGATATATAGATATTCTCCCTGTGTCGTTGGTGGTCGCTACTTGGGCATTAGTAGTGTACCTCCTTTATCTTGCTTTTTCTTTTGAGACAGTTTAAAAAGTTGTAATAATGTTTAACTTTGGATCATAAGCTGTACTTGGATTTTCCGCTGCTATGTTAGTTGTTTCAGCTTATGCACTGTCTCACCTGTTTTATGTCAAGTATGTTATTATTATATTTTGTTCTATGCGCTGTGAGACATTCTACAGTTTCCTTGTTAGTTCATTTTCTTCTTTCCTTTCCTTCTGACGACCCGTTCCGTGCTAACTGGACATGTGTACAACGCACCTTTGGAGTAAATGTCGGTTGGTGCGGGGTGGGCCATCACATTTGGTATCAGAGCTCTAGGTTGCGTAGTTAACCTAGGGAAAGACACTAGGGAGAGATAGTACGTATATGAGAGCGCGTATTTGTGATTACTTTGGTTTTCAAAAGCTATATATATGTATATACTATTAGTAGTATAAGAATGAAGTCGTACTGCACTAGCACCACTATGGGGTCGTTAATCATTTCCCTTTACACATTGACGATGAGCCGATATGCTAGAGGTGCTGGTAGGGGATCCAATAATGGGAATGCTGCTGACATGAGGGCGATGTTTACTGACCTCATGAGAGACATGCTTAGGGAGGTACAAGGGGCAGTTCCCAATCCCGGAATTGGTGTTGGCCCAGTAGTGCAGGCGCCTAGGGTCGATTTCGCCAAGTTGTGCAAGGATTACACTAACCTTGGTGGGAAGCCGTTCCACGGAACGGAGTCGGCCACAGATGTTCAGGATTAGATGGATAGTTGTGATCGTATCTTCGACGACTTAGGTCTTGAGGATGCGATGAAGAGAAGGCTAGCGTCTCGTCAGCTGCAAGGGCGAGCGATGAATTGGTGGAATGCCATTAAAACAGCTACTCTAGAAGATCAGGTTACTTGGGATCAGTTCAAGGCTTGCTTTAGCGAGAAGTTCATTCCAGCTGCCCAGAAGTCAGTGTTGTTTAAGAGATTCTTGGAACTCATGCAGAATGGTAGGGCAGTCTCTGACTATATTGCCGAGTTCGACACCTTGTCGAAGTATGGACTATCTCTTATCGATACTCCTGAGAAGAATGAGAAGTTCATTACTGGTTTGGATGGATACTTGGGGGAAAGGCTTATCAACCAAATCGATGAGACTTTTGAATCGATTGTGGGGAAAGCTTTGAGGTCAGAGAGCCTTTACCCTAAGTCAAAGACTGAGGCTGCATCTGCAGAAGGGACGAAGCCGCAAGCAGGCGGTGGAGGCAAGAATAACTCTCAGAATAAGAGGAAGCAGAGCCAATCTAAGGATGGCCAGAAAAAGAACAAGAAAGAAGTTGAGTGCTTCAGCTGTGGTAAGAAGGGCCATTATGCTAAAGAATGTCGGGCCAAGCCAGCGGAAAGGAAGTGCTACAACTGTGGCCAAGTGGGACATCATAAGGATAAGTGTCCACAACCTCCTAAAGAAAAGCATATTGTGAAAGCATATGCTATTGATGTTGTTCCTTCTTCGTCAAATGCCCCCAACTGCGGCGGAGAAAGGAAAGAATGTCGTTATTCAAGGTATGCTTTCTATTTATGGTGTACCAGTTCGAGTTTTGTTTGATACTGGGGCTTCCCGTTCCTTCATATCTAGTGACCTGGTAGATAGGTTGGGACTGGAACCCGAGATAGTCGATAGACCATTGGTTGTGACAAACCCGATTGGTGGTTCGACTAGCCTTAGTATGATTTGCAGAAATTTGGTCTTATCATGTCATGGATGTATGTTTGTTTGTGATTGCTTTGTTTTGGGCTTTACTGGGTATGGCATTATATTGGGAGTCGATTGGCTCCAAAGATACGGGGTGGTGGTAGACTGTGAGGGCTTTTTGGTGACAGTTAGGGCGGATGATGGGCGGAGGGTAGTGTTTGGAAGTCTACCTAGTGATGGGGTTATGGCTAGTTTTGTAAATTCCCTCGACATCCCGCAGGATGAGTTGTCAGATGTGCCCGTGGTTAGCCAATATCCGGACGTCTTCGAGGAGGTGACCGGGCTTCCACCACACCGAGAGATTGAGTTCCGTATTGATTTAGTGAAAGATGCCAGGCCAATAGTGATGCCACTTCGTCGTATGGCACCAAGGGAGCAGCGAGAGCTCGGGGTGCAAGTCAGCAATCTTTTGAAGAAGGGATTTATTAGAAGGAGTGTCTCCGAGTAGGGAGCACCAGTTATGTTTGCCACTAAGGCAGATGGTTCCCTTCGTTTGTGTGTGGACTATCGCGAGTTGAATAAGGTGACGAGGAAGAATAAGTATCCTCTACCACGGATAGATGATTTGTTTGATCAACTGGAAGGAGCAAGAGTGTTCTCCCAGTTGGACCTCGCGACAGGATTTCATCATCTTCGAGTAGCGGATGAGAGTATTCCAAAAACGGCATTTAGGACGCCGTCTGGATTCTATGAGTGGTTGGTCATGCCATTTGGGTTGACCAATGCACCAACATATTTTGTGGATCTATTCAAAGATCAGTTGAATAAGTTTGTTCTTGTGTTCGTAGACGATATCCTTGTTTACTCAAGGACAGAGGAGGAATACAAGGGACACATGAGGATAGTGATGGAGATGTTGAGGAAACACCAATTGAAAGCGAAATTCTCTAAGTGTCACTTTTGGAGTAGGGAAGTGAGATTCTTGGGTCATGTTGTTTCCGAGAATGGTATTGCCATGGACCCTGCGAAGGTGGCTACGGTACAGGATTGGCCTAAGCCCAAGAATGCAACAGATGTAAGAAGTTTATTGGGGTTAGCTGGATATTATCGTAAGTTTATCCAGGACTTCTCCAAGATAGCGGCACCGTTGACTCAGTTGACTAAGAAGAATCAGTCCTTCGTCTGGGACAGAGTGTGTGAGAATGCATTCAAGAGTCTAAAAGAAAAGTTGACGCGTGCGCCAGTATTAGTCATTCCTAAAGGGAATGAAGAGATGGCGGTATACACGGATGCTTGTGGTACCGGACTAGGTGTTGTATTGATGCAAGGAGGTAGGGTTGTAGCTTATGCTAGTCGGCAAATAAAGCCGCATGAGAAGAAGTATCCTACCCATGATTTGGAACTGGTAGCGATTGTGTTCGCATTAAAGATGTGGAGACACTATCTCTTGGGAGAAAGATTTGAGTTGTTTACCGATCATAAATCGTTAAAGTATCTCTTCTCTCAGAAAGATCTTAATCTCCATCAGCAGAGATGGTTAGAGTTCTTGGCTTCGTATGATTTTGATATCGCATACACACCTGGGAAAGGTAATGCGGTAGCCGATGCCTTGAGTAGGAGACATGCCAGTTTAGGGGCAATGTTTCTTGAAGGGAAGCAACTGGAGTATATCGCAGGGTTTGATTTCAGACCAAGGTGCGACTTGGATCCAGTCATGCTAGCTAGTTTGGTGATCAGACCCACTTTGATAGAGCGGATTGGTTCCAGCCAGAGGGACGATCCTAATCTATTGGAAATCATCTCCAAGTTAGAGATGGACATCAACGGTGAGGAGATGAATTTGTATGGGCTTGATCAAGGCGGATGGCTTAGAAAGAATGGAAGACTAGTTGTACCCAACGTGAATGGTTTGAGAGATGAAGTGCTTAGAGAATGTCATCACTCAAAACTGACTATACATCCCAGTGGTAATAAGATGTATCGAGACATGAAGCAGATTTACTACTGGGAAGGGATGAAAAGAGACGTTGGGAAGTTTATATCCAAATGCATGAATTGCCAACTAGTTAAAGCTGAGCAAAAGAAGCCTAGTTGTTTGTTGCAACCATTAGAAATTCCCGAATGGAAATGGGAGCAAGTCTCGATGGATTTCATCGATGGTTTACCAAGGACTAAATCAGGATATGATAGCATTTGGGTAATTGTGGATCGATTGACTAAAAGTGCAAGATTTATACCAGACAAATCGACCAGAACGGCAACTAAGTTAGCAGAATTGTATATGAAGTGGGTAGTGAGATTTCATGGAGTACCTAAAAGCATTGTGAGTGACCGAGACCCGTTGTTTACTAGTGGGTTTTGGAATAGCTTACAAGAGGCTCTAGGGTCAGAATTACATCTCAGTATCGCATATCATTCTCAGACCGACGGTCAGACGGAGAGGGTGAATCGTATATTGGAAGATTTCTTGAGAGCTTATATATTGGATTTTGGTGGATCATGGGATGACCATTTGCATCTAGTAGAGTTTGCATATAATAATAGCTACCAATCCAGTATCGGTATGGCTCCATATGAAGCTTTGTACGGAAGACCGTGCAACTCACCATCATGTTGGATAGAGACTGGCGAGAAGTTTATGCTTGGACCAGATGTGATGAGGGAAACTTCGGATAAGATTAAGACTATTCAACAATGAATGAAGGCTGCCCAAGATAGGCAGAAGAGTTATGCTGATAAAAGGAGAAGAGACTTAAAATTCTCCGTTGGTGACTTGGTGTTTATCAAGATTTCTCCGTTGAAGAGCGTGATACGATTTGGCAGGAGAGGCAATTTAGCACCAAGATTTGTTGGCCCATTCCCTGTTCTTGAACTAGTCGGGAATTTGGCGTATAGAGTTGTCTTACCAGAGAAGATGGAGGGAGTTCACAATGTATTTCATGTTTCTCAATTAAGGAAGTTCGTTCACGACTCAGATATGACTATTTCACCTGATCAGTTAGAGGACTTCGAAGTAGAACCCGAGACGGTTGGGAACCGCAAGCCGATTCGTATTGTGGGGCACGATACGAAGCAACTTCGAAGGAAGGCGGTGAAGCTAGTCAAGGTTCAGTGGGGCGAGAACGAGAATGACTATACTTGGGAGACAGAGGAGAGCATTAGAAAGACATATCCATAACTCTTTGCCTGGTAAGATTTACTTCGTAATTTAGTTATTCCGCATGCTAGGATAGACTTGTCTTGCATGTTTGATTGTTGTTTTATGGTTGATAGGCATGCCGGACCCTTTGTGTGTGTTTTGGTTAGGGAATTTCGGGGGCGAAATTTCTTAAGGGGGAAGAATGTAACAACCTGCATTCTACGCAACGAAGGATCGTAGAATATTTATTTCTTTCCCATATGAAGTCGTATGGTCATGTAACTTTGGGAAACAACCATTAGAGTCATTTCCCATGATTCATGATTTTTGTCGATTTTTAAATGACCGTTTTGCCCTTAGCTGATCTTGTTTTGGCCATAACTTTTGATTGGAAAAGAATTTTGACCTAAAACCACTTCCATTAGATTCGTTTGATGGTTTACCTTTCCGTAGAGTGGTCATATGTGAAAAACGGACTTACCGTTTGGGAGATATGGCTGAAATAAGGTTTGGAAGGTGAAAAACTGCTTAACCGGGCCAAATAGGATGATTAGTGAATGGGCCCATAACCCATTTTGGGATTAGGGTTATGGGGAGGCTGAAAAGGGGTAGAGAATCACTACATTTCAGTTTTCTAGCCTCCACTTATCTCCAAGAAACCCTAAAAATGGCCTCCAACCTCTAAATCACCTCCAAATCATCTCCTAATCAAGGATTAAGCTTAGCAACATCGAATCAAAGGAGATCTACACCAAATTGACATTGGAGCTGCTGTTTAGCATTGGGATTCGCATCAAATCAGAGATTTACTTCAGATCTAGAGTTTATTTGTGGCTAAGGTGAGTGATTAGCTTGCTTTTTCACAAATTATGGCTAGTTATAGTAATTAGCGAAAATTAGCGAAATTATGGCTCAGAAAAATCTAGAAAAATTACTAAAACTCTAAAACACCATTTTATGCATCTGATATGAATTTGGGTTAATTTCGACTAATTTTGCTAATCCCGGAATTTAGGGGATTAAGAGGTGATTAGTAATAATTAGCGAATTTATGCATGATTAAAATCTGGAAAAATATTCAGAAATTCTTAAATAATGTTTTAGACCTCTGATATGAAATTTGGATAATTTGGATAAGTTTTGCTAATTATATGCTTAGACATGATTAAGAGGGATTAAGGGAAAATATGGGGTTTTGGCTATGTTTGATCCATATTGTTATGATTAAATTGTTGTTTTGGTGTTTTGGTTGATTCTCTATGTTTCTATGACTGTATGGTATGCTTTGTGATTGATTAGAAGTGTTAGATTGGTTGAAAAAGCCGTCGAGAGGCGAAAATAGCTTGCTGAATGTAACAACCCGAAAATCTGGGCCAGTTTGAAATTTTTATTTTGGCAATTTTAGCGAATTTTGAATATTTAAAATAGATTACTTTAAATAATATCGACGAGAAATTTATTTTGAATATAATTCGAACTTATATTTTTATACGCGTCGTCGTTAGAATATAAATATTTATATATAATTATAAATAGAATTGAAAATGGCGCGGTAGTTCGATAATTCGATTTCAAACTTCAATTGAATGTACCGGGTGCAAAACAATCCGGATTTTAGTGAAACCAAAAACATTAGGATCTAATTGATAATATCTTTCCAACGAATCCGGAAAATTGAAATTTCATAGCGGGAATCAAAAGATATGTCCAGTTGAAAATTCTGAATAGTCGCTATGGAATTCAGGCCCTTAAAAATGGACATTTTGCAAACGACCTCGGATTTCGACGAAACCAGTTTTGTTGGGTCCGTGACGTCAAATTATTGCTAGGTTCCAATTTTCATAATTTTTCGAATCAATATGTGAGCGTGGCAAAGGAAAACGTGTTTGACCAGTTTCAGTTGATTTTAATCGACTGGAAATTTGCCATTTTTCCAACGGTCTCAGAATTCGACGAAACTAGTTTTGTTAGGACCGTATCGTCAATACGAAGCTAGAAAATATTTTTTTGGAATTTTTCGTGTTCGTATGTGACCCCGGTAATTTGAAATGTACGTTTAAAATACAATATAGTGATTTAAATGTAAATTTAACGGAAACTGATTCAAACGATCAAATCAGCTTACGAAACATATTCCATTGTGTTCGGAATGGGGGTATTGGGCTAGGGGCGACATTCGTTGAATTTAATTTGGAGTTCGTTTGTGAAAATTTGTTTTAAAGAAATAAATAAACAATAAAATATTAATAAAAATAAATATATAACCCTAACATACGGTCAAATCCCTTCATCTACTCTCACCTGTGGTCA
Organism: Allium sativum; assembly: GCA_030737875.1. Taxonomy (NCBI): domain Eukaryota; kingdom Viridiplantae; phylum Streptophyta; class Magnoliopsida; order Asparagales; family Amaryllidaceae; genus Allium; species Allium sativum. The sequence goes on along the minus strand of CM060921.1, from coordinate 612,173,619 downwards.
ACTCCACAATCCCGCCTCCACCCCCCCTGTTCAGAACGACGGAAGTTTCTCCGAAATTTGCGCCTCAATCCTCCTCAATTCAAGAAGAATTACAACATGAATCTAAAACAAAAATCATAGTACTCTGTATCCTCTTTAAATCTGCACCGAGAGGATCCTCTTCCATTGACCAATTTGGGAGTTCTAGCGGTTCATAGTTTGTTCGTTCGAGCACGTCTTCCGGTGCTCTGAGACCACCGAGCTCGCTGCAAACGCTGGCGATGGGGGAGGGGTCTTCTACTATTCTCGTGGGCTGCCCTGATCGGAGGCGCAGCTAGTGAGGCGGCAGGAATCTGGGACCCTAATTTGGAACTACCGTGGAGCGGCTTCCTGGAAAGGCAATGAAGAGATAAAGAGGGACACAGTAGCGTTTCCTTGTGTTGTGGTAATTAATTTAATTATATTAGTTAATTTGATTGTGTATATTAAGCTGTAATTATTTTTGTAGATAGGGTTGGCATTCTTTCTTAAAAAATAAATAACAACGATTTTATTTTCAGTTTTTATATAAGGTAAATAACATAGGTTAAAAATGTAATTTTAAATCAAATATCGATTTTAAAAAGAATATGATTTTTTTTATTTTGGAAAAAAATAAGTTTCTTTGATTTTGAAATTATAATTTTTGTAGTGAGTTCATGAGGTAAATATTAGATTTTTGAAAGGGAAAGGGTTAGATTTTAACACGGTAAAGATTAGAATACTAACACAGTAAAAATATGATTTTTATATATTGAACATTGAAGTAAAAAATTCGATTTTTATATATTGAACATCGTAGTAAAAATTAGATTTTTATATATTGAACATCAAAGTAAAAAATATGATTTTTATATATTGAACATCGAAGTAAAAATTCGATTTTTATATATTGAACATCGTAGTAAAAATTAGATTTTTATATATTGAACATCGAAGTAAAAATATGATTTTTATATATTGTATAACGAAGCAAAAATTCGATTTTTACATATGTAGTGGCTACGGGCAAAGAAAGCGCGATAACAATGAAGATTTCCATCAAAGAAGAGTCAAGATGATTGGATAGCTATAAGTGAGAATTTCTCACCTTTCAATTTTCTTTTCTAGTCATATATATATACTAGGATGCAGACGGTGCTTAGTAGCACCCGACACAATCGTCCACAGACCATGGACTTGTTTGTTTGATTTCAAAAATTAGTTAGATTATTTGATTGAAATTGAATTGTTTGGTGAAATGAATGGATTTGATTGATGTGTGAATGGCGTGGGCCTTCACTAGTCCGGGGATAAGGCTAGGCCTCGTCCTGTTTCTAGTATCGTGCCGTTATGCCGCCGAAATTTTCTAAAATAAGTTAGAAAAATAGAAATATCATTTTATTTAAAGAATGAAATGAATAGAAATTCATATGTTAAAATAAAATGTTTTATCGTTAAAAATATAATTTTTAACGTGAATGTGAATAAATAAATATTCATTTATAAACCGGACGGTTTGTTTATGTACACCTATTTGAAGGACATTGATTGGGACGATAAATTTTACACATCGCCCAACTGCACAAATAAAATATGTGTTTGATTGTTTGAAACCCCACACGGGTGTTAAGATGAAATTTGAAGTTCACTCATCCTGATTGATTAAATATGTCGATCGATCGATTGACAGGCTGTTATAAGCGTTAGATATCTATATTTGATGCTTATACAGTGTAGTGCACTTTGGTTGATGGTTGATTATTTTTCAATGCTATTATATACATGTGTTGAATGGAATCCATATAATTAACTTTATATGGTAATTGATTGGGCCTCATTCCAATTTGAAAAATAAAGAACAATATAAAATAAAGGTTCATGTGTTGACAGTACTCATCCATTGAGATTGGTCATGTGTTGAACGAAATATTTTAGTAATAAAATTTACATCTTTGTCAATATAAAATAAAGGTTCATGTGTTGACTGTAACGACCCGGATTTCGAGCGACTTTGGTTATCGACATAAGCCCGATGTCGATAACCAAAACGTCGAAAAATCCTGGTAATTAGTGAAAGAAATTAGAGGGTGAGGAAAGATAAGATAGAAACATAGAATAGAAGAAGAAGAAGAACACAACATCAGAGTAACACGAATCTCACAGCGGAACGAATAACATATAATATATGTAACATAAATTTGAAATATACATCTGTATTTGAATATACATCATTATCAAAGTACAGCACTTACAACACAGCGGAAATAACTATAGCTATATGATCCTGAAGCCTCCTGCTCCAGCTCTTCAACTATATCTGTAAATCCCGACTACTTGACTGCCCATACAAATTTAGGCATCCAAGAGTTTAGGGAAAACAACAAAGTAAACTCCGGGTCAGTCATGGGACTGGTATGAGTAAAACAGTTTAAAAACAGTTCGAACAAGTAAATGATATCTCATAAGACCACGCCGCATAACGGAACGGGTTTTTCCCTTATGGGAATCCAAATTATCTTTATATCAAAAACTTTTGATATTATAATAATGCCTATCATCACAATATATATAATCATCTAGCAGAAACGCTTTCATCTCACGTTCTACATATATAGTATACAATCAAAACCGCAAGCACGTATTGGGTAATGGATTTCCAACTATGACAAGGTATGGAACCACCTTTCGCTCGTGTACCTCTAGAGAGGAATACACTGGGTTCAACAAGAACATCTTGCAACCCGGCCACACATGACCGACCACTCATTTCGCTTGAGTGTATCGAATGTATATCACCAACAGTTGGGATCAGCAACCGTTTTCCCGAATGGGACAGCATCAACAATAGATTTTTAGAAATGAATGAAACTCTAGATCAGGTGATTATACACCCTACTTCGGTGCGACCGACTTAGCCATGCTGCCTGCCCGATTTCTGTCATTTACCGGATGTGAGGCTAGAAGCTACGCTTATCATCACGTCAGATTCACTTTGAATGCCACATCGTCAAATCCATCAAATCACCGATCGACGTCCTCAACCATACATTACGCGTTAGCTAAAAGAAGTCTCCTTCTCCGCTTCCACTCTTGGTACAGTTGGAGAAATCGATATATGTGATTGTCAGGAAATACTCTGTCGGACATCCGTCCATACAAGTCATCCAGGAACAAGATGAACCGAAGGCACTATTCTGTAAACAGGATAGCCCTTGCATAACTCCGTCTTCAATTTCCTTTGGCATATATGATTCGCAACGGTTATGCCAATACAGAGTGGTTCTTCGGATAATAATCCAACCGGTCTCTCCATATTAACAACGTTAAAATGGTCAAAACTTCGATAGTCTGTGATTTAACTATCGAATAAAAATAGGTGTGCAACCAATGATATTATTTCCAAATGGAAATTATATCGATCAAACATCATTCAACATTCATCTCTTTAGTTCATTAATTTACTTATCTCACGTTTCCCTACGTTCAATATTCCTTATTTTCTAAATTTGGAAAATATACGTTATTAACAATGGAAAACATTTCCATTTCTTTGTTTCCTTTATAAGAAAACAATTCTGGTTTCTTCTTTGGAAAAACATTTCCAAAGCTTCTTCATTGGACTTAGACAGATGTTTAAACAAACATTGCTATGCCAACCCAAACCATTCCTTTACTGTCGAACCTTAACTATTCCTTAGTTAAAAACGAAGCCAATCAAGTTGGGGTAGAACTACCTCTCAGACCTTAACTGAACGACATTTCTAACTTTGAAATTGGCAAAGTTCACTTTATATTTCTTTAACTAACTTCCTTACTTAACCCTTTTCGAATAACTATATTCGATTGACTCTTATCAATTAACTCTATTGGACTAACCCCTATCAATTAACTCTATTGGACTAACACTGTTTATTTACTCATTTCACTTAACTCCTTTCGAATAAACTATATTCGATAATTCCTTTTTCTTCCTTCGAATAAACTATATTCGATTTACTCATTTGCTTCTATTCTAATCGATTAAACTAACATCGATTATCTCCTTTCAACTTTAACTTCTAATCGATTAACTAACATCGATTAACTCCTTTTTAACTTTAACACTAATCGATTAACTAACATCGATTAACTTCTTTTTAACTTTAACACTAATCGATTAACTAACATCGATTAACTTCTTTTTAACTTTAACACTAATCGATTAACTAACATCGATTAACTTCTTTTTAACTTTAACACTAATCGATTAACTAACATCGATTAACTTCTTTTACTAAACTACGTTTTCCGTTACAACTATTTCCTTTTTATAACGTTTACTTACCGTTACAAATATATCCTATTTATAACTTCTATTTACCGTTACAAATATTTCCTATTTATAACTTCTATTTACCGTTACAAATATTACCTATTTATAACTTCTATTTACCCTCTAAATAAATATTCCTTTTATAAAACCGTGTTTGTTTTATAAATAATTCCTTTTATAAAATCCTGTGATTTTATAAAATTCCTTTATTTCAATATACATTGAAATACTTCTTTTTACATCCCAGGGTCTTTTATGCTATTTGCAATATCGAATAACAACGATCAACATCATTCCAACACCCATAATCCATAACAGATTATATAACACATCATATATCACAATATATGAAAAGAGTAAAATAAATGTTGAGGAATCCAGTTGGATTCCTCCAACCTGTTTCCCTGCATCACAGATGTTAAACTATATAGATAACATCACTTTTCAGTTCCATATGATATATTCTGTTAAACAGAATCAATATAGAAAATTTAACTAACTGACTAGCAGTTCAATCAAACAATCAACACACAGTCAATCTGCCAATATCTAACAGTTCTAAAAATACAACATGAAATTATAAACTGTTCAGAGTTAGTGAGATTTACTCACTTTTGCGCGTTAGCCGTTTAATAACGGTTTGCGTTATTTGATTCAGTCGGACAATTTATTTCGCCATAAATTGTAACGAACTTCGATCCACTCCCCATCAGTTCCATTGAGTAGCCGCCGTCCATACGATTCTAATGGATCTGATTATTCGAAGTTTTGATTACGTATGAGTGGAATACGACATAAATCAGTTTATAAGTCATTGAATTTAAAATAAAACTTAAATTTATTATTAAACAAATTTTGGGCTTTACCTTGGTACTACGACCCGTCCTCCTTAAATGAATCCACGTTCAAACACTACAAATGCTCCCTCTTTGGTTTATCCATTTCGTAATATTCCAGTAAGAAACCCCACCTTCTGTCATCATATCCTCCCCCCTTTCTTTTTATATATATGTTTTTTATTCAATGCCCAACGAGAAAGCCCAAAACCCGGACCCGCGTTAGCCTTTCTTCCCCCAAAAAAAACAACTAACGTCCTCCTGTATGCACAATACTCCACTCCACCGTGCCCTCTCCCCCATGTTGCCAACTTCCAAAACTGTTGGACCTTATACAATTCGGCCTTCACGTACTACTGTGCTTCCATTTGCCGCTTTTCTCCCATCATTCCTCCTTCCAAATCATTACAGTATCCCGCCCCCTTCTGTTCATAACCGCAAACTCCTATACCCGTCACTCCACCTTCGTGACTGTCCTCCTTCTCAAAAATGCGGACAACACACAGCACTTCGTTTCGAACTCACACCCCCAAGAAAGCCCCGACGTCACCATTTTATACACCATTTGAACTCCCTTCATTCACGTACACCCCCCTTCATATTGACGTGCCTTCCCATACAACCTACTGCTCACCCCCCTCAAAGTCCATGCTCCAGGTTTGTTCACCATTTCCTTGCACCGTTTTCTGTTCGGAGTGCAGTTGTTTGTTTTCGCTTTTATTTGGAAAAGAAGACTCTGACGGCTTGTATTTTTGTTCAGTAGAAATGGTTAGGTTTTAAGGAAAACTTAAAGTGATTATATAGGGTGTAGTTTTAGATATTTTCTTGTTGTGTGCGGCTGAAAGGATAGTGCGTGGCCTCTGTTTTGATCATTCAAAGAAATGGCATAGAAGATATTTGTTTTCCATTTTAGAGTACCCCGTTTCATAAACTCCACTCGTTTCCGGACCTCAATCGACGAAAATGAAAATACCGTTGAAATCAGCGATGCCCCACGATCCCAAAAATATAATAATACCGGTAGGTTAACTCATATTTTGAAACCCCAAAATATTGATTACAGGGTGCAAATTACTCCAAATAAAAAGTTGCTTATTTAATTAATTAAAAATTATAATAAAATTCTAAAAATTAAATTATCGTTATGTCCCAATAGAACCTTGTTCAAATTCGAATCCGATCTCTAGTTATATCGAATAAATCGATACGGTCGATAAACGATTCTATAGCGACTAATTTAAAATTTGATTTGGACATATCTCAAAATCTACACGACGAAATCCCGATTTTTCTCTTCCACTAGAAAGATATACTCCACCAGCTCCACACGTTTCTTGTTTCAAAGAAATCCGGATTAAAACGAATCATGTACATTCAGTTGAAGTTCGAATCGCCAATTTACGAACTGCAGCGCCATTTCAAGCTGTTTATAATTATATTATAAACTATACGTTCAACTGTCGACGATTGAATATATTCGTTATTCAAATTCAATTCCAAGCTGAATTAAATATCACAGATGATCTGGTTCACACCATATCGTCATTTCAACCATTCAGAATTAAATATATTATTTAATTTATTATTTTAATTAAATATTCACTATTATTTTATTCCACAACCATTAAATTCTCCAAACCACCTTTTCAATAATTAAACTAATTAATTATAATACCTCTGCCAATGCGGGTCATTACAATCTTCCCCACTTAAAATAATTTCGTCCTCGAAATTGCTAAGGTAGAGAACGACCCTATCGACTGGTTAGAACATATTTGTTCACTTCTTAACTCCAGTTTCAACTGGACCAATTTAATTTCAATTAAATCATTAATTAATTCTTATCAACGAAAATTTTCAAAAATCCTGAAAATTTTCTAACGCCTTAACTCTTCGAAAAATTTCGCCAGCACCTCCTTTGTACTGGTTGATAGGTCAAACTCCCACTCGCCTCTCTGGGCATCTCCATCCCAAAAGAAAATCAAACAGCCAAGCGGCTTGCCAATTTGGCTCATAAATCTTATATCCAATATAAATATAAACTTGTACCTTTTGTCGGCATATCATTATAGCCCTTCCACCTGTTATCAATTCAACGGATACAAGGGTCATCCCAATCAAATTCCAATCTGCTTTTATCCACAACACAACCATTCGCTTATATCCGAGCCAAATATCATTTCAACTCGAGTTTCTTCTCGATTCCCAACTCTTAACTTGATTGTCACATTACACTTCAAATTTGAATCTCACAATCCAATTTGTCTTGATATCATTCTAATTCAATCTCAGTTACCATTTTACTGGCTTTACTTTAATTCAATTTTGCTTTCAAAAATTTCAGTTAAATTTGTTTTTAATTTCACAGTCTTTCCCTGGGAGTTTTTAAACAGTTTACTCTTTTCAAAAATCAAATTTTCCTTTTGAACATGTCACTGAGCCCTTAATTAATATTCCATTAGTTAAATCACTTCTCTATTTCTTTATCAATATTTGTTAACTAAATATTTTCAATAACCATATTGGCCTTTTATGTTATTTGGAAAACATTTCCGAATATCGCCTTCCTTTATATTTCTAAACTTTTAGAAAATATATGCTATTTATAATTGGAAAATATTCCAATTACTTACCTCTTTTCCGATCTTGTTTATTTCTATTCTTAGGAAATATTTATTATTCTATTTCCAAGTTTACACTTATTTGGGTTAAAACGGATGTTGTGTAAAACATCGTTACGACAATCCAAATACTATTTTCAACTAACTCTTATTCAACATTGATCTTTGAGCCTGAAATCTTACCATTTATTTGTTAATAATGAAATCAATAAAGTTGGGGTATAACTACCTCTCATACCTTGACTGAATAACATTTATAACGTCAAAACAGATATGACTACTTACTCGAATAATCAATACCATACAACAACTTATTCACTTCTAAACACGTATACGCTTTCTCTTTCTATTCTTACTAGATTTTATTCTTAGTCTTCCTTTTTGATTATACTATTCTATTTCTAAGTTCGTTTCCTTATCGACTTCTATATATATATCGATACGTTGATTTCTAACTATCAAATTATCTTAAAAATATTCTAACTCCTTAAATTTCCGGAAAAATTCGCCATAACCTCCTTTGTACCAGGAGCATCGGGAAAATCCCCAAACTGCCACACAGGCCTTCTCCAATCAAAAAGAAAAAGAAATGCCAAGCGGCTAGCCGATACGGCGCATAAAATCTCATATGTGAATTAAATACATACCTTTTCGTCGAGCAATCTATTTATAACTCTTGCATTATCCTTATCCATACCTATCTCATGTATATCCATACATTTCTAATTCATTCCAACTTAATCCAACCATTTTAACTTAGTTCGTTAAGTGATTTTCAAATTACTGGTTTTCCCATTCCACCTTTTTATTTGAATATACATGTTCAAATATATTTTAACTTGTTTATCAACTAATTGAATTCCATTTCAATTTTATCTGAATTTCCTATATTCAAATTCCATTTCAATTCTCTTATTCAAATTCTATATTTGAATTTCATTTCAATTTTCTTATTCAAATTCCATATTTGAATTTCATTATTCAAATCTATTTTCAAACTCCATTTGAATTCCTATATTCAAATCTATTTGAATTCTCTTTATTTCATTTCAATTCCCTTTGAATCTTCTATATTCAAATTTCAAATTCAATTCTATTTGAATCCTCTACATTCAAATTTCGTTTCACTTTCGATATTCAAATCCTATATTTGAAATCTCTTACATTTTCTATATCCAAACGCCATTTGAATTTCTATATTCAAATTCTATATCACTTCCATTGAATTTCATATATTCAACCTCCCTTTGAATTTCTATATTCAATTTCTATTTGAATTCTCTTTATTCAAATCCCCTTTGAATTTTCTATATTCAAATCCTATGTTTGAACTTCCTTTATTCAAATTCCTTTAAATAAGTCTCGGTTTCAATTCCTTTTGAAATCGATATTTCTACCTTTGGAATATAGATTTCCCTTTCAATTTCGTACTTGTATTTTTATTTCTGAATTATCCAATGATAATTCTCTTCACTTCATTTTATAAACTTCGTTTATAAAAGAACTATTTATAAACTTCGTTTATAAAGGAACTTCTCGTTTTATTTCTTTTAAAACAAGTTAATATTTCTAATCTATTTCAAAATTCAAATTCTATATTTTAAATTCTATTTTGAAATTCAACACAACTTGTCTTTCCCAAAACAATTTCAAAACAGTATCTCTGGTAGTAATTCGTCACTTACAACTCGAAAATGAATACTGATGATGCAGCTGTCATCATCAGAATCTATTTTCCAGCGATCGAAGTGAGTTTAATACTATAAAACCATTTCTAAACATTTCCACGTTGAAATTCATTTCAAAATATAATTCACACTGCTTGTAAAACAATTTAAAATCTCCCAGGATCTTAAATTTTCCTTACTTTTAATCCAAATCCATTTACAAACACTTATCCAATTTTCCAGAGTTTTAATTCAATTTTCGGTTTAAAATTTCAGATTCAACTCATCTGATTTCACGTATTTCACTTATATGAATTCTGATTGGTTATTTACATAACCATTTTATTTATAATCTTACTCGATTATAATAACAACCAATATATCCACTATATTATAATTTTGATATATATATCTTCTCTATATCGAGATATACCTTGGGTAAACTTATTTTAATTTACCCTCTTTTCAAAACATATTGTGTCGACCCATCGTATTCAAGTGTTTAGTAACTCCTACCGATACAGTGGATCAAACTGATCGACCAGAATTCATAAACAACTCAACCAATGAATCTTCACAATATAAAACAATTTTTATATCAATAACAAATACGTCCACTCGTATATATACACTCAATCTCAGTCTAGGGTATTACTAACCCCATCTCTACCGAGTCACGCCACAGAGCCAAGTAATTCTTAACTTAAGCTCTGATACCAACTGTAACGACCCGGATTTTCGGCGACTTTGGTTATCGACATAAGCTCGATGTCGATAACCAAAACGTCGAAAAATCCTGGTAATTAGTGAAAGAAATTAGAGGGTGAGGAAAGATAAGATAGAAACATAGAATAGAAGAAGAAGAAGAACACAACATCAGAGTAACACGAATCTCACAGCGGAACGAATAACATATAATATATGTAACATAAATTTGAAATATACATCTGTATTTGAATATACATCATTATCAAAGTACAGCACTTACAACACAGCGGAAATAACTATAGCTATATGATCCTGAAGCCTCCTGCTCCAGCTCTTCAACTATATCTGTAAATCCCGACTACTTGACTGCCCATACAAATTTAGGCATCCAAGAGTTTAGGGAAAACAACAAAGTAAACTCCGGGTCAGTCATGGGACTGGTATGAGTAAAACAGTTTAAAAACAGTTCGAACAAGTAAATGATATCTCATAAGACCACGCCGCATAACGGAACGGGTTTTTCCCTTATGGGAATCCAAATTATCTTTATATCAAAAACTTTTGATATTATAATAATGCCTATCATCACAATATATATAATCATCTAGCAGAAACGCTTTCATCTCACGTTCTACATATATAGTATACAATCAAAACCGCAAGCACGTATTGGGTAATGGATTTCCAACTATGACAAGGTATGGAACCACCTTTCGCTCGTGTACCTCTAGAGAGGAATACACTGGGTTCAACAAGAACATCTTGCAACCCGGCCACACATGACCGACCACTCATTTCGCTTGAGTGTATCGAATGTATATCACCAACAGTTGGGATCAGCAACCGTTTTCCCGAATGGGACAGCATCAACAATAGATTTTTAGAAATGAATGAAACTCTAGATCAGGTGATTATACACCCTACTTCGGTGCGACCGACTTAGCCATGCTGCCTGCCCGATTTCTGTCATTTACCGGATGTGAGGCTAGAAGCTACGCTTATCATCACGTCAGATTCACTTTGAATGCCACATCGTCAAATCCATCAAATCACCGATCGACGTCCTCAACCATACATTACGCGTTAGCTAAAAGAAGTCTCCTTCTCCGCTTCCACTCTTGGTACAGTTGGAGAAATCGATATATGTGATTGTTAGGAAATACTCTGTCGGACATCCGTCCATACAAGTCATCCAGGAACAAGATGAACCGAAGGCACTATTCTGTAAACAGGATAGCCCTTGCATAACTCCGTATTCAATTTCCTTTGGCATATATGATTCGCAACGGTTATGCCAATACAGAGTGGTTCTTCCAATAATAATCCAACCGGTCTCTCAATATTAGCAACGTTAAAATGGTCAAAACTTCGATAGTCTGTGATTTAACTATCGAATAAAAATAGGTGTGCAACCAATGATATTATTTCCAAATGGAAATTATATCGATCAAACATCATTCAACATTCATCTCTTTAGTTCATTAATTTACTTATCTCACGTTTCCCTACGTTCAATATTCCTTATTTTCTAAATTTGGAAAATATACGTTATTAACAATGGAAAACATTTCCATTTCTTTGTTTCCTTTATAAGAAAACAATTCTGGTTTCTTCTTTGGAAAAACATTTCCAAAGCTTCTTCATTGGACTTAGACAGATGTTTAAACAAACATTGCTATGCCAACCCAAACCATTCCTTTACTGTCGAACCTTAACTATTCCTTAGTTAAAAACGAAGCCAATCAAGTTGGGGTAGAACTACCTCTCAGACCTTAACTGAACGACATTTCTAACTTTGAAATTGGCAAAGTTCACTTTATATTTCTTTAACTAACTTCCTTACTTAACCCTCTTCGAATAACTATATTCGATTGACTCTTATCAATTAACTCTATTGGACTAACCCCTATCAATTAACTCTATTGGACTAACACTATTTATTTACTCATTTCACTTAACTCCTTTCGAATAAACAATATTCGATAATTCCTTTTTCTTCCTTCGAATAAACTATATTCGATTTACTCATTTGCTTCTATTCTAATCGATTAAACTAACATCGATTATCTCCTTTCAACTTTAACTTCTAATCGATTAACTAACATCGATTAACTCCTTTTTAACTTTAACACTAATCGATTAACTAACATCGATTAACTTCTTTTTAACTTTAACACTAATCGATTAACTAACATCGATTAACTTCTTTTTAACTTTAACACTAATCGATTAACTAACATCGATTAACTTCTTTTTAACTTTAACACTAATCGATTAACTAACATCGATTAACTTCTTTTACTAAACTACGTTTTCCATTACAACTATTTCCTTTTTATAACGTTTACTTACCGTTACAAATATATCCTATTTATAACTTCTATTTACCGTTACAAATATTTCCTATTTATAACTTCTATTTATCGTTACAAATATTACCTATTTATAACTTCTATTTACCCTCTAAATAAATATTCATTTTATAAAACCGTGTTCGTTTTATAAATAATTCCTTTTATAAAATCCTGTGATTTTATAAAATTCCTTTATTTCAATATACATTGAAATACTTCTTTTTACATCCCAGGGTCTTTTATGATATTTACAATATCGAATAACAATGATCAACATCATTCCAACACCCATAATCCATAACAGATTATATAACACATCATATATCACAATATATGAAAACAGTAAAATAAATGTTGAGGAATCCAGTTGGATTCCTCCAACCTGTTTCCCTGCATCACAGATGTTAAACTATATAGATAACATCACTTTTCAGTTCCATATGATATATTCTGTTAAACAGAATCAATATAGAAAATTTAACTAACTGACTAGCAGTTCAATCAAACAATCAACACACAGTCAATCTGCCAATATCTAACAGTTCTAAAAATACAACATGAAATTATAAACTGTTCAGAGTTAGTGAGATTTACTCACTTTTGCGCGTTAGCCGTTTAATAACGGTTTGCGTTATTTGATTCAGTCGGACAATTTATTTCGCCATAAATTGTAACGAACTTCGATCCACTCCCCATCAGTTCCATTGAGTAGCCGCCGTCCATACGATTCTAATGGATCTGATTATTCGAAGTTTTGATTACGTATGAGTGGAATACGACATAAATCAGTTTATAAGTCATTGAATTTAAAATAAAACTTAAATTTATTATTAAACAAATTTTGGGCTTTACCTTGGTACTACGGCCCGTCCTCCTTAAATGAATCCACATTCAAACACTACAAATGCTCCCTCTTTGGTTTATCCATTTCGTAATATTCCAGTAAGAAACCCCACCTTCTGTCATCATATCCTCCCCCTTTCTTTTTATATATATGTTTTTTATTCAATGCCCAACGAGAAAGCCCAAAACCCGGACCCGCGTTAGCCTTTCTTCCCCCAAAAAAAACAACTAACGTCCTCCTGTATGCACAATACTCCACTCCATCGTGCCCTCTCCCCCATGTTGCCAACTTCCAAAACTGTTGGACCTTATACACTTCGGCCTTCACGTACTACTGTGCTTCCATTTGCCGCTTTTCTCCCATCATTCCTCCTTCCAAATCATTACAGTATCCCGCCCCCTTCTTTTCATAACCGCAAACTCCTATACCCGTCACTCCACCTTCGTGACTGTCCTCCTTCTCAAAAATGTGGACAACACACAGCACTTCGTTTCGAACTCACACCCCCAAGAAAGCCCCGACGTCACCATTTTATACACCATTTGAACTCCCTTCATTCACGTACACCCCCCTTCATATTGACGTGCCTTCCCATACAACCTACTGCTCACCCCCCTCAAAGTCCATGCTCCAGGTTTGTTCACCATTTCCTTGCATCGTTTTCTGTTCGGAGTGCAGTTGTTTGGTTTCGCTTTTATTTGGAAAAGAAGACCCTGACGGCTTGTATTTTTGTTCAGTAGAAATGGTTAGGTTTTAAGGAAAACTTAAAGTGATTATATAGGGTGTAGTTTTAGATATTTTCTTGTTGTGTGCGGCTGAAAGGATAGTGCGTGGCCTCTGTTTTGATCATTCAAAGAAATGGCATAGAAGATATTTGTTTTCCATTTTAGAGTACCCCGTTTCATAAACTCCACTCGTTTCCGGACCTCAATCGACGAAAATGAAAATACCGTTGAAATCAGCGATGCCCTACGATCCCAAAAATATAATAATACCGGTAGGTTAACTCATATTTTGAAACCCCAAAATATTGATTACAGGGTGCAAAATACTCCAAATAAAAAGTTGCTTATTTAATTAATTAAAAATTATAATAAAATTCTAAAAATTAAATTATCGTTATGTCCCAAAAGAACCTTGTTCAAATTCGAATCCGATCTCTAGTTATATCGAATAAATCGATACGGTCGATAAACGATTCTATAGCGACTAATTTAAAATTTGATTTGGACATATCTCAAAATCTACACGACGAAATCCCGATTTTTCTCTTCCACTAGAAAGATATACTCCACCAGCTCCACACGTTTCTTGTTTCAAAGAAATCCGGATTAAAACGAATCATGTACATTCAGTTGAAGTTCGAATCGCCAATTTATGAACTGCAGCGCCATTTCAAGCTGTTTATAATTATATTATAAACTATACGTTCAACTGTCGACGATTGAATATATTCGTTATTCAAATTCAATTCCAAGCTGAATTAAATATCACAGATGATCTGGTTCACACCATATCGTCATTTCAACCATTCAGAATTAAATATATTATTTAATTTATTATTTTAATTAAATATTCACTATTATTTTATTCCACAACCATTAAATTCTCCAAACCACCTTTTCAATAATTAAACTAATTAATTATAATACCTCTGCCAATGCGGGTCATTACATTGACAGTACTCATCCATTGAGATTGGTCATGTGTTGAACGAAATATTTTAGTAATAAAATTTACATCTTTATCAATATAAAATAAAGGTTCATGTGTTGACAGTACTCATCCATTGAGATTGGTCATGTGTTGAACGAAATATTTTGATAATAACAACTATTTTGAAAAAGAAATATTTGAAATAGAATATTTGAAAACAGAAATTTATGAAGCCGTGTTGATTAGATTGACGCCATTTTGACGTGAACGATATTTATATCAATTTTATTCATTTTGAAATGAATTGAATTGAAAACGATTTCGAAATGAATTGAATTGAAAACGATTTCGAAATGAATTGAATTGAAAACGATTTCGAAATGAATTGAATTGAAATCGATTTCGAAATGAATTGAATTGAAAAAGAATTCAAATTGGATTGAAAGCAAATTGAAATGAATTCAAATTGAATTGAAATTTGAATTGAATTGAAATGAATTTTAAAACGAATTTATAAAGAAGAATTCAATTTTGATTTGAATTGAAATGGAAGTTGAAATTGCTTTTGAAACGAATTTAAAACTATTTATAAAATTCGTTGTAAATAGAAATCGATGAAATATATATTATATATATTATATATATAATATAATGGCCTGAATAGAACGCGCCGCGCAGCGGCAGTTCGTGAATTTCGACCATTTATTTCAAACGGACATTACGGGAGATCCGACCGTCGGATTCTCCTAAATCCGGAACCGTTGGGTTCGTATCGAAAAGAGCTTTCTAACGAATATTAGAAATTTGAAATCTAACGGTTGGATTTGGAGTTACGTCCAAATCAAATTCGAAAAAGGTCGCTGTAAGTGCAGTTCGATGGCCGTTGATGGAAATCGACTGTACGGGCCTTGATAAAATTATTAAAAATAGTAATAATTTGTGTAAAATCATAAGAAATGATTTGAGAAGAATTGGGATGAAAAACTCCATATTTGAAAAGATAAAAATAGGTTTTTATCGAAATGAACTAGTTTTGAACTAGAATTATAATTCTATTTATTTTTAAATAAATAAATTGAATTCGAAAAGGGTTTTGAAAATAACCAAAATTTCCAATGATCGCATTGGAATGGATTTGAATCGAAATTGTCTTCGGAATATTTCGATGTTGGAATTCGTGATTATACAGATGTTGTTATGGAAATTTGAAAGATATATATTTATATCGTTATTTCCAATACGACATTTGTTAATCGTAGAATTTGATATTGAATATAAGCCGATATATTTTCTATTCAGAGCCTTATATTGAATATCAAATGTGATTTGGGTTTGTCGTGAATGGTGTCTTCACTAACACTGTTCTTGAACCCAGTTGAGAAAAGATTAAATCTTTTTATTTAGATTTAATGAAGTGTACCAATTAAATAATATTTAATTGGAATTGAATTGATATTGATTTTTGGGTTTATCGTGAACAGTGTTTTAAATAACACTTGTTCTTTAACCCGATAATTAATGGAATGATTTTTGGGTTTATCGTGAACAGTGTTTTAAATAACACTTGTTCTTTAACCCGATAATTAATGGAATGATTTTTGGGTTTATCGTGAACAGTATTTTAAATAACACTTGTTCTTTAACCCAATAATTAATGGAATGAATTTTGGGTTTATCGTGAACAGTGTTTTAAATAACACTTGTTCTTTAACCCGATAATTAATGGAATGTGATTTTGGGTTTATCGTGAACCGTGTTTTAAATGACACTGATTCTTTAACCCAGTCGAAGATTAAAACTAAGTGGAGTTTTAATGAATCTTTAATTAGATTGAAATGATCGAAAATGGAGTATCACCAGTTTTTCTCCAGGCGATAGTTAAATCTTTAATTAGATTTGAACGTGAAATGGTAATTGAATTTACCGATAACACTGTGGTGTTAGATATGAAGTATTACCAGTTTTACTTCATGGGATGAATAGGTTGGGATTGGGAAATTAAAATAAATGATTACTTCGGTAAGGTTCGCTAATCCCGACTAGTTTGAATTGATATTCAAAAATAGATTAAAGAATAAATTCAAGAAATTTATCTTGGATAAAATTAATGGGAACCTTTCCCTATGAATGTGAAATTTAGAAACTAACTGTCGGTAAGCCAAGCAGAATGGTTTTCTGAATATTGATCTGATGTTGGTTTCGGCCTTCGGGGTTAATATTTGGGGAATTATTCTCTTGATTAATTTACGGTTAGTGACTAATGAATTGGAATGAGGCGTATGTTGTGTTTGTGTAACACTTATTTAAAATATACGCGAGTTATTCGGAAAGACCGGGTTTATCCCATTCTGAATAACTGATACGACGATAAGTCGAAGATGAAGACGATGGTCGAAGACCGGAGGTCTTCACGTCGTTTGGGTAATTACTGATGATCTTAATTGGGCTGTACACCCAAGAAGATGGAAACAGTTAGTGATCGTCCAGACGTACTTGGAGATCGATGGATATGCGGGGTACTAGGTGCCTCCGGTTTCGTTCAAACCCAGAACGGACTTGTAAATGGACTGTGTGTCTGACATTGGATTTTAGTCCGTGTGATTGATCTCTATTAAATATATATCTGTTTGGCGGCGGAGAATTTATTCTCTTGCTTAACGCCCTTCTCTGAGACGTACGAGCTCAGGGGTTATATATTGATGGATATCAAACGCATGGAGTGAATTGCCTGTGTGGCATGCCTAAGTGGCAATTGATCGAGGCTTTTGTTGAAAAGCAAAGCCTTGTGGTGATGATAAAAGCAAGGCCTTTGTGGCGTAGCTTTGTGTAACGTTTACTTCGCGTGTTTCACACCCGGTATGAACCAAAAACGGGAGACGGACCTCAGGGAGGGCCTATGTTTCCTCCTAGCTAAAAGTGGCGTCAGTGGTTTTACACGCCCTGACGAGTTTGACTTATGTTGTTGTTGCTGTTGCGAGGCGCCTCGGATTGATCGGTCGTTCTCGAACCGATGGAGTCATTTAGTTGGCTCGCTTACGCCCCAAAGGGCGGCGAAACGTAGTGCTCAAGTATAATAATCCATATCGGTGGACCGACCCTGTCGCTCCAAGGCTTGCCTGCGCGCTTGCCTGAGACTCGGGCTAGGCAGTCTCGAATCAGTGAGGATCTTGCCCCTAGCCTCGGTTCATACCATAAATGATAACCCAACTTCCAATACGACGTCTTGCGGTTTTGATTGTAAACTTATATATGGCGACATAGTGTTATGGGGCATTCATGCCGCCTATGATTGATACTTATGATTTGAAGTTGTTTTATACACTATGCACTTATAGTAGTATCAAATGATTTGTTTTAAACGTACTAAGCATGTTTGGCTATTATAAGGGGAAACCCTATCCTCGGCTGCGTTGCATTGTGTGATGGGACCTGGGTCTTATAATAGCTTCATTTTTCTTTATTTAGCATTGCGCTGCTTGTTTTATGCACTGGTATTCTTGGGAGGAAACCCGTTCCGTGTTATACGGCGTGGTCCCTTGATTTACCTAACTTTAAAAATAAAAAGATCAATAACTGTTTTAGTTCTCACACCAGTCACATGACTGACCTAGAGTTTATTGTTTTAACCTAAACTCTAGGTGCCCTTATTTTGACACGGGCAGCTAGTAGTTTTGGTTTTTGCAGATTTATATTCACAGGATCCTGGTTTACAGCTGGAACGATATCCAGAAAGCTTTGTATCCGTATATCTACTTCTAGTTGTGTATTGTATTATCTTCCGCTGCTATGCATTTAAATGTAATTTACATCTCTGATATCTCTGTGTAATATTTATTTGTTTATACTCTGTATATTCTTGTAATCTGATGTATTGTTGTAATATACTATGAAATGTTCTTCTGTTTGTGTTCTGTTGTGGCTTGTTCTCGAACTATCCGACACTTTCCTTTACGGGGAAGTTACGGGTTTTCACAGTTGGTATCAGAGCTTTGGTTTACAAAGCAGAGAACAAGGCACATTAGAACAATACGAAAGAATTCATCAGATATTGAATTAGTAATATCCAATTAGAATGACTCGTTAGAGATAGGATCAGTAGTATCCTAGAACGAGTGTGAAGAGTAAATTTTTAAAATAAAAGTGAAAACAAGTTTTGTTTTGAAAATTTAAATCAATTATTCGTATTTGGTTATTTATTTATATTGATGTGGACAATCCAGTATATATAGATTTTGCGTATACGTCTGATCCGCGTGTATTCGAAGTTTTAATATATTGGATAGATATAGCATCACACTCTAGTCGCCCGAAGATGATATTGATGATAGCGATCGCATCATCAACATTTATGTTCGAGTTTCGAAGGTGTGATTTTGTATATATTTCCATTAGACTGGTGTGAGAACCAAAACTAATATAGCTAGAATACATTGTTGAGATTTGGCATCAAAACATGATTTTCTTTATATATACCAAAATTATGAATTTGAAACGTTAATCCACTAATTGATTGATGTTTGGTTGTTTGTTTAATTGTTTGGTAATTTTGAACCATTATGCCTAATTTGATCAAATATTGAATTGTATGGAAAATTGGTCGCATTTGCTTGCATATACTTGCACTTACATTGAACAGGTCATAGCAAGGAGGCTAGAGCCAGAGAATAAAATTTGTTTGCCCGACAAATAGGTACATGTTTACTACATAATTTACTGTTTTGTTTGGGTGATGATGATTTTATGAGCCTATTGGCTAGCCGCTTGGCTTTTTCTTTTTCTTTTTGAGATCTGAAGGACCGGGGAAGCTATTTGAAATTCCCCGATGCTCCCGGTGCAGGGGAGGTTATGGCGAAATTTTTCGAAAATTTAGGGTGTTAGCCAAATTTTTGAAATTTTTGAAAATTCTCAGAAACTGAAAAGTTGGAGAATGGAAGCCGGATCGAACGTAGAGTTGATTAATCAAACCACTTTCGACTTTGTTCCTTTTCGGGGACGAAAAATTTTAAGTGGGGGAGACTGTAACAACCCGAAAATCTGGGCCAGTTTGAAATTTTTATTTTGGCAATTTTAGCGAATTTTGAATATTTAAAATAGATTATTTTAAATAATATCGACGAGAAATTTATTTTGAATATAATTCGAACGTATATTTTTATACGCGTCGTCGTTAGAATATAAATATTTATATATAATTATAAATAGAATTGAAAATGGCGCGGTAGTTCGATAATTCGATTTCAAACTTCAATTGAATGTACCGGGTGCAAAACAATCCGGATTTTAGTGAAACCAAAAACATTAGGATCTAATTGATAATATCTTTCCAACGAATCCGGGAAATCGAAATTTCATAGCGGGAATCAAAAGATATGTCCAGTTGAAAATTTTGAATAGTCGCTATGGAATTCAGGCCCTTAAAAATGGACATTTTGCAAACGACCTCGGATTTCGACGAAACCAGTTTTGTTGGGTCCGTGACGTCAAATTATTGCTAGGTTCCAATTTTCATAATTTTTCGAATCAATATGTGAGCGTGGCAAAGGAAAACGTGTTTGACCAGTTTCAGTTGATTTTAATCGACTGGAAATTAGCCATTTTTCCAGCTGTCTCAGAATTCGATGAAACTAGTTTTGTTAGGACCGTATCGTCAATACGAAGCTAGAAAATATTTTTTTGGAATTTTTCGTGTTCGTATGTGACCCCGGTAATTTGAAATGTACGCTTAAAATTCAATATAGTGATTTAAATGTAAATTTAACGGAAACTGATTCAAACGATCAAATCAGCTTACGAAACATATTCCATTGTGTTCGGAATGGGGGTATTGGGCTAGGGGCGACATTCGTTGAATTTAATTTGGAGTTCGTTTGTGAAAATTTGTTTTAAAGAAATAAATAAACAATAAAATATTAATAAAAATAAATATATAACCCTAACATACGGTCAAATCCCTTCATCTACTCTCACCTGTGGTCAACTCCACAATCCCGCCTCCACCCCCCCCCCCCCTGTTCAGAACGACGGAAGTTTCTCAGAAATTTGCGCCTCAATCCTCCTCAATTCAAGAAGAATTACAACATGAATCTAAAACAAAAATCATAGTACTCTGTATCCTCTTTAAATATGCATCGAGAGGATCCTCTTCCATTGACCAATTTGGGAGTTCTAGCGGTTCAAAGTTTGTTCGTTCGAGCACGTCTTCCGATGCTCTGAGACCACCGAGCTCGCCGCAAACGCTGGCGATGGGGGAGGGGTCTTCTACTATTCTCGTGGGCTGCCCTGATCGGAGGCGCAGCTAGTGAGGCGGCAGGAATCTGGGACCCTAATTTGGAACTACCGTGGAGCGGCTTCCTGGAAAGGCAATGAAGAGATAAAGAGGGACACAGTAGCGTTTCCTTGTGTTGTGGTAATTAATTTAATTATATTAGTTAATTTGATTGTGTATATTAAGCTGTAATTATTTTTGTAGATAGGGTTGGCATTCTTTCTTAAAAAATAAATAACAACGATTTTATTTTCAGTTTTTATATAAGGTAAATAACATAGGTTAAAAATGTAAGTTTAAATCAAATATCGATTTTAAAAAGAATATGATTTTTTTATTTTGGAAAAAAATAAGTTTCTTTGATTTTGAAATTATAATTTTTGTAGTGAGTTCATGAGGTAAATATTAGATTTTTGAAAGGGAAAGGGTTAGATTTTAACACGGTAAAGATTAGAATACTAACACAGTAAAAATATGATTTTTATATATTGAACATTGAAGTAAAAAATTCGATTTTTATATATTGAACATCGTAGTAAAAATTAGATTTTTATATATTGAACATCGAAGTAAAAAATATGATTTTTATATATTGAACATCGAAGTAAAAATTCGATTTTTATATATTGAACTTCGTAGTAAAAATTAGATTTTTATATATTGAACATCGAAGTAAAATATGATTTTTATATATTGTATAACGAAGCAAAAATTCGATTTTTACATATGTAGTGGCTACGGGCAAAGAAAGTGCGATAACAATGAAGATTTCCATCAAAGAAGAGTCAAGATGATTGGATAGCTATAAGTGAGAATTTCTCACCTTTCAATTTTCTTTTCTAGTCATATATATATACTAGGATGCAGACGGTGCTTAGTAGCACCCGACACAATCGTCCACAGACCATGGACTTGTTTGTTTGATTTCAAAAATTAGTTAGATTATTTGATTGAAATTGAATTGTTTGGTGAAATGAATGGATTTGATTAATGTGTGAATGGCGTGGGCCTTCACTAGTCCGGGGATAAGGCTAGGCCTCGTCCCGTTTCTAGTATCGTGCCGTTATGCCGCCGAAATTTTCTAAAATAAGTTAGAAAAATAGAAATATAATTTTATTTAAAGAATGAAATGAATAGAAATTCATATGTTAAAATAAAATGTTTTATCGTTAAAAAAATAATTTTTAACGTGAATGTGAATAAATAAATATTCATTTACAAACCGGACGGTTTGTTTATGTACACCTATTTGAAGGACATTGATTGGGACGATAAATTTTACACATCGCCCAACTGCACAAATAAAATATGTGTTTGATTGTTTGAAACCCCACACGGGTGTTAGGATGAAATTTGAAGTTCACTCATCCTGATTGATTAAATATGTCGATCGATCGATTGACAGGCTGTTATAAGCGTTAGATATCTATATTTGATGCTTATACAGTGTAGTGCACTTTGGTTGATGGTTGATTATTTTTCAATGCTATTATATACATGTGTTGAATGGAATCCATATAATTAACTTTATATGGTAATTGATTGGGCCTCATTCCAATTTGAAAAATAAAGAACAATATAAAATAAAGGTTCATGTGTTGACAGTACTCATCCATTGAGATTGGTCATGTGTTGAACGAAATATTTTAGTAATAAAATTTACATCTTTATCAATATAAAATAAAGGTTCATGTGTTGACAGTACTCATCCATTGAGATTGGTCATGTGTTGAACGAAATATTTTAGTAATAAAATTTACATCTTTATCAATATAAAATAAAGGTTCATGTGTTGACAGTACTCATCCATTGAGATTGCCCATGTGTTGAACGAAATATTTTGATTATAACAACTATTTTGAAAAAGAAATATTTGAAATAGAATATTTGAAAATAGAAATTTATGAAGCCGTGTTGATTAGATTGACGCCATTTTGACGTGAACGATATTTATATCAATTTTATTCATTTTGAAATGAATTGAATTGAAAACGATTTGGAAATGAATTGAATTGAAAACGATTTCGAAATGAATTGAAAAAGATTTCGAAATGAATTGAATTGAAAACGATTTCGAAATGAATTGAATTGAAAACGATTTCGAAATGAATTGAATTGAAAACGATTTCGAAATGAATTGAATTGAAAACGATTTCGAAATGAATTGAATTGAAAACGAATTCAAATTGGATTGAAAGCAAATTGAAATGAATTCAAATTGAATTGAAATTTGAATTGAATTGAAATGAATTTTAAAACGAATTTATAAAGAAGAATTCAATTTTGATTTGAATTGAAATGGAAGTTGAAATTGCTTTTGAAACGAATTTAAAACTATTTATAAAATTCGTTTTAAATAGAAATCGACGAAATATATATTATATATATTATATATATAATATAATGGCCTGAATAGAACGCGCCGCGCCGCGGCAGTTCGTGAATTTCGACCATTTATTTCAAATGGACATTACGTGAGATCCGACCGTCGGATTCTCCTAAAACCGGAACCGTTGGGTTCGTATCGAAAAGAGCTTTCTAACGAATGTTAGAAATTTGAAATCTAACGGTTGGATTTGGAGTTACGTCCAAATCAAATTCGAAAAAGGTCGTTGTAAGTGCAGTTCGATGGCCGTTGATGGAAATCGACTGTACGGGCCTTGATAAAATTATTAAAAATAGTAATAATTTGTGTAAAATCATAAGAAATGATTTGAGAAGAATTGGGATGAAAAACTCCATATTTGAAAAGATAAAAATAGACTTTTATCGAAATGAACTAGTTTTGAACTAGAATTATAATTCTATTTATTTTTAAATAAATAAATTGAATTCGAAAAGGGTTTTGAAAATAACCAAAATTTCCAATGATCGCATTGGAATGGATTTGAATCGAAATTGTCTTCGAAATATTTCGATGTTGGAATTCGTGATTATACAGATGTTGTTATGGAAATTTGAAAGATATATATTTATATCGTTATTTCCAATACGACATTTGTTAATCGTAGAATTTGATATTGAATATTAGCCGATATATTTTCTATTCAGAGCCTTATATTGAATATCAAATGTGATTTGGGTTTGTCATGAATGGTGTCTTCACTGACACTGTTCTTGAACCCAGTTGAGAAAAGATTAAATCTTTTTATTTAGATTTAATGAAGTGTACCAATTAAATAATATTTAATTGGAATTGAATTGATATTGATTTTTGGGTTTATCGTGAACAGTGTTTTAAATAACACTTGTTCTTTAACCCGATAATTAATGGAATGATTTTTGGGTTTATCGTGAACAGTGTTTTAAATAACACTTGTTCTTTAACCCGATAATTAATGGAATGATTTTTGGGTTTATCGTGAACAGTGTTTTAAATAACACTTGTTCTTTAACCCGATAATTAATGGAATGATTTTTGGGTTTATCGTGAACAGTGTTTTAAATAACACTTGTTCTTTAACCCGATAATTAATGGAATGTGATTTTGGGTTTATCGTGAACCATGTTTTAAATGACACTGATTCTTTAACCCAGTCGAAGATTAAAACTAAGTGGAGTTTTAATGAATCTTTAATTAGATTGAAATGATCGAAAATGGAGTATCACCAGTTTTGCTCCAGGCGGTAGTTAAATCTTTAATTAGATTTGAACGTGAAATGGTAATTGAATTTACCGATAACACTGTGGTGTTAGATATGAAGTATTACCAGTTTTACTTCATGGGATGAATAGGTTGGGATTGGGAAATTAAAATAAATGATTACTTCGGTAAGGTTCGCTAATCCCGACTAGTTTGAATTGATATTCAAAAATAGATTAAAGCATAAATTCAAGAAATTTATCTTGGATAAAATTAATGGGAACCTTTCCCTATGAATGTGAAATTTAGAAACTAACTGTCGGTTAGCCAAGCAGAATGGTTTTCTGAATATTGATCTGATGTTGGTTTCGGCCTTCGGGGTTAATATTTGGGGAATTATTCTCTTGATTATTTTATGGTTAGTGACTAATGAATTGGAATGAGGCGTATGTTGTGTTTGTGTAACACTTATTTAAAATATACGCGAGTTATTCGGAAAGACCGGGTTTATCCCATTCTGAATAACTGATACGACGATAAGTCGAAGATGAAGACGATGGTCGAAGACCGGAGGTCTTCACGTCGTTTGGGTAATTACTGATGATCTTGATTGGACTGTACACCCAAGAAGATGGAAACAGTTAGTGATCGTCCAGACGTACTTGGAGATCGATGGATATGCGGGGTACTAGGTGCCTCCGGTTTCGTTCAAACCCAGAACGGACTTGTAAATGGACTGTGTGTCTGACATTGGATTTTAGTCCGTGTGATTGATCTCTATTAAATATACATCTGTTTGGCGGCGGAGAATTTATTCTCTTGCTGAACGCCCTTCTCTGAGACGTACGAGCTCAGGGGTTATATATTGATGGATATCAAACGCATGGAGTGAATTGCCTGTATGGCATGCCTAAGTGGCAATTGATCGAGGCTTCTGTTGAAAAGCAAAGCCTTGTGGTGATGATCAAAGCAAGGCCTTTGTGGCGTAGCTTTGTGTAACGTTTACTTCGCGTGTTTCACACCCGGTATGAACCAAAAACGGGAGACGGACCTCAGGGAGGGCCTACGTTTCCTCCTAGCTAAAAGTGGCGTCAGTGGTTTTACACGCCCTGACGAGTTTGACTTATGTTGTTGTTGCTGTTGCGAGGCGCCTCGGATTGATCGGTCGTTCTCGAACCGATGGAGTCATTTAGTTGGCTCGCTTACGCCCCAAAGGGCGGCGAAACGTAGTGCTCAGGTATAATAATCCACATCGGTGGACCGGCCCTGTCGCTCCAAGGCTTGCCTGCGCGCTTGCCTGAGACTCGGGCTAGGCAGTCTCGAATCAGTGAGGATCTTGCCCCTAGCCTCGGTTCATACCATAAATGATAACCCAACTTCCAATACGACGTATTGCGGTTTTGATTGTAAACTTATATATGGCGACATAGTGTTATGGGGCATTCATGCCGCCTATGATTGATACTTATGATTTGAAGTTGTTTTATACACTATGCACTTATAGTAGTATCAAATGATTTGTTTTAAACGTACTAAGCATGTTTGGCTATTATAAGGGAAAACCCTATCCTCGGCTGCGTTGCATTGTGTGATGGGACCTCGGTCTTATAATAGCTTCATTTTTCTTTATTTAGCATTGCGCTGCTTGTTTTATGCACTGGTATTCTTGGGAGGAAACCCGTTCCGTGTTATACGGCGTGGTCCCTTGATTTACCTAACTTTAAAAATAAAAAGATCAATAACTGTTTTAGTTCTCACACCAGTCACATGACTGACCTGGAGTTTATTGTTTTAACCTAAACTCTGGGTGCCCTTATTTTGACACGGGCAACTAGTAGTTTTGGTTTTTGCAGATTTATATTCACAGGATCCTGGTTTACAGCTGGAACGATATCCGGAAAGCTTTGTATCCGTATATCTACTTCTAGTTGTGTATTGTATTATCTTCCGCTGCTATGCATTTAAATGTAATTTAAATCTCTGATATCTCTGTGTAATATTTATTTGTTTATACTCAGTATATTCTTGTAATCTGATGTATTGTTGTAATATACAATGAAATGTTCTTCTGTTTGTGTTATGTTGTGGCTTGTTCTCGAACTATCCGACACTTTCCTTTACGGGGAAGTTACGGGTTTTCACACTGAAATGGTGCAGGTTTGGGGTCGAGATAGCCGACCAGGGGGCGTTTGACCGACCCGAGTTCCTGGACCGACCAGAAATGGTGAAGGAGGACCGACCGACCCTGACATCGAACGACCGACTAGGAATGGTGGAGGAGGACCGACTAACCCTGGCAACGACCGACCGGGATTGGTAAAGTGTTCGACCGACCAGGTGGGGCAATACCGACCGACCAGGGATGATGAAAACCGACCAGGGATGATGAAAACCGACCAGGATGAAAGGTGCTTGACCGACCGACCCGAACAGGAGAGAAGACCAATAACCCGAAATGCAAAGGTAGTCCAAGTTGGAAGTTATGACTCAGGATCCAGATGGGGACCAACAAGTTGACTTCATGAGTTGGACTTTGCTGCGGGACGTGTGCTAAGGAGTTGTCGACGTTCATAACTTCGATTCACCATTGAAAATGATAGAGGGGCTACTTATCAGTGCAGTAGAGTCACTATGACTCGAGGGGCAAGGTGATGGTAGCAAGACTACGTTATCAGTGCAGTAGAGTCATTACGACTCGAGGGGCAAAGTGATGCGTAGTAAGACTATGAGCCAGCGCAGATGGGGTGAATAACTCCATGGGGCTAGTGGACATAGTAAAGGATTGGTAAGACTATGAGCCAGCGCAGATGGGGGTGAATAACTCCATGGGGCAAGTGGACATAGCGAAGGATTAGTGGCTACGTTATCAGTGTAGTGAAGCCATTTATGGCTTCATGGGGGCAAAGTGATCGTAGAAAGGTATGTTGGGTGATCGAAGTGGTGAATATCGTATGATTTACGCACTGAGTGAGAGATGCGAGGATGGTTGCTATGTTTGATTGTTTGCCATCACTATGACATGCACACCCCCACCCCCATTATCCTTACACCATTTGAATTGGCACCTTAGAGTGTTGTACAGTATGTAGTGCTAACTCTTTGGTTACAGGTCCTGGTTTAGGTATGTTTAGTCTACCTATTATTGTTTTGTTTAGATGCTTATCACTCATACCAGGCTTTATGTCTGACCAAGAGTTTTATGTCTCTTCTTATTACCCTGGGTGCTCACACGAGCAGACTAGAGACAGGTTAGCTGGTGATGCGCGAGTAGCTGATTCGGAGGCGAGCATGAGGCTTCCACGTATGATATAGATATTCTCCCTGTGTCGTTGGTGGTCGCTACTTGGGCATTAGTAGTGTACCTTCTTTATCTTGCTTTTGCTTTTGAGACAGTTTAAAAAGTTGTAATAATGTTTAACTTTGGATCATAAGCTGTACTTGGATTTTCCGCTGCTATGTTAGTTGTTTCAGCTTATGCACTGTCTCACCTGTTTTATGTCAAGTATGTTATTATTATATTTTGTTCTATGCGCTGTGAGACATTCTACAGGTTCCTTGTTAGTTCATTTTCTTCTTTCCTTTCCTTCTGATGACCCGTTCCGTGCTAACTGGACATGTGTACAGCGCACCTTTGGAGTAAATGTCGGTTGGTGCGGGGCAGGCCGTCACATTTGGCTTAAGCTCCTATCCTTGTTGCTATGGCTATATTTTGTTTTTGGGGAATTTTATTTCTTTTATGTACTCTAATATTTTTGAAGTACATGACAGTAGCTTTTATGTTGTAATGGGTTTTTGTATTTCAGACATATGATGTTTTTGGACCACAATATCTTATGATAAGTAATTTTTTTTAATTCCGCTGTTATTTTGTATGTTTGTCTTGTAATATTTCTGTTATATTTACTATAGAGGTTCATGAAACGTAATGCATTCCCTTTGTAAGTGACATTAACGCACGTGGGGTGTCACAACTTCATTTTCATGTTCATCTTCATTATATGTGTTCTATTTTTATAATTTTCATCAAAGGATACGTTTAAGGTTTCTTCTATAGTATTGGTTCTTGAATTAAAAACTCTATATGCCTCACTTCTCTCTGAATATACAATAAATATTCCTTTATCGGATTCGAGTCAAATTTATCTAAATTTTCTTTAGTATTAAGTATAAAATATTTACTTCCAAATATTTTAAAATATAATACTTTTGGTTTCTTATTATACAAAAGTTCATATGGTGTTTTATGAGTTAAGGGTCTGATTGAAATTTTAGAATATAACAAGCTGTTGCAACTGCCTCAGCCCAAAAATTTCTTAGTAAATTACTATCAGGTAACATAGTTCTCGTGCACTCTTGTATCGTCCTATTTTTTTTGTTCAACTGCCCCGTTTTATAGAGGGGTTCCGGGGACTGAAAAATTATGGGTTATTCCCTTTTTATTACAAATTTTTTTAAAAATTTTGTTTTCGAATTCTCCACCATGATCACTACGTATT
Organism: Allium sativum; assembly: GCA_030737875.1. Lineage (NCBI taxonomy): Eukaryota > Viridiplantae > Streptophyta > Magnoliopsida > Asparagales > Amaryllidaceae > Allium > Allium sativum. Next base: position 612,144,277 of record CM060921.1, on the reverse strand, counting down.
GTTTTGATTTTTAGGGATAATAAGTTTTGAATTCATTTAGCTAAAGTTTTAAATTGATCAAAAGCATCACTTTTATTTTTAAGAAACAAAGTCTAAGTAAATCTTGAAAAATCGTCGACTATTGCATAAACATGTCTATTGTAATTTATAGATTGGGTATGAGATGGACCAAATAAATCCATATGAATTGACTCTAATGGTTTCAAGGTCGAAATTTCCTCTTTTGATTTAAATGAGCTTCTTTTTAATTTTCGAACAGACAACCATCGCATAAATGATTAACTTTAAAGTTTATTTTCGGAAATCCCCTAATTGAATCTAATTTAGAAATCCTAGAGATATGTTTGAAATTTATATGACCAAATCTCTTATGCCAAATCCATTGGTCACTTGTGTTGCCATAAGTCATAGATTATCATTGGAGATTTTCATACTTAATATATAGATGTTTTTCTTTTTATCTCCTTCGAATATTAATTTTGAATTCCTATCTTCTATAAAACATTCATCTTTTTCAAAATTTATTTTATAAACCTTATCGCAAAGTTGACTTATACTTAGTAAATTGTGTTTCAGATTCCTAACTAATAAAACATCAGAAATAGCAGGAGTTTCAGAATTACCGACATTGCCGATCCCAACAATATATCTTTTGGAGTTATCTACGAAGTTTACCATTCCACCATCTTTATAGACTAGATTATTGAGTATTTCTGGATTTCCCGTCATATGTCTCGAACAACCACTATCTAGTATCCATTTGTCCTTTTTGATTTCCACCATTTGTTTGTCAGAATTTGAATTTTCAGCAGCCATGTAATACACAATTTTGGAATTTGAATTTTCAATAGTCACTTCACCCATCTTTTCAATTTTTGATTTTCCAATAGCTATATAACACATCTTTTCCTGTATTGGACAATATTTCAGTAGATCACTTGAATTTTCAGCATAACTGAATGCAGACTCTTTCAACATTGATACAATGCATGAATTGACACTAGTGTCAACAATCATTTCAAAATTTTCCATTTAATATTTTCAAAAATCAGATTATGAACTTTTTGAAGGACCTTACTCTGATACCAATTGTTGGGGAATGCGGAGTGGATCTTAAGGCAAAACTAACAATAGAGGAGGGGTGAATAGTGTTTTCAAGGAATTTAAGAAAATCAAAAATCAATATGATCTACTATATGAATAACACACCACAGAGATAACCACAGACACATAATCAAGCAAAACTCAGAAATAAACAGAAATAAAACGCGGAAAAGGAAAGAACACATTGGATTTTATACTGGTTCGGATTGCTCCTACATCCAGTCCCATGCAACGCTAGATTACACAGAGTTTTATTACTAGATAAAAATCTCAGTACATTCCCCTTGATTTCATGGCTACAAGGTTAACACCGTTTCCACCACCCTTGATTTTCTGGCTATAAGGTTAACACCATTTCCATTCCTTGATTTCAAGACTACAAGGAACACACTGTTTCCAAACTATCCCAAATGATTACAGCAGCCTTATAACTCTTCAATAGCAATACGATTCAGAGGGTAATGAGTATAGAGTGAGAAGAGAAGAAGTTTTATGCATTTAGAATTGAAATCGGCAGAGTATAAGTGTAGAAATCACAAAAATATGAAATAATAATGGTGGAATGAAAAGGGATGAAGATAGAGAAGAAGAATAATTAAAAAATTCGAAATCACCCCCTATTTATAAGATTTGAAAGGTTGCAATGCTTCTGGAACGTTACAAATGGTGAAAAGACACTTCCTTTCAAAATTGAAAATATGACAGTTGTATGTCATCATCCCCACGTATGTATGTCGACATATGTGTTTCAAAATTTGAAATCTGAATATTTTTCAAATGTTTTAATATATTTATAATTCTGGCAATTCTTGAATTAAAACATAGTGATATAAATAAGTACTATAAAGTAGAAAATCATATGAAGTCATAAATATAAAATATATAAACATATTTATAAAATTATAAAGTTTAAAACTATGTAAATATAAAAGTATAAAAGTATATAAATATATAAATATATATAAACTTATAATCTTTAAAAATCAAGTTTAAAATCAAAATTAAAATAGAAAAACTAGTTAAAATTAGAATTTGAATTTTGAAAATATAATTTGAAATTTGAAAATCAGAATTTGGATTTGAACTTGGAGTGGTATTCAGAGTCTTACATATAAACTAGACTCTATTACTTTATTTTTCTTGAACTCTTGAACTCTTGATTTCTTGATTACTCATGAGTCTTGAATCTTCTCTGAATCTCGAATCTCTTGAATCTCTAAAACTGTACAGACTTCAGTATTAATTCTTGTATACAACTCCTGCATATATGTGTGTATATATAATCTAGATAGAGATGTTAGTATATATTTTATAATCAATTAATATTTAAATAAGGTTGTTGTCATTAAAACTCCATTCTCTAATAGAATTAAGTAATTCCTCGCATATTTCACAACCATCATGTGTACATACAAATTTTCAACCATTTGTGGACTTGTGCAAGGTGCAATGAAACATAATAATACATGAATTAAATGAATGCATAAGCAGTTCCTCCTATATGAATGCGAATTTTTCTTGGAAATCTTTTTGAAAACATAATGCACACATCCTAAGTATAGTGGCAGTTTCTATTGGAATGTAATATTTTAAAATTCAAAATACTTGTCCATCCAATTTTTTCTACACTCGTACAGAGTAAAAATGTACTTCATCCAATTTTTGCATTCAAACCCTACCAAAAAACTTTAAATTTGTAAACTATAGAAAAGTATAATTTTCTAAATTCGATTTCTTATGTTACTAAAAGGTAGAAAACCAAAAACTTCACGCCTTCCGTTTTATTTTATGTACCTTTTCTATATGTACTTAGATTTTATGCAACTATTGTATACTAATTTCCTACCTTCCTATCCGAGCTCAACTTACGTAAGAAAATTTTCTTTATTATAAATATTCCTTTCCAACTTACTTTGGAAAAATCAATTCTTTTTCTTATCAATTGTCATGTTTGTTGCTTTGCTGGATTTGTTGTTTTCTTTTTAGCTATGACATTACTCTTTTTCTTAGCTTATTTAACTTAATCCACTGATCTAAATTTAATTTTTAAATAGGCCTTCTAATTCTTCCAAAACTAAAATAGGAAAACAAGCACACTACACACCTACTACCAAGGGCTAAGAATCCTAGGACTATGTCCCAACTAGTTAAAAAAAGTACAAACCACAGGATCTAAACAATTGCTTGCCCACTACTATCTACTTGTCAAAACCAGTCCTTATTGTGTACTAACCGCCATTTCCTGGCAACAACCTAGGCTCTACAGTGCTTATGCACACTAAGGGAATTCACTATCAATCCAAAACAATTCTTCCTATCTACTTTATAGCATCAAAATATTCCTTGCTTTTCCTAGGTGCTAATCTTTACCTACTCCATGATTTAAAAACATTATTTTTTTTGTCATTATTTCCTCCCAAAAATTAAAAGTTTTCTAACATTTTTTTTTCTTTATTAAAACCTTTTTTTTGCCAAACCATAAAAATATGTCATCCCCAAGAAAAAAATGCAAACCTTTTTTTTATAAACACAAAAACTGGAGTAGACATGGACAACTACTTCTCTATCAGTTTCACAACCGCTCATGTTTACAATGTCAGTTCAATAATTTACATCTATGTGCACACATCTACTCTGCATACATCTACTCTATTCTTAATTTTTTTACAACTTATTTTGTCCACCCAACAAAATTTTATGACAAAACAACTATAAAAATTTATTGTCAAAAGAATAAAGGTTTTCAAAATTTTCTTTATCAAAAAATTTAGTTTTCAACAAAATGCAATCATTTCTATGCTTTGTCATTTAACTCTTTCATACATTATAGTTTAAAACCAGTAAGCCATACGTCCTCTATAATGTGCACATTTTCTAAAATAATTCATTTTAGACAAAAATTCCATAAGAAATCATCATTTCCAAGATATACCCTATTTATTTTATTTTCCTCCAAAACCCAATATGTTATTTTTTTCATACATAAAAATTACTCCCTTTTTATTTCAAAAATTGTTTCCACATAATTTAGCTAGTACATATTTTAAAATTATAACTTTTAACGTCAAAACTTGAAAAACACCATAAATTATCATCCAAAAGCTTTTAGTTTTTCAAGTTCTCAAAAGTTAACAATGGGCCTAGACTCAAAGTGGGTTTCTAACATACTTAGACCTTCCTAAACATTCCCACAAAGTCATTTCTTCCCAATATATATTCCTAATCCATTTTCCTTCTTTCCTTTTCCCAATTTATAAGACTCAACTATCAAACCCACTAATCCAAAGTACTAACATTTGGGAAACATATTTCTTCATCACCTATAACATTGTACACTTTTACTCAAACCACCTAATGTCTCAAATTTACATAATCATTCCTTTAGTGTACATAACTGATATCCCAATTCTTTGCATAAACGATAAATTGTTCTTCCTATTTAGTGGGTTCCTTTATGGATCTAGGTGTATATTGTGTTTAAAAATACAAATATGTTCACTGACTATCTATACAGGAATCCTAAACTTAGGCTCTAATACCAAATGTAACAACCCGAATTCCAATAGCCCAATTTTTTTTAAAAAAAAAATCAACCTGCCAAAACTTGAATTGGCTTGTTTGGTATCTTGCAGAAAAGACAGAGATATAAAATATACCAGAGCTCAGAAAACATCTCACTTTGGAATGGAATAAAATATAGCATTATCAAATATATAGCCTTACCGAAGTAATAATACTGCCTAACCAGTATCCAAAGCTATAATATCTTTGTCATAAACCTATCCTGCGAGTATGTTATAAGGAGGGGGTCAGAACACAAGTTTTGGTGATTGGACTTAAATTACACATTCTAAAATAACCTTACATATACCATTCAGTTACAATTTCTTATTTATTAGGTTGTTTCAGGTTGATTGCACTCAAGGCTATACACACACGTCTTACCTATCTACCTCCTTGTAGATTAACCTAATATAGCCTATTTGTAGCTAGCTACCCCCAATATCAAGGTACTTCCCACGGTACCTTTCTTGCACGGTCACCGCCGTTACACTATGGAAGCGTATGCAACTCTCATCCTATGCCTGAGTGATGTACGTACCTCCATATAACTACGCCACGTCCCGCACAAAACTACCATGGTCATGCTACGTAAGCGTACGGACTACCATATCCAAACTCCAAGGTCAAATCAAATCTCACTACGGAGTAATGCACTAACATCTAAGATACACCACCCAGTGTGGTGTGCATGTACCTAGAACCCTCACACGTACGTTTTGTCTACTGTGCATCGAGTCCCATAATAGGGAAGCATCTAAATGCACAGAACTCGGTCGGGAGCCTTTCCATATATGTATAAGTCTGCTAGAAAGGCCTAAATTATAGATATCTAAACTATGGTCTGCATTTTCACTGTGGCTATGGTCCCACCTCGACCTCTCCCTCAACTAGTGAAAGATTACATCAAGAGCTAAGTGACATGCCCTTAGCAAACAATCTACATCCAAATTGGCGTATCCCGCAACCAAAGTCTCGATAGTGAAAAATCGTTGGTCTGTAGGTTTAGTTTTCCGCATCACACTGACTGCCGATGACAGGCACCCGACGATTATCCTTTATTTGGTCATGACCAACCTATCTATAGGAAAATCATCGAATCACCCCAATGCCATACCACCACAGCCTTCTGTCTTCCGAACTACTATCGCAATCAAGGTATACTCACTGGGTGGTAACACGTAGACCCAATCTCTTTGAATACAGCCTGAGCATGCACCACAACAGAGGACCACCACATAGTACCATACCACATCCCTAGGAAGCCGCATGCTTCCTTTAGTTTTGGAGAGCCAACAAGTAGAATATCAAGTGGAAGAATCAGATGGACGTGCTCCTTTCGTGTCTCCAGACACCTCGATGTTCTACCATGTTGGGTTCTTTACCTTCAGACGTGCGAATTGGTTCAAGCGCATCACACCATCATGTTGTTAGACCCTATGTCTAATCATTTAATCACGCGCTTGTTTTATCTTATAAGCTTACCGATTGACTTGATTACCCACATATTAACTTTATTCAAGTTACCGGGTTTTATCTGATCCCCTTATATCTCAAAGGAACAAACCCCTCTTGCTTATTAATTCGTGATATAACTTAAGCCATTTAGTTCATTAATAAGCCCACAACATGTTATCCCTATATTATAATTAATGAAAGTAATATACAATCCACTTACATTATTACCATGTAATTCATTATCCAATTTCATGTTTACAAGTTACAATAACATGTTCCTACTTAATGTATAGTTAAGTATACCTTGTTCTAATCCTCATGTGTTTTGTTAACATGTTTATTAATGTATATAATTAAGTACCACTTATTTCTTCCAATAAGTCTTACCTCATTTTTCCTTGTTTAATCATGAATCTTGCACTGTTATCACAACCTATCATTGTTGTTTACATATTAACTTAGTTCACTTAACTAAGGTTTATTAATAAGTCCCCTCTTTATTTATTATAACTCATGTTATAATTCCACTTTTCCCTAGGACAACCCTACATATTATATTGCATCCTCATTAATATAATTAATTATAATAGGTTATATTATCCATTCATCACATTTTCCTTGGTTCTTTAACATTAACCAAACTTTTACTATTGTAACATCCATTCATTACAATTAATTCCATTTGTTTATTTCCCGTTATATACATATATTCATATATGTATGTTTATGCACTAGACCTCCCACATTAAGCTGACCACTTATGGATGCTGGATTTGTCGGGCAGTTCTGGGCAAACTTCTACCACAAGTTGAACTTAACCTCGTGTCTTATGCAGTTATTTACAATTTCCCAATTACTGTAAATTTTTCATGTAATTATGGCATTTCTATTCTTTAATTATTGTCATGTAATTTCCTTTATTTTAGGAAAGCCTTTCATGCACCTAATTAATTTGATTTATAAAAAGGTATAATGATTTATTTCCATAACGGACACCGACTAAGATCCATAGTTGCAAGCCATTTTCTTTATTTAAGTGTATATATAAATGTATAAACTTTATTCGATTAGTATACAATACAGTAAAAGAATACCTATTTCATACTAATCCCCTTTTCTTTTCCTTTTCCTTTTCTTGCAACTACATCCTCCATAATTTGTTATTATAGAAATATACCATTTTCCCCAAATCCAACTAACTCAGTTCACTACCAATTTTTACCTTTTTATTTCTAAGTTAAATATTGAATTCCTATTCCATATATTGTTCTTAGTTACTATAAATTTTCTTTTCCAGTTAGGTAAATCAATTCTCAAGAATATACTCATGATTAATTCAAGTTCCACAATGTCTGTGTTTACAATAATTCCCAAATCATATAGAATATCTAATGGAAATAGGTTTTATACAACAGTAACAATTTTAACATATTTTAAACAGGTTTAATTTCCAATTTCCACAATTATCAAATTTTCAGCATATTAAATATAATGCAGAATGCAAACAATAGATATGCCATTATTTAAAAAGGTATAATTTGATCCACTCACCTAATAGCTTTCCAATTCATGAATTTAATCTAGATTTGTTGTTCTGTGGCCTCCCTAACTGAATCCAATATTAAACAACCAGGGATTTACAAATCTAATACTAAAAGAAGAGGGAAAAACGAAAAGAAACATAAATGAATCAGATTCAAGAACATACCTCATGCTGATCAGAATTCTAGACACCTATGTTGTATATTTATGTCTCTTATCTTCAAATCTTGAATCAGAATTTCCTTAAACAATTATTTTATTTTTCTAAAATATTTGGAGGAAGAAAAGAATGGAGGAATCTAGGAAACACCTCAGAAAATAGGAGTTTAAAGCTAGGCTATGCTAGTCTATTTATAGGTGTACAAACAAGTCTAGACCATCGGATTTAATCCATTAAAATCTGAGCTGCACATATAAAAATTCCATGTCACATAAAACAGATTTGGGCCTGCTTCTCTTGATTTTTTATTCCTATTATGATTTATCTTTAAGTTTGACTTTCAAATTTATGCATGTATATACGCATGCAATCTTTCTGTTCTTTGCCCCTTAATCAATGCAATTAATGAGCTTTGTTTTATTCCCTTTTATGCACTTTTATTTCAAATATAACTGATTTCTTGCCCATTATTCATTTATTATGCATTTGCTTCTTTCTGCTCATATCTTGCACCTTTTTATTTCAAAACCTTAATATGTGCGTATATATACATATATATATACACACACACATACGCGCAACCTTTGTTTGTTTTTCGATATTCAAATGGCATTATGCCGTCATTAAATTCTTAACTATTTTCATTGATTGCAGGTTTATTTTGGATTTGTCTTTCATATGTATATATTTTTGCTCACACATACACTTATATTTACATTTGCATGTATATATATATATATATATTTGTACTTACTTTTATGTATAATTTTCCTTATATGTTCATTTGTACATATTTTCCTCTTAGAATATGTAGTATGTTAGCCTTCCCTCTAAAATAAAAAATATGGTGCTAGCGGGACTCGAACTTGCGCCACTCACTTGGTTGTCACATGCTCCTACCAACTGGACTATATAAGCTTTTGTTAATAAGACTAAAAACAACGGTGGTCATTGTTTTTATTTTTCTTCTTATACCTTCTTTTCATGTTTGTTGTAGTATTTCATTTAAAGATATTTCTTTCATCTTAAATCCGTTTTTTGCAATCATAGGTCTAAATTTATCCACGCACGCAACGACGCTAATTCCGTTAACCAATTCTGAAAACTTTTCAAAATTTATTTTATTATTTAATTAAAAACGCGGGGTGTTACATTTTTCAACTGACTTGTAGTTTTTGTTTTACCCTAAAACTCTTGGGTACTCATATTAGTAGACTAAGGGTTAAGGTCTTCCAGGTTATCTTCTTCGAAATAAGCTTATGGAGATAAGCTGATGCTTTAGCTATTTAGGAGCTTTTTCACAATGTGTTATATTTCTTTTTGATGTATATAAGTAAAAGTTATTTATTGCCTATATTTCTAGCTTTGATTAATCAACGATCATTCTTATATCTCATTCTTAGAGATGGTATTTTGTAATAAATATACTTTGATATAAATGGGGTTTTGCATGGGAATGTAACGAGTATTTATCAATGAATGTGTTTTTTAGAAAAAATCATGTTTTTGGGTTATCTGATGTTATGATTCATTAACAATCTCTTTTATATCATTGGAAGTTAATTATAACACCCTAGAATTTAACACACTATAACCATACTTAATGGTAACAAATTGAGAATAACTTAATTATATATTCATAATTAAGTGAAATCGGCATTACCGTTGTGTTCGTCTCGGAATTATGGTTCAGATAGACCCCAAGTTTGCGTAAAATAGATAAAGTACGAAGAAATTATGGACCTTAGAAGTTTGTATACATATAAGGGTCACATATATAAAAATAAAATAAAATATATTCTAGAATAAACAAATTGAGGCGAGCGCGGGAACCAGGCCCATTGTGGGGAGACCAACGCCAGGCCCTGATAGACCCAAAGGGGGCTGGGTCGACCCTAGGGTCGACCCACCACGGATCTGGGAAGATCCATTCTGCAAACCAGGACTGTTTTGTGCACTGTATTCATTGCTGACTCAGCATGACTTTTACGGTTTGGATTTAAAACTTAAAATATAAGGGTTGATGTTGGCTCGGTAGCTCTATAAATAGATGGCTTCCCTCATTCCCAATTCAAACAAATTCTTAATATCTTCTTCTACCTCCATGAAATTATTTTGAAAGTTATAAACATATAATGGGGAATGCTGCTGGAGGTTGGATCGAACAGAGACAACATCATAACTTGCACAAATATATATATACACACACACATACAAAACTTGGACTGGATTTGGACTTTCTACGACATTGTGTTATATAATTATCTTCACCAATACTCACTGTGAGTTTCAGTTATTTACAGATTACATTTGTTAGACCTTGAACATTATAGTTTCATAAATTTGGTTAGGATCTACCGTGTTAGTAAAGTAAACGTAATACCTGTTTTCATTGTAATCACATATACCGTTATGATTTGTTATACTAATGCAAGTGATGTTGGATAATTAAACAAGTTATATATATACCTGTGATGTTGGATAATTAAACAAGTTATACACATGCCTGTGATGTTGGAAAATTAACAAGTTATATGAATCTATCTTCCTTTTCCCACTTTCTATGTTTTATGTTTATTTCCAGTCTTGACTATATTCCTATGTGATTTGATTCTATCCTTCTTCCTCTATTTTTCCTTTTTATCTTATGCCAAACCAAGACCTTTTGGAATCCTAGGTTATACCCTATTTGAGAGTGCGTATAATTGGGGCAATAATGAATGATATAAAAAGAGGAATTTATGCATGTTACTAAATTAGGACTAGTTGACTACCCTTTGGGAAAAAGGATAAATATGAACATGTTTAGACTTGCTGTAAACCAATAAAAAGGGGTAATGTATATAGTTACTATAACTTGGAAGAAAAATGCATAAACCTATATATGTTGTAATTTGGTAACATGGTTGGCAAGCATATGAAATGGACATGTTACATTTGGCTTAAAACGACATTAAGTAAATGACATGTTTAGGGTAAGAACCAGATGTAGTTTAATAAACTGAAATGTTATGGGAAACTATGTACATCTGGGCATGTGTGTTGGAGAAGGGTTGTACACATAATGGTATGTAATGATTACAACCGTGCTTATTAGTAAACCTAAACCTGCTATGTTAAATATGAGTATTAATAAACTAAGAGATCCCTCGTTCTTGTTGTTGTTTTAGGACTCCTAAATCCTAGTTTTGGGGGCACAAGCTTAGGGGGGTTTGACTTGTGTCAATCTGCTGTTTGGAACCCATATCAGTTAGTATCCCTGTTGGTATCTTATTAGAGGGGGCCTCGCACTAGGTAGGGGCCAGGACATGCTTTACTGAATTGGATAGTAAGAGGTTCACATAGAGGTGGTTACGGGCGCGTTCCGACGGAGTCATGAGCGTGCATGGGTCTGACTAGGGAAGATAAGATGTTATAACACCAGTAAATAAGTTTGTCTCATGTAGTTGTTGGGTTAGGGAGTGTTACACCCTACTATCGTAGTTGACACTGGGTATTAATTAGAGGGGGCCTCACACTAGTAAGGAGCCGATCGCTTGGGTAGTAATTAGGGTACACCGAATCCTACTGTTGTATAATTAGGTTAACACCTAATGTGGTTATGTAATTAGCCTAAGCCTAATCCTGCTGTTTAATCTTGCTGCTTATTTTCGCTGTTAAACCCGCTGATATGTGATCATGTTGAACTTGTTATACTAGTATTGGTGCAAACATAAGATCTAAGACACAAGACATATATGTTTAGACATACCTGTTTTAGGATATAAATGTGAAGCATTACTTAATCATAATTTATTCTTGTTATTCATGTCCATCATGCTATTTTGTTAGGTTATCTACTGCCTTATATGACACTTTATCTTTCTCATCAGGTCTTATTTATCTGTCTTGGTGTTTCTACTTTATGCACATTTGTAAATCACTAGAACTCGCCAGACTTTATGTCTGACCCTTTTTGTTTTGTCTCTTTCTTCCTTTCCTCTCCTAGGTCCTCAGAGTGGAAGCACTCAACAGTGACTAGGATTTCTCTTACAACTTGGACTTGACATGGAATTCTTGCGATGTATTGTTTTGACTTGCTCTCTAATTTAGTATGGCTTATGGCGAGGGTTATGATTTTATGTACACTAATATTTTGTGAGACAGATCTGAGACATTTGAGTAATTGTAACTGGTTTTGATGTACTTATGAAACCATGCTTTATTTCTTTTATAATAAAGTTTAAAATTTTCTGCTGCTTTTTATTCTATCTTGCAAATTTTCTATAATGATTACCTATTATGCTTCACGAAACTTAATGCATTCTCTTATGAGTGACATTAATGGATTTGGGGTGTTACATTAATACCACATATGACTGCAACATCTATAGTGCTTAGCTTTGGACCTTAGAAAATTGGATGCTAAAATTTGCTATTAGCGCATAGGCCTATGCCAACTTAAAAAGATTTTTCTAACTAAAACCCAAAGATCAGAGTAAAGTATCAAGGTACGGGGTTGCAATAATATAATGTATTGTATTCGTACTATATAAGTATGTACATACCCCACCGTTTTAAGGTCAACCTTTGGATCTATAGATAAGGAAGTAAGATATGGAGAGGAGTGAGAGACTGAACCTTAGTGGCGGAAGCACCATAACTACAAGGAATGCTCGACCTGAGGCTCGAAAGATCAGGTTTGAATAGCTAATGAGAATCAAAGTGCCACAGCCCTTCCACTAGATATGGGGAATCTATATCGGTTCTTTCTTCTTCTGATGTAGGCCGAAGTTGCTGGTGGTCTCGAATGGTTTAATCCCATGGCACCAATTGGAATCAACTGCACCAAGTTTAGTATGGTTTACACAAGTCTATAAGGAAAACCATTTCTCGAAACATAAGAGGTTAATGTAGTTGATACTTGGTGGTTGCATTGCGAGAGAATATTTAGAGACTTAAGCTTGACTGATGAGAAAAAGCGGATGTTGGCGTCGAGACAATTAGAAGGTATCGCTTTACATTGGCTAATGGAATCACGACATGAACACTGAAAGAGGAGATTACTTGGAAATATTTCCAAAGGATGCTTAAGGCAAGATTTGTGCCGGAAGCTGCCTTATCTTTTTTAATGACAAAGTTTGCTAAGTTGAAGTAATAGGAGATGTCTGTAGTGGAGTACGCTGCTAAGTTCGATGAATTTGTCTTGTTATACCCATAGGGCAATCGATATTGTGATGACCCCAAACTTCCACGGTATGAAAGTAGGAGTAATCGTTTGGAATACAACATATATACAATAATACAAATCACAAATACAACATAGCATAGGAAACTCATGGAATAACAACATCATAGCAGCGAAAATACAATGTCATCAGCCACAGAAAATCCACAGTCACAAAATTCTAAGTCATTACATCAAGTTTGCAAAAGTGAAATAAGTTCCAACTCCGAAATAACGACATGAAATGAAACATGTCTGATGTCTGAAATAAAAAGAAAAGATGCAATAGAAATAAAAGATAGATGTCTTCGAAGCTCCAAGTCATCACCTCTCCACCAAAGCAAATCCAAGAGAGAGAATAAGCAGCTCCAAAGAAAAGACTCCAAGCAAAGAATGAACCTGTTTACTTGGCTGCCCGTATGGAAAAGAGGGCATCCAAGTTTGCAAAAAGGTGAAACAAACTATGGGTCAGTCGTGAGACTGGTGTGAGAATTCTTAACTAACTTAACTAATATTAATAAGGCAAGTCCAAAGACCACGCCGCTAACGCGGAACGGTTCACTCTAATGGATTGCCGTGCAAAATTTAAAGTGTCATAACAGATAATTAAATACATCGTAAACCACGCAATGTTTTTGGAAAAATGGAATCACCATAAGACCCAAGTCCCATCACACAATGCAACGCACACCAGAGGATAGGGTTTTACCTTATGATGATTAAACATGCTAAATACGGCAAATACGAATCTAATATTATCATTAATGTATATGAAAATGTTTCAATCATAAATGTATCAATCCTAGGAAGCATAGGTACCCATATATTATGCCTCCGTATTAGTAATACAATCAAATTCGTTGGTTCGTATTTGGATTTTTGGTTTCCATCATGAGTCAAGGCTAGAGAGGAGCTCCTCACCGATTCGAGCACTCTAGCTAGTGTCTCAGGATTCCCCGCGGAGAACCCTTGGATAGCTGCAGGGCCGGTCCGCAAATACAGCTTAGCGGATTAGTTATACCTGAACACACGTTTCCCGATCCTATAGGACCTATCCGAGGCGTCTCATTCCATCATCCACATATGTAAAATGTCAGGCCGTGTTAAAACCCAAACACCACTTCTAGCTAGAAAGAAACGTGCTGCTCTCCCTGCGTTCCCTTCACCCGTTTTAGACTCTACCGGTTTGTGAGGCTCGTGAAGTTATGTAATACACAAAGCTCTGCTTATTCAAGTGGTGCTTTGATCGTCACCACAAGGTTCTGCTTTTCAACAAGAAACCTTAATCATTGCATCTTAGTATGCCACACCGTCACTCCATACCGTGCCATCGATCGTCCGTCAATATATAAACGGTTGTTAAGTAGAGAATAAATCCTCCACCACCAACATTTATATATTAACAGAAAATCAACAACATGATATTTAACGGGGTACGATGTCAGACACACAATCCATTTAAACTTATGCTCTGGGTCTGAGCGAAAGTCAAAGCCGTGAAATCAACACGTACGTCTGGGCAATGACCTTGACCCTTGAATTGGGAGCAAGTCAATTCAGGATCTCGATCGTTGTCCATTCGAGGGAGAATTTACGGTCTTCATACGTCGTCTCATACTTCAATTCTTTAACGTCGTTTGGTTTAATTTGGGATGAGAGTATCTCGGACTTCCCAAACAACCTCGCATACTTATAGTTTTGGAAAACTATTTCATGTCGTTATATTATTTTATAATGGCTAATTCTTGTTCTAATTATTTAAAATAATTAAACTCCTTATTTAACGACGCATTCTCAGAATCCTATTTTTATTTATATTAAATAAAACGTATTCTTTTATTACATATCACGTTCTTATTTATTTACATTGAATAGAATGTAAGCTTGCATTTACATGTCGCATTCTTGTATATTTACATCAAAAATAATGTTAACTTCATACGATGTAAATTCTTTTTAATATTAACATTTAAAATAAATGTTAACTCCTACGGTTAAATTACATTTAATTTACATTAAAAATAATTTAACTTATCCTACGATTAATCTTCTTTTTATCTACATTAGAAATAATGTATATTAATCCTATGGTTACCCTCTTTTTAATATTAACATTAAAAATAATGTTATTCTCATCCTACGGTGCAATTCTTCTTTTAATTTACATTATAAAATAATGTAACATTCCTACGGTCAATTCTCTTTAATATTATTAACCTTAAAAATAATGTTAATGGTCATACGGTGAAATTACTATTATTAACATTAAAAATAATGTTAATTGTTCATGCGGTGAAATTACTTTTATATTAACATTAAAAATAATGCTAACTAATCTTACGGTGAAATTCCTTTTATATTACATCAAATAATGTAAAACCATCCTACGTTGTAATTACTATTTAATTACATGAAAAATATGTAAAATGTACATTCGGTGAAAATGTCTATTTATTCACGTTAATAAAAATGTGAATTTTCCTACAGTTAATATTATTATTTAATTTATACCAAAAATGATGTAAACCCATCCTACGGTTAAATTACCTTTTAATCTACATTAAAAATAATGTAATCTCCTCCTATGTTAAATTTCTTTTTAATTTACATAAAAAAAATTAATGTAACCTAATCCTATGGTTAAATTATCTTTTAATATTAACATTAAAAATGTTAATGTTATCCTAAAGTGTTATTTTTATTTAATATTAACATTAAAAGTGTTAATGTCGTCCTACAGTTGAATTTTTATAACATTAACATTAAAAATGTTAACTTTACATACAATGTACGTATCTTATTTTTAACATTAAATAAAATGTTGATTTGTCATACGGTGTAAATCCTTATTTTTAACATTAAACAAAAATGTTAATTTTTCATATGATGTAAATCCTTATTTTTAACATTAAACAAAAATGTTAATTTGTCATATGTTGTAAATCCTTATTTTTAACACTAAACAAAAATGTTAATTTGTCATATGATGTAAATCCTTATTTTTAACATTAAACAAAAATGTTAATTTGTCATATAATGTAAATCCTTATTTTTAACATTAAACAAAAATGTTAATTTGTCATACGATGTAAATCCTTATTTTTAACATTAAACAAAAATGTTAATTTGTCATACGATGTAAATCCTTATTTTTAACATTAAACAAAAAATAAACAAAAATGTTAATTTGTCATATGATGTAAATCCTTATTTTTAACATTAAACAAAAATGTTAATTTGTCATATGATGTAAATCCTTATTTTTAACATTAAACAAAAATGTTAATTTGTCATACGATGTAAATCCTTATTTTTAACATTAAACAAAAATGTTAATTTGTCATACGATGTAAATCCTTATTTTTAACATTAAACAAAAATGTTAATTTGTCATACGATGTAAATCCTTATTTTTAACATTAAACAAAAATGTTAATTTGTCATACGATGTAAATCCTTATTTTTAACATTAAACAAAAATGTTAATTAGTCATATGATGTAAATCCTTATTTTTAACATTAAACAAAAATGTTAATTTGTCATATGATGTAATTACAAGGTGATGTTTTAACTTGACATATGTAAAATCAACATGGCGTGATTAAATAAATAACACATAATTAATTTTAATTAATTATTAATTCAAATTCAAACCTGAAATTTCAGATTTAATCTCATGCAATTCAGATTTAACATCATACGGGGTGAATAGTTCAGATCCATGTTCTAAACAGCATGTCTTATTTGATCTATTATTAACAATCATGCAAATAATAATTAAATAAATTAAATTAAATAAATAAAAATTCTCACAGTGTTTGGTCAGAGGAGGTGATTTAGGTTCGATCAGATTTGGTGTTCGAATTCAAGACGATTTCAGATCTGGAACGATTCAAATACAAATTCATATGCAAAAATCGAAATCAGGATTTTTACAACTTGCACAGCGACAGGAATAAGCGTCGCAAAACTGAAATAGATTTAACCTTAGAAACCCAATTTGTTCAAAATTTCAATTCCAGTTTTCTCGATCTGTGGTCGATGGTTTCGGACACCGTTTGTTGGAGAAGGACCGGGGAAGAGAGGCCTTTGTTCGGCCAGAGGGGCGGTGGGTCGGCGGCGCCTGGTGGGGCCAGGGTGCGCGACGGCGGGCTGTTCTCGGGCTCGGGACGGGGGGTGTTGGTTCAGGTACCAAATCGAAGAGCTTGGATTTCTCTTCGAAACGAGTATGAGTTTGCAGATTTTCACTGAGAGATGAGGGAGAATTTTGAGCTCAAAGATTCGAGCTAATATGGGTTCTTGCGGCTGAAAAAGAACGGGGAAGAAGAAGGGTATCGGATACTGAAGCGTAGCGTATTTAAACTAGTATTTAGGGTTTTATTTATTTAATTTTTAATTAATTAATTCTAGAAATTAGTGTTATCACCTACGACCTCCAAACGAAGCTCAACGACTGTCGAACTTAATGTTTCGCGATGGCGCTATCTCCGAAGTCCAATTCTGAAGTTATACGCATGTTTCTTTTATTTTTAAAATAAATCTTTTATTTTTAATTCAAACGTAAATATAATTTTTTCGGGGCTACATACGAAGTCAGAAAAATCTAGAAAAATTATTTTTGACTTTCTTATGACGATACGATCACAACAAAATTTGTTTCGTTCAATTCTGAGACTTTTTGAAAAATGGCTATTTTTCAGTCGATCGAAATTGACTGTATTCTACCGAACACATATCTCTCCGCCACGGTCACCAATTAATATGAAAAATTCTGAAAAATTCAACCTAACCATTATTCGACATTCCGGTTCCAACGAAAGTGGTTTCGTCGAATTCCGAGGTCGTTTGAAAAATGACCATTTTTAACTGTTTATAAATTATTTAAAATTGGAAATTTTAAATCCGGACTAATTTTTTTGCTAAATTCCTTAAAATAAAATTTTCAAACTGGTTCAGATTTTTGGGTTGTTACAGATATAGTTGGCAGAAGGAATGAAAAGTTCATGGCTTCGACCAAAGATCATAAGGGCAATTATGGCTCATTTACGAGACCCAAGAGATGTTATCGTAAAGATGGCCATTCACAACGAGGAGTTGATTGTGGAATGCGGAAGACCCAATGGAAATCAGAACTACTAAGGAAAGAATAGAAAGTTGCTTAAAGGTAACAAAACTCATGAATTAGGGAAGTCCAAGGAGAATATAGTTGAAGTTATTTTCTATAACTGCAAAAAGAAGGTCTACTATTTGGTAGAATATAAGCTAGACGAGGCCAGAATCATGGTTGCAAGGCCAAATGTAAGATGCAACATTTGCAACAAACTTGGGTACTAAAAGAATAAGTGTCCAGAGGCAGTGAAGAGTAAAGTGCTTACTTTGAAATCCTTGACTTTTAGACTCGTGTACTTTTGGTTCATATGATATCGGTAAAAGTTTTATTTAACACTAGTGCCTCACATTCATTTATCTTTAAAGGACAGGTAGATAAATTATCATTAGAACCATCATACCTTGTTACTTTCTTTAGGGTAGTTATCCTATAGGAGGTTACACAACTCTTGAAATAAGATGCGATGACTTAGGGTCTCATTTTCTAAGTTACACATTTGTTTTTAGTTTATATGTGTGATTTCTAAGGTTTTGAAACCATATTGGGTATGAATTGGTTGAATCACCATGATGTTAGGATAATTTTGTTAGAATAGGGAAATAACATTGAGACACCCTAGTTGTAGAAGTTGAATTATGTATTTCGTAGAAAGTGCAAGTCCATAGAAGTTTACTTTACTAAATGCACTAGAATTGGAAGAAGAAGTAAGCCAAGTTCCCATGGTCAAGGATTTTGCTAATGTATTTGAACCGGTGATAGGATTATCGCTAAAGAGAGCTATCGAGTTTAGAATCAATCTTGTACATTGAGCTGAAATAGTAAGTTGACCACCTAGTTGGTTTGGAAACTTCAGAAATGAAGGAGCTAGAGGTGAAATTAGTAGACTTGGAAGGAAAAAGCTTCAACCATGGAGTGTTTCCATAGTGTTCATAAAGAAGCTTGATGGATCGTTGAGAGTGTGTATCAACTAGAGAAAGCTCAACGAGAAAATGATAAAGTATAAGTATAATTTTCTAAGGAATGATGATTTTTCAACAAGCTAAGTGGAGGAAAGGTATTCTCTTAGTTGGACTTGGCTATCGGTTTTCATCAGGTAAAAGTAGCGGATGAGAGTATTCTGTTGGCAATGTTTCGTACTAGTATGGATAATAGAATGCATAGTTATGTCATTTGAACCGATGAATGCACCATCTTTATTCGTTGATTTGACGAATCAAGTATTTCGAGAGAACTTGGATAGGTTTGTGCTAGTGTTCATAGGTGATATATTGTTGTATTCCAAGGATTAGAAAGAGCACAATATACTCCTTTGGATAGTGCTAACGACTTTGCGAAAGTACCAGTTGAACGCCAAATTTTACAAATGTCAGTTCTAGGAGAAGGAAAAAAAGTTTCATAGTCATGTTGTTTCAGGCGAAGATCATTCTGTGAATCTAGGGAAGGTTGATATAGTTAATAGTTGGAGTAGCCCAAATAGTGTTACATAGACAGAAGCTATCTTTGATTGATTGGATATCATCGAAGATCCATCAAGGATTTTTCACGGATTGCGACACTTCTTACCAAACTAACCAGAAAGAATTTTAAGTTTATTCGGTTAGAAAAGTGTCAGGAATCATTCCAGAATAGATCAATGCTCTTGTGTTAGTAGTGCCAGATGGAAATTAAGATTTAGTAGTTTATGCTAAAGCTTACAAAATAGGGTTGGGAGCTATTCTTATACATAAGGGAAGAGTCAGTGTCTATTCTTCCCGACAACTAAGAGTGCATATGTAAGATACCCAATTCATGATTTAGAGTTTGCGGTCGTCGTTTTGAATTGAAGATATGATGACACTACCTATTGAGAGAAAAATTTGAGATATCATGGACCATAAGTCTTTGAGATATTAGTTCTATAAAGGAACTGAACATAAGGCAACAAAGATGGTTGGTGTTATTGGAAAATTATGACTTTAACATTGAGTATACTCCAGAAAATGGAAACAGGTTGCCGATGCACTTAGCAAAAAACATCAAGGGATAGTGTTAGTTACGTTGGCCGAACGGAAGAACTTAGAAACTCTAACTACATGTGATGTAAGAATTAGGTCGATAATAAGTTTAAGTAAAAGCACACCTATGGTGTCATGATTAGAGGTTCGATCGATTTTTATGGAGATAATCACTTCTAAGCAAGAAGCGGATCATTTATTGACTGAAAAGATCAGATGGTTCCGGCAAGAGTAGAAGCTAGTAACTTAAAGGATTTCACTATTGATCGAAATGATTAGTTAAGAAAGAAAGGAAGAATGTGCTTCCTAAATGTTGATGACCTCAGGAAGGAAGTTCTTAGAGAGTGTCATCGCTTTAAATTCACGATACAACTTGGAGGCACCAAAAATTGTACCAAGATACGAAAAGAAGTTTCATATCGGAAGGTATAAAAAAGGATGATGTCTTATAGATGAAGGGGTGCATGAATTGCGAATAAGTGAATGCCGAACATCGAAAGCCTAGTGATTTTTTTCAACTAGTAGACATTTCAGTTTGGAAATAGGATTCAAAGTTCGTGGATTTTGTTGATAGGTTTCCAAGATCGAGGAAGGAAAATGAAAGCATGTGGGTTATTGTGAACAGACAAACCAAAAGTGTCGATTTCTTTCCAATCTGGACAACTATAACAATATATGCATTGGTTGAGTCATTTCTTAAGAATGTAGCAGGAATTCGAATTCCAAATAGTGTTGTGTAACAACCCATTTTTTACATACCAGAGGACCGTAAAATAATTATATTTAATTCCTCAGCCGTCGAATCATTCCCAGATTTTAAAATATTGTTCACAGGGATGTAAAACGTGTCCATGATTTTACCAAACTTAATTGTGACTACTTATAACACCCCTTACCTATTAACACTATTCTAATATAGAATTTCAATAAGAAATGCAGAGCGTTGTAGGTATAAAGACAGTAAACATCATAGACACTAAGATTTTACAAGACCAAAGAAAATAAATTCAAAACGTAAGAAAAGTCAATTTATATTAAAAGGACAAATCATTTTTAGTTATCGTAAATAAACTAAACTGTCATAAAAGTACGATCTCTCAATCTCAGTCACAGAATAAATATCAAAGTACGAAACAAAAGTATCTCAAAATAGCCAAAAGAAAATACAAGCAAACCATGGAAAGAAAACAAGATAAACATTACATCCTCGCAAGAGTCTTCCTTGAAAATTCAATAAAGCAATCCGAGCAAAGCACTTCCCCCTTGAGAGCCCGAGGGGAAGAAAAGGAGAAAATGGGTCAGAAAAAATGTCCCGTGGGATATAGTAATTTGTAGCATAACTAATAAGAGGAGACAAATAAATAAAACAATATTCTAGTGTCAATAAACAGGTAAGTTTCTGTGCACACCTATAGGTGAATAGAGTAAAGTTGAGATATCATAAAAGATACTACACAAGGATATAAGTGTTCTCATTCAAAAGATTCAATAGTGATGTTAACTATTTCGCACTTTTACAAATAAAATAAATTATAAATAAAGTTCCTAATACTACACAAACGATCGGCTGGGATGAATCATGGATAATCTATGGCCACTATGGGTTTGGGTTTATCAGTCCCTAGCCCATTAATGATTTGGTATAACCTTATCCATAGGTGTGAAAATGGCTTATGTCCCCAAATCGAGGCAGTGCATGCACACTAACTTGTCGGAACGCACTTATACCCTCTCAATTGGAACTACTTACATCCATAACGTAACATGGTGCGTGCCCTTGCCTCAAGTTAGACCAAAATGATAAATAGGGTGTGCTACATGGAATGGATCCCAAACAACTTGGCTCAAATCCCCCAACCCTTGATTTGGCCTCAAAACCAGTTTAATATATTAAGCCTGACAATGAGGAGTACTAGGACTACAATTTAATTTAAAAATATACAAAAGCCTACAACAAGGAGTACTAGGCTAAACCCGACAATAAGGAGTACTGGGTTAACATCATAAATTAATATGTTTATTCAAAAGCCTAACAACAAGAAATACTAGGATAAACCCAACAACAAGGAGTATTGTAACAACCCGCATTCTACGTATCGAAGGATCGTAGAATATTTATTTCTTTCTCATATGAAGTTGTATGGTCATGTAACTTTGGGAAACAACCATTAGAGTCATTTCCCATGTTCATGATTTTTGTTGATTTTTAAATGACCGTTTTACCCCTAGTTGGTACTTTTTTGGCCATAACTTTTGACTGAAAAGGAATTTTGACCTGAAACCACTTCCGTTGGATTTAAATGATGATTTCTCTTTCCGTAGAGTGGTTACATTAGCCAAACGGACTTTCCGTTTGGGAGATATGGCTGAAACAAGGTTTGGAAGGTGAAAAACTGCTTAACCGGGCCAAATAGGGTGATTTGTGGATAGGCCCATAACCCATTTCGGGATTAGGGTTATGGGGAGGCTGAAATGAGTTAGAGAATCATTTTCATTTCAGTTTTGAGCTGCCACTTTCCTCCTTGAAACCCTAGTAATGGCCTCCACCTTCTAATTTCATCCCAAATCACCTTCTAATCACTTTCTAATCAAGTTTTGGCCTAATCTACATCAAATCAAGGCGGATTAGCATCAAATCAAGATAGGAGCTGCCGCTAAGCATTGGAATTCGACCCAAACAGAGAATCATTTCAGATCTATAGTTTACTTTGTGGCAAAGGTGAGTGATTTGCATTGTTTTTCACTAATTACGACTAATTATGGTAATTAGCGAAGATTAGCGAAATTATGGCTCAGAAAAATCTAGAAAAATTCCTAAAATTCTAAAACATCATTTTATGCCTCTGATATGAATTTGGGTTAATTTCGACTAATTTTGTTAATCCCGGAATTTGGGGGATTAAGGGATGATTAGTGATAATTAGCGAAATTATGCATGCTAAAATTCTGGAAAAATATGTATAAATTCATAGATATTATTTCAGGCCTCTGATAAAAATTTGGGTTAATTTGGTTAAGTTTTGCTAATCCTATTCTCAGTTTTGCTTAAACATGCTTAAGGGGAAAATGAGGGTTTTTGGGTATGTTTGATCCATTTTGATATGTCATATTGTTGTTTTGGTGTTTGTGGTTGGTTCCCTATGTTCCTTTGATTGTATGGTATGCTTTGTGATTGATTAGAAGTGTTAGATTGGTCGAAAACGCCGTCGAGAGGCGAAAATAGCTTGCTGGAATGGTGCAGGTTTGAGGACCAGGAAAAACCGACCAGGGGAAGGTTTCGGACCGACCAGAGGAGCTTCGACCGACCATGTTCTGGTCCGAACATATTTTGGACCGACCAGAGGAGCTTAGACTGACCATGTTTTGGACCGACCAGAGGAGCTTCGACCGACATGGACCGACCAGAGGAGCTTCGACCGACCATGTTTTGGACCGACCAGAGGAGCTTCAACCGACCAGGTTCAGGACCGACCAAGGGAGTTTCGAACGACCAGGATTGAGGCGATGAAACCGACCAGGATCGAGATGAGGGAAAAACCAACCAGGGTGTTTTGACCGACCAGGCGGAGGAACTCAGCACGACCGATCCGAACCGGAAGCTAAAGGTTGACCGAGCTGAACTGATGACGTTTGACCGATCCGAAGCAAGTGAAGTAAAGTGAAGAAGACCGATCCGGTGAAGACCAATAACCCGAGATGCAAAGGTAGTCTAAATGGAAGTTAGAGCTCAGGATCCATATGGGAACCAATGAGTTCACTTCATGATTGGGCTTTGCTGCGGGACGTGTGCAAAGGGGTTGGCGGTATTCATAACTTTGGTTCACCACTGAGAGATGGATGGTGGGCTTGTAGTGATAGTTACACGGGATTGGATTCCGTCATGGCCCAAAGTATTAGGTGACCAAAGTAGTGGATATCGTATGCTTTACGCACTGAGTGAGGGATGTGAGGATGATTGCTATGCTTGATTGTTTGACATCACTATGACATGCACACCCCACCCCCGTTATCTTTACACCATTTGAAAGGGCACCTTAGAGTGTTGTACAGTATGTAGTGCTAACTCTTTGGTTGCAGGTATGATTGGATTATACCTGTTATTGTTTTGTTTAGATGCTTATCGCTCATACCAGGCTTTATGTCTGACCCAGAGTTTTATGTCTCCTCTTATTACTCTGGGTGCTCACACGAGCAGACTAGAGACAGGTTATGGTTAGCTGGTGATGCGCGAGTAGCTGATTCGGAGGCGAGCAGGAGGCTTCCACGTATGATATATAGATATTCTCCCTGTGTCGTTGGTGGTCACTACTTGGGCATTAGTAGTGTACCTCCTTTATCTTGCTTTTGCTTTGAGACATTTTGAAAAGTTGTAATAATGTTTAACTTTGGATCATAAGCTGTACTTATATTTTCCGCTGCTATGTTAGTTGTTTCAGCTTATGCACTGTCTCACCTGTTTTATGTCAAGTATGTTATTATTATATTTTATCCTATGCGTTGTGAGACATTCTACAGGTTCCTTGTTAGTTCATTCTTTCCTTCTTCCTTTTCCTTCTGGCGACCCGTTCCGTGCTAACTGGACATGTGTACAGCGCACTATTGGAGTAAATGTCGGTTGGTGCGGGGCGGGCCGTCACAAGTACTGAATTAACATTACAAATTAACATGTCTGTACGATTTCAACTTCCACAATTTTGCCATTTTCCCAATTACAGTCTTCTTCTGTTAATTTTATTAAATGGGCACTAATCCTGTCCAATTATTTTTATTCCAATTGTTCCTTTCTATTCGCAGTTGTAAACATATTCAATTTTTAGCCTTATTTTTTGATATTTTCCAATCAATGTATGTTATTTCCCCAACCCAAACGCAAAATAAAGAAAAAGAGAAATAATCCAATGCAAAATATTAGGCTTACAGGTTCATTCCTATTCAATGTATTCATATGCTCTTTTTACGCATATGCATAGCGCAACTGCAAAATATAAAAAGAATAAAGTAAGGAAGGAGGAAAAAAATCAGAATAACAATTCATAAATTTTTTATATATAATTTATAGAAATAGACTGGGGGATTTAGAAAGAAAATAGGGCAATTGTAAAAATTAGGATCTAAGAATAGAGAATAACGAGGATCCAAAATAACCACAACAACTATTTTATAGATTTTAATCCAACTTGAAAGAAATCAAGAAATCACTAAAAACTCACCTAAGAAATACAAATCCAAAGGCCCGGTAGAAAATCCTTTAGATATACGAAAAAACATTACTCCAAATTGGTGCCCCAACAATATATCTTTATTTTAAAGAGAAGTGAAGTTGCGGTTGAGAAAATAAAAAATGAGAAGTGTATGGAAATGGAGAGGAGAACAAGTCAATATATATATATATATGTATGTATGTATGCATGTATGTATGTATATATGTGCGTGGATGGAGAATTTTAGCCTTAGGATAATTAGGTTTTCAATCAGAACCCTCGAATCCAAGTCAGCAAGAAGATTCCAGAACACATCAGCAATATCGAGGCGTGACAAGCACAAAATCGTGCCAAGTAACATTAACTAGGTTGGCCTACACCCTCAGGTGGGTCAATACAAGGGTCAACCGACTTAGGTCCTGGGTCAAACTATGTAACAACCCCAAATTTAACAAAAATTAATTGTCTAACTGTTAATTAAAGAATAAGTTGAGAAATAATTGGGAATTGGGCAATGATGGTTGCTCCATTAGGTCCGTCATGATTTTCTGGTTGGAATAGACTTTTGGTTTGCATAAAATGAACTTAAAACGAAGTTATTACCAGTTGAAGTTTGAATTTTAAACTAGAAATTTAAAGTAAAGTAATAAATGTAGCGCAATAAATGTATAACCGGGATGACCCAGTCCCAGACGGGTCGATGTAGTGGTCTACCCGTGACCCATGTGGGTCGACCCCTGTGTCGACCCAACAGAGGGGTGGGTCAACCCAGTTAACGTTGCCAGGTATGATTTCATGCCTCGCTCAAGACGATATTTCTGGAGTGCTCTATGGATTTCCTGCTGATGTGGTTTTGAGCGTTCAAATTAAAAACATAATTATTTTAAGGCTTAAATTTTCCTTCTACACCTATAAATTGGCCTATACTCATCCCTCTTTCCACACTCTTCTCCTTCTTCATTTTCTCAGCCTCCATTTCACTTTTTCTCTAAAATAAATTACATTATTAGGGCATAAGATTTGGAGTACTGTCTATTTGTAGATCTGTAGGATTGTTCTACCGTGGCCTTTTTGGATTTGCATTTTAGGTGTGTTTTAGTAATTTTTAGATTTCTTTTGAGATTAAAATCTAATATATAAAATAATAGTTGGAATTGTTTTGGATCTGAATTATTTTATATTCTTGATTCAAATTATACAATTGTTCTAATTTTTTCCTAATTTTCTCTGTCTACTTCTTCAAATTTTATTCATAATTCTATTGATTTGTTATTCTGAATCTCTTTTCTCCCTTATCCTTTCTTATCTTTTGGATTTTTATAGTTGTGCTAAATATATGCCTAAAAAGCATATGAATACGTTGAAATAGGCATGAACCTATAAGCCTTGTATTTTGCATTGGATTATTTGTTTTCCCTTTTTCTTTGTTTTGTGTTTGGGCTGGGAAATGAAATATATGAAATTGAAATAATCAAAACTAAGGCTAAACCTAAATATGTTCAAAAACTGCAAATTAAAAGGAATAATTGGAATAAAGTAAATTGAACTAAATAAATGCATATTTAATTGAATTGTAGAAATAGACTGTAATTGAAAAAAATGACACATTTGTGAATGTTAAAATAATTAGGCATGCTTATTTGTAAACATATCAACCCAGTACTCCTTGTTGCGGGTTTTAGCTCAGTACTCCTTGTTGTTGGGCTATAAACATGTTAATTTGTAGTATAAACCCAGTACTCCTTGTTGTTGGGTTTTAAAGCTTAGTACTCTTTGTTGTTAGGCTCAATAAAATAAATTGTTTTGGGGGCCAAACAAGGGTTAGGGGATTTAAGCCAAGTTACCAGAGCCTAAGGTTTTCAAGATCACAAAATTTTTTGTTTTAAGTAAGACTTTTTGAAAGAAAACTTATTTTTAAAAGCCAAAGTTTGTTTTGAAATCAAAATATATCCCCTTTATTCAAAGTTATAGCATTCCTTTGATTCCTTTAAATTCTAAATTTCTATCTTACTTTTTGCGTAGCATGCTGGGAGCCCCTAATCTTTCTGAGGGTGTTCCTATCCCTAATCGCTCTTGTAGATATTTAGAAGCTATGACTCCTGCTGAGGGACAAGAACATGCACAAGTTCTATCACCAGCTGCAATGGTTCCTCCTAACCACCTATAGTCATGAATTTCTCTAAGAATTGTAAGGACTTCTCTAGTTTGGGCGACAAGACTTTTTTGGGTATCGAGACATTTGTGGAAGCCCGCACCTAAATCAAAGAGACCGGGAGAATTTTTGAGTTGTTGGAACTTAAGTATGGGAAGTGGGTTCGACTTGCAGCTCGACAACATAAGGCGGAGGCTTCTTTTTGGTGGGAAACTGTAGAGGCTGAAGTAAGGAATATGGCTTGGGCCGATTTAGATATAGTTTTTGAAGGAAGTTTCTATCACCTTCTTAGGAGGGAATGCAGTTGGAATGGTTTTATAATTTGAAGCAAGGAGATATGTCAATAAAGGAATATATCAGTTGGTTTAACAAGTTATTGAGGTTTGGCATGGACTTGGTTAATACTGCACACAAGAAGGCTGTTCGATTTGTGAGAGGGTTGAATCAACCTATCCAAGGCTTGGTTATGACTTACATACTTATGGGAGTGACATATGAGGCTTTGATTAAGATGACTTTGATGCACGAGGATAAGAAAGAAGAAGTCACGGAAAGGAAGAGTGAGGCTCCTAAGTTCTCTGGTCCTAAAGAAAAAAAATTGGAATAAGAAAGACAAGAAGAAGCTAGGTGGAATGCGCAGAAAGGACCAATTAAGGATGAGATCAAGTGTCATGGTTATGGGATGCCAAAGCGTCTCATCAAGGACTGAAGGAGGATGAAGGGAAAGTACTAAAGTCGTGGGCAACCGGGACATCTGATTTAGGCATGTCCACAGAAAATTGGATAGAATGCTAGTACAGTAGCACATCAGCTCAGGTGCATGTATTGGATGCGACAACGACCTACAATAGTCTTGATTGGGGAATAAAAGTCTCTGTTAAAGATTTGATTTATATCTAATTTTCTCGTTTGTACTCTTTTCGGTTCAGGAGTTTCTCATTTGTTTATTTGTAGTACTTTGGTTGACAATTTGCGCTTAGAAATCTCACTTGTTACAGATCTCATAGTAGTGTCAAACGTTATAAGTGGTTCGCCACACTTATTTATGATTTGTAATGGTTTGCAAATTTCTATTTATGGTGTAGAATTTGATTATGATGCCTATGTGTTGGGATTTGCGGGTTACACGAGGATTTCAAGGATGGATTGGTTGGCCATGTACAGGGTCGTACTTGACTGCGAGAAGAGGGTCATTCGTTCGATGACGTATAGTGGTAGGAACCTAGAATTTTTTACGACCCATTAGGGTCAGTCATGTTGAATTTTCTTTGCTCCCTAGATTCTTCAGTTGATATATATTATGTACCTTTATTTGTGAGTATACGGACATATTTGAAGAGGTTAGAGGACTACCGCCTAGGCGATAGATTGATTTTCGGATTTATCTTAAGGAGAACACAAAGCCTGTGGCCCTACCAGTTCAACACATGGCTTCGAGGGAACGAAAAGAGTTGAGCAAGCAAGTAAGTGAGCTTTTGGAGAAGAGTTTTATTAGATGGAGTATTTTTGAGTAGGGATTACTAGTTGTCTTTGCCACTAAGGCTGATGGTTCCCTTCATCTATATGTAGATTACCAAGAATTAAATAAGCTCACAAAGAAAAATCATTACCCGCTCCCTTGTTTAGATGGTTTATTCGATCGGTTGGTAAAAACATTAGTATATTCTTAGATGGCTTTGGATACTGGTTTCCACTGGTTACGTGTGGCAAAGGATAGCATCAATAGGATGACATTTTGAACTCCCGATAGCTTCTTTGAGTGGTTGGTTATGGCTTTTGGGCTAACCAATGTACCAGCGTATTTTGTGGATCTAGTGAGTAGGGTATTCAGAGACGTTCTGAATAAGTTTGTTGTGATTTTTTTAGATTATATCTTGATCTTCTCAAGGAATGAAAATGAGCCAGGAAACACGGTAAATCAAGTGGGGTCAAACGTGACTGCAGTGAACGTGATGCAAATTCCAGGGCTGAACACGTTAGGCGTCTCGTTAGTGTGTATAGACTATGCACCATATGGGCTGAACGCACCTCACACCCATCCACGAGCCACCGAGATCTTAACAGTGCTGGAAAGGAAGCTGTACGTTGGATTTGTTACGTCGAACCCTGACAACAAATTGTTCACTAAGTGATGCTGTTGCCATAGCGGCGCTTAGTAGCCAGAATCCTGGAGTTATCACTATTGCAAAAGCTGTGTTTGGAGCTAAACCTCCGATTTCAGATGATGTTTTGGCAAAGGCATTTCAGATTGATCGGAAATTAGTTGATTGGCTACAGGCTCGGTTTTGGGTTGATAGCAACTAGCACTTCTTTTGGGAACTTAAAAATAGTGCCTATTGGCCTTACTACCCTGTATGTTCATCTTAATTCTGGTTGTGATTGGCTGGTTTTGTTTCCTAAAAAAAAAAAAGGAATGAAAATGAGCACATTTTGCATTTAAGGGAGGTTCTCCATACTCTCCGAGCACATAGGTTGAAGGTAAAAATTTTTAAATGCCATTTTTGGAGGAAGGAGATGCGGTTCTTGGGGAATATGGTCTCTAAGGATGGGTTAGCTATTGACCCCCCCCCCCCCAAATAGTAGCGATCAGGATTGGAGGACCACCATGAACGCGACTGAGGTAAGGAGTTTTCTTGGCTTTGCGGGTTACTACAAAAATTTCATTAAGGACTTCGTACAGATCTCAGCACCATTAAACCGACTTACTAAGAAGAATCTGGCTTTCTCTTGGGATATAGAGTGTGAGGATGCTTCCCATAGGCTGAAGAATGCCCTTACTACTGAATCGATTTTGACATTACCCAATGGATCTTAGATGTTTACAGTATATACCGATGCTTGTGGGATGGGTCTAGGTGTAGTACTGATGCAAGACGACAGAGTAGTGTGCTATGGTAGTAGGTAGCTAAGGGTTCATGAGAGAAATTACCCGACACATGATTTGGAGTTAGCTGCTATAGTATTTGCACTTTAAGTCTTGGAGACACTACCTACTAGGAGAAAGGTTAGAGCTCTTTACAGATCACAAGTCACTCAAGTATTTATTCTCTCAGAAGGATCTCAATTTGAGGAAACAAAGGTAGATGGAGTTGTTGACGTCATGTGATTTTGAGATCTCACATACCCTTGGCAAGAGGAATGTGGTGGCTGATTCGTTGACCAAACAGAGAGTAACATTGATTCCTTTGTTTGTTGAGTGGTAGAGTTTGGAGTATGTAGCCACCTTTAATTTATGACCATTTACAGATTTCACACCAGGATTATTGGCATCTTTGGAGGGAAACCTACCTTATTATAGCAGAATGGAGCTAAACAGAGCGAAGATCCCGAGTTTGGGATATTTTGGATAGACTGGGTAGAGGAGAGGACTTTAAACACCTCCTCACGTATACTTTGGATTGTAAAGGATGGCTTCATAGAGATGGAAGGTTTTTTGTTCCCTGCAAAAATGATTTGATTAGTACGGTTTTGGCAGAGGCACATCACTTTAAGATGACTATCCATTCGGGTGGAGATAAGATGTATCGCGATATGAGGCGAGTCTTCTAGTGGTCCAGCATGAAAAAAAAGTGTGGATGAGTTTGTAGCTAGATATATGACTTGCCAAAGAGTTGAGGTAGAACAAAAGAAGCCTGGTGGACTACTTCAGCCCTTGGATATACCCTCTTGGAAATGGAAAAGTATTTCTATGGATTTTGTGGATGGATTGCCTAGCCCGAGAAAGGGAAACACCATCAT
The DNA here is from genome assembly GCA_030737875.1 of Allium sativum. Classification (NCBI taxonomy): domain Eukaryota; kingdom Viridiplantae; phylum Streptophyta; class Magnoliopsida; order Asparagales; family Amaryllidaceae; genus Allium; species Allium sativum. Next base: position 612,113,050 of record CM060921.1, on the reverse strand, counting down.
TTGAGTCATAGTGGACCGATTGACCAAAAACGCCCATTTCCTCCAGGCTAAGAGTAAAAGGACAACTATATGGTTGGCTTCTCTTTATATCCGTGAGATAGTCAGGTTGCATGGTATTTCTTCGAGCATTGTCAGCGAGAGAGACCCCATTTTCACTACTGAATTTTGGAGGACTCTACAAGAAGCTGTGCGAACACAACCCAGGTTGAGTACAACGTATCAGCCTCAGACGGATGGGAAGACAGAGAGAGTGAATAGGGTTTTGGAAGACCTACTGAGGATGTGTATTTTAAACTTTGGAGGGACTTAGGAAAATCATCTACCACTCATGGAATTTTCTTACAATAATAGCTTCCATTTCAGCATTAGCATGTCACCCTTTGAGGCCTTGTATGGCGGCCTTGTAGATCTCTGGCGTGTTGGTAGGACTTGATAAAAAGATTGCTATTAGAGCCAGAAATGATTAGAGAAACTTCAAATAAAGTTGAGTTGATTAGAAAAAGGATGAAGGAAACACAAGGTAGGCAGAAGTCCTATGCTGGTAAAAGAAGGATTGACTTGGAATTTTCTGTTCAAGATTTGGTCTTCATCAAGGTTTCACTGCTATCTTTATCAAGGTTTCACCACTAAGGAACGTGGTAAGGTTTGGCTTGGGTGGGAAAAGTAGCCCCAAGATTTGTTAGACCATTCCCAGCCGTAGAGAGGATATGGAAGATGGCTTACATGTTTCGAATACCAGATAGACTGCGAGGCGTTCACGACGTGTTCCACTTATCACACTTAAGGAATTTCCTGCATGATTTAGCGGAGGTTGTTGAGCCTAGTGCATTAGAGGATGCGGAGATTGAGCTCAAAACATCCATTAGATGAGCACCACGGAGGATCTTGGATTGGGAGACCAAGAAGTTGAGGAATAAGGAAGTAAAGTTAGTCAAAGTACAGTGGGGGGATGATGATAGTGAGGTTACTTGGGAACCCGAAGAGCAAATGCGTAATTCTTATCCTTATCTTTTTAACTGTACATTTCGATCTTTTCCTTTTTATATCTCTAGTTCTTAGGATCTATCTCTTAATTTTCCTCCGAGCTTAATCTTAGGAGAAACATATAGTTAACAGGATATGGTTGAAACATGTCTTTGAAACATGTTATGTTTGATGGTTTCAAATGGATGCAAGTGTTTGCAAGTGGATGCAAACACATACAGTAGGCACTATGATCGGCTGAATAGGACACTTACATATGCATATGGATGTGTGTGCATTTTATTTATTTCTATGGTTGTAATATATGGATGTCGTCATATGATTATTGCATATGGATGATGGTTGATGCATGCATATAAAACTAAATGTAACCATTAGGCTTTTGCTTACATTTGGGTGCATTACATAATCATATTTGCATAAAAAGGAGGTCGACTGAATCAGTAGACCGCCGAATATTTTGCATTAGTTAGGGTTATATACACTACACTAATGCATAAATACATAAATTTGCGTTAGATAAATTAAGGACAATGGTTTCCAGTGGATGATGGATGAGTAGATGGATGTAAAAACACTTATATTATTCTTCTACCTTAGAGATTTCGGGGACGAAATCCTTTAAGTAAGGGAGAATGTAACAACCCAAATTTTAACAAACAATAATTAATTAATTGTTTAGTGTTTATATAAAGAATAAGTTGATAAAAAATTGGGAATTGGTAACGACGGTTGCGCTATTAGGTCCGTCCTGATTTTCTAGTTTGAATAGACTTTTGGTTTGCGTAAAATGGACTTAAAATGAACATGTATGACCAGTTGAAGTTTGAATTTTAAACTATAAATTTAAAATAAAGTTAAGTAATAATTGTAGTGCAAACAACGTGTAACTGGGACGACCCGGTCCCATATGGTCGACCTGGTGGTTGACCCAAGACCCATGTGGGTCAACCCCTGTGTCGACCCACCAAGGAGGTGGGTCGATGTAACACCTCGTAGGAACAAATTAATTAGACAAGATAATTAATAAACAAAATAAGTTAAATTAAACTTTACAGTATTGTCAAGATAAAAAAAGTGAATTTTTTTTAAAATTAGGAATTTGGTGTATTCGTGGCGAGCCTCCGATTCATTTTTATATATAAATGTCAAAAAAGGAGTCCGTACAAAGAATTCACCTTTAATTGCGTTGCTCGTAAATAATTTATACACAACGTTTGAAATTTGAATTAAAAATATAAACATATAATTAATGACTGATTGGAATATTCCATCAAATTCAAATTTGTGTGTATATGTGTGCATATAAGAGGGAACAAAAATATATAGTAAAAGGAAGGTAATAAGTATATAAAGGAACGTTTTAATGAAATTAAATCATTTCCACCTTTAAACAAATCAATTGGGAATTTTGGGACCCAAAGGGTCGACCGCCCTCCTAGGGTGGAGGTCGACCGCTTGGAGCCGGCGAGGTCTGGTTTAGGTGGGTTCAGGCTAGGTTTTGAGTTATATTTATATAATTAACCACTACGATTAAATTAAATTAATCCTACGACTCTAATTTGCACACACACACACACACACCTATAAATGTCACCTCATTCCACCTCCCCTAAAGCTAAATCTCCCTCGTTGCCCTAGCCTCCACTCTACCATTAGTTCCAAAGAAATATATATTAAGTTTTCTCTCAAAATCTTTTAACCTATATTCTTTTCTAATCTCTTTTCTTTTAGGATTTAACATAGAATCTGAATCTGGAATCATAATATTTATATATAAATATAAGAATTCAAACTATTTAATTCATATATATAGATTATTAAGAGATTGGAGTGCATTCGTGTTCGTTCTTGCTACGTTTTCATCAAATCTGTTTCATTTTAATATTGTTAAATCATTGGAAGTGGAAATCTCTTATGTTTGGTTTTCTTTTATTTAGTAGCATCGATTTGGATCTGTATGCCTAAGAGGATTTGGGATTTCTACGAAAACATCAAAAAAAGCAAGCCACCCAAATTCCTCTGTTTTATATTTATTGGCGAAAATGTACAATCTATGTAAATTTGTGCCTTGTGGTTGTTGAAGCAATGAAGAAGATGACAGAGTTGTGTTGTATAATTATTATTGTGGTTAAATTCATATTTCATATGTTGTGATTTTCATGTACTGTTTATTGTCAAATATTAAGGATTTGGATTTTTGTATGAATCTAAATACGTTTAAAGATCTATTTTTATAAATAGATTATTTCAACGTATTTATTTATATAATGTTCAAATATTAATGTTTTACACATAAACGTATTCAAAAGTAGATTTGAACCATAAAATAATAATTATATGTATATATTTGGATGCATTTCACAGTTGTTATCTTTTGTTGTTGAAGTAATCCATCAAGCTTAGGATATAAGTTTTATATGTTATTATTGGTTATTTCCTATTTAGATATATGTTTATACACATGTCTATACATGATTGGTGAAATGTGGGAAATTTACTTGTATTCCTTTCTTTGGGTAGAGATTGATATTTCAAGGCGTAGAAATGTTAAATTCAAACGTTTAATATACATTTAACTTAGGATATTTATTATTTCCATATATATATTAAATAATGTAAATAACGTATAATAAATGCGCAGTAGATACGATTAATTTAGGAAGTAGTAATTTGAATTTCAAATGTCCCCTTAGTAATTTGTTTGTATGTGTGTGCGTTAATGGCTTTATAAAGAGTAATTAATGACATAAATGCACAACCTTAACCATTACTTGCAGTAGAAGCCTGCTCGGAACCGAGCGACATATCTAACATCTACAAGTAAGTTTGGTTAATGTTAGACGTCTAGGTGTCATGGGCCATTATAATTATTACACAAAGGAACGGGGTTAAGCCCACTTGTAGTAGAAGCTTGTCCGGAACCACTCGACAAATCCATCATCTACAAGTAGACGGTTTAATGTGATAGGTCTGATTTATACATACATACATACATACATACATATATATATATATATGCATATGCTTGTGTGTGTATGAATAGGCATATCTGCCTTGAGAAGGTCTTAAGTGGCTGACCTACCTAATTTGGGTCTTAAGTGGTTAGGACTACGCATGTTCCTAAGATTCACTCCTTGGTTTGGGCCAAAGTCACGGGACCCTCTCTTATTAGGTTCTAAGTGGTCTTTGGGTCCTCCCTCTCTAAAATGGACTAAATATAATGGTAACATTGAGTGAGGTAGTTCTCCAGAAGTTGTCCACTTCCTTTGGGATTTGTGTGAGGGATAAACTAGGGACATGATAGGTACCCTACGCTGCATGCAAATATAATTAACTGTCTGTTTACGAGAAGTCTTAAGTGGCATAGGAGTTAACTAGTGATATCAATTAAGTAGTAACATGGGAGTCCACCGGATGGGTCTTAAATGGCAAACTGGGTCTACCCTAAACTAGTTTTAAGTGGTGAGTTATTTCTTCTTATATTGCTATAGAGAGTATATATAGCGTTGACGTGATAGGACGGGGTCTTAAGTGGCCAAGGTCTGCCATAGGGTCTTAAGTAATTATAGGTATCCACCCTAAATTTATTATAGAACTATGGCCTTAAGTGACTGAGAATGTCCATCTCTTTCGGTCTTAAGTGATTGAGGATCCGCCCTAAAGTGTTAGTGTAGGTCTTAAGTAATTGTATGAAGGTCCACCTCATTAATTATATTGATTGCCTTGTGTGTATGCTTTTTTACGTAGATATATCGTGAAAAATCTACTGTCAAATATATAAGAATAGTTACCCTTCAAATATATGTGGTTTTATTCACCAGGACTTTATGTTTTGACCTCCCTCATGTTAGCATACTTACAGAACAGTAAGTGGTGGGAGCCTTACGATGGAGGAACTTATCTATTTATGTCCTATTTATTATTGGCAGTATTATTATTGTTATTAATTTGGGATATTAATAGATGTACCTGATGTAAATGTCTGAAACCTGGTTGTAAGCTACATTATTGTGTTTTTAATTTAAACGGTTCATCTACTTTCTCGTTATTATATATTTATATCTTCCGCCGAATGAGATTCCATCTCGTTATATTGCTCTATTATTTTATGCAAATGTATTTCCTTATAGGAACCAATGACCTGTTTAGAGTAGTTCTGAGTTCGATAGGACTTTTGTAACACCCCGAATTTTCTATTAACACTAAAGTTGCTAAAATATTAATAAGTGTGTAAGAGGGGGGATGTATCTAATATGAATATAAAAGTGTGTAAGAGAGGGGATGTATCTAATATGAATATAATAATATTAATAAGTGTGTAAGAGAGGGGATGTATCTAATATGAATATAATAATATTAATAAGTGTGTAAGAGAGGGGATGTATCTAATATGAATATAAAAATATTAATAAGTGTGTAAGAGAGAGGATGTATCTAATATGTATATAAAAACAATAATAAGTGTGTAAAAGGGGGGGATGTATCTAATGTATACATTGTAGAATATATATATATATATATATATATATATATATTGCTGAGTGTTTGCTGAGTCACTTCTGACTCATTGCTGAGTCAACAAGATAAACCCCATCTTGTCTGAACGGCTGCGGTTATTTCTAGGTTAAATCAAATGGCCTAAATGCATTCTAAAATCTATAAATAAGTGGGTAGACCCTAAACCTAAATCACTTGTAAAATTAGAGAAGCTACCGTCATGCTGCTGCCATGGAGTTCAGCGTAGCCGTCACAAACTAAGAAGAGGAAGCCTAATCATCTACAACTAAATCTACACAAATCAAATCAAAAGATCTCTCTTTCTCTAATTCTTTTCTTTTGTTGGTGAGTATGATGATTCTCACAAAACTATTACAAACTAATTTGACTCATTTATGAATGGATCACAAGAAAGTGATGTGATTTGTAATTGTAAATTCTATATATTGTGGATCTCTTATTATGTTATTATGTTGTCGTATGATGTAAATTATATATGCTATGTCATGCTATGTTGTAAATTCTCTTATGCTATGTCGTGCTATGTTGAGAATCATGTCAAGCTATGTTATACTATCATACTATGCCATGTTATAAATCATGCTATATTATGTTGTAAAATCATGATGTTGTTGGAACATGCTTAAAGTTATGTTTTTTTAATTTAAATGGATCTTGTTTATGGGAATTTGCCTATTAGGTTAGGTGTACCCATAAACTTGAAACTATAATTAAATAAAACTTGAATATGGGAATTTGCCTATTGAGTTAGGTGTACCCATATAAAACCATGTTGTTAAAAAAATTAGATGATGTTGATTCACACATGTTCATATGTAAGTTCATGAAAATTGATTGAGATTATATTAGGTGAATTTTGAACAAGTTGACACCTTTAGGTCCATGACATGTATAATCTATGCAAGTTGGACATATGCAAGTTTCACCCCTTATTATGATTCATTTGGTCACATATACATGTTGTTATTATGATAATCTCTTTTATGCTATGAGTTAAGCTATTCGAGTCTAACATATATTTTGCGAATAAACGTTCAAACGTGGGGTAGGGGTAATATTAGGAATTAATAAATTGGGTGCAATTTTGTAAGATTTTGCATACCATGAATGGATGTCCATAATTTAGTCAATTATGGACATTGTTAAAAATTGGAAGTAATTAATAATTCAAGTAGGGAATTATTAAAATTGGGGGAAAGTGGATTATTATTAATAATCAATGCTTAGGACACGAGGTTGGACCCGTTTGTGATGTAAACCTGCCCAGACCCGCCCGGCAAATCCAGTAGTCACAAATGTCGGCCCAATGTGAGAGGTCCTAGGCCCAAACTAAAGCATAACAGTTGTAAAGACACGAGGTTAGACTCTTTTATGGTGTAAGACTGCCCGGACCCGCCCGGCAAATCCAGCTGCCATAAATGCCAGTCTAATGTGAGAGGTCTTTATGAGGTTATGGCCTTAATGAACTAAGAAATACTTAACCAGATAATCATGTAAGGTGGGACATGGGGGTTAAGTAGGTGCCTTGGGTGGCATGAGGAATCTGGTGGTTGCCTTTAGAGGCATTTGAAATACGATTAGACTTAACCAAACACACATGTAAATGAACATGACTAAGTGGGTTAAGTGGGATGGACTAATGGGGACAAGCTTAGGTGAAATGCTTGTGGTAAATAGTGGGGGCCCATTTCAACCAGTATCCCAAAACGTATCTTTGTGGGCTCGACCCAAGTCGAGGACGGGACACGCATACTGGGTTTGACTATAAGAGGCCAAAACAGGGAGCGGTGGCAACGCAAGTCCAACGGGTTTCATATGCGTGTGTGGACCCGGGCTGGTAGGTAAGACGTTGTTGCATCGTGTAGGTATAAGCCGTGCATGTCCGTTGTATCAGGTTGCCACTTTAGGGGAGTGATACACACCACTGTGGGGCCAGCACGGGTATCTACGAGTTAGGGAGCCGATCGAATAATGGGAAGTAGGGTACACCTAGTGGAGATAGGGGCAGGCGGCACCTATGTAGTCAGCTAGGGGTACGTAAAGCCATTGGGAGAGTTTCTAAGTGAAGCTAAGTGGGATGAATCTTTAGGGTGAATGGTGTGGTGCAGTATAGTGTTTATCCTTTAGTATTTAGGAGCGCCTATAACGTTGCCTTTAGCGATTGTCTATGTCCTTAATCTGCTCTTCATAGACATTTTCTTGTTTTCCAGCTTATGCCTTAGTCCAGTTATTTTGGTAATAGTATTGTAGAATTATCATATTCACCAGACTTTATGTCTGACCCCCTCTTTTCCATCCTTTTTCTCCCTTCAGGTCCGCAGGTTGGGCCATGTTCTAGTGGAGTCTAGTTGGATCGCTTATATACTGGAAAGCTTGGACTGCTGAAGTAAAGTCCAGCTTGTTATCTTTCTTTTTAATGGCTATTCATGTAATGGGATTATGTACTTGTTTTATCAAGATAGATATTGTACTTGACATTGAATATGGTGTTATGATGTAATCAAACATGTTTTGACTTCTGCTACAATGAAATAAAGTTTTTGAATTTCCAAGTACTATTTTATATCTGTCTTGTTGTAATTTTACTGTTCTATATTCACTTAAAACCTCCATGGAAGTTAATGCATTCCTTTTGTGAGTGACATTAATGGACGTGGGGTGTTACACGTGGTATCAGAGCATAAGGTTACCAGAACAGATGAAATTTTTTTTTTTTAGAAAAATATTTTTTTCTAAAGTATTTTTGGAAGAAGTGCTTTCAAAAAAAAACATGTTATTTAAAGAGAGTTTTTATGAAAAACATAATCCCAAATAGCCACATCCTTATCTTTATCTTTCGAATTCTCCATTTTGAATCTTTCCTTTTTCGTTTCAGTATGGCTGAAGATCTTAATCTCCCAGAAGGTGTGACGATTCCAGGGTGGTTTAGGAGATACTTGGAGGCTAGGGCCACCACTGCAGGTCCAACGGATACTCCTCCACCCCTAGTGGCACCCATTCCTCCTCCTCCTCCTCGTGTTGACACTTTTGCAAAGACGTGCAAGGAATTCAAGGCTATGGGAGGAAAAACTTTTCAAGGGACTGAGACGTTTGTGGAGGCCAGAGATTGGCTTAAGGAGACTGAGGAATTGTTGGATATCTTTGAAGTGGAAGATGGGAGGAAAGTCCGTTTAGCTGCTTGGTTAATGAAGGGAGAGGCCTCGTTTTGGTGGGAAGTCACTAACGGGGAACGTCCAGTTGATTCATGGGCGGATTTCAGACGAAGGTTTGAGGCAAAGTTTCTTTCAAGGGCAGAGGAGAACTTAAATATGGAAAAATTCCTGGCACTAAAGCAAGGGAGCTCATCAGTAAAGGAATATGTCAATAAATTTAATCAGTTAGCAAGGTTTGGCTTGGAGTTGGTGAACACGCCAGAGAAGAAAGCTTTGAGGTTCGTTAGAGGCTTGAATGAACCGTTGCAAGGGTTGGCTATGACCCACATCCCTATGGGAGCCACCTTTGAAAAGCTAGTAGAAATGGCACTTATGCATGAGGATAAGGCAGTTGAAAAGAAAGGGGATCAGAAGAAACCCCAACAGCAAAATAAGAAGGGTGGTAAAAACAATAATGGCAAAGGGAAGAAGAAATGCTTCAATTGTGGGACGCCTGGCCATCTCAGCAAAGATTGTAGAAAGAAAAAGAAGACTGGTTGTTTTCATTGTGGAGATGCGGGACATTTAGTGAAGGACTGTCCAAAGAAGGGGCAGAGGGCAGGGTCTACCTCGGGAGGACAGGTGCAGGCTCTTATGGCACCAGGGCAGGCAAGGGGGCAAGTTCAGGCTATTGCGGCCCCACCGCTGCAAGAAAGAGGTAGAACAATTTCTGTTGAAAGCTTAGTTTTTCTGTTTGATCATCCTGTCCGTACCTTATTCGATTCTGGCGCATCTCATTCGTTTATCTCTGCATCATTAGTTGAATCACTGCACTTGAACACCAGTTTACTAGAGGATCCCTTGGTCGTTTCAAATCCAATTGGGGGTTCGGCTCATTTGACCATGATATGTTTGGATTTGAAAATCTCTATACTTAGCGTTGAATTTAGATGTGATGCTTATGTATTGGGCTTCACGGGCTATGGGCTAATTTTAGGAATGGATTGGTTGTCTAGAAATAGGGCCATTCTTGATTGTGAAAGGAGAGTAGTTAGGCTTGTGACTCGCCTTGGTAATGCTCTCGACATCTTTTGTAATCCCATAAATTCCGTTATGCTAAGTTATCTTGAATCGCTTGACGCGTCTGTAGAGAACCTGCGATCGGTAGAAGTGGTCCGGGAATATCTGGATGTGTTTGAGGAGGTGAAGGGCTTACCTCCAAAGCGGGAGATAGACTTTCGAATTTATCTTGTGGATAATGCTAAACCCGTATCTTTGCCAGTGCGCCACATGGCTCCTCGTGAAAGGAGGGAACTCAATAAGCAAGTAAAGGAGTTGCTTGAGAAGGGGTTCATAAGACATAGTATATCGGAGTGGAGTGTTCCAGTAGTTTTTGCCACAAAGGCGGATGGGTCTCTTAGACTTTGTATGGACTATAGAGAACTAAACAAGCTTACTAAAAAGAACCGACACCCACTACCGAGGATTGACGATCTCTTTGATCAGTTAGTTGGCGCCTCAGTGTTTTCGCAGTTGGACTTGGCCACTGGCTTTCATCAACTGAGAGTGGCTGAGGATAGTGTAGATAAGACTGCTTTTAGGACTCCTGACGGATTCTATGAATGGCTAGTGATGCCCTTTGGTTTGACAAACGCCCCTGCATATTTTGTTGATTTGATGAGTAGGGTGTTTAGGGAATACCTTAACAAATTCGTGGTAGTCTTTGTGGATGACATCTTAGTCTTTTCTAAGAATAAAGAAGAGCACTCCCTACATCTTAGGGAAGTATTGGAAACCCTTCGAGCGCATAACCTTAAGGCAAAATTTTCTAAGTGTCACTTCTGGAGGAAGGAAGTACGGTTCTTAAGGCACGTGGTTTCCAAAGAAGGGATAGCAGTGGATCCCGCAAAGGTGGTGGCCATCCAAGATTGGAAGGTCCCTAAAAATGCAACCGAAGTAAGAAGTTTCTTGGGGTTGGCTGGCTATTATAGGAAGTTTATCAAAGACTTCGCAAAAATATCAGCTCCATTAACACGGTTAACGAAGAAGAACCTGGTTTTTACGTGGGACAAAGATTGCGATGATGCGTTCCAACGTTTAAAGAGAGCCTTAACTTCAGCCCCAGTCTTAGTGCTGCCAGACGGGAATAAACCGTTTACCATCTATACTGATGCTTGTAGGACGGGACTTGGCGCGGTCCTCATGCAAGAGGGAAGAGTAATAGCCTATGGTGGAAGGCAGTTGAGGGTTCATGAAAAGAATTACCCCACGCATGACTTAGAGCTAGCCGCAATTGTTTTCGCGCTTAAGTCTTGGCGTCACTATCTTCTTGGTGAGAAATTCGAACTGTTCACTGACCACAAATCATTAAAATACTTATTCTCTCAGAAGGATTTGAATTTAAGGCAGCAACGGTGGATGGAATTCTTAGCCTCCTACGAATTTGAAATAGCATATACCCCGGGCAAGGGTAACGTGGTGGCAGACGCCTTAAGTAGGAAAAGGTTGTCCTTGAGTCCGTTGTTTGTTGAACGACAAAGCTTAGAATTCATCTCTATGTTTGACTTTAGACCCTCCGTTGACTTAGTACCCGGTCTGTTAGCATCCTTGGAGGTTAGACCTACACTTCTAGGACGGGTTGGTGAGGCACAGCGAGACGACCCACAGTTGGTTGAGATAGTAGAAAAGCTCAAAGGGGGGGAGTCATCAAGCCATCTTCGTAGGTATACCCTAGATGATAAGGGTTGGTTACGAAGGGATAATAGATTTGTGTACCACAAGACGAAGACTTAAGGAAGGCCATTCTTGATGATGCTCATCGCTCAAAAATGACCATTCATCCCGGCGGGGATAAGATGTACAAAGATATGAAGCGGGTTTTCTTTTGGGCCGGTATGAAAAAGGATGTGGCCGAGTACGTCGCTAGATGCTTGGTGTGCCAACGAGTTAAAGCAGAACAAAAGAAACCCGGTGGGTTGCTTCACCCATTAGAAGTTCCACTATGGAAATGGGAAAGCATCTCAATGGATTTTGTGGATGGATTACCAAGATCAAGGAAGGGTAACACGGGGATTTGGGTTATAGTAGATAGACTTACTAAAAGCGCCCATTTTATTCCCTTGAAAAGTAAGAGGACTGCTCTGTGGTTGGCTTCTGTATACATTAAGGAGATAGTTCATTTTCACGGTGTTCCTTCTAGTATAGTAAGCGACCGTGACCCCATCTTTACTAGCGAATTTTGGAAGAGTTTACAAGAGGCGGTAGGGACTCAGCTATGTTTGAGCACCGCATATCATCCTCAGACAGACGGCCAGACCAAGAGGGTGAATCGCATTCTAGAGGATCTTTTAAGGCTTTGTATCCTAGACTTTGGGGGTACATGGGAAGAGCACCTTCCGTTAGTAGAATTCGCATATAATAATAGCTTTCAGTCTAGTATTGGCATGGCACCTTTCGAAGCTCTTTATGGAAGGCCTTGCCGTTCGCCTACATGTTGGTGGGAATCTACCGATAAAATCCTACTTGGGCCCGATATGGTTAGGGAAACCTCGGAGAAGATTGAGTTGATTCGAAGGAGGATGAAAGCAGCACAAGATAGGCAAAAATCGTATGCTGATAAGAGGAGGACAGATCTTGAGTTTGACATTGGGGACATGGTTTTTATCAAAGTATCTCCGTTACAGAATGTTGTTCGCTTTGGGTCCGTGGGGAAATTAGCACCAAGGTTTGTAGGGCCGTTTCCTGTAAAAGACAGGATTGGGAAGATCGCATATAGGGTGGAGTTGCCTGAGAAACTTAGTGGAGTACACGACGTATTCCATGTATCACATTTGAGGAAGTGTTTGCACAAGACCGCGGAGGTGGTAGAGCCGAGCTTGCTTAAAGAGGTGGAAATAGAGCGTGATGCAACAATTAGACGAGCTCCTACATGCATTCTTGGGTCGGAGATCAAAAAGTTGAGGAATCGAGAGGTCAGACTGGTTAAAGTGCAATGGGGAGATGATGAGAGCAACGCAACTTGGGAGACAGAAGAGAAGATGCGTTCGTTGTACCCTTTTCTTTTTGAGGGTATGTCTTTTAATTTCTCCTTTATCGCTTAGCTTATCTTATCTTATCTTTAGTACATCCTCTCGTTAGTATCTTTGACCTTTAGTTAGGATAATCCTATGGTTGAAACATGTGTTTGAGACATGTTATGTATGATGGATGCAAAATGGATGCAAGTGTTTGCTAGTGGTTGCTCGTGGATGCATATATACACACACTTTAGGCACTAGATCGGCTCAGTCACTACATATTGCATATATATATGGATGTATTTAGTAAAATGGATGAACGATGGTTGTATTATCATGTGGATGCTGCATTCAGATGATGGTTGTGCACGCATATAGAAGTATTATGTATCATTAAGAATCTTTTGCATACATAATGGATGCATGGCACGATCATAGTTGCATTAAGGAGGTCAACTGAATCAGTGGACCGCCTGATTTTGCATTAGATACAGACATATACACACACTGTGCATTTAAACATGAAAGCATTAGAAGTCTGTAAGGACAATGGATGCCTGTGTATGATGGATGAGTAGATGGACGTTTGGATGGTAGGATATACATTCTTCCAGACTTGAAGATTTCGGGGACGAAATCCTAAAAGGAGGGGAGAATGTAACACCCCGAATTTTCTATTAACACTAAAGTTGCTAAAATATTAATAAGTGTGTAAGAGGGGGGATGTATCTAATATGAATATAAAAGTGTGTAAGAGAGGGGATGTATCTAATATGAATATAATAATATTAATAAGTGTGTAAGAGAGGGGATGTATCTAATATGAATATAATAATATTAATAAGTGTGTAAGAGAGGGGATGTATCTAATATGAATATAAAAATATTAATAAGTGTGTAAGAGAGGGGATGTATCTAATATGTATATAAAAACAATAATAAGTGTGTAAAAGGGGGGGATGTATCTAATGTGTACATTGTAGAATATATATATATATATATATATATATATATATATTGCTGAGTGTTTGCTGAGTCACTTCTGACTCATTGCTGAGTCAACAAGATAAACCCCATCTTGTCTGAACTGCTGCGGTTATTTCTAGGTTAAATCTAATGGCCTAAATGCATTCTAAAATCTATAAATAAGTGGGTAGACCCTAAACCTAAATCACTTGTAAAATTAGAGAAGCTACCGTCATGCTGCTGCCATGGAGTTCAGCGTAGCCGTCACAAACTAAGAAGAGGAAGCCTAATCATCTACAACTAAATCTACACAAATCAAATCAAAAGATCTCTCTTTCTCTAATTCTTTTCTTTTGTTGGTGAGTATGATGATTCTCACAAGACTATTACAAACTAATTTGACTCAGTTATGAATGGATCACAAGAAAGTGATGTGATTTGTAATTGTAAATTCTATATATTGTAGATCTCTTATTATGTTATTATGTTGTCGTATGATGTAAATTATATATGCTATGTCATGCTATGTTGTAAATTCTCTTATGCTATGTCGTGCTATGTTGAGAATCATGTCAAGCTATGTTATACTATCATACTATGCCATGTTATAAATCATGCTATATTATGTTGTAAAATCATGATGTTGTTGGAACATGCTTAAAGTTATGTTTTTTTTAATTTAAATGGATCTTGTTTATGGGAATTTGCCTATTAGGTTAGGTTTACCAATAAACTTGAAACTATAATTAAATAAAACTTGAATATGGGAATTTGCCTATTGAGTTAGGTGTACCCATATAAAACCATGTTGTTAAAAAAATTAGATGATGTTGATTCACACATGTTCATATGTAAGTTTATGAAAATTGATTGAGATTATATTAGGTGAATTTTGAACAAGTTGACACCTTTAGGTCCATGACATGTATAATCTATGCAAGTTGGACATATGCAAGTTTCACCCCTTATTATGATTCATTTGGTCACATATACATGTTGTTATTATGATAATCTCTTTTATGCTATGAGTTAAGCTATTCGAGTCTAACATATATTTTGCGAATAAACGTTCAAACGTGGGGTAGGGGTAATATTAGGAATTAATAAATTGGGTGCAATTTTTTAAGATTTTGCATACCATGAATGGATGTCCATAATTGAGTCAATTATGGACATTGTTAAAAATTGGAAGTAATTAATAATTCAAGTAGGGAATTATTAAAATTGGGGGAAAGTGGATTATTATTAATAATCAATGCTTAGGACACGAGGTTGGACCCGTTTGTGATGTAAACCTGCCCGGACCCGCCCGGCAAATCCAGTAGTCACAAATGTCGGCCCAATGTGAGAGGTCCTAAGCCCAAACTAAAGCATAACAGTTGTAAAGACATGAGGTTAGACTCTTTTATGGTGTAAGACTGCCCGGACCCGCCCGGCAAATCCAGCTGCCATAAATGCCAGTCTAATGTGAGAGGTCTTTATGAGGTTATGGCCTTAATGAACTAAGAAATACTTAACCAGATAATCATGTAAGGTGGGACATGGGGGTTAAGTAGGTGCCTTGGGTGGCATGAGGAATCTGGTGGTTGCCTTTAGAGGCATTTGAAATACGATTAGACTTAACCAAACACACATGTAAATGAACATGACTAAGTGGGTTAAGTGGGATGGACTAATGGGGACAAGCTTAGGTGGAATGCTTGTGGTAAATAGTGGGGGCCCATTTCAACCAGTATCCCAAAACGTATCTTTGTGGGCTCGACCCAAGTCGAGGACGGGACACGCATACTGGGTTTGACTATAA
The DNA here is from genome assembly GCA_030737875.1 of Allium sativum. Classification (NCBI taxonomy): domain Eukaryota; kingdom Viridiplantae; phylum Streptophyta; class Magnoliopsida; order Asparagales; family Amaryllidaceae; genus Allium; species Allium sativum. The sequence continues at coordinate 612,097,628 of CM060921.1, read as the reverse complement.
GAGGCCAAAACAGGGAGCGGTGGCAACGCAAGTCCAACGGGTTTCATATGCGTGTGTGGACCCGGGCTGGTAGGTAAGACGTTGTTGCATCGTGTAGGTATAAGCCGTGCATGTCCGTTGTATCAGGTTGCCACTTTAGGGGAGTGATACACACCACTGTGGGGCCAGCACGGGTATCTACGAGTTAGGGAGCCGATCGAATAATGGGAAGTAGGGTACACCTAGTGGAGATAGGGGCAGGCGGCACCTATGTAGTCAGCTAGGGGTATGTAAAGCCATTGGGAGAGTTTCTAAGTGAAGCTAAGTGGGATGAATCTTTAGGGTGACTGGTGTGGTGCAGTATAGTGTTTATCCTTTAGTATTTAGGAGCGCCTATAACGTTGCCTTTAGCGATTGTCTATGTCCTTAATCTGCTCTTCATAGACATTTTCTTGTTTTCCAGCTTATGCCTTAGTCCAGTTATTTTGGTAATAGTATTGTAGAATTATCATATTCACCAGACTTTATGTCTGACCCCCTCTTTTCCATCCTTTTTCTCCCTTCAGGTCCGCAGGTTGGGCCAAGTTCTAGTGGAGTCTAGTTGGATCGCTTATCTACTGGAAAGCTTGGACTGCTGAAGTAAAGTCCAGCTTGTTATCTTTCTTTTTAATGGTTATTCATGTAATGGGATTATGTACTTATTTTATCAAGATAGATATTGTACTTGACATTGAATATGGTGTTATGATGTAATCAAACATGTTTTGACTTCTGCTACAATGAAATAAAGTTTTTGAATTTCCAAGTACTATTTTATATCTGTCTTGTTGTAATTTTACTGTTCTATATTCACTTAAAACCTCCATGGAAGTTAATGCATTCCCTTTGTGAGTGACATTAATGGACGTGGGGTGTTACAACTTTTCTGGGTTAAAATTTTGGCCCACTCCGGTGGGTTATTACATTTGATATCAGAGCTTAGTTTACCCGATTAAGGTAAACATACGTATGAGAGACGTATTTGTTATTTTGAAAAGGATTTTCATACTTTTTTTTTTTACTATACCCCAAATAATCAATTATACTAGGAAAATCCTTATCTTTTGGCTTCAATACTATCTTAGGAATATCCAATGCAGGGTTTTTCCTTTTTTAGACAGTAGAATGGATGATAACCAAAACGAATAGGGAAACCTGGCAAGGCCATATACTTACCCGAATGGTTCCAATAGTATCTCAGAACTGTGGAACAAGTACTTATCGTAAATCTTGCCCTAGCGACGCCAACAATAGCACATCCGCTGCCGAGGCATTCGATTTTGCCCGCCTTTGCAAAAGCTTTTTCACTTTGGAGGAAAACCATTCTTGGTCACTGAAAGCTTCCTTGAGGCCCAAGCTTGGATGACGGACTGCGAGCGTATCTTTGAAGCCATGAGATGGGATAACCAAACCAAATGGAGGGCAGCGACCTAACACTTAAAAGGACAAGCTCTAGAATGGTGGAATGTAGTTTTAGGGGAAACTATAAGCCGGATTTTCACTTGGTAAGAACTACTTTGAGATGAAGTTTTTACCTAATGCTGAGATGACTATACAATTGGAAAAGTTTATCCACTTAAAACAGGTAACCTTGAATTTCTGGGAGTATGTGGCCAAATTAAAAGATTGTCTAAGTTTGATAGGGGGTTGGTAGACACCCCAATGAATAAGGCCTTAAGGTTCGTTAAGGGGTTGAATTTTCTGCTGAAAGAGACGCTATTGGCCCAAGTTGCTTTTGGAGCAACATTTGAAACACTGGTGGAAACGACTATTCTGTGTACAACTGAAAGGGAAAGGAGAATAAAAATGGAGACAAAGGTTATCTCTGCTAAGAATAAGTAGAAAGAATAGTGGAAGAACAGGAGGAAGGGTGGAAAGTTCAAGAAGGAAGCTAAAGTTTGTGCTAGATGCAACTGCAAGGGCCATGAGGACAAAGATTGTAAAGTTAGCTTGGAGAAGAAGAAGTTTAAGGGGAGATGCTTCAACTACCATTAGGAAGGCCATATATCTAAGAACTACCCAAAGCCAAAGGTTGGGCAAAGCAGCCAAAACTATGCATTTGAAGCAGCACCACTTCAGTGTATTCCCCCTAGATATCAAGGACAACCTACATTGAAAGGTATACTTTATGTTTTAGGAAATTCAGTGTGTGCTCTATTTGACTCTAGAGAGACCCACTCCTTTATTGCTAGGAGAATAGTTGAATCCCCAAACCTTCCTATATCTGTCTCTAGTAGTCCGATAGAGGTGGCCAACGCTATCGCAGGAGCGCAGCATCTCCTTCGTATGTGTAAAGCCCTAATATTGGAAATCGACGGTGTCGATTTCTTCTGTGATGCGTATATGTTTGAATTCATGGAGTGTAGTCTTATTTTGGGAATGAATTGGGTATCATTTTGTGGGGCCGTCCTTGATTGCGACAAGAGGATAGTTCACCTAAGAAGCCATGGAGTAGATCCGTCAAATGGGCCAGGTCGGATCATAAATGGTTCGAATAAAATTCAACCCGATAAATTCGAGACATAACAAACCTAACCCATTTAACCCGTCTAATAAACGGGTCAATCCGATCCATTTAATAAAAAGGTCAACCCGATCCATTTAATAAAAAGGTTAACCCGACCCAACCCACTTAAAAAAATAACCGATAAAACTACATGATTAAATATAAAAACTGCATCATAGATTGGTTAATCATACATTAAAAACAAAAAACTGCATTATAAATTGAGAAAATGAACTAATCATTGCAAAACTAAAATATTTAAATGTCCTACCTAATAATACAATTACAGACTACAACACATAAAAATAACCAAAATAAATTGCACTAAATACTATAATACAGCAACACTAACTAAATTACAGTATATTTGAAAGTTCTACAACAATTAAGCAATCTTATAATCCTGAAAAGCCCTTAAGAACAGCCCTCTTTGTAATCCTGAAACGACTAAACAATCATGAATGAATATTGTATGATAATATAAACTTGCTCATAAGTAGTGTAATATGTTCTTACATACTTGTTTAAACAAAATTCATAACTTGTTGATAGTACTTATATAACTTGATCTTCTGTTCCATTGTTTAGCATGTGGGTTGCTGCAAAACACAACCGATGTCCCCCAAAAAAGGTTAAAAGTGGACAACAACAAGGTAAAATTATGTGTGCTTGAGGTGTGAGTGTATGTGTCATCTTAGCAAGTGTTTATATATTTGATTACAAATTATATGCATATTACAAGGAGCATCACTTTCTTTTGCATATTTATTCTAGCAAGCAATCACCAGCTCACACTGTTTTTAATTTGCTATAGCGTAAATGGCAAATAAAATTATAAAATCTTGACTACGCCTTCATTACAACGTAATGATAATTAGTACATCAAAATAAGCTAGAAATTTAAATTTAAATTAATTTACAGCAATTATGGTATAGCAGATTTTATGGCCCCTACAAGACAAGGCAATTTATCTTGGAGCACCTATGTACACAACTACAATGACAACAGCCCAATGCTTATAACCTCTATTTGAAAGATAAGCTCAAGGATAATCTCTATAATAGAATACAGTTTATTTCAGGCAGTTAGACTTATATTGATAGAGTTAGGGATGTATAATTTGATAAAAATATTAATAGAAAAGGGGATGTATAATTTGACAGAAAAATTGATAGAAAAGGGGATGTATAATTTGATAGAAAGATAATCAAAGATGCCAATGCCCGTGCATACCCACATTGTGAAAGAAAGGTAATTAAAGTGGACAGAAAATGAAAGATTTACAGGTTGTTTTTTTTATTGAGATTTTCGACCACTTCACTGTAGCAAGCTAATTCCCATGCGTACGTGTGCAGCAACTTAAAATTTGCTTGCATATAATCAAAGATGAGGATAAGAAACAAAAATATTATTACTATACATATCCCGATTCACTAATGCAACTCATCTGTTATTTGAGCCTCAATTTCACGTGAAACAAAAAATATTATTACCCACCACTCATATTGTGAGTACGTGTAAATATGACCATGTATATTCTATATGTTTCAAAGCTATATGTTAGTTCTTTTAAATTTTCATATAATACTTAGCTTCTCCCCATAAAAGTTTCTATTTTACTTTCATTTTTGGGTATTCTTCCTTTCTTGAGTTGTCTGTCTTGTTTGAGTTGGAAGCGATACTCATTGCATTCAACTCTTTTTTACTGTAATTAACAAAGAACTCTATTCCATAAGAACGTAATAAAATTCAAACTAGGAAGTCAAAAAAGCACTCACTTCAAATGTGTAAACTATCAAGTTCATGCTTGGATCAGGAACATTAATTCTCTCTACATAATACACAAACGAAATATACATAAAATCAAATACGTGTCACTCCAGCAAGGAAATCAATTGCGTCGATTCAAAATGTTTGGAGAATCTAAAATTGATGAATTAACACAGTATTGAATATGTGTCGTTCCAGATGAAATATTAGAATCTGTAAAATGCAGAAACTTTTTTGTACATTGCAAGTAATGCTGCACGCAATAGTGGTATTAAAATTCTAAACTTGATGAAATAAAAACCCTGAAAATCAAAATTTGATAAGGTTGCAGTTTTACTTTTCCACATCTGGTTTAGTTCATTATGGGTATTTTTACCTCAGTGTAAAATCTTTCGCAAGACAACCGTTGATTCAGTAATTCACCTTCGGCATAGTTGGATTTGTTTGAATTCAATTGATGTACCATATATCAAATGAATATTTCTTACATTACTTGTGATGAGTATTTAATAATTTGAAATATTACATTACTTGTGACGAGTATTTAATAATTTGAAATATTACATTACTTGTGATGTATTTCAAAGTGTAATAAATACCACAACCACAACACTGTGATGAGTATTCTATAATTATAAACACCATCCATCAGTGCATGTAGCTGAAGCAGCAGCTATTCTTTTTCTCAGTGAACCTAACCCAGTGGTATTTTACTGATCTCCCATTTGCTACACAAATTATATATTCTAATTCTATTTGCAGTTTATGCATTGGTTATCATAAAATTGAGCAATTCTACCACATTAGTTATACTAATGAAATGGGAAATTCTACCGCATTAATTATACTAATGAAATGGGCTGTTGAAGTATGCGATACTATTGTGGAGAATATTTTGGATCTGGAGGATATTTTGGATCTGGAGGATATTTTGGATCTGGAGAATATTTCGGATCTAGAGGAAATTTTGGGAATTTCCATATACTTCTCTATGCCTATATAAGCTAAATCAAATCCAAAAGGAGATAACACAAAAAATCAAGAGATTAGATCTAAGTTTATTCTAATTAGGGTTTAGGCAATCCTAATCTTCTTCAACTCCTTTCTCCACAAAATCAATTTTTTCTAGTAAATTTGATCATTGTAATCAATCTCTTGTACTCTTCTATTGATATTAATAAAGGTTTCTCTCTCAAAGTGGACGTACACCGACAAGACGTCGGTGGAACCACTATAAATCCCTGTGTGATTTAGTTTCTCGTTATTGCTCTATTATTTCCATTGTTTGGTGATTGTGATTGGCTTGGATAAGATTGAGATTGTTCGATTGGTTGTTTTTGCACTATTACCACGATCTCGTTTTCCACGGCGTTGGGATTTTTGATTTGAGCGGTCTTGAATCAGAATTCCTCCACAACATTTGGTATCAGAGCATTGGTGTTGGTAGATAGTTGTAGAAATGCCGGAATCAGGCTCAAATAATTCATCAACAGTTGGTCCAAGTGGTGTAGCTCCTTATGTACGTGGGTCGTATGCAGCTGCTGGTTCACAATTGGTTATCGACAAGTGGAATGGCGATAATGATTTCGAAAAGTGGCAGTGGAAGATGAAAGCGGTTCTTTGGCGGAATCGGGTACATCGCGTAGTGTTTGATACACATTTATTGCCAGAGGACATCTCAGATGTGGAGAGAGAAGAAATGGATGAGTGGGCATTCACTACACTTCAACTTGCCATGGGAGAGAATGTTATTTCCGAAATTAGTGGTGAGACAACTGCTAAAGGTATTTGGAACAAGTTGGAGAAGTTGTATATGAAGAAATCACTCACAAATCGACTGATCTTGTTGCGGACTTTCTTTACCTACAAGATGAAGGAAGGAACTTCGCTAAAGGCGCACTTAAATGTGTTTGATGATTTGTTAATGAAGATGAAGGCAGTAGATTTGAAGATTGAGGAGGAGCAGAAGGCGATGATATTGCTATGTTCGTTGCCTGAGCGCTATACTGGATTCTCAAACAGTTTGATCTATGGCCGGGATACATTGACTCTAAATGATGTCAAGACGGGTCTTCTTAGTGAGGAATTGCGAGATCAGATGAAGGAGCTGAGTGACGGTAGTAGTAGTGCTGGTAATGGTCAAGGTTTATTTGCGGAGAAAGAAAAGTCAGAGAAGAAGGGAAACCGGGGGCGTTCTAAGTCTAAGAAGCCCGGTGGAAGAGGAAAGTCAAAGGAAAGAAATGGCAAGTGCTTTATATGTAAGAAACCTGGTCACTGGAAGAATGATTGTCCAGAGAAGGGGAAGAAGGAAGTAGCATCTTCATCAGTTGCGGTGGAGAGAGATGTTGGTGAGGGAGACGTAGATGTTTTGTCAACAGTAGAATCAGATGTTTGGGGCAGCGATTGGGTGCTTGATTCGGGGGCTTCATATCACGTGACGCCTAATAGGAATTGTTTTTCTTCTTATGTTGATCGAGAAGGAAATTCAATTTTTATGGGAAATGGTGCAGTTTGCAAGTTGAAAGGCATTGGATCCGTGCAAATTCGAATGTTTGACGAAGTGGTTCGTACTCTCACTAATGTGCGCTATGTTCCGGGACTACGGAAGTCACTTATCTCTTTGGGACAGTTGGATTCTCTAGGTTGCAAGATCACCATTGAGAGTGATAGCTTGAGGGTTTCGAAGGGTGCGCTTGTGGTTATGAGGGGTGCTAGAACTCATGGTATTTATTTGCTTCGAGGAGTGACCGTGCATGGCGAAACTTTTGTCAGTGTTGATAGTTCTCGTGGCTTAGATGCTACACAGCTGTGGCATTTGAGATTGGGTCATGTCTCGGAGAAGAATTTAGATGTTCTTCGTCGAAGGGAAATGATTGATGGTGAGAGTTTCAGCAAGTTGGAGTTTTGCGAGGAATGTGTCATGGGGAAGCAAACTAGAGTATCATTCGGTGAAGGAAAACATGATTCAAGAGGGATTCTTGAGTATGTGCACATGGATGTTTGGGGACCAACGCCTGTAGCTTCTTTGGGAGGAGCAAGATATTATATTTCTTTCATTGATGATTTTTCTCGAAAGGTTTGGGTGTATGTAATGAAGGCCAAGTCGGATGCATTTGCAAGATTCAAAGAATGGAAGGCTCTTGTTGAGAATGAGAGTGGAAAATCTTTGAAGGTTCTTAGGTCCGATAATGGCGGCGAGTATGTTTCTGAAGAGTTTCTGAATTTTTGCAAGCATCATGGTATTCAGAGGCATTTTACTACACCGGGAGATCCGCAATCTAATGGAGTGGCGGAGAGAATGAACTGAACTCTACTAGAGAAAGCTCGATGCTTGAGATTGACATCGGGTTTATCTAAGTGATTTTGGGCCGAAGCTTTGTCAACCGCGGTGCATATTATTAATCGAATTCCATGCTCGGCTATTGATAACAAAATTCTGGAGGAAGTGTCGAAAGGGAAGAGCATTGATTTGAGTTATCTTCGTGTATTTAGCAGTCCTGTTTATGTGCATGATCCGGGGAATGATAAGCTCTCGCCTAGAGCTTTCAAAGGGATTTTTCTCGGATATATGGATGGCGTCAAAGGCTATCGGATTTGGAATCTGGAAACGAAGAAGGCTATGGTTTCTCATCATGTTACTTTTGATGAGTCGGCTATGTTCAAGGAGAACGAAGGCTCATTGGATGTTCCGGATTTGGTTCATGGTGAATCAAAGGAGAAGGAAGTTATTCCCACTTTCAGACCTAGAGAGAGTAGAGTTGTTGGAGGTTCTTGTGAGGTGAATGCGGTTGATGTTACATCACATAGTCCACAGGATTCCTCTAGTAGTGTTGGTGATGTGCACGAGCCTAGAGAAGATTCAGTTCAAGGTGGAGCTGAAGGAAGACCGGGTGATGGTATTGCTACTCGGGTTGGTCGGCGTGCTATAAGGCCACCCGAAAGATATGGTGATTGGAACTATCTTAGCTTTTGTGAGAATTTGAACTATGCTCTTCATGTAGTCCAAAATGAGCCGATGGACCATGATGACGTCATGGGTTCGAGTGATAGCTCGAAGTAGATTTGCGCCATGGAGGAAGAGATGCAATCGTTGATGAAGAACCAGACTTGGGAGTTGGTTCCACTTCCTCGAGGAAACCGTGTTATTGGGTGCAAATGGATATATAAGGTGAAGGACGATGGAAGATACAAAGCTAGGCTAGTGGCTAAGGGGTTTGCACAGAGAAAAGGAAAGGAGTATGATGAAATCTTCGCACCGGTTGTGAGGCATACTTCTATCCGGATACTACTTGCATTAGTTGCTATTTACGACTTGGAGTTGGAGCAACTAGATGTGAAAACCGCCTTCTTGCATGGAGACTTGGATGAAGACATCTACATGGAGCAACCGGAAGGGTTTGTTGTAGAAGGTAAGTCAGAACTAGTTTGCAAGTTGAAGAAATCACTATATGGTTTGAAGCAATCACCTAGGCAATGGTACAAGAGATTTGATCATTTCATGCTTGAAAGTGGATTCCATCGAAGCATCAAGGATGCTTGTGTTTACTTCAAGAGGTTAGGAAATGATTATTGGGTGTATTTACTCTTGTATGTGGATGATATGCTCATTGCTTCTAAGGACAAGGCAGAAATCAACAAGTTGAAAGAGAAATTAAAGGCGGAGTTCGAGATGAAAGACCTTGGAGAAGCAAAGAAGATCTTGGGCATGGAGATTGTAAGGGACCGAAAGCGTTTTGAGTTGAGATTGACTCAAAAGGAGTACATTAAGAAGGTGCTTTGCTGGTTTAACATGGAGAATGCAAAGGTGTTAAATACACCTTTACCTTTACATATGAAGCTTTCGGATAAGGGATCACCTATCGGAGAGAAAGACAAGGCTTATATGGCAAAGGTGCCATATGCAAGTGCGGTTGGTAGCTTAATGTATGCCATGGTGTGTACACGGCCCGATATTGCAAATGTCGTTGGGGTGGTTAGTCGGTATATGGCTAATCCGGGGAAATCGCATTGGGAAGCCGTGAAGGCTATATTGAGATACTTGAAAGGCACAGCATCTCATGGTCTTGTTTTTGGTAGTGATGGATTGAGTTGCAAGTTAGTTGGTTATTGTGACTCGGACTACGCCGGTGATAGGAATCGGAGGAAATCAACTTCCGGATATGTCTTCACACTTGGTGGTACGGCCATTAGTTGGAGATCGAGATTACAGACCGTAGTTGCTTTATCCACTACGGAGGCGGAGTTGATAGCCGCTGTGGAAGTGGCAAAGGAGGCACTCTATTTGAAGCGACTATTGTGTGACTTGGGTTTCGAACATGAGAGTACTGATGTTCGATGTGATAGCCAAAGTGCTATACATTTGGCGGAGAATTTGGCGTTTAGCTCACGAACGAAGCATATTGAAGTGAGAGAGTCATTTCTAGTAGCCATGGACGAAGACAAGCAAGTATGTCTTCGGAAAGTGCACACAAAGGATAACGCGGCGGACATGTTCACTAAGACATTGCCGGTTGGGAAGTTCGAGCATTGCTCGAACTTAATTCGCTTGGAGATATGCTAGGTGCCACGAGGTGGCACAGTTGAGAGAGAAACTTGGGTGTAGAAGAGTATCGGTGAGAGGTTGTTGTTCTATCTTCATGGTAAGTACTCGTTTTCACTCCCGAGTACATTGTCTTTCGGTGGGACTGGTTTAGGAGTTGGATGTTTCAACACTTTATTGACGGGTGGGGGCTATGCCTGAACTCATTAGTGAAGTGCAATGGGAGGTGGCTATGCCGGAGTTCATTGGGGAAACATTCAAGCTTTCTTGATTGAAGATAGAAGGAAATGCTTGGGTGCATTGAAGGTTGTGATGTAGATGGATATAGTATCGAGGTGGAGTGTTGAAGTATGCGATACTATTGTGGAGAATATTTTGGATCTGGAGGATATATTGGATCTGGAGAATATTTTGGATCTGGAGGATATTTTGGATCTGGAGAATATTTTGGATTTGGAGGATATTTCGGATCTGGAGAATATTTCGGATCTAGAGGAAATTTTGGGAATTTCCATATACTTCTCTATGCTTATATAAGCTACATCAAATCCAAAAGGAGATAACACAAAAAATCAAGAGATTAGATCTAAGTTTATTCTAATTAGGGTTTAGGCAATCCAAATCTTCTTCAATTCCTTTCTCCACAAAATCAATTTTTTCTAGTAAATTTGATCATTGTAATCAATCTCTTGTACTCTTCTATTGATATTAATAAAGGTTTCCCTCTCAAAGTGGACGTACACTGACAAGACGTCGGTGGAACCACTATAAATCCCTGTGTGATTTAGTTTCTCGTTATTGCTCTATTATTTCCATTGTTTGGTGATTGTGATTGGCTTGGATAAGATTGAGATTGTTCGATTGGTTGTTTTTGCACTATTACCACGATCTCGTTTTCCGCGGCGTTGGGATTTTTGATTTGAGCGGTCTTGAATCAAAATTCCTCCACTACATGGGCAACTCTGCCACTTTAACTATCATATGAGAATAAATTGACATGAAATGCAATTAATACATGGTACCTTCAATGATGAAATATTAAAATTGAACGGAGTCAGTTACTGTCTATATTTGCCAATGATTCCTTTCAATGATATTGCAAATTTCTCCTTAATTCTCTTGCATATGATGCCTTTTTCTGCACATATCCAAAATTACGTTATTTAATACCATTACTTATGAGAATTCACGAAGCATGTAGCATGTAACAATATTCATCTATCTATGTGTTTATAATTGACAAATTCTAACAACATATCATGTGTCAAGCGTTAACCAAAGTGGGTCTACATTTTTCTATTCTTTATTTATGCATATAATCAACAGAACAAAAAAGATATGACCTATGGGATTATGCTGAAACACAAGATCAGTCTTTTAAAATGATGTTATCCTATACTGCCATGACAAAGACAAGAACAGTAACTATTGCATGTCCACGGATCCAGATGTTATAGACTATATATGAACAAAAGATCATTCAAATTCATGCTTGAGAAACTATTACACATAGATAGGAGGAGCTAACTTGTCGATTCATAGCAGAATTAACAGGCTATTAACAAGAACGTAACAATAACAAAATTCCTCTTTTTCTATTTATTTTGTGAATCATTCAATGAGCGAACAAACTCCTAAAACAATGCTGTTATATATATATATATATATATATGTATGTGTGTGTGTGTGTGTGTGTGTGTGTGTGTGTGTGTGTGTATACATATATATGCATATACCTCATAGACCCACTTAAAAAATTGGAGGAAACACCATCTATTTTATAAATCTGAAACATAGCAACCGTATAAACTCCTAAAACAAGAATATTTAAGAAAAAATTGCACATGTGTATGATTAGTCATCATAATGAGATAAAACGAAACTTGTAAGTGCTACAAAAACTAGTATGGTGATTAAATATTGGGAAATTTTATTTTCATCCACAAAATTTGTAAGTTCATCCACCCTAATTTATAGGGATATTATCTATTTTCATGGGTTTTGTAAAATTTAAAATTCTATTAGTTAATCCACAACGAATAATTTATCTTTCTTTCGACTTTCCTTCTCCTCCTTCCGACGTACTAATCAGAAATGCAAAACATAAACTACCAAATCTAATCTCTTATTTTTCTCATTTTAACGTGCTGTGAAGAAGAGACTAAATGCAAATCTGAAATATAAGAGTACAAGATTAAGGTAAAATGTCTACTTCTCAAAACTTACATTGTTCATACTATAGGGTTGGCATTAACATAATAGGTTAACTGCATTAGAAATGGAGATAGCACCAGCAAGGCAAGAAGGTTTTGTTGGGAAGTACTCATCAGAAAGTTACGGAAATCATACAAGTAAAAAGCTATTGGCTGTTATAGGAATCATGACAGGATTTGGTAGGAAAAGAAATAGAGATGCAATTCCAAAATCTTGGGTTCCTACTGGTTAGACAATCTTTGAACCATCTCATGTTATCGGAAAGAGGATTAACATTTTGGATTGGGAGCATCATTTTTTAAATATTTTTAAAGTCAATACGGCCTGGGTCACATTTTTGGTTGTTGTAATTTGATATGCTGGCACACTTGTATTGTGAAAACATCCCATAATATTTCTAGCTTACAAATTAATACTTGTATATAATGGCTTGAGGATGATGAAGGCATAATAGAAGAAGCAGTAAGTCACGGAGGAGTGAAAAAAAGACAGTTGCACTCAGTCCAAGAAAAAGCTCTAGATAAGTGTTTAGAAGCATAAAACAAGCTAGAAACTGAGCAGTAGTACAACGAATAATGTACGTAAATGAGAGATAGCGTTTGCAGAAACAGAAGAGCGTTTTCTCTTTTCTTTCGGTACACGAGAAATGAGAGTGTATAAAGAATGGTTTTGATTGAGTTTCAATTAGTTAAAAGAATTAAAAAATATTGTTTATTTGTTAGTTAATCCACTATTTATTAGTTAAATCCACCGTGGATTAACTTACAAATAAATTAGTGGATTAACTTACTAAAATCAAGTACGTGGATGAACTAACAAATTAAGCGGATACAAATAAAAATTCCCTTAAATATTTACTTACACGTGCAGAAACATTGTGAATGCACAACTGACAACACACCAAAAAACTGATAATCAATCTTAATATGGCAATGCTTATAGTAGAGTTGTAAGTTCGAAGCATCAAACAAAATACTCAAACATCTTTATATATTTAATAGGCAAAAAGATATAACTGGTAATGCATGTTATTATGTAAACAACATTGCAGTACCTCAGTAAATCAAAAATATAATTACTCAGCAAATCAAAATTATATTATCTAAAATTCACGACGTATGCAGCAACATTCATCCGAATAATATAAAACCGAAAGTTTTGAACAAATGCAACTCTAGGTAGAAAACTGCTGGGAGTTGAAGCTGATGTCATACTCAATCGTTTAGGGGAAGGGTAATGACGATGATGACAATCGCTAGTACAATTCTGAAAATCATAGTTAGATATTTCACAAGGAAAACACTAGCGAAACAAACAACAATACAAAATAAAACTTGAAAACACTTATATGCAAGAATTGGGAGATCTGAGGAAAATAAACCTTCGGTAGTTTTGTGAACGAAGGCAATGTATTGACTAATTCAGTGGTTTCTAAACAACAAAAGGAGATAATTCGGATTTGTCTAAGATCGGAGGAAACGAGAAAAAATAATTAGAGCACAACCAACAATGGCTTGTTTAGTTACTAAACAAGCCACGGAGCAACCAGGTGTGGCTTGTTCAGTCACCCGTGGCTAGTCTGTGGCTAGTTTTGAGCTCGTTCGTGGCTGGTTGACTGAACAGGGGCTAGTGCTTATAACGACAAACTCTTTGCCGTTAAAATCTTATAACGGCAAAGAGTTTGCCATTATAAGCTTATAACGGCAAGCAACAATGGCTTGTTTAGTTACTAAACAAGCCACGGAGCAACCAGACGTGGCTTGTTCAGTCACCCGTGGCTAGTCTGTGGATAGTTTTGAGCTCGTTCGTGGCTGATTGACTGAACATGGGCTAGTGCTTATAACGGCAAAGTGTTTGCCATTATAAGCTTATAACGGCAAACTCTTTGCCGTTATAGGATTATAACGGAAAAGAGTTTGCCGTTATAAGCTTATAATGGCAAACACTTTGCCGTTATAAGCACTAGCCGTTGCACTCCAACGGCTAGTGCACTTCCTCCCTATATACCAACCTACCTCCTTCTTCTTCCACACAACCACTCCACCTTCTCAACTTCAACTTCTTCAACAACAAAATGTCTTCTTCTACACCCAGAAGAAGTGGGAAAAAATCCGCAAACAGGACAGTCATGTCCAAACCGCACTCGTCATCGTATGTCATGCAACGGTCAATCCAACAACAGCAACCGTTGCAGCCATCTCACGAATATGGCTACTCGCGTATTCAAATCATCCATACCGACTACCGTAACAACCGCTCGATCCTCCTAATTTTCCTCCCATCCATTCTATCGTCCAACCACAGTTTTACCAACGACCGACCGGGGTAGGCGTGTACGATGATCATTCATCGTATATGTCAATGATGATGCAGACCGATCAAAGTCAACAACCTCACCTAACTCCGCAACAGACCGAGGTTCGTGACCGTGAAGCTATGCAAAATCTTGAAAGATAGTTTTCGTACGGGTAGTCTCTCCTACTACCGAAGAAAATGTTGAAACTTCAACGGAGGAGGCGGAGGAAGATGCAAATGAGGATGCGAATGTTACAAATTCTGAAGAATTTATTCAAGAATACGTTGCACCTATTAGTCCCAATATAGCCAAAAGAAGACATAGTGGAAGTCTTTAAATGGCATTTTCAGTAAACGACACCAAAGCGAACTTGAATCGGAGCCGGATCCCGGAATAGAAGATATTGAGGATGATCATGCTGAAGGGGAAGGATTAGCAGCGGATGGAAAAAAACAACGTAAGTTTACTTCTAAGCAGTATGTTTCACTTGCTAAATCGTGGATACGCATTTCACAAGACAGCACTATTGGGAATAATATGAAAGGTCAGAAATTTTGGGATAGTGTAACACCCCACCTCCGCCAGGGTGACTCTTGCAAGCACTCTGACTTTGGAGGGGCGTTTGAATCAGGTAAACATGCATAATGATATATCAAGGCAGAACAAGAACATGTATATATATGTAACCAGAGTAAATAACATGGATAAAACAGCGGAAGATTTTCAAATCATTTCAAATCAAGTCTTAGTACAACATCATGTCAATTTTCCAAATAAAATAAGTCTAGTACATAAACAACATCATCTGAAAACTGAAAAGAAAAACATAAGTAGCTATCCCCAAAGCAGAAAAACCATAGCGAGCTCAAGTCCAAAGCATACATGAGCTATCCAAGAAAAGCAGGTAAGATCCAAGCTAAGCTCCTGTATTCCCTCCCTGAGAACCTGGAGGGGGGGGGGGGGAGGGGACGGAAGAAAAGAGGCGAAAGAAAACAGGTCAGTCAAAGAGACTGAGTAAGCCCTACTACAATCAATGTAAACTGATAAAGTTAACTGACATGAGCAGCAGGTATGAACATAAGGATAACAACATGATGATTAACTATCAAGGTAGATAAAGGTGTCATCGCATAATCAAGATTAAGGTTTTGCACCACGGGTGTACTAGCAAACTAACATGACTTGGATATACAAGTATTGATCCCACGGCCCAAGCTTTGGCCCAATAACATGAAGTGATCCTCCTACGAGGCCCATGAAGTGACCCTACCACGAGGTCCATGAAGTGACCCTACCACGGTGTCCATGAAGTGACCCTACCACGAGGTCCAACCCAACGATCTAGTCGATCGGCTCCCTAAGCCTAACTCGTCACGTGTTGGTGTCAATACGGCCCAAACATGAATGTAGTCGAACTGTGCCGGGTCCACCCGTCGGGTGTATCAAGCCCTAGGGTGTCAACCCCTGGACACCATAAACATGAGTGCACAGTCTCGGTCTACCGGTACCCGTGCTTGTTTTCTCCAGCTACGGACTATGTGCACGACCAGAGTCCGCCCGGAACTACACCGGCGTACCACTCGGCCGTCGCTTTTGGTCGCTTACCTCCAGCCCAGTAATCGTGCCCCCTCCCTAGCCTAGTCCCTAGGGCCTTGATGATACAAACTTGGGATTACTGTGGAGTGGACCCCCCATTACTAGGATTTCTCTAGTGGGTTAAGTATGGTTTAACCCCTTTACTAATCATGGATTAACTTGGTTAAGTGTAACGGTGAGTTCACGACTTAACCCCGATAAACCAACCGAGCCCAAATTGGTTAAGTATTAAATGGTCCATGACTTAACCCTAATCATGAGGCATTAATTAATTAATGCGCCTTAACCTCTCACATTAGACTTTGTTGTGGTTACTAGTTAAGCCGGGCGGGTCCGGGTAGCTTTACACCACAACTTGGTCTAACCTCGGGTCCAAGGTACAACATGACCAACTTCTCACATTGGGTCCTATTGTTTGTAGCAACTAGTTAAGCCGGTCGGTTCCGGGTAGGTTTACGCTACAAACTCAACCCAACCTCGAGTTGGCCACACTTATCTTTTCTAAGTGTCATGTCCATCTCATTACAAGTTTTCAAGCAATTGGGTAGACCTAACTTAATAGGTAAATTCCAAATGGGTAGACCTAACTTAATAGGTAAATTCCCAAGCTCATGTTTTTATGTCTTTTAAGTTTACCCAACCCCAAACGCAATCCCATCGCTTACATATCGCAATAGCGCATAAAGGATAGAAAGA
Organism: Allium sativum; assembly: GCA_030737875.1. Lineage (NCBI taxonomy): Eukaryota > Viridiplantae > Streptophyta > Magnoliopsida > Asparagales > Amaryllidaceae > Allium > Allium sativum. Next base: position 612,080,992 of record CM060921.1, on the reverse strand, counting down.
GGGAACTTGGCATAATCATGACATAAAAGTGTTAGAGCCACAAGTTCAACATGGTGGCATATGAAAGGTTCATGTGTTCATACACTTGCATATTACATTTTTAGGCCCAAAAGCATGCATAACATGTTAACATGAACCACATGACCATCCCAAAATTGCATAAGCATACTTGCATATCATATGACAACTTTGCATATCAAACTTGCATAATAAAACTTGCATAACATATGTCAACTTGCATATCATACTTACATAAACAAACTTGCATAAACAAACTTGCACAACATATGACACTTGCATATCATACTTGCATAAACAAACTTGCATAACTTATGGCAACTTGCATATCATACTTGCATAACAAACTTGCATAAACAAACTTGCACAACATATGACAACTTGCATATCATACTTGCATAAACAAACTTGCATAACTTATGGCAACTTGCATATCATACTTGCATAAATAAACTTGCATAACTTATGACAACTTGCATATCATGCTTTTAACTTCAAAGTTCAAGTATGAGAGGAATAGGGCTTACAATGCTTTTGCGGACTCAAATGAGTATAGCAAATGTAAGAAACCCCTTATGCAACAAATTAAAACCCCAAAAATGCAAGCAAACTTGATCAAGACTCCTCCTTTATGATGACAATAGAGAAACAAGACTTTCATGCAAGCTAAAGAGGATCATACAAGCCTAAATACACTTGTATTCATGGAAATCTCTTAGGAATTTGTTTAGGAATTGTATGAAGAGAGTGGAGGCCATGAGAGGATGGATTTTGCCATAGTTTAGTTGTAGGATAGATTAATGATGATTTAGGGTAGGTTAGGGTCTTATTTATAGATTAGGCTAGTGATTTAGACCATAGGATTAAACCCTAGTTGAATTAGGTCCATCAGATTTCGGAATTCTCCAGAACCAAGCCCAGATCAGAAATGGTGCGCCAGGCAAAACTGCCCGGCCACCCCGTGTCGACAGGGCTGTCGACAGGGCAGTCGACACCCTTAGACCCCTGTCGACATGCCTGTCGACTTGGGGGTCTTGGCGGGAGTTTTCCCGCCTGACGCTAGTTGTTCCCTAACCCTTGTTTTTAACTTATTTTAAATCTGTTTTTACTTAGGAATTTTCTGAAAACTTCGTCGGGCCTTAATTGGGTCATACGGACTCCGATTTTCGAAAACTCGGACTCTATTTCGCGTATTTTTCCGAGACGAACGCAATGGCATAGCCCATTTCCCTTGATTCAGATTTTAGAATTAAATTCTGCCTCGATTTATGTTATAACAGGTTATCGAAAATACGGGTTGTTACATTCTCCCCTCCTTAAAGGATTTCGTCCCAGAAATCTTCAAGTTAGGAAGAACGTATCCTACCATCCAATCATCCATCTACTCAAAGCATTATCCACGAGCAATCATTGTCCTTACAAGATTCTAAATGCTGGATGAACATATGCAGAGGTGTGTGTATATGTACTTATCTAATGCAAATATCATCAATGCGAATTATGTTAGTGAAATGAATCCATATGTATGCAATTCCTAACATAATGTATATCATCTATATGTGTGCACATAACATACACCCATATGCAACATCCATGTGATAACACACAATTTTCATCCATGAATAAGCATAAACACTCATGCATATGCAATATGAGGAGTGTGCGAGCCGATCTAGTGCCTAATCGTTTATAATGCATCCACGAGCAACCACTTGCAAACACTTGCAACCACTTGCAACCATCAAGCATAACATGTCTCAAACACATGTTTCATCCAAAGGGTTTCTACCTAAGGTTCTCATGACAAGATTAACACGATAAACTAGATAAATATGGATAGCAAAGAGAAAGATACGCTCACAAAGAAAAGAGATTGAGAGTGTACCCTCAAAAAGGAATGGATAAAGCCTACGCATCTTCTCCTCGGTTTCCCAAGTTGCATCTTCTTCGGCTTCACCCCATTGAACCTTCACCAATTTGACCTCTCGATTCCTTAGCTTCTTGGCCTCCGTCCCCAAGATACGAATCGGAGCTCTCCTCAAGGTAGCCTCTCTCTCTACTTCCACATCCTCCAAAACACTTGGCTCCACAATCTCTGCTGATTCATGCAAACACTTCCGGAGATGCGAGACATGAAAAACATCGTGTACTCCGGCAAGCTTCTCGGGCAACTTCACTCTATAAGCCATCTGCCCGATCCTCTCAACAATGGGGAATGGTCCAACAAATCTCGGGGCTAACTTCCCAACGGCTCCAAATCGGACAACATTCCGCAAAGGAGAAACCTTTACGAAAACCATATCCCCAACATCAAACTCCAAATCGGATCTTCGCTTATCAGCATAGGATTTCTGTCGGTCTTGGGCCGCTTTCATCCGTCTCCGAATCAACTCGATTTTCTCGGATGTATCTCTGATCATATCAGGCCCAAGTATGAGCTTATCTATTGTCTCCCACCAACATGTAGGCGACTTGCACGGCCTCCCATATAAAGCTTCAAATGGTGCCATCCCTATGCTTGCCTGATAACTGTTATTATATGCAAACTCAACAAGAGGAAGATGGTCTTCCCAAGTACCACCAAAGTCCAGAATACAAAGCCTCAATAGATCCTCGAGTACTCTATTCACCCTCTCGGTTTGACCGTCCGTCTGTGGGTGATAAGCAGTACTCAGATTCAACCTCGTGCCCATAGCCTCTTGCAAGCTATTCCAGAACTGACTTGTAAAGATTGGGTCACGGTCACTGACAATACTAGAAGGGACTCCATGAAGTCTTACAATCTCACGAAGATATACGGACGCTAGCCAAGATGCGGTCCTCTTGCTTTTCACCGGAATGAAATGAGAACTCTTCGTAAGTCTATCTACAATAACCCAAATGCTCGTATTCCCTTTCCTTGACCTTGGAAGCCCATCAATAAAGTCCATGGAGATACTCTCCCACTTCCAAAGTGGAACGTCTAGAGGATGCAATAGCCCACCGGGCTTCTTTGACTCAGCTTTAACTTGCTGACAAATGATACATCTAGAGACAAACTCCGCCACATCCTTCTTCATCCCAGGCCAAAAGAAAATACGCTTCATATCTTTGTACATCTTATCTCCGCCTGGATGTATAGTCAACTTAGAGCGATGCGCTTCCTCCAGAACTTTTCTTACTAAATCTTCCACCATGGGAACACATAACCTTCCATCTCTCCTCAGCCAACCCTTGTCATCAATAGAATATCGAGCGAGATGACTAGACGTCTCTCCTCGAATCAGCTTGTCCATAATCTCAACTATGTGAGCGTCTTCTCTCTGTGAAGCCCCAACTTGATCAAGAAGGGTAGGCCTGAGTTCCAGAGATGCTAAAGAACCGGTCATCGACTCCATCGCCAAAGAGAAATCAAAGGTTGCCACATACTCTAAATTCTTCATCTCAACGAATAGAGGACTTAGGGTCAACCTTCTTCTACTCAATGCATCAGCCACCACATTCCCCTTGCCAGGGGTATAAGCTATCTCAAAATCATAGGATGCCAAGAATTCCATCCATCTTTGCTGCCTCAGATTCAGATCCTTCTGAGAAAAGAGATACTTCAATGACTTGTGATCGGTATAAAGCTCAAATCTTTCTCCCAGAAGATAATGGCGCCAAGCCTTGAGTGCATATACTATTGCTGCCAACTCTAAGTCATGAGTGGGATAATTCTTCTCATGCACTTTGAGTTGCCTACCGCCGAAGCATATCACCCTTCCTTCTTGCATCAGAACAGCTCCCAACCCCGTGCCACACGCATCGGTGTATACTGTAAATAACTTCCCTCCATCGGGCAAAGCTAGAACGGGTGCTAATGTGAGAGCTTTCTTGAGCTTCTGAAAAGCAAGCTCGCACTCTAAGCTCCAAGCAAAAACTGAATTCTTCTTTGTCAATTTAGTGAGAGGAGCAGAAATCTTCGCGAAGTCCTTGATGAACTTCCGGTAAAAACCCGCAAGACCTAGAAAACTTCTGACTTCGGTTGCATTCCTTGGAGTCTTCCAATCCTGAACCGCAACCACCTTAGCGGGATCCACCGCTAAGCCCTGCTTAGACACTATATGCCCAAGGAATCTTACTTCCCTTCTCCAAAAGTGACACTTGGAGAACTTGGCCTTCAATTGATGCGCTCTAAGCGTATCCATCACCTCCCCGAGGTGCCTTGCATGTTCTTCCTCATCCTTAGAGAAGACCAAAATATCATCCACGAAGACCACGACAAACTTGTTCAAGAACTCCCTGAACACCCTACTCATCAAGTCCACGAAATATGCGGGTGCATTCGTCAAGCCGAATGGCATGACAAGCCACTCAAAGAATCCATCCGGAGTTCTGAACGCAGTCTTGTCTATACTATCCTCAGCTACCCTGAGCTGATGGAATCCAGTAGCAAGATCAAGCAGAGAGAAAACAGAAGCACCGACAAGCTGGTCAAAGAGATCATCGATCCTCGGTAACGGGTGTCTGTTCTTCTTAGTCATCTTATTCAACTCTCGATAGTCAACACATAGTCGGAGAGAACCATCCGCCTTGGTAGCAAATACCACAGGCGCTCCCCACTCAGATATACTTTGTCTAATGAAGTTCTTTTCAAGCAACTCTTTCACTTGCTTGCTCAGCTCCCGCCTTTCACGTGGAGCCATGTGCCGAACGGGCAAAGAAACAGGCTTTGCATTATCCACCAGATAAATGCGGAAATCAATCTCTCGCTTAGGGGGCAATCCCCTAACTTCATCAAAAACATCCGGATACTCTCGAACCACTCTCACAGACTGAAGAGTCTCCACTGACGAGTCGAGTGATTCAAGATAGCACAACATGACGGGACCTCTCGGATCACATGAAATCTCTAGGGTGTTCCCGAGGCGAGTCACGAGCCTCACAACCCTATGCTCACAATCAAGAATGGCTCCATATCTGGACAGCCAATCCATGCCCAATATCAATCCGTATCCCCTGAAACCAAGAACATAAGCACTGCACAAGAACTCTACACTCAGTATAGAGATCCTCAAATCCCCACATATCATAGACAAATGGGCGGAACCCCCAATAGGATTTGAGACACAAACGGGATCCTCTACCAAGCTAGTACTAAGGTGCAAACTATCAACAAGATCAGATGAGATAAAACTATGCGATGCACCAGAATCAAACAAGGTACGAACTGGAAAATCAGAAATATATACAAGGCTCTCAACAGAAATACTACCTCGATCGGGAACTGGAGCGGTAGCGAGAGCATGAACTTGCCCTCCTGCGGGTCCAGCACGCTGAGTCTGACCCTGGCCTTGCCCCTGTTTCTTCGGGCAATCCTTGCTGAAATGTCCAGTCTTCCCACATAAAAAGCATTCACCGTTATTCCTTTTCCTCTTCTTACAATCCTTGACAAGATGCCCAACTGAACCGCAATAATGGCACTTCCCCTTGCTGTTCTTGCCCTTGTTGTTGTTCCCCTTGTTGCCTTGACCCTTGTTCTTGCTTTGATTGCCTTGACTGTTTTGACCACCAGTATTACCCTGATTTCCCTTTCCCTGGGAATCAGTCTTCTTGACTTGTGTATCATTCTTCTTGACATCTCCCTGAAGTAACGCCATATCAACCAAGCTCTCAAACGTGGCCCCATGAGGAATATGTGACATGGCCAATCCCTGCAACGGCTCATTTAATCCCCTAGCAAAACGAAGGGCCTTCTTCTTGGGAGTATTCACCATATCCAAGCCAAAACGAGCCAACTGATTAAACTTGTTCACATATTCTTTGACAGACATATCTCCTTGCTTCAAAGTTATGAATCTCTCCATCTGCAAATTCTCCTCAGCGGAAGATAGAAACTTAAGCATAAACCTTGCCCTGAGATCGGCCCAAGTCTCAACAGGCCTAGTACCATTGGTGACCTCCCACCAATAAGCGGCTTCATCCTTCATAAGCCAAACCGCCAACAAGATCTTCCTCTGATCATCTATCCCAAAGATAGCAAACAAATCCTCGGTCTCTTTCAACCAATTTCTGGCTTCTACAAAAGTCTCTGTGCCTTAAAAGTTCTTGCCACCCATTGCTTTGAAATCCTTGCAAATCTTGGCAAAGTCAGCCTGAGGATGCTGAGGGGGAGGAGGAAGAGGAACCTCGGCAATAGGTGGAGGAGGAACATTAGCAACGGGAGGAGGAATATTAACTACTAGAGGAGGAGGAGGGACATCTGCGGGGCCGGCTTCGGTCGCCCTAGCCTCCAAGAGTCTCCTATACCAAACAGGCACGTGCACCCCCTCCGGAATAACCAAGTTATCAGCCATACTGAAAAAGAAAAAGACAGATTCAGAATGGAGAAAACGAAGGGATTTTGCTAATGAATTTTTGGGGAATAGCCTTTTAAAATAAACTAGACTTTTCTTTGGAAAATACTTTATACTTGGTTTTGAAAATAGTTTTCAAAAAGTTTTATAAAAACCTTTTTGTTCCTTCTCGTAAACCATATGCTCTGATACCAAATTGTAACACCCCACCTCCGCCAGGGTGACTCTTGCAAGCACTCTGACTTTGGAGGGGCGTTTGAATCAGGTAAACATGCATAATGATATATCAAGGCAGAACAAGAACATGTATATATATGTAACCAGAGTAAATAACATGGATAAAACAGCGGAAGATTTTCAAACCATTTCAAATCAAGTCTTAGTACAACATCATGTCTATTTTCCAAATAAAATAAGTCTAGTACATAAACAACATCATCTGAAAACTGAAAAGAAAAACATAAGTAGCTATCCCCAAAGCAGAAAAACCATAGCGAGCTCAAGTCCAAAGCATACATGAGCTATCCAAGAAAAGCAGGTAAGATCCAAGCTAAGCTCCTGTATTCCCTCCCTGAGAACCGGGGGGGGAGGGGGGGAAACGGAAGAAAAGAGGCGAAAGAAAACAGGTCAGTCAAAGAGACTGAGTAAGCCCTACTACAATCAATGTAAACTGATAAAGTTAACTGACATGAGCAGCAGGTATGAACATAAGGATAACAACATGATGATTAACTATCAAGGTAGATAAAGGTGTCATCGCATAATCAAGATTAAGGTTTTGCACCACGGGTGTACTAGCAAACTAACATGACTTGGATATACAAGTATTGATCCCACGGCCCAAGCTTTGGCCCAATAACATGAAGTGATCCTCCTACGAGGCCCATGAAGTGACCCTACCACGAGGTCCATGAAGTGACCCTACCACGGGGTCCATGAAGTGACCCTACCACGAGGTCCAACCCAACGATCTAGTCGATCGGCTCCCTAAGCCTAACTCGTCACGTGTTGGTGTCAATACGGCCCAAACATGAATGTAGTCGAACTGTGCCGGGTCCACCCGTCGGGTGTATCAAGCCCTAGGGTGTCAACCCCTGGACACCATAAACATGAGTGCACAGTCTCGGTCTACCGGTACCCGTGCTTGTTTTCTCCAGCTACGGACTATGTGCACGACCAGAGTCCGCCCGGAACTACACCGGCGTACCACTCGGCCGTCGCTTTTGGTCGCTTACCTCCAGCCCAGTAATCGTGCCCCCTCCCTAGCCTAGTCCCTAGGGCCTTGATGATACAAACTTGGGATTACTGCGGAGTGGACCCCCCATTACTAGGATTTCTCTAGTGGGTTAAGTATGGTTTAACCCCTTTACTAATCATGGATTAACTTGGTTAAGTGTAACGGTGAGTTCACGACTTAACCCCGATAAACCAACCGAGCCCAAATTGGTTAAGTATTAAATGGTCCATGACTTAACCCTAATCATGAGGCATTAATTAATTAATGCGCCTTAACCTCTCACATTAGACTTTGTTGTGGTTACTAGTTAAGCCGGGCGGGTCCGGGTAGCTTTACACCACAACTTGGTCTAACCTCGGGTCCAAGGTACAACATGACCAACTTCTCACATTGGGTCCTATTGTTTGTAGCAACTAGTTAAGCTGGTCGGTTCCGGGTAGGTTTACGCTACAAACTCAACCCAACCTCGAGTTGGCCACACTTATCTTTTCTAAGTGTCATGTCCATCTCATTACAAGTTTTCAAGCAATTGGGTAGACCTAACTTAATAGGTAAATTCCAAATGGGTAGACCTAATTTAATAGGTCAATTCCCAAGCTCATGTTTTTATGTCTTTTAAGTTTACCCAACCCCAAACGCAATCCCATCGCTTACATATCGCAATAGCGCATAAAGGATAGAAAGAGGGAACTTGGCATAATCATGACATAAAAGTGTTAGAGCCACAAGTTCAACATGGTGGCATATGAAAGGTTCATGTGTTCATACACTTGCATATTACATTTTTAGGCCCAAAAGCATGCATAACATGTTAACATGAACCACATGACCATCCCAAACTTGCATAAGCATACTTGCATATCATATGACAACTTTGCATATCAAACTTGCATAATAAAACTTGCATAACATATGTCAACTTGCATATCATACTTACATAAACAAACTTGCATAAACAAACTTGCACAACATATGACACTTGCATATCATACTTGCATAAAAAAACTTGCATAACTTATGGCAACTTGCATATCATACTTGCATAACAAACATGCATAAAGAAACTTGCACAACATATGACAACTTGCATATCATACTTGCATAAACAAACTTGCATAACTTATGGCAACTTGCATATCATACTTGCATAGATAAACTTGCATAACTTATGACAACTTGCATATCATGCTTTTAACTTCAAAGTTCAAGTATGAGAGGAATAGGGCTTACAATGCTTTTGCGGACTCAAATGAGTATAGCAAATGTAAGAAACCCCTTATGCAACAAATTAAAACCCCAAAAATGCAAGCAAACTTGATCAAGACTCCTCCTTTATGATGACAATAGAGAAACAAGACTTTCATGCAAGCTAAAGAGGATCATACAAGCCTAAATACACTTGTATGCATGGAAATCTCTTAGGAATTTGTTTAGGAATTGTATGAAGAGAGTGGAGGCAATGAGAGGATGGATTTTGCCATAGTTTAGTTGTAGGATAGATTAATGATGATTTAGGGTAGGTTAGGGTCTTATTTATTGATTAGGCTAGTGATTTAGACCATAGGATTAAACCCTAGTTGAATTAGGTCCATCAGATTTTGGAATTCTCCAGAACCAAGCCACACAACCAAGCCCAGATCAGAAATGGTGTGCCATGCAAAACTGCCCGGCCACCCCGTGTCGACAGGGCTGTCGACAGGGCAGTCGACACCCTTAGACCCCTGTCGACATGCCTGTCGACTTGGGCGTCTTGGCGGGAGTTTTCCCGCCTGACGCCAGTTGTGCCCTAACCCTTGTTTTTAACTTATTTTAAATCTGTTTTTACTTAGGAATTTTCTGAAAACTTCGTCGCGCCTTAATTGGGTCATACGGACTCCGATTTTCGAAAACTCGGACTCTATTTCGCGTATTTTTCCGAGACGAACGCAATGGCGTAGCCCGTTTCCCTTGATTCAGATTTTAGAATTAAATTCTGCCTCAATTTATGTTATAACAGGTTTTTGAAAATACGGGTTGTTACAGATAGAGTAGCAGAGTTTTACAATTCGTTGGAAGCGAGGAATAGAACATGGGCATCACTTAGAGGCAGTTATAGAGTTATGAATGCCGCATGTCAGAACTATCTACCAATACTGACAGGCTTGTAGAAAAGACAGCAAAGCGGTGCTGCACCTTATAACGTTGTAAGTACCGTAGATTACTTTGAAAAATAACTTACTATACTATGATTGATTAGTTAGAAATGTCATACGCTCATAAAATTATTTCCACTTTGTGTTACAGATTGAAGAGTCACGAAAGTCCAACCAACAAAATTATGGTCATCCATTTAAATTTCAAGACTGTTTCGAGCTTCTATCTAGTTTGCCGAACTGAAAGAACCCAAGCAACTTCATGTTTGAGCAGCAGAACAAAGCTAGAAGGATGAACTACTCTGATTCTAGTCCAAGAAGTGACCCGAGTTCGCAAGAAAGAAAACCTTTATTTGGAACTAGTGACGGATGACCTGTTGGCAGAGCCAAGTCAATTTAGCTGGAGCAACACGGTGCAAAGTTTTCTAGATTTATGGAAACATTAGAGAATTCATCTAAGGCGACAAAAGAGCATAGAGCTCGATTTTCGGTGCAAAGAAACCGCAACAACGAAGAGTTCCAAAAGGAAGTTAGGGATGATCGAGAGCTTCGCAGACATGTATATACGGAGAAACAAACCATGGTACGAGAAAAGCAGGAGGAGAAGAAAGCCATGCTACGAGAGAAGCAGGAGGAGAAGAAAGCAATGGTATGAGAGAAGCTGGAGGAGACGAAAGCTATGATGCAGAGAAGAATTATATTAAAATGATTACATGTGATTTTAGCAAGATTTCCCCTCTACAGCAAGAACTAGTAACCGAGCAGATTGGACAGTATAGAAAACACAAAGGAAGCGGAAGCGGTAGTGGCTCGTATATGGACTAGCTATGTATGTTGGGTTAAGTTGTAATATGATTGTGAACTGTTTGTAGTATTTATGTACTGGTGGGTGTTTATGTACTAGCTATATATATTGGGTTGAGTTGTAATATGATTGTGACCTGTTTGTAGTATTTATGTAGTAGTTGTTGTTTATGTACTAGCTGTATATGTTGGGTTGAGTTGTAATATGATTGTGAGCATTTTTTAGTATTTATGTACCAGTTGTTGAAATAATGATACAATCTACAATATGATTGGAAACCAGATTTATTGACCCAACTACACACTGATAGATAGTACTCTGATACATAGTACACGACTACATACTGATAAATAGTTCTAGTACCAACTACTGATTCCGACTATTCCTTCCTTTATACACCCACAAATGTTCCACCAACTGGTCACGCAATTGGAAGTGCGCAGCTTGATCTTACGGGCAACTTCATTACAATGCAAGTTACGTTTAGTCTTACGGGCGTCGCATGATGTTCAATCGCAACTGCTCATTATCACTTTGAACACGTCTATTTTCTCGTTCGAGTTCGTTAGCATATGCTATTCCCCGAGGACACAAAGGTTGGTCTATCCAGTCCGTGTAATTGCAACCATTTGGATAGGCTGGACATCGCTGCACACGCCGACCTATATCGTTGCCCTCTGCTCGAACGACAACTTCAACCGCATACCCGCAGTAGCAACGAACTGGATAAGAATCAACTACATGTTCGTGTAGTGGTACACGAAAGAACTATGCTTCCTGCGTTGACTGAGTGACCTCCTGTTGAGATGATACTTGAACAGGTGGTGCTGGTGTTTCATGTGGAGGTTGAACGTTCACTTGTTTGTACGGCGGTATAGTTTGCGGTTTCATTTGGTTTAGGAACCGAAGTTCGTCTTCAAGCTCCTGTAGCCTCATGTTTTCGTAAGCTTGTTCCTCGGAATCTGTAGATGTTGCCCACGAAGACATTTTCAGTGAGTGGGAATCCAAGGATGTGCTCTAAGAATGGGGAAGAAGTTGTTTGAGTTTTGCATGTTGTGAGTAAGTTAACATATGTATATATAGTTGGAAGATTGGTAATGGTGTGAATGGTCAAAAGCTACACTGTAGGGAACACTATATGGAATCTGCCAGATGACATGACTGCACTATGCGAAGAACGCAAGACTTGACCAGTCATTGCGCTATAGTTGGTTGACCCGTTATGTTCTTATGTAGAATATGGAGTTATCTGCAAACCTTGTTATGTTGGTGCATTATTTAAGAATTTTGCATTTCAAAACGAGAAGATGACAATCTTGATCACGATCAAATTCAAACGCTAATACATTTCAAACAACACTTACAGGAACTAGAACAATAGAACATAGCAACATCAAATTCAAAGTACAGTAATAAATCTTCGATCAAAGAAAAACCAAATCCTAACGATTTCTGAGATAGCCAGCTCTAATTGCATCTGCAACAATCTTGTTCAACCGCCTTATTTCGGCTTGCACTTCCAATGCATATTGAAGTCCACGTTGGCACATCGGGGGGTCTATCCACTGCATAAAATTACAACATTGAATATCATTGGGGTAATACCTATGGTCTTTGAAGGCAGGACATCCGAAGAATCGACGTCCAACATTTTTTTCGATTTTGTCAATAACAACAACTGATTCATCTCCACAACAACAAATAGCGTAAGCTCCACTAGGTAGCGTTGGACCGATTGGATGTAGGGGCTCGATTTCTTGTCCTTCGTATACGATCTGCTTACCAAGTCTTTGATTTGCTACAACTTCGCGCAATCGAGCATTCAAAGATTTTGTTCTCGACTTCACTGATTTAGACTGAACTTGTGCTCCTTCACCGAATTCCACTGTAGGCTTTTTGTGTTGTACATTGTTCCTTGACCGTTCAAACTCTTCATAACAATTATTCATTGTTTCATCGTCAATCTCCAAGTTGTCCATAGTTTCAATACAAAACAAAACCTTAAGCAATTGAAATGAATTCAATGTGTAAGGAATTTTTGTTCTGTTAGAGATATAAACCTGGTGCATTTTTATTGCTGCGTTTGAACACAAAGCAGGGCTAGATTTGTAAAAAGAGATGTTGCAATTCCCAACATAAACACAAAGTAGGTGATACCCGTGATAAATTTTTGGTATTGATATATAATGCATCAACTTTATCAGTAACATAATTACTGGTACTGTATCAATGTATAGTGTATCACCATTTGCACTGTATACTGCTTGACTGTTTCCATAAATTGTTTGACACAAAGTAGGCCGACCCTTTTTTTTAACTCCTACACATATTGAAATGGTAAATGCACCCGAGGACGACCCCTATTTTTAAATCCTACTCTCGTAAAACAGTGGCATGACTCCACCCTGCCATAAAACATGGCTGAACTATGGGAAATGTGCAAGACTTGACCAGTCAATGCGTAACGACCACTATTTTTTAACTCGTTGTTGTTTTGAATCGTTTAATGCACCTAGGAACGACCCTTATGAATAGGTTACATAAGTGATAATAAGTAAAAAATATGATAAATTACACAAACGGTAGATTAGACAAACAATAGGTTCCACAAATAAAATCAGCCTACATAACCTAAACGTTACACAGCTATAGGGTTACATACTTCGGTCGTTTACTTGATTTCGCAGTACATAGTACGCATAACATAAAATATTTAAATCCTAATTTAACCCACATTGCAGGCGATAATTTGCATTACTTAGGTCGTTTACTTGATTTCGCAGCTTTCTTATTTCTTCCACTAGTTCCAAAGCATACGTAATTGCTCGACGGGGAAAACGGTCATCTATCCACTGTCCAAACTCGCATCCGTTGCCACGTACTGGACAACTATAATATCCACGTCCAACATCGTTTCCATGACGGACGACTAATTGCGGTGCTTCAAACCACAAAAGCATACAATATTTGTGGATTGCACCTCTCCTTCTTTTACCGTGGCTCTAACACGAGGAATTACAAGGTTAGACCTGCGATCACGTTGTCGATTACGATTATCATGCTGATGTCGTATTTCCATTTCATGCGTTCCTGCTTCAAGTTCTAATTGTCGCACCTCATCATTGTGTCGCTCTTCCATTTCGATATACCGCTCTATTGGTTCTCTGGGTGTGGACGGATTAGGGTTTGATGGTCCTGAGAGAAGGTCCGTGTAAATGTTAGAATATTGATACGATATTGGCATTTTTCTTATTTGAGATATAATTTTCGGTCCATATGGATCGGGTATTGCTGAAGCAATGTTAGTTATATATAGGAGGAGATTTAGTTATCACTGCATAAGGATATTACTTCCCGTTTCCAAAAGACACGGAATGTGAAAACAAATTGACAACAGGTAATGTTTACGTTGGAGTGCGCACTGTATACTCTGCACTTTTACTGCATATTGTCCGCTGTATAATGTACACTATGCACTGTTTCCTGTAGCTACGTTGGAAAATGCGTTCTTAACTTTAGAAAAAGAGTGACATGACCACACTCTGGTCTGAAAACTGTAGAAAAAGAGTGGCAGGGCTACACACTAGGAAAAGAAATTGCTTGTATAAAAATATAACTGCAAACTATTTGCCGTTATATTTTATAGTCGTGGCACCACAGCGACTACTTAAACGGTCGCAAGCCCTCCCTTTATATACCAACCTACCTCCTCCTTCTTCCACACAACCAGACCACCTTCTCAAATTCATTTGTGACAACCAGAAAAATGTCTTCGTCTGAACCCAAGCGTACCGGCAAAAAATCTGCAAGCAAGAAACCTATATCCCAAGCGCACTCGTCACCGTATTCAAACGAAGATGCCTCTTCCGTTCATCAAAGATCTGGAAAAGAAATTGTACTTGAAGGTAAGGTTTCCGAGCCATTACGGATGATTGGATCCAACCCTATTTGCCATTGTGGACAAGAGTCGGTCGTGGCTGTTGACGAGACCGAAACAAATGCTGGTCGTTGATTTTTCGGCTGTCAAGCCTACAACGACCACATGAATTATCATGATGACATTGATTGTTGTTGCTTTAAGCAGTGGATTGACCCTCCTATGTGCGAACGTGGACGTCAGTATGCACTCGAAGCGCAAGCAGAAATACGACTCTTGAGCATGATTAATGCCGGTAAGACCAGTTTCAAAACAAGAGAGAGAATAACTGAACAGAACAGATGGTTGGTTATGGTCTTAGGGCATTCATCATGAATTTGGGTATACAATAGGGTTGGACGGGTAAAGAGGGTTGGGTTAGTATTATAATTGTGGCTGCAGATGGGTCGGGCAGAAATAAAAAAATGAGTCAAACCCAAACCTTTTAATATTAAGGTAAAAGGGTTTGGGTCCAAGTACCGTGGAGGCCGTCATCTGAGAGTTCCATGTAGGACTGGTAATAGGGTTACCACCCTATTACGTTCATTTCCTTTTATTTCAGAAGGACTAACTTCAGTCCTTGTTGTATGTGAGTTCCCAGATGTTTTGAGGAAGTCACCGAACTTCCCCCACATAGAGAGATCTCTTTTAGGTTTGGCCTAGAGAAAGACGTGAGACCTATAGCTTTGCTTTTGAGGCATATGGATTCTAAGGAAAGAAGAGAGTTGGATAAGAAAATAATGAAATTGTTGCAGATAGGTTTTATTCGCCGTGGTACGTTTGAATGGGGAGCACCAGTAGTATTGCCACTATGGCTGATTGATCCCTAAGACTATGTGTGGATTTTAGGGAATTTAATAAACTTACCAAGAAGAATAGATATCCTTTACCAATGATCGACGATTTGTTTGACCACTTGAAAGGCACCTAAGTATTTTCTCAATCGGATCTTGCGACTGGATTCCATTAGTTGAGTACTGCTGAAGAATGTAAGAATGAGACTGTGTTTAGGATGCCTGATGGACTATTCCAATGGAAAGTTATGCCCTTTGGTTTGACGAATACACCCTCTTTCTTTATTGACCTTATGAATGGAGTTTTAGGGGAATTCTGAATAAGATTGTAGTTGTATTTGTGGATGATATCGTTATATTTTCCAAGACCATAAAGAACATGAAGATCATTTAAGAAAGGTCCTATGAATTCTAAGAGAGAACCCATTAAAGGCTAAGTTCTCGAAATTTCATTTATGGAGAGAAGAAGTTAGATTTCTTGGTCGTACTGTTCCAAGGAAAGGATTAGCACTTGACCCTACTAAGGCCAAGACCGTCAATGAATAGAGGGCCTCAAAATGCTGAGGACGTTAGAAGCTTCTTTGGGTTAATATTTTATCATCAGAAATTTATTAACGATTTTGCGAAGATAGCTACCCCTTTAACCCAATTAACTAAGAAGAATTTGGAACTCGTTTGGAGTGAGAAATGTGATATTGATTTTAGAAAGTTGAAGGAATCTTTAGATAGTGTGCCTATCCTCATCATTCACGATGGATCAAAGATGTTCACAGTTTTTATTGATGCCTGTGGTACCAAGCTAGGTACAGTACTCATGCAATAAGGTAGGATAGCTGCCTTTGCTAGTAGGCAAGTGAATGATCCTGAGAAGAGATATCGCTCATGATTTAGAGTTGGCTACGGTGATATTCGCCTTGAAGATGTAGGGCATTATCTTTTAGGAGAGAAGTTCGAGCTTTTCACGGATCATAAATCTTTGAAGTATCTGCTCTCGCAGTGTGATCTGAATTTACGATATCAGCGTTGGATGGAGTACATAGCCTCTTTTTTACTTTGCTATCCAGTATACCCCTGGGAAGGGTAATTTTGTGGTCGATGCCTTTAGTGGAAAGCATGCTTCCTTGAATGTTATTTCTGAATGGAAGCAGTTGGAGTTTCTCTCTAATTTCAATTTACAACCGCCGATTGAAGCGTCTGGTGGCTTTCTTGGTGTTCTTATGGTTAAACCCTCTTTGATGGAAAGAATTAGAAGTGTCCATGATCTCGATGATGAATTGAGAAGCTTAAGGGAAAAAGTTAATAGGAAGGAATTGTTTCCTCATTTGGAAAGATAATCTATTAGTGGTGATGGGAGTTTTCTTAAGGATGGACGACTCGCATCCCTAAGAATGAAGAGTTAAGATAGGAAAGTTTGTAGGAATGCCATAGGTCAAGAATGACCATACATCATGGTGGGAATAAGATGTATCATGATACGAAGAGGAGCTTCCACTAGGAAGGAATGAAGAAAGATATAGCAGAATTCATGGCTGTGTGCTTGACATTCCAAAAGGTTAAAGTGCAACAAGGAAGACCCGAAGGACGACTGTATCCTTTAGAGTATTCTATGTGAAAATGGGAGCACATTTCTATGGATTTCATTGATGGACTCTCAAGGAGGAAGAAGGGAACCGAAGCCAATTGGGTCATCGTGGATCGCTTATGAAGAGTGCTCACTTTATTTTGATCAAGAAGAATAGGACCGCGACTTTGTTAGCCCAACTATACTTTAAGGAGATTGTCAGATTATACGGTGTTCCATCAAGTATAGTCTATGATCGAGATCCTCTGTTTACAAGTGAGTTCTGGAGAGGCCTCCAAATAGCTCTAGGGACAACACTGAGTTTGAGTACTGCATATCACCATAGATGGATGGACAAACATATAGTGTTAACTTAATTCTTGAGAATTTACTTCAACCCTACATCATCGATTTTGGAGGATCTTGGGAGAAGCATTTTTCGTTTGTAGAGTTTTTGTACAATAACAAACGAATGGTATGTCCTCTTTTGAAGCATTGCATGGGCGGCCATGCAAATCGCCTACTTATTGGTGGGAAACTACTGAAAGATTCTAATTGGACCAGACCTTATCCGTGATTCCACGGAGAAAATCGCTTTGATTCGGCAGAGCATGGAGGCAGTCCAAGACTAACAGAAATCGTATGCGGACAAATAGAGAAGGGAATTAGAGTTTGTGTTGGTGACCTGTTATTCGTGTTAGTTTCCCCTCTTAAAAACTGTTCGGTTTGGTAAGACTGGGAAGTTGGCTTCCAGATTCATTAGGCCTTTCAAGATCGTCGAAAGACTTACGAAGATGGATTATCGTGTGGATTTGCCTAAACGCCTATTAGGGACCCATAATGTTTTCCATGTTTCTCATCTGAGAAAATGCCTTCATAATTCCGCTATTAGACTCGAGCATGACGAGACTGGGGGCATAGGAAGGCTCAAGATAGGGTCTAAGGTGCCTCGTGTCACCGCACGTGTAATGTCATGGGGTTTTTGGTATATTTGTTAAACTAAGATTTATATATTTTACCCGTAATTAAAATTCAATTAAATAATATTGGAGTTTGAATATTATAGAAATTAGAATAATTATTAGTTCAAAAATCTTATGCAAATATTTTAACTTGTTATTTTTATATATGAGCAAGTAGATAATGTTTAACATCTTTGGTTATCCTGGTAGCTTGTTTCAAAATTTGAATCTAAAATTTTGTGTAGTTTACATATAATACTTGTTTTTAATATATGCAATGAGTAAAAATTTACTTGAAACAAACATCACACAACATCTCCTTTTCAAAAGACTTCAGAACAAGCCTAGCCTAAGATCTAAAACAAATATTTTGCACATGTTACTGCCGTGCACATCCTACTGGGAGACACAAAATGAAGTGACCAAAAATCCATTTGCAGGAAGCCTAAGATATCATATCAGTACCCATTTCAAATGCCAATTCATAACATAGCTGTGCTGTTTTCAAAACCATAGCCACTGCTTTAAATCAACCACTAACAAAACAGCCTACACTAGCTTGAAACCAGAATTTAGTGTTTTAAACTTTTTCATGCATGTGCCTGAACATATACCAGCTATTCTTGTATACCTAACCAATAGGCAACCTAGTTCTATCCAATCTAATGAACCGATTAGACATGTAAGAGCTCAGAGGGCTTGTGAGTTAAGTATACATTGGTACGTGAGCTGCACATGTGTGTGAACCCCAAATATAAGACTGGTTATACCATTTCTTTCCCATAAAAGCATGTTATCTCACAGCTAAACTAGGCTAGTTCTACTAGCTAATACACAGCTAAACTATTGGCTAGTTTCCTCAATCAAACACCAATATATATGTGCTTAAGGACTAAGCTTCTAACATTGATTTTCTCATATTTGCACAACTAGCTTATAGGAATTCCTGCACAGCTAGTATAAACTACCTTTCTCTTTCAATCAACTGTCCAAACACTTCTTTTCAATTAAATGTATATGCAGCTATATTCTACCCTATGACTACACTACAAAGCTTCAAGTAGAAGCCTTATTTGTCCCTTATATATACACACCTGTATACACCCTCACACACTCACACCAAAATATGAAGCAATGAACCAAATTCAAGAGCGAAACAACGGCCGACCAGAATGTTAAAACCTGGAAACCAATAACCAATAACCTGGAACCTGAACACTGCAAAAACAGTGAGTAACTACTTCCCATCTATTTACTGGTTCTTATATGTTTTATAATACAAACATATATATGATTGAATGAATGTATTTAGTTGATTCTATCATCGTAAAAAAAACCTGGAAAACAAAACAAAACAGTGGACTTACTGTTGGGAGTAAACCCCTCCTTATCCCCATTTAAATCTATTTGCTGGTGATATAAATAGTGATACAAACTTACACTTATACATCCATGCCTCTGAAAGGTGTGTTATTTTTATGGACTCAACCTGCATGGAAATTGGATCCCTGTTAAAGTACTAATTGCATGTATGGTAAAATTGTGAAACCATTTACATCTCCATTTACTTTAAAATATATGTTATTCGTAACAATGCAAACGCAATACGAATCTGATAGCAATCAATAAATTGTCACTATCCAATTGTCACGTCAAGAAGCGTTACTAATTTGAATTGTTTCAGAATTAGTAACGGCGAAAAGCGCGACCGGAATTGCAACAGAGCAGAACCGTTGCAAAACAGAAAAAGAAGAAGAGTACCTTTCAGTATCGTCCGAGTCCAGAGTAAATCTGTTTCTTTGAAACAATATTGCTCCCTCACTGGCGCTGAAGGTTATCGAGCAATTGTCTCCCAAGATAATACGGACCAGTCTCTGCAATTTGAAGCGCTTTCAAGTGCAGAGCAACACGAACTCAAGAGAGTAATTTTAAGAACAGAGCAGTGAAGAAGAAGGAGATCGAATGAATTAATTCTGTGTATTTGATGGCTCTGGCAGGCTGCCTATATATAGCAGCGGAGGGGTGCCCTTCTGGGGTAGGCGCGACTGTCCGTACAGGCGCGCTGGTTCAACCAGTCGCACCCGATCACTGTTCAGACGAACAGATGCATCCGCTCGTCCAAACGTTCACACCCGCGCAAAAATACTGTTTTTCCGCGCATTTTAACAGTCGGCGGCCCATTTATCACGAGAGACCCCAAGAGCCCCAAGGCCCAAGGCCCTTATCTTTGACATTTTAATATTTAATATGAAAGCCCAAAGCCTCCATAGCCCATTCATTCAAGCCCTTATGTGTTCATGTCATTTGTTTGATATAACATGTAGGGCTTTAGTATTTATGGAGATATATCCACAAAACATACACAATGTGGGACTTTGTTTTCTTTGTGTTTCTCCATTACCTCATAACCTCTTCTTCACTAACCTTCTCATTCTTTCCAACAATCCCCCACATGAATGAGAGGTTACTTAATTTTGTTCTTAAATTTTGCGAAACATTTAACATATCGGTAAAAGTAGCATTTTGGCCTTGAACTTTTCCTAGTGTTTATCGTTATAACCTACTGGCGAATTAGTGGACTAGATTTTCTTTGAACTGTAAGCCTTTTGTGTAAGTATATATAGATAACACACGCTAAGTGTTTCTAAACCCCTTAGTTCTCTGTTTGTGTTCGTTTTTGCCATGAACACCTGCTTAGTCTCATGAGTGTTTAAAGAATTTGACCTTACACAATTCTTTTTGAAGCGGCGCCTTCACACTCACGTAGGTGATTCTATAAAGAGTATCCCGTAATACTCCACTTGGGTCTTTTATAACACCACAGTATAGACATCATTAAAAGCTAAGCTTGTCCTATTCTCCGACGGGTTGTGCACTGACTTATCATAGGAATGGTCTGTATTTTAACAGTGCCATTAAGTTTATCTATAAACTTAGTTGTCCCTTTGAACCTAGATCTTGGGATCTCCAGTCAACTAGGTGGGGTTTCCGTTTAGAAAAACTTTTAGATCATAGGTCTTAAACCCATTCCCATCGATAAGGTTTGAACTTTCTCTCTAGGCAAGCCTTTAGTTAGTGGATCCGCAATGTTATCCTTTGACCTTACATAGTCTATAGTGATAACTCCATTAGAGAGAAGTTGTCTTATGGTTTTATGCCTACGACGAATATGTCTCGATTTACCATTATACAATGTACTATTCGCCCTTCCTGTAGCAGATTGACTATCACAATGTATACATATTGGAGGTACTGGTTTTTCCCAATTTGGAATGTCCTCTAAAAAACCCCTAAGCCAATCTGCTTCTTCCGCGCCTTTATCCAGAGCAATGAACTCAGATTCCATTGTTGACCTTGCTATGCAAGTCTGTTTGGATGATTTCCACGAAATTGCTCCATTTCCTAATGTAAACACATATCCACTTGTGGATTTTGTGTCATTTGAGCCCGTTATCCAATTGGCGTCACTATATCCTTCTATTACTGAAGGATACTTATCATATTGCAACACATAGTTTTGTGTATACTTTAGATATCCTAGAACTCTGATTATTGCTTTCCAATGATTTTTACCAGGATTGCTGGTATATCTACTTAGCTTGCTTACAGCGTACGCAATATCAGGCCTAGTGCAATTCATGACATACATAATACTTCCCAGTATACGAGAGTATTCAAGCTGATAGATACCATCACCAGTGTTCTTTACCCAATTTTGGTTCATATCTACTGGTGATTTTGCAGCAGTTACATTATACTGCTTGAATTTTTCAAGAATTTTAGCAATGTAATGTGACTGAGATAACGAATATCCCTGTGGTGTGTTTATAATTTTTACACCCAAAATTACATCGGCCACTCCTAGGTCCTTCATATCAAATCTAGAGGATAGCATGTCCTTCGTAGACTTTATTATGACCTTATTACTTCCTAGGATCAGTAAATCATCAACGTAGAGACAAACAATGACATATCCAACATCTATACATTTTATATAGACGCATTTATCTGATTCATTTATTTTGAATCCATTTGATAACATTGCTTCATCTAATTTCTCATGCCATTGTTTTGGTGCTTGTTTAAGGCCACAAAGAGATTTCACTAACTTGCACACCTTATTTTCATTTCCTGGGCTTAGAAACCCTTCTGGTTGCTGCATATATATTTCCTCTTCCAGTTCACCGTTCAAAAACGCAGTTTTCACATCCATTTGGTGTATTTCCAAATTCAATATAGATGCGATTGCAATAAGCATCCTAATTGATGTTATTCTGGTAACTGGAGAGTACGTATCAAAGTAATCCAGATCTTGCTTCTGTCTGAATCCTTTTATTACAAGTCTTGCTTTATACTTGTCTATTGAGCCGTCAGCCTTTAGTTTCTTCTTAAATATCCATTTATATCCTAGTGGTTTTGATCCTTTAGGGAGATCCACTAGTTCCCACGTATGGTTTTGTAGAATGGATTCTATTTCACTATTGACGGCTTCTTTCCAATAAGGATCATCAGGAGATGACATTGCTTGTTGGTAAGTTAGAGGTTCATTTTCTATCATATATGCATAGAAATCAGGTCCAAAGGATTTAGAGGTCCTTTGTCGCTTGCTCCTTCTCGGTTCCTCTATCTCAGTTTCATCATTCATTTTTCTTTGATCAGCATTATCCTCGGGAGTATCTGGATCTCTTGGCCTCTTTTGAACACTTGTTTCAATAGAGGTTTTTAGAGGATAAATGTGTTCAAAGAATCTCGCATTTCGAGACTCGATAATGATATTTTCATGAATGTCATCAATTTCAGATTTGTACACCAAAAATCGATATGCACTACTATTATGAGCATATCCAATGAATATGCAATCTATAGTCTTCGGTCCTATTTTGACCTTTTTCGGTTTTGGAATTTCCACTTTGGCAAGAAACCCCCACACTTTTAAGTATTTGTAGGATGGTGGTCTGTTTTTCCAAAGTTCATGAGGAGTCTTAGACGTTTTCTTTCGTGGTATTTTATTTAAAATATGATTTGCCGAAAGAATAGCTTCTCCCCAAAAATTATCTGGCAAGCCAGAGCTTATTAATAAGGCATTCATCATTTCTTTAAGAGTTCTATGGACTCGGAGGATACTGAAAGGTACTCTTCTTCTTTTTCTGTTTTGCAACGGTTCTGCTCTGTTGCAATTCCGGTCGCGCTTTTTTCCGTTACTAATTCTGAAACAATTCAAATTAGTAACGCTTCTTGACGTGACAATTGGATAGCGACAATTTATTGATTGCTATCAGATTCGTATTGTGTTTTCATTGTTACGAATAACAATTTGAAACAATATTGCTCCCTCACTGGCGCTGAAGGTTATCGAGCAATTGTCTCCCAAGATAAAACGGACCGGTATCTGCAATTTGAAGTGCTTTCAAGTGCAGAGCAACACGAACTCAAGAGTGTAATTTTAAGAACAGAGCAGTGAAGAAGAAGGAGATCGAATGAATTAATTCTGTGTATTTGATGGCTCTGGCAGGCTGCCTATATATAGCAGCGGAGGGGTGCCCTTCTGGGGTAGGCGCGACTGTCCGTACAGGCACGCTATTTCAACCAGTCGCACCCGATCACTGTTCAGACGAACAGATGCATCCGCTCATCCAAACGTTCACACCCGCGCAAAAATACTGTTTTTCCGCCCATTTTAACAGTCGACGGCCCATTTATCACGAGAGACCCCAAGAGCCCCAAGGCCCAAGGCCCTTATCTTTGACATTTTAATATTTAATATGAAAGCCCAAAGCCTCCATAGCCCATTCATTCAAGCCCTTATGTGTTCATGTCATTTGTTTGATATAACATGTGGGGCTTTAGTATTTATGGAGATATATCCACAAAACATATACAATGTGGGACTTTGTTTTCTTTGTGTTTCTCCACTACCTCATAACCTCTTCTTCACTAACCTTCTCATTCTTTCCAACAATATATAACAACAAAACCTGAAGCATATAACAATATGAAAACTGTGAGTAAACTATCCCGTTTATTTCAATGATTTTGTTAAGATATAAGCACATATATGTGTATGATTTTGTTGATCTTAGCTGAATGAAACTGAAATGAAAATCTAGAAATCCCAATGAACTAATAATGAGGGAACTTCCCCTTATAATCCCATATTTATTGATTTGCTAGATTTTATAATGTTAAGTTATATGTGTGTATGTATGCTTTTTAATATATTATTCATTTGTAAACTCAAATAAATCATATTAGCAAACCAAGAAAACAAACTGGAAACAGAATTAATAATAATATAGAAAGTAAAATCCCTTCCTCCTTGTTATTGGCCATACATACGTATATATAATGAGTGAGTTGATATTGTCTTCATGCAGGATTAAAATCTGGAAAACAAACATAAAACAGTAAGCAGATTTTTGGGTTTAGTAGATGTCTGAATTCAAGGATGGGAGATTATATAATTTTCCTGTGTATTGTTTTTAGTGTAATATATCAAGTTTTGACAGATTATAGATAGCATAACTCTTCTTAAATCTTTAACATGAAATATGCAGTATAAACAAACATAGCTTCATATGAAGAAAAAGGGAAAACTTGGAAAGTGATCAAGAACATTATATAAGCCTTATTGCAAACATAAACAAGCTCTGTTTGTACTGTAAACCAACCCTTAGCATAAAAAAAAATCAAGAACAGCATTTTTAATGAATTAAAAAAAAAAGGTTCAACATTTCAGTAGTGTATATAAGCTTGAAGTTTATAAAAAAATATTTTCATTTGGAAAAAATATATATATTTGCATATATAAGTATAGTACATCCCAGAGGTTTAAAACTAGAAAATCCGATCACCAGGAAATTGAGAATTAGGTGGGCGAAGGTTTTTATATACAAGAATGGGGATTTTTAAATTAAATATCATCATTTTTAATAGCTTAATTCATGAGTTACGTTTTATTTATATTTTTGGGCAAAATAATTTCATTCATAAGTTTAAGTCAATGAAACCTTAAACTGCTTTTGAAGGAGCTTTACGGGGTGTAGGGGAAGGTACGGACGGAGTTTGGTGATTTCTGGTGGTGGGGGATGATCAGAAAAGTCAACTATAGATTTTGGGTAAGTTTTTTGGTTCGGTTTTGATAATATCGTACGTGGTTATTGGTTGATCAAGTTTGGAGATTTCGGGTGGGGAGGTGTGCACGGGCATGAATATCGAAGTGGCAGTGGTTGAAGACCCTTCGATGGTCAGAGACGAGTAGGAGCGTCGAAGTTTTGGATCAACCTGAAACTGCCCTTTTTAATTTATAATGGCTGATGGTGTCTTTTGGGAAGAAGAATCTTTGGGGTTGCGATGGCCGGTCAGTTTAGGTCAGGAGTGAAGAGGTGACTTGTGGAGAGGGTGACGGTGGTTCTCCAATGAGCAGAACAACGGTGCAGGGGCACGATGCACAGTGTGTGCATTGGGAATGGAAAGAAAAGAAAGTGTTGAAGATTGAAGAGCATAGGAAAAATGGAATTGGGCACGACAATTTAAAAAGTGGTTTATGGGCTTTTAAGTGGGCTAAGCCCAGCTTTAAATTAAAAAGGAATTTAATGAGAAAGGGAAGATCTCAATTTAAAAATAAAAGAAAAATTGTTTTAAGAAATAAAATAAAATGTAAAATACATTTGATCATATATTGGAATTATATACAATGACATATGGGGTAGGACAAGAATGTATATTGAATAGATCTGCTCGAGTAAGTGGTTAAGCCAGTCGATGGTGAGTAGGTAAGAAACTCGATATAGTTATCGAGCTTTAACAATTCAATTTAAAATAAGTTGATTTATTGAATAATGAAAAGTATTTTAATACTAAATATCATTTAAATTTAATCAAGCGTAAATTAAATCATGAACTGAATCAATGCATAACTTTACAGATCAATAATGATCTATAAATACAGTAAATCCCAAATGGAATGTTGATTGATTAATTTTTTAACTTGTTATAATTACGTAAATCATTTATATTGACATCTGTTATAGGAAATAAACACCATCCACTATATACTTGATTTACTAAATTGTTTGAACATCATGTTAGCAGAAATAAACTCCATTCAACTATTTTATTAATTTGACATATTTTATCAGTA
Source organism: Allium sativum (assembly GCA_030737875.1). Lineage (NCBI taxonomy): Eukaryota > Viridiplantae > Streptophyta > Magnoliopsida > Asparagales > Amaryllidaceae > Allium > Allium sativum. Next base: position 612,055,113 of record CM060921.1, on the reverse strand, counting down.
CATATATGTTGTTATGTTATCAATTGATAATATTGAATTGTATTTATGTTTGTTGTGCAAATTGTGTTAATGACTTGAATGTCAATCGTTATAAGAACTGTTATACACCGTTGGGAAAACGAACTTGAGTTTTGATAATTGGAAATAAATTGTTTTTAAGAAAAATTAAGCTTATTATTAATTCATCTAAAGAAAAAGATTAATTATAACAAATTAATCAGGTTGTGTAGGATTGATTTAAATCAACTGTTTAAATGGGAATTTGATTATTAAATTGATTTGTGTTGATTAATTTAATAAAAGATGTTTTGATAAATAGTTGTCTTAAAACTTGAAATATTTAAATTAACAGATCGAGTAGGATAATGGTGTAATTTAACCGTAAATTGAATTGTCCAAGATGATATGTTTTTAACTTAATTGGTCCTTTAATTGAGAAAGTTCTAAAAATAGTTTAGTTTTTAAAAGAAATAAGAAATGAAGTCGATGCACTTGAATTAAATTCCTTGATTTAGTATTTAAGTAACCAAGTTAACTTAATAAATATTTCCATGACAACAATGTTGTTTGAAATGGTTTAAGAGTTGGAAATCAATTGGATTTACAAATGCTGGTTTGACATCAAACTTCTACGAATCCTGGCGATAAGAATGATCTCGATTCAAGGTCTGAGAAGTAATTAAAATACCCTATCTTGATCGATTTCACCATTATCCGATACTTCGAATAGCTTGTGTTCAGGATGAGTATAAAAGTTAAATATTGTTTCAGTTATAAAATGGATATTCAAGTATGAGATTATCACGTAAGATTTGATAATATAATTTTCTAAGCTAAGTAATACTTATGTTTTGAAATATATAAACAAAGTTAATATTTGAGTCTAAATAATCCAGATTATTTAAAATACGGCTTAGCAGATCAAACTGAAATGAATCTGTTTATTTTATTTTATATTTGATAGTTAAATCATCGACTATCAAATCTGGACCTTTTCGTTTTCGTTTCGAAGCGAACGGAATCTAAATTCCAGTTCGATTTGATATATACATTACGAGTTCGAGATTTTATTGAAGACTATTGAAGACAGTGTATTGCAAGGGCTGTTCTGTTTACAGGATGGTGCCTTCGGTTTGTCCAGTCCCAAGACAACTTGTATAGATAAGTTTCTGACAGAGTATGCATAATAAATCACGTAAGTTGATCTCTCCAAATGTATTTACATTTGGTAGTGGAGGAATTCGTTTCTCTTAGCTTTATACCTGGGATATTTTTAGGGAAATCAATTCGTGATTTGGCGGGTTTGACGATGTGGTATTCAAAGTAAATGAAGACGTGTTATATCCAAGGGTAAGTTCAGCCTCAAGCCTCACAACCGGGAAATGACAAAAATCGGGCAGGCAACATGGCTATGTGGGTCGCTCCCATTAGGGTGTATAATCACCTATCTAGAGAAATTCCCTTTGCTTCTTTAATCTATCGATGTTGTCCCTTTCAGGAAACAGTTGCTGATCCCAACCGTTGGTGATATACATTTGAGACACTCAAGCGAAATGAGTGGTTGGTCACGTGTGGGCTAGGTTACAAGATGTTCTTGTTGAACCCCGTGTATTCCCCTCTAGAGATATATTATCGGCAGGTGGTTCCATACCGTGTCATAGTCGGAATCCAATATCCAGTAAGCGCTCGCGGCTTTGATTGTATATTATATATGTGGAGCATGAGATGCAAGCGTTCTGCTAGATTGATATTTGTATTTAGACATTATTATAATATCAGGATAATATTGACTTCAAAATATTTTCGGTTATCGTAAGGTAAAAACCGTCCATGTTTATGTGTGGATCGGTCTTACGATTATCTTCTATTTCAAAAGAATTTTCCCAAGTTAAGAAAGATGTTTTAAATCGTTTACTCACACCAGTCCCATAACTGACCCAAAGTTTATTTTTCTATGTTTTCCCTGAACTCTTGGGTGCCCAAATTTGTACGGGTTGTCTAATAGTTTAGGATTTTACAGATTTTCTGAAGGAGCTTAGAGCAGGAGGCTTTAGCGTTAGACATTAAAGTTTTATTCCGCTGTATTGTACATGTAATGTAATCTGATGATGTATGTAAGTCCAAATACAGTTTGTATTTCAAAGTGATTATTTATATATTAAATTTCATTCCGCTGCGATAGTGATATTATGTATCGTCATTCAGTTCTATCTTCTATCTATTTTCTTCTATTCTAATTTTCTATCTTTCTATTTCTCATCCTCAAACTTCTTTCTATTAATAATTCGTATTTTCGTGCAATTTGGGTTGGACATGTGTTGTATTCAATCGACTCGAATGGTACGGATTTGCTGGTCGTTACACTTGGCATCAGAGCTGAAAGTTGAGTAGTTACCTTTGCTCTGTGGCGTGACTCGATAGAGATGGGGTTAGAACTACCCCAGATTGAGTTTGAGTGTATATATATATATGAGCGCACATTTTTTAATTGATATGAAAACTGTTTTTATATTGTGTTGAATGGTTTGTAGAGTAGTTTAAAAACTCTGGTCGATACAGGGTGCACACTGTATCGAAAAGTGTTTATAAACTCTTAAACAGAGTAGTTTGACACAGTATTGTTTTAAAAGATGGGTGAATGAAATAATTTTGCCCAAGATTATATTTTGGTTATAAAAGAATAAATTTTCTGAAATAATTATTATATATATGTGTATATTTACGTGTCGATTGTTAATCCAACTTGAAATAGCTTTATATAACCAACTAAAATTTGTATAAGAACGAGATATACAAATAAGTCAAACTGGAAATTTGTTTGAGTAAAACAAAATGGTTTAGAAAAATTCAACGGTTTTGAATTTAAATGAAATTGAGTTATATGATTTCAGATTGGTTTGGAATTAAAAATTGAAAATTTGGATTATGGAGTTTGAAAATTTAACTAGAGTAAAGAAATTGGAACCTAATTGGAGATTGGTTGAGTTAACTGATTTTCTGAGTATTGATCTGATGTTGATTTCAGTTTTCGGGATTAATACTTGGAATATTATTTTCTTACCGATTTACGGTCAGGGACTGATGAACGTGTTTATTACTATAAAATGTTTGATAAGGAAATTTTATATTTTTGATGCCTTGTGTGTTATAAATGTTAAGGAATGACCTATGTATGTGTTTCATAAGTCAATAAATATAGATATAACTATAACCTCCTCGTTATTCTTCAATTTCGAGGACAAAATTCTTTTAAGGGGGTAGATTGTAATGTCCCGGGGGTTTTGGATATTTGTTAAACTATGATTTATAGATTTTATCCTTAATTAAAATTCAATTAAATAATATTAGAGTTTGAATATTACAGAAATTAGAATAATTATTAGTTTAAAAATCATATGCAAATATTTTAACTTGTTGTGACGACCCGTATTTTCTGCCAATTTATTTGGGTTATTTTAAATATTTTATTTATATAAAATATTGGTTTAAATTTAAATAATCGAATTTAACGATTTTATTTGTAATTTATTATTTAAATAAATAATATTTTTAAATTCCAGAATATTGGGAAAATGTGGAATTTGACATATATTGTGTTCGGGCAATTTAGAGTGGTCAAATATTTTTTATATTGAAATTTTGGTGACGGTTTGTTAGAAAACGACAATTATATATATATATATATGGTTTATAATTTAATTAAATAACGAGCTGCAGCGGCGCGGCAGTTCGCGTTTTGGCGTTTTGAACTTCAATTGGTCATACCGGGTTCAAAATAAGTCGGATTTTCTCGAAACAAGAAACGTCGGGACCGGTTTGACGATATCTTTCCAATGGCAGAGAAAAATCCAGTTTTCGTCATGTAGATTTTATTTTATGACCAAATCAAATTTTGAAAAAATCGCTGTGGAATTTCCTTATATATTATATCATTATTTATATTAAATAAAGAGGTTTTTAAATATTTTTAATATCAATTTGGCTTCGGATTCAACCCGGGATATTTTTCTTTGGTAATACATCAAATTTTGGTCGTATATGGCCAACTGCAATATTTTGATATTATTATATTGAAGCATTTTAAAATTGGTTTATTTTAATTCAAATTGGCCAGTTCAAAAGGGACATTTTTCAAACGACCTCTGTTTTCGACGAAATAAATTTTGTTGGGACCGTAACAGTAAATTATTGTTAGATTTTTAGACGGCACGTCAATCGGGGTTATTCTGTGAGCGTGGAAAAATAAAATGTAAAATAAATCGATCTATTTGGACGTGTACAAACGCTATCCGAGCAAACGGGCACGGAATTCGACGAGACAAGTTTCATTAGGACTGTATCGTCAAAATATTCTATGCCATCCATTCGCGTCTCGAACGGGGTTCGTATGTGAGTGCAGCAACGAATAAACAATGTTTGAAATAGCGATAGGTACGAAATAAAATATTGTTAGTCAGCGTCGCTCATCATTTCAACTTAAATTATATTTGTCCACACTTATATAAAGCCCCCAACCAAGAATTTCCAGCCATCATCTTCCTCAGCCATGTATTTTTACACAAAATTCCTCGTTTACAAATTCATTTATAACTCATGATCCGTCGAGAATTTGCTATGGCAACCAAAGAGAAAGTTGTAGATCGGGAGGTTATCTACCTACTGACAAAAGTTGGGTGAGTTTTGACGACTGAGGTGGCCGGAATCGAGGTAAAACCGAAGAAAACTGATTTCTTTTTTCTTCAAAATTGATGAGAATTGGTTGATTTGAGAGAACGGGGCCTTGGGGGTTTTGTAGAGGAGAGTCAGGTGGAGGTTTTGGTGGTGGTCTCAGGTTGTCTGGTGGTCTGTGGTGGTCGTGAGGTCGAGATGAACGGAGGGGAGAGATTTGGGTTTATTTTCGAAAGCAATAAAGGGTTTTCACCATTTTCCGGCGTCGTCAGGCGCTGGTGGTGTCACGCCCTAGGGGGGGTCGATGCTGGAAGGCGAGGTCGTCACGTCAGAGGTGGTCCGGCGGTCTAAATCAGCCGGAGGTGGTGGCAATTTCCGTTTCAACGGAAGATGGTTGGGCTCGGATTCTGGCGACGGTGATGGGTTATGGAGGTCGAGGGTACTTGCGTAGGAGGAGAGTGGGGTGGCGGTTCTGATGGGACCGGCGACGTGGTGTCCTGTAATGACCCGCATTGTCAGAGGTATTATAATTAATTTATTTAATTATATAAATAGTGATGTAGGGAATTAAATCGTCGTTAATTAAATTATAGTGAATATTTAATTAAATTAAATAATATATTTAATTCAGAAATAATCATAAATTTTGGAAATCACAATATTCTGTGAACGGGGTCGTCCCTTAGATTTAATTCAGCTTAGAGTTGAATTATATTGACGAATATATTCAACCAACGACAGTTTGAACATATAATTATATTATAATTTAAATCTAGCCTGAAATTGCGCTGCAATTCGCAATTTGGCGATTTGAATTTCAACTGGATGTACAGGATTCGTTTTAATCCGAATTTCTGTGAAATAAGAAACGTGTGGAGCTGGTGGACTATATCTTTCTAGTGGAAGAGAAAATTCGGGATTTCGTCATGTAGATTTTGATGTACGTCAAAATCAAATTTTAGAAAAGTCGCTGTGGAATTCCTTTATATTTTATAAGGGAATAAATTTTATTTTAAAAAGGAATTTCATTTTTAATCGAATATCGATTTAATCGGGATTTGAAAATATCAAGTTATAAATCCCAGTAGAGCTGTATGGTATTCCACTACGAATATATACGATAATATAAATTCATTTATATTTAATTTAATTATATTTAAATATAATTATATATATAAATAGGCTATTTAGAGCTTTAAAAATAGCCACTTTTGCATACGAAGTCGGAATTCGACGAAACTAATTTTGTTAGATCCGCAATGTCAAATAATTGCTAGATGTTAGTTTCCGTGATTTTTAGGGTCACTGTGAGGCCGTACGGATTTTTAGAGTGAGGAACAATCAGTATTTTGACGGTTAAAAATATGCTGTGTGAGCATACGAAGTCGGAATTCGACGAAACCAATTTCGTTGGGACCGTAATGTCGAACTCTAGCTGCATGTCCAGTTTCGTGATTTTTGGGTATCGTATGTGGTCACAGGAATTTTTAGAAGATAAGTACAAATAGCATTTGATTATAATTGAATATTATAATAAAATATCTACCAAAATATCTTTCTTCATTTTGCTTATAAATAGTAATTTCCATCCTTAAGACCTAATTTACATTTCCTCTGACCAAAATAAATGCGCCGTTGGTTTGTTCTTCACACAGAAAACAAACGCAACACAAAGAAATCAAAAACAAATGAAATAAATTTCTATAAATCACGATTCATATATATTCGAGTTTCTTGAAGGATTTCCTACATCGTGGTATGTGGTTTGGGGAACTGGACTTCGGTTGGGCCTATGAGTTTTTCCAGTGAGCCTTTGATAGGAGTTAGGGTTGAATACTGTAGGAGTTTTGAGTATCGATTGGAACTATCGATATTAGCTTTGAGTTTATGGGAAGGAAAGGTTTCGATTTTGGAAGTTTGATGGGGTTTTGTTCTAAAAAGTGACGCACGGTTGTGTATTGTTGCTCGGAAGGGCTGTCGAACGGAAATTGGAGGGAGGGTTCGAACTATATGATTTGGGTATGGATGTGTTGAGATTTTGAAGAGGGAAATTGTGATGATTTTTATTCGATTTTTATGATGTTGTGGATGGAGAATGGGATTGGAGAAGTGGTTGTAATGGTGGAGGAAAGTCACGGCATTTCGATTGAGGAAGAAGGGGGTTGAGCGGGCTTGGATATAGACCGGTGGATGATGGGCCAAGAAAGGGGTAAAGGCCCATATTGAAATTTAATTTAAAGTTTTATTTCATTCAAATTAGTTCAAACTTTAATATTGTATAACTTGATCATACAATATCAGATTTACGAACCGTAAGTTGCGTTGGGATCGTATGGACGGGAGCAACACAATGAGACTGACCGGGAGTGAATCCGAGCTCGTTACAATTTATGGCGGAATAATTTGTCCGACTAAATCAAATAACGCAAACCGTTATTTAACGGCTACCGCGCAAATGTGAGTAAAACTTACCAACTCTGAACATTTTATAATTTCGTGTTGTATTTTTAGAACTGTTAGAAATTGGCGTATTGACTGTGTGTTGATTGTTTGATTGAACTGCTAGTCAGTTAGTGAAAATTATATATATATATATATATATATATATAAACCGTTAAATATTTATGTATTGATTCTGCTATCAGAATAATTTATATTGAACGGAAAGTGATGATAATCATATTGTGTAACATTTGTGGATGCAGGGAGACAGGTTGGAGGAATCCGAGCTCGTTACAATTTATGGCGGAATAATTTGTCCGACTGAATCAAATAACGCAAACCGTTATTTAATGGATAACGCGCAAATGTGAGTAAAACTCACCAACTCTGAACAGTTTATAGTTTTGTGTTGTATTTTTAGAACTGTTAGAAATTGGCTGATTGACTGTGTGTTGATTGTTTGATTGAACTACTAGTCAGTTAGTGAAAATTATATATATATATATATGTAATTATATATATATATATATATATATATATATATATATATAAACCGTTAAATATTTATGTATTGATTCTGCTATCAGAATAATTTATATTGAACGCAAAGTGATGATAATCATATTGTGTAGCATCTGTGGATGCAGGGAGACAGGTTGGAGGAATCCGACTGGATTCCTCAACGGTTATTTTATTGTTTTTCATATATTGTTATATGATATGATATGATATAAAATCTGTGGGCGATTATATGTGCTTGGACGATATTGAACATCGTGATTTGATATGATTGAATACCGTAACATACCGAAATGTTGGTAAGGGGATTTTCAAAGTGATATTGAAAATAGGATATTTATAAATTGGAATATTTATAAATAGAGATATTTATAAAGTGGAATATTTATAAATAAGAAATGTTTATAAATTGGAATATTTATAAATAGGAGATGTTCAAAAAGGAAATAATTTCAAACCATTTTCTTTTTGAATGAAACGGCCTATGTGGCGGGTTTGGGGATTTTCCCGATGCTCCCGTTACAAAGGAGGTTATGGCGAATTTTTTAGAGAATTTAAGAAGTTATAATATTTCAAGAATAAATTTGAAAAGGAAATATTTGTAAACCATTTACAAATAGAATTGAAAAGGAAACGTTATAAAAAGGAAATCATTTTTAAAGTGTAGAACCGTTATTTAAAACTAAATCTTTCCAAATGAATAAAACGTTGTTAAAAAGGAAATCTTTATAAATTGAATAAAGTAAATCGAATATGGTATTCGAAAGGAGTTAAATCGAATATGGTATTCGAAGGGTGTAAATCGAATATGGTATTCGAAGGGAGTAAATCGAATATGGTATTCGAAAGTTAGTAAAACGAATATGCTATTCGAAAGGGGTTAGTCGAGTCGAGTTAGTTGAATAGAGTTAACCAGTTCAATAGAGTTAACCAGTTCAGTAGAGTTAACCAGTTCAATAGAGTTAACCAGTGAGGTAAGTAAGTCAAGTTAACCAGTGAGTTAAGTAAGTCAAGTTAATCGAGTTAAGTTCTTGAGTTAGATTATCGAGATAAGTTAGTCGAGTTAAGTAAATCGATGTTAATTTCATCGAAAGGAGTATTGATGTTAGTTTCATCGAAGGGAGTTATTGATTAGTTAAATCGAAAGGAGTTATCGATTAGTTAAATCAAAAGGAGTTATTGAATTTAGTTATTCGAAAAGGAGTTATCGATTTGTTAAATCGAAAGGGAAGATTATCGAATATCGTTTATTCGAGAGGAGATTATCGAATATAGTTTATTCGAAGGAGTTATCGATTATTAGTTAATCGAAGTGAGTTATAGAATATTAGTTAAATCGAAGGAGTTATCGAATATAGTTTATTCGATGGAGTTAATCGATTAGAGTTAAATCAAATGAGTTGATCGAATATAGTTTATTCGAATAGAGAAAAGGAGTTAATCGAATATAGTTTATTGGAATAGAGTAAATGAGTTAATCGAATATAGTTTATTCGAGTAGAGTTAGAGGAGTTATCGAATATAGTTTATTCGACAGGAGTTAAGTGAATAGTTAAATTAATCAAAGTGAATTAGTTAAAGTTAAACTAAGTGAATTAGTAAAGTGAATTGGTTAAGTTAACCACAGTGAATTTATCGAGTTAATCAAAGTGATTAGTTCAGTTAATCGAGATAAGTAAATCAAGTTAGGTTAATCGAGTTGAAGTCAGTCGAGCTAATAAATTGAGTTAGTCAAACCAAGTAAAACCAGTTAGAGTTAATTAATTAAGGTTGACCAGTTAGAGTTGATCGGTTAGAATTAACCAGTTAGAGTTAATCGGAGTTAATCAAATAGAGTTAAGTAAAATCAGAACTGACTAGAGATTAGTAAATTGAATGGTTTTCTAAGTGTCTATCTGATGTTGGTTTCGGCCTTCGGGATTTATACTTAGGGAATTGTTCTCATACTAGTTCACAGTCAGGGACTGGTAGTTGGGAAATAATATCGTTGTTTGCACACTTGTTTTTCTTTAATGGTTAAATCACAGACTATCGAAGTTTTGACCATTTTAACGTTGTTAATATGGAGAGACCGGTTGGATTATTATCCGAAGAACCACTTTGTATTGGCATAAGCGTTGCGAATCATATATGCCAAAGATAATTGAAGACGGAGTAAAATGCAAGGGCTGTTGTATAAGTCTTAGATAACAGTGACTAAGATGGATATACTGAATAGTGCCTTCGGTTTGTCCATTCCCAGGACAACTTGTATGGACGAAGGTCTGACAGAGTATATCCAATGGATCGCGTAAGTTGATCTGTTCAAACGTATTCACGTTTGGTGGCGGAGGAATTTGTTTCTCTAAGCTGTATACCCGTGTTACTTTTGGATAAATCAATTTGTGATTTGGCGGGTATGACGATGTGACATTCTAAATGAATGAGGATGACTTGTGTTGATGAATGTCTGACAGAGTATTTCCAGAAAGGTCACGTTGATTTCTTCAACCGTACCAAGAGTGGAAGTGGAGAAGGAAACTTCTTTAGCTAACACGTAATGTACAGTTGTAGACGTCAATTAGTCATTCTCGATGGATCTGACAATGTGGCATTCAAAGAGAATCTGATGTAATGATAAAGCGTAGCTTCTAGCCTCATCAACCGGTAAATGATAGAAATCGGGCAGGCAGCATGGCTAAGTCGGTCGCACTGAAGTAGGGTGTATAATCACCTATCTAGAGAATATTCATTTGTTTCTTAAATCTATCAATGCTGTCCCATATATATACGGGAACGGTTGCTGATCCCAACCGTTGGTGATATGCATTCGATACACTAAAGCAAAATGAGTGGTCGGTCATGTGTGGCTGAGTTACAAGATGTTCTTGTTGAACTCCAGTGTATCGTTCCTAGAGTACACTGATCGGAAGGTGGTTCCATACCTTGTCATGGTTGGAAATCCATTATCCAATACGTGCTTGCGATTTTGATTGTATACTATATATGTAGAACGTGAGATGAAAGCGTTTCTGCTAGTTGATATTGTACATAGACATTATTATAATATCAAAAGATTTTTGATATAAAGATATTTTGGATTCTCATAAGGGAAAAACCCATTCCGTTCTGCGGCGTGGTCTTATGAGATATCGTTTACTTATTCATATACCTGTTTAAACTGTTTTACTCACACCAGTCCTATGACTGACCCGGAGTTTACTTTGTTGTTTTTCCTAAACTCTTGGGTGCCTAAATTTGTACGGGCAGTCAAGTAGTCAGGAGTTTACAGGTATACTTGGAGAGCTTGGAGCAGGAGGCTTCAGGATCATATAGCTATAGTTTATTTCCGCTGTGTTGTAAGTGTTGTACTCTGATAAGTGCTATTGTATACATAACTGTTATATTTCAAATTTATGTTATCTATTATATGTTATTCGTTCCGCTGTGAGGTTCATGTTACTCTGATGTTGTGTTCTTCTTCTTCTCTAAGTTTCTATCTTATCTATTCTCACCCTCTAATTTCTTTCATTAATTACCGGGATTTTTCGATGTTTTGGTTATCGACATCGAGCTTATGTCGATAACCAAAGTCGCCGAAAATCCAGGTCGTTACAGTTGGTATCAGAGCTTAACTTAAGAATTACCTTGGCTCTGTGGCGTGACTCGGTAGAGATAGGGCTAGTAATACCCTAGATTGATTTTGAGTGTATATATATGAGTGAACATATTTGTTATTTGATATAATTTTTTTTTATGTTGTGGAGATTCATTGGCTGAGTTGTTTATGAATTCTGGTCGATCAGTTAGATCCACTGTATCGGTAGGAGTAAATAAACACTTGAATACGATGGACCGACACAGTATGGATATGTAATATATTATCATATATAGGATGTGTTGGTAGTAATTAGAATCAGATAAGATTATAAAATGTGAAATGGTTATATATAACCAACCATAATTTATACAAGTGAATCATATGCAATTAAGATGAATTAAATATGAATTTAAATCAGATTTGGAATTAAAATAATGAAATTTTAAGTTCCTGGGAGATTTTGAGATGTTTTCAAAATGGATGTATTTAGTAAGGGTTTTGAAATGATATAGTATTGAAATCACTTGGGTCCCTGGAAAATAATTCTGATGATGACTGCGCAGTATCATCGGTGTGATTTTCGAGTTCTAAGTGGTGGATTACTACCAGAGATTTTGATTTGAATTGTTTTGAGAAAACAAGTTGTTTAGAAATTCAAAGGTTTTGAATTAGTATTATGATTTCAAATTTGATTTGAAATAAAACCGGGAATTTAAGTTCTAGAAATTAAAATTTAACTTGTGAAGTTAATTCGAATGCGATGGTAAAAGTAAATAATAAACCAGAATTTAACTTGAGATGATAGGTTAAGAAAAATTGGAAGTGATTAGAGAATAATCTGGATTTGGATTTGAAATGATAAGTTGAGAGTTTGGAATTTGAAACTCGAATTTGAAATTAAATTCGGCTTGAATAAGCGAATGGTTGTGTTAAGAATAACTTGGTTGGAGTTGATTGGGATGGCATTTGTATATGCCGAGTTGATAACAGATGGTAGGGATATAATGATATGCCCAACAAAAAGGTACAAGTTTATATTTTATATGAGTTTGGAATTTTTGAGCCGAATTGGCAAGCCGTTTGGCGTTTTGATTTTCTTTTGGGTTGGAGAAGGCCCAGAGAGGCGAGTTGTGGTTTGATGTATTGGCCGGTACAAAGGAGGTGCTGGCGAAATTTTCCGAAAATTTAAAGTGTTAGAAAATTTTCAGAACTTTTGAAAATTTTAGTTAGTCGAGATGAATAAATATTTTAGTCAATATTAATTGGTTCAGTTGAAATCAGAAAGAAGGGGTAAACAAATCTTAGGAATTCCAATAGATAGGGTCGTCCTCTAACTTAGCAATTTCGAGGACGAAATTATTTTAAGTGGGGAAGAATGTAATGACCCGCATTGTCAGAGGTATTATAATTAATTTATTTAATTATATAAATAGTGATGTAGGGAATTAAATCTTCGTCAATTAAATTATAGTGAATATTTAATTAAATTAAATAATTAAATAATATATTTAATTTAGAAATAATCAAAAATATTGGAAATCACAATATTCTGTGAAAGGGGTCATCCCTTAGATTTAATTCAGCTTAGAGTTGAATTATATTGACGAATATATTCAACCAACGATAGTTTGAACGTATAATTATATTATAATTTAAATCGAGCTTGAAATGGCGCTGCAGTTCGCGATTTGGCGATTTGAATTTCAACTGGATGTACAGGATTCGTTTTAAGCCGGATTTCTGTGAAACAAGAAACGTGTGGAGCTGGTGGACTATATCTTTCTAGTGGAAGAGAAAATTCGGGATTTCGTCATGTAGATTTTGATGTACGTCCAAATTAAATTTTAGAAAAGTCGTTGTGGAATTCCTTTATATTTTATAAAGGAATAAATTTTATTTTAAAAAGGAATTTCATTTTTAATCGAATATCGATTTAATCGGGATTTGAAAATATCAAGTTATAAATCCCAGTAGAGCTGTATGGTATTCCACTGCGAATATATATGATAATATAAATTCATTTATATTTAATTTAATTATATTTAAATATAATTATATAGTTAAATAGGCTATTTAGAGCTTTAAAAATAGCCACTTTTGCATACGAAGTCGGAATTCGACGAAACTAATTTTGTTAGATCCGCAATGTCAAATAATTGCTAGATGTCAGTTTCCGTGATTTTTAGGGTCATTGTGTGGCCGTACGGATTTTTAGAGTGAGAAACAATCAGTATTTTGACGGTTAAAAATACGTTGTGTCAGCATACAAAGTCGGAATTCGACGAAACCAGTTTCGCTCGGACCGTAATGTCGAACTCTAGCTGCATGTCCAGTTTCGTGATTTTTGGGTATCGTATGTGGTCACAGGAATTTTCAGAAGATAAGTACAAATAGCATTTGATTATAATTGAATATTATAATAAAATATCTACCAAAATATCTTTCTTCATTTTGCTTATAAATAGTAATTTCCATCCTTAAGATCTAATTTACATTTCCTATGACCAAAATAAATGTGCCGTCGGTTTGTTCTTCACACAGAAAACAAACGCAACACAAAGAAATCAAAAACAAATGAAATAAATTTCTATAAATCACGATTCATATATATTCGAGTCTCTTGAAGGATTTCCTACATCCTGGTATGTGGTTTGGGGAACTCGACTTCGGTTGGGTCTGTGAGTTTTTCCAGCGAGCCTTTGATAGGATTTAGGGTTGAATACTGTAGGAGTTTTGAGTATCGATTTGAACTATCGATATTAGCTTTGAGTTTATGGGAAGGAAAGGTTTCGATTTTGGAAGTTTGATGGGGTTTTGTTCTGAAAAGTGACGCACGGTTGTGTACTGTTGCTCGGAAGGGCTGTCGAACTGAAATTGGAGGGAGGGTTCGAACTATATGATTTGGGTATGGATGTGTTGAGATTTTGAAGAGGGAAATTGTGGTCATTTTTATTCGATTTTTATGATGTTGTGGATGGAGAACGGGATTGGAGAAGTGGTTGTAATGGTGGAGGAAAGTCATTGCATTTTGATTGAGGAAGAAGGGGGTTGAGCGGGCTTGGATATAGACCGGTGGATGATGGGCCAAGAAAGGGGTAAAGGCCTATACTGAAATTTAATTTAAAGTTTTATTTTATTCAAATTAGTTCAAACTTTAATATTGTATAACTTGATCATACAATATCAGATTTACGAACCGTAAGTTGCGTTGGGATCGTATGGACGGGAGCAACACAATGAGACTGACCGGGAGTGAATCCGAGCTCGTTACAATTTATGGCGGAATAATTTGTCTGACTGAATCAAATAACGCAAACCTTTATTTAACGGCTAACGCGCAAATGTGAGTAAAACTTACCAACTCTGAACAGTTTATAATTTCGTGTTGTATTTTTAGAACTGTAAGAAATTGGCCGATTGACTGTGTGTTGATTGTTTGATTGAACTGCTAGTCAGTTAGTGAAAGTTATATATATATATATATATATATATATATATAAACCGTTAATATTTATGTATTGATTCTGCTATCAGAATAATTTATATTGAAAGGAAAGTGATGATAATCATATTGTGTAACATCTGTGGATGCAGGGAGACAGGTTGGAGGAATCCAAGCTCGTTACAATTTATGGCGGAATAATTTGTCCGACTGAATCAAATAACACAAACCGTTATTTAACGGCTAACGCGCAAATGTGAGTAAAACTCACCAACTCTGAACAGTTTATAATTTCGTGTTGTATTTTTAGAACTGTTAGAAATTGGTTGATTGACTGTGTGTTGATTGTTTGATTGAACTGCTAGTCAGTTAGTGAAAATTAAATATATACATATATATATGTGTAATTATATATATATATATATATATATATAAACCGTTAAATATTTATGTATTGATTCTGCTATCAGAATAATTTATATTGAACGGAAAGTGATGATAATCATATTGTGTAACATCTGTGGATGCAGGGAGACAGGTTGGAGGAATCCGACTGGATTCCTCAACTGTTATTTTATTGTTTTTCATATATTGTTATATGATGTGATATAAAATCTGTGGGCGATTATATGTGCTTGGACGATATTGAACATCGTGATTTGATATGATTGAATACCATAACATACCGAAATGTTGATAAGGGGATTTTCAAAGTGATATTGAAAATAGGATATTTATAAATTGGAATATTTATAAATAGAGATATTTATAAAGTGGAATATTTATAAATAATAAATGTTTATAAATTGGAATATTTATAAATAGGAGATATTCCGAAAGGAAATAATTTCAAACCATTTTCTTTTTGAATGAAAAGGCATGTGTGGCGGGTTTGGGGATTTTCCCGATGCTCCCGTTACAAAGGAGGTTATGGCGAATTTTTCAGAGAATTTAAGGAGTTAGAATATTTCAAGAATACATACGAAAAGGAAATATTTGTAAACCATTTACAAATAGAATTGAAAAGGAAACGTTATAAAAAGGAAATCATTTTTAATGTGTAGAACCGTTATTTAAAAGTAAATCTTTCCAAATGAATAAAACGTTGTTAAAAAGGAAATCTTTATAAAGTGAATAAAGTAAATCGAATATGGTAATCGAAAGGAGTTAAATCGAATATGGTATTCGAAGGGAGTAAATCGAATATGGTATTCGAAGGGAGTAAATCGAATATGGTATTCGAAAGTTAGTAAAACGAATATGCTATTCGAAAGGGGTTAGTCGAGTCGAGTTAGTTGAATAGAGTTAACCAGTTCAGTAGAGTTAACCAGTTCATTAGAGTTAACCAGTTCAATAGAGTTAACCAGTGAGTTAAGTAAGTCAAGTTAACCAGTGAGTTAAGTAAGTCAAGTTAATCGAGTTAAGTTCTTGAGTTAGATTATCGAGATAAGTGAGTCGAGTTAAGTTCGTCGAGTTAAGTAAATCGATGTTAATTTCATCGAAAGGAGTATCGATGTTAGTTTCATCGAAGGGAGTTATCGATTAGTTAAATCGAAAGGAGTTATCGATTAGTTAAATCGAAAGGAGTTATCGAATTTAGTTATTCGAAAAGGAGTTATCGATTTGTTAAATCGAAAGGGAAGATTATTGAATATCGTTTATTCGAGAGGAGATTATCGAATATAGTTTATTCAAAGGAGTTATCGATTATTAGTTAATCGAAGTGAGTTATAGAATATTAGTTAAATTGAAGGAGTTATCGAATATAGTTTATTCGATGGAGTTAATTGATTAGAGTTAAATCAAATGAGTTGATCGAATATAGTTTATTCGAATAGAGAAAAGGATTTAATCGAATATAGTTTATTCGAATAGAGTAAATGAGTTAATCGAATATAGTTTATTCGAGTAGAGTTAGAGGAGTTATCGAATATAGTTTATTTGACTGGAGTTAAGTGAATAGTTAGATTAATCAAAGTGAATTAGTTAAGTTAAACTAGGTGAATTAGTTAAGTAAATTGGTTAAGTTAACCAAAGTGAATTTGTCGAGTTAATCAAAGTGATTAGTTCAGTTAATCGAGATAAGTAAATCAAGTTAGGTTAATCGAGTTGAATTAGTCAGTCGAGCTAATAAATTGAGTTAGTCAAACCAAGTAAAACCAGTTAGAGTTAATTAATTAAGGTTGACCAGTTAGAGTTGATCGGTTAGAATTAACCAGTTAGAGTTAATCAATCAGAGTTAATCAAATAGAGTTAAGTAAAATCAGAACTGACTAGAGATTAGTAAATTGAATGGTTTTCTAAGTGTCTATCTGATGTTGGTTTCGGCCTTCGGGATTTATACTTAGGGAATTGTCCTCATACTAGTTCACACTCAGGGACTGGTAGTTGGGAAATAATATCGTTGTTTGCACACTTGTTTTTCTTTGATGGTTAAATCACAGACTATCGAAGTTTTGACCATTTTAACGTTGTTAATATGGAGAGACCGGTTGGATTATTATCCGAAGAACCACTCTGTATTGGTATAAGCGTTGCGAATCATATATGCCAAAGATAATTGAAGACAGAGTAAAATGCAAGGGCTGTTGTATAAGTCTTAGATAACAGTGACTAAGATGGATATACTGAATAGTGCCTTCGGTTTGTCCAGTCCCAGGACAACTTGTATGGACGAAGGTCTGACAGAGTATATCTAATGGATCGCGTAAGTTGATCTGTTCAAACGTATTCACGTTTGGTGGCGGAGGAATTCGTTTCTCTAAGTTGTATACCCGTGTTACTTTTGGATAAATCAATTTGTGATTTGGCGGGTATGACAATGTGACATTCTAAGTGAATGAGGATGACTTGTATTGATGAATGTCTGATAGAGTATTTCCAGAAAGGTCACGTACTTTGATTTCTTCAACCGTACCAAGAGTGGAAGCGGAGAAGGAAACTTCTTTAGCTAACACGTAATGTATTGTTGTAGACATAAATTAGTGATTCTCGATGGATCTGACAATGTGGCATTCGAAGTGAATCTGATGTAATGATAAAGCGTAGCTTCTAGCCTCATCAACCGGTAAATGACAGAAATCGGGCAGGCAGCATGGCTAAGTCGGTCGCACCGAAGTAGGGTGTATAATCACCTATCTAGAGAATATTCATTTTTTCTTAAATCTATCAATGCTGTCCCATATATATACGGGAACGGTTGCTGATCCCAACCGTTGGTGATATACATTCGATACACTCAAGCAAAATGAGTGGTCGGTCATGTGTGGCTGAGTTACAAGATGTTCTTGTTGAACTCCAGTGTATCGTTCCTAGAGTACACTGATCGGAAGGTGGTTCCATACCTTGTCATAGTTGGAAATCCATTATCCAATACGTGATTGCGATTTTGATTGTATACTATATATGTAGAACGCGAGATGAAAGCATTTCTGCTAGTTGATATCTATTTGTACATAGACATTATTATAATATCAAAAGGTTTTTGATATAAAGATATTTTGGATTCTCATAAGGGAAAAACCCGTTCTGTTCTGCGGCGTGGTCTTATGAGATATCGTTTACTTGTTCATATACCTGTTTAAACTGTTTTACTCACACCAGTCCCATGACTGACCCGGAGTTTACTTTGTTGTTTTCCCTAAACTCTTGGGTGCCTAAATTTGTACGGGCAGTCAAGTAGTCATGTGACAACCCGCCCCGCACCAGCCTGCATTTCCTCCGGAAGTGCGCTGTACACATGCCCAACTAGCACGGGACGGTCGTCATGAGAAAAGAAAGAAGAGAATGAGCTAATCAAGGAACCTGTAGGATGTCTCACAGCGCATGGAATAAAATATAATAATAACATACTTGACATAAAACAGGTGAGACAGTGCATAAGCTGATAACTAATAATCAATGTCAACATCAGAGGAGCGGAAATCCAAATACAGCTTATTACAACTTTCCAAATTTACTATCTCTAACAAAGGAAAACTAAAGTAGAAGATGCACCACCAATGCCCAAGCAGTGATCTTCAACAACGCAGGGAGAATACTATATATATTACGTGGAAGCCTCCTGCTCGTCTCCGGATCATCTACCCGTGCATCACCAGCTAACCTGTCTCTAGTCTGCTCGTGTGAGCACCCAGAGTAATAAGAAGAGACATAAAACTATGGGTCGGACATAAAGCCTGGTATGAGCGATAAGCATCTAAACAGAGTAATAACAGGTATACTAAACCATACCTGAACCTGGACTTGCAACCAAAGAGTTAGTACCACATACCGTACAATACTCCAAGGTGCCATAATAAATAGTGTAAGAATACGAGGGTGAGGTGTGCATGTCACAATGATAGCAAACAAATCATCCATAGCAACCATCCTCACATCTCTCACCCAGTGCGTAAAGCGTACGACATCTACCACTTTGGAACACTAGACAAATTGAGGTAACGACGAATCCCGACTTGTAGAATCCCTGCTATGACCAAGCTAAACATATAGAGTCATGACCAAACATTTCAATGACCCACTTCATTTGTTATAGCCCTTGGTTCTACCGATGCCATAATGGCCCTGAATCCGTCTTCGTACCTCCTACCATAGTAGTCCAAAGCTATAGACGTCGATAACTCCTTGGCACGCGTCCCGCAGCAAAGCCCAATCATGAAGCCCACTCATTGGTTCCCAGCTGGATCCTGAGTCAAAGCTCCTAATTTGGACTTCCTTTGCATCTCGGGTTTTGATCGAATTGGAGTGGGTCTTCAAAAGAGTTGTCGTGCAGTAGCAGCCCTAGAATACGGTTCGGTTCGGTGGTCATTACCCTCGTCGGTTCGGTTCGGTCCTCCTTTCTTGTCATCTTTCCATTCGGTTCGGGTCGGGTATTCCACTTCAGGTCGGGTCGGTGTCCTCCTCCGGGTCGGGTCGGGTGTCCTTCCTTCCAGTGCTCCGATCCGCTGGCTCATTTCCTCACGTATTCCGATCCGATCCCTCCTTGCCATCTGATCCGCGTGGCCTTCCCTCTTGCTAATTCTCCCAAATGTTTACTTCCGATCCGAGCCCTACGTCTCCAAGTCGATCCGATCTGGCCTCCAATTATCCTTCCGATCCGATCCCCTTATCCACTCCAACTCTAAGCAAACGGCCTTCCTTCTTGCCAAGCCTCCTATGTGCCAAACTCCGGTTCGGGTCGGGTTTCTTGCCCAGTTCACATATCCGATCCGAGCCCCCATCCGACCCGATCCGAAGCCCTGCACAACTTTCTGCAACTTTCCCAACAACTTGTTTACGCCGTTCGACGACGTTTTTGACAAATCTAACTATTCTAATCAATCGCAATTCATGTCAAATAGTCATAACAACATAGCAAACTAACCTCAAACACCAAAACAATGAATTTATATGTCAAAATGGATCAAACGTGCCCAAAACCCCTTATTTTCCTATAATCCTTCTTAATCATGTTTAAGCACATACTTAGTAAAACTTAATCAAATCGCCTAAATTTTCTAACAGAGGCATGAAATATTATTTAAGAATTTCTAAATATTTTTCCAGAATTTATTAGTGTATAAATTCGCTAATCTTCACTAATTACCCTTAATTAACTGTAATTAGTGTCAAAATGATGCTATCACTCACCTTGGCCACAAAATAAAACACCAAATCTGAAATATCCTCTGTTTGGGTCGAATTCCTATGTATAGCAGCAGCTCCAACCTTGCTTTGTTGCTATTTGGCCTTGCTTTGATGTAGTTTAGGCTTAATCGTCACTAAAAATGTGTTTTGGAGTGGTTTTAGAGGATGGAAGCCATTACTAAGGTCTCAAGGAGGTTTGTGGCGGCTCAAAACTGAAATGAAAGTGATAACCTAACCCTAATCAGTCCTCGTATACCTCTAAACCCGAAATTCCCCTCTGGGCCTAGCTGCTAATCACCCGGTTAAGCCCAATTAAGCTGTTTTTCACCATCTGAAACTTGTTTCGGCCATATCTCCCAAACGCTAAGTCCGTTTGGCTAATGTGACCACTCTACGGAAAGAGAAACCATCATCCGGAGCCAATGGAAGTGGTTTCAGGTCAAAATTCCTTTCCAGTCAAAAGTTATGGCCAAAACAGTGATAACTAGGGGTAAAATGGTCATTTAAAAATCGGGAAAAATCATGAACATGGGAAATGACCCCAGTAGTCGTCTCCCAAAGTTACATGACCATACAACTTCGTATGTGACAGAAATAAATATTCTACGATCCTATGATGCGTAGAATGCGGGTCGTTACACTCTCCCCCCCTTAAGAAATTTCGCCCCCGAAATTCCTTAACCCAAAACATACAAAGGATCCCGCATGCGTAACAACCACATACAACAATCAAACATGCAAAACAAGCAAACAAGCCTATCCTAGCATGCGGAAAACTAAATCGAAGTCAAAATCTTACCAGGCAAAGAGTTCTGGGTGTGACTTCCTAATGTTCTCCTTTGTCTCCCAAGTACAATCATTCTCGTCCTCGCTCCACTGTACCTTGACTAGCTTCACCGCCTTCCTTCGAAGTTGCTTCATGTCGTGCTCGACAATACGGGCCGGCTTGCGGTTCCCAACCGCCTCGGGTTCTACTTCGAAGTCCTCCAACTGATCAGGTGAAATAGCCATGTCTGAGTCGTGAACGAACTTCCTTAGTTGGGAAACATGAAATACGTTGTGAACTCCCGCCATCTTCTCTGGTAAGTCAATTCTATATGCCAAACTCCCGACTAATTCGAGAACAGGGAATGGGCCAACGAATCTTGGTGCCAACTTGCCTCTCCTGCCAAATCGTATTACGCTCTTCAACGGAGAAATCTTGACAAACACCAAGTCGCCAACGGAGAATTTTAAGTCTCTTCTCCTCTTATCAGCATAACTCTTCTGCCTATCTTGGGCAGCCTTCTTTCGTTGTTGAATGATCTTGATCTTATCTGAAGTTTCCCTCACCACATCTGGTCCAAACATAAACTTCTCGCCAGTCTCTATCCAACATGATGGTGAGTTGCACGGTCTTCCGTACAAAGCTTCAAACGGAGCCATACCGATACTGGATTGGTAGCTATTATTATATGCAAACTCTACTAGATGCAAATGGTCATCCCATGATCCACCAAAATCCAATATACATGCTCTCAAGAGGTCTTCCAAAATACGGTTCACCCTCTCCGTCTGACCGTCGGTCTAAGGATGATATGCGGTACTGAGATGTAACTCTGACCCTAGAGCCTCTTGTAAGCTCTTCCAAAACCCACTAGTGAACAACGGGTCTCGGTCGCTCACAATGCTTTTAGGTATTCCATGAAATCTCACTATCCACTTCATATACAATTCTGCTAATTTAGCTGCCGTTCTGGTCGATTTGACTGGTATAAACCTTGCACTTTTAGTCAGTCGATCTACAATTACCCAAATGTTGTCATATCCCGATCTAGACCTTGGTAAACCATCGATGAAATCCATCGAGACTTGCTCCCATTTCCATTCGGGAATTTCTAAGGGCTGTAACAAACCACTAGGCTTCTTTTGCTCGGCTTTAACTAGCTGGCAATTCATGCATTTGGATATAAACTTCCCAACGTCTCTTTTCATTCCTTCCCAGTAGTAAGTCCGTTTCATGTCTCTATACATTTTATTACCACCGGGATGTATAGTCAACTTTGAGTGATGACATTCTCTAAGCACTTCATCTCTCAATCCATTGACATTGGGTACAACAAGCTTTCCATTCTTTCTAAGCCATCCATCTCGATCAAGCCCATACTTGTTCATCTCCTCATCGATATCCATCTCTAATTTGGAGATGATTTCCAATACATTAGGATCGTCCCTCTGACTAGAGCCGATCCGCTCAATCAAAGTGGGTCTGATCGTCAAACTTGCTAACATTTCTGGATCCAATTCGCACTTTGGTCTGAAATCAAACCCCGCGATAAACTCCAGTTGCTTCCATTCAAGGAACATAGCCCCTAAGCTGGCATGTCTTCTACTCAATGCATCAGCCACCGCATTGCCCTTTCCTGGTGTGTATGTGATGTCAAAATCATAGGAAGCTAAGAACTCTAACCATCTCTGCCGACGGAGATTCAGATCTTTCTGAGAGAAGAGATACTTTAACGACTTATGATCTGTAAACAGCTCAAATCTTTCTCCCAAGAGATAGTGTCTCCACATCTTTAATGCGAACACGATTGCTGCCAATTCTAAATCATGGGTAGGGTATCTTCTCTCGTGCAGTTTCAATTGCCGACTTGCGTAAGCTATAACCCTACCGCCTTGCATCAATACAGCACCCAGTCCGGTACCACAGGCATCCGTGTATACCGTCATCTCTTCATCCCCCTTAGGAATGACTAACACTGGTGCGCTTGTCAACTTGTCCTTTAGACTTTTGAATGCATCCTCGCACCTTTCATCCCAAACAAAAGCTTGATTCTTCTTGGTCAACTGGGTCAATGGTGCTGCTATCTTGGAGAAACCTTGGATAAACTTACGATAATATCCCGCTAATCCCAAGAAACTCCTTACCTCTGTTGCGTTCTTGGGTGTAGGCCAATCTTGTACCGTGGCCACCTTTGCTGGGTCCACGGCAATACCATTCTCTGATACAACATGGCCCAAGAACCTCACTTCCCTCTTCCAGAAGTGACACTTAGAAAACTTTGCTTTCAATTGGTGTTTTCTCAACACCTCCATCACTACTCTTAAATGTTCCTTGTGTTCTTTCTCTGTCCTCGAATAGACCAAAATATCATCAACGAACACAAGGACAAACTTATTCAACTGATCTCTGAATACCCTATTCATAAGATCCACAAAATATGCTGGGGCATTGGTCAGCCCGAATGGCATGACCAACCACTCATAAAACCCAGACGGCGTCCGAAATGCCGTTTTAGCTATACTCTCAGCTTCCACTCTAAGCTGATGAAAACCTGTCGCGAGATCCAACTGAGAAAATACTCTCGCGCCACTCAACTGATCGAACAAATCATCTATCCGCGGTAGAGGATACTTGTTTTTCCTCGTCACTTTATTCAACTCGCGGTAGTCTACACACAAACGAAGGGAACCATCCGCCTTGGTAGCAAACACGACTGGTGCTCCCCATTCAGAAACACTCCTTCTGATAAATCCCTTCTTCAAAAGATCGCTGACTTGCACCTCGAGCTCTCGCTGCTCTCTTGGTGCCATACGACGAAGTGGCATCACTATAGGTCTGGCATCTTTTACCAAATCAATACGAAACTCAATCTCTCGGTGTGGTGGAAGTCCGGTCACTTCTTCGAAAACATCCGGATACTGGCCGACCACGGGCAAACCCGACAACTCACTATGCGGAATGTCGAGGGAGTTTAGAAAACTAGCCAATACCCCGTTACTGGGTAGACCACCAAACACTATCCTCCGCCCATCATCCGCTCTAGCTGTCACCAACAAGCCCTCACAGTCTACCACCACCCCGTATCTTTGGAGCTAATCTACTCCCAAAATAATGCCAAACCCAGTAAAGCCCAAAACAAAGCAATCACAAACAAACATGCATCCATGACTCGATAAGACCACATTACGACAAATCATGCTAAGGCTAGTCGAACCACCAATCGGGTTCGTCACTACTAAAGGTCTATCGACAATCTCGGGCTCCAATCCCAACCTATCTACCAGGTCACTAGATATGAAAGAACTGGAAGCTCCGGTATCAAACAAAACTCTAACAAGAACATCATAAACAGAAAGCATACCTTGAATGATGACATTCTTTCCCTTCTCCGCCGCAGTTGGGGCATTTGACGAAGAAGGAATAGCATTAAGGGCGTATGCTTTCACCATTTGCTTTTCTTTAGGGGGTTGCGGACACTTGTCCTTGTGATGTCCCATTTGGCCACAGTTGAAGCACTTCCTATCCGCTGGCTTGGCCCGGCAATTACTAGCGTAATGGCCCTTCTTACCACAGCTGAAGCACTCAACATCTTGTTTATTCTTTTTCTTCTGGCCATCCTTAGTCTGACTCTGCTTTCTTTTATTTTGGGAACCACCCTTGCCTCCACCACTTGCTTGTGGCTTTGGCTCATCTGCGGATGCAATCTCAGTCTTCGGCTTAGGGTAGAGACTCTCTGATCTTAATGCTTTCCCCACAATCGACTCAAACGTCTCATCGATGTGGTTAATAAGCCTTTCCCCTAAGTACTGATCTAACCCAGTTATGAATTTCTCATTCTTCTTCTCGGCAGTATCAATAAGAGATAACCCATACTTTGACAAAGTGTCGAATTCAGCAATGTACTCCGAGACAGCTCTGCCATTCTGCTTGAGCTCAAAGAATTTCTTAAACAGCACTGACTTCTGAGCAGCTGGAATGAACTTCTCGCTAAAGCGAGCTTTAAACTGCTCCCAAGTAATCTGATCTTCGGGAGTAGCTGCCTTTATAGCATTCCACCAATTCATTGCCCGCCCTTGCAGCTGACGAGACGCTAGCTTTCTCTTCATCGCATCCTCGATACCCAAATCCTCGAAGATACGTTCGCAACTATCCAACCAATCCTGAACATCTGTGGCTGACTCCGTTCCGTGGAACGGCTTCCCACCAAGGCTAGTATAATCCTTATTCAGCTTGGCGAAGTCGACTCTTGGCGCCTGGACTATTGGACCACCACCATTTCCACCATTGGGAGCTGCCCTCTGTACATCTCTAAGCATCTCTCTCATGAGGTCAGTAAACATCGTCCTCATGTCAGCAGCATTCCCATTATTGGCTCCCCTACCGGTACCTCTAGCATATCGGCTCATCGTCAATCTGAAAAAGGAAATGATTAACGACTCCATAGTGGTGCTAGTGCAGTACGACTTCATCCTTATACTACTAATAGTATATATATATATATAGCTTTTAAAAACCAAAGTAATCACAAATACGCTCTCTCGTATACGTATTTTATCTCTCCCTGATAACTTCCCTAGGTTAACTACGCAACCTAGAGCTCTGATACCAAGTGTGACAACCCGCCCCGCACCAGCCTGCATTTCCTCCGGAAGTGCGCTGTACACATGCCCAACTAGCACGGGACGGTCGTCATGAGAAAAGAAAGAAGAGAATGAACTAATCAAGGAACCTGTAGGATGTCTCACAGCGCATGGAATAAAATATAATAATAACATACTTGACATAAAACAGGTGAGACAGTGCATAAGCTGATAACTAATAATCAATGTCAACATCAGAGCAGCGGAAATCCAAATACAGCTTATTACAACTTTCCAAATTTACTGTCTCTAACAAAGGAAAACTAAAGTAGAAGATGCACCACCAATGCCCAAGCAGTGATCTTCAACAACGCAGGGAGAATACTATATATATTACGTGGAAGCCTCCTGCTCGTCTCCGGATCATCTACCCGTGCATCACCAGCTAACCTGTCTCTAGTCTGCTCGTGTGAGCACCCAGAGTAATAAGAAGAGACATAAAACTCTGGGTCAGACATAAAGCCTGGTATGAGCGATAAGCATCTAAACAGAGTAATAACAGGTATACTAAACCATACCTGAACCTGGACCTGCAACCAAAGAGTTAGTACCACATACCGTACAATACTCCAAGGTGCCATAATAAATAGTGTAAGAATACGGGGGTGAGGTGTGCATGTCACAATGATAGCAAACAAATCATCCATAGCAACCATCCTCACATCTCTCACCCAGTGCGTAAAGCGTACGACATCTACCACTTTGGAACACTAGACAAATTGAGGTAACGACGAATCCCGACTTGTAGAATCCCTGCTATGACCAAGCT
The DNA here is from genome assembly GCA_030737875.1 of Allium sativum. Taxonomy (NCBI): domain Eukaryota; kingdom Viridiplantae; phylum Streptophyta; class Magnoliopsida; order Asparagales; family Amaryllidaceae; genus Allium; species Allium sativum. The sequence goes on along the minus strand of CM060921.1, from coordinate 612,028,659 downwards.
AAACATATAGAGTCATGACCAAATATTTCAATGACCCACTTCATTGGTTATAGCCCTCGGTTCTACCGATGCCATAATGGCCCTGAATCCGTCTTCGTACCTCCTACCATAGTAGTCCAAAGCTATAGACGTCGATAACTCCTTGGCACGCGTCCCGCAGCAAAGCCCAATCATGAAGCCCACTCATTGGTTCCCAGCTGGATCCTGAGTCAAAGCTCCTAATTTGGACTTCCTTTGCATCTCGGGTTTTGATCGAATTGGAGTGGGTCTTCAAAAGAGTTGTCGTGCAGTAGTAGCCCTAGAATACGGTTCGGTTCGTTGGTCATTACCCTCGTCGGTTCGGTTCGGTCCTCCTTTCTTGTCATCTTTCCATTCGGTTCGGGTCGGGTATTCCACTTCAGGTCGGGTCGGTATCCTCCTCCGGGTCGGGTGTCCTTCCTTCCAGTGCTCCGATCCGCTGGCTCATTTCCTCACGTATTCCGATCCGATCCCTCCTTGCCATCTGATCCGCGTGGCCTTCCCTCTTGCTAATTCTCCCAAATGTTTACTTCCGATCCGAGCCCTACGTCTCCAAGTCGATCCGATCTGGCCTCTAATTATCCTTCCGATCCGATCCCCTTATCCACTCCAACTCTAAGCAAATGGCCTTCCTTCTTGCCAAGCCTCCTATGTGCCAAACTCCGGTTCGGGTCGGGTTTCTTGCCCAGTTCACATATCCGATCCGAGCCCCCATCCGACCCGATCCGAAGCCCTGCACAACTTTCTGCAACTTTCTCAGCAACTTGTTTACGCCGTTCGACGACGTTTTTGACAAATCTAACTATTCTAATCAATCACAATTCATGTCAAATAGTCATAACAACATAGCAAACTAACCTCAAACACCAAAACAATGAATTTATATGTCAAAATGGATCAAACGTGCCCAAAACCCCTTATTTTCCTATAATCCTTCTTAATCATGTTTAAGCACATACTTAGTAAAACTTAATCAAATCGCCTAAATTTTCTAACAGAGGCATGAAATATTATTTAAGAATTTCTAAACATTTTTCCAGAATTTATTAGTGTATAAATTCGCTAATCTTCACTAATTACCCTTAATTAACTGTAATTAGTGTCAAAATGATGCTATCACTCACCTTGGCCACAAAATAAAACACCAAATCTGAAATATCCTCTGTTTGGGTCGAATTCCTATGTATAGCAGCAGCTCCAACCTTGCTTTGTTGCTATTTGGCCTTGCTTTGATGTAGTTTAGGCTTAATCTTCACTAAAAATGTGTTTTGGAGTGGTTTTAGAGGATGGAAGCCATTACTAAGGTCTCAAGGAGGTTTGTGGCGGCTCAAAACTGAAATGAAAGTGATAACCTAACCCTAATCAGTCCTCCTATACCTCTAAACCCGAAATTCCCCTCTGGGCCTAGCTGCTAATCACCCGGTTAAGCCCAATTAAGCTGTTTTTCACCATCTGAAACTTGTTTCGGCCATATCTCCCAAACGGTAAGTCCGTTTGGCTAATGTGACCACTCTACGGAAAGAGAAACCATCATCCGGAGCCAATGGAAGTGGTTTCAAGTCAAAATTCCTTTCCGGTCAAAAGTTATGGCCAAAACAGTGATAACTAGGGGTAAAATGGTCATTTAAAAATCGGGAAAAATCATGAACATGGGAAATGACCCCAATAGTCGTCTCCCAAAGTTACATGACCATACGACTTCGTATGTGACAGAAATAAATATTCTACGATCCTATGATGCGTAGAATGCGGGTCGTTACAAGTCAGGAGTTTATAGGTATACTTGGAGAGCTTGGAGCAGGAGGCTTCAGGATCATATAGCTATAGTTTATTTTCGCTGTGTTGTAAGTGCTGTACTCTGATAAGTGCTATCATATATATAACTGTTATATTTCAAAGTTATGTTATCTATTATATGTTATTCGTTCCGCTGTGAGGTTCGTGTTACTCTGATGTTGTGTTCTTCTTCTTCTATTCTAAGTTTCTATCTTATCTATTCTCACCCTCTAATTTCTTTCATTAATTACCGGGATTTTTTGATGTTTTGGTTTTCGACATCGAGCTTATGTCGATAACCAAAGTCGCCGAAAATCCGAGTCGTTACAGTTGGTATCAGAGCTTAAGTTAAGAATTACCTTGGCTCTGTGGCGTGACTCGGTAGAGATAGGGTTAGTAATACCCTAGATTGAGTTTGAGTGTATATATACGAGTGAACGTATTTGTTATTTGGTATAAAAATTGTTTTATATTGTGGAGATTCATTGGCTGAGTTGTTTATGAATTCTGGTCGATCAGTTAGATCCACTGTATCGGTAGGAGTAAATAAACACTTGAATACGATGGACCGACACAGTATGGATATGTGATATATTATCATATATAGGATGTGTTGGTAGTAATTATAATCAGATAAGATTATAAAATGTGAAATGGTTATATATAACCAACCAGAATTTATACAAGTGAATCATATGCAATTAAGATGAATTAAATATGAATTTAAATCGGATTTGGAATTAAAATAAGGAAATTTTAAGTTCCTGGGAGATTTTGAGATGTTTTCAAAATGAATGTATTTAGTAAGGGTTTTGAAATGATATAGTATTGAAATCACTTGGGTCGCTGGAAAATAATTCCGATGATGACTACGCAGTATCATCGGTGTGATTTTCGAGTTCTAAGTGGTGGATTACTACCAGAGATTTTAATTTGAATTGTTTTGAGAAAACAAGTTGTTTAGAAATTCAAAGGTTTTGAATTGGTATTATGATTTCAAATTTGATTTGTAATAAAACCGGGAATTTAAGTTCTAGAAATTAAAATTTAACTTGTGAAGTTAATTCGAATGGGAAGGTAAAAGTAAATAATAAACCAGAATTTAACTTGAGATGATAGGTTAAGAAAAACTGGAAGCGATTAGAGAATAATCTGGATTTGGATTTGAAATGATAAGTTGAGAGTTTGGAATTTGAAACTCGAATTTGAAATTAAATTCGGCTTGAATAAGCGAATGGTTGTGTTAAGAATAACTTGGTTGGAGTTGATTGGGATGGCATTTGTATATGCCGAGTTGATAACAGATGGTAGGGATATAATGATATGCCCAACAAAAAGGTACAAGTTTATATTTTATACGAGCTTGGAATTTATGAGCTGAATTGGCAAGCCGTTTGGCGTTTTGATTTTCTTTTGGGTTGGAGAAGGCCCAGAGAGGTGAGTTGTGGTTTGATGTATTGGCCGGTACAAAGGAGGTGCTGGCGAAATTTTCCGAAAATTTAAAGTGTTAGAAAATTTTCAGAATTTTTGAAAATTTTAGTTAGTCGAGATGAATAAATATTTTAGTCAGTATTAATTGGTTCAGTTGAAATCAGAAAGAAGGGGTAAACAAATCTTAGGAATTCCAATAGATAGGGTCGTCCTCTAACTTAGCAATTTCGAGGACGAAATTATTTTAAGTGGGGAAGAATGTAATGACCCGCATTGTCAGAGGTATTATAATTAATTTATTTAATTATATAAATAGTGATGTAGGGAATTAAATCATCGTTAATTAAATTATAGTGAATATTTAATTAAATTAAATAATTAAATAATATATTTAATTTAGAAATAATCAAAAATATTGGAAATCACAATATTCTGTGAACAGGGTCGTCCCTTAGATTTAATTCAGCTTAGAGTTGAATTATATTGACGAATATATTCAACCAACGACAGTTTGAACGTATAATTATATTATAATTTAAATCGAGCTTGAAATGGCGCTGCATTTCACGATTTGGCGATTTGAATTTCAGCTGGATGTACAGGATTCGTTTTAAGCCGGATTTCTGTGAAACAAGAAACGTGTGGAGCTGGTGGACTATATCTTTCTAGTGGAAGAGAAAAATCGGGATTTCGTCGTGTAGATTTTGATGTACGTCCAAATCAAATTTTAGAAAAGTCGCTGTGGAATTCCTTTATATTTTATAAAGGAATAAATTTTATTTTAAAAATGAATTTCATTTTTAATCGAATATCGATTTAACCGGGATTTGAAAATATCAAGTTATAAATCCCAGTAGAGCTGTATGGTATTCCACTGCGAATATATAGGATAATATAAATTCATTTATATTTAATTTAATTATATTTAAATATAATTATATATTTAAATAGGCTATTTAGAGCTTTAAAAATAGCCACTTTTACATATGAAGTCAGAATTCGACGAAACTAATTTTGTTAGATCCGCAATGTCAAATAATTGCTAGATGTCAGTTTCCGTGATTTTTAGGGTCACTGTGTGGCCGTACGGATTTTTAGAGTGAGAAACAATCAGTATTTTTGACGGTTAAAAATACGCTGTGTGAGCATACGAAGTCGGAATTTGACGAAACCAGTTTCGTTGGGACCGTAATGTCGAACTCTAGCTGCATGTCCAGTTTCGTGATTTTTGGGTATCGTATGTGGTCACAGGAATTTTTAGAAGATAAGTACAAATAGCATTTGATTATAATTGAATATTATAATAAAATATCTACCAAAATATCTTTCTTCATTTTGCTTATAAATAGTGATTTCCATCCTTAAGACCTAATTTACATTTCCTCTGACCAAAATAAATGCGTCGTCGGTTTGTTCTTCACACAGAAAACAAACGCAACACAAAGAAATCAAAAACAAATGAAATAAATTTCTATAAATCACGATTCATATATATTCGAGTCTCTTGAAGGATTTCCTACATCCTAGTATGTGGTTTGGGGAACTCGACTTCGGTTGGGTCTGTGAGTTTTTCCAGCGAGCCTTTGATAGGAGTTAAGGTTGAATACTGTAGGAGTTTTGAGTATCGATTGGAACTATCGATATTAGCTTTGAGTTTATGGGAAGGAAAGGTTTCGATTTTGGAAGTTTGATGTGGTTTTGTTCTGAAAAGTGACGCACGGTTGTGTACCGTTGCTCGGAAGGGTTGTCGAACGGAAATTGGAGGGAGGGTTCGAACTATATGATTTGGGTATGGATGTGTTGAGATTTTGAAGAGGGAAATTGTGGTGATTTTTATTCGATTTTTATGATGTTGTGGATGGAGAATGAGATTGGAGAAGTGGTTGTAATGGTGAAGGAAAGTCACGGCATTTCGATTGAGGAAGAAGGGGTTTGAGCGGGCTTGGATATAGACCGGTGGATGATGGGCCAAGAAAGGGGTAAAGGCCCATATTGAAATTTAATTTAAAGTTTTATTTCATTCAAATTAGTTCAAACTTTAATATTGTATAACTTGATCATACAATATCAGATTTACGAACCATAAGTTGCGTTGGGATCGTATGGACGGGAGCAACACAATGAGACTGACCAGGAGTGAATCCGAGCTCGTTACAATTTATGGGGGTATAATTTGTCCGACTGAATCAAATAACGCACACCGTTATTTAACGGCTAACGCGCAAATGTGAGTAAAATTCACCAACTCTGAACAATTTATAATTTCGTGTTGTATTTTTAGAACTGTTAGAAATTGGCTGATTGACTGTGTGTTGATTATTTGATTGAACTGCTAGTCAGTTAGTGAAAATATATATATATATATATATATATATGTAATTATATATATACATAAACCGTTAAATATTTATGTACTGATTCTGCTATCAGAATAATTTATATTGAACGGAAAGTGATGATAATCATATTGTGTAACAGCTGTGGATGCAGGGAGACAGGTTGGAGGAATCCGAGCTCGTTACAATTTATGGCAGAATAATTTGTCCGACTGAATCAAATAACGCAAACCGTTATTTAACGGCTAACGCGCAAATGTGAGTAAAACTCACCAACTCTGAACAGTTTATAATTTCGTGTTGTATTTTTAGAACTGTTAGAAATTGGCTGATTGATTGTGTGTTGATTGTTTGATTGAACTGCTAGTCAGTTAGTGAAAATTATATATATATATATATATATATATATGTAATTATATATATATAAACCGTTAAATATTTATGTATTGATTCTGCTATCAGAATAATTTATATTGAACGGAAAGTGACGATAATCATATTGTGTAACATCTGTGGATGCAGGGAGATAGGTTGGAGGAATCCGACTGGATTCCTCAACTGTTATTTTATTGTTTTTCATATATTGTTATATGATGTGATATAAAATCTGTGGCGATTATATGTGCTTGGACGATATTGAACATCGTGATTTGATATGATTGAATACCATAACATAACGAAATGTTGATAAGGGGATTTTCAAAGTGATATTGAAAATAGGATATTTATAAATTGGAATATTTATAAATAGAGATATTTATAAAGTGGAATATTTATAAATAAGTAATGTTTATAAATTGGAATATTTATAAATAGGAGATATTCAAAAAGGAAATAATTTCAAACCATTTTCTTTTTGAATGAAAAGGCCTGTGTGGCGGGTTTGGGGATTTTCCCGATGCTCCCGTTACAAAGGAGGTTATGGCGAATTTTTCAGAGAATTTAAGGAGTTGGAATATTTCAAGAATAAATTTGAAAAGGAAATATTTGTAAACCATTTACAAATAGAATTGAAAAGGAAACGTTATAAAAAGAAAATCTTTTTTAAAGTGTAGAACCGTTATTTAAAAGTAAATCTTTCCAAATGAATAAAACGTTGTTAAAAAGGAAATCTTTATAAAGTGAATAAAGTAAATCGAATATGGTATTCGAAAGGAGTTAAATCGAATATGGTATTCGAAGGGAGTAAATCGAATATGGTATTCGAAGGGAGTAAATCGAATATGGTATTCGAAAGTTAGTAAAACGAATATGCTATTCGAAAGGGGTTAGTCGAGTCGAGTTAGTTGAATAGAGTTAACCAGTTCAGTAGAGTTAACCAGTTCAGTAGAGTTAACCAGTGAGTTAAGTAAGTCAAGTTAACCAGTTAGTTAAGTAAGTCAAGTTAACCAGTTAGTTAAGTAAGTCAAGTTAATCGAGTTAAGTTCTTGAGTTAGATTATCGAGATAAGTGAGTCGAGTTAAGTTCGTTGAGTTAAGTAAATCGATGTTAATTTCATCGAAAGGAGTATCGATGTTAGTTTCATCGAAGGGAGTTATCGATTAGTTAAATCGAAAGGAGTTATCGATTAGTTAAATCGAAAGGAGTTATCGAATTTAGTTATTCGAAAAGGAGTTATCGATTTGTTAAATCGAAAGGGAAGATTATTGAATATCGTTTATTCGAGAAGAGATTATCGAATATAGTTTATTCAAAGGAGTTATCGATTATTAGTTAATCGAAGTGAGTTATAGAATATTAGTTAAATCGAAGGAGTTATCGAATATAGTTTATTCGATGGAGTTAATTGATTAGAGTTAAATCAAATGAGTTGATCGAATATAGTTTATTCGAATAGAGAAAAGGATTTAATCGAATATAGTTTATTCGAATAGAGTAAATGAGTTAATTGAATATAGTTTATTCGAGTAGAGTTAGAGGAGTTATCGAATATAGTTTATTTGACTGGAGTTAAGTGAATAGTTAGATTAATCAAAGTGAATTAGTTAAGTTAAACTAAGTGAATTAGTTAAGTAAATTGGTTAAGTTAACCAAAGTGAATTTGTCGAGTTAATCAAAGTGATTAGTTCAGTTAATCGAGATAAGTAAATCAAGTTAGGTTAATCGAGTTGAATTAGTAAGTCGAGCTAATAAATTTAGTTAGTCAAACCAAGTAAAACCAGTTAGAGTTAATTAATTATGGTTGACCAGTTAGAGTTGATCGGTTAGAATTAACCAGTTAGAGTTAATCAATCAGAGTTAATCAAATAGAGTTAAGTAAAATCAGAACTGACTAGAGATTAGTAAATTGAATGGTTTTCTAAGTGTCTATCTGATGTTGGTTTCGGCCTTCGGGATTTATACTTAGGGAATTGTTCTCATACTAGTTCACAGTCAGGGACTGGTAGTTGGGAAATAATATCGTTGTTTGCACACTTGTTTTTCTTTGATGGTTAAATCACAGACTATCGAAGTTTTGACCATTTTAACGTTGTTAATATGGAGAGACCGGTTGGATTATTATTCGAAGAACCACTCTGTATTGGCATAAGCGTTGCGAATCATATATGCCAAAGATAATTGAAGACGGAGTAAAATGCAAGGGCTGTTGTATAAGTCTTAGATAACAGTGACTAAGATGGATATACTGAATAGTGCCTTCGTTTTGTCCAGTCCCAGGACAACTTGTATGGACGAAGGTCTGACAGAGTATATCCAATGGATCGCGTAAGTTGATCTGTTCAAAAGTATTCACGTTTGGTGGCAGAGGAATTCGTTTCTCTAAGCTGTATACCCGTGTTACTTTTGGATAAATCAATTTGTGATTTGGCGGGTATGACGACGTGACATTCTAAGTGAATGGGGATGACTTGTGTTGATGAATGTCTGACAGATTATTTCCAGAAAGGTCACGTACTTTGATTTCTTCAACCGTAATAAGAGTGGAAGCGGAGAAGGAAACTTCTTTAGCTTACACGTAATGTACTGTTGTAGATGTCAATTAGTGATTCTCGATGGATCTGACAATGTGGCATTCGAAGTGAATCTGATGTAATGATAAAGCATAGCTTTTAGCCTCATCCACCGGTAAATGACAGAAATCGGGCAGGCAGTTTGGCTAAGTCGGTCGCACCGAAGTAGGGTGTATAATCACCTATCTAGAGAATATTCATTTGTTTCTTAAATCTATCAATGTTGTCCCATATATATACGGGAACAGTTGCTGATCCCAACCGTTGGTGATATACATTCGATACACTCAAGCAAAATGAGTGGTCGGTCATGTGTGGCTGAGTTACAAGATGTTCTTGTTGAACTCCAGTGTATCGTTCCTAGAGTACACTTATCGGAAGGTGGTTCCATACCTTGTCATAGTTGGAAATCCATTATCCAATACGTGCTTGCGATTTTGATTGTATACTATATATGTAGAACGTGAGATGAAAGCGTTTCTGCTAGTTGATATCTATTTGTACATAGACAATATTATAATATCAAAAGGTTTTTGATATAAAGATATTTTGGATTCTCATAAGGGAAAAACCCGTTCCGTTCTGCGGCGTGGTCTTATGAGATATCGTTTACTTGTTCATATACCTATTTAAACTGTTTTACTCACACCAGTCCATGACTGACCCGGAGTTTACTTTGTTGTTTTCCCTAAACTCTTGGGTGCCTAAATTTGTACGGGCAGTCAAGTAGTCAGGAGTTTACAGGTATACTTGGAGAGCTTGGAGCAGGAGGCTTCAGGATCATATAGCTATAGTTTATTTCCGCTGTGTTGTAAGTGCTGTACTCTGATAAGTGCTATTGTGTACATAGCTGTTATATTTCAAAGTTATGTTATCTATTATATGTTATTCGTTCCGCTGTGAGGTTCGTGTTACTCTGATGTTGTGTTCTTCTTCTTCTTCTTCTATTCTAAGTTTCTATCTTATCTATTCTCACCCTCTAATTTCTTTCATTAATTACCGGGATTTTTCGATGTTTTGGTTATCGACATCGAGCTTATGTCGATAACCAAAGTCGTCGAAAATCCGGGTCGTTACATGTCCGGTGGTCAAGGGTGGCGGCAGGAGGCGGTTGAAGATGGAGGACTGGTTCGTGTTTTTAAAGAAGGGAGGAAACGATCGGGTTTTTGGGGGAAGAAGGGTCAAAACGCGTGAGAGGTTTGTTATTGTGCTGACATGGCTAATCCCCTATGATTAAGGTAATCATTACTTAATCATTGTTAGTTAAGTATTTAATTTATTAATTAGTTTAAGTTAATAATCGTATATTTTATAAAACTTTAAACTAGTGTATCTCTCACATACATTAACGGGTTTCAGCGAAACTGGATCCGTTGGGATCGCAGGAACGAGATCTAGACGATGGCACTGACTAGGCTCTGATCTGACACCATTGAAAAATTAGCTAATTTTGAACGTCCGTTTAAGATTTAAAAGCAACAAACGCGTCACCCATCGACCAGAACAAACTCTGATGAGTTAATTCTCACACCTTCTGGAATCCTGTGATGTGGTACATTCACAGTAAAATATATTTTATAGTTAACAGTCTAAATTGGTTGATTGGATGCGATGGATGCAAATTGGTTGCTATTGTTGATTGATTGCAGTTATTTATAATCCATCAATTATTTAATGCAGAGAAGGACAGGTTGGAGGGATCCAACCAGATTCCTCAAATTAACTGTATTTTTGTTTGTTATGTATATATATGAACTGTTCAACCTGACAGACCCCAAAACCTGTTTGAGTGTGATGCTTGAATAGATATTCGTCATTGCTGTGTTTGAAATCAACCGACAATGTTGATTGGGTAATTGGCTGTGAATGGTCCAAATGTGATATTTCTGACGTCAGTTGACCATTCGATGAATTTACGCAGTTTAAAGGTTATAAATTATTTTATAACTGGAATAAAGTTTTAAATAAATTCTATAAATAATTGAAAAAGGAATTTATAAAATATATTTTAACCGAGTTTTCAAAGGGATTATTTAAAGGGTTTGTAGAAGTTTGACAGTAGAGAAAAACCCAAGGTTTTACCTACGGGTTGGTTAATTAGACAATTTGTTTTTAAACAATTAAAAGTTTATTTTAATCAATTAAGTTATTTGATTAATTTAAGAAAAGGGAAATGACAAAGGAAATTCAGTTAACTGTTAACTGATATATACGGTTGGTAAAATCCACCGTTTCGAGTAAAATGGACAAAGGGATGGATATTGATTTAAATATTCGTTAAAATGTAACGAGTAAAGTTAGATATTTGTTAATCTTCGATTAACTAAAATCTAAAGAGAATATTGAACTGGTTATTGTTAATAACCTAAATTATTTTTGAGTAAGCTTGTAAAAGTAATAATAATCCTATTTTGATTTGGGCAAGGTTAACTATATTTTGATATCGTTAATGGTAAAATTAATTTTCCTTTTAATTTAAAATGATTTAAAGAAATGAATTCAATTTAAAGTCGAGTAAGAAATAATTAGTTGGAGATAAATTTGATTAAGAGATTATGGGGTGTTTTATGACCCAAGTGTTCGATAGATTTGGCAAATGAAGGTGGTAGGTAAGTATAAAGATTTAAATAAGGGTTTTACTTAATGTTTCAAATTAAGTAAGGCGAATTCGAATTGGAATGATACTTTTAAGGGATTAAGTGATGAGATGTTCGAACAAGGATTTCAAATATAAGAAAAGGTTGAATAACCTAGATTTGAAATCAAGATTTGAAACGAGATTTAGTATCGATGGTTAAGTGACGAATTAATATTATTCTGAGGTAAGAACGGGTCGATCAAGGTTTGAGAGGTAACTAAAATACCCCAACTTGGTTGGCTTCACTATTATCGAGGAACGGTATTAGTTTGACGTGAGTGAAGGTGATGAATTGGTTTATCTGATACAAGAAATATCAAACTCTGATGCAAGATTTGTAAATTTAATAATATTGCAATATCAGTTTCAAAAGAAGTAAGAATACTGATTTCAATTATATTAAACATTTGTTATTCAACTAGAATTGATCGAATATAGTCAGAGTTAGTCAAACCATAGTTATTCAGGAAAAAGTTTCCATCGCATACGACTGCTAGCGTAATTCACAGGGCTCCAGATAGCCTACGGCGGTCGAATGTTTCCTGAGGGAATCAGGCATAACCATTGTGATCACTGCGATCTAGAGTCGAGCGAATGGAGTTAAGTCGAGTATTAGTTAATAGGAGTAATCAAGTCAAGTTTGTCGAGTTAAATAAGTCGAGTTAGTCAAGTTAGAGTTAATCAATCCAAGTAAATCAGTTAAAGTTATTCAAAAGGGAATTTGGTTAAATATATTTTAAAAGTGGTCGAGTTGTGCCAAGTACTGAATCAGAAAACTCATTGTGTTCACACAATTGTTATTTGATAGTCAAAACACCGACTATCAAACCAGACCAATATGATTGTTGGTTCGGAAAGTCCGGGATCAAATTATATTCGAAAACCATTCCGACCATCAAATACGTGAAGACGTCGATTGAAGACGGAGCAAGTGAAGATCGTGGATCTTCATAAGCGGAAGGACTACTTTTCGAATTTCTCTGGCCTGTAGCCAGAGTTATTTTGATTTGTGATTCTGTCGTGGTTGAAATCCACGGGTTGCAAGGACTTCTCGCTACTGATCCATGGGGTGATTCCTATATGAGATGCAGTAGGAGGGTGCCTTCGGTTCATCCTGTTCCTGGATGACTTGTATGGACGGATGCCTGACAGAGAATTTCCAAAGGAATTACATGAGTTGATTTCTCCAAACGTAAGATAGTTGATGGCGGAGAAATGGTTATTCTCTAGCCAAATAAACTAGAGTATTTTTGTGGACGTCAATCAAGTGTGATCTGGCGGATCTGATGATGTGGCATTCAAAGTGAATGATGACCAGATGTTCTAGAGATAAAGTTCTAGCCTCAAGCCTCATCAACCGGGAAATGACAAAAATCGGGCAGGCAGCATGGCTATGTGGGTCGCTCCCATTAGGATGTATGATCACCTATCTAGAGAAATTCCTATTGCTTCTTTATCTATTCGATGCTAACCCTATTCGAGTGGCGGTTGCTGATCCCAACCGTCGGTGATATCCATTCGATACACTCAAGCGAAATGAGTGGTCGGTCATGTGAGGGCCGGGTTGCAAGACGTTCTTGTTGAACCTAGTGTATTCGCCTCTAGAAATACACTATCGGCAGGTGGACCCATACCTTGTCAAGGTTGGAATCTAATATCCAATAAGCGCCCACGGTTTTCGATTGTATACTATATATGGGGAGCGTGAAATGCAAGCGTTCCTCTAGATTGATATTTATTTGTATTTAGACATTATGATAATATCAGAGCAAGCTATGATTTCAAAACTGTTTTGGGTTATAGTAAGGTAAAAACCGTCCGTATTTATGTGTGGACTGGTCTTACTATTACCTTTTAATTTCATAAAGGATTTTGCAAAGTGAAACAAGTGTGTGTTCTATGAATTTATCACTGAAAGTATTCCAGACTGACCCGGTGTATTTTGTTTTAAATCAAATGTGCTCGGGTCAGACCGAGTATATTCCAGGTTAGGTTCCGCTTGGAGTTTCAGGAGCTAGAAGCAGGGGGATTCGCCGCTAGTTATATACAGATATTTTTCCGATGTGACTGATATATGTGTACTCTGATGATTGGTATGTATATACAGTTCTTTTGTATAAAGAGATTTGATATTATATTTTATTTGTTCCGCTGTGGGATTCTGATGTGTTTCTTCTTCTTTCTTCTATTCTAACATTCTTTCTTTCTATTCTCACCCTCTAATTTCTTTCTCATGACAATCCAGTGTTTTTCAATGCTTGGAGGATCGACATGAGATATGGTAAAGGTGTTATGTCGATTTTCAAGGCTGAAAATCCGCTGGGTCGTTACAGTGGTATCAGAGCTGGTTTCTTAATTGGTACGGATGATAAGGGGTTCTCGCTTCGCGTTTGGTGGCGAACGGGAGACTCTTACCCCTACATCTCTCGACAATGTGGGTTGGTCGAGTCGAGAGGCTGGCCGTAAAAGCAGTTCTGAGGTATCTCTGTAGTGCCACGCTGGGAGGTTAGCCCAGTGGTTGATGGTTGCAAAGCCTAGACCCGTTACAGTGGTATCAGAGCTATTGGTTTAGAGATAACCTTGGCTCTGTGGTGTGACTCAATAGAGATGGGGTCAACAGTGCCCTGGATTGAGTTCGTATAGATATATGGGAGAGCGTATTTGTAATTTTATATAAAATTATTTTTGAAAATATTTTTACCCAATTTATTTAATAAAAGTAAAGGATATTATAGTATGGGAAAATTATTTGGATTTGTTATTGTTGATTGTGTGATATGTGAGATTGTGTGGTTGGTTGCTCGGATATAACCTGAACATGAATCGAATTGGTTGGAAACCAAAAATAAATAAATAAATTGAATAAACCAATCCTGATAAATAAATCCCAATGGATAATTATAGAAATAAAGGAAGTAATTATAAATAATTAATCTCGTGTGGATTGAATTGTGTGTATAATGGGTTGACGTGAATAACATGGGTGTTTTGAACATAACTGACATTGATTCGATGACTAATGAGTTTACTTGAGTGGAGAACAGGTGCAGGAATGCCAGTTCAGCTTTAAATCCCAACCAAAGAGAAATCCTGGAGTTAATCAAGTCCAGTTTCAATAGAGCTGCAAAATTAATTAAGCAGGCTCGTTTATAAATTATCGCTTATCGCATAATAACGCTCGCCAAAAGGTACGCTTACGCAATTATGAAATTTTGGATTTTGTTTGGATTTTGGGTTTGAATTTTTGATTTTCCGACCTTGAGAGTCGATGTATACATATTTCTTGATCCTGCAATATTGCAGATGTCCCTCCGTGCAGCGGAGACTCCGCCGAAATTTTTCCAAAATTTGAGGAGTTAGAAAATTTTTGAAGATTTTTAGGAAATTATTTTATTTGAAATAAATTGGTTTAAAAAACCTATTGAGTCAGCTTGAAAATAAATTTGAGATTTAAAATAAATTCTTTTTGAAAAGATAATAGTAGACGACATTTCTTCTACATTAGCAATTTTGAGGAAGAAATTATTTTAGGGGGAAAGGAATGTAACGACCCGTATTTTCTGCCTATTTATTTGGGTTATTTTAAATATTTTATTTATTTAAAATATTGGTTTAAATTTAAATAATCGAATTTAACGATTTTATTTGGAATTTATTATTTAAATAAATAATATTTTTAAATTCCAGAATATTGGGAAAATGTGGAATTTGACATATATTGTGTTCGGGCAGTTTAGAGTGGTCAAATATTGTTTATATTGAAATTTTGGTGACGGTTCGTTAGAAAACGACCATTAAATATATATGGTTTATAATTTAATTAAATAAAGAGCTGCAGCGGGGCGGTAGTTCGCGTTTTGGCGTTTTGAACTTCAATTGGTCGTCCCTGGTTCAAAATAAGTACGATTTCCTCGAAACAAGAAACGTCGGGACCGGTTTGACGATATCTTTCCAATGGTAGAGAAAAATCCAGTTTTCATCATGTAGATTTTATTTTATGTCCAAATCAAATTTTGAAAAAGACGCCGTGGAATTTCCTTATATATTATATCATTATTTATATTAAATAAAGAGGTTTTTAATTATTTTTAATATCAATTTTGCTTCGGATTCAACCCAGGATATTTTTCTTTGGTAATACATGAAATTCTGGTCGTGTATGGCCAACTGCAGTATTTTGATATTATTATATTGAAGTATTTTAAATTTGGTTTATTTTAATTCAAATTGGCCAGTTCAAAAGGGACATTTTTCAAACGACCTCTGTTTTTGATGAAATAAATTTTGTTGGGACCGTAACAGTAAATTATTGCTAGATTTTCAGACGGCGCGTCAATCGGGGTTATTATGTGAGCGTGGCAAAATAAAATGTAAAATAAATCGATCTATTTGGACGTGTACAAACGCTATCTGAGCATACGGACACGGAATTTGACGAAACAAGTTTCATTAGGACCGTATCGTCAAAATATACTATGTCGTCCATTCGCATCTTGAACGGGGTTCGTATGTGAGCGCAGCAGCGAATAAACGATGTTTGAAATAGCGATAGGTACGAAATAAAATATCGTTAGTCAGCGCCGCTCGTCATGTCAACTTAAATTATATTTTTCCACACTTATATAAAGCCCCCAACCAAGAATTTCCAGCCATCATCTTCCTCGGCCATGTATTTTTACACAAAAGTCATCGTTTACAAAATCATTTATATCTCATGATCCGTCGAGAATTTGCTATGGCAACCAAAGGGAAAGTTGTAGATCAGGAGGTTGTCTACTACTGACAAAAGTTGGGTGAGTTTCGACGACTGAGGTGGCCGGAATCGAGGTAAAACCAAAGAAAACTGATTTCGTTTTTCTTCAAAATTGATGAGATTTTGTTGATTTGAGGGAACGGGGCCTTGGGGGTTTTGTAGAGGAGAGTCAGGCGGAGGTTTTGGCGGTGGTCTCAGGTTGTCTGGTGGTCTGCGGTGGTCGTGAGGTCGAGATGAACGGAGGGGAGAGATTTGGGTTTGTTTTTGAAAGCAACAAAGGGTTTTCACCATTTTCCGGTGTCGTCAGGCATTGGTGGTGTCGCGCCCTAGGGGGGTCGATGCTGGAAGGCGAGGTCGTCACGTTAGAGGTGGTCCGGCGGTCTAAATCAGCCGGAGGTGGTGGCAATTTCTGTTTCAACGGAAGATGGTTGGGCTCGGATTCTGGCGACGGTGATGGGTTCTAGAGGTCGAGGGTACTGGCGTAGGAGGAGAGTGGGGTGGTGGTTCTGATGGGACTGGCGATGTGGTGTCCGGTGGTCAAGGAAAGCGGCAGGAGGCGGTTGAAGATGGAGGATTGGTTCGTGTTTTTAAAGAAGGGAGGAAACGATCGGGCTTTTAGGGGAAGAAGGGTCAAAACGCGTGAGAGGTTTGTTATTGTGCTGACGTGGCTAATCCCCTATGATTAAGGTAATCATTACTTAATTATTGTTAGTTAAGTATTTAATTTATTAATTAATTAGTTTAAGTTAATAATCGTATATTTTATAAAACTTTATACTAACGTATCTCTCACATACGTTAACGGATTTCAACGAAACTAGATCCGTTGGGATCGCAGGAACGAGATCTAGACGATGGCACTGACTAGGCTCTAATCTGACACCGTTGAAAAATCAGCTAATTTTGAACGTCCGTTCAAGATTTAAAAGCGACAATCGCATCACCCATCGACCAGAACAAACTCTGGTGAGTTAATTCTCACACCTTCTGGAAGCCTGTGATGTGGTACATTCACAGTAAAATATATTTTATAGTTAACAGTCTAAATTGGTTGATTGGATGCGATGGATGCAAATTGGTTGCTATTGTTGATTGATTGCTGTTATTTATAATCCATCAATTATTTAATTTGTATATTCTTATTCAACTGACATTAGTGATGTAGAGAAGGACAGGTTGGAGGGATCCAATCGGATTCCTCAAATTAACTGTATTTTTGTTTGTTATGTATATATATGAACTGTTCAACCTGACAGACCCCAAAACCTGTTTGAGTGTGATGGTTGAATAGATATTCGTCATTACTGTGTTTAAAATCAACCGACAGTGTTGATTGGGTAATTGGCAGTGATTGGTCCAAATGTGATATTTCTGACGTCAGTTGACCGTTCGATGAATTTACGCAGTTTAAAGGTTATAAATTATTTTATAACTGGAATAAAATTTTAAATAAATTCTATAAAGAATTGAAAAAGGAATTTATAAAATATATTTTAACCGAGTTTCAAATGGGATTATTTAAAGGGTTTGTAGAAGTTTGACAGTAGAGAAAAACCTAAGGTTTTACCTACGGGTTGGTTAATTAGACAATTTGTTTTTAAACAATTAAAAGTTGATTTTAATCAATTAAGTTATTTGATTAATTTAAGAAAAGGGAAAGGACAAAGGAAATTCAGTTAACTGTTAACTGATATATACGGTTGGTAAAATCCACCGTTTCGAGTAAAATGGACAAAAGGATGGATATTGATTTAAATATTTGTTAAAGTGTAACGAGTAAAGTTAGATATTAGTTAATCCTCGATTAACTAAAATCTAAAGAGAATATTGAACTGGTTATTGTTAATAACCTAAATTATTTTTGAGTAAGCTTGTAAAAGTAATAATAATCCTATTTTGATTTGGGCAAGGTTAACTATATTTTAATATGGTTAATGGTAAAATTAATTTTCCTTTTAATTTAAAATGATTTAAAGAAATGAATTCAATTTAAAGTCGAGTAAGAAATAATTAGTTGGAGATAAATTCGATTAAGAGATTATGGGGTGTTTTATGACCCAAGTGTTCGACAGATTTGGTAAATGAAGGTGGTAGGTAAGTATAAAGATTTAAATAAGGGTTTTACTTAATTCTTCAAATTAAGTAAGGCGAAGTCGAATTGGAATGATACTTTTAAGGGATTAAGTGATGAGATGTTCGAACAAGGATTTCAAAATATAAGAAAAAGTTGAATAACCCATATTTGAAATCAATATTTGAAACGAGATTTAGTATCGATAGTTATGTGATAAGCTAATATTATTCTGAGGTAAGAACGGGTCGATCAAGGTCTGATAGGTAACTAAAATACCCCAACTTGGTTGGCTTCACTATTATCGAGGAACGGTATTAGTTTGACGTGAGTGAAGGTGATGAATTGGTTTATCTGATACAAGAAATATCAAACTCTGAGGCAAGATTTATAAATTTAATATTATTGCAATATCAGTTTCAAAAGAAGTAAGAATACATTTCAATTATATTAAACATTTGTTATTCAACTAGAATTGATCGAATATAGTTAGAGTTAGTCAAACCATAGTTATTCAGGAAAAAGTTTCCATCGCGTACGACTGCTAGCGTAATTCGCAGGGCTGCAGATAGCCTACGGCGGTCGGATGTTTCCTGAGGGAATCAGGCGTAACCATTGTGATCGCTGCGTTCTAGAGTCGAGCAAATGGAGTTAAATCGAGTATTAGTTAATAGGAGTAATCAAGTCAAGTTTGTCAAGTTAAATAAGTCGAGTTAGTCAAGTTAGAGTTAATCAATCAAAGTAAATCAGTTAAAGTTAGTCAAAAGGGAATTTGGTTAAATATATTTTAAAAGAGGTCGAGTTGTGCCAAGTACTGAATCAGAAAACTCATTGTGTTCACACTATTGTTATTTGATAGTTAAAACACCGACTATCAAACCAGACCAATACGATTGTTGGTTCGGAAAGTCCGGGATCGAATTATATTCGAAAACCATTCCGACCATCAAATACATGAAGAAGTTGATTGAAGACGGAGCAAGTGAAGACCGTGGATCTTCATAAGCGGAAGGACTACTTGTCGAATTTCTCTGGCCTGCAGCCAGAGTTATTTTGATTTGTGATTCTGTCGTTGTTGAAATCCATGGGTTGCAAGAACTTATCGCTACTGATCCATGGGGTGATTCCTATATGAGATGTAGTAGGAGGGTTCCTTCGGTTCATCCTGTTCCTGGATGACTTGTATGGACGGATGTCTGACAGAGTATTTCCAAAGGATTTACATTAGTTGATTTCTCCAAACCTACGATAGTTGATGGTGGAGAAATGGTTATTCTCTAGCCAAATAAACTAGAGTATTTTTGTGGACGTCAATCAAGTGTGATCTGGCGGATCTGGTGATGTGGCATTCAAAGTGAATGTTGACCAGATGTTCTAGAGATAAAGTTCTAGCCTCAAGCCTCATCAACCGGGAAATGACAAAAATCGGGCAGGCAGCATGGCTATGTGGGTCGCTCCCATTAGGATGTATGATCACCTATCTAGAGAAATTCCTATTGCTTCTTTATCTATTCGATGCTGACCCTATTCGGGTGGCGGTTGTTGTTCCCAACCGTCGGTGATATACATTCGATACACTCAAGCGAAATGAATGGTCGGTCATGTGAGGGCCGGGTTGCAAGACGTTCTTGTTGAACCCAGTGTATTCGCCTCTAGAGATACACTATCGGTAGGTGGACCCATACCTTGTCAAGGTCGGAATCCAATATCCAATAAGCGCCCGCGGTTTTCGATTGTATACTATATATGGGGAGCGTGAGATGCAAGCGTTCCTCTAGATTGATATTTATTTGTATTTATACATTATGATAATATCAGAGCAAGCTATGATTTCAAAACTGTTTTGGGTTATAGTAAGGTAAAAACCGTTCGTATTTGTGTGTGGATTGGTCTTACTATTACCTTTTGATTTCATAAAGGATTTTGCAAAGTTAAACAAGTGTGTGTTTTTTGAATTTATCACTGAAAGTATTCAAGACTGACCCGGTGTATTTTGTTTTAAATCAAATGTGCTCGGGTCAGACCGAGTATATTCCAGGTTAGGTTCCGCTTGGAGTTTCAGGAGCTAGAAGCAGGGGGCTTCACCGCTAGTTATATTAAGAAATTTTTCCGCTGTGACTGATATATGTGTACTCTGATGATTGGTATGTATATACAGTTCTTTTGTATAAAGAGATTTGATATTATATTTTAATCGTTCCGCTGTGAGATTCTGATGTGTTTCTTCTTCTTTCTTCTATTCTAACATTCTTTTTTTCTATTCTCACCCTCTAATTTCTTTCTCATGACAATCCAGTGTTTTTCAGTGCTTGGAGGATCGACATGAGATATGTAAAGGTGTTATGTCAATTTTTAAGGCTGAAAATCCACTGGGTCATTACACTTGTCATTTTATATATGAACAAGTAGGTAATGTTTAACATCTTTGGTTATCCTGGTAGCTTGTTTATAAATTTGGATCTAAAATTTTGTGTTGTTTACATATAATACTTGTTACTAATATATGCAATGAGTAAAAATTTACTTGAAACAAACATCACACATCATCTCCTTCTCAAAAGACTGCAGCACAAGCCTAGCCTAAGGTCTAAAACAAATATTTTGCACATGTTACTGCCGTGCACATCCTACTAGGAGAAACAAAATGAAGTGACCAAAAATCCATTTGCAGGAAGCCCAAGATATCATATCAGTACCCATTTCAAATGCCAATTCATAACATAGCTGTGCTATTTTCAAAACCATAGCCACTGCTTTAAATCAACCACTAACAAAACAGCCTACACTAGCCTGAAACCAGAATTTAGTCTTTTAAACATTTTCATGCATGTGCCTGAATATAAACCAGCTATTCATGTATATCTGACTAATAGGCAACCTAGTTATATCCAATCTAATGAACTAATTGGACATGTAAGAGCTCAGAGGGCTTGTGAGTTAAGTATACATTGGTACATGAGCTGCACAAGTGTATGAACCCCAAATATAAGACTGGTCGTACCATTTCTTTCCCATAGAAGCATGTTATCTCATAACTAAACTAGGCTAGTTCTACTAGCTTATACACAGCTAAACTATTGGCTAGCCTCCTCAATCAAACACCAATATATATGTGCCTGAAGGACTAAGCTTCTAGCATTGATTTGCTCATGTTTGCACAGCTAGCTTATAGGAATTCCTGCACAGCCAGTATAAACTAGCTTTCTCTTTCAATCAACTGTCCAAACACTTCTTTTCAATTAATTGTATTTGCAGCTATATTCTACCCTATGACTACACTACAAAGCTTCAAGTAGAAGCCTTATTTGCCCCTATATATACACACTTGTATACACCCTCACACACTCATACCAAAACATGAAGCAATGAACCAAATTCGAAAGAAAAACAATGGCCGACCAGAAAGTTAAAACCTGGAAACCAATGACCAATAACCTGGAACCTGAATGGTGTAAAAACAGTAAGTAAATACTTCCCATCTATTTACTGGTTCTTATATTTTTTATAATACAAACATATATATGCTTAAACGAATGTATTTAATTGATCCCATCGTGTTAAAAAGAAGAAGAAAAAACCTGGAAAACAAAACAAAACAGTGGACTTACCGTTGGGAGTAAACCCCTCCCTGTCCCCATTTAAATCTACTTGCGGGTGATACAGATAGTGATACAAACTTACGCTTATACATCCATGCCTCTGAAAGGTGTGTTATTATTATGGACTCAACCTATGTGGAAATTGGATCCCTGTTAAAGTACTAATTGCATGTATGGTAAGATTGTGTAACCATTTACATCTCTATTTACTTTAAAATATATAACAACAAAACCTGAAGCATATAACAATATGAAAACTATGAGTAAACTATCCTGTTTATTACAAAGATTTTGTTAAGATATAAGCACATTTATATGTATGATTTCGTTGATCTTAGCAAAATGTAACTGAAATGAAAATCTAGAAATACCGGTGAACTAATAGTGAGTGAACTTTCCCTTATAATCCCATATCTATTGATTTGCTAGATTTTATGATGTTAAGTTATATGTGTGTATGTATGCTTTTTAATATATTATTCATTTGTAAACTCAAATAAATCATATTAGCAAACCAAGAAAACAATCTGGAAAAAAATATAGTAATAACATAGCAAGTAAAATCCCTTCCTCCTTGTTATTGGCTATACATACATATATATAAATGAGTGAGTTGATATTGTCTTCATGCTAGATTAAAATATGGAAAACAAACATAAACCAGTAAGAAAATTTTTGGGTTTAGTAGATGTCTGAATGCAAGGATGGGAGATTTTATTACTTTCCTGTGTATTGTTTTTAGTGTAATATATCAAGTTTTGACAAATTATAGATAGCATAACTCTTCTTAAATCTTTAACCTGGAATATGCTGTATAAACAAACATAGCTTCATCTGAAGAAAAAGGAAAACCTGGAAAGTGTGAAGAACATTATATAAGCCTTAGTGCAAACATAAACAAGCTCTATTTGTACAGTAAACCAACCCTTAGCATCAAAAAAATCGAGAACTGCATTTTTAATGAATTTTAAAAAAGGGTTCAACATTTCAGTAGTGTATATAAGCTTGAAGTTTATAAAAAAAATAGTTTCATTTGGAAAAAATTATATATATTTGCATACATAACTATAATACAACCCAGAGGTTTAAAACTAGAAAATCCGATCATCACGAAACTGAGAATCAGGTAGGTGAAGATGTTTATGTACAAGAATGGTGATTTTTAAATTAAATATCATGATTTTTAATAGCTTAATTCATGTTTTATGTTTTATTTATATTTTTGGGAAAAATAATTTGATTCGTAAGTTTATGTCAGTGAAACCTTAAACTGCTTTTGAAGGAGCTTCACGGGGTAAAGGGGATGGTACGGACGGTGTTTGGTGATTTCTAATGGTGGGGGATGATCGGAAAAGTCAACTTTAGATTTTGGGTAAGCTTTTGTGTTCGGTTTTGATTTGATCGTACGTGGTTATTGGTTGATCGAGTTTGGAGATTTCGGGTGGGGAGGTGCGCATGGGCATGAACATCGAAGCATCGGTGGTTGGAGACCTCCGGTGGTCGGAGACGAGTAGCGGCGTCGAAGTTTGGATCGACCCGAAACTGCCCTTTTTAATTTATAATGGATGACGGGGCCTTTTGGGAAGAAGGATCTTTAGGGTTGCGATGGCCGGTCAGTTTAGGTCAGGGGTAAAGAGGTGACTTGTGGAGAGGGTGACGGTGATTCTCCGATGAGCAGAATGACGGTGCAGGTGCATGATGCACGGTGTGTGCACTAGTAATGGAAAGAAAAGGAAAGTGTTGAAGACTAAAGAGCATAGAAAAAATGGAATTGGGTGTGGCAATTTAAAACATGGTTTATGGGCTTTTAAGTGGGCTAAGCCCAGCTTTAAATTAAAAAGGAATTTAATGAGAAAGGGAAGATCTCAATTTAAAAATAAAAGGAAAATTGTTGTAAGAAATAAAATAAAATGTAAAATAAATATGATCATATATTGGAATTATACACAATGCCATATGGGATAGGACAAGAATGTATATCGAATAGATCAGCTCGAGTAAGTGGTTGAGTCAGTCGATGGTGAGTAGGTAAGAAACTCGATATAGTTATCGAGCTTTAACAATTCAATTTAAAATAAGTTGATTTATTGAATAATGAAAAGTATTTTAATACTAAATATCATTTAAATTTAATCAAGCGTAAATTAAATCGTGAACTGAATCAATGCATAAACTTTACAGATCAATAATGGTCTATAAATACAGTAAATCCCAAATGGAATGTTTATTGATTAATTTATTAACTTGTTATAATTACGTAAATCATTTATATTGACATCTATTAGAGGAAATAAACACCATCCACTATATATTTGATTTACTGAATTGTTTGAACATCATGTTAGCAGAAATAAACTCCGTTCTACTATTTTATTAATTTGACATATTTTATCAGTACATATATGTTGTTATGTTATCAGTTGATAATATTGAATTGTATTTATGTTTGTTGTGCAAATTGGGTTAATGACTTGAATGTCGGTCATTATAAGAACTGTTATACACCGTTGGGAAAACGAACTTGAGTTTTGATAATTGGAAATAAATTGTTTTTAAGTAAAATTAAGCTGATTATTAATTCATCTAAAGAAAAAGATTAATTATAACAAATTAATCAGGTTGTGTAGGATTGATTTAAATCAACTGTTTAAATGGGAATTTGATTATTAAATTGATTTGTGTTGATTAATTTAATAAAAGATGTTTTGATGAATAGTTGTCCTAAAACTTGAAATGTTTAAATTAACAGATCGGGGAGGATAATGGTGTAATTAAACCGTAAATTGAATTTTCCAAGATGATATGTCTTTAACTTAATTGGTCCCTTAATTGAGCAAGTTCTAAAAATAGTCTAGTTTTTAAAAGAAATAAGAAATGAAGTCGATGCACTTGAATTAAATTCCTTGATTTAATATTTAAGTAACCAAGTTAACTTAATAAATATTTCCAAGACAACAATGTTGTTTGAAATGGTTTAAGAGTTGGAAATCAATTGGATTTACAAATGCTAGTTTGACATCAAACTTCTACGAATCCTGGCGATAAGAATGATCTCGATTCAAGGTCTGAGAAGTAATTAAAATACCCTAACTTGATCGATTTCACCATTATCCGTTAATTCGAATAGTTTGTGTTCAGGATGAGTATAAAAGTTAAATATCGTTTCATTTATAAAATGGATATTCAAGTATGAGATTACCACGTAAGATTTGATAATATAATTTTATAAGCTAAGTAATACTTATGTTTTGAAATATATAAACAAAGTTAATATTTGAATCTAAATAATCCAGATTATTTAAAATACTGCTTAGCAGATCCAATTGAAATGAATCTTTTTATTTTATTTTATATTTGATAGTTAAATCATCGACTATCAAATCTGGACCTTTTCGTTATCGTTTCGAAGCGACCAGAATCTAAATTCCAGTTCGATTTGATATATACATTACGAGTTCGAGATTTTATTGAAGACTATTGAAGACAGAGTATTGCAAGGGATGTTCTGTTTACAGGATGGTGCCTTCGGTTTGTCCAGTCCCAAGACAACTTGTATAGACAAGCTTCTGACAGAGTATGCATAATAAATTGCGTAAGTTGATCTCTCCAAATGTATTTACATTTGGTAGTGGAGGAATTCGTTTCTCTTAGCTTTATACCTGGGATATTTTTAGGGAAATCAATTTGTGAATTGGCGGGTTTGACGATGTGGTATTCAAAGTAAATGAAGATGTGTTATATCCAAGGGTAAGTTCAGCCTCAAGCTTCACAACCGGGAAATGACAAAAATCGGGCAGGCAACATGGCTATGTGGGTCGCTCCCAATAGGGTGTATAATCACCTATCTAAAGAAATTCCTTTTGCTTCTTTAATCTATCGATGTTGTCCCTTTCAAAAAACAGTTGCTGATCCCAACCGTTGGTGTTATACATTTGATACACTCAAGCGAAATGAGTGGTTGGTCATGTGTGGGCCGGGTTACAAGATGTTCTTGTTGAACCCCGTGTATTCCCCTCTAGATATACGGCAGGTGGTTCCATACCTTGTCATAGTCGGAATCCAATATCCAGTAAGCGCTCGTGGTTTTGATTGTATATTATATATGTGGAGCGTGAGTTGCAAGCGTTCTGCTAGATTGATATTTATTTGTATTTAGAGATTATTATAATATCAGGATAATATTGACTTCAAAATGTTTTCGGTTATCGTAAGGTAAAAACCGTCCATGTTTATGTGTGGATCGGTCTTACGATTATCTTTTATTTTAAAAGAATTTTTCCAAGTTAAGCAAGATGTTTTAAATCGTTTACTCACACCAGTCCCATAACTGACCCAAAGTTTATTTTTCTATGTTTTCCCTGAACTCTTGGGTGCCCAAATTTGTATGGGCTGTCTAATTATTTAGGATTTTACAGATTTTCTGAAGGAGCTTAGAGTTGGAGGCTTCAGCGTTAGACATTAAAGTTTTATTCCGATGTATTGTATATGTAATGTAATCTGATGATGTATGTAAGTCCAAATACAGTTTGTATTTCAAAGTGATTATTTATATATTAAATTTCATTCCGCTGCGATAGTGATATTATGTATCGTCATTCAGTTCTTTCTTCTATCTATTTTCTTCTATTCTAATTTTCTATCTTTCAATTTCTCATCCTCTAACTTCTTTCTATTAATAATTCGTGTTTTCGTGCAATTTGGGTTGGACATGTGTTGTATTCAATCACCTCGAATGGTACGGATTTGCTGGTCGTTACACTTGGCATCAGAGCTGAAAGTTGAGTAGTTACCTTTGCTCTGTGGCGTGACTCGATAGAGATGGGGTTAGAACTACCCCAGATTGAGTTTGAGTGTATATATATATGAGCGCACATTTGTTAATTGATATGAAAACTGTTTTTATATTGTGTTGAATGGTTTGTAGAGTAGTTTAAAAACTATGGTCGATACAGGGTGCACACTGTATCGAAAAGTGTTTATAAACTCTTAAACAGAGTAGTTCGACACAGTATTGTTTTAAAAGATGGATGAATGAAATAATTTTGCCCAAGATTATATTTTGGTTATAAAAGAATAATTTTTCTGAAATAATTATTATATATATGTGTATATTGATGTGTCGATTGTTAATCCAACTTGAAATAGCTCTATATAACCAACTAAAATTTGTATAAGAACGAGATATACAAATAAGACAAACTAGAAATTTGTTTGAGTAAAACAAAATGGTTTAGAAAAATTCAACGGTTTTGAATTTAAATGAAATCAAGTTATATGATTTCAGATTGGTTTGGAATTAAAAATTGAAAATTTGGATTATGGAGTTTGAAAATTTAACTGGAGTAAAGAAATTGGAACCTTATTGGAGATTGGTTGAGTTAACTGATTTTCTGAGTATTGATCTGATGTTGATGTCAGTTTTCGGGATTAATACTTGGAGTATTATTTTCTTACCGATTTACGGTCAGGGACTGATGAACGTGTTTATTACTATAAAATGTTTGATAAGGAAATTTTATATTTTTGATGCCTTGTGTGTTATAAATGTTAAGGAATGACCTATGTATTTCATAAGTCAATAAATATAGATATAACAATAACCTCCTCGTTATTCTTCAATTTCGAGGACGAAATTCTTTTAAGGGGGGTAGATTGTAATGTCCTGGGGGT
The DNA here is from genome assembly GCA_030737875.1 of Allium sativum. Taxonomy (NCBI): domain Eukaryota; kingdom Viridiplantae; phylum Streptophyta; class Magnoliopsida; order Asparagales; family Amaryllidaceae; genus Allium; species Allium sativum. Next base: position 612,001,416 of record CM060921.1, on the reverse strand, counting down.
TTTGGATATTTGTTAAACTACGATTTATAGATTTTATCTGTAATTAAAATTCAATTAAATAATATTAGAGTTTGATTATTATAGAAATTAGAATAATTATTAGTTTAAAATTCATATGCAAATATTTTAACTTGTTATTTTTATATATGAACAAGTAGGGAATGTTTAACATCTTTGGTTATCCTGGTAGCTTGTTTAAAATTTTGTGTTGTTTACATATAATACTTGTTACTAATATATGAAATGAGTAAAAATTTACTTGAAATAAACATCACACATCATCTCCTTCTCAAAAGACTGCAGTAAGCCTAGCCTAAGGTCTAAAACAAATATTTTGCACATGTTACTGCCGTGCACATCCTACTAGGAGAAACAAAATGAAGTGACCAAAAATCCATTTGCAGGAAGCGCAAGATATCATATCAGTACCCATTTCAAATGCCAATTCATAACATAGCTGTGCTATTTTCAAAACCATAGCCACTGCTTTAAATCAACCACTAACAAAACAGCCTACACTAGCCTGAAACCAGAATTTAGTCTTTTAAACATTTTCATGCATGTGCCTGAACATATACCAGCTATTCATGTATATCTGACTAATAGGCAACCTAGTTATATCCAATCTAATGAACTAATTGGATATGTAAGAGCTCAGAGGGCTTGTGAGTTAAGTATACATTGGTACATGAGCTGCACAAGTGTATGAACCCCAAATATAAGACTGGCCGTACCATTTCTTTCCCATAGAAGCATGTTATCTCACAACTAAACTAGGCTAGTTCTACTAGCTTATACACTGCTAAACTATTGGCTAGTTTCCTCAATCAAACACCAATATATATGTGCCTGAAGGACTAAGCTTCTAGCATTGATTTGCTCATGTTTGCACAGCTAGCTTATAGGAATTCCTGCACAGCCAGTATAAACTAGCTTTCTCTTTCAATCAACTGTCCAAACACTTCTTTTCAATTAAATGTATTTGCAGCTATATTCTACCCTATGACTACACTACAAAGCTTCAAGTAGAAGCCTTATTTGTCCTTTATATATACACACCTGTATACACCCTCACACACTCATACCAAAATGTGAAGCAATGAACCAAATTCGAGAGCAAAACAATGGCCGACCAGATAGTTAAAACCTGGAAACCAATGACTAATAACCTGGAACCTGAATGGTGCAAAAACAGTAAGTAAATACTTCCCATCTATTTACTGGTTCTTATATTTTTTATAATACAAACATATATATGCTTGAATGAATGTATTTAATTGATTCCATCGTGTTAAAAGAAGAAGAAAAAACCTGGAAAACAAAACAAAACAGTGGACTTACTGTTGGGAGTAAACCCCTCCCTGTCCCCATTTAAATCTATTTGCTGGTGATACAGATAGTGATACAAACTTACGCTTATACATCCATGCCTCTGAAAGGTGTGTTATTATTATGGACTCAACCTATGTTGAAATTGGATCCTTGTTAAAGTACTAATTGCATGTATGGTAAGATTGTGTAACCATTTACATCTCTATTTACTTTAAAATATATAACAACAAAACCTGAAGCATATAACAATATGAAAACTGTAAGTAAACTATCTTGTTTATTTCAAAGATTTTGTTAAGATATAAGCACATATATATGTATGTTTTCGTTGATCTTAGCTAAATGTAACTGAAATGAAAATCTAGAAATACCAGTGAACTAATAGTGAGTGAACTTTCCCTTATAATCCCATATCTATTGATTTGCTAGATTTTATTATGTTAAGTTATATGTGTGTATGTATGCTTTTTAATATATTATTCATTTGTAAACTCAAATAAATCATATTAGCAAACCAAGAAAACAAACTGGAAAAAGAAATAGTAATAACATAGCAAGTAAAACCTTTCCTCCTTGTTATTGGCCATACATACATATATATAAATGAGTGAGTTGATATTGTCTTCATGCTAGATTAAAATATGGAAAACAAACATAAACCAGTAAGCAAATTTTTGGGTTTAGTAGACGTCTGAATGCAAGGATGGGAGATTATATTACTTTCCTGTGTATTGTTTTTAGTGTAATATATCAAGTTTTGACAAATTATAGATAGCATAACTCTTCTTAAATCTTTAACCTAGAATATGCTGTATAAACAAACATAGCTTCATCTGAAGAAAAAGGAAAACCTGGAAAGTGCCAAGAACATTATATAAGCCTTAATGCAAACATAAACAAGCTCTGTTTGTACAGTAAACAACCCTTAACATCAAAAAAAATCGAGAACTGCATTTTTATTGAATTGTAAAAAAGGGTTCAACATTTCAGTAGTGTATATAAGCTTGAAGTTTATAAAAAAACAGTTTCATTTGGAAAAAATTATATATATTTGCATACATAATTATAATACAACCCAGAGGTTTAAAACTAGAAAATCTGATCATCACGGAATTGAGAATCAGGTAGGTGAAGATGTTTATATACAAGAATGGTGATTTTGAAATTAAATATCATGATTTTTAATAGCTTAATTCATGTGTTATGTTTTATTTATATTTTTGGGAAAAATAATTTGATTCGTAAGTTTATGTTAGTGAAACCTTAAACTGCTTTTGAAGGAGCTTCACGGGGTAAAGGGAATGGTACGGACGGTGTTTGGTGATTTCTAGTGGTGGGGGATGATCGGAAAAGTCAACTTTAGATTTTGGGTAAGCTTTTGTGTTCGGTTTTGATTTGATCGTACGTGGTTATTGGTTGATCGAGTTTGGAGATTTCAGGTGGGGAGGTGCGCATGGGCATGAACATCGAAGCAGCGTTGGTTGGAGACCTCCGGTGGTTGGAGACGATTAGGGGCGTCGAAGTTTTGGATCGACCCGAAACTGCCCTTTTTAATTTATAATGGATGAAGGGGCCTTTTGGGAAGAAGGATCATTGGGGTTGCGATGGCCGGTCAGTTTAGGTCAGGGGTGAAGAGGTGAGTTGTGGAGAGGGTGACGGTGGTTCTCCGATGAGCAAAATGACGGTGTAGGTGCATGATGCATGGTGTGTGCACTAGTAATGGAAAGAAAAGGAAAGTGTTGAAGACTAAAGAGCATAGGAAAATTGGAATTGGGTGTGGCAATTTAAAACTTGGTTTATGGGCTTTTAAGTGGGCTAAGCCCAGCTTTAAATTAAAAAGGAATTTAATGAGAAAGGGAAGACCTCAATTTAAAAATAAAAGGAAAATTGTTGTAAGAAATAAAATAAAATGTAAAATAAATATGATCATATATTGGAATTATACACAATGACATATGGGATAGGACAAGAATGTTTATCGAATAGATCAGCTCGAGTAAGTGGTTGAGTCAGTCGATGGTGAGTAGGTAAGAAACTCGATATAGTTATCGAGCTTTAACTATTCAATTTAAAATAAGTTGATTTATTGAATAATGAAAAGTATTTTAATACTAAATATCATTTAAATTTAATCAAGCGTAAATTAAATCGTGAATTGAATCAATGCATAAACTTTACAGATCAATAATGGTCTATAAATACAACAAATCCCAAGTGGAATGTTGATTGATTGATTAATTTATTAACTTGTTATAACTACGTAAATCATTTATATTGACATCTGTTAGTGGAAATAAACACCGTCCACTATATATTTGATTTACTGAATTGTTTGAACACCCTGTTAGCAGAAATAAACTCCATTCTGCTATTTTATTAATTTGACATATTTTATCAGTAAATATATGTTGTTGTGTTATCAATTGATAATACTGATTTGTATTTATGTTTATTGTGCAAATTGGGTTAATGACTTGAATGTCGGTCGTTATAAGAACTGTTTTACACCGTTGGGACTACTATGCCATTTTCTGTAAAATAACTCGAAAATGAACTTGAGTTTTGATAATGGAAATAAATTGTTTTTAAGAGAAATTATGTGGATGATTAATTAATCCAAAGAAAAAGATAAATTATAATAAATTAATCAGGTTGTGTAGGGTTGATTTAAATCAACTGTTTAAATGGGAATTTGATTATTAAATTGTTTTGTGTTGATTAGTTTAATAAAAGATGTTTTGATAAATAGTTGTCTAAAAACTTGAAATGTTTAAATTAACAGATTGGGCAGGATAGTGGCGTAATTAAATCGTAATTTAAATTGTCCAAGATGATATGTTTTTAACTTAATTGATCCCTTAATTGAGTAAGTTCTAAAAATAGTTTAGTTTTTAAAAGAAATAAGAAATCAAGTTGGTGCACTTGAATTAAATTCCTTGATTTAATATTTAAGTAACCAAGTTAACTTAATAAATGTTTACAAGACAACAATGTTGTTTGAAATGGTTTAAGATTTGGAAATCAATTGGATTTACAAATGCTGGTTTGACATCGAACTTCTACGAATCTTGGCGATAAGAATGATATCGATTCAAGGTCTGAGAAGTAATTTAAATACCCTAACTTGATCGATTTTACCATTATCCGATAATTCATATAGTTTGTGTTTAGGATGAGTATAAAAGTTAAATATCATTTCAGTTATAAAATGGATATTCAAGTATGAGATTATCGCGTAAGATTTGATAATATAATTTTCTAAGCTAAGTAATACTTATGTTTTGAAATATATATAAACAAAGTTAATGTTTGAATCTAAATAATCCAAATTATTTAAAATACGGCTTAGCAGATCAAACAGAAATGAATCTGTTTATTTTATTTTATATTTAATAGTTAAATCGCCGACTATCAAATTTGGACCTTTTCGTTATCATTTCGAAGAGACCAGAATCTAAATTCCACTTCGATTCGATATATACGTTACAAGTCCAAGATTTTATTGAAGACGGAGTGTTGTAAGGGCTTTTATGTTTACAGGATGGTGCCTTCAGTTTGTCCAGTCCTAGGGCAACTTGTATAGACGAGTGTCTAACAGAGTACGCCTATTAAATTGCGTAAGTTGATCTCTCCAAACGTATTTACGTTTGGTGGCGGAGGAATTCATTTCTCATAGCTTTATACCTGGGATATTTTTATAGAAATCAATTTGTGATTTGGTGGGTTTAACGATGTGGCATTCAAAGTAAATGAAGACGTATTATATCTAAGTGTAAGTTCAGCCTCAACCCTCACAACTGGGAAATGACAAAAATCGGGTAGGTAGCATGGCTATGTGGGTCGCTCCCATTAGGGTGTATAATCACCTATCTAGAGAAATTCCTTTTGCTTCTTTAGTCTATCTATGTTTCCCTTTCGTGAAACAGTTGATGGTCCCGACTGTTCATGATATACTTTCGATACACTCAAGAGAAATAAGTGGTCAGTCATGTGTGGGCCGGGTTGCAAGTCGTTCTTGTTGAACCTCGTGTATTCCCCTCTAGAAATACACTATCGGTAGTTGGTCCATACCTTGTCATAGTCGGAATCCAGTATCCAATAAGCACCCGCGGTTTTGATTGTATACTATATATGTGGAGTGTGAGATGCAAGCGTTCCGCTAGATTGATATTTATTTGTATTTAGACATTATTATAATATCAGGATAATATTGACTTCAAAATGTTTTGGGTTATCATAAGGTAAAAACCATCCATGTTCATGTGTGGATCAATCTTACGATTATCTTTTATTTCATTTTTTTTCAAATTAAGCAAGATGTTTTAAATCGTTTACTCACACCAGTCCCGTGACTGGCCCAAAGTTTATTTTTCTATGTTGTCCCTAAACTCTTGGGTGCCCAAATTTGTACGGGCAGTCCAATAGTTCAGGATTTTATAGATTTTCTGAAGGAGCTTAGAGCAGGAGGCTTCAGCGTTAGACATATAAAGTTTTATTCCACTGTGTTGTATATGTAATGTACTCTGATGATGTATGTAAGTCCAAATACAGTTTGTATTTCAAAGTGATTATTTATATATTAAATTTCATTCCGCTGCGATATTGAGATTATATATCATTATTCAGTTCTATCTTCTGTCTATTTTCTTCTATTCTAATTTTATATCTTTCTATTTCTCATCCTCTAACTTATTTCTATTAATGATTCGTATTTTCATGCAATTTGGGTTGGACATGTGTTGTATTCAGTTGACTCGAATGGTACGGATTTGCAGGTCGTTACAGCAAGGACAGTAGAGCATGGAATCAGGAGACTCCACAATAAGGCAATTCGCCTCGTTCGAGTACAACGGGGAGATAATTCAATGGAAAGCACTTGGAAGACAGAAAAAAGAATGAGACAAACTCATCCAAAGCTTTTCTTGGGTAATTGTTTCCTCTAAACATTTCGTTTATGGTTGCATCGTGGTTGCTAGATTGGATGGTAGGAAGTGATTGCAACATAATTGCACAACTCACTCATATAGAAATATATGCATATTAGGATGTTTGAATACATAGTACATCACTTATTATACATGGTAGTACTAAGCTCACTTTAGCAAGTCTGTAGTATATAATCACTATGAGTCATGGTTTTTTTAAATAATATGGGTGCATAACATGGCTGTTTAGAGAAAGTTGTGTTTTCTCCTCCTTCGAGCAGATTTCAAGACGAAATGTATTTTCAGATGGGAGAATCTAACACCCCGTAAAAACTAATTAATTAGATAAGATAATTAAATAATAATAAGTTAAATTAAACATTAAAATATTATCAATTTGAAAATATGAATTTTGTAAATTAGGAATTTGGCCACGAAAATATCATAGTTGTATTTATGGTGAGATTCCGATCCATTTATATATATAAATGTTGAAAACAAAGTCCGCATGAAGAATTCAACTTTAATTGTGTTGCATATAAATAATATATACGCAACGTTTGAAATAAAAATATAAACATATGGAATATAAATGCATAATTAATGATTGATTGGAATATTCCATCAAATTCGATTTTTTTTGTGTGTGTGTATAAATATATGCATATATAAGGGGACAAGAATATATAATAAAAGGAAGGTAATAAGTATACAAGGGATCGTTTTAATTAAATGAAATCCATTACACCTTAAAACCAACCAACTGGGCGTTTTGGCACCCAAGGGGTCGGCAGCCAGTCGACCACCCTCCTAGGGTGGAGGTCGACCGCTTAGGATTAGCCAGGTCTGGTCTAGGTTGGTCGAGGTTTGGTTTTGAGTGATATTTAAATAATTAACCGTTAAATCTAATTAATCCTACGTCTCTAATTAGCCCACAAACCTATAAATATCACCCCATTCCACCTCCTATAAACCTAAATCTCCATCATTTCTCTAGCCTCCACGCTGCTATTGATTCCAGAGAAATATATATTAGGTTATCTTCTCAAAATCTCTTGACCTATATTCTTTTATAATCTCTTTTATTTTAGGATTTAATATAGAAGCTAAATTTGGAATCATAATATTTATATGTATAGAAGTTCTAACTGTTTAATTCATATATATATATATATATATATTTCTAAGAGATTGGAGTGCATTCGTGTGCGTTCATGCAAGGTTTTCAGATTTAACATGGAAAACATCATCAAATATGTGTCATTTCCAAATGTTTAAATCAGTATGAGTGGAAATCTCTTATGTTTTCTATTCTTCTATTTAGTAGCATTGATTTGGACATGTATGCCTAAGAGGATTTGGGATTTCTACGGAAACATTAAAAATAGCAAATCACCCAAATTCCTCTCTTTGGGGGAAATGTACAATTTATGTAAATTTGTGGCTTGTGGTTGTTAAAGCAATGATGAAGATGACATAGTTGTTTTGTATAATTATTATTGTGGTTAAATTCATATTTCATATATTGTGATTTTCATGTACTATTTATTGTCAAACATTATGAATTGGATTTTTGTATGAATTAAAATAGGTTTAAAGATCTATTTTTATAAATAGATTATTTTAATGTATTTATTTATACAATGTTCAAATATTAATGTTTTACACATAAACATAATCAAAAGTGGATTTTAACCAACAAAAAAAACTCTATATATGTTTGGATGCATTTCACAATTGTTATCTTTTGTTGCTGTAGTAATAAGTCAAGCTTGGGATACAAGTTTTATATGTTATGATTGTTTGTTTCCCATTTAGATATATGTTTATATACATATCTATGCTTGATTGGTGAAATATACGCCTTTCTCTGGCTAGAGATTAATATTTCAATGATTTAGAAACATTAAATTCGAATGTTTAGTAAAGGTTTAACTTAGGACAATTATTATTTCCATATATATTAAATACGATTAGTTTGGGTTTAACCTATTGGATAATAGCTTTACAAATAACTCATCTCTGTCTCGCCTTCATGTGTTTTATGCCTATTGGATAATGAAAGCATAACTCATCTCTTCTGTGAGTGTGATGCAAGCTTTTATGTTTGGGCTTCATCATCCAATCACGTCCTGGGACATTGCTTTCCTTACCTGCATCCTTTTGACTACTGGCAATACTCCCCCCTTCACCAACTCTAGATGTCCTTTTCGCTGCTTTCGCTTGTACCATTTGGCGTGAGCGAAACAACAGAGGCTTCAATGGGTGCTCGGTCACTCTTTTAGGTTTAACCAGCAAGGTCACTTACTATTACCATCTTTGGACAGGTACCTAGATGAAACCTTTTCTACCAATGATCATGGACGTCGAGCATCTCTGGAACGAATCAGTTGGCAGCGTTAGGTCAAACAGTTAGCACCCGCAGTTCCAGTTCACAAGGCCATGGTAATGTCTTCATGCACAGGTTACTGTTTCAGCTCCCTCGTTTTACCAGTTGTTTTTTGTGTCGCTCTGTTTGACACCGCGTGTGGTTGTTCCTTTTGGCTAGTTAGGTTGTTGTTTAAGTTGGTAGTTTGTTTGTTACTATTTGTGTAGTACTATTCGAACTTATAGATGGTCGTTTTGTGTAGTTGCGCTAGGCATTATGTACTCCAGCCGCATGTAGTTTGCAAGCATATTTTGTCATATCTTGGCCAGCAATCAGGCTTGTTGATCGATTAATTATCTACCCATATATATATATTATTAATCGGGTGTGTAGATCTTCTCTACACAACCGTCTAGTTCCAAAAAATACGATTAATTTAGCAAAGTATTAATTTTTATTTCAAATGTCCCCTTACAAACTTGTTTGCATGTGTGTGCGTTAATAGCTTTATAAATAGTAATTAATGACACAAAGACATAAGGTTATCCATTACTTGTAGTAGAAGCCTGCCCAAAACCGACCAGAATATCCATCATCCATAAGTAAGAACAGTTAATTTGAGAAGTTTAGGTGTCATGGGTCATTATAATTATTACACTATGGCATGAGGTTAAGCTCACTTATAGTAGAAGCCTGCGCAGAACTGCATGGAGAATCCAACATCTACAAGTAGACGGTTTAATGTGAGAGGCATCGTGTGTATATGTTAAATATATATATATATATATATGTGTGTGTGTGTGTGTGTGTGAGAGAGACAGAGAGTGAGTGGGCATGCCTACCTTGAGAATGTCATAAGTGGCAGACCTACCTAATTTGGGTCTTTAGTTGTTAGGACTTTGTCTGTATCTAAGGTTCACTCCTTTGTTTGAGCCAAAGTCTTGGGACCCTCCGCTATTAGGTTCTAAGTGGTCTTTGGGTCCTCCTTCTCTAAAATGGACTAAATACAACACTAAAGTTGAGAGGGGTAGTTCTCTGGGAGTTGTCAACTTCCTCTAGGAGCTGTGTGAGGGCTATCCTAGGGACATGTCAGGTACCCTACAGTGCATGCAACTATAATTAACCACTTGTCTACGGGAAGTCTTAAGTAATATAGGAGTTCACCCGTGATATTAGTTAAAAAGTAAAATCGGAGTCCATCGGAAGGGTCTTAAAGGGCAAACTTGGTCTACACTAAATCGTACCAAGTGGCGAGTTATTACTTCTCATAATACTATGGAGTTTGTGTATATATATAGCGTTAACGTGATAGGACGGGGTCTTAAGTGCCTAGGGTCCGCCATAGGGTCTTAAGTGATTACAGGGATCCGCTCGATATTTAATATAGTAGTACGCATTGGATCTAGATTAACCCTAAAGAGGGGGGGGGGGGTGAATAGGGTTTATCGAAATTTATCACAGAGTTCAAATATTACGGGATATTAAAACTATTCACAGATCACAGAATATAGCAGAAAATGAAATGTAGAATGTAAATGACAAAAGATATACCCAGCTTCGACAGCATCCTGCATACTGCTGCATTCCTAAGGTTTCTACTAGGTGATAGAACAGATCCCCCATACAAGACCATGTACACTCACAAACCCTGCTCCTATTCTAACCCTACGCTCAAAACCCTAGACTGACCGATATCCCCTCGATCAGATTTCCCCTGATTACGAACCCGTAACCAGTAACCCAGATTTTATAGACTCTGTCAACTGTCTGTCAACACCCTGACTGATTTCTCTAGTATTTTACAGACACTAGAAAAAACTGTTCGACAATCGGTATTACAACTGAAATTTAAACAAAAAAATACAACAAAAGAAAAACTAAATCAAATAAAACCCTAGGAGTTAAACTAGAAAGGTCATCCCCTTTCACACCTCAAAAATAGGCCGGCCTCCTTTGGTAATTGGTGTTGCACCCCTCGTTTGTTTTTCCCGTTCACTTTTTGTTTCTAAGGAAATAAAAATGGCGGCGGCTCTAGGGTTTTCTCAATTCTTCCCAAATCCAGATCGATTTGATGATGAAATTAGTTCAATGGTGCCTTGAATCGAAGGATGCTTTCAGTGCTTTGATGGCTTTGATCAATTGGTTTGGGATTTTCTCTGATAGTCGAAACCCTAAAAATTTGTGGGTAACTTTATGTTGAATTTTTTGAATCGTTCTTTTTTGGATTTCGATCCCTTACAGCCGATGATGAATTGGTGTTAAAATAGGATTATAGAAATTCTAATTAACGCTCTGATTTCCTATATGACTTACCCTGATTTATGTTGCTTTTTGCGGTTTCCACTTTTGGTTTTCTTGAAAGAAAATGATTCTAATATGTTCCATATATGATTTTCAGCAAATTAAACTCTAGCCATTTATATCCATCAGCGTGATTTCCTTGATTCTCTTGGCTTGTCAAAACTGGAAATATTCTTGCGTGACCTTTGATTTGCCATGAATCATTCATTAATTTCTGGAAACAATTTACCCAAAACTATTGGCCTTGATATGCTTGATTGATAACTCGAAATCTTTGTATACTTTGGAAAGAACAGAAACCATTTCGAAATTTGTATCTTCCCTTAAAAAAAAAAATTTTGGAATAAATATCTGGAAATAAATTTCCATTTATTCCACTATGATATCCTTGTCTTACTCTGAGCATTATTGCTTCTCCCCTGCATTTGTCTTGAAGATGAGTTATGATCACTGTGGCATCTTGTTTCCACTTGAACTGTTTTTATCTGCATGAGTTTGCATTTCACCTTTGTCCATCCATGACTTCGTCATACTATATGTTCACCACTGTTCTGCTTCACTGGTCTGGACACACTTGAAAACTGCTTTGACTTGCCTGAAACAACCTTGTACATGTATTTGTGTTGACATATGCTAGCTTGATCAGTTTTGTTGTTTGGATGCACATATATTAGAACTATGCTGCTATGATCTTGAGATCATCCCTTGCTTGTGTCAACTGTTAGCTGAACTGCTTCACTTCATGTTTTGCCATACTGACTTGTTTGAGCATACTTTCATGTAAACACTGTGTATATCACTTGCTGAGTTGTATCACGTTCCATGTATAAGTTGCTGTGTTGTCTTTGGTATGTTCTTGTTGTTTTCACCATTGATTTCTACTTGCTCATATACTTGCATGTTCCACTTTGGACATTTGATATGCTCATCATTTTGAGTTGTGTATGTGCAACAGAATTTGTACATTTCAGTTATGATAAACATGCACCATTAAACCTTGCCTACTTGATGCATGCACTTGGCTGAACTACTTGTAATGTTATTCTTTGAACTGAGATGCACACTGATTTGCAAACTTCTGTGTTGACCTGACCACCATGTTTACATTGATGCACACATGCTCGTTCATTTGCATGTATATGACCATGCTCGACCTTTCTGGTTCCATGTATTTGCTGTCACAACCATTTATGTTGCTTGCTAACTTGACTCGGCCTTGTGCTCGACACCTTTTGTGATATGTTAAATTGATTTCACTTTGGCTTTATTATTTGTTGACATGTGCACTGAGTCGAGAAGGTCCATGTGGCTACTCCTCAGTTTCGCACTGATTAGCAAGGCAATGCACACGTGTATATTTATACACGTGTATATTTATACACGTGTGTTTATGCAGCCATTAGACTATTTATCCTGTCCCTGTACTATACGTATACAAGCTGACTAGACGCAGATCAGATCAAGTCATGAAAAATGATGAGAAACACACCAGAAATCTGAGGCAAGTAAAATTTCAAAAATAAAATTTATATTCGCATGTATTCAGTATTATTTCTATAGCAGTGTACTCTATGTGTGTTTCATGTTTGACAGGTAAACATGAAGACTGGACTGACAGAGATGGACTGACAGAGCTGTGAGAACTGGAATGACAGTGAAGACTGTGGTGAAAGAAGATAGAAAATTTAGAACAAGAACAGTGTCAGTGAATGTCAGTACAAGTGTTTGTATATGAATATGAGTCTGTATAACCAAGCGTGAGTGATGTAGAGAGAAACTGTATGTTAAATTGAGTGTATTGAAAAGTATATTAGTGATGTACAAATAGTGGAGTATAAAATTTGTACTGTTTAAATTTTGAAATAAAATATTCTATTCAAATAAAATACTGTGTGAATATTTGGAATTTTGTACAATCATATTTTATTTGAATATAAATATTATATTCCAGTCTATGATAAATATATGAAACAGTACAGCAACAAATACATTTAAAATAATATATATTTGGTTGTTATCATCAAACAAAAATCATATAATTGTGTATACAACACCTTTATATACAACAATCTCCCCCTTTTGAAGATGAAAAACAAATATTAAGATTTTGAATACAATAAATACAATAAATGTGTTTGACATAGAAGAACACTCCCCCTATTTGAAAGCTCCCCCTACAACAGAGACTCCCCCTATAATTGTGCATGAATAGAGTGTTGAAAGCTCCCCCTACAACAGAGACTCCCCCTATAACTGTGCATGAATAGAGTGTTTAAAAAAAAGAAAATTGGAATTTTCAAAAATTAAAATATTTATAAAATATTCACTCATAAATCAAAATCTCAATCCATTCTCCCCTTTTTGTTATCATCACAAGGATATAGAATTTAAAATATAGATGAACAATGACTAACAAATACAATATCAGCTTAAGAGGAAGAACGGTCATCATAAATTTCAATCAATCAAACAAAAATCATAGTATTCTGAGAACAGGCGGCATATTTCACATTGTAGAGAATGACGGATTTATGATGAACTTTATATAAAAAATGGAGAGAGTTTAAACAATGAGTTCCAATTATTTTCCAAAAGAAATTTATAAAAATGAGGCACAAAAACAGTGATGGATTTGGACTATAATTATAATTTCAACTTAAGCGACAAAATCAAATAATCTCAAATCCCAATAGCTATCAATCATAATACTTTATAAGATTTCAACACATTTCACAGGTTAGAAAGATGGATTGATAGGCTGGTTTTTATACACTGAGGGGAATTTCACTTCAATTTCAATTTAGCATATTATTTCCTTTTCTTTTTCTTTTTCTTTTTATTTAAGAGCACACTGACCACGCATAACCAGAGCTTGGATTTTTAAATGAGGTCAGTTGCAGCTTAAATCATAAGTTGTCTCGTAGCCATGCATAACCAGAGCTTGGATTTTTAAATGAGGTTAGAGACACACTTATGTATTAATTATATATTTTATCATTTTTAACTTTAAATAGAAAAACTCCTCGATATATACAACCAACATGAATATAGAAATGTGGTAGGTACAGATATGAACTGTGGAATAAATTTCTAAATTAATTATATTATGAAATATGCTCGACTGTACCGGAATCATTGAAAATTTTCAATTATCACTAATTTTGAATAATAACATAACCACAATTCCATCACAAATATTTTCACTGTTTATTCAAGAAGATTCTTAAAAAAAAATTAACTCTCCACATTAATATAAAATCATAACGGATGGCAGAAGGATGATAGGTAATGAAAATGGTTGTGAAATAATTGCCGGTTCAAAGATATTATAATAAATGTTCAACCATCATGAAAATATAGATATAATCTCCTCTTATTGTGAAATATACTGCAGTCACAATTCATCACAATTTCAAAATCTGATAATAATTTTGATGAATTCAAAATACAGTTCAATTTGGATATTGATTTCAATTTTTGAATGAATAATCAATAAATAACTTTAAAATTGAAAATCAATTACAAGAGGAAATTGAAAAGACCTATACAACACAAGAGAAAAAATAATTCAGCACTTCTGATACCAATTGGTGTTTCTATTAATGAGGATTTTAAGAAGACACTGAAGACGAACAATATATCATAGACATAAGATTTCAAGCACAAAGCCCAAGCAGACAAGATGGAAAAATAGGCTCATTTATCAAAGCAGCAGACGAATCAAAATAGGAAGTTATTTGAAAAAACAGTATCAGAGCAGCAATCAGAAAAACAAACAATTTTCAAAATATTTTCAAATCAATATTAGGACAACACAACAAATGGTTCATGATTCAAGATTAAAAATACCGTTTATTTTAAATCATTTTATGGAATATGAAGATATCAGGATTCAATGAATCGATCATACCAGATTGTAAATTTTTGATTCGAGATATGTTTGAGATTCAATAAATCAAAATTTTCAAATGATTTTAACAAATAAATATTCATATCAAATAATCATGAAATAACAATGAGATTTAAGATCAAGTTTTCAAAAGAAATTTTCACAAGTATCTCTGATAAGCCCAAAGAAAAAATTTAGATCATTTACACCAGATTTGATAGATATTCATGATCCAAAATAATTTATTTGAAATCACTTGAATCAATGTCAAGATTTGAAATATAATGAATCAGTCACACACGGTTGATAATTTCAAATTTAGGCGGTGTGTGATTATTCAAAATATCAATAATTTCAGATGATTTCAAACAAACAAATTTTAGACATAATGATCATGAATAACGACAATTTTCAAGATGTATCACAGAGATTTAAGGCAGATTAAAATTTCAAAGACAATCTGAAAATCGATGAAATTTTCACAACAGATAAGTAACAGTGTGCTGTAATGAATATAACATTTTAAGTTTTTCTATAATGAATTAGAAGAATACTCAAAACAATCGTGTTGTGTGAAATTCCATTAAAGTTTCGGATCTTCAAAAAAATAGAATTCGAATCAATAGCGTTCAAAATATGACAAGAATACATCAACATTGTTATGGATTCAGAAAACAGAAAATAAACTTCAAGACCATTGCAGATATTTACACGTTTATATTCAGGATCTGGATAAGATTTAAACCATTAGATTTTCATTCAAGTGAAGCAAATTTCCAGAAAATCAAGAGTTCTGCAACTGGAAGTTAAGGAAGCCCAAGAAGAAACAAAACAAAAAAATGTGGCAGTGTAAAATCAAAAAGAAAAAACAAAGATAGAAGGAGATAGAAGAAGAAATAAACAAGAAACTAAAAAAACAGAGAATATTTACAAGGACAAGTTCAGAGATCATACCTGAAATCAGTGTAAACCAGAATCTCTGACTCACCAGATCTTGGCTGAAGGAACTGTAGATGATATAGAAGTATAAACCAGCTTGATTTCAAATTTCTTTTCAGCACAGCAGTTCCTCAGCCATCCTTCGGTACCTATGAATTTATAGGATCGAGTGGTCTAACAAAATTTGCAAAACCACTCACAATTTTAATCACACATTTTGGTATCCAGACTTGTTTATACAACAAACCATTCGAATCTATTTTTGTGCCTTTAGGAACCCATATTTGTTTGAAATTAACTGAAATCATTTTATTTCCTTTTGGGATCCAAATATGTTTAAATGGTTTATTATAAAACAAGTTTTTATTTTTTTTGTTTCAAGAATCCTTTGGAATTTTCAAAGTTCATATTTTCAAGTCTATTCCTTTCAGAGTAGTTTGAGGAATTTTCAAGTCTATTCCTTTCAGAGTAGTTTGAGGAATTTTCAAAATCACAAGAATTTAGCTTTTCAAAGTCATTTGTTTTCCCAAAACCAAGACCACGTTTATTTCCAACAGAAAATTGGTTTTTCAATAACATATTCAAAGATTTTTCTCCATTCGAAAGTTTATTCAAAAATGACTCAAGTCGTTGAATCTTGGATTTAAGATCACTAATTTATTTTATCAGATCTAAACAACGATTAATATTGATTTTCTTTTCAGCGTCATATTGTTTCAAAAACAAATTTTCAGATTCAAGCAATTTAATTCTGGCTTGGGATTCAGAAATCTCAGATTCAAAATATTTTCGATTTTCAGATTCAAAATTCTTGAAATTTTCAAACTCGTTTTTAAGTTCTTTCAAAATCGAATCACTTTTCAGAAAATTCTTTTCAGCAAAAATATATTTGGAATTTTCAGTCGTCTTAAAATTTTCAAATTCTTTTTGCAAACAATTGCTTGTGCTTTCAAGCTCTATCTTGTTCTTATTTAAAATCATGATTTGATTTTCAAGTTTCTGAATATTTTTATTTTGATGAACAAGATCATTTTTCGAATTTAAACAATTTTTGCAATTAGAATTTGAAGACTTCTTAATGTTTTTGATTTTTGATTCCAAAACATTATTTTTGCAGATCAACTCAAGCTTCTCAGATTTCAGAAGTTTATTTTTAGATTTTAGCTTCTCAACAAATTCAGTTAAATGATGAATCAAAGAAATATTTCCTATTGAGTCCCCATCTGAAATTCCATCTGTACAACTTGTTAAGCACAAATCTGAAGCTGAGTTATCATTCTGGGGTTTTGAGCATTTGTCAGTTTTCCATGCAGCGTGTTGAGAGTCTGCCAGATTTCCTACGCAGTTAAACAATGGGAAATAAGGCTATATTGAACGTCACCAATATAAGAATATAAAATATGAGTGGCTCGTAAATTAAATTCAATATCTGCCCTACTTACAATATCGTACCGATTAATAATACTATTCCGACATTTAATATCAACATATTTTAAGTAAGATTTCATTTCTGATTTCCAATTTAAAAAATTTGTACCATTAAAAATAGATGGAATAGGACTGGACCGACTCTCTGAAGATTGACAACTAGGATGACCCATTACTCTAGAGTTAACAAAATACCTGCTCTGATACCACTTGTTGGATCTAGATTAACCCTAGAGGGGGGTGAATAGGGTTTATTAAAATTTATCGCAGAGTTCAAATATTATGGGATATTAAAACTATTCACAGATCACAGAATATAGCAGAAACAAAATTGCAGAAAATAAATAACACAATATATACCCAACTTCGACAAAATCCTGGGTACTGCTGCATTCCTAAGGTTTCTACTAGGTGATTGAACAGATCCTGCATACCAGACCATGTACACTCGCAAACCCTACTCCTATTCTAACCCTACGCTCAAAACCCTAGACTGACTGATATCCCATCGATCAGATTTCCCCTGATTACGAACCCGTAACCAGTAACCAAGATTTTACAGACTCTGTCAACTGTCAGTCAACACCCTGACTGATTTCTCTAGTATTTTACAAACACTAGAAAAAACTGTTCGACAATCGTTTTACAACTGAAATTTAAATAAAATAATACAACAAAAGAAAAACTAAAAAAATAAAACCCTAGGAGTTAAACTAGAAAGGTCATCCCCTTCCACACTTCAATAATAGGGCACCTCATTTGGCAATTGGTGTTGCACCCCTCATTTGTTTTTCCCGTTCACTTTTTGTTTCTGAGGAAATAAAAATGGCGGCGGCACAAGGGTTTTCTCAATTCTTCCCAAATCCAGATCGATTTGATGATGAAATTAGTTCAGTGGTGCCTTGAATCGAAGGATGCTTTCAGTGCTTTGATGGCTTTGATCAATCGGTTTGGGATTTTCTCTGACAGTCGAAATCCTAAAAATTTGTGAGTAATTTTTTGTTGAATTCTTTGAATCATTCTTTTTTGGATTTCGATCCCTTACAGCCAATGAAGAATTGATGTTAAAATAGGATTATAGAAATCCTAATTAACGCTCCGATTTCCTATATGACTTGCCCTGATTTATATTGCTTTTTGCGGTTCCCACTTTTGGTTTTCTTGAAAGAAAATGATTTTAATCTGTTCCATATATGATTTTCAACAAATTAAACTCTTGCCATATATATGCATCAGCATGATTTCCTTGATTCTCTTGGCTTGTCAAAACTGGAAATATTCTTGCGTGACCTTTGATTTGCCGTGAATCATTCATTAATTTCTGGAAACAATTTACCCAAAACTGTTGGCCTTATATGCTTGATTGATAACTCGAAATCTTTGTATACTTTGGAAAGAACATAAACCATTTCGAAATTTGTATCTTTCCTTAAAAAAAACTTTTCTGGAATAAATTTCCATATATTCCACTATGATTTCCTTGCCTTACTCTAAGCATTATTGCTTCTCCCCTGCATTTTTCTTGAACATGAGTTATGATCACAGTGGCATCTTGTTTCCACTTGAACTGTTTTTATCTGCATGGGTTTGCATTTCACCTTTGTCCATTCATGACTTTGTCATACTATATGTTCACTGTAACAACCCGTATTTCAATAACATGTTAAAACGAGAATCAAGGAAGAATTTAATTTTAAATTCTGAATCAAGTAAAACGGGCTATGTCATTGCGTTCGTCTCGGAAAAATACGCGAAATAGAGTCCGAGTTTTCGAAAATCGGAGTCCGTATGACCCGTTAAAGGCTCAAAGAAGATCTCTGGAAAATTTGAATTTCGGAAACAGTTTTGGAAATCAGGTCTGGGGCTAGGCGGGTAGTTTCCCGCCTAGGCCATGTCGACAGGGCTGTCGACAGGCCTGTCGACTTGGGCCCAGACCAAGTCGACAGCCCTGTCGACTTGCCTGTCGACAGGGGGTGGCCGGGGCCAATAGCCTGGCGCACCTGTTTGTCTCACCTGGTCTTGTTCTTGGGCTGGGTCTGGAAGCTTCCGAGATCTGATGGTCCTAATCTATCCTAGGGTTAATCTAAGGGCCTAAAACTATCCTAATCTCTATAAAAAGACCCTAAACCTAACCTAAATCCCTAAAAATCAAACCTAGCAACTAAGTGCTGCCAAAATCAATTTTGATCATGGCCTCCATCTCCAATCCCTAGAGCCTATGACTCAAATCAAGTTCAAGTCAAAAGGTGCAAGCTTGCTACACCAAATCAAGTCCAAATCAATATTGCTATGCGAGTTCCATGACGATTCTTCTTCAAAGGAGGCACCTTTCTTAGCCAAAATGATTCATGCTCCTTTCCCTAGGCCTAACTATGTAAGTTCTAGCTACTTTTGGATCAAAACGGTATTTTTAATGTTGACATGGGATAAAATGAGGCTAAACATGATTATGCGAATCTATATGAACCTTACCATGCCTCTTGTGTTCATATTTATGATCTTAGGCCATGTGAGTGACTTAATCATGCCTCTCATGCTATGCATAACCTAGTTTAACTTGCAAGTTTGGATCTTTATGCATGAAATGCTAGCATAAACCTTTAGGAACCACTTTACTTGTGAAACATTGGCTAAGGCAAGATTTTGGGGCTTATGCATGTTTATGAACCCAAACCCATTATGCTAACATGCAAGTTTGTGGCCAAATCCTTTATGAGATTATGCATGCTCATGGCCAATCCCCTCTTTTAAGTTGTGCATGTTTATGGCCAAATCCCTTTGATAATATGCATGTTTGTGGCCAAATTACCTTATGACACTATGCATGTTTATGGCCAATCCCTTTATGATGTTATGCATGTGGAAGCCAAGCCCTTTTTGGCATCATGCATGTTTTGAGACCAATATGTGACATGGTATTCTTACTATGTTGACTCGCTTTGCTCGCGTTGGGAAAAACACGATTTTGGGTAGTTGGATAAACATGAACATGTCGCAAAATCTTAACTTGAATATGACATGTGTTTATACTTGAAAATATGACTTGAAAGATAACATGGAAGATGACATGTAAGTATGCATAAAAACATGAGCTTGGGAATTTACCTATTAAGTTAGCTCTACCCTTTGGGAATTTACCTATTAAGTTAGGTCTACCCAAATGCTTGAAAAACTTGTAACATGTTTTGGAAACATGATGAACTTAGATAATATAAGTATGGCCAACTCGAGGTTGGGTTGAGTTTGTAACGTAAAACTACCCGGGACCGACCGGCCTAACTAGTAGTTGCAAACAATAGGACCCAATGTGAGAAGTTGGTCATGTCGCGCTTAAGACCCGAGGTTAGACTAGGTTGTGGTGTAAATCTACCCGGACCCGCCCGGCTTAACTAGTAACCACAACGAGGTCTAATGTGAGAGGTTGAGGGTGCATTAATTAAATTAATGCCACATAATAGGGTTAAGTTAATTTGACTAATGAGGCTTAACCAAATATGATATGGACAAATGGGTTAAGTAATTTGATTAGGCTAATGATACTTAACAAAACATGATAAGCTTGGGTAGGTTAAGTAACTTGATTTGCCTAATGACACTTGACCATTTTTATACGACTAATGGACGGGATTAAGTTAACCAACACTTAATCAATTCAACACAATAACGTGATAAGGTTAAGTAAATTTTCTTGATGACACTTAACCGTATAATACAGTTAATGGATGGGGTTAAGATTAGGCTTAACTAATCTAAACATGGTAATCGGATGGGGTTAAGTTAGCCTAGACTTAATTAATCCCACTTGGTAATTTAATGGGGTTAAGTTAAACACTTAACTAATTTAACACGATGATTTGATGAGGTTAAGTGACCTATACTTAACCAATCTAACTCGTTAATTTGATGAGGTTAAGTTAATCTATACTTAACCAATCTAACGTGAAAACATGATAAGGCTAAGTCATGAATCACTTGAATACGCTTGACCGATTTGACGCGGTAATTTGACAAGGTCAAGTTAATTTACATAATTAACCAATCTAAAATGATAATTAGACGAGGTTAAGTTATGGACTGCTTGATATACTTAGCCAACTTGACACATGGTTTGTAGGGTTAAGTCTTGGACATGGATACTTAGCCAATTTTGACATGGTTTGTAGACGGGCTAAGTTATGAACTTAAGAGACGCTTAACCCATTAGATAAACCCTGATTCGGAGAATTAGGTAAATAACCATAAGTTAACAAGGTAATGGAAATAAGGCTAAGTGGTAAACCTTAGTTAAGGGGAAACTAAGTAATAATTCTTAGTCAAGGAAATCTGGACCACTTCTTAGATAGATGAGTAACCCGATACGGTAGGTCATCGTTTATGTATACGCGTAGGAGCAGGCTATCTGATTTAGATAAAGGCTCCAGCGAACTGGGTAACGAAGCAGCGGCTTCGGGGAACGTGAGGATATTCTTGGTATCCCTCTGTGAGGTCGCAGATGATCATCCTGGGCTCACAAGAGGTTGAGGTCTGCGGTAGAAGAACCAAGAATATGCCTTGGTTGCTATGCGAGCGACCTAAAGACTGGGGTGGATAGCAGTGAGTCGACGGATACATAAGGTGCCCGAGATAGCAAGTTCGCCGATCATCTACCATCTTGAGTCAAGCGTGTACGTACGGAAAGGCAGGGGACACCCAACAGACCATAATTTGCTATCTAATTATGGGTGAGGTAGGCCGTAGGATGTGGGCTGGCCGGAGTGTAGTTCTCATGCAAGATTTTCTCTTGTGTTGCCTTTCGCTAGATGAGGGAGGGGTCTCGTGGGACCATAGCCACGTGTAGAAAAGCAGACCTTAGTGTCTGCATCGGCAGATAAATCTAAAGCTCCCGACCGAGTCCTGTATTTCTTGTTTTGCCCTGTGACAGGACTCGGATGGCACGATGTGATACATGTGCATACAGTTATAGAAAAACGATTCACGATGAATGCGTGGGGAAAAGGGCGCGGTTGAGGGTTAGCGTAATCCCTAGTGGCCTAGGTGGTTTAACCCAAACCGAAATACGAAAGCGTGCAATAGGTAAGCGTAATCCCTAGTGGTACTAGGTGGCGTAAGTCCTAGTAGTTCAAACGATGATTCATATGGAAGAGCCTAGCTAGGACAAGGGTAACAGTCCAAACGATTTCAAGGATAATACGACATGAGGAAGCCCGTACGAGGTACGGCGAAGGACTGAACTTATATACATGGAAAGAAACATATGATTTGAGTAACCTATATATGCGATATTAGGTTGACATGGACCATTACACGACCTTGAGCATGGGACATTCATGGTTAACACATGACGCGGGTAGGGATACTAGTACGAGAGGTGCAGAGCAAATATACATGTTAGGACTAAGAAGAATATACATAATAGATACCGTGGGATGTTAGACGGGGTAGATACCTTGGGATAATGTACTCGATAGAAATCTAACGGTGTGATACCTGGACTTATCATAATACCGTAGTTTATCATGATACCTTAGTTTACCTTGCCACAGTAGTTCAACCGGCTACCCTGGTTTATCTATCTTGTAGTTATCCTTATGTTTACTTTCAGTTTATGCATGTCATGTTACCTTTACCTGTTTTTATACTGGAAGTTGATAGGACTTACTCAGTCTTTTTGACTGACCCGTTTTGTTTCGCCTCTTTTCTTCCGTTCCCCCCTCAGGTTTCAGGGAGGAAACAACGCTGTTTAGTTCGGACTTCTTCTGCTTGAAGGTCATCATGGATGGCTTGGACTTCTCTTGGCTATGGCTACTTTACTGTTTTACTTGGGGAATAATTTATTAAAAAGTCTTTATGCTTCTTTGCTATTGCAAGACAGGTTTTGATGTACTCTGATGTAAAAGGCTTTAGACCTTAATTATTGAATTTATGAAAGTTTGATTTTACTTCCGCTATTTATATATGTTCTATCTTGTGATATTTCTGTGCATGTTTACCAATAATGCCCCTCTAAAGCTAGTGCATTCCTTTGCGAGTGACCCTAGCGGAGGCGGGGTGTTACATTTGGTATCAGAGCAGAAGGTTACCAGACTGGGCAAAAGTTTTTAAAGACCTTCTGAAAACTATTTGAAAACCGTTTACAAAGAAGCATTTTTCAAGAGAATTTTCTTTTAAAAAGAAAAAGGCTATTCCCCAAAGGCCATTAGCATCATCCTTGTTTCCTTGATTTAATCTCTTTTCCTTTCTTTCCTCCATCTGTAGTCACAGTGGTTTTAACTGCGACTAGTCTTTCTAGCTGCGTAAGTGTTTCCCGTACGATGGAGGTGGTTCTCTAGAGACCGTGACAGAGTTATGCATGAAAGGATAGTAAGAACAAGGATAAAGGATGCGAGCTCAGGGATAAGCAACATGTTGGTATGGCTGAGTCCTAAAAGGAGGGAGAAAGATGAACAATAAAACCCATGACGAGAGAGTACCTTTGGCATGGTGAAACGGGACGGATAGTTAAGTATCATGGAACAGGGACAAGATCATTCGGAGGGCAATAGTATGCTCTCATTTCTAGGGTACCTCAGAAGGAGGGTAACGATCTTGTTAAAGGTTTAGCTTTTCTTCTCTATCATCCTGTCGGGACTTTGTTTTGATCACCGCATCTTTTAAGTCCGCCTCGATAGTTGAGTCTCTGCACCTTAGTACTAGTATAATAGAGGATCCCCTTTTTGTCTCAAGTCCTATTGGAAGATCGGTCCATTTATTCATGACTTGTTTGGATTTGAGAATGTCTATGTCAAGTATTGAGCTTGGAAATAATGCTTATGTTTATAAGCTATGGATGGATTCTAAGGATGAAGTGGTTATCCAGGAAGGGGTGCCACTCTCGGTTCTAGAAGGAGGGTAGTTAGACTCCTGGCTTGTTTTGGTAATACCCTTGAAGTATCGCGTAACCTTTTGGGTTCTGTCATGGCTAGTTACCTAGAATCCCAGGATGCCGTTGTTGGTAATCCGTTTGAATAGAATTCGCCGATGAGACGGATGGTTTACTTCATTTATGCATGGGTTATAGAGATCACCCTAGTAAGTGCGCTTGATAACCTGGTTGGCATCTGTTTACCTTCAAGAGGAAGTTCTTCTACGAGAAATACCCTGTGGTACGAGGTCCGAGATTCACTAGTGAATTTTGGAAAGCTTGCATGAGATCATGAGTACGCAGTCATATTTGCACCAAGTATTCTAGAAGGAGAATAAGAACAAGTAGAACGGGAGGCGACGAGGAAATGAGTTCCAACTCATGTTATGGAAACAGGAAATAAGAAGCTGGGAAATCGTGAAGAAAAAGGGGCGGTCAAGGCACGATGGAACTAAGCTCAAGGTGATACGACTCAGGAGACTGAAGACTAAATACGTGCATGATATCTCTTTTGGGGAATATATCCTCGATCCCTGTTTTTCTGTTGAGCTTGCTTGTAGGCTATCTTTTGTGGACATCCTCTCGGTCCTATTTTCTGTTACAAACCCCGTAAGGAGTTTGTCCTGTTTATCTTCTCGACCCTGTTTCAGGGAATCTTAGGTAGAACCCTATGGATGTAAACATGTATTTGAAACATGTTATGGTTGATATGGTTGCAAGTGGTTGCAAGTGGTTGCTCGTGGATGCGCGAATACCCATTAGATACTAGCTCGACTCGGTCACATTTCATATTGCATATGCACGAGTATTTATACTTGTTATGGATGAAATCGAATGTATTATCATGCGGTTGTTGCATATGAATGAATGATTGTGCACGCATATAGTATCTATATGACTAGGACTATTTGCATACATGTTGGATTCATGGCACTATACATATTTTGCATTAGAAAGATTATTCAGGCCTGATCATTAGCATTAGCTAAGGAACATGTACACACACGTTTTGCATATATTCATACAGCATTAGAAATCATCTAAGGACAATGGTTGCTTGTGGATGATGTTTTGAGTAGATGGATGGTAGGATATGTTCTTCCTAACTTAGAGATTTCGGGGACGAAATCCTAAAAGGTGGGGAGAATGTAACAACCCGTATTTCAATAACATGTTAAAACGAGAATCAAGGAAGAATTTAATTTTAAATTCTGAATCAAGTAAAACGGGCTATGTCATTGCGTTCGTCTCGGAAAAATACGCGAAATAGAGTCCGAGTTTTCGAAAATCGGAGTCCGTATGACCCGTTAAAGGCCCAAAGAAGATCTCTGGAAAATTTGAATTTCGGAAACAGTTTTGGAAATCAGGTCTGGGGCTAGGCGGGTAGTTTCCCGCCTAGGCCATGTCGACAGGGCTGTCGACAGGCCTGTCGACTTAGGCCCAGACCAAGTCGACAGCCCTGTCGACTTGCCTGTCGACAGGGGGTGGCCGGGGCCAATAGCCTGGCGCACCTGTTTGTCTCACCTGGTCTTGTTCTTGGGCTGGGTCTGGAAGCTTCCGATATCTGATGGTCCTAATCTATCATAGGGTTAATCTAAGGGCCTAAAACTATCCTAATCTCTATAAAAAGATCCTAAACCTAACCTAAATCCCTAAAAATCAAACCTAGCAACTAAGTGCTGCCAAAATCAATTTTGATCATGGCCTCCATCTCCAATCCCTAGAGCCTATGCACTCAAATCAAGTTCAAATCAAAAGGTGCAAGCTTGCTACACCAAATCAAGGCCAAATCAATATTGCTATGCGAGTTCCATGACGATTCTTCTTCAAAGGAGGCACCTTTCTTAGCCAAAATGATTCATGCTCCTTTCCCTAGGCCTAACTATGTAAGTTCTAGCTACTTTTGGATCAAAACGGTATTTTTAATGTTGACATGGGATAAAATGAGGCTAAACATGATTATGCGAATCTATATGAACCTTACCATGCCTCTTGTGTTCATATTTATGATCTTAGGCCATGTGAGTGACTTAATCATGCCTCTCATGCTATGCATAACCTAGTTTAACTTGCAAGTTTGGATCTTTATGCATGAAATGCTAGCATAAACCTTTAGGAACCACTTTACTTGTGAAACATTGGCTAAGGCAAGATTTTGGGGCTTATGCATGTTTATGAACCCAAACCCATTATGCTAACATGCAAGTTTGTGGCCAAATCCTTTATGAGATTATGCATGCTCGTGGCCAATCCCCTCTTTTAAGTTGTGCATGTTTATGACCAAATCCCTTTGATAATATGCATGTTTGTGGCCAAATTACCTTATGACACTATGCATGATTATGGCCAATCCCTTTATGATGTTATGCATGTGGAAGCCAAGCCCTTTTTGGCATCATGCATGTTTTGAGACCAATATGTGACATGGTATTCTTACTATGTTGACTCGCTTTGCTCGCGTTGGGAAAAACACGATTTTGGGTAGTTGGATAAACATGAACATGTCGCAAAATCTTAACTTGAATATGACATGTGTTTATACTTGAAAATATGACTTGAAAGATAACATGGAAGATGACATGTAAGTATGCATAAAAACATGAGCTTGGGAATTTACCTATTAAGTTAGGTCTACCCTTTGGGAATTTACCTATTAATTTAGGTCTACCCAAATGCTTGAAAAACTTGTAACATGTTTTGAAAACATGATGAACTTAGATAATATAAGTATGGCCAACTCGAGGTTGGGTTGAGTTTGCAACGTAAAACTACCCGGGACCGACCGGCCTAACTAGTAGTTGCAAACAATAGGACCCAATGTGAGAAGTTGGTCATGTCGCGCTTAAGACCCGAGGTTAGACTAGGTTGTGGTGTAAATCTACCCAGACCCGCCCGGCTTAACTAGTAACCACAACGAGGTCTAATGTGAGAGGTTGAGGGTGCATTAATTAAATTAATGCCACATAATAGGGTTAAGTTAATTTGACTAATGAGGCTTAACCAAATATGATATGGACAAATGGGTTAAGTAATTTGATTAGGCTAATGATACTTAACAAAACATGATAAGCTTGGGTAGGTTAAGTAACTTGATTTGCCTAATGACACTTGACCATTTTTATACGACTAATGGACGGGATTAAGTTAACCAACACTTAATCAATTCAACACAATAACGTGATAAGGTTAAGTAAATTTTCTTGATGACACTTAACCGTATAATACAGTTAATGGATGGGGTTAAGATTAGGCTTAACTAATCTAAACATGGTAATCGGATGGGGTTAAGTTAGCCTAGACTTAATTAATCCCACTTGGTAATTTAATGGGGTTAAGTTAAACACTTAACTAATTTAACACGATGATTTGATGAGGTTAAGTGACCTATACTTAACCAATCTAACTCGTTAATTTGATGAGGTTAAGTTAATCTATACTTAACCAATCTAACGTGAAAACATGATAAGGCTAAGTCACGAATCACTTCAATACGCTTGACCGATTTGACGCGGTAATTTGACAAGGTCAAGTTAATTTACATAATTAACCAATCTAAAATGATAATTAGACGAGGTTAAGTTATGGACTGCTTGATATACTTAGCCAACTTGACACATGGTTTGTAGGGTTAAGTCTTGGACATGGATACTTAGCCAATTTTGACATGGTTTGTAGACGGGCTAAGTTATGAACTTAAGAGACGCTTAACCCATTAGATAAACCCTGATTCGGAGAATTAGGTAAATAACCATAAGTTAACAAGGTAATGGAAATAAGGCTAAGTGGTAAACCTTAGTTAAGGGGAAACTAAGTAATAATTCTTAGTCAAGGAAATCTGGACCACTTCTTAGATAGATGAGTAACCCGATACGGTAGGTCATCGTTTATGTATACGCGTAGGAGCAGGCTATCTGATTTAGATAAAGGCTCCAGCGAACTGGGTAACGAAGCAGCGGCTTCGGGGAACGTGAGGATATTCTTGGTATCCCTCTGTGAGGTCGCAGATGATCATCCTGGGCTCACAAGAGGTTGAGGTCTGCGGTAGAAGAACCAAGAATATGCCTTGGTTGCTATGCGAGCGACCTAAAGACTGGGGTGGATAGCAGTGAGTCGACGGATACATAAGGTGCCCGAGATAGCAAGTTCGCCGATCATCTACCATCTTGAGTCAAGCGTGTACGTACGGAAAGGCAGGGGACACCCAACAGACCATAATTTGCTATCTAATTATGGGTGAGGTAGGCCGTAGGATGTGGGCTGGCCGGAGTGTAGTTCTCATGCAAGATTTTCTCTTGTGTTGCCTTTCGCTAGATGAGGGAGGGGTCTCGTGGGACCATAGCCACGTGTAGAAAAGCAGACCTTAGTGTCTGCATCGGCAGATAAATCTAAAGCTCCCGACCGAGTCCTGTATTTCTTGTTTTGCCCTGTGACAGGACTCGGATGGCACGATGTGATACATGTGCATACAGTTATAGAAAAATGATTCACGATGAATGCGTGGGGAAAAGGGCGCGGTTGAGGGTTAGCGTAATCCCTAGTGGCCTAGGTGGTTTAACCCAAACCGAAATACGAAAGCGTGCAATAGGTAAGCGTAATCCCTAGTGGTACTAGGTGGCGTAAGTCCTAGTAGTTCAAACGATGATTCATATGGAAGAGCCTAGCTAGGACAAGGGTAACAGTCCAAACGATTTCAAGGATAATACGACATGAGGAAGCCCGTACGAGGTACGGCGAAGGACTGAAGTTATATACATGGAAAGAAACATATGATTTGAGTAACCTATATATGCGATATTAGGTTGACATGGACCATTACACGACCTTGAGCACGGGACATTCATGGTTAACACATGACGCGGGTAGGGATACTAGTACGAGAGGTGCAGAGAAAATATACATGTTAGGACTAAGAAGAATATACATAATAGATACCGTGGGATGTTAGACGGGGTAGATACCTTGGGATAATGTACTCGATAGAAATCTGACGGTGTGATACCTGGACTTATCATAACACCGTAGTTTATCACGATACCTTAGTTTACCTTGCCACAGTAGTTCAACCGGCTACCCTGGTTTATCTATCTTGTAGTTATCCTTATGTTTACTTTCAGTTTATGCACGTCATGTTACCTTTACCTGTTTTTATACTGGAAGTAGATAGGACTTACTCAGTCTTTTTGACTGACCCGTTTTGTTTCGCCTCTTTTCTTCCGTTTCCCCCCCCCCCAGGTTTCAGGGAGGAAACAACGCTGTTTAGTTCGGACTTCTTCTGCTTGAAGGTCATCATGGATGGCTTGGACTTCTCTTGGCTATGGCTACTTTACTGTTTTACTTGGGGAATAATTTATTAAAAAGTCTTTATGCTTCTTTGCTATTGCAAGACAGGTTTTGATGTACTCTGATGTAAAAGGCTTTAGACCTTAATTATTGAATTTATGAAAGTTTGATTTTACTTCCGCTATTTATATATGTTCTGTCTTGTGATATTTCTGTGCATGTTTACCAATAATGCCCCTCTAAAGCTAGTGCATTCCTTTGCGAGTGACCCTAGCGGAGGCGGGGTGTTACATTCACCACTGTTCTGCTGCACTGGTCTGGACACACTTGAAAACTACTTTGACTTGCCTGAAACAAACTTGTACATGTATTTGTGTTGACATATGCTAGCTTGATCAGTTTTGTTGTTTGGATGCACATATATTAGAACTATGATCTTGAGATCGTCCCTTTCTTGTGTCAACTTTTAGCTGAACCGCTTCACTTTATGTTTTGCCATACTAACTTGTTTGAGCATACTTTCATGTAAATGCTGTGTATATCACTTGCTGAGTTGTATCACGTTCCATGTATAAGTTGTCGTGTTGTCTTTGGTATGTTCTTGCTGTTTTCACCATTGATTTCTACTTGCTCATGTACTTGCATGTTCCACTTTGGACATTTGATATGCTCATCATTTTGAGCTGTGTATATGCAACATAATTTGTACATTTCAGTTATGATAAACATGCACCATTAAACCTTACTTGCTTGATGCATGCACTTGGCTGAACTACTTGTAATGCTGTTCTTTGAACTGAGATGCACACTGATTTGCAAACTTCTGTGTTGACCTGACTACCATGTTTACATTGATGCACACATGATTGTTCATTTGCATGTATATGACCATGCTCGACCATTTTGGTTCCATGTATTTGCTATCTGTTAGACCCAAAATTGGTTTTAACACCCAAATTAGTTATGATTTCAATGAAATAGAATCAAAAAGCAACAATGAACACACGATTTATAGTGGTTCAGCGTTAAAGAGCCTACGTCCACTTTGTTTTCTTTTAATTGTTGATATGGATACAAAAACAACAATGATTCTCACTCAACTTCACAATTACAATACAAAAACTCACTCAAATCTCTCAAAAATAGACATTAAGAGATGACTTTGATCTGAATGTAGTTATGAAATTCGGCTATGGAGGAAGTTAGAACAGAGAATTTGCCAAAAGATCCTTCCAAATGCCTCTAGATGGTGTATTTATAGGTGAAAAATCTCTTCGAAGTGGCTCTGGTTCGGAATTGCATGGCACCCATCCCACACGAGTTGAGTTCGGAGGCTTCCAGATGATGACAGCGCACTGATTTGGTGGTAGATCGTGGGAGAAATAGTCATGCTTGGTCCGAGTCTTTAGGGAGCGTGTGTAGCAACGGTCATAGGCTCAGAGAAAGCGGTTCGGATCGGCTGCCTCCGATCCGATCCGATGAGACCACTGGCTATCATCTGTTGCTGACGTACTTCTCCGCTCTGAACCGATGAGGCCACTCGCTATCCTTTGATATTGCTGACGTACTTCCCCGATCCGAACCGATATGATTTCTGCGTCTTTGATCTCTACTTTTTTTCTGTGCTATCTCCTTCCGATCCGAACCGATTGGTTGCTTTCTCACTGTTTGCTCTTTGTGTAGCCTAGTTCACAAAGTAGGCTAACATTTTTCCCCCTCAAAGTACACTCTTATTTAAGATAAAGTGTGCTTCGAAGCAGTTTACAAAACATCCTCTGGATTAGAACCATTGAATGATCGCCTCCATTTACTTGTAGTGTTGTGTCGCTTCATAAAGTCATGGCTTTTGCTGTTTATATATATCCACAATCCATATGAATCACTTTCTTCATTTTCAAACAATTTCTAGAGCTCCTTTTGATGTTTAGTGATTCTTCCAGGTGAGTTTTTTCTTTACTTTTCCTCAAATTCACCCTGCGTGTCCAATCAGTGTATGTGGTCCCTTTCGGTTCGGATTCTGATCCGAATGGACTTCCTCCAGCACCACACTCGGATGGGCCCTCCAGTATCGTTTCACCACGGACTAACATTCCAGAGTGCCTTCGTGGGCTTGACTCCCGGTCCAAACGGATCAAAGGAAACTGGGAATACGAGTAGTCACCGCAACTTCATATAAATATCCCTCCCGTCTTCTTCTTCCTCTTCTTCTTTTATCATTCTCGACCAACAGGATTTACATCAAAACCCTAGAATTTCAAAAACTCCAAAACTCTCTTGTTTTTCCTTAAATTAAATGACTTGGTAGGTTCAAAGTCTAGAATTACTTTACTGTAATCGTTTTCGATTTAGATTTGTGGTAAAACTGGATGATTCGAACATGTTGCGCGTTTAATTCCAACACCCCCGCCCTCTCCCTCTTCGTCGTCGTCGTTGGTGGCTCTTGTCACCACCTCGAGGTGTTGAGAGGAAGAATTTGGGTTCTACCGTATATTTGAGCACGTAAGTGCTTGGACTTAGTAGGGATTTGTCAAATAGAGTTGGGTTCGGTATTGGTTAAGCGAGGTGGAATATGAAGGAGATGAAGGAGAGGAGATGAACTAGGATCGGTTCAGGTGAAGAAGTGTTGGAATGAAGGAAAGGGAGAGACGTTTACAAGATCGGATCGGGTCGGAGAAAAAGAAAGAATCAGAAAAGATGTTTACAAGGTTGGATCGGGTCGGAGCAAAGGAAACCAAAAAGAAAGGGAAAACAAAGCCTACTTGACCGGGTCGGATCGGAGTAAAAGACTAGGAGGAGAAGAGGCATTATTATTTAAATCAATCCAAACCGATCTGGTGGCCTTCATCCAAACTGATCCGGTTCTAATTACTGGGTGTGAATATCTGCTTCAGATTGAAACATCACTTTGCCCTCCGATCCGATTCCAATACTGATATCCGAACCGAAACAGCCTAACTTAATGTGCAAAAAAATTTCCAACTATTTTAATCAATGCTTGGCATAACCTTCAACTTGACGAATAGTTAGGATAGCGCCTTTCGAGCATGACAAACATCAAGAACTATTCTGACACATTATTACTTCTTTGAATCTCCATATCACGCTTTCATATGTTTGCTCTGCATTTTTGTTACACGTAGCACACACTTTAGTTCACATACACACACGGGGGACACGGGCAACTTTACTCTAATTCTTTCTATTGTTTCTTCGATAGTCTAGTGATCATGGTCGAAAGACGTTCATCTAGGTTGGCAAAGAAAATGGAAGTTGTGGAAACTTCTAAGAAAGTTACCATTGATGACATATCTTCTTCTTCAAACCCTAAATGGGATGACGAGGGCCCAAATTATGAAGTAGGAGCGCATGACAACGAAACGACTTCCGGTAGCGCAGTTTCTCTGGGCAATGAGGAGGAACGAGGGACTGGAGATAATCGAGCTCCTGACGAATTTGAGTCTGCCATTATCTTGGAGTCACTTTTTTTATATCGCAGAGCTCACTTTCGACGATGTTCACTTTTTTTTATAATTTCGAGCATTGGACTCGAGAAACTCATTCCTTCTCTTACTTCGAATCAGTCCCAAAAAGGAAAATTATTTCAGCACCATTCAGCAGCAAGGCCGGCGAATCCAAGCTAGAATTGTTTTATATCAGGCAACAGCCGGGGTGCCCCAAGAGATGGACAAAATCAATTAAAGCATTGGTTTTATTAGATCTCAACTTTGAATGTTCACGCCAACACATTAATCTGTTTTCTTTTTGTTTGTAGTTGATAATCCAAAACAAATATCGAGTCAAGTGTACTTTGATCGGATGCATCGGCTCCTCAATGGCGACCGAAAATTTCTCACCATCGATGAAGTTCTTAAGGATGAATACCTCCATCATCACGGGCTATTGTCCATTACCCGTAGCATAGGTCATGGGTCGGGTCCATATGCATACATCCCCCAGTGGACATAATTCCTGAAACGGGCAAGGGCTCGAAAAGTCCAAGAATACCTCTTCGGACTTCACCTTCTCCATCTTCAACTCAAGATGATGAGCTGACCAACATAGCCGAAATGCACCGAGAAGGGTACATCGTCCTTGGGGATGCTATTTCTCCTGAGAAATCACTATCTCCTAAAGAACTGCCAATAGACGCTTCCTAAGGAGATGCCCCTACTACTGATGATCCTACATTTCAGGGTTTAGGAGATCTCCCCCTACCTGAAACTATCTATACTTCAAAGGATTTTGGCACAAATCCTTTAGTTTTTACTTCTTCAGAGGAGACTACTCCTGTTAAGGCCAAAGATTCCACTCGCGCTGGCTTGGCTTCAGACTCGGGTTTGTCGGGGGGAACACCACTTAGGATGCACTTAACACAATAGCACCATACCTCACAGCACTTACTTCTCATGAGAATACTGATTCTGAATTCCACTTACATTGTTGTGCAGGTACAATGTCTCGCCCTTACTATGACGTCAGGAAAATACGTCGCAGAATGACTAGACCCCCTTCCGATGTCGCGCATGATCGCCGTGAAAGCCGAGGTAGAGAGGACATAAGGCCTCATGATTCTTATCAGTCGCGCACCTCACGCTCTTGCTCCCCCGTCCGGTTGGAACCGGACCGATACAAAAGCTACCAGGGTCGTCGAGGAGAAGACACATCGCAGCCCAAAGACCAAACTTCTCCTCAATACAAACGCAGTCGGGAAAGGAGCCCGCTGAAAGATACCGACTCACGAGGCAAGCATAAGGTTTCTGATAAGCGGTCTAGGAAGGGTGATGTGTCCATCGTGCCCACTAAACATTAGGATACTGAGCTAATATACTGCGCACCTCCATCATTGGATGCTAAAGCTAAAGTTAAGTGGGCATATCTGAAGAAGCAGTTCCCCGACCACTATTTTGAAAATCTGACTTTCTTACCTGCTCTCGAGCCTATTTCCTCAAGGTGGGCAGACGAGGCCAAAGCAAAGATTGACGCGATCGAAAAACAATATTCGGAGATGTTCAAGTATTCACGTAACCTCTCCAGAATCATTCAAACTTTAATTACGGATATTAACTCGATGGAAAAGACTGCGTACGCCGAAGCAAAAGCCTTGAAAAATTTGGAGAAGGACCTGGTGGACACATAAGCCCAATTTGTTATCTCTCAACGAGACGCTACCAGCTTTAAACAACAATTTGAAGAGTTACAGAAGCGTTATCATGACTTGCTAGAATCTCATAGCCAAGAGCTCTTGGAGTTGAAAAAGCAAGCAGAAGATGCTAAGTCGGATAACACCAAAATGCAACTTGCTTACAACGCTCTTAAGTGAGAGAAAGCCGAGTCAGCGAGAACAAACGCTGAATTGGAGAAGAGAAACGCTGACTTGGCTTCCAAGTTGATGGAGGCCGAGAATAGGGTTGCCCTAGCGGAGGGTAATATGGAAAGTGTTATTAAGTCGCCGAAGAGACCCGCAAGCTGCTGTCAGAGGCCCAAGAGGAAGTGCATGGTTTCGGCGAATTACTGATCGAATTCTTCACACACATAATTCGTCGCCCAAACGTCTCTTGGATTGAAGAATATCCGAGTACCTTGGTTCACGTATGGAGCCAAATTATCGAATGGGAGAAAGAGGAAATCAAGGTAGACTTTGTCGACGAAGACAAGCTTATGGAAAAATATCTAAGAGATGATGAGCCGGCACGTCTGGTCGAGGGGCGTCGCCTCATCGCTGCTGCTATGGAGGAGGAGAAGCGGATGGCCAAACAAAAGAATATCTCTGAGGCTAGTTCTTCTTCTATTGCCGCTGAAACTTCTGAAGTTGAGGGATATGACCCGAAAACCCGTGGATCCCTCAGGCATCTCTTTTATCCCCCATACCCGAGACGGCGTCAGATATAGGATTCGATATCCAGTTGGGATATTTCGATATCCAGTCGGGATATTTCGAATCCTTAATGAATCCATTACCTTTTAACTTCTCTACTTCTTCTTTCAAAGCTGCTGACCGCTCTGGGCCCAACATCCGTCTCTTCTGCTTGACTGGTGGGTGCTTTGGATTAATACACAAAGGGTGGCTCATGATGGTAGGCGAAATTCCACACATGTTTGCATGAGTCCAGGCAAACACGTCCATATTTGCCTTTAAAAATTCAGCCAATTTCCTCGCTCTAACTGGATCCAGTTGCGAGCCGATCTTTAGTACTTTTGTTGGATCCGTTTCATCTATAGGTATATCAACTGTTATTTCGTTGGGAGTTGCCTTCTTGTCCCCGGTTCTCTATCCTCTCTGGGATCTATATCCTCGAGCACGTCTGAGGGCGACTCTCTTGGGGCAGTACCCTTAGTTGCTATACTGAGGCCTCCTTTGGAGGGGCAGAATCATCTTTAGCATCTATATTCAACCCCTTCATTAACATCTTTAGCTCTGCCACGTAAAAAGCTCGTCCCGTAGCTTGGTCGCCCCTTATCGTCCCAACTCCTGAGTTAGTCGGGAATTTAAGCAGCAAGCACTAAGGCGCAATACATGCCCTAAATTCGGCAAGGGTCGGTCGTCCTAGGAAGGCATTGTAGGGTGACTCCAAATCCAAAACTACAAAAGGCAGGATCCTTACTCTCTGGCGATCTCCCTACCCTTGTGTGACCGGTAATTCAACAAAACCCATCGGGGCTGTAGATGCTCCGTTTAAGCCACGTATCCATCCTTGACATGGCTTTAAGTTTTTTACTTCGAGCCTCATTTGTTCGAAAGTTTTCTTGAAGAGGATATTGACCGAGCTTCCATTGTCCACTAACACCTTATGGACTAGAGCGGGGCCAATTGTCGTGGTAATTACTAATGGATCGTCGGTTGGAGATTGAACTCCAGAATCATCTCTATTGCGGAACAAGACATCATCTGACATTGTTTTTTTATTGTTTTATTGGAGTGACGTCTTCAAGGCTACTGCATTCTCCTACTTCAAAATGCTTGGCGGCGTTGACGTACTGGTCCATTGCTTTAAAACTACGACCAACTAAGTGAGGTCCGCCTATAATAGAGTTAATGACGATCCTCTTTCCTTTTTGCTGAGCTGTGGATTTTGAAGTGACCTTGTCTTGATTCGAGGCTTGTCCCCCTTGCCTTTTGTCCCTTGGGGCGGCCTTGTACTCATCCAACTTCCCTTCTCGTAGAAATTTTTCGACGATATCCCTCAAATGACGGCACTCATTGGTGGAATGACCGTGTCGACCATGAAACAAGCAAAACTTTCCGATTTCAATCTCTTTCTCAGTAGAATCTCTGGACGATGGTTTTTTGGACTGCAATATGTTGTACGTATCTAAATAAATGTTCTCCAACGTATCATTTAATGGCGTGTAATTTTCAAAAGTCTGGAATCTGGGTCTTTTATTAGAGCTATTCCCTCGGTTTCTGTTCCTTCTATTGTCATTCCCATTTCTGTTGCTATTACCACAACTTTGGTTGCCAACATTTACTTCCACCTTCCCTGAACTGTCACCAGATTGTTTCACAGCAACGTTCCTCTGGACACCCTCCTTCGAGGCCCCTTCGGATTTTCTCTTTCGATTTGCCTTAGCTTCTTCTTGCCTTAAGCAGACATTAGCCTTTTCATAGAACAATTCTCTAGTGGGAGGTGGTTTTCCAACCAAGTAATCCTCGAACTCTGTATCAAGATCTACCCCTTCTATCAAGGCCATCAGGATAGTGGGCTCATCGGGATCACTAACTTCGGTGACGGCCAGGTTGAAGCGATCCAGATATGACTTCAAAGATTCTCCTGGGGCCTGTTTAATTCGTGACAATTTTATGACGGTCTTAGACTTTTGGGCATGGAGTCGAAACTGATTCATGAAACGCTCGCTCAATTCTGTGAAATTTGATATCGACCGAGGAGGGAGTCGGGTGAATCACATCAACGCTACATCTTCAAGATAGATTGGAAAAGCTTTGCATTTTACGGCGTCCGGAGCAGCTGCCGCATTCATGAACCATGCACATCTCATCAGATGTTGCCCTGGGTCTGTTCTTCCTGAATATTGATCCGTCTGAGGCAAGTTGAATCGACGGGGGAACTGGAAATTCAGTATGTCATCTGTGAAGGGGGTATGACTTCGCTCAATGCCCCAATCTTCATTAGTATAGTGCCAGCTTTCGGACATGATCTTGTGCACCATTGCCCATACATCGGAATTTGTTAATGTCTGCACAGGCTCTCTTAATCTGATGTTTGGATTACCCCTAGGTTCTTAGTTAGGGGACAACCTCCTGTTTCTGGCCGCAGCTGCTCTACGCTGCTCTCTGTGCTCCCGGTCGATCTCAGGAGGCAGAGGTTGGAGAAGCTGTTGCTGTGTGGGGTTGGTAATATTAGGATCTCTGGGTAAGACGTGGGATCCGCGCATGGGTAGTAACTTAGGTTGTTGTAGGCTCGAGTCATCAGGGCCCAATGCACGAGCAGCATCTTCTCGGGATTCTAAAGATCCAAAAGTCAATTGATCAAGGTTCTGAGATCGTTCAGGCGGCCTCCTCTCGCGAGGGCGTTCCTCCTCCGAAGAAGACGAATCATCTGTAGTGAGACGGCATGCCGGGGAAGGAGATTTCAGCCTCCGAAGCTCCTGTATTTCTCTACCCATAGTGATCATGTTTTCCTGCATGCGAAAGTTGTCACGCCTCTGGGCTTCCAATGCTTATTTGGTGCTCTGAAGCATGTCAAGAAAACATGAAAAGCCCCCCTGAGTAATGGGTGCAGATGGATCTTGCTGAACATTAGTCATCGTGGCTGGAATTGGAGCATTGGAGGGAGCTCGATTAGAAGTTCCAGCTTCATTCTGGTTCGGATCGGATCGGTTCACAGCAGCCTGGTCGGGGCAGTTCGGATGGAGAGAGTGAGTGCCCCTGACTTCATCAGATCGGATCGGTGCCTTCCACAAGGTTCGGATCGGCACCTCCGATCCGGTTCGGATCCCCCTGATCGGAGTGATCTGCTCTAGAGCTTTGAGCGCGTGACCTTGTTAACACAATAGCTTGCTGATCTTCTCTGGAATCATTTCCCCTAGCGTCTTGCACTTCTTTTCCTTTGGTCTTAGCCATAATACTTGATTCTTCAACGGTTTGTCAACAAGTACTGAAAGATGTCAGAGAGAAGATATTAACTTCTCTGAACTTGAAAGTCCAAATAGTAGAATGATAATCCCGAAAAAGCTGAGAATTCGAAGGTTCTCAGTGAAAGCACCAAAATGTTAGACCAAAAATTGGTTCTAACACCCAAATTAGTTATGATTTCAATGAAATAGAATCAAAAAGCAACAAAGAACACACGATTTATACTGGTTCAGCGTTAAAGAGCCTACGTCCACTTTGTTTTCTTTTAATTGACGATTTGGATACAAAAACAGCATTGATTCTCAATCAACTTCACAATTACAATGCAAAAACTCACTCAAATCTCTCAAAAATAGACTTTAAGAGATAACTTTGATCGGAATGTAGTTATCAAATTCGGCTATAGAGGAAGTTAGAATAGAGAATTTTCCAAAAGATCCTTCCAAATGCCTCTAGATGGTGTATTTATATGTGAAAAATCTCTTCGAAGTGGCTCCGGTTCGGAATTGCGTGGCCCCCATCCCATACGAGTCGGTTTCGGAGGCTTCCAGATGATGACAATGCACTGATTTAGTGGGAGATCGTAGGAGAAATAGTCATGCTTGGTCCGAGTCTTCAGGGAGCGTGTGTAGCAATGGTCACAGGCTCAGAGAAAGCGGTTCGGATCGGCTTCCTCCGATCCGATCCGATGAGACCACTGGCTATCGTCGGTTGCTGACGTACTTCTCCGCTCTAAACCGATGATGCCACTCGCTATCCTTTGATATTGCTGACGTACTTCTCCGATCCGAATCGATATGATTTCTGCGTCTTTGATCTCTACTATTTTTTTCTGTGCTATCTCCTTCCGATCCGAACCGACTGGTTTCTTTCTCACTGTTTGCTCTTTGTGTAGCCTAGTTCACAAAGTAGGCTAACACTATCACAACCATTTATGTTGCTTGCTGACTTGACTTGGCCTTGTGCTCGACACCTTTTGTGATATGTTGAATTGATTTCACTTTGGCTTTATTATTTGTTGACATGTGCACTGAGTCGAGAAGGTCCACGTGGCTACTCCTCAGTTGCGCACTGATTGGCAAGGCAATGCACACGTGTATATTTATACACGTGTGTATATGCAGCCATCAGACTATTTTTCCTGTCCATGTACTACACGTATACAAACTGACTAGACACAGATCAGATCAAGTCATGAAAAATGATGAGAAACACACCAGAAATCTGAGGCAAATAAAATTTCAAAAATAAAATTTATATTCGCATGTATTCAGTATTATTTCTATTGAAGTGTACTGTGTGTGTGTTTCATGTGTGATAGGTAAACACGAAGACTGGACTGATAGAGCTGGACTGACAGAGCTGTGAGAACTGGACTGACAGTGAAGACTGCGAAGACAGAAGATAGAAAATTTAGAACAAGAACAGTGTCAGTGAATGTAAGTACAAGTGTCTATATATGAATATGAGTCTGTATAACCAAGCATGAGTGATGTAGAGAGAAACTGTATGTTAAATTGAGTGCATTGAAAAGTATATCAGTGATGTACAAATAGTGGAGTATAAAATTTGTACTGTTTAAATTTTGAAATAAAATATTTTGTTCAAATAAAATATTGTGTGAATATCTGGAATTTTGTACAGTCGTATTTTATTTGAATATAAATATTATATTCCAGTCTGTGATAAATATATGAAACAGTACAGCAACAAACACATTTAAAATAATATATATTTGTTTGTTATCATCAAACAAAAATCATATAATTGTGTATACAACACCGTTATATACAACAGTATGACCTTAAGTAACCGAAAATGTCCAACTCATTGGGTCTTAAGGGATCGAGGACCCTCCCTAAATTGTTAATGAGGGTCTTGAGTGACTGTACGAATGTCTACCTCATTAATTAGATTGATTGCCTTGTGTGTATGCTTGTTCACGTAGACATATCGTGAAAATAATATCCTGTCAAATATAAGAATAGTTACCCTTTAAACATATGTGTTTTCATTCACGAGGACTTTATGTTCTGACCTACCTCCTCTTAACATACTTACAGGACAATACGTTGGACTTCATGCTGAGAGATGAAGTGGTGGGTGCCTGACGATGGAGGAACTTATCTATTTATATTCTATTTATTATTTGCAGTTAATTTGGGATATTAATTAATGTATCTGATGTAACTGTTTGAAACCTAGTTGTAAGCTACATTATTGGGTTTTAGTTTAAATGGTACATATACTTTTTCATTATTATATTTTATCCCTTCCGCTATTTGAGATTTCATCTTGTTACATTTCTCTGTTATTTTGTGCAAATGTAATTCCTTATAGGAATCAACGATCCGTTTATGTTGGCTCTAAGTTTCGATGGGTATTTTCCGGGTCGAAATTTAGGCCCACTCCAGGTAGGTTGTTAAAGTCGACCCAGTTAATGTTGCCAGGCACGATTTCATGTCTGCCACGAGATGATATTGCTGGAGTGTTCTGGAGACTTCCTGCTAATGTGGTTTGAGCGTTTGGAATAAAAACCTAATAATCCTAAGGCCTAGATTTTCCTTCTACACCTGTAATTGACCTGTACTTCTACCTCTTTCCACACACTTCTACTTCTTCATTTTCTCAGCTTCTGTAATGAGCCGCATTCTACGCATCGAAGGATCGTAGAATATTTATTTCTTTCACATACGAAGTCGTATGGTCATGTAACTTTGGGAGATGACTATTGGGGTCATTTCCTATGTTCATGATTTTTGTCGATTTTTATATGACCTTTTTGCCCCTATCTGATCTTATTTCAGCCATAACTTTTGATTGGTAAAGAGTTTTGATCTTAACCACTTCTATTAGATCTAGAGGTTGGTTTACCTTTCCGTAGAGTGGTCACAATAGCCAAACGGACTTACCGCTTGGGAGATATGGCTGAAACAAGGTTTAGAAGGTGAAAAACAGCTTAACCGGGCCTAATTAGGGTGATTAGCAAGAAGGCGCATAACCCATTTCGGGATTAGGGTTATGGGAAGGCTGAGAATAGTTAGAAAACGAATCTTATTTCATTTTTCAGCCGCCTAAAACATTCCTCTAACCTTAGCCATGACCTCCACCTTCTAATTTCATCCCAAATCACTCCTAATCGCTTTCTAATTGAAGATTAAGCCAAGCTACGTCAAATCAAGGGGAAATAAGACCAAATCAGAGTTGGAGTTACTGTGTTGCATTAGAATTCGACCCAAAACAGTAGCAAAGTTCAGATCTATAATTTATTTGTGGCAAAGGTGAGTGATTTGCACAGTTCCTCACTAATTATGGTTAACTAAGGGTAATTAGTGTTAATTAGCGAATTTAAACATAATTAAATTCTGGAAAATGTATAGAAATTCTTAAACACCGTTTTAGAGCTCTGTCGGAAGTTTAGGTTAATTTGGTTAAGTTTTGCTAATCATATCATTAGATTTGCTTAAACATGCTTAAGGGGAAATTATGAGTTTTGGGTAGGTTTGATCCATTTTGACATATCAAATTGTTGTTTTGGTGTTTATGGTCAATTCTAAATGTTGCTACGACTGTTTGGAATGCTCTATGTTGCTTAGTGATGTTAGATTGGTCGAAAACGCTGTCATATGGCGTAAAACAGTCGCTAGAAAAGTTGCAGGAAATTTGTGTAGGAACCGGATCGGATCGCCCCCTCTGAACCGACCCGATCGTGAGTCTTTCCCAACGAGCCGACCGGATCGAGCCCATGAACCACGAGCCATGGAGCACCATACACCACGAGTCGCTAGATGTTCCTCACCTCTTCGAGTTTGATCACCACGAGTGGAGCATCCACGAGCCGATCGCCTTGAAGACCATGAGCCAAGACAAGTCCGCACTTGAAGGCCACGACCCGACCCGGTGACCTGCGTGGATACACCCTACCCGACCCAGTTGGGTAACCACGACTCGAACCCGAGAGGTAGGTATTGTATGCTTTACGCGCTGAGTGAGAGATGTGAAGATGATTTCTATGTTTGATGTTTGCTATCACCATGACCCCCAAACCCCCTATTTACACCTTATGTTAGTGTCACCTTAGAGTATTGTACATCCTGTTGTGCTAACTCTTTGGTTGCAGGTCCAGGTTCAGGTATGATTGGATTATACCTGTTATTGTTTTGCTTTGTTGCTTATCGCTCATATCAGACTTTTGTCTGACCCAGAGTTTTATGTCT
Source organism: Allium sativum (assembly GCA_030737875.1). NCBI lineage: Eukaryota > Viridiplantae > Streptophyta > Magnoliopsida > Asparagales > Amaryllidaceae > Allium > Allium sativum. Next base: position 611,958,745 of record CM060921.1, on the reverse strand, counting down.
CTTCTTATTACTCTGGGTGCTCTTAAACGGGCAGACTAGAGACAGGTCAGGTAATTATGCACGAGTAGCTATACCAGAGATGAGCAGGAGGCTTCCACGTATGATATATACATATATCTCCCTGTGTTGTTGTTGGTTACTACTTTGGGCATTAGTAGTACACCTTTCTATTTTGCCTTAGAGACAGTATTTTGAAGTTGTAATAATGATGGGGATCATAAGCTGTATTTTGAATTTCCGCTTCTATGATGATTACGGTTTAGTTTTCAGCTTATGCACTGTCCCGCCTATTTTATGTCAAGTATGTTATTATTATATTTTATTCCATGCGCTGTGAGACATTCTACAAGTTCCTTTGGTAGTTTAGCTTCAAATCCTTTTTCTTAGGCTACCGTCCCGTGCTAATCGGGAATCAGTACAACGCATTTCAGGAAAATGTCGGCTGGTGCAGGGCAGGCCGTCACATTTAGTATCAGAGCCAGGTTGCGTAGTTAACCTAAGGAAAGACACTAGGGAGAGATAGTATACGTATATGAGAGAGTGTATTTGTGATATTTTAGTTTTCAAAAAATATATATATACACTATTAGTATATTTAAGGATGAAGTCGCACTGCACTGGCTCCGCTGAAGAGATGGTTAATCGTTTTCTCCTTACATATTGAACGATGAGCCAATATACTATGGATGCTGGTAGAGGAGCTAATAATGGGAATGCTCCTGATATGAGGACGATGTTTACTCCCTTCATGCGAGAGATGCTTAGGGATGCTCGAGGAGCAGTTCCTAATGCTGGTAACGGTGGTGGTGCAATAGTGCAGGCGCCTAGGGCCAATTTCGCCAAGCTTAACAAGGATTATACTAGTCTTGGCAGAAAGCTGTTCCATGGAACAAAGTCGGCTACAGATGTTCAAGATTGGTTGGATAGTTGTGAGCGCATCTTCGAGGACTTGGGAATTGATGATGCCATGAAGAGAAAGTTAGCATCGCGTCAGCTTCAAGAACGAGCTATGAATTGGTGGAATGCTATTAAAGCAGCTACTCCTGAAGATCAAGTTACTTGGAATCAGTTTATGACTCATTTCAACGAAAAGCTCATTCCAGCTGCTCATAAATCTGAATTGTTTAGGAAATTTTTGGAGCTTAAGCAGAATGATAGGGCAGTCTTGGAATATATTGCTGAGTTCGATAGTTTATCGAAGTATGGATTATCTCTTATCGACGATGCAAAGAAGAAGAACGAGAAGTTCATAACCGTCTTAGATTAGTACTTAGGGGAAAGGCTGATAAACCACATCGACGAGACGTTTGAATCTATTGTAGAAAAAGCATTGAGATCAGAGAGTCTTTACCCTAAGCCAAAGACTGAAGTTGCCGTTGCATCTACAGAGGAGCCAAAGCCGTAAGCAAGCGGTGGAGGCAAGGAAAAGTCCCGGAATAAGAGGAAACAGAACCAAACCAAGGATGGTCAGAAAAAAGGACAAGAAATATAAAGAGTGCTTTAGTTGTGGCAAGAAGGGCCACTATGCTAGAGACTGTCAGGAAAATCCTGGGGAAAGGAAGTGCTTCAATTGTGGCTAAGTGGGACATCACAAGGATAAATGTCCATAACCTCCTAAAGAGAAGCAGATCATGAAAGCATATGCTATCAATGTTGTTCCTTCTTCGTCGAATGCCCCAACTGCGCCGGAGAAGGGAAAGGGCGTCGTTATTCGAGGTATGCTTTCTATTTATGATGTTTCTGTTCTAATTTTGTTGATAGTGAGGCATCCCATTCCTTCATATCTAGTGACTTGGTAGATAAGTTGGGATTGGAACCTGAGATAGTCGATAGACCTTTAGTTATGACGAACCCGATTGGTGGTTCGACTAGCCTTTACATGATTTGTTGTAATGTGGTCTTATCGATTCATGGATGTATGTTTGCTTGTGATTGCTTAGTTGCTTTGCTTGTATCATCTCACGTAGATTGTCTGAATTCGGAGGAGGCATTCCTTGAGTGCTTGTCTGATATTGGTTTAGGCCTTTGGGGCTTGTTCTTAGCGAATGTCGAGTTTGACTAGAATGGTTTGCGCGAGAGATAAATAGTTCTTGCGATTTTTCATTGGATGATATCTTGGTTTACTCGGGGAATGATGGGCAGCGTGGCATAATAAGACTATTCGATGGTACGGACTGCCTCGAGTCAGAATCGATAGGGTTATGAGATGACTCAAGTGGGACTCGATAAAGATGCAAAGTAGTGGATTGTTTAGGACCCTATGTTGATATTCTTTTTGAAGGAATAGGATGTGTTCGTTGATCATGGAAGATACAACGAAGGTTAGGACGATTCAAGTTGGACTTGAACTCATAAAAGAAAATAGATGTTCGTTGATTTGGGAGATGCAACAACTAGGGAGATGACTCACTCTGGATTAGAGTTTGTCGGTAATGGATACTCAAGACTGGGTGGGAATTCATGGGTAATAGATTGACTCGAGTTGGACTCGAGAAGGCTGCAAGGAAATGGATTGGCTCGAGTTGGACCCGAGAAGGCAGCAAGATAATTGATAGACTTGGGTGGGAATTGAGTGTTTTAGGTGGACTCGAAGCAGGGGTATCTGGGGACGCCCGTTACCTTGGATCCATTGGACATGATCTAGTTATCCTTGGAGGACAAATGTACGTTGGACGTACGGTAGTCCGTATGGAGGCGGGGCTTCCATTAGCCTTGGGATTGGTTGGACCAGTCAAGTGGGCGACGTATGTATGGAGGTGGGGATTTCGTTAGCCTTGGGATTGGTTGGATCAGTCAAGTAGGTATCGACGTGTGTATGGCTTTAGAAGGTGATAGATAGGACATGATTGATGGATGTTATGGTTGCTATGATTGTTCCTGTTTTATTCCCTTGGGTAGACTATCAACTGTAGGATTCTGGTAATAGAGGTAATAGAGAACGAAGAGATGACGGTATACACGGATGCATGTGGTAGCAGACTAGGTGTTGTACTGATGCATTAAGTAAGAAACATGCCAGTTTAGATGCTATGTTTATTAAATGGAAGAAATTGGAGTATATAGTGGGAGATGATTTCAGACCTAATATGGATTGGATCTAGAAATATTGGCAAGTTTGATGGTTAGACCGACTTTGATTGAGCAGATTGGTTCCAGTTAGAGGGACGATCATAAAACCTAATAGAAATGATCTCCAAGGAAGAGATGAATACCAATGGTGAGAAAATAAACAAGTATGGACCAGATGGAGAAGGATGGTTTCGAAAGGATGATAAACTGGTTGTACCCAATGTCAATGGATTGAGAGATGAAGTTCTTAGAGAACGTCATCACTCAAAACTGACTATGCACCCCCGGTGGTAACAAAATGTATCGAGACATGAAGCAGGCTTACTACTGGAAAAGGATGAAGAGAGACGTTGGGAAGTTTATCTCCAAGACTATGAATTGCTAGTTCGTTAAAGCTGAGCAAAGAAAGCCTAGTGGTTTGTTACAACCTTTGAAAATTCCCAAATGGAATTGGGAATAAGTCTCGATGGATTACATAGATAATTTACCGAGGATTAGATCAGGCCATGACAGTATTTGGGTGATTGTGGATCGATTAACCAAGAGTGTAAGGTTTATACCAGTCAAGTCGAATAGAACGACAACTAAGTTAGTAAAACTGTATATGAAGCGGGTAGTGATATTTCATGGAATACACACAGGCATTGTGTGTGACCGAGATCCATTATTTACTAGTGGGTTTTGGATGAGCTTACAAGAGGCTTTAGGATCAAAATTACATCTCAGTATCGCGTGTCATCCTCGACCCGATGGTCAAACAGAGAGGGTGAATCGAGTATTAGAAGTTCTCTTGAGAGCTTGTATATTGGATTTTAGTGGATCATGGGATGACTATTTGCATCTAGTTGGATTCACATATGATAATAGTTATCAGTCTAGTATTGGAGTGGCTCCATTTGAAGCTTTGTACGGAAGACCGTGCAACTCACCATCATGTTGGTTAGAAAACAGTGGGAAATTTGTGTATAAACTAGAAGTAATAAGAAAAAATTCAGATAAGAACAAGGTTGTCTAACAACGAAGAAAGGCTGCCCAAGATAGGCAGAAGGGTTAAGCTGATAGAAGATGTAAGAGATTTGGAATTCTTCGTTAACGACTTGGTATTCGTCAAGATCTCTCCATTGGAGAGTGTGATTCGATTCGGTATGAGATGCAAGTTGGTACCAAGGTTTGTTGGTTGATTTCCCGTTTTCAAGCAAGTTGAGAATTTAGCGTATAAAGTTGAATTACCAGACAAGATGGCGGGACTTGACAACGTATTTCATGTTTCCCAGTTAAGGAAGTTTGTGCGCGACCCTAATATGACTATTTCACCAACTCAGTTGGACGATATCGAGGTAGAACTCGAGATGGTTGGAACCACAAGACGATTCGTATTGCCAGACACGATACGAAACAACTTCGAAGGAAGACGGTGAAACTACTCAAAGTCCAGTTGGGTGGGAATGAGAAAGACTATACTTGGGAAACAGAGGAGAGAATAAGAAAGTCGTATTTAGAACTCTTTGCCTGGTAAGTTTTCAACAGTGATAGTTTCTTCCCTCATTAGTAAACCGCATGCTAGGGTAGGCTTGTGTTTGTTATGAATGTTTGATCGATTGCAAATAATTGATAGGCATGCGGGAACCTTTGTATGTTTTGGTTAATGAATTTCGGGGGCGAAATTTCTTAAGGAGGGAGATGTAATGACCCGCATTCTACGCAATATTTCTTTCTTTCACATATGAAGTCGTATGTTCATGTAACTTTGGGAGATGACTATTGGGGTCATTTTCCATGTTTATGATTTTTGCCGATTTTTATATGAACGTTTTGCCCCGAGCTGTGTTTCAGCCATAACTTTTGATTGGTAAGGATTTTTGACTTGAAACTACTTCCATTAGATTCGGACGATGGTTTACCTTTCCGTAGAGTGGTAATATTAGCCAAACGGACTCACTGTTTGGCAGATATGGCTGAAACAAGGTTTAGAAGGTGAAAAACAGCTTAACCGGGCCTACTTAGGGAGATTAGCAAGAGGGCCCATAACCCATTTCGGGATTAGGGTTATGGGGAGGCTGAGAACAGTTAGTAAACGAATTTTATTTCATTTTTCAGCCGTCTAAAACATTCCTCTAACCCTAGACATGGCCTCCACCTTCTAATTTCATCCCAAATCGCTCCTAATCGCTTTCTAATTGAAGATTAAGCCAAGCTATGTCAAATCAAGGGGAAATAACACCAAATCAGAGTTGGAGTTGCTGTGTTGCATTAGAATTCGACCCAAAACAGTAGAAAAATTCAGATCTATAATTTATTTGTGGCAAAGGTGAGTGATTTGCATAGTTCCTCACTAATTATGGTTAATTAAGGGTAATTAGTGTTAATTAGCGAATTTAAATATAATTAAATTCTATAAAAATGTTTAGAAATTCTTAAACACCGTTTTAGACCACTGTTGGAAGTTTGGGCTAAGTTGGTTAAGTTTTGCTAATCATATCGTTAGATTTGCTTAAACATACTTAAGGGGAAAATATGGATTTTGGGTAGGTTTGATCCATTTCGACATATCAAATTGTTGTTTTCGTGTTTGTGGTCAATTCTATATGTTGCTATGACTGTTTGGAATGCTTTATGGTTGCCTAGTTAAGTTAGATTGGTCAAAAATGCCGTCGTATGGCATAAAACAATCGCTGGAGAAGTTGCAGGAAATTTGTACAGGAAGCAGATCGGATCGCCCCCTCTGAACCAACCTGATCATGAGTCCTTCCCCACGAGCCGACCGAATCGAGCCCATGTACCACGAGGCGTGGAGAACCATACACCACGAGTCGCAAGATGTTCCTCACCTCTTCAAGTTTGACCACCACGAGTGGAGCATCTACGAGCCGATCGCCTTGAAGACCATGAGACAAGACAAGTCAACACTTCAAGACCACGACCTGACCCGGTGACGTGGATGGATACACCCGACCCGATCCAGTTGGGTAACCATGATCCGAACCCAAATGGTGATCACGAACCGATCCGAATGGAGGAAAAAGATGAACCTACCCGGAGAAGGAACCCAGCCCGATCCGGAGGGGAGATCACGATCCGAACGTCGACCTAGATGGAGCATCACGACCGAACCGAACCAAGGAGGTTAGACGCGAGGCATGAGCCACGAACCAAATGAAGAACGATCTTGAGGAGACCAAAACCCGAGATGCAAAGGTAGTCCGAATGAGAAGTTTGTACTCAGGATCCATATGGGAACCAACGAGTCAACTTCATGATTGGGCTTTGCTGCGGACGTGTGCGAAGAGGTTATCGATATCCATAACTTTAGTTCACCAATTAGAGACGGGTTAGTGGTTATGGATCAGTGCAATGGGGTCATAGTGACTCCATGAAGCAAAGTGATCTTAGCAAAAGATTGGGTGATCTGGTGGTGGGTATTGTATGTTTACGCACTGAGTCATAGATGTGAAGATGATTGCTATGTTTGATGTTTGCTATCACCATGACCCCCAAACCCCCCCATTTACACCTTGTGTTAGTGTCACCTTAGAGTTTGTACATCCTGTTGTGCTAACTCTTTGGTTGCAGGTCCAGGTTCAGGTATGATTGGATTATACATGTTATTGTTTTGTTTTGTTGCTTATCGCTCATACTAGACTTTTGTCTGACCTAAAGTTTTATGTCTCTTCTTATTACTCTGGGTGCTCTTAACGGGAAGACTAGAGACAGGTCAGCTGATTATGCAAGAGTAGTTGTACCGGAGACGAGCAAGAAGCTTCCACGTATGATATATACATATATCTCCCTGTGTTGTTATTGGTCACTACTTTGGGCATTAGTAGTGCACCTTTCTATTTTGCCTCAGAGACAGTATTTTGAAGTTGTAATAATGATGTGGATCATACGCAGTATTTTGAATTTCCGCTGCTATGATGATTATGGTTTAGTTTTCAGCTTATGCACTGTCTCACCTGTTTTATGTCAAGTATGTTATTAATATATTTTATTCCATGCGTTGTGAGACATTCTATAGGTTCCTTTGGTAGTTTAGCTTCAAACCCTTTTTCTTTGGCGACCGTCCCGTGCTAGTCAGGAATCAGTACAGCGCATTTCAGGGAAATGTCGGCTGGTGCAGGGGAGGGGGGGGGGTCAAAGCTTCCACTTCACTTTTCTCTAAAATAACATATATTACTGGGGACAAGATTTGGAGTACTGTCTATTTGTAGATTTGAAGGATTGTTCAACTGAGGCCTATTTGGATTTGCATTTTTAAGTGATTTTAGTAATTTTTAGATTTCTTTTGAGACTGGAATCAAATATATAAAATAATAGTTGGAATTGTTTTAATCTAGATTATTATCAATTCTTGATTCAGATTATACAGTTGTTCTAATTCTTTTCTAATTCCCTCTGTCTACTTCTTCAAATTTTCACTACAAGAAAACACTGATTTAGCATCAAATATTTAGAAGCGGAAATTTCTGTCGCTAATTTGCGACGGATTTCCATGTGATCGGCAAGGAATAGTTTTGTGTTTTTTCAACTTCTTTTTCTTTTATTTATTACCGTCGTATTTTGTCATCCCTCACTAAGGCGTTGCAAATTACGTCAAATTACTGATAGAAAATTTCTACCACTATTTTCCGCTGCAAATCCAGGAAGAATACCGACGAATATTTATCAAAGCTTTTTTGCAGCAAAACTCCAATAGATTTGCAAGAGATGAAAATATCAGTTTATTATAATAATTAATAATAAAATTTAATACTTATGAAATGATATCTAGTATTTCATAATTAATTTTAAATAATTGTATCTAATAATTACAGTTGATAATTATAGTTGATACTTATATTTTATAATTATAGTTGATAATTATATTTTATATTTCAAAAAATTAAAAAATTTGAAATCGTCTTAAAGAAATTTGAAATATATCATAAAGTTTATAAAAACAATTATTGTTTAACACGAAATTACCAAAATTTCTAAACTTTTAAGTATTGAAAAAGTTCATTCAATAGTTTAATTTAAATCGTATAATGCTTCATATTCTAATTTTAAATTTTTCTATAAATTCTGACTAAAATAAAGTACAAATTTTTTAAACGTTGGCTTCGTAGGTGAAATTTTGGCTCCAACGTGTGAAACTTTTGGCTCCATCGTTCGGGTTTCATTCAAGTTTCATAAACCTTCATTGATTTATATTTATTTTTTCCATATCTAAAAAGTTTAATCTCATTCTCAAGCCTAATCTCAAATTCTAAACATATCGACGCTAGCGCCACTCTTGATTGGAGAAGAAGCTGCCTCTGCTCCCGATCTTGCTTCCATCGTCGAAATGGAACTATAAATAAATAAATAATTAGCAAATAATTAATAATTAATTAGTAAGTAATAATTGATAATTAATAATAAGTAAATAAATAATAATTAATTAATAATTTACAAATAATTCACTATTAAATACTAATAATTGATAATCATTTATTAATAAAAAATAATTAAATAAATACTAAAAATAAATTGTAGAATATTTCTAAATATTAACAGCAATAAATTTATAAACAAGTAGAAGAATCTGATTCATCCACTTTGTGTATAAATGAATATTGTTTCTATAAAGACCTTGCTAAAAAAATAATATTGTTTGTATAAAACTATTTATAACATTATATTTTTAATTTCTTGATTATTTATAAGCATAAGCACTAAAATGGTTGTATATCGATTGAAGGTTATTTTTTTAATTTATTAATTATAAGCGATTATAAAATTAGTTTTTATTCAAGTTTATTAGTGTGAAAATTATATATTTGTTCATAAAAAATAAATTAAAAAAAACTTGATTATTACATGATTTATTTTTGTCAGTTATAATTTTTTGTTGCTCATGGATTTGACAGAATTAAATCTATTTAGTACTAATTTGTAAATGGTTATTCATTTTATGATAGTAGAAGTGGTTTCACGTTTTACCCATTATATTTGTTTGAATTGTTTTTGTGAAAACCCGCAACTTCCCCGTAAAGGAAAGCGCGGATAGTTCGAGAACAAGCCACAATAGAACACAGACGAAAGAACATTTCATTGTATATTACAACAATGCACCAGAATACAAGGATATACATAGTATAAATGAATATTACACAGAAATATCAGAGATTTAAATTACATTTAAATACATAGCAGCGGAAAATAATACAATACACAACTAGAAGTAGATATACGGATACAAAGCTTTCCGGATATCATTCCAGCTATAAACCAGGATCCTGTGAATATAAATCTGCAAAACCAAAAATACTAGCTGCCCGTGTGGAAAATAGGGGCACCCATAGTTTAGGTTAAAACAATAAACTCCAGGTCAGTCATGTGACTGGTGTGAGAACTAAAACAGTTGTAAATCTTTATTTTTAAAGTTAGGTAAATCAAGGGACCACGCCGTATAACACGGAACGGGTTTCCTCCCAAGAATACCAGTGTATAAAACAACAGCGCAATGCTAAATAAAGAAAAATGAAGCTATTATAAGACCCAGGTCCCATCACACAATGCAACGCAGCCGGAGGATAGGGTTTTCCCTTATAATAGCCAAACATGCTTGGTACGTTTTTTTAAAAATCAAATCATTTGATACTATAATAAGTGTATAGTGTCAAAACAATTTCAATCATAAATATCAATCATAGACGGCATGGGTACCATATATCATGTCGCCATACTAGTTCTACAATTAATACCGCAATACACGTATTGGAAATTGGATTTCCATCATGGTGGCTCCTGATTCGAAAGATCGATCGCGGAATGCAATTCACCACGGCTTACGTCCCAACAAGAGAAACACCGTCTGCACATCCGCACATTTGGGACCAGAATACCACCGCGGCTTACGTCCCAGCGAGAGAAAACACCGCCTACTCTATATATCCCTGAGCACTAGGCTCATCTCGTTCGACCGAATCCACGACACCACTAAGGTGCCCATCCACGAAAAAGCATACTGATCAAACCATCAGTTTACCACCATACCGGGGTGTGAGGCTCGCGGATCAACGCTATACACAAAGCCATGCTATATCAGCTGCGCTTTGATCATCAACCACCAAACTTTGCTTTTCAACAAAAGTCTGGATCACTGCATCTCAGCATGCCACACTATCAATCCATATCGTACCACTGATTTCTGCCAATATATAACCTCTGAGCTCATATGTCTCAGAGAAGGGCGTTAAGCAAGAGAATAAATTCTCCGCCGCCAAACAGATATATATTTAGCAGAGATCAACAAATACAATATAAAGGAATATAATGTCAGACACACTATCCATTTACAAGTCCGTTCTGGGTCTGAACGAAACCGGAGGCACTTTCCTCGCATACCCATCCATCTCCAAGTACGTCTGGACGACCACCAACTATTTCCATCCTCTTGGGTGTACAGCCCAATCAGGATCGTCAGTAATTATCCGAACGATGTGAAGACTTCCGGTCTTCAACCACCGTCTTCATCTTCGACATATCGTCGAATCGGTTATTCAGAATGGGTATAAACCCGGCCTTTCCGAACAATCCGCGTATATTAAAAACAGTGCTAGAAAACACAATATACGCCTCATTCCAATTCTGAATATTCTGTCATTTAAATATTCACATCTTTTGGGAAATGTTCCCATTAATTTGATCCAAGATAAATTCTTTAAAATCTATCCTTTAATCTTCCTTTGGATGTCGTTTCAAACCAAATTATGGTTTTCCAAACTAGTCGAGATTAGCGAACCACACCGAAGTAATTATTTATTTTATTTCCCAATCTCAACCTATTCACCCCCCTGAAGCAAACTGGTAATACTCCATATCTAACACCATGGTGTTATCGGTAAAATTAATTACCATTTCACGTTCAAATCTAATTAAAGATTTAACTATCGCTTTGGAGCAAAACTGGTAATACTCCATTCTCGCTCATTTCTAAATTTGAAAATTTAAATTATCAATTCACATTTCCATTTAATTGCAGATTCGTTAAAACTCCTTTTACTGGGTTAAAGAACTAGCGTCATTTAAAACACAGTCCACGGTAAACCCAAATCACATTCTATTTATTGTCGGGTTAAAGAACTAGTGTTATTTAAAACACCGTTCACGATAAACACACAAATCAATTCTAATTCAATTCAAATCAAATATATTAGGAATTCCGATTATTTAAAACCCCTTTTTAAATCTAATTTATTTATTTAAAATAATTGGGTTTTAAATTTAGTTCAAACTAGTTCATTTCGATAGAAATCTATTTTTATCTTTTCAAATATGGAGTTTTTCATCCCAATTTTTCCTAAATCATTTCTTATGATTTTACACAAATTATTGACATTTTTAATAATTTTATCAAGGCCCGTACAGTCGATTTCCATCAACGGCCATCGAACTGCACTTACAGCGACCTTTTTCAAATTTGATTTGGACGTATCTCCAAATCCAACCGTTAGATTTCAAATTTCTAATATTCGTTAGAAAGCTCTTTTCGATACGAACCCAATGGTTCCGGTTTTAGGAGAGTCCGACGGTCGGATCTCCCGTAATGTCCGTTTGAAATAAATGGTCGAAATTCACGAACTGCCGCGGCGCGGCACGTTCTATTCAGGCCATTATATTATATATATAATATATATAATATAAATTTCGTCGATTTCTATTTAAAATGAATTATATAAATAGTTTTAAATTCGTTTCAAAAACAATTTCAACTTTTATTTCAAATTCAAATCAAAATTGAATTTTTTTCTTATAAATTCGTTTTAAAATTCATTTCTATTCAATTCAAATTTCAATTCAATTTGAATTCATTTCAAATTGATTTTACTTCTATTTCAATTCAATTTGAATTCGTTCTATATTCAATTCATTTCGAAATCGTTTTCAATTCATTTCATTTCGAAATCGTTTTCAATTCATTTCATTTTTTTCAATTCATTTCATTTCGAAATCGTTTTCAATTCATTTCATTTCGAAATCGTTTTCAATTCATTTCATTTCGAAATCATTTTCAATTCATTTCAAAATATTTGATTTCAAAATTACTTTTCAATATTCATTTTAAAATGAATAAAATCGATATAAATATCGTTCACGTCCAAATGGCGTCAATCTAATCAACACGGCTTCATATATTCCTTTACTCTATTCAACAAATGAATATTTATTTTTGTCAACACACGACTAATCTCAACGAATGAGTACTGTCCACGTGTGACTATTTTTGTTAAATTATTTCGTTCAACACATGACTAATCTCAACGGATGAGTACAGTCAACACATGAACCTTTATTTAATAGTGATAAAGATATAAAATTTATTGTTAAAATATTACGTTCAACACATGACTAATCTCACGAATGAGTACAGTCAACACATGAACCTTTACTTAATAATATTCTTTATTCTCTAAAATGGAATGAGGCCCAATCAATCACCATATAAAAATTAATTATATGGATTTTCATACAACACATGTATATAATAGCATTGAAAAATAATCAATCATCACCCAAAGTGCACTACACTGTATAAGCATCAAATATAGATATCTAACGCTTATAACAGCCTGTCAATCAATCGATCGACATATTTAATCAATCAGGATGAGTGAACTTCATATTTCATCCCAACACCCGTGTGGGGTTTCAAACAATCAAACACAGATTTTATTTGTGCAGTTGGGCGATGTGTAAAATTTATCGTCCCAATCAATGTCCTTAAAATAGGTGTACATAAACAAACCGTCCGGTTTGTAAATGAATATTTATTTATTCACATTCACGTTAAAAATTATATTTTTAACGATAAAACATTTTATCTTCACACATGAATTTTTATTCCGTTCATTTACAAATAAAAATGATATTTTTATTTTTCTAACTTATTTTAGAAAATTTCGGCGGCATAACGGCACGATACTAGAAACGGGACGAGGCCTAGCCTTATCCCCGGTCTAGTGAAGGCCCACGCCATTCACACATCAATCAAATCCATTCCATTTCACCAAACAATTCAATTCAAACCAAGTAATCTAACCAACTACACAAACAAACAAACAAACAAGTCCATGGTCTGTGGACGATTGTGTCGGGTGCTACTAAGCACCGTCTACATCCTAGTATATATATATAACTAGAAAAGAAATTGAAGAGTGAGAAATTCTCACCGATTGCTATCCTAACTCCATGGCACTTCCTATGTAGAACATCTCCACCGTGCTCGCCGTTCTTCACTTTCGTTGCCCGTAGCCACTACATATATAAAAATCGAATTTTTACTTTACTATTCAATATATAAAAATCGAATTTTCACTTTACTATTCAATATATAAAAATCGAATTTTCCCTTTGCTATTCAATATATAAAAATCAAATTTTCACTTTACTATTCAATATATAAAAATCGAATTTTCACTTTCCTATTCAATATATAAAAATCGAATTTTCACTTTCCTATTCAATATATAAAAATCGAATTTTCACTTTGCTATTCAATATATAAAAATCGAATTTTCACTTTGCTATTCAATATATAAAAATCGAATTTTCACTTTACTATTCAATATATAAAAATCGAATTTTCACTTTGCTATTCAATATATAAAAATCCTATCTTTATACCGCTAGTTTCCATATAAAAATTATATTTTTATATCTCTACTTTCTATGTAAAAATCATATATTTTTCTATTTCTAAAAACATAATATTTTCCTATTTCTAAAAACAATATTTTTCAAAATCTGATTTTTAACTTTGTTATTCACATTAAAGACAATGCTACTTCATTTTTATTTCAGTTTTCATATACTTAAAAATCCATCCTTTATCACATAAAAAGTCAAATCTTTATCATATAGAAAATATCATCCTTATCTAATCAAAAATTTAATATATATATATTTGTTTATAAAAATTAAATCTTTACATTGCATTAGCAAAAATCATCTCCTTTTATTTTTAAAAACAAAGCCTTCTTCTATTTTAAAAAAAAAACAAAGCCTTCTTCTATTTTTTAAAACACCTTTATTTATAATTTCAAAGAAACGTCAATCTTAGTTTCTAAACAATAAAATAAACTAAATTGAATTAGGACTTTTAAATTAACCTTACTCCCTTTTCCATCTTCGTCTGTTGTTGCTTGAACCATGCCCACCATTAGGGTTTCGAAACCAATGCCACGCCGTTTGACTGGAGGACGAACTGAGGCACCTACGATGTCGGCCTCTCTGATTTCTCCCCACGCCTGAGGTGGCGCCACGCTCGAGCTCGCCATCAGCTCGTACGACGCCTTCGAACAACGCAGCTTTGAGCGCCGTGAACCCTTGACTCGATCGATGATAATCGATCATCGATATATGAATCTCAAGATCTTAGGGGCTAGCTGCTTTTTGCCTATTAAGTTTTGATTATTACTTCATGGATTAGGAGGAAAATGAAGAAGATGGGAGGGGCTTTGTAATCGTTCGTCGCGGTTTGAATTTGGGGGTGGGTTCTGGGGTTGACCGTGAGAATGAGTTGACCTAGGGTTTGGAAGATCCTTTTATATAGAATTTTAATATTATTTAATTCGAAATTATGTGTTTTTGCAATATAAACTCCAATTCAAATCCACCAACTATCGTACCTAGCTAAATACCCCCGTTCCGAACACAATGGGATATGTATCGTAGGCTGATTCGGTCGTTTCGATCATTTTTCGTCAAAATCAAAATATAACTCTATATATATTGAACTTGAACGCACATTTCAATTTACCGGGGCCACATACGAACTCTAAAAATTCCAGAAAAATATTTTCTAGCTTCGTATTGACGATACGGTCCTAACAAAACTAATTTCATCGAATTCTGAGACCGTTTGAAAAATGGCCATTTTCCAGTCGATTAAAATCAACTGAAACTGGTCAAACGCGTTTTCCTTTGCCACGCTTACATATTGATTCGAAAAATTATGAAATTTGGAATCTAATAATAATTTGACATCACGGATCCAACAAAAGTGGTTTCGTCGAAATCCGAGGTCGTTTGCAAAATGCCCATTTTTAAGGGCCTGAATTCCATAGCGACTATTCAGAATTTTCAACTGGACATATCTTTTGATTCCCGCTATGAAATCTCGATTTTTCGGATTCGTTGGAAAGATAGTCACAATTAGATCCTAATGTTCTTGGTTTCAATAAAGTCCGGATTGTTTTGCACCCGGTATGTTCAATTGAAGTTTGAAATCGAATTATCGAACTACCGCGCCATTTTCAATTCTATTTATAATTATATATAAATATTTATATTCTAACGACGACGTATATAATTTATACGTTCTAAACATATTCAAAAATAAATTTCTCGTCGATATTATTTAAAATAATTCATTTTAAATAATCAAAATTCGCTAAAATTGCAAAAATAAAAATTTTAAACTGGCCCAGATTTTCGGGTTGTTACAGTTTTAACTTTATAACAAGTCTTTGAATTATTTTCTGATTCAGTTTTTGTCAATTCAACAATTATTTGCTCTTCATGGAAATGGTATGTCTTTAATTTAGTTGGCAAATATTTATTTGTAAAGCGTTGATCATGTTATGACATTAGAAATATATGGAAAAAAATAGTTTACTTTAATAACATGACAGGTTTCCATGTAAGAATAAATGTTGCTAATTTTTTTATATTTCTAATTTTGGGTTGATATTTCATCTTTAACTTCACTGTTTTTATGTGTAAACAAACATTCATTCGTACTCAAAAATTAAATGAATATGAATATCCGGTATTCAAAAATGAAACTATTCGGGTATCCAAAATTATTTCTTGATATGTCTATATTTAAGCTTTTATTGGTTGTTTAATGTAAAAAATTGTCTTTTAGTTATAGATAATAATCAATTTAATAAAGAAAAATAAAAGAGATGTATCTGGTACATCGAAATTTTCGTTACCCTCTCCCGTCCCGCTCTTAATACTCCCCAAAATTTTCATCTTCCATCCACATACCCATGAGACCCAACCTAATCTAACGACTCCAGTTAAATCACGAGACCCCCAACTCAAAAGGAAACCCTAACCAGTCTCGAGATCTTTAATGGCCGCCTAAAAAAACCTGGCTGTTACGATCTCTATTAGCCTCTAACACCACCGCCCCAACTAAAACTCACGAGACTCATCTTCAGAAATCGCGCAACAACAAAATTAAGATTCTCAAATCAATCGATGGCAAATGAAAAAAAATAGGATCTCCATCCACAGCAAATAGGGACTCCAAATTAGATGGTGAATCGACGACAACGACGACTCCAATTGACGGTTTGATCTTCGATGATGGCTCAAGTGCGAGGACAGGTACAGCCAGGCTTCGCTGCGACCTCCTTCGGTACAACCAGGGCATGGTCGACGTCTTTGATTGTTCGGTTACTTGCATCTGTGTTCGGTACTTTATTTGATTCCTGCTTTTCAATTTCTCATCCCTATTCTGAAATTTAGCAATACTTGCATCTGTGTTTGCTACTTTATTTGATTCCTGCTTTTCAATTTCTTGTCCCTATTTTGAAAATTGGCAACACTACACTTAGGTCGATATGCTATTTATTTGGTTTATTGTTGTAGCTATAAATCCACATTCATATTGAATATGCCGCAAACAAATACATTATATAATGACAAATAAAGATTTATGTTTCCTAATTTTAATTTACTGTTATTAGAAACTGTAAAATGTACCGATGTTTGAAAATCTTCCAGAAAACATGATGAGTAATCAAAGAAGATCTTTTGGTGAGATGGTGCAGAACATTCACTGATGTTTGTAAGTATAGAGTTCTGAAGAAGATCACCATTGAAAAGAGCTCACAAGAGGTAAAAGTCGGCAGTCTGTATTTACCACTTCCATTGCGTTTGAATATTCTTTACAACAATTGTGAACGTACTTGATTGGAAATTTGGAATCATGGTTTATAGTCAAGGTTGTATATGGTTTCACTTAAATGGCAGTATATTTTTAAGAAGTAAGATTGGTATAGGAGAAACATCATTATTTTTGGCATATATATTATTGGATTATTTTTAACCGTTGCGGGTTTAAACCCTGTTCACATAAGACCAATTCTTAACTACTTAATTCTAGGATATTAATTAAAAATGATATATGTTGGGTTTGTTAACAATGGACAATTTCCAACTTCTCATTGATTATGCTGAAATAATGTGATGGAAACTTTTCGATATACTTAGTGAGTCAAGTTCATTTTGTCAACCTAATTTAGTGTATCTTGTTTACATGTCGACAACATTTGATATCTATAAATAGTTAGCTTTTAAAAATAAATTATTTCAATGTTGTGACATTTCAACTCGAATGACTGGCATCCGTTAACTTCGAACGACTAGCATCTGTTAAAGAAACAAATAAATAAATTTTATTTTATGTCTCGATAGTCACTGCCATGATTATATATCCATCTATCTCCAATACACCAAATAAAGGTAGATGTTACTGATAAAAATTTACCGTTTATAAAACTAGAAACTAAGATGTAGGAAATTTTAAGTTAACTTATATATGTACAAAGGAAAAACACATGTATTCCAAAATATTTGAAAATCCCATCTTAAAAGCACTGTACTTTAAATTGCCTCCATGTGAAATTAAGAGGTTGGCATGTAGGAAAGCTAATGTATCTAGTTATGGCCACTTTTCTGTACCTTCTTTGAGTTGTTACCATTTCTTAATACATTGACAACTTCATTTACAAGATAGCCATGTATATATTTACAGTCTTCATTATCATTATCATGATATAAATATTTATATATCTTACACGCTTAGGGACCACCGTTGAGCTGAAAATATGTATACATCATTCCATTGGCTTACCTCAATTAGAAACTGTTTATTATATGTGCGCAATGGCTAGAGGGTAATAAAACGTTTACATAAAAGCAAAATATCAAATGGGTAAAAATGGGATGAACATATATATGGATAGTGATTGTGTTCACTGTTTTTGCTTCTGCATTTAGTTATATGCAATTTATAGTATATATCTTTTAATTTGTACAAAAATTGTGTTATTCTTTTATTTGTTATACTATTTTTAGGAAAAAAATTTTGTTGCTCATTTGTTTTAAAAAGGTGCTGTTATAATTGTTTCATTTGGTTTAGAAAAATGTACTATTATTAATTTTTCTGGTTTTTAGGAAATCTGCATCTATTTTTGCCAATAGAGGCATTTATATTTGCTTGTGAATGTATGCTAAGTATTTATATTATACTAACGTTTTGCATGTTTATTTGACATTAACAGGACTATCGTTGTTGATGTTAAGGAGAAAATATCAGAAGCAAAGCAAGACTAGATCTATCATTTTTTTTCTATTTTGTATGTAAATTTATTGATGTAAAAATGTATGTCGTATTATGTGTGGACATGGAAAAGTTGATAAAACAATATATATGAAATGCTAAGTTGTTTGAATGATATGTATGAAATAATATACACTAATTTATATATTTATTGTTTACTTTTTTTGTTGGGTTATGTTATTTATTTTACCATTGAAAGTTGAACGATAGTATTTGGTAAAGCTGTAAGTTTAAAACATGAAAGAATGTTTATTGGTAGAATAGAAAGGGAATAGCGACGGATCACCTACAGAAAATGTTTGATCTAAAAAATATTTTGTCGCTAATCCCTTGGCAATTAGTAGGGGTTTACCTACTCCTTTTGTAAATAATATTTTATTATAAATTAATTATCCGTCGGTAATTGGTCGGTACATAAATAAAAATTAATAAATAAAATGTTATTTTTATTATAAAATTAGTAAAACGATGGAAAACTGTCGGAAAACTCAAGCTGAATTCCGTCGCAAATTCTGACACAATTACCATCATGATTTTTACCGACCACCGAGTTATGCAGGAAATTCGTCGCTAAGTTCAATTTAGCGACGGATTAGAAGCGGATATTGCTGCTGCTATATGCTGTTTTTCTTGTAGTGTTTATTCAAATATCTTATCATTTGTTATTCTGAATCTCTTTTCTCCTTTCTTTTCTTTTGGAATTTTGCAGTTGCGCTAAACATATGCCTAAAAAAGAGCATATGAATACGTTGAAACAAGCATAAATCTATAAGCCTTATATTTTGCGTTGGATTATTTATTTTCCCTTTTTCTTTCTTTCGCGCTTGGGTTGGAAAATGAAATATGTAAAATTGAAATAATCGAAATTAAGCTAAATCTGAATATATTCAAAAACTGCAAATTGAAAGGAATACTTGGAATAAAGGAAATTAAACTAAATAAATGCATATTTAATAGAATTGATAGAAATAGACTGTATTTGGGAAAAAAAATGACACAACTATGAAAGTTAAAATAATGTAAACATGTTTACTTATAAACATGTTAATCAATTACTCCTTTTTGACGGGTTTTAGCTCGGTATTCCTTATTGTCGGGCTATAAATATGTTAATTTGCAGTATGAACCCAGTACTTCTTGTTGTCAGTTTTAAAGCTTAGTACTCCTTATTGTCGAGCTTTTGATATGAACATAATAAGAATAAAATTTCAGCTCAGTACTCCTTGTTGTCGGTCTTAATAAAATAAATTGTTTGGAGGTCAAATCAAGGGTTGGGGGATATGAGCCAAGTTGTTTGAGATCAACTCCATGTAGCATACCCTAGTTTTCATTTTGGACTCACTTGAGGTAAGGACATGCAGCATATTATGTTATGGATGTAAGTTGGTCAAATTGAGAGGGTGTAAGTGCGTTCCGACGAGTTTGTGTGTGTGCACTTCCTCAATTTGGGGACATAAGACATTTTCACATTTATGGATAAGGTTAGGTCAAATCACTGATGGGTTAGGGTTTGATACATCCAAAACCATAGTGGGAATAGATTACCCATGATTCGATGTAGCCGATCATTTTGGTGGTATTAGGGATTTCTTTCTAATTTGTTCAATTTGTAGAAGTGGAAAATAGTAAACACTATTATATGTAAACCAAAAGTCTATTCGAACCAAAAAATCGTGACGGATCTAATGGCACAACCCCCGTTGACCAATTCCCAATTATTTCTCAACTTATTCTTTAAATAAACAACTAATTAATTACTATTTGTTAAAATTTGGGTTGTTACATTCTTCCCTCTTCAAAGGATTTTGTCCCGAAATCTCTAAGGTGGAAGAATCATATAAGTATTTTCTACATCTATCCACTCATGCATCATCCACTGGCAACTATTGTCCTTAATTTATCTAATTCAATTTATGTATTTATGCAATAGTGTAGTGTATACGATCCTAGCTAATGAAAAAGATTAGATGGTCTACTGATTCAGTTGACCTCCTTCTTATGCAAATATTCAGTGCCATGCATCCAAATGTATACAAACTCCAAATAATAATAGTTAATTCTATATATGTGCATCAAATATCATCCATATGAAATAACCATATGATGACATCCATATATTACAACCATAGAAATAAATAAAATAAACACACATCCATATGCATATGCAATTGTCCTACTCAACCGATCATAGTGCCTAGTGCGTGTATATACGTCACTGCATCCACTTACAAACACTTACCCCCATTTGCAAACATCGAACATAACATGTTTCAACTATATCCTATCAATTATAGGTCTCTCCTAAGATCAAGTTCAAAGGAATTTAGGAGATAGAGTCTAAGAACTAGAGATGGAAAAAAGCAAAAGATCGGAACATACCATCAAACGGACTGGGATAAGAATTACACATTCACTCTTCGAGTTCCCAAGTAGCCTAACTATAATCATCTCCCTACTGTACTTTGACCAATCTTACTTGCTTATTCCACAACTTCTTGATCGCCCAATCTAAGATCCGCCGATGTGCTCGTCTAATGGATGCTTCACACTCGATCTCCACATCCTCCAATGCATTGGGATCAACGACCTCTGCTGAATCATGCAGACACTTCCTCAAGTGTGATGCGTGGAACACGTCATTTACACTTGAAAGTCTATCAAGTAGTCGAACTCTATAGCAATCTGCCTTAACCCTTTGGCAAGTCACACATCTAGCTACAAACTCAGCCATGCTCTTCTTCATGTCGGATAAACAGAAGATTCACCTCATATCACGATACATCTTATCACCACCTAGATGGATAGTAATCCGAGAGTGACGAGCCTCCACTAAAACCACACTTGTCAAATCATCCGCGCGAGGAACACATAACTTACCTTCCCGATGGAGCCATCCCTTACAATCTACAACACGCCTAAGGAGGTGTCTAAAATCCTCTACTCAGTCTATCCAACGCATCCGAAAGCTCGAGATCCTCCCTCTGTCTAGCTCCGATCTGCTTTAATAAACTAGGTCTCACCTCCAAAGATGCCAAGCATCCTGGTGTGAAGTCTTTAGATGGTCGAAAGTTGAAGGTGGCTATATACTCCAAGTTCTTCCAATCAACAAATAAAGGACTCAATGTCGCTCTCTTTTTGCTCAACACATCAACCACCACATTCCTCCTGCTAGGGTATACGAAATCTCGAAATTATATGATGTCAAGAATTCCATCCACCTCTGTTGCCTCAAATTGAGATCCCTCTGAGAAATAAACACTTGAGTGGCATGTGGTCTGTAAAGAGCTTAAACCTTTCCTCATTTAGGTAGTGTCTTCATGACATAAATGTGAATACTATAGCAGCCAACTCCAATTCATGCATAGGGTAAGTTCTCTCATGAACCCTTAACTGCCAACCACCATAACACACTAGTCTACCCTCTTGCATCAGTACTACACTTAGAGCCATCCCATAACGTCAGTATATACTGTAAACATATTAGATACATCGGGTAATGTAACAAACTTGAATTTTGGAACGAATTTAATAATTTATTTCTAATTGATTTAAAAGAAATTAAATATTTTAAATGATTTACTTTGATAATAAACGACTTAGAATTTATTTATTAAAACGTAAGAATTTAAAATTTAATTAAAATGAACTCAAAACGTCCTTGTAGTTCAAAGAATTTAGTTTTGAGCATTAATTAAATATATATAATTTGTTTTAAGTCGGATTTTTGTGAAACAAGAAACATTATGATTTATTTGATTATATCTTTCTAATGAATGTGAACAATTGTGATTTCATGTTACAAATTATAAGTTATGTTCAAATTTAAAATTTCAAAAAGTTGCTATGAAATCGTTTATTAAATATAACGATTTATTAAAATATAATAAAAGGATTTTCATCTAAATTGAATACCGTTTGACTAGAAAATTGTAATATAGGAATATGAACTCAAGTATGTTTATTTTATGGCTATATGACATTTCATTAGAATATATGTTCGATAATAATAATTATTTTATTATTTATTTGAATAATTTTGGAATTTAATAATATTATTATAATATTACATGCCTTAAAAATAGCCATTTCGCAAACGACCTCCGTTTTCGATAAAACCAAATTTTTTGGATCCGGAACATCAAAGTATTGTCAGGTTTAAAATTTCAAGTCAATTGGAATTCGTCTGTAAGCGTGGTAAATATAAACATGTGTTCAAATTCAGTTATAATTTAATAAGTCAGAAATAAAGCCATTTTTCAAATGGTCTCAAAATTCGTCGAATTTAGATCCACGAGAACCATATTTGTGGAACATAGCAAGATTTCAAATTTCCTAATTTTTGGAGTCAGTATGTAGTCGTGGTAAATTAAAACGTACATTCAAATTCAGTATTTAATGTTATATTAATTTATATTTTAATTTGAGAAAAACTAGTCAGAATGATCAAATTATCTTGAAACCTATTCCGTTGTGTGCAGAATATGGGTATTTGGTTAGTGGCAACAGTCGTTGGGATTCATTTGGAGTTTGGATGCTAGAACTTCATCACTAAGGAATATTAGAATTAAATCATAATAAAAATATAAAATAAATATCTCTAAACCCTAGGGAATTTCAGTAGCCGCCGCCTCAAACAAAATCGATGGCCATGGTCCTTTGAATTTCGATCCTTAATATCTCACTATCCATGAATCAATTTGTAAATCTCTCAACATGAAAATTAGGGTGATTCATGAGCTCTTTGATTTCATACGGGCTTGATCATGTATAGTGTAGTGGTTTGTGAGAAATCGTGCCTCAAAGGGAATCAGTTCAAAATGGTTTTCAAGATCAACGGGGGGGGGGGGGGGGGATGAGTTCGACCTGAGGACTGGCAACGGAGGCTCTGGCGTAGGCCGTTGACGTGGCATTATTTGATCGGTGAATGGTAGGCTCGTGGTTGGCGCGCATGTGAAGATCGATGGCGAAGCATGGGTTTTCGTTGTTCCATGAAGTGTTTATGGGAATCAGGGAAGAATAATTAAAAGAAGGTAATTAGCGTAAATGGTAATTAATTAAAGGAATAATTATCTTAGGGTTAATTAATTATTACAATTAAGGTGCTAAATGTTTAAACCCTCATGACTTTTTTCAAACAGAAACCAAATTGAACGAAATTAGGTGCATTGGAATCGTGATGAAGAGAGATACGCTATGGAACTAGTTCGAATAGGACTGAAGCTATCTGAAATTTTTGATTTAATTAAACGTGTTGTTTAATTCAATTAAAATAATCATTTTATAACGATTTCAAAACCGATCAAAGTGAGAACTCTCTCACTCAATTAATCTTTACAGTTATTATATTTATGACTAAATATATATATATATATATATATATTGATTTCCTGTGATTGCAATGTTCGTTGGGTGATTGATGGATATTTATAGTTTTAAAGTTATTTTTATTAAATTGTGAATATAAGTGTTGTCAGATAAAATGATTACATTATAAATGTTGATTGAAAACCTCACCTGGATCTTGGGATGACAGTTAACCCGCACGTCTTCCATATAAGTAGATAAGCTACATGGTTTGCAATGTAAATCGCACATGAGTATTGGGTTGACAGTTTTACACATCTCCCAAGTGTGCAAATAATAATTGCTAGTTGATGGATGAAAACCCCACACGGGTCATGGGATGATAATTAATTCACACATCTCCTTGTGTGTAGTTGTATGTCAATTGATTGATTGATAGACTGTCATAAGCTTATTTATTTATTTAAAGCTTATACAGTTGTAGATGCACTCTGGATGTGAATTGGATGTTGGATAGTTGTTTATAACTATTGTTGAATAAACGTGATATTTGAAATCTGTATAACTATAATTATATAGTAATTGGTTGAATACTACTCCAATCCAGAATAAAATGAATATTTAAATATAATATTCAGTGAAAAACCAAGGTTCGATTTTGATGTCTGAAATTGGATGGACACGAAAATATTGAAATACCAATGAATATTTATATTAAAAAGAATTGATTTGAATTAATTTTAATATAATCATAGCTTGCTCAAGTTTATTTTGTAACGAATAGTAATTTCAAAATATGAAGTCAAGTTAAGTATACAAACAATGGTTTTAACTCGAATGGATTTATGTATCAATCTTACTTGTTTTTATAACGAATGTCGAGAAAATTGTATATCAAAATATGATATTTTGGAAATATTATTATTCTAGCATTATAATAATATAGGATGGTCAATTTTGATTTAAAAGTTAAAGTGAAAGATGGAATCATTTTTAAATGAGATTATAAACGTCTTATAAATTAAGTATTGAATGGAAATCGACGAAATCTATTATATATAATATAATGACTTAATATGAAGATATTTGATTTTGAATAGAAAAGACTGAAATGGAATTTCAAATGGTAGTTAAAAATAATTTATAAATAATTTGAAATCGATTTGGTTTATATTTTAATTATAAATCGATTCGGGCTTGAATAGGACGTGTCGCGCAGCGACAGTTCGTGAAGGTCGAACTGTAACTTCAAATTGACATAACGGGAGATCCTACCGTTAGATTCTTCTGAAACCGAAATCGTTTGGTTTGTATAGAAAAGATCTTTCAAATGAATATAATATATTTAAAATCAAATGGTTAGATTTTAACATGTTTCTAAATTAGTTTTAGAAAAGATCATTATGGATGCAGTTCGGTGGCCGATATTGGAAACCAACTGTAAGGGTCTTAGTAAAATTATTAAAAAAATGAATAAATTATGATAAATTATAATTAATTATTTGGAAAGATTTTGGGATGAAATATTCTATTTTTGAAAATATAAATGGCGTTTTTATTTGAATAGGCTAGTTAACAATTAGTATAAGAATCCAATGGTACTGAATAATGTACTGGATTGTGAATGGTTTTAATATAACTAGAATTTTCCAACATATACAAATTGGATGGGAGTTGAATGGAAATAATCTTCGGACATTTAGATATTGGATTCCTTGATTATACGGATATCGTTGACGAATTTGGAAGATATAGATATCTTTATTCCCAATATGATATCTGTTGGTTTCAAAATTTGATGTTGACTATAAGTTGATACGATTTCTATTCAGGGCCTTGTATTTAATATCAAATTGGATTTTGGGTTTGTCGTGAATGATGTCTTCAATAACATTGTTCTTAAACCCAATTGAAAATGAAGTTGGGAAATAAATCTTTTAATTAAGATTAAGGAAGTTTTCCAATTAATAAATTTAATTGGAATTGAATTGAAGTTTGATTTTGGGTTCAGTGTGAACAATGTTTTACATAACATTAGTTTTTTAACCCAGTTAACAGTGAAGTTATGATTTGGAATTTAAGAATCTTTTAGTTAAGATTTAATGGAATTTTTCCAAAGTGAAGATTTCCAATTTAATAAATTTGATTGGAATTCAATTTAGTGATAATCAAGATGAAAATTTGTGGAGGAAGACCTGTACTATTTGAGGAATTTAAAAGGCTTTTCCGTTATTCCACTTATAGCATTAGTTTGATATGGAAATTTATATCGATTATACAATGATATGATTTTCGTGAAGGTTCCATATTAAATGGAAAATGATTTTGGGTTTATCATGAATGACGTTTAAATAACATTCGTTTTTTAATTCAGTTAAGAATAGGATTAACTTTCAAAAGCTAAAAAATCATTAAGTAATGGTTTTTGAGATTAAAACTAAGTTGGAGTTTTGATGAATCTTCAATTAGATTGAAATGAGGATGGTGTAATTGAATTTATCAAATTCGAGACGTGTTTGAGATGGAGTACCACCAGTTTTACTCCATGTGATAGTAAAATCTTTAATTAGATTTGAAATGTCAAGCGGTAATTAAATTTACCGATAACACTGGATGTTAGATATGGAGTACTACCGGTTTTACTCCATGAAATGAATAAGTTGGGAATAAGTTGGGATTGGGATAATAAAATGAATGATTACTTGGTTATGGCTTGTTAATCCCGACAAGATGTATAAACCTCAATTTGGTTTAAGCTTGTGAAAAGATATTATAAGATCTTTTGCAATGGTTTCCAAGGAAAGATTTAAACAAGATATTTAAATGAAATAAACATTTGATAAGATTTATGGGAATAATTCCCAGTATAAAGAATATTTGAATAAAAGAATATTGTGGATTGGAATGAAGCGTATGATGTGTTTATATATCACTTGATTATAAGATACGCGAGTTATTTGGAAAGACTGGGTTTAACCCATTCTGAATAACTATTACGACGATTAAAAGTTGAAGATTTGAAGACGATGATCGAAGACTGGAGATCTTCACATCGTTTGGATTATTATTGATATCTCTCTTAGAAGGTACACCCTATATGAGGTTATAAGTGATGTTCATCCAAATGTACTTGGAGATGAACTTGATATGCGAGGGCCTCTCTCCTGTATTGGACATATGGGATGAGGAATAAGTTGCCTCCAGTTTCATTTAGACCCAAAACAGACTTGCAAATGGATTGTATGTCTAACATTGTATTTTTTTGTTGTATTTTTTAATATCTGATATATATATATATATATCTGTTTGGTAGCGGAGAATTTATTCTCTTATCTTAACACCCTTCTCTAATACGTATGAGCTTAGAAGTTATATGCCGGTAGAAATCAATGGCATGATATGGATTGACAATGTGACATGATAAGGTGCATGGATCAAAGCTTTTGTTGAAAAGCAGAGCTTTGAGGATGATGATAAAAACATGGATAATATAGTACAGCTTTGTGTATGGGGTTAATTCATGAGCTTCATTCCCCGGTATGAACCAAAAATGGGATGTACGACAGTAGAGAAAGGACATTCGTTTCCTACTGGCTAGAAGTGGTGCCATGGTATGTAGCCTAGGAATTTTTACCTATATGGATGTTGGAATCGAGGCGCCACGGATATGACCAAAGTGGTCGACATATAGACCAAGGTCGACATATTGACTAGATTTTAGGTCCAATAGGACAGGAAAATGTATTATTTAGGAGTAATCCTAATCCACCAGGTAATTGGTGGGTCGGCTCTGCAGCTCTAAGGGCTCACCAGAGTCTGGGTCTTGGGGCATGTCATAGAGTGTCCCGAATCGAATAAGGAAGATCCCTTTCCTTGGCTCATGATGGAAATCCCACTTCCAATACGAACCTTGCGATTTCAGTTGTAAACCTATATAGCGATATAGTAGGATGGGGTACTATGCCATCTAAGATTGATACATTTATTTTTGAAACTATTTTCTGCACTATGCACTAATAATAATAAAAGATAAATTTCGTGTGTTAAGCATGTTTGGCTATTATAAGATAAAACTCTATCTTCCGGCTTATGTTTCATTGTGTTGTGGGACATAATTTTTTTAATACCTTCATTTTTCTTTCTAGCATTGCAAGTTTGTTTTATGGTATTCATGGGAGAAAATCCGTTCCGTATTATACGGCGGGGTCCCATGACGTACCCAATTTTAATATAAAGTTTTAATAACTGTTTTAAGTTCTCATACCAGTCCTTTGACTGACTCAGAGTTTATTGTTTCCCACCTAAACTCTGGGCACCCATATTTTCCATATGAGCAGCTAGTAGTTTTGGTTTTGCAAATATTTATTCAACAAGACCGTGGATTATGGATGGATCTGTACTCTGGTTTATTTTGTAGTCTTCACTGATTATATATATGTATTTAAAATTTTGTTGTATTGTAATTTATTGATCTCTGATATTTTTCATTGTATATTATTATTTATACTCTGATATCTTGTACTATAATGTAAGCTGTTGTAATTGCAATAAAATGTTCTCTTGTTCTGTGTTCTGATGCGTCGTGTTCTCATGACAATCCATCGATTTTTGTCTTTCAGATCAGACCTGTGCGGTTCATGGTCAATTCGAAAGTCGGTGATTTTCGGGTTATTACAGGTAACGTCAGAACTGGTGCGCTGGTAAGAGAATTCTTCAGCCTATGAAAAGCATCCTCACAATCCATAGCCCAAGAGAAAGCCAGATTCTTCTTAATAAGTTGAATTAATGGTGCTGAGATCCGTGCGAAGTCCTTAATGAATTTTTTTGTAGTAACTAGCTATGCCAAGAAACTCCTCACCTCAGTTGCGTTCTTGGGGGTCCTCCAATCCTGTACCGCTACTATCTTGGCGGAACAAAAACCAACCCATCTTTAGAAACCATATGCCCTAAGAAGCACTCATCTTTATTCATATTTGTTAATTCATTTCTGGTTCACACGACTTTAGGAACATAAAGAAGCTACAAAAGTTATGCCTGTTAATCGAGTAGGTGATTTTGGATTAGCTCTTGGGATTTCTGGTCGTTTTACCCTCTTTCAAACAGTAGACTTCTCCGAAAATGGAATTTGGAAAATTTCGCCTTCAACTGGTATGCTTGGAGAGTATTGGGAACCTCTTCTAAATGCGAAGCATACTTATCCTCATTTGTTGAGAAGACCAGATATCATCAACAAAAAGCGCAACAAACTTATCTAGAATGTCTATGAATACCCTACTCATCAGATCCACAAAATACGTTGGTGCATTAGTCATCCCAAAAGGGATAACCAACCACCCATCAAGTGTCAAAAATGTTGTTTTGTTGATGCTATACTCTGCCACCCCTAACTGATGGAAACTAGTAGCCAAATCTAGCTAAAAAAATACTGACTTGCCTACTAACTGATCGAATAAATTATCTATTTGAGGTAGTTGATAACGATTTTTTTTGGTGAGCTTATTCAATTCTCGGTAATCTACACATAGATGGACGAAACAGTCGGACTTAGTGGCGAATACAACTGGTGATCCCCACTCAGAAATGCTCCGTATAACAAAACCTTTCTCTAAAAGTTCACCCACTTGCTTAGTCAAGTTTTTACGTTCCCTCGGAGCCATATGCCGAACTAGTAGCGTCACGAACTTCGCGTTATCACTAGGATAAATCCAGAAATCAATCTCTCGCCTAGGTGGCAATCCTATGACCTCCTGGAATATGTCCGGATACTCACGAAAAAAGGTAAAAAAATAGATGTTAATAGAGGAATCTAGAGAGCAAAGAAAGCTCAACATAACTAACCCTCGCGGGTTGCAAGAACA
The DNA here is from genome assembly GCA_030737875.1 of Allium sativum. Lineage (NCBI taxonomy): Eukaryota > Viridiplantae > Streptophyta > Magnoliopsida > Asparagales > Amaryllidaceae > Allium > Allium sativum. The sequence continues at coordinate 611,929,132 of CM060921.1, read as the reverse complement.
TTCTAGGGTCCTACACTACTAGTCATCAAACTAATGACCCTACTCTCGCAATCAAGTATGGGTCCGTACATGGCCAACCAATCCATTCTTAAGATCATCAAGTACCATGAAAATCCCAACACATAGGCATCACAATCAAACTCAACGCCTAAAATAGAAATTTCAGACCCCTACTAATCATAGATAAGTGTGCTGAACCACCTATAGGGTTTCAAACCACTATCGGATCAATAACAAGTGAGATTTCTAAGTGCAAACAGTTAACCAAAGTACTGGAAATAAACGAATGAGAAGGTCTCGAATCGAAAAGAGTATGAATAGTAAAATCAGAGATAGATATCAAAACTTCAACAAAGACTTTCCTTCCTCTATTGGGGTCACTGCTGGTCGGTTCCGCCTTCAATGCATGCACTGAGCTTGCGTGGCTATTGTACTAGCACTTTGTCAAGTATTTTGTGGGCATGACCTACTCGGATGTCCCGGCTGCCCATAACTAAAGCACTTCCCTTAAGCCTCCTGCGATCCTTGATGAGATGCCCTATCATCCTATAACCACGGCACTTGAGTTCAGCCTTGATCGGTCCTTTTTGAGGATTTTCCCTAGCTTCTTCTTGTCTTCCTTATTCCAAAGTTTTTTTTAGGGCCAGAGAACTTCAAAGCCTCACTCTTTTCTTCCTTGACTTCTTGTTTCTTATACTCTTGCATCAATGTCATCTCAATCAATGCCTCATATGTCGCTGCCATAGGAATGTGAGTTATAGACAAGCCTTGGAGAGGTTGATTCTACCCTCTCGCAAACCAAACAGCCTTCTTGTGAGATGCATTAACCAAGTTTATGCCAAACCTCGATAACATGTTAAACCGATTGATATATTCCTTTACTGTCTATCTTCTTGCTTTAGATTCAAAAATTGTTCCAACTGCATTCGCTCTTAGGTGATAGAAACTTCATCTTGAATGCGTCCCAACATATATACCTTCCGTAAGCCACTACAGTCTCCCACCAAAATGAAGCTTCCTCCTTAAGTTGCCAAGCTGCAAGTCGAACCCTCATACCGTCCTCAAGTTCCAATAACTCAAAAATGCTCCTAGTCTCTCTAATCCAGGTGTATGCCTCCATAAAAATCTCGATACCTGAAAAAGTATTACCGCCCAAACTAGAGAAGTCCTTATAAAGCTTAGAGAAATTCGCAGCTGTGGGTGGGTTAGGAGGAATCACTACAATGGGTGCTAGAAGCTGTTCATGTTCTTGTCCCTCATTGGGGTTCGCAGCTTCTAAATGTCTACGAAACCAACCAGGGATAGGAACACTCCGTGAAGAGTAAGGGGTCCTGACATGTTTTCCACAAAAGATAGGACATAAATTTTGAATTCAAAGGAATCAAAGGAATATTGTAACTTAACTAGAGGGGATATATTTTAATTTCAAAAATAACTTTTGGCTTTTGGAAAACCAAATTTCTTTCGAAAAGTTTTATTTCAAAACATTATTTTGTGATCTTGTACCTGTTATATATAACAATATGATTTTTGTTTGATGATAACAAACATATATAGATTATAAATGTGTTTGTAGTTGTACTATTCTACTACATCACATGTAGAAATAAATATTTATATTTGAATAGAATACTACTGCATAAGAATTTAAGAATTCAAATAGTATTTTATTTCAACATTTCAAATAGTACAAATTTATCACTCAACTATTATACATCTTAGTAATACAATACATCCATTCCACTATTACATTGCTCCTTACTACAGTTCACTCATTTCACTCTTTTCATGTAACACTCAGTTACATTTCACTCTGCTCTCTTGTTACACTCATTGGCACACTTACTGACACATTGTTCCTTTTGTCTGCTTCACAATCAGTCCAGTCAGCTACATACATGTCACAGAAACACAAAAAGTAAACTAGAACAAATAATTTTAAATTCTAGCAGACATAAAATTTATTTGCCTCATAATTTCGGTGTGTTTCTGATCATATTTCTTTTACTTGGTCTGATATGTATATATACATTTATCAGTGTCTAACTGCTTGTGATATTCACAGTGATTCACTGTAAATACCACAAGGTAGACTGTATCTCTAGTGCTTACACACTATCCATCATTCAAATAGCTCATATATACAAACTTCACATGCACAATGGAAGTATACACATACATGTGTATGTATATACACATATATTTTGTGTAGGGGCAATATGGTCAAATATCAGTGAGTATACATGAACCAAGAAATTCAATGCAAGTGACAAAACACATATGAAGCAACACTCATAAACAAACAAATATATATATACATGCATATTTGTCCATATATATATGTATGTATGCATGTATGTGTACATAAAAGCTAAACCAAATGGGAATAACAACATGAGCCAGCTTGAACAAGCAATCAACCAACATCTACAAACCCAAGTGAAATGGTCAGATGCAGCAAAACAAAGGGTGCAACAATATTGGTACACAAGCACATGTCAGGAATGTGTGTCAACATCTCAAATAAAAAATTGGTCCAGAAAGAAAACCAAGTCCAGAGTGGACAATGTAACAGTTTTCAAATATAAGCACAAGCTCATAAATCAAGCAATATACCAAATGGCTCAAGCTAACGCACATATATACTTGGATACAAATGCTACATTAAGACAAATCATATATATATATATATACATGTTGGTATGTGTGTGTGTATATATACATGATACCTGTCAGGGCAGTTCCTTTTAAAGTGTAGAAGTATACAAACATAGTTTCAAGTATGCATGCACAAGGAACAAGGTCAGCTCACATGCAAGTGGCGAGTCAGAGTTTCAATGAAAAATCATCAAGTCTGTGTCATGCAAATGCAAAGCAACGTAAACAAGAATTACAAATGTACAAGGAGAAGGCACATGGAAAAAAGTCAACAAGACATGAATGGTTATTGCTAGAGCTAATGAAAACATAGCACAATAATGCACAAAACTATGTGCATGGAAATATACAAACAACGTTCAAATATCATGAAAAGAAGGCACCATATCGTGAACTTCAACATGGCAGCAATATACAAATATGTACAGTGGCCAATTGGGTTCAAGTCCAGAAACACAAGAGCAACAACAAGCTCGAATGCATGATGGCATAGCTCAACACACACTATATCCATATACAAATGAAGAATCACAGTTTCAATGCAAGTACAAGGCTCAACATCTACGACAGTTTTCAAGACCAAATAACACAAGTGCAAGCATGAGTGAACATGGCAGCACGTATGGCATTTTATAACTCATGGTCAAGGCAGCATGTTTTGTAACACAATTTATCCGATAGGGGCTGAGCACATAAGAAAACATAAGGTTATAATGCATGAAGCTCACACATATATACATACAATTTATGTATATACATAGAGAAAAACATACATGAATATAGGGATGCGAAGACACATGAATTATCTCAGTAAATACTAAGCAAGGGAGTGCATTATATATGTAGCAGCAAGCACAATATGGTGCCAATATATATGTTTTTCAAATGAAAATGGCGGACAAATGAGATCTAGTCGGACAAAACCTAATTTCACATCTAATCCTAATCGAGTTACTTCTCAATCCAAATCTGGAGTTGATTCAGTTGATTCTTCAGCTAAAGCTAATCAAGTATAGATTAGAAGTCTCTAAAATATGTTAAACCTTCGACAAATCGTATTATCATGTCGGAGGAGGTTTTCAATGAATCGACGAAAATTTGGCATGATATTATAGCTTTGCATCCGACTGAGTTTCGATTATCTGTTGTAAAATTGAAGGACTACATTCGTAAAGTATGGAGGCCCAAAGGTAATTTTATAGTTCATATAGTCGATGGTTTCCATTTCACAGTTCAGTTTGAAGAACCTACCGATTTCTCTTTGGTGATTCAATCATCTTCTTACTTCTATTTTGGTAATCTGCTATTGATTGATGAGTGGCACCCTGGTTATGAGTTTGACAAATTTAATTTTGATAAGGTCCAGATCTAGCTTAAGCTTTTTAATGTTGATATGGAACTTTGGTCGAATAATGCTCATGATTGCTAGTTATATAGGTGAACCTATATGTATAGATGATAATACCATTCATAAGAGAATTACAAGATTTGTCAGAGTTCTAGTTTCAAATGATATAGCAGATGAATTGCATGATAATATTCCTGTTCAGCTTCATTATGGCACAGAGAAAGTTATTAGAGTGGAATATGAATTTATCCCTCCCCGATGTGGTATTCGTAAAATCTTTGGTCATGACTCTGGCTTATGAGCTGGATAAAGATCCATCATGGGTTAAAAAGAATACATTGGAATCTAATTTGGGAGAGACTTATTTAGACGTGCAAAATGGTTCAAATTTTCAAAATGAAGCCACTACGTCTAATGCAGCTAATGAGAAGGGCGACCTGGATTTCTTAAATGAAGTCTTACCATAGAATATCTTACCAGATGATTTAAGTCATACTACTGACAATCTTTGCGAGGATATAACTGATGAGGAAAATCATGATGCTTCTCAAAATGTTAGTAAGAATATAGACTATATGGCTCACATAAAAGGGAAGGTACATGTTAATTCAACTTGCAAATCTCCTCTTAAAAGGCTTACCAGGAGCTTTGCTCTTGATAAATGACAATAATGTGTTGGAATGTCAGAGGAATGAATTCTCCATTTCGTATGCGAGAAATTTTATCTCTAAATGTGTTGGAATGTCAGGCCAACTTTTGTTGGTCTAGTAGAGAGTAAGATTAGTACAGCTAAGTCGAAGTATTTTAAAAGATTTTACCTTCTCATTGGGATTACATTCCACAATAAGCTGAAGAATTTTATTGATTCGGAAAGTTGAAATTTGGTCGATGAATATTATTTCTTCCTCTAAATAACATGTTATTGTTGAAGTCATCAACACAGGAGGTATGAGTATTCTCTTTACAATTGTCTACGCGAGCAATAGCTATCACAAAAGATAGGTGTTATGGAAACATATTGTGTCTGAAGCAGGAGCATTGTGTGGAGATTGGGTTCTAATTGGAGATTTTAATAATTCCACTTCTCCACTTGATAAAAGAGGAGGACTACCTATCCCATTTCAGCAACTTAGAGCTTTCAATAACTGTTTGGCATAGTCTGGTCTGATAGAAGTGAAGTCTGTGGGGTTCAATTATACATGGAGAAGAAGAGGATTGGCTAATCATATAGACAATTTTTTTATTAATCTCTCTTGCTTGTAAAAATACAATGATATGAAAGCTTTGTCGTTAAATCAGATATCAAGTGACCATAACCCATTACTTCTTGAGCTTATTCCAACTGTTAAGTCTAAAGGCCTTCCTTTTAGATACTGTAATGGCTGGTATTTCAAACCAGGATATTTGGAATGCATTGAAAAGGGTTTGTTGGAGCATGTAGAAAGATATCAAAGCTTAAAATTTATACAGAAACTCAAAGCTTGTAAAAGGGAATTGAAATTGTGGAACAAAGTTAGAACTAAAGATGATGCTTTATTAAAACAAGCAGAAGAGAACTTCAATAAATTGGAGGCTGCAGTTGACTTAGAACCTGAAAAGGTGGAATTGTATGAAGAAATGCTGGAGGCTAAGCACCAATATATGATACAAAAGCAAGTCAAATTTTGGAATTACAAGCAGAAAGCTAAAGTATCATGGCTGCAAGAGGTTCCAAATTTTTTCACTCTAAAATGTCCACTAGAAAACATTGTAATAATTTGAAAGCATTGATAAATTCTGCAGGTGAATTACTGTATAAGCCGGAGGAAATTTCTACTGTAGCAATAGAGTATTACACAAGAATGTTCAATGGTAATAGTAGGGTGGATTTTCCCTTCTTTCAATCTAAATACATCATTAATCAGCAAGGACAACTTGATCTGCTCAAGCCTATTTCCATGGAAGAAGTTAAGAAAACTGATTTTTCTATACATGAAGATACTAGTCTAGGCCCTGATGGGTTCAATTCAAAATTTTACAAGCTATACTGGGATATGCTAAAAGAAGATTTAACTGCAACTGTTCAAGATATGTTCGATTCTATAATTATTGCAAAAGGCTGCAATCATACACTCATTACTCTTATTTCTAAAGTTGATAGATCATAAAAAATAACTCAATATCGTCCTATTGCATGTTTCAATTTATTTTACAAGATTTTTAGTAAAATATTATGCAATAGAATTAAATGGTTGCTTCCCCATTTGATCTCTTCTAATCAATGCGCTTTCATTCCAAATCGATAGATTGGAGACAATATCTTGCTAGCTCATGAGTTGATTAGAGACTTTAAAAAACCTAGTGTCTATAAATTTTGTGTGAAGGTGGATTTATAGAAAGCTTATTATAGAATTAATCGTCGGTTTATTTGTCATATTATGAAAATGATAGGATTTCCAATTCACTTCATCAATGTTATATTTTCCTGTATTCCAACACCTACCTATTCGATCATGATACAAGGGGTGCCTTCATGATTTATAGAATCAAACAGGGGGTTAAGGCAAGGTGATCCTCTTTCACCTTACCGCTTTACGATTGTAATGGAATATTTTTCCTTTTGTATGAAAGAGGTGGTGATGCAGAAATTATTTACCTCGGTCCATAAGTTTGATCTTATTGTCTCCTACTTGATTTATGCTGATGATTTAATGGTTTTTGGGAGGTGTTCAATCGAGGGTGCTAATGCTTTAAAGTTTATGTTTGATAAATTGAAATATTTCAGTGGATTATCTGTGAATTTTATGAAAACCAGGATCTACTTTAGTGACTTTTCTTCTCTAACTAATGAAATAGTGGGAATGTTTGGGTATAATGTTGGTTCTTTACCAATAAAGTATTTGGGGGTTCCACTATCTTCCAATATCTTCCAATTATATTCACTATCAAGATTGTCGAGAGTTATTACACAGAATTCAGCAAAAATTACAGTCTTGGGATTCTAAGTTCTTGAGCTTTGCAGGGAGATCAGAAATGATTCAATCAGTCGTTAATCCTACAGTTCCATATTAGATGATGGTTTATCAACTACTGAGCATATTATCGAGAAGTTAAACATGTTATGTGCAGGTTTCTTTTGGGGAAATTCGAAGCAAAAAATAAAATGGGAGAAGCTTTGTGATCCTAAAGAGGAAGGTGGAGTTAGTCTCAAGTCTTTCAAAGATTTGAAAAGGACAGTTTGTTTAAAATTAATGTGGAAATTTCTCAGTGAATGGAGTAAATGGATGGAAGTGAAGTACTACAATAATAAGATATTTTGGAGTATGAAAGTGGACAATAATGCATCATGTACGTGGAAGGCTATTATGAGATTAAGGTCATCTGGTGTACAATTTTTTAGAAAAATCATTGTTGATGGTTCATCTATATCCATATGGTTTGAAACATGGGTAAATGGAAGGTGCATGGTTGATATGCCTGGTTTTTCAAGATTTTAGGTTCTGGGTCATCAAAATGAAAAGGTTGAATCTATTATTAGGGATGGTACAATTTGTAGTCAGCTCCATTCAGCTACCAGAGAGGTGCAACAAATGGTTGACAGTGTTGAATTGAAGGCCAACAAGATGAACGATTTTTATGCATGGAATGATGGGGAGATTTTTCTTTGAACAAAGCATGGGAAAAGGTTAGACAGAGGACTTCTTTAATGAAGTGGTCAAAAATTGTATGGCATTCAAAAAATTCGAAGAAAATGTCTTTTATATCTTTCTTGGCAGTAAAGAACAGACTGAATACAAAAGACAGACTATGCAGACATGGAGTAACTGAGGAGAATCTGTGTTCATTATGCAATGTGATGGAGGAGAGTATCGACAATTTGTTTTTTTAATGTTCCTATTCTAAGTTCATATGGTCTTATTTGAAAAGGAAACTTGGCTTAAATCCAAATAGTATTGGATCTATAGAAACAGAAGAAAATCAGTTAGCAGCAATTTTTCAAAAGAAGGATCAGGTAAAGGATGTGGCATGTGCAGTTTTTACAAATTCAATTTATCATATTTAGCTTAAGAGAAATTCCAGACAGTTTAGTAACCAGTTCATTAGGAAGGAAGCTAAACTTCTTTTGATTGAGAGAGAGATAAGGTTACTGGTGAGAAATAATGGAAGTAAATCAATTCGAACACTTGCTAATGAAGAGTTTTTGCGTAGATGGGGTGTTGAGTTGCTGGACACAGGTTGATCTGGGAATTTTATAAAGGAAGAAGTGGGGTGAGAAGTTGATTTGCTGGACTTTACAATAGAGAAGTTGGAATTTTTTTTTTGATGTTGCTTGGCTATATGTTATACTTGTATGTGGACATTATGGAATAAAAGGGAACCCATTTTTAAATATATATATATATGTATATATATATATGTATATATGCACAAAGACATAGAGTACATCATGCAAGAATATGAAAACTTGTCAAATAGGGTGCAAGAGCAGTGTAACACATGATATATTAGCATGCAAAAATGTTTTTCATCACTCAGGAAATTATATTCCTAGCAAAAAAAAAAAAAATGGTTTTAAAATCTTTCCAGAAAATCATAATGTATTTTTGGAAAGAATATTTTACATTTCCAGAAAATCAAGCATGGAATTATCAACATGATTGGAGAGTTATTTCTCGGCAGGATTGTACTTCACATGTTTAAAATATTACAAGAATTCACAAGAGCACATATTAGGGATAAAAATAAGTCAAATTGTTTCTAGAAATACACAAACAATTTTAGGTAAGAAAACAATTCGTTTCTTTCATGAAATCAACAAACCAAACTCAGTAAGACCTTTTCAATTATTTTCAGAAAACAACATAGAGTTATGACATTTCAATAACCAATTTAATCCACGCAAAAATCATGCAACATTCAAGGCCAAGCAATCAGTGGAATTCAGAGATTTATGGGTTTCTAGAACCCTATTTGAACACCAATTCATCATAGGCATGAGGTATCAAAACCAAACAAATTCATACGAGAATAAAGAAATCAAAATCAGAGTAAATTCATAAGTGTTTCAATTTCAGAGAGCCCAAATCAATCGATAAGCAAGCAACAAAGTCATCGAAGCATCAACGAATATTTATCAGAGCAACTAGAGAAGTCATGAATTGATTTGGGGAAGCAAAGCCTTAATTTTTGAGGTCGACTATTAAAAGGAATGAAGAGCTTAAGTTTTATTTTAAATGCCAAAGAAAATAAAATTAAGCTAGCCATTTTATTACATAGGGTTTTTTGTTTTTTTTTTTGTTTTTTTTATTTTGTGTTGGTTTTTATTTCTTTTTATAACCAATCCTTAAGGTTTCTAGTTTACTTCTAAACTAGGATTTACGAGTTACAGGTTGTAACTCGGGGAAAATCTGATCTTGGGGATAAAGATCAGTGCAGGGTTTTCAGCGTAGGATTAGAGCAGTAGCAGGGTTTCTGAGTTTACAAGGTTTTATAAGCGAGAATCTATTTTAATACCTAGTAGAAATCTTGGGAATGCAGCAGTAGGCAGTGGTTTGCCGAAGCTGGGAAAAATCTGTGTCATTTACTTTCTATATTTATTTTCTGTTGAAATCTTTGCTATGATATTTTTAATATCTCATATAACTTCAGTAAACCATATTCACCCCCTTTAAGGTTAATCTAGATCTAACAAGTGGTATCAAACCTGGTATTTTCATTAACTCTGGAGTCATGGATTATCCTGGTTGTCAGTCTAGCGAGAGTCAGTCTAGTAATACCCCAACTATTTTTGATGGAACATATTTTTTTAAATTGGAAATTAAAAATGGAATTCTTTTTAAAATCTGTTAATATTAAATGTTGGGATATTGTTATCAATGGATATGGCATGGTAGATAAGAATGATATTGGGTTTAATTCTCATGCTACACATATTTTATATTCTTATATTGTTGATGATCAGTATAACCATATCACCCATTGTTTAACTGCACATGAAATTTGGAATACTCACAATACAAAGTATGGAAGAATTAACAACAATTGCTCAAAATCCCAAAAGGTTAACTCAGGTTCAGAAATATGCCTGAAAGGAGAAACATATGATGATAGCGATGGAGACTCAACAGAAGACTTTTCGTATGAAAATTTAGTTTATCTCTTTACAAATTTATCTAAAATTGTTGATGGTCTCAGAACAAAAAATAAAAACTTGAAATCCTAAAAACTTGAGTGGCGATATAAAAATCATAATTTGAAATTAAAACTTGTAAACTCTAATTGTAAGAATTGCTTCAACTTAAAACATGATTTAGCTTCTCTCAATAAAAATCTTCAGATACTAGAAAAAGAAATTATGAGGTTAAAACAAAATGAGAATGAGCTAATTTGTTAAAAAAAACAATGGTTTGCAAAAGAAGTTGGATAAGTTTAATTCCAAACATAAAATTGATGAAAATGAAGGTTTGCTGAAAACCAAATTAATTTTTGTAAAAGCTTGAAAAAGAAACTGAGAAATTCAAGAAATTGAAAAACTTGAGTCTGAAAAGCAAACTAGCTTGAATTTGAGATTGTGAAGTCCAAAGCTAAAATCAAACTGCTTGAAAATGAAAATTCCATCTTGAAACAAAATGATTCTGAAATTATGGTCTACTATTGCTCCAAGCTAATAAACGAGAACAATCTTTTGAAATCTAAAATAAATGGCCTTGAGTTGAGTTTGAAACATTTTCAAATAGAGAAAAATCTTTGAATATGTTATTGAAAAATCAATTTTCTTTTGAAAATAAAAGCGTTCTTGGCTTTGGTAAACTTGATAATTTTGTTCCAAAGCAAAACTCAAATGATTTGAAAAACTCTTTAAATGACTTGGTTTGCAGTCGAAATGAAAATTTGGGCTTTAATAATTTGAAAAGATTTTCTGAACATAAATGACATACGAACTTGTCTTGTAACAATCCTTTCAAACAGTTTGGGATCCCAAAAAGAAATAATATTGTTTTGATTAAATTTAAACAAATTTGGATTCCTAAAGGTACAAAAGTAAATTCAGATGGATTGTTTTACAAACAGGTATGGGCACCTAAAGTCGTGAACACAATTCAGTGGTTTTAAAAAAAAAAAAAAGACCACTCGACCCAATAAACAGTTAGGTACCGGAGGTTGGCTGAGGAATGACTTTTTAGAAGAATCGAAGTTGTTCCATATTTGAATCAAAGTTATTCCATATATGTTCCTTAGCCATGTTTGTCGAATTAGAGAATCTACATCGCCAATGTAGTTCTGGTATGATCTCTAAACTCATTTTTGTTTATATTCTATGTTTATATTCTTCTTTTATATTCCTCCTCTTATTTTTCATTTTTTCATTCTTTTTGATTATTCTGATTTATTTTGACACTACTAATCATTTGTAACATTTCTTATGCTTTCTTAACTTCAAATTGCAAAATTATTGATTTTTTTGGAAATTAGATTCATTTGTATAAAACTTCCATGTTTTTTATGATTTCGAGATCTTGAATTTGAAAATGTAAATATTTTACAATTGTTTTGAAGTTTAATCTTTTGATTGGTCCCTGAATTCCTAACAGCGCCGAAGCATTCTTGTTATACCTTGAACACTATTATACATAATTCTATTTTTTTTTTTTTTTGAAGATATAAAGCTAATGATATTTCACACAAATTTGATATTCTGAGTTTATTCTAATTCATTTTTGAAAGACTTGACAAACTACACTCATTACAGCACACTACCATTTATATGTTGTGATAATCTCTTTTGGTTTTTGGATTAGCTTGGCTATTCTGAATTGAAAATCATTTAGCATGGATCATTTTATTGCATATTGAAATTCATTTTTAATCATGATCACTTGGCTTGGATATTTGATTTTTTGAAATCATTTGAAAGTATCGATAACTTGAATCTCATACACTTCTTGGAGTTGAAATTATAATCTTGTGTGAACAATCTATTGAATCTTGTAATTTACACATTTCTTCAAGTGATTTCAAATGAGCTATTTTTTGGATCGTGAATCGTCTCTTAGGCTTGATGCAAATACTCTTTAAAAAAAAATTCTAGAGAATCTTATTTTGAAATTGAAAGTTTGCTGCGTTGATAAAAGGAACCGAGTTGTTAGTTTTGTCTGCTTGAGCTTGGATCCTTTATAATTATGGACATTAGGAGTCCCAAGTGATATCAATTCTAGAAGTGTTGAAATTTTTCGACATTCATTTGATTTTTTTCCATCCTGTATAGGTCTTTTAGAATCTCTCTTGTAATTGATATTTTCGATTTTAAAACCAATTTCGATTATTCATTCAAAAATTGAAATTACTGACCAAATTGAACTATATTTGGAACTCATCAAAATTATTATCAGATTTTTTTGAAATTGTGATGAGTTGTGACTATAGTATATTTCATAATAAGAGGAAATTATATTTAAATTCTCATGATGTTTGAACAGTTTTTATAATATCTTTGAACTGGTGCTTATTTCACGACTATCTTCTTTTTCTACCATCGTTCTGTCATCCATCATGATTTCATATTAATGTGGAGAGTTTTTTAAATCATCATAAATATACAGTTTCAAAATTTGTGATGAGAAAGTGATTGTATTATTTTTTTCAGAAAAAGAGATAATTGAAAACTTTCAAAGATGCTAGTACAGTTGACCATGTTTCATAATATAATTAATTTATAAATCTATTTCACAACCATCTCTATATCTACGACATTTCTATCATCCATTTTGGTGTTATATATTGAGGAGAATTTGTATAATAAGTGTTTCTCTAATCTCATTTCAAAAACCTAGACATGTCCATGAATGGGTATAGATTACTTATGACTTAAATTGTGACTGATCCCATTTAAAAGTCCTAATAGGCTATGAGTGGTTAGTGTGCTCTTGAAATAAAATAGAAAAGAAAATGAATATATATATATATATATGTGTGTGTGTGTGTGTGTGTGTGTGTGTGTGTGAAATCCTCCTTTGTTATGTAAAAACCAACATATCAATCCATTTTCCAATTTGTGAAATGTGTTAATATTTTATGATATATTATGATTTGTTGATTGATAGTCATTGGAATTTGAGATTATTTGATTTTGTCACTTGATTTTAATTTATAACCATAGTTCAAATCCATCACAATTTTGTTCTCATTTTTAAAATTTGTTTGAAAATAATTAGAATTCATATGTTTTAAAACTCTCTCCATTTTATAAAATTTGTCATAAATCAATCGTTCTACAATGTGAAATTTGCCACTAGTTTGAAGAATATTATGTTTTTTATTTGACTGAATGAGAATTAGCTGAACATTCTCTCTCTCTTGATCTAATTTTATATTTTTAGTCTATATTTCATCACTATTTCGATTTCTATATCCTTCTGATGATTACAAAAGGGGGAGAATTATTAATGGCGTATAAGTGGTATCCTGCTTATGAATCTGAAAAGTTTAAGGCTCAGAGAGTTTAGATCTGGATTAAGCTTTTTGAATTAGGCATGGAAATGTTGTCGAATCAAGCTTTTTCAATGATAGATAGTTTTATTGAGGAACCGATTAGTACTGATTGGAAAACTGCTAATAAGATAATCACTAGGTTTGCTAGAATACTTATGGCTATTGATATTGATTCCAAACTGGTTTCTAAAATTCCTCTTGTTCTTCATAATGGGATGAAAAAGGATATTCAAGTTGAATATGAAAGTATTCCTCCTAGATGTGATAAGTGTAAAAGATTTGGATATATATCTATAGTTCATGAGCTTTCTAATGAACCAGTATGGACTAATAAGCAGAATGTTGATAAACCTAGCCCTTTTACTAGTGGTCAAAAAGATGTGGCACCCTGTTTTGAAATGAATCTACTCATATAGACCTTGATGATAATGCAACTAGTTCTAATGTTCATAGTGATACCTTTAATACTGAGACAAATAACCAGTTTGATAATGTTGATTTGGGGATCTTAGATGATGAACTACCAACTGATATTGTTCACGAAGATATAAATCATGTAGCTGATCAGTTGAATGATAATCCAGTCACTGAAGAGAATAAAGATGTTTCAGAAGGAATTTCAAAGAACACCAAATACTTAGCTCACATTAAAGGCAAAAATGTTGCCAATACTACTTCTCTTCCTACAAGACCATTAAGGAGCAATTCTTCTATCAAATGACAATCATGACATGGAACGTCAAGGGGATTAGTACTATACAACGTATGCATGATGTATTGTCTCTTCTGGCTAAATTCAAGCCAACTATTGTTTGCTTGGTAGAAAAAAAAATTAATATAGTTAATCTAGGTTAGTTTGATAGATTAGTGCCTTGGTCATGGGATTCCTTTCCTCGTGATGCTGCTCCTTTTTCAGGCAGAATATTATGTCTTTGGGATATTGATATATGGTCTGTAATTATTATTTCTTCATAATCAACATGTCACTGTGCAGGCTACTAATAGGGGTGGTCTTGTTTTATTTGTGACAATTGTGTACGCAAGTAATAGCTTTTATGAAAGACAGATATTGTGGCAACATATTATTCAAGAAGCAAAGAACTTGAGTGGAGAGTGGATTCTTATGGGTGATTTTAACTGTGACGGACTGCCTCGCACCAACCAACATTTACTCCAAACGTGCGCTGCACACATGTCCAGTTAGCACGGAACAGTCGTCAGAAGGAAAGGAAGAAGACGAAGAATCTACAAGGAACCTGTAGAATGTCTCACAGTGCATGGAACAAAATATAATAACAATATACTTGACATAAAACAGGTGAGATGGTGCATAAGAAAAAAACAAACTATCGTAGAAGCGGAAAATCCAAATACAGCTTATGTTCCACATTATCATTACTACAACTTTTCAAACTGTCTCTAAAGGTAAAAGCAAGATAAGGGAGGTACACTACTAATGCCCAAGTAGTGACCACCAACGACACAGGGAGAATATATATATATATATATATATATATATATATATATATATATATCATATGTGGAAGCCTCCTGCTCGCCTCCGAATCAGCTACTCGTGCATCACCAGCT
This sequence comes from Allium sativum, assembly GCA_030737875.1. Lineage (NCBI taxonomy): Eukaryota > Viridiplantae > Streptophyta > Magnoliopsida > Asparagales > Amaryllidaceae > Allium > Allium sativum. The sequence goes on along the minus strand of CM060921.1, from coordinate 611,914,068 downwards.
AACCTGTCTCTAGTCTGCTCGTGAGAGCACCCAGAGTAATAAGAAGAGACATAAAACTCTGGGTCAGACAAAAAGTCTGGTATGAGCGATAAGTAGCTAAACAGAACAATAACAGGTAGACTAAACCATACCTGAACCTGGACCTGCAACCAAAGAGTTAGCTCTGCATACTGCACAACACTCTGAGGTGCCACTAAACAAATGGTGTAAAGATAACGGGGGTGGGGGTGTGCATGTCATAGTGATGGAAAACGATCAAACATAGCAACCATCCTCAAATCTCTCACTCAGTGCGTAAAGTATATGATATCCACCACTTCGATCACCCAATACTTTGCTATGATCACTCTGACCCATGAAGTCATAACGGCTGCACTGATCTATAGCCACTGATCCTTCGCTATGTCCACTTTGCCCCATGGAGTCGTATACACCCCACTGCACTGGCTGATAGCCTTACTAATCCTTTACTATGTCCACTCTTCCCCATGGAGTCACAATGGCTCCACTGCACTGGCTCATAGTCTTACTACAATCACTTTGTCCCTCGAGTCATGATGACTCTACTGCACTGATACGCAGTCCTGCTACGATCACTTTGCCCCTCGAGTCGTGATGACTCTACTGCACTGATACGTAGCCCATCATCCCTTTTTAGTGGTGAATCGAAGTTATGAACGTCGACAACTCCTTAGCACACGTCCCGTAGCAAAGCCCAATCATGAAGTGAACTCATTGGTTCCCAACTGGATCCTGAGCTCTAACTTCCATTTGGACTACCTTTGCATCTCGGGTTATTGGTCATCATCGGATCGGTCTTCACTTAGTTCATGATTATCATATAGGCTCGGGTTCATCTCAATTCATAGCACCCTCTTAAGATCGGTCCGGATCGGATAGCCTCCCCCATCGGTTCGGACGACTTCCTCCCATCGGTTCGGATCCTTCTCCCCAAGCACTCCAGGTCAGTTCGAGCCTCTCGAGCTTCTCCATAGTGTATTGGTTCGGGTCAGAGTGGCACACAAGGGAAGATTAGGTCGGGGTTCGGATCCAGATCGTCTCGTGAATACAACAACTTGGAGGGCGGTTCGGTTCGGGCTCTTTTCTCCGATCCGATCCGGATCGACCAAATTCCTGCACTTCTTTCCAGCGATTGTTTATGCCACTCGACGACGTTTTCAACCATTCTATCTACTCTAATCAATCACAAAACATATCATACAGTCATAGCAACAAGTAGAAGTGAACTCAAACACCAAAATATCAATATGATAGGTTAAAATGGATCAAACATAGCCAAAACCCCATATTTTCTCTTAAGCATGTTTAAGCAAAACTAGTGATGTGATTATTAAAACTTAATCAAATTAACCCAAATTTCTAACAGAGGTCTAAAACATTATTTAAGAATTTATAAATATTTTTCCAGAATTTATTAGTGTGTAAATTCGCTAATCATCACTAATTACCCTTACTTAACCATAATTAGTGAGAAACTATGCAAATCACTCACCTTAGCCACAAATAAACCTTAGATCTGAAATAAATCTCTGATATGGCGCGAATAACAATGCTAAACAGCAGCTCTAATCTTGATTTGGTGAAGATCTCCCTTGATTTGGTGCTGCTACGCTTAATCCTTGATTAGAAAGTGATTGGGGGTGATTTAGAGGTTGGAGGCCATTTTTAGGGTTTCTAAGAGGTAAGTGGAGGCTAGAAAACTGAAATTGAATGAAAACCTAACTCCTTTCAGCCTCTCCATTACCCTAATCCAGAAATGGGTTATGGGCCCATTCACTAATCACCCTATTTGGCCCGGCTAAGCAGTTTTTCACCTTTCAAACCTTATTTCAGTCATATCTCCCAAATGGTAAGTCCGTTTTGCTATTATGACCACTCTACGGAAAGGTAAACCATCAAACGAACCTAATGGAAGTGGTTTGAGGTCAAAATTCCTTTCCAGTCAAAAGTTATGGCCAAAACAGTAACAACTAGGGGCAATACGGTCATTTAAAAATCGACAAAAATCATGATCATGGGAAATGACCCCAATGGTCGTTTCCCAAAGCCACATGACCATACGACTTCATATAAGAAAGAAACAAATATTCTACGATCCTCCGATGCGTAGAATGCGGGTTGTTACATTCTCCCCTCCTTAAGAAATTTCGCCCCCGAACTAAAACACACAAAGGGTCCCGCATGCCTATCAACCATAGAACAACAATCAAACATGCAAAACAAGCAAAACAAGTCTATCCTAGCATGAGGAATAACTAAATTGCAAAGTAAACCTTACCAAGCAAAGAGTTCTGGATACGTCTTCCTAATGCTCTCCTCTGTCTCCCAAGTACAGTCATTCTCGTTCTCGTCCCACTGAACCTTGACTAGCTTCACTGCCTTCCTTCGAAGTCGCTTCGTATCATGCTCGAAAATACGAATTGGCTTGCGGTTCTCAACCGCCTCGGGTTCCACTTCGAAGTCCTCTAACTGATCAGGTGAAATAGTCATATCTGGGTCGTGCACTTCTAAGCTCGGAAACATGAAATACGTTGTGAATTCCCGCCATCTTCTCTGGTAATTCAATTCTATATGCAAAATTCCCAACTTGTTCGAGAACTGAGAAAGGGCCAACAAATCTTGGCGCCAACTTACCTCTCCTGCCAAATCGTATCACGCTCTTCACCGGAGAAATCTTGACAAACACCAAGTCACCAACGGAGAATTTTAAGTCTCTTCTCCTCTTGTCAGCATAACTCTTCTTCTTATCCTGGGCAGCCTTCATCCGTTGTTGAATGATCTTAATCTTATCTGAAGTTTCCCTCACCATATCTGGTCCAAGCACAAACTTCTCGCCGGTCTCTATCCAACATGATGGTGAGTTGCACGTCTTCCGTACAAAGCTTCATATGGAGCCATACCGATACTGGATTGGTAGCTATTATTATATGCAAACTCTACTAGATACAAATGGTCATCCCATGATCCACCAAAATCCAATATACAAGCTCTCAAGAGATCTTCCAATATACGATTCACCCTCTCTGTCTGACCGTCGGTTTGAGGATGACACGCAGTACTGAGATATAATTCCGACCCTAGAGACTCTTGTAAGCTCTTCCAAAACCCACTAGTAGACAACGGGTCTCGGTCACTCACAATGCTTTTAGGTACTCCATGAAATCTCACTACCCACTTCATATAAAATTCTGCTAACTAAGCTGCCGTTCTGTTCAATTTGACTGGTATAAATCTTTCACTCTTAGTCAATCGATCCACAATTACCCCAATGCTATCATGTCCCGATTTAGTCCTTGGTAAACCATCAATGAAGTCCATCGAGACTTCCTCCATTTCCATTCGGGAATTTCTAATGGTTGCAATAGTCAGTTTTGAGTGATGACATTCCCTAAGCACTTCATCTCTCAAACCATTCACGTTGGGTACAACTAGTCTTCCATTCTTTTGAAGCCATCCTTCTCGATCAAGCCCATAAAAATCCATCTCCTCACCGTCGATATTCATCTCTAACTTGGAGATAATTTCCAATAGATTAGGATCGTCCCTTTGGCTGGAACCAATCCGCTCAATCAAATTGGGTCTGATCGTCAAACTAACTAACATCTCTGGATCCAATTCGCACTTTGGTCGGAAATCATACCCTGCGATATACTCCAGTTGCTTCCATTCAAGAAACATAGCCCTAAACTGGCATGTCTCCTACTCAAGGCATCGGCTACCGCATTGCCTTTCCCAGGTGTATATGCGATATCAAAATCATACGAAGCCAAGAACTCTAACCATCTTTGTTATCAGAGATTTAGATCCTTTTGAGAGAAGAGATACTTTAACGATTTATGATCGGTAAACAACTCAAATATCTCTCCCAAGAGATAATGTCTCCACATCTTCAACGCGAACATGATCGCTGCCAGTTCCAAATCATGGGTAGGATACTTTTTCTCATGCGGCTTTAGTTGCCGACTAGCATAAGCTACATCCCTACCTCCTTGCATCAATACAACACCTAGTCCGGTACCACAAGCATCCGTGTACACTGTCGTTTCTTCATTCCCTTTAGGAATGACTAACACTGGCGCACGCGTCAACTTTTCTTTTAGACTCTTGAATGCATTCTCACACACTCCGTCCCAGACGAAGGCTTGATTCTTCTTAGTCAACTGAGTCAACGGTGCTGCTATTTTGGAAAAGTCCTCGATAAACTTACGATAATATCCAGCTAACCCCAAGAAGCTTCTCACGTCTATTGCATTCTTGGGCGTAGGCCAATCCTGTACCATAGCCACCTTCGCATGGTCCACGGCCATACCATTCTCTGAAACAACATGGCCCAAGAATCTCACTTCCCTCCTCCAGAAGTGACACTTAGAAAATTTCGCTTTCAATTGGTGTTTTCTCAACACCTCCATCACTATCCTCAGATGTCCCTTGTGTTCTTCCTCTGTCCTTGAGTAAACAAGAATGTCGTCTACGAACACAAGAACAAACTTATTCAAATGATCTCTGAATACCCGATTCATAAGATCCACGAAGTATGCTGGTGCATTGGTCAACCCAAATGGCATGACCAACCACTCATAAAATCCAGACGACGTCCTAAATGCCGTTTTCAGAACACTCTCAGCCGCTACTCGAAGCTGATGGAATCCTGTCGCGAGGTCCAACTGGGAGAACACTCTTGCTTCTTCCAGCTGATCAAACAAATCATCTATCTGCGGTAGAGGATACTTATTCTTCCTCGTCACCTTGTTCAACTTGCGATAGTCCACACACAAACGAAGGGAACCATCTGCCTTAGTGGCAAACACAACTGGTGCTCCCCCACTCGGAGACACTTCTTCTAATAAACCCCTTCTTCAAAAGATCGCTTACTTGCACCCCGAGCTCTCGCTGCTCCCTTGGTGCCATACAATGAAGTGGCATCACTATAGGTCTGGCATCTTTCACTAAATCAATACGGAAATCAATCTCTCAGTGTGGTGGAAGTTCGGTCACTTCCTCGAAGACGTCCAGATACTGGCCAACCACGGGCACATCTGACAACTCATCATGCGGGATGTCGAGGGAATTTATAAAACTAGCCATTACCCCATCACTGGGTAGACTACCAAATACTACCCTCCGCCCATCATCCGCCCTAACTGTCACCAAAAAGCCCTCACAGTCTACCACCACCCCGTATCTTTGGAGCCAATCGACCCCCAATATAATGCCATACCCAGTAAAGCCCAACACAAAGCAATCACAAACATACATCCATGAATCGATAAGACCAAATTTCGGCAAATCATACTAAGGTTAGTCGAACCACCAATCGGGTTCGTCTCAACCAACGGTCAATCGACTATCTCGGGTTCCAGTCCCAACCTATCTACCAGGTCACTAGATATGAAGGAACGGGAAGCCGCGGTATCAAACAAAACTCGAACAGGTACATCATGAATAGAAAGCATACTTTGAATGACGACATTCTTTCCTTTCTCCGCTGCAATTGGGGTATTCGACGAAGAAGGAATAGCACCGATAGCATATGCTTTCACAATATGCTTCTCCTTAAGAGGTTGTGGACATTTATCCTTATGATGTCCCACTTGGACACAGTTGCAGCACTTCCTATCTGCTGGCTTGGCCCGACACTCTTTGGCATAATGGCCCTTCTTACCACAGCTAAAGCACATAACATCTTTCTTGCTCTTTTTCTGGCCATCCTTAGTTTGGTTCTGCTTCCTCTTGTTCCGAGTGTTATTCTTGCCTCCACCGCCTGCTTGCGGCTTCAGCCCTTCTGCAGATGCAACCTTAGTCTTTGACTTAGGGTAAAGACTCATTGATCTCAAAGCTTTCCCCACAATCGATTCAAAAGTCACATCGATGTGGTTGATAAGCCTTTCTCCCAAGTATCCATCCAAACCAGTAATGAACTTCTCATTCTTCTTCTCAGGAGTATCGATAAGGGATAATCCATACTTCGACAAAGTGTCGAACTCAGCAATATAGTCCGAGACTGCCCTACCATTCTGTTTAAGCTCTAAGAACTTCCTAAACAATTCCGACTTCTGAGCAGCTGGGATAAACTTGTCACAAAAGCGAGCTTTAAACTGGTCCCAAGTAACCTGATCCTCTGGAGTGGCTGTCTTAATAGCATTCCACCAATTCATCGCTTGCCCTTTTCAGTTGACGAGACGATAGCCTTCTCTTCATCGCATCTTCGATACCCAAGTCGTCGAAGATACGATCATAGCTATCCAACCAATCCTGAACATCCGTGGCCGACTCCGTTCCGTGGAACGGCTTTCCACCAAGGCTAGTGTAATTCTTGCACAGCTTGGCGAAATCGACCCTAGGCGCCTGTACTATTGGACCACCACCATTACCGGCATTGGGAGCTGCCCCTTGCACATCCCTAAGCATGTCTCTCATGAGGTCCGTAAACATCGCCCTCATGTCAGCAGCATTCCAATTATTGGCTCCTCTACCAGCACCTCTTGCGTATCGGCTCATCGTTCAATCTGTAAAGAGAAAACGATTAACCATCTCCATAGTGGTGCTAGTGTAGTGCGACTTCATCCTTAACTATACTAATAGTATATATACATATATATATATATATATATTGAAAACCAAAGTAATCACAAATATGCACTCTCATATACGTACTATCTCTCCCTAGTGTCTTTCCCTAGGTTAACTACGCAACCTAGAGCTCTGATACCAAATGTGACGGCCCGCCCCGCACCAACCGACATTTACTCCAAACATGCGCTGTACACATGCCCAGTTAGCACGGAACGGTCATCAGAAGGAAAGGAAGAAGACGAAGAATCTACAAGGAACCTGTAGAATGTCTCACAGCGCATGGAACAAAATATAATAACAAAATATTGACATAAAACAGGTGAGGCAGTGCATAAGCAAAAAAACAAACTATCATAGCAGCGGAAAATCTAAATACAGCTTATGTTCCACATTATCATTATTACAACTTTTCAAACTATCTCTAAAGGTAAAAGCAAGATAAGGGAGGTACACTACTAATGCCCAAGTAGTGACCACCTACGACACAGGGAGAATATATATATATATATATATATATATATATATATATATGTATATATATCATACGTGGAAGCCTCCTGCTCGCCTCTGAATCAGTTACTCGTGCATCACCAGCTAACCTGTCTCTTGTCTGCTCATGAGAGCACCCAGAGTAATAAGAAAAGACATAAAACTCTGGGTCAGACAAAAAGTCTGGTATGAGCGATAAGCAGCTAAACAGAACAATAACAGGTAGACTAAACCATACCTGAACCTAGACCTGCAACCAAAGAGTTAGCACTACATACTGTACAACACTCTGAGGTGCCAGTAAACAAATGGTGTAAAGATAACGGGGGGTGGGTGTGTGCATGTCATAGTGATGGCAAACGATCAAACATAGCAACCATCCTCACATCTCTCACTCAGTGCGCAAAGTATACGATATCCACCACTTCGATCACCCAATGCTTTGCTATGATCACTCTGCCCCATGAAGTCATAACGGCTTCACTGCACTGATCCATAGCCACTAATCCTTCGCTATGTCCACTTTGCCCCATGGAGTCGTACACACTGCACTGCACTGGCTCATAGCCTTACTAATCCTTTACTATGTCCACTCTGCCCCATGGAGTCATAATGGCTCCACTGCACTGGCTCATAGTCTTACTACGATCACTTTGCCCCTCGAGTCATGATGACTCTACTGCACTGATACGTAGTCCTGCTACGATCACTTTGCCCCTCGAGTCGTAATGACTCTACTGCACTGATACTTAGCCCATCATCCCTTTTCAGTGGTGAATCGAAGTTATGAACGTCGACAACTCCTTAGTACACGTCTCGCAGCAAAGCCCAATCATGAAGTGAACTCATTGGTTCCCAACTGGATCCTGAGCTCTAACTTCCATTTGGACTACATCTGCATCTCGGGTTATTGGTCATCATCGGATCGGTCTTCACTTAGATCATGATTATCATATAGGCTCGGCTTCATCTCAATTCATAGCACCCTCTTCAGATCGGTTCGGATCGGATAGCCTCCCCCATTGGTTCGGATCTGATGACTTCCTCCATCGGTTCGGATCGAATAGCCTCCCCTATCGGTTCGGATCGGACGACTTGCTCCCATCGGTTCAGATCCTTCTCCCCAAGCACTCCAGGTCAGTTCGAGCCTCTCGAGCTTCTCCATAGTGTATTGGTTCGGGTCGAAGTGGCACACAAGGGCAGATCAGGTCGGGGTTCGGGTCCGGATCGTATCGTGAATACAACAACTAGGAGGGCGATTCGGTTCGGGCTCTTTTCTCCGATCCCATCCGGATCGGCCAAATTCCTGCACTTCTTTCCTACGACTGTTTACGCCACTCGACGGTGTTTTCGACCATTCTATCTATTCTAATCAATCACAAAACATATCATACAGTCATACCAACAAGTATAATTGACCTCAAACACCAAAACATCAATATGATAGGTTAAAATGGATCAAACATAGCCAAAATCCCATATTTTCCCTTAAGCATGTTTAAGCAAAACTAGTGATGTGATTAGTAAAACTTAATCAAATTAACCCAAATTTCTATCAGAGGTCTAAAACATTATTTAAGAATTTATAAATATTTTTCCAGAATTTATTAGTGTATAAATTCGCTAATCGTCACTAATTACCCTTAATTAAAAATAATTAGTGAGAAACTATGCAAATCACTCACCTTAGCCACAAATAAACCTTAGATCTTAAATAAATCTCTAATATGGCGCGAATACCAATGCTAAACAGCAGCTCTAATCTTGATTTGGTGAAGATCTCCCTTGATTTGGTGTTGCTAAGCTTAATCCTTGATTAGAAAGTGATTTGGGGGTGATTTAGAGGCTGGAGGCCATTTTTAGGGTTTCTAAGAGGTAAGTGCAGGCTAGAAAACTGAAATGGAATGAAACCCTAACTCTTTTCAGCCTCCCCATAACCCTAATCCCGAAATGGGTTATCGGCCCATTCACTAATCACACTATTTGGCCCAGTTATGCAGTTTTTCACCTTCCAAACCTTATTTCAGCCATATCTCCCAAATGTTAAGTCTGTTTTGCTATTATGACCACTCTACGGAAAGTTAAATCGTCAAACGAACCAAATGGAAGTGGTTTCAGGTCAAAATTCCTTACCAGTCAAAAGTTATGGCCAAAAAAGTATCAGCTAGGGGCAAAACGGACATTTAAAAATCGACAAAAATCATGATTATGGGAAATGACCCCAATGGTCGTTTCCCAAAGCCACATGACCATACGACTTCATATAAGAAAGAAATAAATATTCTACGATCCTCTGATGCATAGAATCCGGGTTGTTACATTAACAACTCCATATCTCATTGGGATAAAAAAGGGAATACTAGTACCATTTCAATAGATAAGAGCATTTAATAATTGCTTATCGCAAGATGTCCTAATAGGAAATAAAGCTGCAGGGTTTAACTACACATGGAGGAAAAGAGGTATAACAAATAATATAGATATTTTTTTTTGTAAATCATCAATGTTTGCATAAGTTTACTAATATGAAAGCTTTTTCATTATCTCAAATGTCAAGTGATCACAATCCATTGTTGTTAGACCTAATTCTATCTTCTACTACAAAAGGGTTTCCATTTAGATATTCTAACGACGGGCATGTAAAAGAAGGGTATGGAGAATGTTTTCTAGGAGGTTTTAATTCAATTTTTTGTGGTTATCCAAATTATGCGTTTCAGTCAAAGTTGCAGGCTTGTAAACTGGAATTGAAAAGATGGAATAAAACCTGTGTGAGCGATGATGAACTTATATTAGAAGTTGAAGCTAATTTTTTTGATAAAGAAATTGCTTCAGATTTGGATCCTGAAAATCTGGTGCTTTATGAAAGAATGCTAGAGGCTAATCTGTTCAAAAGCATATTAAATTTTGAAGTTATAAGCAAAAATCTAAGGTGTCTTGGCTGCAAGATGGTGACACAAATTCAAAGTTTTTCACCCTAAAATGTCAACCAGAAAGTTCTCTAATAATCTTAAGGCTCTTATCAATTCTAATGGTGATCTTCTATTTAAACAAGATGAAGTAGCTTCAGAAGCAATTGAATACTTTACTTCACTGTATAACTGAATTTTTAGCTATGATTTCCCTTCATTCCAATCTCCTTATGTGATTAATGCACAAGGGCAATAGGACTCCTCAAATCTATTACACTGGATGAAGATAAAGATGTAGTATTTTTAGCACATGCGGATTCAAGTCCTGGTCCCGATGGTATGAATTCTAATTTTTTTAGAATTCATTGGGAAGAGATTAAATGGGAATTATAAGCAGCTTTACAGGATATGTTTGTTTCTACCAAATTACAGAAGGGGTGTAATCACAGATTCTTAACAGTAATTCCAAAGGTGGAAAGACAAACAAAAATTTCCCATTATAGACCAATAGCGTGTTGCAACATGAACTATATTTTTTTGGCAAAATCCTTTGTAATCGAATTAAATGGTATTTTCCACATTTGATATCACCAAATCAGTGTGCCTTCATTCCTACTAGATACATAGGTGACAACATTCTTCTTGCCCATGAATAATTGAGAGATTTTAAGAAGCCTAATGTAAATAAGTTTTTTGTGAAAGTTGATTTACATAAAGCTTATGACACGATAAATAGGGAGTTTATTTATCATATAATGATGAAAATGGGATTTCCTATTCATTTTATTAATGTCATTTGTGAATGCATATCTTCTCCTACATTTTCAATCTTGATTCAAGGAGCATCAAAGGGATTTATATCATTAAACAGAGGAATTCGACAAGGAGACCCATATCTTTTTTCGATAGCCATGGAGTTTTTCACCTATAATATGAATGAAATAATGTTACAAAATAAATTCTTCTCTGTATATAAGTTTGATCCTATGGTGACCCATCTTTTGTGTGCTGAGGACTTAATGATATTTGGAAAATATCTACCCATTTGTGCTTCCTCTTTAAAAAATATATTTGGTAAGTTAAACAGTATTCTGGGCTTACTATGAGTGAAATTAAAACCAAGGTTTATTTTAGTTCACATTCTCGCAACATCAATGAAGTTACTTTTATTTTAGGGGTTCAGTTGAGTCAATTACCTATAAGAGATACCCTGGAGTCCCTCTGTCATATAACTATATTCACTACAATGATTGTCAATCATTATTGAATAGAGTACAAGCTAAAATCCAAAGATGGGATGTAAAACTTCTGAGTTTTGCGGGAAGAGCTGAATTAATTCAATCTGGAATTATCCTTACGGGTTTATACTGGATGTTTGTATATCAACTACCTGAACATATTATTGATAAACTTCATATGATATGCGCTGATTTTTTTTGGGGTGGTACATTACGTAAGTTAAGATGGGAAAAGTTAGCCCAAACTTGAAGATGGATAGGGATTAAATCTTTTTCAGATCTGAAGAAGGCTTCTTGAATTAAGATGATGTGGAAGTTTACATCCAATTCTTCTTTATGGATTTCAAGATGAAAAGAAAATAATCCTGGGGTAAACTGTTTTGGCATATGAACATCAACAATAATGCTTCAAGCACATGGAAATTTATTTTGAGGCTTCGAACAATAGGTAGAGAACTATTTAATAAGGTGATTGCTTCACGTATCCACTTTACTTTGGTTCGAACCTTAGATTAACACTAAGTGTCTTATTAATATGATTGGTCTTTCGGGATATGCAGTTAAAGCGCTTAGCGTTTCTATAGCGGTAGTGGTGTAAAAAGCTGCAGCGGGGAAATAGCTGGGCTATAGAAGATGTACAAAAATGTTAACTATATGTAAAACTATACAATTAAAATTAATTAATTATCATTCTTGCATCATTTATGTAGAAGTAATAAACATTAGTTAATATTATATAACAAAATCAAAGAATATCAAGGATATGCACACTAGATTCGAGGATTACTATAGATTTTTATCTTATACAAGTCATATATAACTTAAAATTAGCACTTTAAATTAAAAATTTTGATTTATTTTAAAAGAAAATTGGTCAAATCATCTTCTATATATTAATATTGCTAAAGCACATGCTAAATTACGTTGATTTAGCGGGTGCAACGGAAAATAGAGGGGCTTAAAGCAGAGGTACTGTTCATCGGCGCTAAATTGAAATAGCGTATAGGCTGGAGAGCACTATGGGCTATAGCGGGGATTTAGCGGGGCTTTAATTGCATAGCTGTCGAGATTTCATATGCTTGGTAGAAATGATGGGTTTGTTTCATTAATTGTTCTTGAGGGCAGGATAGATGGTACTTTGCATCCAGCTACATTAGAGATACAACAAACAGTTAATGCAATTATGATGAATAATGATAAACATGAGGATTTTTATGAATGGTGTGAAGGTGGATCTTTGTCGTTTCGTAAAGCATGGGATTAGATTCGAAATAGGCAACCTGTTAGAGATGTTTTCAAAGTAATTTGGCTTAATAAAATTGCAAAGTGAATGTCACTAATCTCTTTTTTGGCTGCAAGTGACAGGTTAAATACAAAAAGAGGCTGAGAAGATTTGGAATTGTGGAGGATAGTTTTTGTTTACTATGCAGAACGGGGAAGAAATGGTTAGTCACCTCCTTTTCTTATGGGAATAATCATGGTTTATATGAAGTTCAATTTTAGTAAAGCTTGGATTTGTTTCTTTTGATATGAGTTCAATGGAGGATGAGGCTGTGAAAATTTGAATATTTTAAAACAAAAGATCAGCTGTTTGACATAGCATGTGCTGCATATATGGTGGTTGTGTATCAAATATGGCAAGAGAGAAATGCAAGAATTTTTAATTGTAGATGTGTACCAAAGGAGGTTCGCCTGAAGATGATTGAGAAGAAAATTCGATGGCTGTTAAATAATAATGGTAGTAAGTCGCAAAGAGCTCATGTTAATGAATAATTTTTTAAGGAAGTGGGGAGTTGATTTGTTAGACACTAGCTAATTTGTATATTGTTTTTTCATTTTTAACTATTTTTGTATGATTGCTTTGAGCATGTATGAGAGTGTGAGGAGAGAGATGAATGTTAAGGCATACGAATTTATCTTGTAATGTCAATATATGGATTGTATAAGTACTCTTTTCCCTTTTGTGGTGCTCATCTAGGTTAGGGGTGCATAAGGTTTTGATGAGGCATATAAACAAAGTATATGATTGGTATTTGCAATAATAGTGACCAATTCAGAAAACAAAAAAACAAAAGGGGAAGAATGGGTAAGATTTTGAGTAATGAGTGAATATTTCATGAATATTTTAATATTAGAAATTCAATTATTATCTCTTTATGCACATATATAGGGGGAGTTCTGTTGTAGGGAGAGCATACCTATAAGGGGAGTTTTCTACACTTCACTGTCAAACACATTTACTATATTCAAATTCTTATTATATGTTCGTCATCATCAAAAGGGAGAGATAGTTGTATATAACAATATGATTTTTGTTTGATGATAATATATATATATATATATATGTGTGTGTGTGTGTGTGTGTGTTTGCAATTGTACTATTCTACTGCATCACATATAGAAATAAATATTTATATTTGAATAGAATACCACAAGAATTTAAATATTCAAACAGTGTTTTATTTAAATATAATATTTTATTTCGACAGTTCAAATAGTACAATTTTTTTTGCATAGCAAGCGGGGTTATATGTTCCCCTACTATTTTATTAAAAACAGAAAATTACAAAATACATCCTCGAAGTCAACATGTACATCCAGTAATAGAATGGACCAATACATGTTTAGTAGTACTAACACCCCTAAACACTCTAGTGTTCCTTTTCATTCACAAAATATACACAGTTTTCTTTAATAATCTCAAGAGTAAGGACCCATTGATGTTCTTCCATCTAGTGGATTTAAAGATAATAAACCATTCAGTAGTTGAAACTTGTGCAGGAGCATGTAACCCAAAATGCAGAAGTACCATTTTCCAAACATGGAAGGAGTAAACACATTCAAAATAGAGATGGAATTATTTCAATAGCCAACCTGCAAAGCACACACAAATCATTATCAATAATTCCATATCCTTCAATTTAAATTTAGTGTAAAGCCCGTTCTTTAAAACCCTCCATAAAAAAAGATTTTCTTTAGGGATCGAATTCGATATCCAAAGTTTCGAATGCCATGGAAAAGGGGTAGTAATCGTATTATTTCGCAAACTTTCATAAACATTTTTAACTGAGTGAACTTTCCCATTCCATAATGATTCAATCACAAGAGGAGTATTCAAAATTCTGGTCCATACCGAATTGGTATTAGCAGAACTACTATGAGGAAGAGAAAAAATACCATCTACATAAACACTGTCAATAGTCGCCGATTCAACTATTCCTGTCATAGCTCTTCTGTTGTAATCAACTAACTCAGCAAGAATGCATCCCTAAGCCACCCAAGGATCAAACCAGAAAGAGGCGGAATGTCTAAATTTCATTCCAATTTGAAACATTGATAAAAACTTATCTCTATGTTTAAGAATATTCCTCAACATCCAGCTACAGTCAGCGGGGACAGACATGGTCCAGAAAAATTGATGTTTAATTAGATAATCCCTGCACCACATGGCCCAAAGGTTTGAAGTACCATTCATAAGCTAATTTATTCTGGAAAAGAGAGCAGCTTTATTCCAAATACTAAAATTTAGAATTTTGAGACCACCATTCATGTAAGAGCAACAAACCTTTTTGAACGAAACAGGCACCAGTTTCTTAGCGTAGGGATTACCATGCCACAAAAAATGATTGAGAGCAGAGTTAACAATATCAATCACCTTGCAAGGAAGAATAAACATTCTAAAGTAGTAAATACACATTGAAAGTGCCACTGATTTCACAATGACAAGTCTTCCAGCCATCGAAAACTTGGGAGAGGGCCAAGAAGCAATTCTAGAAATAATACTTTCAATCAAAGGAAGACATTGAGAAGCCTTTAAACTTTAAGAACACGTAGGAGCACCTAAATATGTTTCGTCTTCATCAAAAGGTGATAACCCAGTTAAAGTACAAATGTACTACTCAACATGGTTAGTCACTCCCCCTATTTTAATCTTGGATTTTCCTCTGTTGATAGTCAGACCCATCAAAATCCCGAAGTTATCTAGAATGTCGAAAACAGCCGAGATAGATTTGTAATTTGGCTTGGTGAAAAGCAGGAGATCATCCGCAAATAATAAGGTAGCAATATTTGATCTCTTACATAATGGGTGGTAATCAATTTGTTTAGCAATCATTGAAAATCTCGATAGAATGGTAAAAGCTCCATAACACAAGCAAATATGTAAGGCAATATGGGATCCCCTTGTCGAATGCCATGAATAGGTTTGAAGTAACCAAAGGAGGACCCATTCAAGCTTAGGGAATAGTGAACCGACGAAATACAAGTGAAAACCCATGAAAGAATAGGAATGGGAAAGTTCATCTTAAAAAGAATATAAATAATAGATTCCCACCTTACTAAATCAAACGCTTTTTGAATATCTAACATTAGAACACATCTAGGAGAAATGGCAGCACAATTGTATCCTTTCAGTAATTTAGTAGCCAGAAGAATATTATCAGCTATGTCTCTAGATTGAAGAAACATGCTTTGATTAGAAGGGATAATATTGCCAAGAACAGTCTTCATCCTAGCCGCAAAAATCTTTGAAATACACTTATAGAGAACGTTGCAACAAGCTATAGGCCTAAACTGAGAAACAGAAGAAGGATGCTCTGTTTTAGGAATTAATGCAAGTCGCGTTGCATTTATGCCATTGATCATTTTGCTATGAAGAAAAAAGTTCTTGATTGCTTTAATAACTTCTTTACCAACCACCGGCCAACAAACTTTATATAAGTAAGCATTAAATCCATCGGGACCAGGTGAAATTGTCGATTTCATAGAAAACATAGCTTTAACAATTTCTTCTTCTGATATTTCAACAATTAGATCGTTTTTCAAATCATTAGAAATGGAAGGGAATTTAATATGAGAGAAGGTGTCGAGGTGAATAGTGGAATTTGAGCAATTACAATACAAGGCAGTGAAGTAATCCATAAAAGCGTCTTGAATAGAATCAGGAGATGAACACATGTTGTTATTCTTGTCTTCACTTGAAGTAATTTTTGTTATCGATTGTTGGATCTTCAGGGCAGAGTGAAAAGTTGATGTGTTTTTGTCCCCATACTTCATGCATTTATTTCTAATCTTTTGTTTTTCCATGTTTGATTCCTCGACTAGAGCTTTCGATAATTCAGAAGATAAAACTTTTTCTTGGGAGGAAAGGATACTCAGACGATCAACATCAGTGCACACCTGAATAGCATTCTGGACCTCGAAAAGGTTGTCTCTTATAGATTTTGAAACACTTGCGCCATCACCAAACTTATCTTTTACCCACTGCCGTAATGAATTCTTCAATATTTTCAGCTTCTCCTGCACGATAAACAACGGATTACCCTGTACATTGCAACACCAGCTGTTAATAAAAGTATTCATAAAAGTTGGATGATCAGTCCAATTATTAAAAAATGAAAATTAGGGATGTTTTCTCATAGTTTTCTTGCCCCAGTCCAGCATAAGAGGAGACTGGTCAGATATGGATGGCGGAGGGATGGTGGAACATAGGGTAGGCCAAGTAGTAATAGCACTGAAATTCTGCAAGGATCTGTCAAGTTTGCAAAATGTTTTTTCACCGGACCTAGAAGAGTTATTCTAGGTATACTCAGAACCAGTGGAAGGCAGCAAATTTGCATCATGAATGGCATTGTTCAGCAGTCTGGTTTGTCTAAAAGTTAACGGGATACCCCCACGCTTATCCGAGGATAAACGCATGCAATTCCAGTCTCCAAAACATATCCAGGGCAGGGTAGGTGGGTGTAAAGATGGGAGGAGGTCAAGAAAGGTTTGCCTATGAGCATCACTGTTATCAGCATAGATAACAGTAAAAATAAAGGTAGAATTGGATGGGAGGTGAGTTATTTCAGAATGGATAAACTGTCTACTAACTTTGATTGGATTCAGGGAGAAATATTTTGGGTTCCAGAGAATAAGCAATCTACCGAAAGGTGCTTGCGACAAGTTATGGACAAAATTCCAAAAATGTTTGATGTTATGAATCGCAATAGAAGTGGTGTGATGGTTCAATTTTGTTTCGGCATGTAGAAATAAGATTAGCAATCTCAAGTTGCTTGGCCAAGGGATTGCACCCCTGATGTTCCAAAATGCAATTTTGTCAATCATTAATTAAGATGGGATGAGGCAGACCTGGTAGTAACACCAGCTAAAGAACTAGATAGATGATGATGTGAAGGCAAGGATAATATAGATTGTTCAACAGAAAACTCAACAGAGTAATCTAGATCAAGAGCATTGGTCGAAAGCTTCTTAGGTCTACCCCTATTACGTTTAGCTAACCCAGTGTTAGAATTTGAAAAATGAGAATGCTTTGCAGTTTTAGAAGCAGTTGACAAAGAAAAGACGTGTTGGATATGAGGAGGGGAGAGGTAGGACTGGTGCATGGGTGTTAAGATCACCAAAGATGTTATTAGGAAGGGATAGCGAAGAATAAGGCGATGAATACAGAATTGGAGAGGCGAGATTGGCAACATAGGGCGTGTGCATGTCAGAAGAGGCAACATGCACAGGTTTTCGATTTGGCATTAACTGTTCTTGAAGAGGCAAAGCATGGAGATCCGAGTCTAGGTTATTACCAACAGAATTGAAACAAGAAAAGGGATTAAAGAGGGGAATAGGAATAGATGAATTTGTGGTTTGCTTAGATAAGGAAACTTCAGTATTAGCTTCTGCGTTGAAAGATCATTCACCAGTTCCAAAAATGGATCTCACTCCTACAGCATTTTCCACTGACTCGACCACATTTGAACCATC
Organism: Allium sativum; assembly: GCA_030737875.1. Taxonomy (NCBI): domain Eukaryota; kingdom Viridiplantae; phylum Streptophyta; class Magnoliopsida; order Asparagales; family Amaryllidaceae; genus Allium; species Allium sativum. The sequence continues at coordinate 611,896,085 of CM060921.1, read as the reverse complement.
ATTAATTTCAGTTCCTTCTATAACCATTTCCTTTTCCTTTCCTTTTTCAAGAGCCCCGTTTGCTTTATCAATATTGTCAACAATTTGAACTTCATCTGTAACTCTTCCACAAACTTTTTGATTATTTCTATATTGCTTCCTTCTAACCACCGTGAAACCTTTCTAAATTTCATGATCATTATTATCATTACTCATATCAGTCCCACCCTCTTCGCGGCCATGATCAACTTCTTTATCTATATTCACCCCTTCTTCTGCGTGCTTCTCCTTCTTATATTTATCACAATGTTGCATTGCATGTCCAAAAATTTTACACGAAGTGCGTATCAGTGGTTTCCAAGAGTATTCCACTATTATGTGGGGGCAAGTATCATCACCGACAACAAGAAATTCTGGTAGTTCTTTTTCAGGACTCACTTCAACAAGGCATTTAGCATATTCAAACCTCTTCATTTTTTCCATGTTTTTGTCATAACATTATACTTTTCCAATATGACATGTTATCCAATTTATTCCAATAAGAGACCAGAGCATAAACAGGATACGATAAAAATGAATCCAAATGGGGACAATTTTTACTGATGCTTGAACAGACGAGAGAGAAGGAGTCCAGTTAGCAATAATAAACATCTGGCCTCTGATAAACATCGGATCCTTTTTTAGAACAGTCAGCCTATCCTCGAAGTTTACAAACTTGAAGATGTAGTTTTGATTGTCGAAGAACATCTCATAATCCCCTTTTAGCTTCCAAACCCTATCTAAGTGTTGCTTAACGGCCATGTAATTAACATTAACAGCTAAAAAGGACCCAACGAGGCAATCTGACCATGTTTTGGCTCCTTCATTCATAAAAATTTTCGGAGGTGGTACAAATTGACTAGAATAGTTGACGTCGAAGTGAGTTGGGACGTAATTTCCAGCATTCTAGGCTTAGAATAAAAAAGCGAATAGAACTTCACTGGATGCAAAGAATAATTGGGCGAAGGAGCTGAAGGTTGAGAAGGATGGACGGGTGGGGGAGCAGATGGAGGAGGTGGTAGAGGTGGTGGAGGAATAGGGATAGGGACAGATTGAGGTAAGGGAGGGAAGTCGGCTATGGACGCTTGAGGTTGAGCGACAGAGTCAGAGGAAGGGATGGGTGAAGGGATGGGTGAAGGGATGGTTGAATCAGACGCAAGGACATCATGAGAGGATACCATGATGCGGTGGAGGGGATGATGTATGATATAGTACAAATTTATAACTCCACTATTGTACATCTCACTAATACAATACATTCAAATTCTACTATTGCATTGCTTCTCACTATAGTTTACTCATTTCACTCTGTTCATACAACATTCAATTACATTTCACTCTGCTCTCTCTGTTACACTCATTGACATACTCACTAACACACTATTCCTTTAGTCTGCTTCACAGTTGGTCCATTCACCTACATACCTATCATAGAAACAGAAGGAGTAAACTGGAATAAAATAATTTTAAATTCTAGCAGATATAAATTTATTTTAAATTTTATTTGCCTTAGAATTTTGGAGTGTTTCTCATCATATTTCTTGACTTGGTTTGATATGTATATATACATCTATCAATGTCTGACTGCTAGTGATATTCATAGTGATTCACTGTAAATACCACAAAGCAGACTGTATCTCTAGTGCTCACAGACTGTCTGTCATTCAAATAGCTCATATATATAAACTGCGCATGCGCAGTTCATGTGTATGTATATATACATATATTTTGTGCATGGGCAATATGGTCAAATATCAGTGAGCACACATGAACTAAGAAATTCAATGCAAGTGACAAAGCACATATGAAGCAACACTCGTATACAAACATATACACACACACACAAATTTGTGCATATATACATATATGTATACATAGGAGCTGAACCAAATGGGAATAGCAACATGTACAAACCAAAGTGAAATGGTCAGATGCAGCAAAAAAAGGGTGCAACAATTTTGGTACACAAGCACATGTCAGGAATGCGAGTCAATAGATCAAATATAAGATTGGTCTAGAAAGCATAACAAGTCTAGAGTGGACATTGTAGCAGTTTTCAAATACAAGAACAAGCTCATAAATCAAGCAACATACCAAATGGCTCAAGCTAATGCATGTATATACATGGATATAGATGCAACAACAAGCCAAATCATACATACATACATACATACATATATATGTAACATCCCGTATTTTTAGTGGCTATATATTTAATATATTTTATCATATTAAATATTGAATTGGAATTATAAATGCATATATTTCGTTTACTAAAACGAAGTTTGAATATATAATTTATATTTAATATAAAACAAACTCGAAACGTCGTGGTAGTTCGTAATATTGCGTTTTGAACTTCAAATGAATATACAAAATCCGTTTTAAGTCAGATTTCTGTGAAACAAGAAACATTAGGATCAATTTGATTATAATTTTCTAATGGAGAGAAAAATCGAGATTTCATCGTACAGATTATAAGATATGCACAGATCAAAATTTAAAATAGCCGATGTGAAATCATTTTTAAGCCATAACGATAATTTAATTATAATTAAACATTGGATTTGAATTTGGACAAGATCATTGAGATGTAGCCATAATTTAATTTTTAGAATTTTACTCTAATTTTTAATTCGTAAAATAAGCAACTTTTTATTTGGAGTATTTTGCACCCTATATCAGCATTTTGGGGTTTCACAATATAAGTTATCCTACCTATATTATTATATTTTTGGGAATGTGACACATCGCTAAACTTGATTATAACCTTATTTCTGTCCGTAGCGGTCCGGACATGAACGATAATTTTACTTAAAATAGTACGAAGTCATTTTCAATAAAATAGCAAGGTATATGAAAACCTAACCCGGTCTTCTCTAAGGTTATTTTCAAAGCTTTGTCTAATCTATAGCATATCCTGTTAAGTTACTTTAGGTACTTGGGTCAAGGACTTCAGTTGTCCAACAACCAATAATAAAAACTAATATATGTACAGTTTTTTTTTACATCCTAGCCACTTGAAGCAGGTGCATGCTACCCCTTAACTCTCCATACTTAAAGAAACCACACACATTTTTTAGCAGACCCTAAGAGCTATGAACAGACTCATGATTGACAACACACTTTGCCTCTCCAAAACTTCATGCATAAGGAAGCATCACTGCTCGTCTATTCTTCAAAGTCCAGTCTATGACGTGAAAAAACACGAGAACTACTTACCTAAAAGTCATACAGTAGATTTAGCGTTGCTTAAAACATCTTGTCTAAGTAGTACCTATCTGATACTATACTGCACACGCACATGCCAAATATTGGAAATATAAACTACTCTAAAGATAATACAATGCCTACCTGTACCCGCTATTCCTTAACCATTAAAATAACCCATGTTATAAATACATGATATACATCACTGCGTATTGAATCATTTGTTTGCTTAAGCAACTTCAATGCTTATTTATGGCAATCAATAAATAACAAAACCCGAATTATCCTCTAAAGAAAATCTAATATTCATAGCGTGGCAGGCGGCTCTGATGTACGGACGTGGAAGGCGGTGAGGATGGAGTTAGGAGATAGTAAAGTCAGATCGATGTCGATGTTGAAGTTGAATGGGTATGTGAATGAGGTTCAATGTTTTGGGAATGAACTAGTGATCGTTTAATGGCCGAAAGTGGATGATGGTGATTTGAGGGGACATGCAGATGGATGCGTGAACGGACAGTGGTTTGATGGCGATTATGGACAATTATGCAGGTTGAACTGTTGTTTTGAGTGAATGGAGGTGATGAGGCAATATAGCTTGACTGTGTACGCTGTTGTAGAAGTGAATGCTTGTGTGCTCCTGTTTGGTAAGTGTAATTTGTGAAACGCTGGTAGAATGGTTATGTGGTATGTGGTGAATAGAAGTTGTTCTGTGGTAGTGTGAATGGTGGTGCAGTAGCCATTTTAGGACAGAAGAATTGGTCTCGGGAGAAAGTGGCATTGGCATTGAGGAGGTTGATGTGTGCGTTTCCAATAGGAGGATGGTCCAGCTTGTGTTTTAAGAGAGAACAAGTAAAGGAAGGCTACCGGGGCGTCTGTAACGACCCGCATTCTACGCATCGGGGGGATCGTAGAATAATTATTTCCTTCCCGTATGAAGTCTTATGGTCATGTAACTTTGGGAAACACCTATTAGAGTCATTTCCCATGCTCATGATTTTTCCCGATTTTTAAATGACCATTTTGCCCCTAGTTGATCTTGTTTTGGCCATAACTTTTGATTGGAAAGGAATTTTGACCTGAATCCACTTCCATTAGATTCGTTTGATGGTTTACCTTTCCGTAAAGTGGTCACAATAGTCAAACGGACTTACCGTTTGGGAGATATGGCTGAAATAAAGTTTGGAGGATGAAAAACTGCTTAACCGGGCCAAATCGGGTGATTAGTGAGTAGGCCCATAACCCATTTCGGGATTAGGGTTATGGGAAGGCTGAAATGAGATAGAGAATCATTCCATTTAAGTTTTCTAGCCTCCACTTATCACCAAGGAACCCTAAAAATGGCCTCCAACCTCTAAATCACCTCCAAATCACCTTTTGGTCAAGGATTTGGCTTAGCAACCTCTAATCAAGGAAGATCTACACCAAAGCAACATTGGAGTTGCTGTTTAGCATTGAGATTCACATCAAATCAAAGATTTATTTCAGATCTTAGTTTATTTGTGGCTAAGGTGAGTGATTTGCATAGTTTTACACTAATTATGGCTAGTTACGGGTAATTAGTGTTAATTAGCGAATTTAAGCATGATAAAATTCGGGGAAAATGTTCATAAATTCCTAAATAATGTTTTAGGCCTCTGATATGAATTTGGGTTAATTTGGTTAAGTTTTGCTAATCCTATCATTAGTTTCACCTAAACATGCTTAAGGGGAAATATGGGATTTTGGGTATGTTTGATCCATTTCAACCTATCATATTGATGTTTTGATGTTTGTGGTTGATTATGCATGTTGCTATGACTGTATGATAGCTTAGTGATTGATTTCAATAGTTAGAATGGTCGAAAACGTCGTCGAATGGCGTAAACACTTGTTGGAACAGTTTCAGAAAACAGTCCAGGGTTCGGATCGGATATGGGGCTCGGATCGGATATGTTGAACTGGGCCAGGGATTCGATCGGATCGGAACCTGACACTTGAGAAAATTGGCAAAAATGTAACAACCCGTATTTTCAATAACCTGTTATAACGTAAATCGAGGCAGAATTTAATTTATAAATCTGAATCAAGGGAAACGGGCTATGCCATTGCGTTCGTCTCGGAAAAATACGCGAAATAGAGTCCGAGTTTTCGAAAATCGGAATCCGTATGACACGATTAAGGCCCAACGAAGTTTTCAGAAAATTTCAAAGTAAAAACAGATTTCAAATTCAAGTTTGAATTGGAAATTAGGGTCAGATTGGGCCAGGCGGGAAAATTCCCGCCAGAGCACCCAAGTCGACAGCCCTGTCGACTAGGGAGTCGACTTGGTTGGACCCAAGTCGACAGCCCTGTCGACTTGGCTGTCGACTTGGTTCAGCCGGGCAGTTTTGCCTGGTGCACCATTTTGGAGTTGTGTTGAGTTTGGGGGCCAGATTCGGTTTTGAGGGCTGAGATTGGAACTAGGGTTTAATCCTAAGGCTAGAACTAATCCTAATCTCTATAAATAAGACCCTAACCTAAGCCTAAATCAACATTATTCACTCATACAACTAAACTATGGCAAAATCATTCCTCTCATGGCCTCCACTCTCTTCATAAAATTCCTAAGTTATTTCTATGAGAGATTTTCCATGCATACAAGTGTTTTCAAGCTTGTATGAGTGTCATTAGCTTGCATTCAAGTCAAGTTTCCATATTTACATCATAAAGCAAGGGTTTTGATCATTTTTGCTCAAGGGTTTTTCTATTGGAGCTTGCATTTTGGGTTTATTTGATTGCATAAGGGCTTTGTCTCAATCTATATATATTTTTGTGTCTTCATAAGCATTGTAAGCCCTTTTCTACTTTCATATTTAAACTCTAAAGTTAATGAATGATGCAAGTTGTGTTTGATCATTATGATATGCAAGTTTACTATGATGTGTTATGCAAGTCTATCATGTTATGTATGCAAGTTTGCTATGTTATGATATGCAAGTTGCCATGTTATGTTATGCAAGTTTGCTATGTTATGATATGCAAGTTGCCATGTTATGTATGCAAATTTGGGTTGATCATCTTACTCATGTTATCATGTTATGCAAGCTTATCTTGGGTTTATGAGCTTAAAGCTTCAAGCTTTATGCTAAAGGTTGCATTTTGGCAACATGTAAGTTATCATATCTCTTATGATAACTTGCATGTGAGGCTAAATGCGAACTTATGGCCATTTCTACATGTCATTTATTACCATGAATCACCAATATGCTAAGTTTGGTTTTATGCATGCTTTTGAGGCCTAAAAATGTAATATGCAAGTTTATGAACATATGTACATTTCATATGCCACCATGTTAAACTTGTGGCTTCAACACCTTTATGTCATGATTATGCCATGTTCCCTCTTTCTATACTTTATGCGCTATTGCGATATGTAAGCGATGGGATTGCGTTTGGGGTTGGGTAAACTTAAAAGACATAAAAACCTAAGATTGGGAATTTACCTATTAAGTTAGGTCTACCCATTGGGAATTTACCTATTAAGTTAGGTCTACCCAAATTCTTGAAAACTTGTAACATGTTTTGGAAACATGATGGACATGACACTTAGAAAATATAAGTGTGACCAACTCGAGGTTGGGTTGAGTTTGTAGCGTAAACCTACCCGGAACCGACCGGCTTAACTAGTTGCTACAAACAATAGGACCCAATGTGAGAAGTTGGTCATGTTGTACCTTGAACCCGAGGTTAGACCAAGTTGTGGTGTAAAGCTACCCGGAACCGACCGGCTTAACTAGTAACCGCAACGAAGTCTAATGTGAGAGGTTAAGGCACATTAATTAATTAATGCCTCATGATTAGGGTTTAAGTCATGGTCCACTTAATACTTAATCAATGCGGGCTTGGTAGATTAATCAGGGTTAAGTCGTGAACTCATCGTTACACTTAACCAAGTTAATCCATGATTAGCAAGAGGGTTAAACCGTACTTAACCCACTAGAAAATCCTAGCAATGGGGGTCCACTCCAGCAGTAATCCCAATTTTGTATCATTAAGACCCTAGGGACTAGGCTAGGGAGGGAGCACGATTACTGGACTTGAGGTAAGTGACCAAAAACGACGGCAGAGTGGTACGCCGGTGTAGTTCCGGGCGGACTATGGTCGTGCACATAGTCCGAAGCCGGGGAAAACATGCACGGGTACCAGTAGATCGAGACTGTGCACTTATGTTTATGGTGTCCAGGGGTTGACACCCTAGGGCTTGATACACCCGACGGGAGACCCTGCACAGTCTGACTACAATTATGTTTGGGCCGTATTGACACCAACACGTGACGAGTTAGGCTTATAGGGAGCCGATCGACTAGACCGTTTGGTTGGACCTCGTATTAGGGTCACTTCATGTTATTGGGCCAAAGCTTGGGCAAAGGGATCAATACATGTTTATTCAAGTCATGTTAGTTTGCTAGTACACCTGTGGTGCAAAACCTTAAACCTGATTATGCGATGACACCTTTTATCTATCATGCCAGTATGTAGTTATCCTTATGTTCATCGCAGTTTTCATCATGCCAGTTAACTTTATCAGTTTACATTGATTGTTGTAGGGCTTACTCAGTCTTTTTGACTAACCTGTTTTTCTTTCGCCTCTTTTCTTCCGTTCCCCCCCCCCCCCCCCCAGGTTCTCAGGGTGGGAATATTGGAGCTTAGCTTGGATTTCTGATCGCTTGCTTGTGGGATTTTAGCTCATGTACGGTCTTGACATGAAGCTAGCTATGGTTATCACTTATTTTGGGGGATAGTACTTATGTATTTCAGTTTTTCAGTGATGTTGTTTTTATCTAGACTTGTTTATTTGGAAAATTGACATTATGTTGTACCAGACTTGTTTTGAAATGGTTTGAAATCTTCCGCTGTTTTATCTATGTTATTTACTCTGTTTACATATATACATATGTTCTTGTTCTGCCTTGATATATCATTATGCATGTTTACCCGATTCAAACGCCCCTCCAAAGTCAGAGTGCTTGCAAGAGACACCCTGGTGGAGGTGGGGTGTTACATTTGGTTTCAGAGCATATGGTTTACGAGAAGGAACAAAAAGGTTTTTAAAACTTTTGGAAAACTATTTTCAAAACCAAGTATAAAGTATTTTCCAAAGAAAAGTCTAGTTTATTTTAAAGGCTATTCCCCAAAAAGCCATTAGCAAATTTCCTTCGTTTTTCTCCATTCTGAATCTGTCTTTTTCTTCGTTTTCAGTATGGCCGATAACTTTGCTATTCCGGAGGGAGTACACGTACCTGTTTGGTATAGGAGACTTTTGGAGGCTAGGGCGACCGAAGCCGGCCCCGCAGATGTTCCTCCTCCTCCTCCTCCGGTAGTTAATGTTCCTCCTCCTCCTGTCGCTGAGGTTCCTCTTCCTCCTCCCCCTCAGCATCCTCAAGCTGACTTCGCAAAGACTTGCAAAGATTTCAAAGCAATGGGTGGCAAGAACTTTCAAGGCACTGAGACTTTTGTAGAGGCCAGAAATTGGTTGAAAGAGACCGAGGATTTATTTGCTATCTTTGGGTTAGACGATCAGAGGAAGATCTTGTTGGCGGTTTGGCTTATGAAGGATGAAGCCGCTTATTGGTGGGAAGTCACCAATGGTACTAGGCCTGTTGAGACTTGGGCCGATTTCGAAGCAAGGTTCGTGCTTAAGTTTCTATCTTCTGCTGAGGAGAATCTGCAAATGGAGAGGTTCATAACTTTGAAACAAGGAGATATGTCTGTCAAAGAATATGTGAACAAGTTCAATCAGTTAGCTCGTTTTGGCTTGGATATGGTGAATACTCCTCAGAAGAAGGCTCTTCGTTTTGCTAGAGGATTGAATGAGCCGTTGCAGGGATTGGCTATGTCACATATTCCCCATGGGGCCACGTTTGAGAGCTTGGTTGATATGGCGTTACTTCAGGGAGATGTCAAGAAAGAGGTCAAGATGAATGATACTCAAGCCAAGAAGACTGATTCCCAGTGGAAAGGAAATCAGGGTAATCCAAGTGGTCAGAACAGTCAAGGCAATCAGAACAAGAACAAGAACACGAGTCAAGGCAACAAGGGGAACAACAACAAGGGCAAGAACAACAAGGGGAAGTGCCATTATTGCGGTTCAGTTGGGCATCTTATTAAGGATTGTAAGAAGAGGAAAAGGAAGAATGGTGAATGCTTTTTCTGCGGTGAGACTGGACATTTCAGTAAGGATTGCCCGAAGAAGCAAGGGCAAGGCCAGGGTCAGACTCAGCGTGCTGGACCTTCAGGAGGGCAAGTTCATGCTCTTAATACCGCTCCAGTTCCCGATCGAGGTAGTATTTCTGTTGAGAGCCTTGTATATATTTCTGATTTTCTAGTTCGTACCTTGTTTGATTCTGGTGCATCGCATAGCTTTATCTCATCTGATCTTGTTGATAGTTTGCACCTTAGTACTAGCTTGGTAGATGATCCCGTCTGTGTCTCAAATCCTATTGGGAGTTCCGCCCATCTGTCTATGATATGTGGGGATTTGAGGATCTCTATACTGAGTGTAGAGTTCTTGTGTAGTGCTTATGTTCTTGGTTTTAGGGGATACGGATTGATATTGGGCATGGATTGGTTGTCCAGATATGGAGCCATCCTTGATTGTGAGCATAGGGTTGTGAGGCTCGTGACTCGCCTCGGAAACACCCTAGAAATTTCTTGTAATCCGAGAGGTCCCGTCATGTTGTGCTATCTTGAATCACTCGACTCGTCAATGGAAACTCTTCAGTCTGTGAGAATGGTTCGAGAGTATCCGGATGTTTTCGATGAAGTTAGGGGGTTGCCCTCTAAGCGAGAGATTGATTTCCGCATTTATCTGGTGGATAATGCAAAGTCGGTTTCTTTGCCCGTTCGGCACATGGCTCCGCGTGAAAGGCGGGAGCTAAGTAAGCAAGTGAAGGAGTTACTTGAGAACAACTTCATTAGACAAAGTATATCTGAATGGGGAGCGCCTATGGTATTTGCTACCAAGGCAGATGGTTCTCTCCGACTTTGTGTTGACTATCGAGAGTTGAATAAGCTGACTAAGAAGAACAGACACCCGTTACCGAGGATTGATGATCTCTTTGACCAGCTTATCGGTGCTTCTGTTTTCTCTCAGCTTGATCTTGCTACTGGATTCCATCAGCTCAGGGTAGCTGAAGATAGTATAGACAATATTGCGTTCAGAACTCCAGATGGATTCTTCAAATGGCTTGTCATGCCGTTCGGCTTGACTAATGCACCCGCATATTTCGTGGACTTGATGAGTAGGGTGTTCAGGGAGTTCTTGAACAAGTTTGTCGTGGTCTTCGTAGATGATATTCTGATCTTCTCTAAGGATGAGGAAGAGCACTCAAGGCATCTCGTGGAGGTGATGGATACGCTTAGAGCGCATCAGTTGAAGGCCAAGTTCTCCAAGTGTCACCTTTGGAGAAGGGAAGTTAGATTCCTTGGGCATATAGTATCTAAGCAAGGCTTAGCGGTGGATCCCGCTAAGGTAGTTGCAGTCAGGATTGGAAGACTCCAAGGAATGCAACCGAAGTGAGAAGTTTTCTAGGTCTTGTAGGCTTTTACTGGAAGTTCATCAAGGACTTCGCGAAGATTTCCGCTCCTCTCACTAAATTGACGAAGAAGAATTTAGTTTTTGCTTGGAACATAGAATGCGAGCTTGCTTTTCAGAAGCTCAAGAGAGCTCTCACATCAGCACCTGTTCTAGCTTTGCCCGATGGAGGGAAGTTATTTACAGTATACACCGATGCATGTGGCACGGGGTTAGGAGCTGTTCTGATGCAAGAAGGAAGAGTGATATGCTTTGGCGGTAGACAACTCAAAGTGCATGAGAAGAATTATCCCACTCATGACTTAGAGTTGGCAGCAATAGTATATGCACTCAAGGCTTGGCGCCATTATCTTCTGGGGGAAAGATTTGAGCTTTATACCGATCACAAGTCATTGAAGTATCTCTTTTCTCAGAAGGATCTGAATCTGAGGCAACAAAGATGGATGGAATTCTTGGCGTCCTACGATTTTGAGATAGCTTACACCCCTGGCAAGGGGAATGTGGTAGCAGATGCATTGAGTAGAAAAAGGTTGACTCTGAGTCCTCTATTCGTTGAGATGAAGAATTTAGAGTATGTGGCAGCCTTTGATTTCTCTTTGGCGATTGAGTCGATGACCGGTTCTTTAGCATCTCTGGAACTCAGACCTACCCTTCTTGATCAAGTTGGGGCTTCGCAGAGAGAAGACCCTCAGATAGTTGAGATTATGGATAAGCTGGTTCGAGGAGAGGCGTCTAGTCATCTCGCTCGATATTCTATTGATGACAAGGGTTGGCTGAGGAGAGACGGAAGGTTATGTGTTCCAATGGCAGAAGATTTAGTAAGAAAAGTTCTTGAGGAAGCGCATCGCTCTAAGTTGACTATACATCCGAGCGGAGATAAGATGTATAAAGATATGAAGCGCATGTTCTTTTGGCCTGGGATGAAGAAGGATGTGGCAGAGTTTGTCTCTAGATGTATCATTTGCCAGCAAGTTAAGGCCGAGTCGAAGAAGCCCGGTGGGCTATTGCATACTCTAGACGTTCCACTATAGAATTGGGAGAGTATTTCCATGGATTTTATCGATGGGCTACCAAGGTCAAGGAAAGGGAATACGAGCATTTGGGTTATTGTGGATAGACTTACGAAGAGTGCTCATTTCATTCCGGTGAAGAGCAAGAGGACCGCATCTTGGCTAGCGTCTGTATATCTTCGTGAGATTGTGAGACTACATGGAGTCCCTTCTAGTATAGTCAGTGACCGTGACCCAATCTTTACAAGTCAATTTTGGAATAGCTTGCAAGAAGCTATGGGCACGAGGTTGAATCTAAGTACGGCTTATCACCCACAGACGGACGGTCAAATCGAAAGAGTGAATAGGGTACTCGAGGATCTGTTGAGGCTTTGTATTCTGGATTTTGGTGGTACTTGGGAAGACCATCTTCCTCTTGTTGAGTTTGTATATAATAACAGTTATCAGGCAAGCATAGGGATGGCACCATTTGAAGCTTTATATGGGAGGCCGTGCAAGTCGCCTACATGTTGGTGGGAGACTACAGATAAGCTTATACTTGGGCCTGATATGATCAGAGATACATCCGAGAAGGTTGAGTTGATTCGGAGACGGATGAAAGCGGCCCAAGACCGACAGAAATCCTATGCTGATAAGCGAAGAACTGATTTGGAGTTTGATGTTGGGGATATGGTTTTCGTGAAGGTTTCTCCTTTGCGGAATGTGGTCCGATTTGGAGCCGTTGGGAAGTTAACACCGAGGTTTGTTGGACCATTCCCTATTATAGAGAGGATCGGGCAGATGGCTTATAGAGTGGAGTTGCCCGAGAAGCTTGCCGGAGTACACGATGTTTTTCATGTCTCGCATCTCCGGAAGTGTTTACATGAATCAGCAGAGGTTGTTGAGCCAAGTGTTCTGAAAGATGTGGAAGTGGAGAAAGAGGCTACCTTGAGGAGAGCTCCGATTCGTATCTTGGGGACGGAGACCAAGAAGCTAAGGAATCGAGAGGTCAAGTTGGTGAAGGTTCAATGGGGTGAAGCCGAAGAAGACGCAACTTGGGAAACCGAGGAGAAGATGCGTGGGCTTTATCCATTCCTTTTTGAGGGTACACTCTCAATCTCTTTTCTTTGTTAGCATATCTTTCTCTTTGCTATCCATATTTATCTAGTTTATCGTGTTAATCTTGTCATGAGAACCTTAGGTAGAAATCCTTTGGATGAAACATGTGTTTGAAACATGTTATGCTTGATGTTTGCAAGTGGTTGCAAGTGTTTGCAAGTGGTTACTCGTGGATGCATTATACACGTTAGGCACTAGATCGGCTCACACACTCCTCATATTGCATATGCATGAGTGTTTATGCTTATTCATGGATGAAAATTTTTGTGTTATCACATGGATGTTGCATATGGATGTATGTTATGTGCACACATGTAGATGTAATATATTATGTTAGGAATTGCATACATATGGATTCATTTCACTAACATAATTTGCATTGATGATATTTGCATTAGATAAGTACATATACACACACCTTTGCATATGTTCATGCAACATTTAGAATCTTGTAAGGACAATGATTGCTCGTGGATGATGTTTTGAGTAGATGGATGTTGGATGGTAGGATACGTTCTTCCTAACTTGAAGATTTCGGGGACGAAATCCTTTAAGGAGGGGAGAATGTAACAACCCGTATTTTCAATAACCTGTTATAACGTAAATCGAGGCAGAATTTAATTTATAAATTTGAATCAAGGGAAACGGGCTATGCCATTGCGTTCGTCTCGGAAAAATACGTGAAATAGAGTCCGAGTTTTCGAAAATCGGAGTCCGTATGACCCGATTAAGGCCCAACGAAGTTTTCAGAAAATTTCAAAGTAAAAACAGATTTCAAATTCAAGTTTGAATTTGGAAATTAGGGTCAGATTGGGCCAGGCGGGAAAATTCCCGCCAGAGCACCCAAGTCGACAGCCCTGTCGACTTGGGAGTCGACTTGGTTGGACCCAAGTCGACAGCCCTGTCGACTTGGCTGTCGACTTGGTTCAGCCGGGCAGTTTTGCCTGGTGCACCATTTTGGAGTTGTGTTGAGTTTGGGGGCCAGATTCGGTTTTGAGGGCTGAGATTGGAACTAGGGTTTAATCCTAAGGCTAGAACTAATCCTAATCTCTATAAATAAGACCCTAACCTAAGCCTAAATCAACATTATTCACTCATACAACTAAACTATGGCAAAATCATTCCTCTCATGGCCTCCACTCTCTTCATAAAATTCCTAAGTTATTTCTATGAGAGATTTTCCATGCATACAAGTGTTTTCAAGCTTGTATGAGTGTCATTAGCTTGCATTCAAGTCAAGTTTCCATATTTACATCATAAAGCAAGGGTTTTGATCATTTTTGCTCAAGGGTTTTTCTATTGGAGCTTGCATTTTGGGTTTATTTGATTGCATAAGGGCTTTGTCTCAATCTATATATATTTTTGTGTCTTCATAAGCATTGTAAGCCCTTTTCTACTTTCATATTTAAACTCTATAGTTAATGAATGATGCAAGTTGTGTTTGATCATTATGATATGCAAGTTTACTATGATGTGTTATGCAAGTCTATCATGTTATGTATGCAAGTTTGCTATGTTATGATATGCAAGTTGCCATGTTATGTTATGCAAGTTTGCTATGTTATGATATGCAAGTTGCCATGTTATGTATGCAAATTTGGGTTGATCATCTTACTCATGTTATCATGTTATGCAAGCTTATCTTGGGTTTATGAGCTTAAAGCTTCAAGCTTTATGCTAAAGGTTGCATTTTGGCAACATGTAAGTTATCATATCTCTTATGATAACTTGCATGTGAGGCTAAATGCGAACTTATGGCCATTTCTACATGTCATTTATCACCATGAATCACCAATATGCTAAGTTTGGTTTTATGCATGCTTTTGAGGCCTAAAAATGTAATATGAAAGTTTATGAACATATGTACATTTCATATGCCACCATGTTAAACTTGTGGCTTCAACACCCTTATGTCATGATTATGCCATGTTCCCTCTTTCTATACTTTATGCGCTATTACGATATGTAAGCGATGGGATTGCGTTTGGGGTTGGGTAAACTTAAAAGACATAAAAACCTAAGATTGGGAATTTACCTATTAAGTTAGGTCTACCCATTGGGAATTTACCTATTAAGTTAGGTCTACCCAAATTCTTGAAAACTTGTAACATGTTTTGGAAACATGATGGACATGACACTTAGAAAATATAAGTGTGACCAACTCGAGGTTGGGTTGAGTTTGTAGCGTAAACCTACCCGGAACCGACCGGCTTAACTAGTTGCTACAAACAATAGGACCCAATGTGAGAAGTTGGTCATGTTGTACCTTGAACCCGAGGTTAGACCAAGTTGTGGTGTAAAGCTACCCGGAACCGACCGGCTTAACTAGTAACCGCAACGAAGTCTAATGTGAGAGGGTTAGGCACATTAATTAATTAATGCCTCATGATTAGGGTTTAAGTCATGGTCCACTTAATACTTAATCAATGCGGGCTTGGAAGATTAATCAAGGTTAAGTCGTGAACTCATCGTTACACTTAACCAAGTTAATCCATGATTAGCAAGAGGGTTAAACCGTACTTAACCCACTAGAAAATCCTAGCAATGGGGGTCCACTCCAGCAGTAATGCCAAGTTTGTATCATTAAGACCCTAGGGACTAGGCCAGGGAGGGAGCACGATTACTGGACTTGAGGTAAGTGACCAAAAACGACGGCAGAGTGGTACGTCGGTGTAGTTCCGGGCGGACTATGGTCGTGCACATAGTCCGAAGCCGGGGAAAACATGCACGGGTACCAGTAGATCGAGACTGTGCACTTATGTTTATGGTGTCCAGGGGTTGACACCCTAGGGCTTGATACACCTGACGGGAGACCCTGCACAGTCTGACTACAATTATGTTTGGGCCGTATTGACACCAACACGTGACGAGTTAGGCTTATAGGGAGCCGATCGACTAGACCGTTTGGTTGGACCTCGTATTAGGGTCACTTCATGTTATTGGGCCAAAGCTTGGGCCAAGGGATCAATACATGTTTATTCAAGTCATGTTAGTTTGCTAGTACACCTATGGTGCAAAACCTTAAACCTGATTATGCGATGACACCTTTTATCTATCATGCTAGTATGTAGTTATCCTTATGTTCATCTCAGTTTTCATCATGCCAGTTAACTTTATCAGTTTACATTGATTGTAGTAGGGCTTACTCAGTCTTTTTGACTGACCTGTTTTTCTTTCGCCTCTTTTCTTCCGTTTCCCCCCTCCCAGGTTCTCAGGGTGGGAATATTGGAGCTTAGCTTGGATTTCTGATCGCTTGCTTGTGGGATTTTAGCTCATGTACGGTCTTGACATGAAGCTAGCTATGGTTATCACTTATTTTGGGGGATAGTACTTATGTATTTCAGTTTTTCAGTGATGTTGTTTTTATCTAGACTTGTTTATTTGGAAAATTGACATTATGTTGTACCAGACTTGATTTGAAATGGTTTGAAATCTTCCGCTGTTTTATCTATGTTATTTACTCTGCTTACATATATACATATGTTCTTGTTCTGCCTTGATATATCATTATGCATGTTTACCCGATTCAAATGCCCCTCCAAAGCCAGAGTGCTTGCAAGAGACACCCTAGTGGAGGTGGGGTGTTACAAAAAAGGAAGGCCACGCTAACTGAACTGGGATCGGATCGGATTAAGGAGGACGGATTGGAGCGGAAACACGAAGATGGATCGGATTGGAGCACGTGAAGGATGAGGAGGCGGATCGGAGCGGAAGCACGAACTGGAGGGGAAATGGCACCCGACCCGACCCGTGGAGAAACACCCGACCTGAACCGCACCAGAAGAAGACCCGACCCGAACCGATGGCTTGAGGAGGAACCCGACCCAACCCAGTATTGACCAATAACCCGAGATGCAAAGGTAGTCCAATATGGGAAGTTAGAGCTCAGGATCCAGTTGGGAACCGATGAGTTCACTTCATAGTTGGACTTTGCTGCGGGACGTGTGCTAAGGAGTTGTCGACGTTCATAACTTCGATTCACCACTAAAAATGGATGATGGGCTACTTATCAGTGCAGTAGAGTCATTATAACTCGAGGGGCAAGGTGATGGTAGCAAGACTATGAGCCAACGCAGATGGGGTGAATAACTCCATGGGGGCAGGTGGACATAGTAAAGGATTGGTAAGACTATGAGCCAGCGCAGATGGGGTGAATAACTCCATGGGGCAAGTTGACATAGTAACTATGAGCCAGCGCAGATGGGGTGAATAACTGCATGGGGCAAGTGGACATAGTAAAGGATTGGTAAGGCTATGAGCCAGCGCAGATGGGGCGAACAACTCCATGGGGCAAGTGGACATAGCAAAGGATTAGTGGCTACATTATCAGTGCAGTGAAGCCATTTATGACTTCATGGGGCAAAGTGATCGTAGCAAGGTATGTGGGGTGATCGAAGTGGTGAATATCGTATGCTTTACGCACTGAGTGTGGGATGTGAGGATGGATGCTATGTTTGATTGTTTGCCATCACCATGACATGCACACTCCCACCTCCGTATCTTTACACCGTTTGATATGGCACCTCGGAGTGTTGTACAGTATGTAGTGCTAACTCTTTGGTTGCAGGTCCAGGTTCAGGTATGTTTTAGTCTACCTGATATTATTCACTTTAGATGCTTATCGCTCATACCAGGCTTTATGTCTGACCCAGAGTTTTATGTCTCCTCTTATTACTCTGGGTGCTCACACGAGCAGACTAGAGACAGGTTAGTTGGTGATGCGCGAGTAGCTGATTCGGAGGCGGGCAGGAGGCTTCCACGTATTATATATATATTCTCCCTGTGTCGTTGGTGGTCGCTACTTGGGCATTAGTAGTGTACCTCTTTTATCTTGCTTTTGCTTTGAGACAGTTTGAAAAGTTGTAATAAGCTGTATTTTGGATTTCCGCTGCTATGATGTTTAGTTTTGGTTTTCAGCTTATGCACTGTCTCACCTGTTTTATGTCAAGTATGTTATTATTATATTTTATTCTATGCGCTGTGAGACATTCTACAGGTTCTTGATTAGTTCATTTCCTTCTTCCTTTTTCCTTTTGACGACCCGTTCCGTGCTAACTGGACATGTGTACAGCGCACTTTTGGAGTAAATGTCGGTTGGTGCGGGGCGGGCCGTCACACTTGGTATCAGAGCTCTAGGTTGCGTAGTTAACCTAGGGAAAGACACCAGGGAGAGATAGTACGTATATGAGAGCGCGTATTTGTGATTACTTTGGTTTTCAAAAGCTATATATATATACTATTGGTAGTATAAGAATGAAGTCGCACTGCACTAGCACCACTATGGGGTCGTTAATCGTTTCCCTTTTTCAGATTGACGATGAGCCGAGACACGAGGGGTGCTGGTAGAGGGACCAACCAAGGGAATGCCGCTGACATGAGGGCAATGTTTACTAACCTCATGAGAGACATGCTAAGAGAAGTGCAAGGTGCAGTTCCCAATCCCGGAGTTGGTGTTGGCCCAGTAGTGCAGGCGCCTAGGGTCGATTTCGCCAAGTTGTGCAAGAATTACACTAACCTTGGCAGAAAGCCGTTCCACGGAACGGAGTCGGCCACGGATGTTCAGGACTAGATGGATAGCTGTGACCGTATCTTCGATGACTTGGGTCTTGAGGATGTGATGAAGAGAAGGCTAGCGTCTCGTCAGCTGCAAGGGCGAGTGATGAATTGGTGGAATGCCATTAGAACAGCTCCTCCAAAAGATCAAGTTACTTGGGATCAGTTCAAGGCTCGCTTTAGCGAGAAGTTTATTCCAGCTTCCCAGAAGTCAGTGTTGTTTAAGAGGTTCTTGGAACTCAAGCAGAGTGGTAGGGCAGTTTCTGATTATATTGCTGAGTTCGACACTTTGTCAAAGTATGGACTGTCTCTTATCGATACTCCTGAGAAGAAGAATGAGAAGATCATTACTGGTTTGGATGGGTACTTGGGGGAAAGGCTTATCAACCACATCGATGAGACTTTTAAATCGATTGTGGGGAATGCTTTGAGATCAGAGAGTCTTTACCCCAAGTCAAAGACTGAAGCTGCATCTGTAGAAGGGCCAAAGCCGCAAGCAGGCGGTGGAGGCAAGAATAACTCTCAGAATAAGAGGAAGCAGGACCAATCTAAAGGTGGTCAGAAAAAGAGCATGAAGGATGTTGAGTGCTTCAGCTGTGGTAAGAAGGGCCATTATGCTAAAGATTGTCGGGCCAAGCCAGCGGATAAGAAGTGCTTCAATTGTGGTCAAGTGGGACATTTCAAGGATAAGTGTCTACAACCTCTTAAGGAGAAGCAGATTGTGAAAGCATATGCTATTGATGCTGTTCCTTCTTCGTCGAATGCCCCGACTACGGCAGAGAAAGGAAAGAATGTTGTTATTCAAGGTATGCTTTCTATTTATGATGTACCAGTTCGAGTTTTGTTTGATACTGGGGCTTCCCATTCCTTCATATCTAGTGACCTAGTTGATAGGTTGGGACTGGAACCCGAGATAGTCGATAGACCATTGGTTGTGATGAGCCCGATTGGTGGTTCGACTAGCCTTAGTATGATTTGCAGGAATTTGGTCTTATCGAGTCATGGATGTATGTTTGTTTGTGATTGCTTTGTTTTGGGCTTTACTGGGTATGGCATTATATTGTGTAAACCCCCACCTCCATTAAGGTCACTCACAAAGGGAATGCCTTAACTTTGGTGGAGCATTTTAGTAAACAGAACAGAAACTTACAAGACAGATAAAACAGTACTTGAAAAATTTTAACTTTATTACAGCGGAAACAGAAATTAATATGGTTACACCCTTTAAATTTCAGAATTCAAGTACAAAATATCAGTCTTGTACAAAAGCCTTCAAAATGCATGGTTTAAAATCATAATCCCCATGGAACGGAAGCTATACAGAGCCAAGCCATACTTTAAGCACTTCAAGCAAAGAGAAATCCGGGTCAAGCTAAAGTATTTCCCTCCTTGGATAACCTGGGGGGGGGGGAAACGGAAGAAAGGAGGCAAAACAACAAGGGTCAGACAAAAATTCTGGCAAGTCCAGTGACTTTCAGCATATGAACAGATAATAATAATATGATATGAACATAAAACTGGATGTGAGATAACTGTAACAGGTGTAGCAGATATAACAGAAAAACAGAATGATATAAACTATTGTTTTACACTTCTCTGCACTAATACTAGTATAGCAGAATTAGGTGCCACCCTAATGTCTAAATTGAAGCAGGAACGGGTACAGAATACTTTAACAGAAACAGAATGCTAATAATGGGCCTTTACTACCCGATCAGAAACAGACAGAAGCAGAAACAGATTTATCCCTACGGAAACAGAATGTAGAATTAGGTGTACACTAGTAATGGGCCTTTACCACCCGAACTGACGGTACCACACAGAAACAGACAGGTGTTACCACCCAACAGAAAGAGACGGTACCAACAGAAACAGACAGAACTAAGCGTACCCTAAAACCCTACCCCAAGCGATCGGCTCCCTAATACATAAATATCCTGTGTCGGCCCCACAGTAGGGTGTATCACTCCCTAAAGTGACAACCAATTGGCAGAGACCTATTTACAGATGTCACGGCGTCTTACATCCTCAGAGGCAGACCGGGATCCATGCACGCACATGACCCGGTTGGAACGCACCATCAACACCCCTCGCCATTATCAGAATGAACCACTTATAATTAGTTCAGTAAGCGTGCCCGGACCCTACCTACTGTTGGGTCAAAGTTTTGATACCAGAAAGGGTTACTGACTAATATGGGTCCCAAACAACAGATGACACAAGTAATTCCCCTCCTAACCTTGTGTCCCCAGACTAACAGATCTCAGATTAACTTGTTTACAAGTTCATACATACAAAATTCAGATTTACTAGTTCACAGATTAAGTTAACAAGTTTTCAGACTAACAGTTCAGATGTACAGATTTTTCAGATTTGTCTAACTTTGTATTGGGCCTACAGATTCATGGATGGGTTTACTACACCTATTAATCCAGTTGGTTTAACCCTATTTTCCCCCAATACGTTTTAGACGTCATTCTTATCTTAGATTTGCATTAATTAATTATTAACGCCCAGACCTCTCACATTAGGTCGCTAGCTTGTGGCCGCTGGATGGGCCGGGCGGTTCCGGGCAGACTTCTGCCACAAGCCAGACCTAACCTCGTGTCTTAAGCAGGTTATGACTAACTTCTCACATTAGAACCTATTGTTTGCGGCCACTGGATGTGCCGGGCGGTTCCGGGCAGAATTACGCCGCAAACTCATTCTAACCTCGAGTTAGCCATGTTTATCTTTGCGGCCAATTAATTAATAATTTACCGTTTATGCGCACGCCCAATATATATATATGCCAATTCAGATTATATCAATAACAGGATGATTATATCAACACAGCAGATAACAGATTTTAGCAGATAGCAGATTTTTCCAGATTATATGACTTAACGGATTTAATAGATTTAGCAACTTAGCAGATTTTGGCATATAACAGGTTAGGCATCTCAACAGACAAATTTAACAGATTTGGCATTTCAATCTAATTAGCAGTCTATGCAATATAACAGAACTAGCAGTTTTAGGCAACTTAGCAAATTAGCAAAATAGGCATTTTCAAGGGATTCAGTAAATGACAGATTTAGCAGGTTTAATATTTCTAAAGGTTCTATTTACATGCCTTGCCTAAACATAAATTAGGCCTAAATTCATATGCCTAAATAATTGTCGTGATTCACAATATAAACATATATTCCACGTTTACATAAATTTACATAGCGCAGAATATGGACACAATTTACCATATAACATATGTTCCAATTTTTGTTAAACTAGCATTTTACATGTAAATTATACCAAATATAATCATTAATTACAATGCATGCCATATATCCAAAAATTCCTATTTAGGTGTAATCACAATAATAGATATCCTA
This sequence comes from Allium sativum, assembly GCA_030737875.1. Classification (NCBI taxonomy): domain Eukaryota; kingdom Viridiplantae; phylum Streptophyta; class Magnoliopsida; order Asparagales; family Amaryllidaceae; genus Allium; species Allium sativum. The sequence continues at coordinate 611,874,273 of CM060921.1, read as the reverse complement.
ATTAATGTAAATCTTTACACCTAACTTTCCATATCCTTCTTCTTTTCAAGTCATGAATCATAATGCATAATATACCCAACAATCTAAATCTTTAAATTATATCTTCTAAAAATCAGTTCATGACTTTTATTACAGAATATGCATAGATCTAAATCTAGTTTACAACATATGCTCATTTTTCTAATTAATTGTAGATCTAAATATCATATGTTCATTTCTCTAATTAGTTACAGATCTAAATTACAACATACTCTATGCATGCAATATATAAATTACATGTTCATAGTCAAATTTATGCATCCAATCCCAAGTCACATGTCCAATATATTTTATGCCTCAGACCTAAAGTCATACATTCAATTCAGTCTTGTCAAATTTCGCATCATTCATCCCAAAATTTGCGTTCATACGTTCATCTCTTATGAGATTAGGCACAGGCTCGTGGTAGCCTGGCTATAGAAACAGAAAAGAAGAAAAGGGATACAGAACAGTCACAGAAAAACAGATCTGACAGAAGAGAATATATATACAATCTCAGATTCAGAATTAAAAACATATCAAAATTATAATTAACGTTTATAGCGGAAAATAACTGTACTTGCCTTGATTGGATTAAAGAAAGAACTTTAGTTGTTACAGAATTGTTGCAGAAGCTTTTATCTCAAATTTGAATTTAGGATGATGTTGATTGACTTCTAGTTTTGATTCTAGCAGAGTAGCGACGCCATTTTTATTTTTAATTAGAAGAAGAGAGCAATGGAAGCTAGAGAATTGTGTTAGAGACTTAGGTTAGGTAGAGTCTAGGGTCATTTTTATAGAGTTTATGAACTGATTAGGGCCATCGATGTTGCTTGGATTGATCGTAGCCATTCATTCGAAAGAGAGACCAATTAGAGCCTGCCACCTAGCCCTAATGACAAAGCAAGCTTCTGAAAATCGACCAAACACAGACCTGGCCAGCCAGGACTAGACCAGACCTGGCCAGCAGGTCATTTTTGACCTGGGCGCACTTGGCAGGTGCGCCAGGTCAAAAATGTACTGGCGCACTTCCCAAGTGTGCCAGTGCATTTTTGTTCTGGCGCACTTCCCAAGTGCGCCAGTGCATTCTGACCCGTTTTCCGGTTTTTCGCCCAACTTCGTTCGTCCATAACTTCTTCATACGATATCCGTTTTACGCAAACTCAGACTCTATCTCAAGCAGAATTCCGAGACGAACGCAATGGCGTATCCCGTTTCCCTTAATTCTTTGATTTGAAATTAATTATACTTTAATTTATGACTTTCACGGTTATAGAATACACGGGGTGTTACATTCTCCCCCACTTAAAAGGATTTCGTCCCCGAAATCTTCAAGTTAAGAAGAATGTGTCCTACCATCCAATCACCCATCTACTCAACCATCATCCACAAGCATCCATTGTCCTTAGAAAACTTCTAATGTTGTATGAACATATGCAAAAGTGTGTGTATATGTTCCTTATCTAATGCAAAGATCAGGCGGTCTACTGATTCAGTTGACCTCCTTAATGCGAATTATGTCAGTGTCATGAGTCCAACATGTATGCAATAGAATTCTGATGATATATATTATTTCTATATGAGTGCACAATCATTCACTCAAATGCAACATCCATTTGCTGAATCAACCATTTTGCATCCACAAGAATTGAAAAATGCTCACCCATCCATATGCAGTATGAGAGTGTTTTCGAGCCGATCTAGTGCCTAGTGTGTGTATATGCATCCACGGGCAACCACTAGCAACCACTTGCATCCACTTGCAACCATCAAACATAACATGTCTCAAACACATGTTTACACCCATTAGTTTCTACCTAAAGTTCAAATATTCGATCGATAGGATACAGTCGAATGATGGAAGCGAGTACAGATAGAACGAAAATTTGGTTCCTATTAGACATGGGTCCTAAGTATCGGCCCCAAAGACCGAAACCAACATCAAATTGACACCTAGAGGATTACCTTCTTTAGACAATGTCAAAACTGGAAATCCTATCAAAAGTATTTAGATATTTACAGACTACTGGTACAGATCAGGTTCCCTAATGATTCTTAGGAAGCTAAGCATGATAAAATCATACCCCACGAAAACTCAGAATGTATGCGTCATACTTGACGCCTAACACAGATATCCCTCAAACCCCAATTTATCACAAGCAGATGAGTCATAACCTTTATGGGTTTGAGTCTACAGCGGAATCAGAAACAATACTAGTATTAAAGTGCAGAGTATCGATTACAGAATCAAAATGCCAGAATCAGAATGAGTTTTATTTCAACAATCAGATTAAAGAAATTAAACCTCCTACAGAAAGTTATCCTAATCCTATCCTATCCACTAGCCTCGAAAGTGTTCGCCTTCCCTCCAGCAGTTGGTCCTTCCCTCTTCCCTTGTCCTCGTTTCTTCGGGCAGTCCCTAGTGAAGTGTCCTATCTCACCACAGTTGAAGCAAGTGCCCTTCTTTGGATCCACTTTCTTATCGTGTGTCCTATCCATGTCTCCCATGTACTTTCTCCATTCGTGACCTTCCACCAAAATGAAGCTTCATCCTTCATTAACCAAGCAGCTGGTTGAACCTTCCTCCCATCATCTATCTCAAAGGTACCAACAAGTCCTCCACTTCGTTCAGCCAACTTCTAGCCTCGACAACGTCTCAGTCCCATAAAGCGGTTTTCCTCCCATCGCACGGAAGTCCTTACATATCTTAGAAAAAGCATCTATACGCGGAGGAAGAGATTCAAAAAGGGAAAGAGGAAGGAACTCGAAACAAAGAATCGAAAGAAAGATATATGGCTTTTAGGGATTATTTATTTTATTTTTCAAAAATAAGCTTTACTTTTGAAAATACTTCCTTTTTAAATCCTTTTTGAAAATAGTTTTCAAAACTTTTTATCAAATCTGGTAACCTTCAGCTCTGATACCAAGTGTAAACCCCCACCTCCGTTAAGGTCACTCACAAAGGGAATGCCTTAACTTTGGTGGAGCATTTTAGTAAACAGAACAGAAACTTACAAGACAGATAAAACAGTACTTGAAAATTTTTAACTTTATTACAGCGGAAACAGAAATTAATATGGTTACATCCTTTCAATTTCAGAATTCAAGTACAAAATATCAGTCTTGTACAAAAGCCTTCAAAATGCATGGTTTAAAATCATAATCCCCATGGAACGGAAGCTATACAGAGCCAAGCCATACTTTAAGCACTTCAAGCAAAGAGAAATCCGGGTCAAGCTAAAGTATTTCCCTCCTTGGATAACCTGGGGGGGGGAACGGAAGAAAGGAGGCGAAACAACAAGGGTCAGACAAAAAGTCTGGCAAGTCCAGTGACTTTCAGCATATGAACAGATAATAATAATATGATATGAACATAAAACTGGATGTGAGATAACTGTAACAGGTGTAGCAGATATAACAGAAAAACAGAATGATATAAACTATTGTTTTACACTTCTCTGCACTAATACTAGTATAGCAGAATTAGGTGTCACCCTAATGTCTAAATTGAAGCAGGAACGGGTACAGAATACTTTAACAGAAACAGAATGCTAATAATGGGCCTTTACTACCCGATCAGAAACAGACAGAAGCAGAAACAGATTTATCCCTACGGAAACAGAATGTAGAATTAGGTGTACACTAGTAATGGGCCTTTACCACCCGAACAGACGGTACCACACAGAAACAGACAGGTGTTACCACCCAACAGAAACAGACGGTACCAACAGAAACAGACAGAACTAAGCGTACCCTAAAACCCTACCCCAAGCGATCGGCTCCCTAATACATAAATATCCTGTGTCGGCCCCACAGTAGGGTGTATCACTCCCTAAAGTGACAACCAATTGGCACAGACCTATTTATAGATGTCACGGCGTCTTACATCCTCAGAGGCAGACCGGGATCCATGCACGCACATGACCCGGTTGGAACGCACCATCAACACCCCTCGCCATTATCAGAATGAACCACTTATAATTAGTTCAGTAAGCGTGCCCGGACCCTACCTACTGTTGGGTCAAAGTTTTGATACCAGAAAGGGTTACTGACTAATATGGGTCCCAAACAACAGATGACACAAGTAATTCCCCTCCTAACCTTGTGTCCCCAGACTAACAGATCTCAGATTAACTTGTTTACAAGTTCATACATACAAAATTCAGATTTACTAGTTCATAGATTAAGTTAACAAGTTTTCAGACTAACAGTTCAGATGTACAGATTTTTCAGATTTGTCTAACTTTGTATTAGGCCTACAGATTCATGGATGGGTTTACTACACCTATTAATCCAGTTGGTTTAACCCTATTTTCCCCCAATACGTTTTAGACGTCATTCTTATCTTAGATTTGCATTAATTAATTATTAACGCCCAGACCTCTCACATTAGGTCGCTAGCTTGTGGCCGCTGGATGGGCCGGGCAGTTCCGGGCAGACTTCTGCCACAAGCCAAACCTAACCTCGTGTCTTAAGCAGGTTATGACTAACTTCTCACATTAGAACCTATTGTTTGCAGCCACTGGATGTGCCGGGCGGTTCCGGGCAGAATTACGCCGCAAACTCATTCTAACCTCGAGTTAGCCATGTTTATCTTTGCGGCCAATTAATTAATAATTTACCGTTTATGCGCACGCCCAATATATATATATATATGCCAATTCAGATTATATCAATAACAGGATGATTATATCAACACAGCAGATAACAGATTTTAGCAGATAGCAGATTTTTCCAGATTATATGACTTAACGGATTTAATAGATTTAGCAACTTAGCAGATTTTGGCATATAACAGGTTAGGCATCTCAACAGACAAATTTAACAGATTTGGCATTTCAATCTAATTAGCAGTCTATGCAATATAACAGAACTAGCAGTTTTAGGCAACTTAGCAAATTAGCAAAATAGGCATTTTCAACGGATTCAGTAAATGACAGATTTAGCAGGTTTAATATTTCTAAAGGTTCTATTTACATGCCTTGCCTAAACATAAATTAGGCCTAAATTCATATGCCTAAATAATTGTCGTGATTCACAATATAAACATATATTCCACGTTTGCATAAATTTACATAGCGCAGAATATGGACACAATTTACCATATAACATATGTTCCAATTTTTGTTAAACTAGCATTTTACATGTAAATTATACCAAATATAATCATTAATTACAATGCATGCCATATATCCAAAAATTCCTATTTAGGTGTAATCACAATAATAGATATCCTAATTAATGTAAATCTTTACACCTAACTTTCCATATCCTTCTTCTTTTCAAGTCATGAATCATAATGCAAAATATACCCAACAATCTAAATCTTTAAATTATATCTTCTAAAAATCAGATCATGACTTTTATTACAGAATATGCATAGATCTAAATCTAGTTTAGAACATATGCTCATTTTTCTAATTAATTGTAGATCTAAATATCATATGTTCATTTCTCTAATTAGTTACAGATCTAAATTACAACATACTCTATGCATGCAATATATAAATTACATGTTCATAGTCAAATTTATGCATCCAATCCCAAGTCACATGTCCAATATATTTTATGCCTCAGACCTAAAGTCATACATTCAATTCAGTCTTGTCAAATTTCGCATCATTCATCCCAAAATTTGCATTCATACGTTCATCTCTTATGAGATTAGGCACAGGCTCGTGGTAGCCTGGCTATAGAAACAGAAAAGAAGAAAAGGGATACAGAACAGTCACAGAAAAACAGATCTGACAGAAGAGAATATATATACAATCTCAGATTCAGAATTAAAAACATATCAAAATTATAATTAACGTTTATAGCGGAAAATAACTGTACTTGCCTTGATTGGATTAAAGAAAGAACTTTAGTTGTTACAGAATTGTTGCAGAAGCTTTTATCTCAAATTTGAATTTAGGATGATGTTGATTGACTTCTAGTTTTGATTCTAGCAGAGTAGCGACGCCATTTTTATTTTTAATTAGAAGAAGAGAGCAATGGAAGCTAGAGAATTGTGTTAGAGACTTAGGTTAGGTAGAGTCTAGGGTCATTTTTATAGAGTTTATGAACTGATTAGGACCATCGATGTTGCTTGGATTGATCGTAGCCATTCATTCGAAAGAGAGACCAATTAGAGCCTGCCACCTAGCCCTAATGACAAAGCAAGCTTCTGAAAATCGACCAAACACAGACCTGGCCAGCCAGGACTAGACCAGACCTGGCCAGCATGTCATTTTTGACCTGGGCGCACTTGGCAGGTGCGCCAGGTCAAAAATGTACTGGCGCACTTCCCAAGTGCGCCAGTGCATTTTTGTTCTGGCGCACTTCCCAAGTGCGCCAGTGCATTCTGACCCGTTTTCCGGTTTTTCGCCCAACTTCGTTCGTCCATAACTTCTTCATACGATATCCGTTTTACGCAAACTCAGACTCTATCTCAAGCAGAATTCCGAGACGAACGCAATGGCGTATCCCGTTTCCCTTAATTCTTTGATTTGAAATTAATTATACTTTAATTTATGACTTTCACGGTTATAGAATACACAGGGTGTTACATATTGGGAGTCGATTGGCTCCAAAGATACGGGGTGGTGGTAGACTGTGAGGGCTTTTTGGTGACAGTGAGGGCGGATGATGGGCGGAGGGTAGTGTTTGGTAGTCTACCTAGTGATGGGGTTATGGCTAGTTTTGTAAATTCCCTCGACATCCCGTAGGATGAGTTGTCAGATGTGCCCGTGGTTGGCCAGTATTCGGACGTCTTCGAGGAGGTGATCGGGCTTCCACCACACCGAGAGATTGAGTTCCGTATTGATTTAGTAAAAGATGCCAGACCTATAGTGATGCCACTTCGTCGTATGGCACCAAGGGAGCAGCGAGAGTGTGGGGTGCAAGTCAGCAATCTTTTGAAGAAGGGATTTATTAGAAGGAGTGTCTCTGAGTGGGGAACACCAGTTGTGTTTTCCACCAAGGCAGATGGTTCCCTTCGTTTGTGTGTGGACTATCGCGAGTTGAATAAGGTGACGAGGAAGAATGAGTATCCTCTACCGCGAATAGATGATTTGTTTGATCAACTGGAAGGAGCAAGAGTGTTCTCCCAGTTGGACCTCGCGACAGGATTTCATCAGCTACGAGTAGCGGATGAGAGTGTTCCGAAAATGGCATTTAGGACGCCGTCTGGATTTTATGAGTGGTTGGTCATGCCATTTGGGTTGACCAATGCACCAGCCTATTTTGTGGATCTTATGAATCGAGTATTCAGAGATCAGTTGAATAAGTTTGTTCTTGTGTTCGTGGATGATATCCTTGTTTACTCAAGGATAGAGGAGGAACACAAGGGACACTTGAGGATAGTGATGGAGGTGTTGAGGAAACACCAATTGAAAGCGAAATTCTCTAAGTGTCATTTTTGGAGAAGGGAAGTGAGATTCTTGGGTCATGTTGTTTCAGAAAGTGGTATTGTCGTGGACCCTGCGAAGGTGGCTACGGTACAGGATTGGCCTACGCCCAAGAATGCAACGGATGTAAGAAGTTTCTTGGGATTAGCTGGATATTATCGTAAGTTTATCCAGGACTTCTCCAAGATAGCAGCACCGTTGACTCAGTTGACTAAAAAGAATCAGTCCTTCGTCTGGGACGAAGTGTGTGAGGATGCCTTCAAGAGTCTAAAGGAGAAGTTGACGCGTGCGCCAGTGTTAGTCATTCCTAAAGGGAATGAAGAGATGACGGTATACACGGATGCTTGTGGTACCGGACTGGGTGCTGTATTGATGCAAGGAGGTAGGGTTGTAGCTTATGCTAGTCGACAGCTAAAGCCGCATGAGAAGAAGTATCCTACCCATGATTTGGAATTGGCAGCGATTGTATTTGCGCTGAAGATGTGGAGACACTATCTCTTGGGAGAAAGATTTGAGTTGTTTACCGATCATAAATCGTTAAAGTATCTCTTCTCCCAGAAAGATCTGAATCTCCGTCAGCAGAGATGGTTAGAGTTCTTGGCTTCGTATGATTTTGATATCGCATATACACCTGGGAAAGGTAATGCGGTAGCCGATGCCTTGAGTAGGAGACATGCCAGTTTAGGGGCAATGTTTCTTGAATGGAAGCAACTGGAGTATATCGCGGGGTTTGATTTCAGACCAAAGTGCGAATTGGATCCAGTCATGCTAGCTAGTTTGACGGTCAGACCCACTTTGATAGAGCGGATTGGTTCCATCCAGAGGGACGATCCTAATCTATTGGAAATCATCTCCAAGTTAGAGACGGACATCGACGGTGAGAAGGTGAATGTGTATGGGCTTGATCGAGATGGATGGCTTCGAAAGAAGGGAGACTAGTTGTACCCAACGTAAATGGTTTGAGAGATGAAGTGCTTAGAGAATGTCATCACTCAAAACTGACTATACACCCCGGCGGTAATAAGATGTATCGAGATATGAAGCAGACTTACTACTGGGAAGGGATGCAAAGAGACATTGGGAAGTTTATATCCAAATGCATGAATTGCCAGCTAGTTAAAGCCAAGCAAAAGAAGCCTAGTGGGTTGTTGCAACCATTAGAGATTCCCGAGTGAAAATGGGAGCAAGTCTCGATGGATTTCATCGATGGTTTACCAAGGACTAGATCGGGACATGATAGCATTTGTGTAATTGTGGATCGATTGACTAAGAGTGCAAGATTTATACCAGTCAAATCGACCAGAACGGCAGCCAAGTTGGCAGAATTGTATATGAAGTGGGTAGTGAGATTTCATGAAGTACCTAAAAGAATTGTGAGTGACCGAGACCCGTTGTTCACTAGTGGGTTTTGGAAGAGCTTACAAGAGGCTCTAGGGTCAGGATTACATCTCAGTACCGCATATCATCCTCAGACCGACGGTCAGACGGAGAGGGTGAATCGTATATTGGAAGATCTTTTGAGAGCTTGTATATTGGATTTTGGTGGATCATGGGATGACCATTTGCATCTAGTAGAGTTTGCATATAATAATAGCTACCAATCCAGTATCGGTATGGCTCCATATGAAGCTTTGTACGGAAGACCGTGCAACTCACCATCATGTTGGATAGAGACTGGCGAGAAGTTTATGCTTGGACCAGATGTGGTGAGGGAAACTTCAGATAAGATTAAGGTCATTCAGCAACGAATGAAGGCTGCCCAAGATAGGCAGAAAAGTTATGCTGATAAAAGGAGAAGAGACTTAAAATTCTCCGTTGGTGACTTGGTGTTTGTCAAGATCTCTCCGTTAAAGAGCGTGATTCGATTCGGCAGGAGAGGCAAGTTGGCACCAATATTTGTTGGCCCATTCCCTGTTCTTGAACTAGTCGGGAATTTGGCGTATAGAGTTGGCTTACCAGAAAAGATGGCGGGAGTTCATAATGTATTTCATGTTTCCCAACTAAGGAAGTTTGTTCACGACTCAGATATGACTATTTCACCTGATCAGTTAGAGGACTTCGAAGTAGAACCCGAGGCGGTTGAGAACCGCAAGCTGATTCGTATTGTGGGGCACGATACGAAGCAACTTCGAAGGAAGGCGATGAAGCTAGTCAAGGTTCAGTGGGGGCGAGAACGAGAATGATTGTACTTGGGAGACAGAGGAGAGCATTAGGAAGGCGTATCCAGAACTCTTTGCCTGGTAAGACTTACTACGTAATTTAGTTTTTCCGCATGCTAGGGTAGACTTGTTTTGCATGTTTGATTGTTGTTTTATGATTGATAGGCATGCGGGACCTTTGTGTGTGCTTTGATTAGGGAATTTTGGCGGCGAAATTTCTTAAGGGGGGGAGAGTGTAACGACCCGCATTTTACGCATCCGAGGGATCGTAGAATAATTATTTCCTTCCCGTATGAAGTCGTATGGTCATGTAACTTTGGGAAACACCTATTAGAGTCATTTCCCATGCTCATGATTTTTCCCGATTTTTAAATGACCATTTTGCCCCTAGTTGATCTTGTTTTGGCCATAACTTTTGATTGAAAAGGAATTTTGACCTGAAACCACTTTCATTAGATTCGTTTGATGGTTTAGCTTTCCGTAGAGTGGTCACAATAGTCAAACGGACTTACCGTTTGGGAGATATGGCTGAAATAAGGTTTGGAGAATGAAAAACTGCTTAACCGGGCCAAATCGGGTGATTAGTGAGTAGGCCCATAACCCATTTCGGGATTAGGGTTATGGGAAGGCTGAAATGAGATAGAGAATCATTCCATTTCAGTTTTCTAGCCTCCACTTATCACCAAGGAACCCTAAAAATGGCCTCCAACCTCTAAATCACCTCCAAATCACATTTTGGTCAAGGATTTGGCTTAGCAACCTCTAATCAAGGAAGATCTACACCAAAGCAACATTGGAGCTGCTGTTTAGCATTGAGATTCACCTCAAATCAGAGATTTATTTCAGATCTTAGTTTATTTGTGGCTAAGGTGAGTGATTTGCATAGTTTTACACTAATTATGGCTAGTTACGGGTAATTAGTGTTAATTAGCGAATTTAAGCATGATAAAATTCGGGAAAAATGTTCATAAATTTCTAAATAATGTTTTAGGCCTCTGATATGAATTTGGGTTAATTTGGTTAAGTTTTGCTAATCCTATCATTAGTTTTACCTAAACATGCTTAAGGGGAAATATGGGATTTTGGGTATGTTTGATCCATTTCAACCTATCGTATTGATGTTTTGATGTTTGTGGTTGATTATGCATGTTGCTATGACTGTATGATATGCTTTGTGATTGATTTCAATAGTTAGAATGGTCGAAAACGTCGTCGAATGGTGTAAACACTTGCTGGAACAGTTTCAGAAAACAGTGCAGGGTTCGGATCGGATATGGGGCTCGGATCGGATATGTTGAACTGGGCCAGGGATTCGATCGGATCGGAACCTGACACTTGAGAAAATTGGCAAAAAGGAAGGCCAAGCTAACTGAACTGGGATCGGATCGGATTAAGGAGGACGGATCGGAGCGGAAGCACGAAGATGGATCGGATTGGAGCACGTGAAGGATGAGGAGGCGGATCGGAGCGGAAGCACGAACTGGAGGGGAAATGGCACCCGACCCGACCCGTGGAGAAACACCCGACCCGAACCGCACCAGAAGAAGACCCGACCCGAACCGATGAAGGATACCCGACCCGAACCGATGGCTTGAGGAGGAACCCGACCCGACCCAGTATTGACCAATAACCCGAGATGCAAAGGTAGTCCAATATGGGAAGTTAGAGCTCAGGATCAAGTTGGGAACCGATGAGTTCACTTCATGGTTGGACTCTACTGCGGGACGTGTGCTAAGGAGTTGTCGACGTTCATAACTTCGATTCACCACTAAAAATGGATGATGGGCTACTTATCAGTGCAGTAGAGTCATTATGATTCGAGGGACAAGGTGATGGTAGCAAGACTATGAGCCAGCGCAGATGGGGTGAATAACTCCATGGGGCAGGTGGACAAAGTAAAGGATTGGTAAGACTATGAGCCAGCGCAAATGGGGTGAATAACTCCATGGGGCAAGTGGACATAGTAACTATGAGCCAGCGCAGATGGGGTGAATAACTCCATGGGGCAAGTGGACATAGTAAAGGATTGGTAAGGCTATGAGCCAGCGCAGATGGAGTGAACAACTCCATGGGGCAAGTGGACATAGCAAAGGATTAGTGGCTACGTTATCAGTGCAGTGAAGCCATTTATGACTTCATGGGGCAAAGTGATCGTAGCAAGGTATGTGGGGTGATCGAAGTGGTGAATATCATATGCTTTACGCACTGTGTGAGGGATGTGAGGATGGATGCTATGTTTGATTGTTTGCCATCACCATGACATGCACACCCCCACCTCCGTATCTTTACACCGTTTGATATGGCACCTCGGAGTGTTGTACAGTATGTAGTGCTAACTCTTTGGTTGCAGGTCCAGGTTCAGGTATGTTTTAGTCTACCTGTTATTATTCACTTTAGATGCTTATCGCTCATACCAGGCTTTATGTCTGACCCAGAGTTTTATGTCTCCTCTTATTACTCTGGGTGCTCACATGAGCAGACTAGAGACAGGTTAGCTGGTGATGCGCGAGTAGCTGATTCGGAGGCGGGCAGGAGGCTTCCACGTATTATATATATATATTCTCCCTGTGTCGTTGGTGGTCGCTACTTCGGCATTAGTAGTGTACCTCTTTTATCTTGCTTTTGCTTTGAGACAGTTTGAAAAGTTGTAATAAGCTGTATTTTGGATTTCCGCTGCTATGATGTTTAGTTCTGGTTTTCAGCTTATGCACTGTCTCACCTGTTTTATGTCAAGTATGTTATTATTATATTTTATTCTATGCGCTGTGAGACATTCTACAGGTTCTTGATTAGTTCATTTCCTTCTTCCTTTTTCCTTCTGACGACCCGTTCCGTGCTAACTGGACATGTGTACAGCGCACTTTTGGAGTAAATGTCGGTTGGTGCGGGGCGGGCCGTCACAGCGTCAGTCTCGGGATGGTGGAAGTTCGGATGGACATTGGAGAAAGTGTTCATGCGTTCAAATGCTGGAGTGTTATCACGTTGGGAAGGTGTTCCAAGAGCTAATTCTCTGTCCCTAAAGTTCTCTGTCTCTCTATACCTAACCAATAAGAATTCCTGGTTTTTATCTTTTTGTAATTAAGTCCTAGAATAAAAGAGGGTTTAATTGCAAAAAGGTGGAATTCAAGGGGTGCTGATTGGTTAGGTATAGGGGGACAAAGAATTTTAGGCACAAGTGATTTTATTTGAGGTGTTCCAGAATACTGGTTAGTATGGTTTGCATGGTAAAGTACAGCTGGCACCGTATGTTAGAAATAAAGTAATTGGAATGAAGACTTTCCAAAATGAACAGCATATATTTAACCAGAAGGGCCGTATCTGAACGAGAAAATAGTTGCGATTTGGTTCAAGCATGGCATCAGGTTCTTCTTTGGAAAGAAGGGTTAGTAATTTAAAACCATGATTAGAAAATTGATTTAATAACTTATTAGTGTAATTAAATTAAATTAGCCAGTTTATTTTTAGTTTAAATTTAATCGTTGTCCGTTAAATTCGTTCATTCATTGTTAAATGCACAAAACTAGAACTAGTAGAATCATATCAAAGGAGACTGCACTGTTGTGCACGTATGGAAGGGATCAGACGAAATAACACGGGAACCGTCAATCGTAAACAAACGTGAGTTAATTCTCACACATTTCTGAAATATTGTGATGTGTTAAATTCATATAACTAGAATTTATAGTATATATTGGTTGATTGGATACCTTGAATGCCCGTGGTTGATTGAATGATTAACGTTAATTATATTATCATTATTTAATATATGATATGTTGTTATGAAACGTTATAATAATCTGTGATGCAGGGAAGGACTGGTTGGAGGGATCCGACTGGATTCCTCAAATATTTTATGTGTTTTATGTGTGTTGTCCGCTTTTATATTGATATATATGAACTGACTGAACCCCACTATTTTTATAACCTGTTTGATTATCAAGCACTGAATTAAAATTCAACTCTGTTGTTATTAAAATTAGTAGACAGTACTGATTAAGGAAATGGCAGCGAATGACCTGAATGCCACTTTTTGTTAAAACGTTGATTAGCCGTTAGGCGAATTAACGGAGTTTAGTTATAAAATTATTTTATAACTAAAATAAGATTTATAATTACATTTTTATATTATAACAAAGCTTTTAAGAGATATTTATAGTTTGATTATATTTTATGAAATGATGATTATACGATAAGAATGCGGCATTTAAATCAGTCTTATAAGCGAATAATGTTGTAATTAACCTACGGGTAATGTAACGACCCAGACTTTTCGGTTATTTGATTTCGAATCTTTGAATCTATTTTGAGTATTATAATTGGAATATTAACGGATTTTAAATATTTAATTCGTTAATTTAATGATGACTGAACGTTATATTTATATTTAAATTATAAAACAAACTCGAAACTGCGTTGTAGTTCGTAAAATTGAATTTCAACTTCAATTGATCATGCAAAATCCGTTTTAAGTTAGATTTCTATGAAACAAGAAACGTCTAAATCTAATTGATAATATTTTTCTAACGGAAAAGAAAAATCGAATTTTCATGTTATAGATTGTGTTTTATGTCCAAATCAAATTCTGAAATAGTCGTTGTGGAATCGATTTTAGACCATAACGATTTATTTAATATAATTAAATATTGGATTCGAATTCGGACGAGATCTTTGAGGTACATTTATAATTTAATTTTTAGAATTTTACTATAATTTTTAATTTGAAAAATAAACAACTTTTTATTTGGAGTATTTTACAACATATACCATCATTTCGGGGTTTCACATAATTAATTAACCGTCTATTTTATTATATATTTGTGATCGTGGCACACTGCTGAGCGCGATGGTATTTTTATTTTTGTCGATGACGGTCGTATGCGAACGGAGTGTTGGATAGCGGGGTACGTTTAACTTTATAGTTAAATATCGTTGGTCATTTTTCAAAGGGGAAAAACAATTAGTCCCTTTAATTTCAACTGTGAGCGCTGATCTGTCCATAAAAAAAAGTTGATAAGACGAAACACAACTATCAACATATATTTTAAAAAGGTATACATTTTTTCCAACTCCAACCTATATCTCGTGCATGATCCATAGAGAAGGCATGGGCTTTCACAACAGAGACATGTGACAACCGTATAAAAATATACCAGCCTATACCTGGAAAGCTACAAGCTGTGTACCCTTTTGATGTGAATTTACACAAAAAGAAATTACCCCATACCTTCAGAAGGACCGTGAACGGAAAAAAAAATAGATTACACACTAGTCTGTATGTAGTGAAGATTTGAACGACATAGCTACCTATTACATTGTTTCCTACCCTATTCGCCACCTCATGCACAGGCAAAAAAGCAACACACAGCTATGAGATGATATGACACTGCGAACACACCCGCCTACTGCCTACCAAAATCCTTGTCGTGCTTGCCAAATTTTCGATGTCTTGCAAAGAACACCATCGTTTCCTTGCATCCCACGTAACTGTGGTCTCCACGGTATCCCATTGTATAAATATACATTCTCTGCATGTTTTCCCCACTTCATTTCTTTCCTCAACTAATTCCATTCCCATTAATTTTCTGAAACCGCAAACTGCTGTGAAACAAAACAAGAAACCCCCTTCATATAAAGAAAAGAGAATATGAAACAAAACAAATAGAAGGGGAACATTTAAAAGTGGAAGGACGCTGCTGGGTGCATGGCGCGCAATTTCGGAATGAGGGATGGAACTTCAGTGATCGAAGTTGAGGGGACAATGGGGATGGCTGGTAGCATTCCGATCAGATGTGGTGGCGCTGGTATGCGAGTGGAGGAGTTTGCTGTGGGTTGGTGGAGAGTTCGAGTAGCAGCTGTGATGCGGTGAACTCTGGTGTTTTGGCGAGCGATTAGATGGAGGGGAAGATAATGTGAATTATACAGGTTCGCTAGAAGAAGCAAGGGGGTCCAGGAAGTTCGAAGGTGGCGGTGGTCCTAGAAAGTCGGTGGGTGGTTGAGCTTCAAAATGGGCGGACGGGCTGGTGTATTTAGTGTAAATGGGTAATAGTGTTGAACAGTGTGTGAAGGATTGGGAAAATGGCATAATGAAGTGGGTAGAAATGAGAAAGTAAGGTACTGTAGAAAAGTGGTGATGGCAAACTTCAGAGTTGGAGTGTTACAACATTGGAGAAGAAGAAAGGAGAACACGTGATGGATCATAAGGTGGCATGCAAATCCTACTGGGGGGAAGTGGACTGTGCGCATGGTCTTTGGGCAAGGCTCCTGCGTGGATTTTAAGGAAACAAAAAAAGGAAAAAAAAGAAAAAGAAAAGGAGAACGTGAATATGGACAGAAACGTAAATAACAGAGGGAATGGCCATTTAGTGAAATTGTGAAGGAGGGGGGCGTACTAGTTGAAGTTAGGGGTTTGGGTAGTCTGTTGCAATTGTTTTTAAGGTAGTGGCGAAGCATGTTTTTTTGTGCAAGGGAGGAAGCGGTTCCGATGTGATGATGGCGGGTCAGTAGTCGATGTTCTATATGGTTTCAAAGTTTTGAAGCAAGGGAGTGCAGTGTACGGAAAAACGACTGGAAGAAATAAAACAAAAGGAGGATGATCATGTAAATATAATGAAAACCAAAGGATGAAAGGTGCAGACTGTAAGCATCAAATTTTCATGGGCCGGGCACATGCAAAGCATGAAGAACGTGGACAAGTAGTGTAGGAGGAGGTGCTTATTTTAGAAGGACGTAATGTGAAGCATCTGGGATGGCTTGAGAAGCAAAATGGGGAAATGCGCGTTAATTAAGGTAAATAATAATGATTTATAATTTGATAAATAAATAATTAATTTATTAATCGTATGATTTATCAAACGGGTAACTTCAATATCTATGTCACACATTAACAAAGATTCGCGAAAAATAGGATCCGTTGGGACGGCAATGCAGAGTGCTACGCTACGGTGTTGATTCGGAAAGGAACAGAAGCAACCGGAATTAACTCTTGTTTAAAATTACACGAACAACGCGGACCGTCAATCGTAAAATAAACAGATGAGTTAATTCTCACACATTTCTGAAATGCTAGGATGTGCTAAATTCATATAATTAGATTAAATCATTGATAATTGGTTGATTGGATGCCTTGAATACCTATGGTTGATTTATATGGTTGATGTGAATTATATTATCGTCGGTTAAT
Organism: Allium sativum; assembly: GCA_030737875.1. Taxonomy (NCBI): domain Eukaryota; kingdom Viridiplantae; phylum Streptophyta; class Magnoliopsida; order Asparagales; family Amaryllidaceae; genus Allium; species Allium sativum. The sequence goes on along the minus strand of CM060921.1, from coordinate 611,857,528 downwards.
ATATTCAAATTAAAATCATATGTTGTTATAAATTATATGCTGATCTATGATGCAGGGAAGAACAGGTAGGAGGAATCAAACCGGATTCCTCAAATATTTAGTATGCTGTTAATTCATATTTCATATGAACTATTTAAAACCCATGACTTTAAAGCCCTGTTGTTTGTTGATTGCGGTTGAGCTTTGAATCAATATATAGTATTGATTACGGAATAAATAGCAGATGGCCCAGAAATACACCGTTTTATAAAGATCAATTCATCGTCAGGTGAATCGCTAGAAATAAAATTATGGAATTTATTTAACCGAATATAGATTTTAAAATATATTATTATTATTTTAAATGAAGCTCTAAAAAGGAGAAAAATCCAACCACATATATAGACATTGATTGGTTTAACCAAAATCTACCGCGCGCGAAGCACGTGCTTACAAAGTTATTTGTAAAAAATGTATTTAGCTAATTCAAGTGACACGAAGTAACGTAACAGTTAGAATAGGTTTACATTGATATTAATTTAATAGGAATCAAAGTGAATAGAATTATTTAGATTAATTATTAATTAATTTAAATGGAAAGATCGATAACGATTGACTAACGAGTTAGTTATGTTAAGAGTTGAACAAGTTAACGGCGTTAACTGAAATTGTTTATTTAATTAGTTCAATAATTTAATGAGGATAGTTAATGGTAAAACAATCCATGTTTATTTTGATAAAAAGAAGGATGATTATTATTTATTCAATAATAATCAAATGGTAAATTAATTAGTTTTGTGATTAATTAAAATGGGAAGATAAATTAAGATTTGATTAAAGAGTTAATCACGTTTAAAGATGACTAAGTCAACTATGTTAACTAAAATGGATTTATTAAATTAATTTATATTTGTTAATGAAAATGATAATTGGTTAAGTAAAACATATTTTTAAATGTGAAATTTGATTACCATTTAATAATAATCAAATTGGAAATATTGGGACTTAAAAGAAATAATGGGATTTAGGAAAAGATAAGGCTCATTAAATAAATTACAGAAGTTAAGTTTAGATCGTGGTTTAAAGAGAAATTCATTTTTGAAATTCTATTCAATCAGATTTATGAAATCCAAGATTTCGACGAAGTATGAAACCCAAGCGGTATTGCATGTATTAGAAATTGCATTTAAGCCAGAGTATGAAATTAAAGAATTAGAGCTTAACTGGAGATCGGATGAGATGAGTGATTTTCTAAATGTGGATCTGATGTTGGTTTCGATCTTCGGGGTAAATATTTAAAGAATTATTTTCTGACTGGTTTACGACTAGGAACTAGTAGAGATATTAAATGGGAAACAGAACATAAACCCGAGTTTGAATTATAGTAGTGAAATGAGATAAGTAATTATGAAGAGGCGATATAGAACCACTATTTCAAAGAAGAGATGGTATTTCATCTACATGGAATTAAAATGGGATTGGTTGTGATATGGGAAATAAGTATATGTTTTTGTATTACAACTGATATCTATCTTACGATAAGAACGTTGTTGATCAAGGTCTGAGAGGTAATTAAAATACCCCAACTTGAACAAATTCAGGATTATCAAAGGATGATATTAGTCATAATGGTGAGGACGTTAGAGTAAAGAAGTTTGGCAAAAATACAGCATAACATTACTTGAAGGATTTGGAAATATAACGAGATTCTGAAATAAAAAGAAATAAAAAGGGGCTTGATGGTATGAAATGGTATTCCCATAGTAAAAGAAATAAAAAGGAGATTGGTGGAAGTATAATGGTATTTTCAAAGTATTGAAATAAGATTTGAATGGGATTATTCTATAGGGATGAGTGGTTATTTTGGTATTCAAATAACAAAGCCAAAGAAGATGGCGTAATGATTGTTTTATAAATGATAGGTTGAATCGATAAGGTAAAAAGAAATGTTTTAGCAATATTTTGCAATGTTAGTTAAAGGTTAAATTAGATATGATTTTAAGATATTTTCTTGGTATATAAGTAAAAGGATTTGAGAATATTAACATATTTAAACCAATATATTATTTTAGGGTATTTTAAGTGATATATTATTTTTAAGTGGACAAGTGATGTTGTGAAATAAACCAATGGATCTGTTTGTTTTTATGGTTGTTTATTTTGATAGTTAAATAACCTACTATAAAAATCTGACCCAACATTGTTGGTATGGAAAGACCGGGATCGAATTTATATTCGAAAACCATTCCGACCAATAAATACGGAAACGTGGAAGGAGCTGATTGAGATGGAGCAAGTGAAGACCGCAGATCTTCATGAAATGGAAGAGTTACTTACAATCTCTGGCAGATCCCTAAAGATATACTGTGATTCTGTCGTGATTGGAATCTAAGGGTTGCAAGGACGTCTCGCTGCTAATCTATGGGGTGATAATTATATTGGATGCAGTAGGAGAGTACCTTCGGTTCATCCTGTCCCTGGATGACTTGTATGGACGATGTGAATAGTGCCAGATGTTCCAAAAGTCGATTTTAACCTCAAGCCTCATCAACCGGGAAATGACAAAAATCGAGCTGGCAGCATGGCTATGTGGGTGCACCCATTAGGGTGTATTGTCACCATCTAGGGAATATTTATATTTGTTACTTCTTTTCATTTCTGTATCTCCCGGGAAAACGGTAGCTGCGCAGCCGTGAGGTGATAATATATTCGATACACTCAAGAGAAATGAGTGGTCAGTCATGTGTGGCCGGGTTGCAAGACGTTCTTGTTGAACCCAATGTATTCTTCTCTAGAGATACACAATCGGTAGGTGGTTCCATACCTTGTCGTAGTCTGAATCCAAACTCCAATACGCGCCCGCGGTTTTGATTATATACTATATATGTAGAGCATGAGATGCAAGCGTTTTGCTAGATTCTATCTATTTGTATTTAGACACTATTATAATATCAGAATAAGATATTGATTTCAAAATGTTTTGGGTTATAGTAAGGTAAAAACCGTCTGTATTTATGTATAAACAGGTCTTACTATTATCTTTTGTTTCAAGAGGATTTTCAAAGTTAAACAAGTTGTTTGCCTTATGAATTTATCACTGAAAGTATTCCAGGCTGATCCGGGTGAATTTTGCTTTGCTTCAAATGTGCTCGGGTCAGACCGAGTATATTTACAGGTTAAATTTGTCTTGGACCTTCAAAAAAGGAGATGAAGTCGAGACGTATTCAATATATTTACTGGTACTAGTTTATTTCCCCTGTGTGTTGAATGTACACTCTGATGTTGTAATCATGTATATACATTTCTTTGTATAAAGTATTTTGATATGTTATATTTTGTTCGTTCCGCTATGAGATTCTGATCTTCTTATTCTTCTATTCTAATATTTCTTTCTTTCTACTTCTCATCCTTTATTTTCTTTCTACTAAAGATTCGTAATTTCGTGAAATTTGGGTTGGACGTGGTTTGTAACACGTCAGCTCAAAGGGCACGGATTTGCGGGCCTTTACAGTTGGTATCAGAGCCATGCTTTAGGAATAACCATGGTTCTGTGGTGTAACTCGATAGAGATTGCGCTAGTAATACCCTAGATCGAGTTAAGTGTATACGAGAATGCGTATTTGTAATTTGAATATAAAATTATTTTTATATTGTTTCGACCCAAAAATATTTTATTAAAAGGTATAGTTTATAATTTTCTCAAGTTGTTATCTAATTCAAAACTTGTACGAAATTGGAAACATTTCAAATATGAAATGGGGATTAATTTTAACTTGTATGAGTTAAAATGAATTCTTTGAATTGGAATTGAGACAAGCCAACAAACATTTGACTTGTGTTAAAAAAATAAAAAGTGGATGAATCCAAACAGGATAAATGGGAATTTGTTGGATTGTATGTTTGGGATATATTGCATAAATATGGATTTGAGCTTGATTTTACATGAATAAATTGAAATAAAATTCAAATATACTGAATTTGAATAGAATATATACAAGAGTTAGTTATGAATAAAATATCAGAGGAACTAAATTGTATGGTTGGAATATGGATTTGAATTGAATTTAGAACCAATGAATTAGTTGGGTTAGTTAAAATGAGATTCAGTGGTAATAAATTTGAATGGTTTAATAAAACCAGAAGGAAATTTAAATTATAGAATTGGTGGATAAAATTTGAATATGGAATTAAACATTTAACTATAGATAATTTAAATAAAAAAATTAAAAAGAGAATTGAAATGATTTGGTTAAAGTGATTGTGTATTGTGAATTGTTTGTTGGTTGCTAAATTGATCGAATATAAGAATTCATCAACAGTTGAATGAAATGAAAATTAAAAAAATAAATTTCAGTATAAAATAAATATGAAACAAGACTGAAAAATATTTAACCCTGTATTAGTTATTTCCATTATATATCAAGTTAAGTGCAGGTTGAAAACGGAGAGCTGTTAGTTACCGAACTTCGTGATTCGAGTATTGAGTGCCCTACAAAAAGGTAAACCTTAATATTATTGATTGGGTGTCTAAATTTATACCCGAGATAGGTAGCCGCTTGGCTTTTATTTTCTTTGGATCAATACGGAATGCCCAGAGTGGCATTTGTAGTTATTTATATTGAATAGTACAAAGGAGATGTTGGCGAATTTTTCGGAAATTTTTGAACTTTAGAAACATTCTTGATAATATTTTAAATGAATTATTTTTGAAATAATCAGGATCAGAACATTCTTCTTACTTTATAATTTCGGGGACGAAATTCTTTTAAGGGGGGAAGAATGTAACGACCCGGATTTTTCGCTATTTGATTTCGAATATTTAAATCTATTTTGAGTATTATAATTGGAATATTAACGGATTTTAAATATTTAATTCGTTAATTTAACGATGACTGAACGTTATATTTATATTTAAATTATAAAACGAACTCGAAACTGCGTGGTAGTTCGTAAAATTGAATTTCAACTTCAACTAATCATACAGAATCTGTTTTAAGTCAGATTTCTGTGAAACAAGAAATGTCTTAATCTAATTGATAATATTTTTTCTAATGGAAAAGAAAAATCGAATTTTCACATTGTAGATTTTGTTTTACATCCAAATCAAATTCTAGTCGTTATGGAATCGATTTTAGACCATAACGATTTATTTAATAAAATTAAATATTGGATTCGAATTCGGACGAGATCTTTGAGGTGCTGTTATAATTTAATTTTTAGAATTTTACTGTAATTTTTAATTTGAAAAATAAAAAACTTTTTTTTGGAGTATTATACACCATATACCATCATTTCGGGGTTTCACAGAATTTATTAACCGGTCTATTTTATTATATATTTGTGATCGTGGCACACTGCTGAGCGCGATGGTATTTTTATTTTTATCGATGACGGTCGTAAGCGAACGGAGTGTTGGATATCGGGGTACGTTTAACTTTATAGTTAAATATCATTGGTCATTTTCCAAAGAGGAAAAACCATTAGTCCGTTTCATTTCAACTGTAAACGCTGATCTGTCCACAAAAAAGTTGAAATGACGAAACAAAACTATCAACATACATTTTCAAAAGCTATACATTTTTTCCAACTCCAACCTATATCTCGTGCATGATCCGCATAGAAGGCATGGGCTTTCACAGTAGAGACATGTGGCAACCGTATAAAAATATACCAGCCTATACCTGGAAAGCTACAAGCTGTGTACCTTTTTGATGTCAATTTACACAAAAAGAAATTACACCATACCTTCAGAAGGACCGTGAATGGGAAAAAAAATAGATTACACGCCAGTCTGTATGTAGTAAAGATATGAACAACATAGCTACCTATTATATTGTTTCCTACCCTATTTGCCACCTCACGCACATGCAAAAAAGCAACCAACAGCTATGAGATGATATGAAACTGCGAACACACACACCTACTGCCTACCCAAATTCTTGTCGTGCTTGCCAAATTTTCGATGTCTTGCAAAGCACACCATCGTTTCCTTGCATCCTATGTAACCGTGGTCTCCACGGTAACCCATTCTATAAATATACATTCTCTGCATGTTTTCCCCACTCCATTTCTTTCCTCAACTAATTCCTTTCCCATTAATTTTCTAAAACCGCAAACTACTATGAAACAAAATAAGAAACCCCCTTCGTATAAAGAAAAGAGAATATGAAACAAAACAGACAGAAGGGGAACATTTAAAAGTGGAAGGACGCTGCTTGGTGCATGGTGCACAATTTCGGAATAAGGGATGGAATTTAGTGACCGGAGTTGAGGGGACAGTGGGGACGGCTGGTAGCATTCCGGTCAGATGTGGTGGCGCTGGTATGCGAGTGGAGGAGTTTGCTGTGGGTTGGTGGAGAGTTTGAGTAGTAGCTGCGATGCGGTGAACTTTGGTGTTTTGGCGAGCGATTAGATGGAGGAGAAGGTGATGTGAATTGTGCGGGTTCGCTAGAAGAAGCAGGGGGGTCCAGGAAGTTCGAAGGTGGCAGTTGTCCTAGAAAGTCGGCGGGTGGTTGAGCTTCAAACTGGGCGGACGGGCTGGTGTAGTTAGTGTGGATAGGTAATAGGGTTTTACAGTGTGTGAAGGATTGCGAAAATGGCACGATGAAGTGGGTAGAAACGAGAAAGTAAGGTACTGTAGAAAAGTGGTGATGGCAAACTTCAGAGTTGGAGTGTTACAACATTGGAGAAGAAGAAAGGAGAACACGTGATGGATCATATGGTGGCATGCAAATCCTACTGGAGGGAAAGTGGACTGTGTGCATGGTCTTTAGGCAAGGCTCCTGCGTGGATTTTAAGGAAACAAAAAAAAAAGGAAAAAAAGAAAAGAAAAAAGAAAGAAAAAGAGAACGTGAATATGGGCATAAACGTAAATAACAGAGGGAATGGCCTTTTAGTGAAATTGTGAAGGAGGGGGGCGTACTGCTTGAAGTCAGGGGTTTGGGTAGTCTGCTGCAATTGTTTTTGAGGTAGTGGCGAAGCATGTTTTGTTGTGAAAGGGAGGAAGCGGTTATGCTGTGATGAAGGCGGGTCAGTAGTCGAAGTGTTGTATGGTTTCAAAGTTTTGAAGCAAGGGAGTGCAGTGTACGGAAAAATGACTGGAAGAAATAAAACGGCAGGAGGAAGATCACGTAATGGAAGTGAAGGAAACTAAAAATATAATAATGAAAACCAAAGGATGAAAGGTGCAGACTGTAAGCATCAAATTTGCATGGGCTAGGCACATGCAAACCATGAAGAACGTGGGCAAGCAGTGTAGAAGGAGGTGCTTATTTTAGAAGGACGTAATTTGAAGCATCTAGGATTGCTCGAGAAGCAAAAATGGGAAACGCGCGTTAACTACGGTAAATAATAATGATTTATAATTTAATAAATAATTAATTAATTTATTAATCGTATGATTTATTAAACGGTTAACTTCAATATCTGTGTCATACGTTAACAAAGATTCGCGAAAAATAGGATCCGTTGGGATGGCAATGCAGAGTGCTACGCTACTGTGCTGATTCGGAAAGGAACAGAGCAACCAGAATTTCGTATAATTTTAAACCCTTGTTTAAAATTACATGAACAACGTGGACCGTCAATCGTAAAATAAATAGGTGAGTTAATTCTCAAACATTTCTGAAATGCTAGGATGTGCTAAATTCATATAATTAGATTAAATCATTGGTAATTGGTTGATTGGATGCCTTGAATGCCTATGGTTGATTTATATGGTTGATGTGAATTATATTATCGTCAGTTAATATATTCAAATTAAAATCATATGTTGTTATAAATTATATGCTGATCTATGATACAGGGAAGAACTTGTAGGAGGAATCAAACCAGATTCCTCAATTATTTAGTATGCTGTTAATTCATATATTATATGAACTATTTAAAACCCATGACTTTAAAGCCCTGTTGTAACACCCCACATCCGCTAAGGTCACTCACAAGGGAATGCCTTAGTTTTGGTGGAGTATTTTTAGTGAGTATAGAACAGAAAAATTACAACAGGACAGATATAAGTCATACTTGAAAATTTAAAACATCATTTTCATTAACAAAACATGTTTGGTTACATCACAAAACCATAACAAGAGTCAAGTACATAATATCCATCCTGATAAAATGAAAGTACATAATCCCTTTACATAGATAATAGCCAAATAGAAAAGATAAACCGAGCTTTACTTCTACGGTCCAAGCCCCAAAAGATAGATATAGCGGTCTGGTCCAAGCCTATTAGTGCTAGGCCCTCTCTGATAACCTGAGGGTTGGAAAAAAAGATAAACAACAACGGGGTCAGACATAAGTCTGAGTGAGTCCTATAACCCTAACAATACAATCATTAAAGTAATTAGGTTATGATATAAACAAGATACGGTACCTCTGGGGATAATGACTACACTAAGTAGCCAACAAAATACAGGATGTACTACGATAACCGAAACAACGTATTTATCCACCCAAGGATAATTACTAGCTTACACCACCCCAGACCTACCCACCCAAGGGTAATTCCTACACTGCACCACACCAGTTCTACCCACCAAGAGTAATTCCTACTTAAAGGTTGATCCCATCTAAAGACTTAGAAAATATAACTAGTAGTTTCTGGTACTTCTAGCTGACCACGTAGGTGCCGTCTGCCCCTACCTCCACTAGGTGTACCTAGTAATCTTACCCAGTAGTTTCGTGTACCCCTACATAGGTGTCGTCTGCCCCTATCTTTACTAGGTGTACCCACTACTCCCAAGCGATCGGCTCCCTAACGTAGATACACGTGCTGGCCCCACAGTAGGGTGTATCACTCCCCTAAAGTGGCAACCAATTCTATCAACGGTGCACGGCTTATATCTACACGGTGCAACAACGGCTTATCTACCAGCCCGGGCCCACACACGCATATGAAGCCCGTTGGACTTGCGTTGCCACCGCTACCCCGTTTGGCCTCTTATAGTCAAGCCCAATATGCGTGTCCCGTCACTCGACATGGGTCGAGCCCACAAAGATACGTTTGGGATATTGGTTGAAATGGGCCCCCACAAGCTACTACTTAAGCTTGTCATTTAATCTAGTGCATCCCACTTAACCCCTTTTTATAATCATGCCCCTTACATGTTAAGGTTTGGTTAAGTCATCTAATTATATTTCAATTGCCACTTAAGGCGCCCACTAGATTTCCGCATGCCACCCAAGGCACTTACTTAATTCCCACATGCCACCCAAGGCACTTACTTGATTTCCACATGCCACCCAAGGCACTTACTTAACCCTTTAATCATGTTTAATTACATGTTCCACTTTGGTTAAGTATTCTAATCGTATTTTCCATTGCCACCCAAGGCAACCCACTAGTTTCCTCATGCCACCCAAGGCACCCCCACTAGTTACTACATGCCACCCAAGGCACCCACTTAACCCCTCATGTCCCACTACATGCTAATATGGTTAAGTGTTTCTTAATTAATTAAGACCGTGATCTCCCATAAAGACCTCCCACATTAGATTGGCTGTTATGACCGCCTGGTTAAGCCGGTAGGGTCCGGGCAGTCTTACGTCATAACAGAGTCTAACCTCGTGTCTTTACTTTAATCACGTATTTAATTTATGGCTAAGACCTCTCACATTGGGCTGACATTTGTAGCAACTGGTTAAGCCGGTTGGGTCCGGGCAGTTTTACACTACAAATGAGTCCAACCTCGTGTCTTAGTCGATTAATTACTCCTAATTAATCACCCCCATATTAATTATCCCTAATTAATATCAAGTTTTTCATAACATGGGTAGACCTAACTCAATAGGTAAATTCCCATGGGGTAGACCTAACTCAATTGGTAAATTCCCACTTATGTTAATTTATTTTTATGGTATGCTTAATCATACCCAACCATACTTTAATTAACATATTTACCAACCCCATCGTTTCCCCACGTAAATCGTTCTCATTTCATGACATAATAAAGGGGAAGATCATCACAAATATCATGGGTTTAGCATACAACTTTGTCATGGGTTAAGAGGATGTCAACTTGCATATATGAGCATATATTAACCCAACTACATTTAACCCAAACTTGCACATTATCATACACATATCTTGCATAACATGTTGAACTTGCATATAAGCATTCTCATAACTTGCATAACATGTTAAACATGCATTTAAGCCTACACATAACTTGCATAAGCATTCACATACTTGCATAGGAATTCACATACTTGCATAAGCATTCACATACTTGCATATCACATTAAACTTGCATTCAAGCATATACATAACTTGCATAACATCATGCACATAACTTGCATAATCTCATAAACTTAACTTGCATAACACCATGCACATAACTTGCATACCCTCATACACATAACTTGCATATGAACTTGCATAACAACATGCACATAACTTACATAACATCATGCACATAACTTGCATAACATGTTGAGCTTGCATATATGACTTGCATCTTAAAGGAGGGTAAACATGCATAGCATATAAAGGTGTCATCTTGCATATGTATGCATCACATTTAAAAGGGTAAACTTATATGTCATGATTTATGCATAATACCAAAAACTTAGCATGCATAAAACCACTTACTTAGCATGCATAGAATCAATTACTTGTTATGCATAAACACACCACTTAACTTGCATAAACCCAAACACTTAGCATGCATACAATCAAATACTTAGCATGCATAAAATCAAATACTTAGCATGCATACAATCAAATACTTAGCATGCATAAAATCAAATACTTAGCATGCATAACACCAAATACTTAGCATGTATAAAATCACATGCATAACTTGCATATCATGTTACATATAACTTGCATATACTCTCACATATAGTTTGCATAACATGTTACATATGCATAAATGTTCAACATAGTGTTTTGCATCATAAAACATGGCATTAACCTTGCATATAACATAAAACTTGCAAATCACATATCATACAAACTAAACACATTTATCCACAAACATAGCCATGTCTTATCACATCCTACCATAATCAATTTAACAATTGATTATTAAAGCCATAGGAACTCACCAAAACCAAGATTAGCAAACTTATGAAGCAAAACTAGTTGCCAAATATGAAGAAGAAGATGATTAGGGGTTGATTAGCTTGCAACTCTCTTCATTGATTTGTGGAGGCCATGATCAAGTTTCATTTTGCCATAGTTTAGTTACAAGATCTAATTATGAATGAATTAGGGTAGGGTTAGGGTCTTATTTATAGGATTAGGTAGTGTTTTAGGCCCTTAGATTAACCCTAGATTAGTTTAGGTCCGTCAGATTTAGGAAATCTCTAGAACCCAGCCCTCCAAGCCAGCCTAAAACCCAAACTGGTGCACCCAGGTTTCTGGACGCCGCGCCCCTGTCGACAGGCAAGTCGACAGGCAAGTCGACACTCCTGTCGACAGGCCTGTCGACAGCCCTGTCGACATGGTTAGGGCGGGAACTTTCCCGCCTGACCCCGCTGGTTCTATTTTCAAATCCTAATTTAAATTTCTAAATCTGTTTTAAGCTTTAATTTTTCTGCAAACTTCATTGGGCCATAACCGGGCCATACGGACTCCGATTCTCGAAAACTCGGACTCTATTTCGCGTATTTTTCCGAGACGAACGCAATGACGCAGCCCGTTACCCCTAATTCCCACATCTGAGATTATTTATCCTATGATTAGAGAATTTTAGTGTTAGCTAAAATTCGGGGTGTTACACCTGTTATTTGTTGATTGTGGTTGAGCTTTGAATCAATATATAGTATTGATTACGGAATAAATAGCAGATGGCCCAGAAATATACCATTTTAGAAGTATCGATTCATCGTCAGGTGAATCGCTAGAAATAATTAACCGAATATAGATTTTAAAATATATTATTATTATTTTAAATGAAGTTTTAAAAAGGAGAAAAATCCAACCACACATATAGACATTGATTGGTTTAACCAAAATCTACTGTGCGCGAAGCACGTGCTTACTAAGTGATTTGTAAAAAAATGTATTTTGCTAATTCAAGTGATCTGAAGTGACGTAACAGTTAGAATAAGTTTACATTGATATTAATTTAATAGAAATCAAAATGAATAGAATTATTTAGATTAATTATTAATTAATTTAAATGGAAAGATCGATAACGATTGACTAACGGGTTAGTCATGTTTAGAGTTAAACAAGTTAGCGACGTTAACTGAAATTGTTTATTTAATTAGTTCAATAATTTAATGAGGATAATTAATGGTAAAACAAACCATGTTTATTTTGATAAAAAGAAGGATGATTATTATTTATTCAATAATAATCAAATGGGATTATTTAAACTAATTAATTTTGTGATTAATTAAAATGGGAAGATAAATTAAGATTTGATTAAAGAGTTAATCACATTTAAAGTTGACTAAGTCAACTATGTTAACTAAAATGGATTTATTAAATTAATTTATATTTATTAATGAAAATGATAATTGGTTAAGTAAAACATATTTTTAAATGAGAAATTTGATTACCATTTAATAATAGTCAAATTGGAAATATTGGGACTTAAAAGTAATAATGGGATTTAGGAAAAGATAAGGCTCATTAAATAAATTATAGAAGTTAAGTTTAAATCATGGTTTAAACAGAAATTCTTATTTAAAATTCTATTCAATCAGATTTATGAAATCCAAGATTTCGACGAAGTATGAAACCCAAGGGGTATTGTATATATTAGAAATGGCATTTAAGCCAGAGTATGAAATTAAAGAATTGGTGCTTAACTGGAGATCGGATGAGATGAGTGATTTTCTAAATGTGGATCTGATGTTGGTTTCGACCTACGAGGTAAATATTTAGAGAATTATTTTCTAACTGGTTTACGGCTAGGAACTAGTGGAGATATTAAATGGGAAACAAAATGTAAACCCGAGTTTGAATTATAGTAGTGAAATGAGATAAGTAATTATAAAGAGGCGATATAGAACCACTATTTCAAAGAAGAGATGGTATTTAATCAACATGGAATTAAAATGGGTTTGGTTGTGAAATGTGAAATAAGTATCGGTTTTTGTATTACAACTGATATCTATCTTACGATAAGAACGTTGCTGATCAAGGTCTGAGAGGTAATTTAAATACCCCAACTTGAACGACTTCAGGATTATCAAAGGATGATATTAGTCGTAATGGTGAAGATGTTAGAGTAAAGTAGATTGGGAAAAATATAGCGTAACGTTATTTGAAGGATTTGGAAATATAACGAGATTCTGAAATAAAAAGAAATAAAAAGGGGCTTGATGGAATGAAATGGTATTCCCATAGCAAAAGAAATGAAAAGGAGTTTGGTGGAAGTATAATGGTATTTTCAAAGTATTGAAATAAGATTTAAATGGGATTATTCTAAAGGGATGAGTGGTCATTTTGGTATTCAAATAACGAAGCCAAAGAAAATGGCATAATGATTGTTTTATAAATGATAGGTTGAATCGATAAGGTAAAAAGAAATGTTTTAGCAATATTTTGTAACGTTAGTTAAAGGTTAATTTAGATATGATTTCAAGATATTTTTTTGGCATATAAGTAAAAGGATTTGAGAATATTAACATATTTAAACCAATATATTATTTTAGGGTATTTCAAGTGATATATTATTTTTAAGTGGCCAAGTGATGCTGTTAAATAATCCAATTGATCTGTTTGTTTTTATGGTTGTTTATTTTGATAGTTAAATAACCGACTATCAAAATCTGACCCAACGTTATTGGTATGGAAAGACGGGGATCGAATTTATATTCAAAAACCATTTTGACCAATACATACGGAAACGTGGAAGGAGCTGATCAAGATGGATCAAGTAAAGACCGCAGATGTTCTTGAATTGGAAGAGTTACTTACAATCTTTGGCTGATCCCTAGAGATATACTGTGATTCTGTCGTGATTGGAATCTACGGGTTGCAAGGACTTCTTGCTGCTAATCCATGGGGTGATTCCTATATTGGATGCAGTAGAAGAGTACCCTCGGTTCATCCTGTTCTTGGATGACTTGTGTGGATGATGTGAATGGTGCCAGATGTTCCAAAAGTCGATTTTAACCTCAAGCCTCATCAACCAGGAAATGACAAAAATCGGGCAGGTTGCATGGCTACGTGGGTCGCACCCATTAGGGTGTATTGTCACCATCTAGAGAATATTTATATTTGTTACTTCTTTTCATTTCTGTATCTCCCAGGAAAACGGTAGCTGCGCAGCCGTGAGGTGACAATATATTCGATACACTTAAGAGAAATTAGTGGTCGTTCATGTGTGGTCGGGTTGCAAGACGTTCTTGTTGAACCCAGTGTATTCTTCTCTAGAGATACACTATCGGCAGGTGGTTCCATACCTTGTCATAGTTGGAATCCAATCTCCAATAAGCGCCCGCGGTTTTGATTGTATACTATATATGTAGAGCGTGAGATGCAAGCGTTTTGCTAGATTCTATCTATTTGTATTTAGACACTATTATAAAATCAGAATAGGATATTGATTTCAAAATATTTTGGGTTATAGTAAGGTAGCAACCGTTCGTGTTTATGTGTGAACTGTTCTTACTATTATCTTTTGTTTCTAAAGGATTTTCAAAGTTAAACAAGTTGTTTGCCTTATGAATTTATCACTGAAAGTATTGCAGACTGATCCGGGTGAATTTTGCTTTGCTTCAAATGTGCTCGGGTCAAACCGAGTATATTTACAGGTTAAATTTCTCTTGAAGCTTCAGAAAAGGAGATGAAGTCGAGACGTATTCCATATATTTAGTGGTACTAGTTTATTTCCGATGTGTGTTGAATGTATACTCTGATGTTGTAATCATGTATATACAGTTCTTTGTATAAAGTATTTTGATATGTTATATTTTGTTCATTCCTCCATGGGACCCTGATCTTCTTATTCTTCTATTCTAATATTTCTTTCTTTCTACTTCTCATCCTCTATTTTCTTTCTATTAAAGATTCGTAATTTCATGAAATTTGGGTTGGACGTGGGTTGTAACACGTCAGCTCAAAGGGCACAGATTTGTAGGCCTTACAGGTAAATATTTGGAATAATTATGTTTATCTAATCGATTAAGTAATATGATTAGATTAACTTTATTAATCTAATAAGGAGTATTAAATTGGAATTAGTTAACGTTTAACTAATGATTGCGGTTGGCCAAGTCAACTGTTTAATGTAAAACGATTGTTATGACTATTTTTTAACCAAATGGAAACGGTTTAGAGAATAATTAATTAAATTTAAATAAGCTTCCTTAAATTATAAAAATTACCTTTTTACATTGGTTGAATATTATTAACGAAATTATTCATAGTTTCCAAATGGTGATTAAGTAATCTATTGATAATGAAGATGTAAACGGATTTACTTTGGTAATTAAGGAAGTTAATTATTAATATAATTAGTTATCGTTAATAATGTCCAAAGGAGCTAACTAATATAATTTAAGTAAACAAGTAAATTGTTTATACTTTAGTTAACAATGGAGTGAATGATAATTAAAGTAATTACTTCTTAACTAAATTACTTAAGAAGTAACTCGATATGAATTGAAATTTAGAAAGGTTTAAAAAGGAGTTATAAAGGGGTAGTCTAAATGAAAATCCAAGTGCGAGGACGAAGTTATGGAAGGGAGATTTTCGCCAATGTAATAATTTAATATTATGTTAAATATTCAATTCAAATTTGAAATGAAATGAAAGTTCCTTTTTAGAAATATTGATCGACTTTTGAGAAGGGGAACGGATTAAAGGGTTATTAAAATAATCCAAGTTAAGGACGTTAAATGGTTTGTGCGTAGAAGTTAATAAATGCATTTTTATTTATAAAATACCAAAGTTGTTTATAAAATGATATCAAATGGACTCGATATTCGGGAAGTGAATTAGTATAATTCACGTTTTAAAATGAAATTGTGTAACGAGGGTGGAAAGTCAAGATTTAGCAAAAATGAATTTTTTTTACTAAGATTGTTCAAAGTAAAGATACGATTCATAAAACTGCAGTCCATATAAAACAGAGAAGTAAAATTTAAGTGATATGATAAGTAAGTTGTGTTTTCAAACTACGAACTTCTTTCTGTTCTAAGATAAGAACGTTGTCGATCAAGGTCTGAGAGGTAAATAAAATACCCCAACTTGGACGACTTCACTATTATCGAAGAATAATAGGAGTTTGTGATGGAAAGGAATTATTAGGAAATGTTATATTTTCCATACTAGGATACCGCAATGATAAATTGGGAATTTTGAAATAGAGTTGCATGGTTTTGAAATGTAAGTATTATGGCCAGGATCTTTAAATATAAATAAGACCAACTGGGTTTAATGTAAATAATTTGACTTATCAGCCGTATAAGAATAAATAATGGGATTTATACCGTTAAAGTTATATATATCGAAATAGTAAAACTTAAGGAAGGTGGCAAGGAAATGATTCTTGATAAAGGAAGGGGAAGAGTATACAGAATGCGATAATACCTTTAAGTAAAGAAAAGTAAAACGGAGATTTGTGATTATGTATATTATTAAGGGACAAGAGTATAGTTTATGATGATAAGAAATTGAAATCGATGAAATGATTAACAAGATTGTTAGCCTACTTTGTGAACTAGGCAACACAAAGTCAAGAAACCAACCATTGAAGAGTATTTTAAGTTATAAGACTCCGGTTCGGATCGGAAGAAAACACCACAATTCAGATTGATAGCAGCATATCGGTTCGGATCGGATAGAATTCTCTGTTCGGATCGGATGTCTCTTACTGGATAAATTGGCAAAGCATATCTGATCGGATCGGAAGGCCAATAAATCTCAAATGGATCGGAAAGTCTTTTGCTTGCCACGACGCTGCAGCGGAGCGGAGTATGATTAGTGAAGGAGAGACGTCTAAGCCACTCCGGTTCGGATCGGGTATTCCGATCCGACCCCCAACATGCACACCTCCGACCCGCACCCATGATCCAGGTTAATCTCCTATAAAATAGCCAGGAGAACCGGACCGGCTATGACTGATTCCTACCCCTAACGTTCATCTCTTTGATGTGTTGTCAACCTGATAGTTCATCCGAACCCGAAGAGAACGCGATGAATGACAGGTGGCCCGACCCGGATGAAGTCTCAAGCGAATTCACACCTATAAATACCCCATCTAGAGACAAAGAGAAGGATCTTTTTTCAGCACTTTTGAGAATCCAAGTACCTCCATCATCCGAACTCCTTTACTCCCGGAGAATCCAAATCATCTTTCATTTCTTGTTTTAATCATTTGAGTGAACAAAAGTGAGTTGTGAGTGAATCTTACATTGCATTTGTAACTGAATTACTGAATATAGTGAAAACTAAGTGGACGTAGGCATTTCTTCGCCGAACCACTATAAATCTTGTGTGTTCATCTTTATTTCTGTTTTATTTTATCTTGTTTCTAATCAATTTGGGTGTTAGAACCACATTTGGGTCTAACATTTTGGTGCTTTCACTGAGAACCCTCATCTAAATTCTTTATTTTCCGGGATCTCTTTCTACTTTTTGGACCGTTGAGTTCAAAGAAGTGAATCCTTAAGTTCCTCCGCTTTCTTACATTCGTTGAAGTAATTGTCAAAGACTCATGGCCAAAGGAAAAGGCAAGGAAGTTCAGTCTGTTCAAGGAAATGGAGCTGGTGAAGATCAGCAACATGCTGTTGTAACAAGGTCTCGGGGGCAGAGTTCAGCAGCAGGGAGAATCAATGCAGGAAATCCGAACCGACAGCAAGGGGAGAGCTCCGATCCGATCCGGGTAGGAGACTCTGAAGCAGTGCACTCCCCTAATCTGAACCGACCCGAGTTGCTCGCTGCACACCGATCCGACCAGGCACCCCAGCTCCGATCCGACCCGACTTCCTATCTCCGATCCGACCCGGTGCTTGGTGAAGCTGGAACATCTACTCGAGTCCCTACGAATGCTCCAATTCCAGCTGCCAGGGTTGGAGATCAGGTCAATCCATCTGCGCCCATCACTCAAGGAGATTTTTCGCGCTTGCTTGACATGCTTGAGAGCACAAGGGAAGCTATGAGAGTTCATGAGCGCACTAATCTCATGATGCAGGAAAATATGAGGCTCATGAGTCGGGAGATCAATGAGCTCCGCCGGCAGAGAACTCCATCACCGGTTCGTCACACCCCCATAGATCAATCTTCATCTTCCGAGGAAGAGAGGCCCCGTGAACGAAGGCCACTCGAACGACCTCAGAATGTGGAGCAGCTAACGTTTGGATCTTTGGGATCTCGCGAGGATATCGCACGAGCATTAGGAAACGATAGCCCCACTCGGGGGCAAAGACTCCAGTCCCCTCTTCCCGAGATCGACCGGGAACGCAGGGAAAGGAATCGAGCAGAGGCAGCTCGAAGAAGAAGGGCATCCCCTGAGCAAGAGCCCCGGAGGAACTCGGACACTAGGGCCAGGGAACCTGAGCAGCCCCTAACGAGTGCCGATGTGCAGGCAATGGTTCGCCGAATTATGTCCGAGAGCCGGAATTATACAAATGAAGACTATGGCATTGAGCGAAGCCATACTCCGTTCACTGACGATATCCTAGACTTCCAGTTTCCCCGACGCTTTAACTTGCCACAGATGGATAAATATGACGGAAGGACTGATCCAGGACAGCACTTGATGCGGTATTCGTGGCTTATGAATGCCGCTGCTGCCCCTGATGAAGTAAAGTGCAAAGCGTTCCCAATCTACTTAGAAGATGTGGCATTATTTTGGTTTACCCGACTTCCTCCTCGTTCAATTTCTAATTACAAAGAACTAAGCGAGCGTTTCTTGAACCAGTTCCGATTACATGCCCGAAAGTCCAAGAGTGTTATTGAATTGTCGAGAATCAAACAGGCACCAGGAGAGTCTTTAAGGGCATATTTAGATCGTTTTAACCAAGCTGTAACTGAGGTCAGTGACCCGCACGAGCCCACTATTCTGATGGCATTGAAGGAAGGAGTCGATCCTGGATCCGAGTTTGGAGACTACCTTTCTGGGAAAACACCTCCCACAAGGGCGATATTCTGCGAAAAAGCCGATATTTATCTGAGACGAGAGGAAGCCAGGGTAAACCGAAAAAGAAAGTCTGAGACAGCTTCAAAGGAGAATGTGCAGAGTAATATTGCCGTGAAGCAGTCTGGGGAAAGTTCTGGAAAGGTCGAAGTAAATGTAGGAAACAAGGGTGGAAACAGCAATACTGGAAATGGGGGAAACAACAACAACCGTAATTCGAACGGTAACAGGAGAAACAGAAATAGGGGAAGCGACCCAAACAAAAGGCCCCGATTCCAGAACTACGAGAACTACACACCATTGAATGACACCCTGGAAAATATTTACCTGGACACGTACAATGTGTTGCAGTACAAAAGACCGCCACCTCGTGATTCGACCGAGAAAGAAATGGCGACAGGCAAATTTTGCTTGTTTCACGGAACACATGGACATTCGACCAATGAGTGTCGGCATTTGAGGGATGTAATTGAAAAGCTGCTGCGTGAAGGAAAGTTGGATGAGTACAAGGTTGCCCCGAGGGACAGGGGGCAAGGAGAGCAGGCTCCAAAACAGATCCTACCTGCTCCTAAGCCTACCGCGCAGCAGAAAGGTAAAGGGATCGTCATCAACTCCATAGTAGGCGGACCTCACCCGGCAATCCGAAGTTTTAGGTCAATGGACCAATACGTGAATGCTGCCAAGCATCTAGATGTGAATGAAGGTGACGATTTGGAAGATGTCACCCCTATAAAACAACAAAAAACCATGTTCGATGACGTAGTATTTCGCAGCCGAGACAACACGGGGATACAATCTCCCACCAACGATCCGTTGGTTATTACTACCACTATTGGGCCGGCCTTGGTCCATAAGGTATTAGTAGACAACGGAAGTTCCGTTAATATTTTGTTCAAGAAGTCATTTGATCAGATGAAGCTTGAGCACGAAGATCTGAAACCTTGTGAAGGATGGATTAGAGGCTTCAACGGAGCGACGACAGCTCCTATGGGATATATAGAGTTGCCCGTGACCCTAGGGCAAGGAGAACGTAGAAGAGTGTGAATGCTTCAGTTTGTAGTACTGGACGTAGATTCGCCATATAACGCATTTTTAGGGAGACCTGCCCTCGCTGAGTTTAGAATTTGTATCGCCCCTTGGTGCTTGTTACTAAAGTTCCCAACCGAAGCCGGGACTGGAGTAATAAGAGGGGATCAGGTTTCTGGACGGGCCTGCTATGTGGCCGAACTGAAGATGTTGATGAAAGGAGTTAATGCTGAGAGTAAGGATGCCTCGTCTCCCTCAAAGGGGGACTCGGCATAGCAATTAGAGAGATTGAACCCAAGGGAGTTGCCCAAAGGAACGCCTGAAGACCTGGATCCTAGGAAAGACGAGGAACCAGAGGCTAGGAATGCAACTCCTAATGAAGCGACAGTGGAAATTCCTGTTGATAAAGCTGATCCGACGAAAGTTTTGAAGATTGGTTCCCAATTGGATCCACGTCGTGCTGAAGAGCTGACAGACTTTTTGAAGGCAAACTTAGATGTGTTCGCCTGGACCCATGCTGACATGTGTGGGATATCGCCTTCCATTATCAGTCACAAATTGAATGTAAATCCGAAGCATCCGCCTGTGAAGCAAAAGAGACGCATGCTGGGCCCAGAGAGGTCGGCTGCTCTCAAAGAAGAAGTAGAGAAATTGAAGCAAAATGGATTTATTCGAGATTCGACTTATCCCGACTGGATATCGAATCCTGTCTTGGTAAAGAAGCCAAACGGAAAGTGGCGAACTTGTATTGACTTTTCAGATTTAAATAAGGCTTGCCCAAAAGATAGTTTCCCACTTCCCAGGATTGACCAGCTTGTAGACTCGACAGCAGGTCATGAACTTCTCTCTTTCATGGATGCATACTCTGGATACAATCAAATTCCTATGCATGTACCAGACCAAGAGCATACAAGTTTCATTACGAATTTGGGATTATATTGTTATGTTGTAATGCCGTTCGGATTAAAAAACGCTGGAGCTACTTATCAGCGGTTGGTAAATAGAATGTTTTATGATCAAATAGGAAAAACTATGGAAGTTTATGTGGATGATATGCTTGTTAAATCAAAGCAGTCCTCCAGTCATACGCAAGACTTAGCAGAAATGTTTGGTATCTTGCGAAAATACCGTATGAAATTGAATCCTTTAAAATGTTCATTTGGAGTGGCGTCGGGAAAGTTCCTTGGCTTCATTGTGAGTTCCCGAGGAATTGAGATCAACCCTAGCCAGACAGCGGCGATAAGAAATATCAAAGAACCAAGGAGAATTAAAGACGTCCAAAGTCTGGCAGGGAAGGTAGCGGCGCTGAGTAGATTCATCTCCAAAGCCACCGATAAATGTGTTCCATTTTTTGATTTGATAAAAAGGGGAAAGAAGAACTTCCAGTGGACTCCCGATTGTGTCGAGGCTTTTCAAAATCTGTTAGAGCTGTTAGAGAAACCGCCAATCTTATCAAAGCCCGTAGATCACGAAGAACTATTTGTTTATCTAGCAGTCTCGGCTCACGCTGTCAGCACAGTTCTGGTTCGAGAAGAAGACAAAGTACAAAGGCCAGTATACTATGTGAGTAAGAAATTAGCAGCGGCAGAGCGCAACTACCCAAAGATCGAGAAGCTCGCTTACAGCCTCCTGATTGCATCCCGAAAACTTCGTCACTACTTCCAAGCCCATCCAATAACCATATACACCGATCAGCCGTTAAGACAGGTGTTGCAGAGACCCGAAGCGTCGGGAAGGTTGATTAAATGGAACATAGAACTAAGCCAGTTTGATTTGAATTTTCAACCACGAAAGTCAATCAGGGGGCAAGCTCTAGCAGACTTTATTGCGGAGTTCACCATTCCAGAGGAAGAAATAATCAATGACCGAGTGGTTAAATCCGAGGATAAGCTAGAGATGAATCCGTGGAAATTATATACAGATGGAGCTAAAAATGACCGAAGATCCGGAGCTGGAATTGTCTTAGTCACTCCGGAGGGACGGTCGTTATATTACGCCCTGCGATTAGAATTTTCGGCAACAAACAATGACTCTGAGTATGAAGCCCTGATTGCCGGGCTGAAACTCGCTAAAGACCTCGGAGTAAAAATGATGGACATATTTTGTGACTCTAAGATTGTTGTTTGTCAAGTGCGAGAGGAATTCGCGGCTCGAGGACCTCGACTTGTCGCTTACCTCAAGAAAGTGAAAGAGCTATTAAATAGCTTAGAGCGGTACAACATAACACATATTCCCAGAGTAGAAAACCAGAAAGCGGATAGACTAGCAAAATTGGCTAGTTCCGACAATCCAGAAGAGACTGAGGTAATTCCAATTGAAACGTTGGAATCGCCAAGCTTTGAGTCAATGGAAATGGAATTCGTCCTTGAAGCGGAACCAGAGAAGGAGTCATGGATGACTCCAATCAAGAGTTTTCTTAAGAATGGGACACTCCCATCGAAGAAAAGTGAGAAAAGAGCTGTAGTTCGTAAAGCTGCCAGATACGTTATGCAAGACGATACTCTCTATAGACAAGGATTTTCTATGCCCCTGTTACGATGTATCGCACACGACGACATCAAGCGTGTACTGAGAGAAGTGCACGAAGGTGAGTGTGGAGATCATACAGGAGGTCAAACTTTAGCAAAGAAAATATTGCGGTACGGATACTTCTGGCCTACGATCAACAAAGATGCAGCTGATTATTCACGACGCTGCGATAAGTGCCAGAGATTCGCCAAAATCCCCAGGGCACCGTCAACCCAGCTTAAATCGATGGTGAGTCCTTGGCCATTTGCCACATGGGGAATCGATATCATTGGAGTTTTACCGATTGCTAAAGGAGGGGCTAAGTATGCCATAGTAGCCGTGGATTATTTCACAAAGTGGGTGGAAGCTGAGCCCTTGACTAAGATCACCACAAGAAAGGTGATAAGTTTTGTGGTCAGAAATATTATATGCCGATTCGGGATCCCAAGGACGATTATTACCGACAACGGGACCCAATTTGATAGCACTGAATTCAGAAACTTTTGCCAGAAATATAAGATAGACAAACGATATACTGCAGTTGCCTATCCACAATCTAATGGGCAAGTAGAGGCAATAAACAAGGTAATAAAATCCATCCTCAAGAAGCGATTAGAGCGTGCAAAGGCAAAATGGGTTGATGAATTGCCCCTAGCTTTGTGGGCATATCGAACAACGTTTAAAACGGCTACCGGTCATACCCCTTTCTCTCTCTCCTTTGGCTCAGAAGCAGTAATTCCAGTTGAACTGGAAGTTCCTTCCCACAGGGTGACGTATTATGACCCGATGACGAATCGGGCACTTTTACTTGATTCTCTTGATGAAATCGAAGAGAAAAGGGACGAAGCAGACTTGCGTGCAGCAAGACATCGGCGTCAGATGGCACGCTATTATGACAAAAAAGTTCGCCTCAGAACTTTTGAACCAGGAGATTTGGTGCTAAAGAGAGTTTTTCCATCTCTTCCTCACCTCGGCCCAAAATGGGAAGGACCCTTTGTCATCCAACGGAAACTTGATAAAGGAACATTCAAGTTAACGACCGTAGATGGCGAAGAAGTCCCTCGAGCATGGAATGCCCAACACTTAATGCGATATTTGGATTAGAAATGCTATACTCTTTGCTGTTCTTTCTGTAAACTCTGTAATAAGGCACGACTTGCCTTGGGAAAATCTGATGATATGAATAAAGGACTATAAAGTGGATGTAGGCTACGACTTAGCTGAACCACTATAAAAATATTGTGTGTTATTTACTTTTATGCATTTACATTCATTAGTTGTTCTGTTGTGATTATAAAACACAGGATAACTCAGAACCTAAAAAAAAGGTTGAAACAGTTTGGACATAAAAAGAGGCACAATGATTATTTGTGCAATAAGACATAAAAGAATGAAAAAACGACATTCTAACTCTAACTCTCCAGAGAAAGAGAGAGAGTATAAAAGCGTCTCAGACTGAGCGCTGAAAAAGAAATTCCATTCTGAACTCTAACTCTCCAGAGAAAGAGAGAGAGTATAAAAGCGTCTCCGACTGAGCGCTGAGAAAGAGGTTCAACTCCGAACTCTAACTTTCCAGAGAGAAAGAGAGTATAAAGGCGTCTCCGACCGAGCGCCGAGAAAGAAATCTTTTCCCGTTGAACGACCGGGGAATAAACAAATGACTGAACTCGAACTCTAACTCTCAAGAGAATGAGAGAGAGTATAAAAGAAATGCCAGGAAAAACAACAGGTGTTGATGACACAGGAAATGCTATCCCGTTAGAGAATCAGGAGCATTCAGATTGCATGATTAAGCACTGAATAACTTATGGAGATTGACTGGGGACACATATACATACACATATCTCCCCTCTCCACAACTTTGTTTCATAACTATAGATATGCATTTTTACATAAGTGTAGAACTGCTAACA
This sequence comes from Allium sativum, assembly GCA_030737875.1. Lineage (NCBI taxonomy): Eukaryota > Viridiplantae > Streptophyta > Magnoliopsida > Asparagales > Amaryllidaceae > Allium > Allium sativum. The sequence goes on along the minus strand of CM060921.1, from coordinate 611,833,053 downwards.
AATAAACATTGCAAAAAGTGAATTATTTGTATTTACAAATGAATGAATTTGTACAGGGAAATAATTGAAAAAGAAAGTGCGGAAGCTGCTGGTATAGCAGCACTTATTGGTTTACAAAGATGCTAAAAAGATACAGGGGAACCCACTATTTGGGCTTGGAATGAGCCTTCGATTTCTTGGCAGCTTTTTCTGCATCTTTTGCTTCCTTCTCGGCTTCAGTCAAGATCCGCTTTGATTTCTTTTTCCCTGAAGATGTAGTACTGGGGCCAGCAGACTTTTTCCCGGAGGGCGGGGCACTGGAATCAAGAGAAGATTTTTTAGCAAGTTCTTCGGTAATAGATCTAGTGGAGAGCTTAACAACTAACCTTGAACCTGCATCCACAACTGCGAGGGGCTTGAGGACCTCAGGGTCTAATTCTTCAGCCTTTAATTGCAAGCGCTTGTCTTGATCAGCCTTCATGGCAGCCAAGGTAACGTCATCAGCGCTTTTCGATTCCCCAGTTATTACAATCTCCGGTTCCTCATCATGCCCCTCGTCTCCTCCGTCGTCTTTTAAAGCTGCAATCATTTCTTCATCATGGGGAGTAGTGACCTTAGTTGGTTCACTTCTTTCCCCCAGGTCTGTGGAAGCAGCCTTGTCTTCCCCTTCTTTGACCCTATCAGCGGGCTTTGTCCCAGTGGTAGTTCCTTGAACTACATCTGTCTTCGCGGAGGATTCAACGCCTACAAAATGAGAAACATCGGTTATCAACTCAGGCGAGAGCAAAGGATTTCTCATCGAACATTCAGTCATGTAGCCAAAGGTAGTAGTAGCCTTGACAAATTGAGGAGAAAAGATAGGAATACCTTCTGAAGACTTTTCAGCGGGGGTGACTACTACCTCTGGAGTTATTTCAGGAATGGGAGATAGCAAAGTTGTTTGGGAAATTCCCGGGTTTTCGGGATCATACCCTTCTACTTCGGGAGTTACAGGAGCAGAAGAAGAGGAACCAGCTTCAGGAATGGTTTTATGTTTAGACTTCCGCCTCTCTTCTTCCATGGCCTCAGCAATTAGACGGCGCCCTTCAGCTAGGCGCTCCGGTTCGTCGTCTCTCAAGTACTTCTCCATCAGCTTATCTTCATCGAGGGAATCGACCTTAAGCTCTTCTTTTTCCCACTCGACGATTTGATTCCACACATGAACCAAAGTGGATGGATAGTCCTCGATCCAGGAAATGTTTCGACGACGAATAATGTGCGCGAAGAATTCGATCATTAGCTCGCCGAAGCCCTGAATATCGGCCTCCGCCTCTGATAGTTGTTTGCAGGTTTCCTCCGCAGATTTAATAGCGCATTCCACGTTGCCCTCAGCCAGAGCAGCCCTGTTTTCCGCCTCTAACAATTTTGAAGCCAAATCAGCGTTTTTCTTTTCTAACTCAGCACTCCTTTTCGCTAACTCGGCGTTTTTCTGCTCAAGCTCAGCGTAAGCAAGGCGTGTCTTAGCAGCCTCTGACCTGGCCTCGTCAGCTTGCTTCTTCAACTCAGACCGCTCCTGAGTGTGGGATTCAAGCAAATCATGATAGCGCTTTTGCATGTCCTCAAACTGTTGTTTGAAGTTAGAAGCGTTCTTCTGAGCGATAGCTAGTTGAGCTTGAGTGTCTTCTAAGTTTTTTCCTAAGGTTTTTAAGGCCTTAGCATCCTCCTCTGCGGTCTTCTGCATTGAGTCAGCATTTGTCATTAGAGTGCGGATGATTCTAGAAAGAGTGCGGGAATACTTGAACATCTCGGTATATTGTTTTTCCACCAAATCAATCTTTGCTCTGGCCTCCTCTGCCCAATTAGAAGAAATAGGTTCAAGGGAAGGTAGAAAGGTCAGAGTCTCGAAGTAGTGCTCGGGAAATTGCTCCTTTAAATATGCCAGCCTTACTGCGGTTCCCGCATCTGGTGGAGGAAGGGCGAGGAGTGTTAGTTCAGTGTCCCTTCCTGAAGAAGATTCTGTAGAACCCTTGTCTGTCCGAGGTCGCTTAGTGGCAGGGACTTTTTGCTTACTTCTAGACCCAGTTTCCTTTGGAGGAGTTTTCTCTCTACTCCGCTTTTCATGGGAGGAAGTGGAATCCCTAGATTGTGGTCTATCCTCCTCCCTACGACCTTGATAGCTTTTGTATTTTTCTTGTTCCGGTCGAACTGGTGAGCGGGAGCGTGAGGATCGAGATCGATAAGGATCATAGGGTCTTCTTTCCTCCCTACCACGGTCATCCCGGCGATTATACTCAGCATCCTGAGGAGGATTGGACATGCTGCGGCGAAGCTTTCTTATATCATAAGAAGATCGAGACATTGTACCTGCACGATAAATTAAACGAAGTTTAGAATCGACGGATCCATGGAGAAAGAAGTGCAATGAATGCTAGTGCTACGGTGTAAAGTGCATCCTATGTGGTGTGTGTGTCCCCCCAACCAACCCGAGTCTGAAGCTAGACTGGTGCGGGCAGGCTCTTTGGCCTTAGCAGGAGTAGTTTCTTCAGAAGAAGTGAAGACTAAAGGGTCCTTTATGAAATCTTCTGAAGTATATATAGTCTCGGGTAAGGGGAGATCCCCCAAACCCTGAAATATGTGCTCGTCGGTGCTAGGAACATCCCCTTCGGAAGCGTGAAGTGGCGATCCTTGGGGAGATTTTGATTTATCTGGAGAAGTAGTTTCCTCGGGGGCAATATACCCTTCACGATGTTTCTTGGCCAGATTATCCAGTTCATCATCTTGAGTGGAAGAGGGAGAAGGTGAAGTTTGAAGAGGAGCTGCAGGAATTCCCGAGCCTTCTCCTATCTCTGGAACTGTTTCCACTGGAGGAATATATGCATAAGGGACCGTCCCATGACCTATGCTACGGAAGACGGATAGCAGCCCGTGAAAATGAAGGTACTCATCTTTAAGGACCTCGTCAATAGTAAGGAATTTTTGGTCGCCATTGAGAAGACGGTGCATTCGATCAAAGAACGCTTGGTCTGATACCTGTTTGGGATTGTCGACTGCAAATAAAAAGGAAAACAGGTCAGGGTGATGATTCAAGTGTATAGAGTCCAGGATCAGAAAATCAGTGCTTTACTTGATTTTGTCCATCTTCTGGCGCATCCAGACTGTTGCTTTATATAGAACCACTCTAGTCTGGAATCTCCAGCTTTGCTGCTAAACGGCGTAGAGATTATCTTCCTCTTTGGGACTGATTCAAAGTAACAGAAAGAAGGGGTTTCTCTAGTCCGATGTTTGAAATTATAGAAGAAATGAACATCGTCGAACGTGAGCTCCACGCCTAGAATTTCACGATATGCTATGAATAAGGTATGCAGATAGGCATATGAATTGGGATGCAGCTGCATGGGGGCAATCCGCATTTGTCTTAAGAAGTCGACGATGAAAGGCGAGAATGGAGGAATGGCGCCAACCATGCACATCAGTCGAGTAACCGTCATATATCCTTCTGGAGGGTTATGGGGACGGTCAGAACGTGAGGGCACTAAAGTGTCTCTCTTCATTATTCCATACTTCAAGCAAATTCTCACGAGTCAGTCGTTGTCAATTGTTGATTCTACGGAATCTGGAGGTGACTCCAATATAATGGCTGAGTCAAATTCATCGGGTGCTCGATTGTCACCAATCCCTCCTTCCTCCTCAAAGCCTAGGGAAACTTCATTTTCTGAAGACATTTCGTCACTTTCCCGATGACCAACTCCGTAATCCGGACCCTCGCTGTCCCATTCTGGGTCAGATGAAGAAGATATATCCTCGAGAGTGGTTTTGTTGGAAGTTTCCGGAGCTTCTTTCCTCTCAGCTAGACGAGAAGAGCGTCTGGGCCTCATTGTCATGGAACTATCGAAGAAGCAATAGCACGGATTAGAGTGAATTATCCCGTGTCCCCTTTTTGTGTATGTGTGTGAACTAAAGTGTGTGTAGCAAATGTGGGAAATACAAAATAGAAGTACAGCAATGTAAGACGAAGCTTTAAAGAGAAAGTAATAGTCAGAGTTGTTCTTGATTCTCGTTTATGTTCACAAGGCACTATCCTAACTGTCCGCGAAGCATATTCGTCTAGAGTAAGCGTTAGTTGAATTAATTGGGTAGTCTTTATGTGCCAAGTTTGATACGTTCGGTTCGGTTCGGATATACATATGATGGCTGGCTCAATACAAACACAGATAGTGGTCGGTTCGGATGTATCATTAAAGCGAGGCCAGTTCAAGACAAGGGAAGCAACGGGTTCGGAAGCAGGACTGATCTGATCGGATCGGGTGACCCGATCCGAACCGAACTAGCACCACTCAACCGATCCATTTACTTCAACCTCTTATCCCATTCACTTCTCCGACCCGAACCGACGTTTTCTTTCCTCCCTGTCTTTCTAAAGTGTGTAACCCGGACCGATCCCTTATCCTACTCCTTCCTTTCCGCTCCTCCGTCTTCTACCCGAACCGACTCCAGTTGGTCACCACGCTCCTCATCTTCTTCCTCTTTCCCCCCTTTCTCACAAACAAGTCCATGTTATCACCAAAGCCACCATTGAGGATATAATATTCTGCCCTCTCCAGCCTCGCAACGCCTCGAAGCGATGGCGCATTCACCAGCAGCGGCGGGGGGTTCAAGCGAAGCTTATGGCCAAGCCATCCCAATCCAACGCGAATTGAAATCGAAAACGGTTACAACGAAGCTATTCGAGATTAGAAAAGCTACCTATGTGTTCGATTTAAGAAATCTATGAGGAATAGTTTCAGAGTATCCGAGTTTCTGGACGTTTTCAAATACTTAGGTTGGGAGCGGCAATAAAAACGAAGGAGAAAAGAATGAAGGCAGTAGTGAATTTATATAAAGAATGGTGTTGACTCCTCGTCTCCCTATTTTGTCTCGCCCGCTCGGACCGGAGTGGAAGCCCAGTAGCACAACTCTCTCTGAAGGCCCAATGTCTAAGAACTAAATCCACGAATACGCTTCGGATCGGAATCCGAACCGAGTGGAAATTTCACACGTTGATTCAACATTCGACTCGAATTGAAGAGAAGGAGAGTAAAGGAGGAGCATACCTGCAAGAAGCATTACATGGCGAGATGAGTTCCCAAATTTGCTCAGAAATGAAGAAAATGTGTTCGGGTCGGACGCCGAACCGAACAGAAATCTGTGCATTACTCCTGAAAATTCTGGTTAAACGACATCAAAGCACGCTTTGTACAACGAAAGCATCCTTTGAGGGGGCAAAATGTTAGCCTACTTTGTGAACTAGGCAACACAAAGTCAAGAAACCAACCATTGAAGAGTATTTTAAGTTATAAGACTCCGGTTCGGATCGGAAGAAAACACCACAATTCAGATTGATAGCAGCATATCGGTTCGGATCGGATAGAATTCTCTGTTCGGATCGGATGTCTCTTACTGGATAAATTGGCAAAGCATATCTGATCGGATCGGAAGGCTAATAAATCTCAAATGGATCGGAAAGTCTTTTGCTTTCCACGACGCTGCAGCGGAGCGGAGTATGATTAGTGAAGGAGAGACGTCCAAGCCACTCTGGTTCGGATCGGGTATTCCGATCCGACCCCCAACATGCACACCTCCGACCCGCACCCATGATCCAGGTTAATCTCCTATAAAATAGCCAGGAGAACCGGACCGGCTATGACTGATTCCTACCCCTAACGTTCATCTCTTTGATGTGTTGTCAACCTGATAGTTCATCCGAACCCGAAGAGAACGCGATGAATGACAGGTGGCCCGACCCGGATGAAGTCTCAAGCGAATTCACACCTATAAATACCCCATCTAGAGACAAAGAGAAGGATCTTTTTTCAGCACTTTTGAGAATCCAAGTACCTCCATCATCCGAACTCCTTTACTCCCGGAGAATCCAAATCATCTTTCATTTCTTGTTTTAATCATTTGAGTGAACAAAAGTGAGTTGTGAGTGAATCTTACATTGCATTTGTAACTGAATTACTGAATATAGTGAAAACTAAGTGGACGTAGGCATTTCTTCGCCGAACCACTATAAATCTTGTGTGTTCATCTTTATTTCTGTTTTATTTTATCTTGTTTCTAATCAATTTGGGTGTTAGAACCACATTTGGGTCTAACAAAGATCGATAAGAGTTTTAAAACGTTATTTGAAAATAATACGAGCCTGAGCTGCCAATATACTTGATCGTACTGTTTGATATTAATAGTTTAAACACTGACTATCTATGAAATATTATTGGACCTTTTTGACTTGTTGTTACGAAGAGACCGGGATGGGAACTAGACCCAAAACCACTTCGAACCAACGTTGTGATTCGAAACTAAATTATGGAGATACGTATGGAGCATTGAAGACCATAAATCTTCATGAGCGAAAGAACTATTTGTTGAATTTCTCTAGCTGATCCCTAGAGATATTTTGGCAGTGATTCTGTCGTGATTGGAATATATGGATTGCAAGGACTTCTCGCTACTGATCTATCGGGTGATTCCTAGGATGCGGTATGAGGGTGCCTTTGTTTCATCTTCTTCCTGGATGACGTATGGACGTTGTGACATTCAAAGTGGATGATGGTCAGACGTTCAAGAAGATAAACATAGCCTCAATCCTCACAACCGGGAAATGACAAAAATCGGGCAGGCAGCATGGCTAGGTGGGTCATACCCAAGCATGGCGTATTGTCACCAATCTAGAGAACATTAATATTTGTTAATTGTTTTCATTTCTGTGTCTCCCAGCAATCACGGCAGGCGCGCAATAAAAGCCGTAGGGTGACAATATATTCGATACACTCAAGTTAAATGAGTGGTCGGTCATGTGTGGTCGGGTTGCAAGATGTTCTTGTTGAACCCCGGTGTACCCCACTAGAGTACACTGATCGGAAGGTGGTCCCATACCTTGTCATAGTCGGAACCCAATCTCCGATAAGCGCCTTGCGGTTTTTGATTATATACTATGTATGTAGAGCGTGAGATGCAAGCGTTCTACTATATGGTTGTTTATTTGTGATTTGATAGACACTATTATAGTACCACTGGATTTTTATTTATCAAAACTGTTTTGGGTTATATTAAGGTAAAAACTTTCTGTATTATGTGTGGGCTGGTCTTACTATTATCCTTTTCTTTCAAAAGGACTTCTAAAGTTAAACAAGTTGGTTACTATATGAATTTATCACTGAAAGTATTCCAAACTGATCCGGGTGATTTTTGCTTTGCTTCAAATGTGCTCGGGTCTGACCGAGTGTATTTCCAGGTTAGATTTTGCTTGGAGTTCCAGAGCAGGAGTTGAAGTCGAGACGTTTCCATATATTTATGGGTACCAGTTTATTCCCGCTGTGTATATTGATTAATGTGAAGGTATACTCTGATATTGTAATCTTATAGAGACAGTTCTTTTTGTATAAAGTATTATTGATTATTATATTTTGTCCATTCCGTTGTGAGACTCTGATCTTCTCATTCTTCTACTCCAATAGTTCTATCTTTCCTATCTCATCCTCTAAGTTCTTCTATTAACCGTCAAAGTTTGATATTTGGGTTTCGACAAGTAATACATGATTTTGTGTAATTTTGAAAATTCAAGCGTCGAATTTTTTTCTGGCCGTTACAGGTGGATCAGAGCAATGGTTTAGTGATAACCTTGGCTCTATGGCGTAACTCAATAGAGATGGGGTCCGAAAAACCCTAGATTGAGTTTTACTATATATACGAGAGCGCGTATCTGTAATTTGAAATAAAATTATTTTGTGGATATTTTATGAAAAAATAAGTTTTATATTATTACTTGTGTTAATTTGAATTAGAATTCAATTTGAATATGGAATTCAAATGAGATTGGGGATTGTTTAATATGACCAGAAGAATGTGACTATGATATTCAATATAGAATTAAATAAATTAGAATTTAACTTAAACTAAGTTAAATATACGATGATTTGATTGTATTGTGTATTGTTTGAATATGGGTTGGTTAAATTAAATTCAAACACGAGTTAATAAGAAATTGAATGAATTGGAAACACGGAGATAAATCTCAGTATAATGAGTTAGGAATAAAATCAGTTATGAAATGGAACTGAATTATTTAACCCTGGATTATTACTTGTAAATGGAGTTAAGTACAGGTTTCAGAAGGTTATGGAGTCGATTTGGTTACACAGATTGGAGGTGCAGATTGGAAACCGAAGAACAGTTAGTTGGTTTGCTTCGAAATTGGAATTAAGTTGCCTGACAAAAAGGTAAACCTTAATATATTGATTAGGTGGTTGATTTGATACCTCTGAGTTTGGTTGCCGCTTGGCTTGATTTTCTTTTGATCGATAGGAGGCCCAGAGTGGCGTTTGTAGTTGTTTGGATCGAATAGTGAAGAGGAGGTGCTGGTGAACTTTTCGAAAAATTATAAGACTTAGAATATTTTGATGATAGTTCCAAAATGAGTGTTTTAAAAGTAATCGGGTTTGTCACATTCTTTTCGCCTTAGTAATTTCGGGGACAAAATTCTTTTAAGAGGGAAGGAATGTAACGTCCCGTATTTTCAGTGGCTATATATTTTATTATATTAAATATTGAATTGGAATTACAAATGCATTTATTCCATTTACTAAAATGAAGTTTGAATATATAATTTATATTTAATATAAAACGAACTCGAAACGTCGCGGTGGTTCATAATATTGCGTTTTGAACTTCAAATGAATATACAGAATTTGTTTTAAGTTTGGTTTATGTGAAACAAGAAATGTTAGGATCAATTTGATTATAATTTTCTAATGGAGAGAAAAATCAAGATTTCATCGTACAGATTATAAGATATGCCCGGATCAAAATTTAAAATAGTCGTTGTTAAATCGTTTTCAAACCATAACGATAATTTAATTATAGTTAAATATTGGATTTGAATTTGGACAAGATCTTTGAGACATAGCCATAATTTAATTTTTACAATTTTACTGTAATTTTTAATTCGTAAAATAAGCAACTTTTTATTTGGAGTATTTTGCACCCTATATCGGCATTTTGGGGTTTCACAATATAAATTATCCTACCGATATTATTATATTTTTTGGATCGTGGCACATCACTGAATATGATTATATTCTTATTTCTATCCGTAGCAGTCCGTACATGAACGATAATTTAACATAAAATAGTATGAAGTTATTTTCAATAAATCAAAATAAAACCCTGCTAAATCTCTCCATATGTCTGCGTATCCTTTATCTTTCAGAAACAGAGAAATAATCTCATCCAAAAATCATAGCAAAATCTCAAGATAAGATGTGGTTAGATAGAAATCTTGTGCGCACCATTTGGATGAATTAAAAGAAAGGCATGTGAAAACCTTACCAAGTCTTCTTTAAGGTCATTTTCAAAACTTTGTCTGATCTGTAGCATATCCTCTTAAGTTACTTTAGGTACTAGGGTCAAGGACTTCATTTCTCCAACAATCAATAATAAAAACTAAAATATCTACACTTTTTTTTAAACATCCAAGCCACTTGAAGCAGGTGCATTCTTCTCCTTAACGCTCCAAAGTTAAAGAAACCACACACATGTTTTAGCAAACCTATGAGCTATAAACAAACTTATGATTGACAACACACTTTGCCTCTCCAAAGCTTCATGCGTAAGGGAGCATCACCGCTCATCTATGCTTCAAAGTCCAGTCTATGACGTTGAAAAATACTAGAACTACTTACCTAAATGTTATAAAGCAGATTTAACCTTGCCTAAAACTTCTTATCTAAGTAGTACCTATCCAATACTATACTGCACTCGCATATGCCAAATATTGGAAATATAAACTACTCTAAAGATAATACAGTGCCTACCTATACCCGTTGTTGCTTAACCATTAAGATAATCCATGTTATAAATACATGATATACATCACTGCTTATTGAATCTTTTGTTTGCTTCAACAACTTCAATACTTATTTATGGCAATCAATAAATAAAAAAACACAAACTATCCTCTAAAGAAAATCTAATATTCATAGCATGGCGGGCGGCTCTGATGTACGGACGTAGAAGGCGGTGAGGATGGAGTTCGGAGATTGTAAAGGCTGGTTGATGTCGATGCTAAAGTTGAATGGGTATGTGAATGAGGTTCAATGTTTTGGGAATGAACTGGTGATGGTTTGATGGCCGAAAGTGGATAATGGTGATTTAAGGGGACATGAAGATGGATGCGTGAACGGACAATGGTTTATGGCGATTATGGATAGTTATGCAGGGTGAACTGTTGGCTTGAGTCAATGGAGGTGATGAGGCAATATAGCTTGACAGTGTACGCTGCTGTAGAAGTGAATGCTTGTGTGTTCTTGTTTGGTAGGTGTAATTTGTGAAATGCTGGTAGAATGGTTATGTGGTATGTGGTGAATAGAAGCTGTTTTGTGGTAGTGTGGATGGTGGTGCAGTAGCCGTTTTAGGACAGAAGAATTGGTCTCGGGACGCGCGTTTCCAGTAGGAGGATGGTCCAGCTTGTGTTTTAGGAGAGAACAAGTAAAGGAAGGCTACCGGGGCGTCAGTCTCGGGATGGTGGAAGTTCGGATGGACATTGGAGGAAGTTTTCATGCGTTCAAATGTTGGAGTGTTATCACGTTGGGAAGGTGTTCCAGGATACTGGTTAGTACAGTTAGCATGGTAAAGTACAGTTGGCGCCATATGTTAGAAATAAAGAAATTGGAATGAAGACTTTCCAAAATTAGCAGCATGTCTTTAACCAGAAGGGCCGTATCTTAACGAGAAAATAGTTGCGATTTGGTACAAGCATGGCATCGGGTTCTTCTTTGGAGAGAAGAGTTAGTAATTTAAAACCGTGATTAGAAAATTGATTTAATAACTAATTAGTGTAATTAAATTAAATTAGCTAGTTTATTTTAGTTTAAATTTAATCGTTGTCCGTTAAATTCGTTCATTCGTTGTCAGATGCATGAAACTAGATCTAGTAGAATCGTATCAAAGGAGACTGCACTGGTATGCACGTTCAGAAGGGATCAGACGAAATAACACAGGAACCGTCAATTGTAAACAATTGTGAGTTAATTCTCACAAATTTCTAAAATACTGTGATGTGTTTAATTCATATAACTAGAATTTATAGTATATGTTGGTTGATTGGATGCCTTGAATGCCCGTGGTTGATTGAATGATTGACGTTAATTATATTATCGTTATTTAATATATGATATGCTTTAATGAAATGTTATAATAATCTGTGATGCAGGGAAGGACAGGTTGGAGGAATCCGACTGGATTCCTCAAATATTTTGTGTGTTTTATGTGTGTTGTCCGCTTTTTTATTGATATGTATGAACTGATTGAACCCCACTATTTTAATAACCTGTTTGATTATCAATCATTGAATTGAAATTCAATGTTGTTGTTATTAAAATCAGTAGACAGTACTGATTAAGGAATTGGCAGCGAATGGCCTAAACGCCACTTTTTGTTAAGACGTTGATTTGCCGTTAGGCGAATTAACAGAGTTTAGTTATAAACTTGTTTTATAACTAAAACGAGATTTTTAATTACATTTTTATATTATAACGAAGCAATAAAAATAAAGCGATATTTATAGTTTGATTATATTATATGAAATGATGATTATACGATAAGAATGCGACATTTAAATTAGTCTTATAAGCGAATAATGTTGTAATTAACCTACAGGTAAATATTTGGAATAATTTTGTTTATCTAATCGATTAAGCAATATGATTAGATTAACTTTGTTAATCTAATAAGGAGTAGTAAATTGGAATCAGTTAACATTTAACTGGTGATTGCGGTTGGCTAAGTCAATTGTTTAATGAAAAACGATTGTTAAGACTATTTTGTTTACCAAATGGAAACGGTTTAGAGAATAATTAATTAAATTTAAATAAGCTTCCTTAAAATAGAAAAATTACCTTTTTACGTTGGTGAATATTATTAGCGAAATTATTCATTGTTTCCAAACGGTGATTAAGTAATATATTTTCTAGTTAATGAAGAAGTAAACAGATTTACTTTGTTAATTAAGGAAGTTTATTATTACTATAATTATTATCGTTAATAATGTCCAAAGGAGCTAACTAATCTAATTTAAGTAAATAAGTAAATTGTTTATACTTTAGTTAACGATGGAGTGAATGATAATTAAAGTAATTACTTCTTAACTAAATTACTTAAGAAGTAACTCGATATGAATTGAAATTTAGAAAGGTTTAAAAAGGAGTTATAAAGGGGTTGTCTAAATGAAAATCCAAGTGCGAGGACGAAGTTATGGAAGGGAGATTTTCATCAGTGTAATAATTTAATATTATGTTAAATATTCAATTTAAATTTGAAATGAAATGAAAGTTCCTTTTTAGAAATATTGTGTGATAACCCCAAACTTCCATGGTATGAAAGTAGGAGTAATCATTTGGAATACAACATAAATATAATATAACAAGTCAAAGGAACAACATAGTAAAGGAAATCCATATAGTAACAAAATCATAGCAGCGGAAATATAATGTCATCAACAATAGAAAATCCACAGTCACTGAATTCTAAGTTACTACATCAAGTTTGCAGAAAAGTGACATAAATCCCAATTCCAAAATAAATGACATGAAATGGAAATAAGTCTAATGTCTGGAATGAAAAAGGAAATGTGATAAAAGCAAATGATAGAAAGTCTTCGAAGCTCCAAGTCATCACCTCTACGTCAAAAGCTGGTCCAAGGAAAATGATAAGCAGCTCCAAAGAAAAGACTCCAAGCAAAAGAATACCTGTTACTTGGCTGCCCGTGTAGAAAGGAGGGCACCCAAGTTTGCAAAAAGGTGAAACAAACTATGGGTCAGTCATGGGACTGGTGTGAGAATTCTTAATTATTATACTATTCTTAATATGGCAAATCCAAAGACCATGCTGCTAATGCGGAACGGATTTATTTCAATGGATTGTCGTGCATAATTTTAAGTGTCAGAACAAGCAGAGGAATAAATCGTTTAATCAACGCAATGCTTTTTGGAAAAATGAAATCACCATAAGACTCAAGTCCCATCACACAATGCAACGCACACCAGAGGATAGAGTTTTCCCTTATGGTGATTAAACATGCTAAATACGGCAAATACGGGTTTAATATTATTAATATTTATAACAAAACATTTCAAAATAAATGTATTGATCCTAGGAAGCATAGGTACCATATACTATGCCTCCGTACTAGTAATACAATCAAATCCGTAGGGTTGTATTTGGAATTTGGATTTCCATCTGAGTCAAGGCTAGGGAGGAGCTCCTTACCGATTCGAGCACTCTAGCTAGTGTCTCAGGATTCCCCACGGAGAACCCTTGGATAGCTGCAGGGTCGGTCCGCAAATACAGCTTAGCGGATTAGTTATACCTGAACACACGTTTCCCGATCCTATAGGACCTATCCGAGGCGCCTCATTCCATCATCCACATAAGTAAAATGTCAGGCCGTGTTAAAACCCAAACACCACTTCTAGCTAGAAAGAAACGTGCTGCTCTCCCTGCGTTCCCTTCTCCCGTTTTAGACTCTACCGGTTTGTGAGGCTCGTGAAGTTACGTAATACACAAAGCTCTGCTTATTCAAGCGGTGCTTTGATTGTCACCACAAGGTTCTGCTTTTCAACAAGAAACCTTGATCATTGCATCTTAGTATGCCACACTGTCACTCCATACCGTGTCGTCGATCGTCCGTCAATATATAAACGGGTGTTAAGTAGAGAATAAATCCTCCACCACCAACATTTACATATTAACAGAAAATCAACAACATGATATTCAATGGGGTACGATGTCAGACACACAATCCATTTATACTTATGCTCTGGGTCTGAGCGAAAGTCAAAGCCGTGAAATCAACACGTACGTCTGGCCAATGACCTTGACCCTTGAATTGGGAGCAAGTCAATTCAGAGTCTTAGTCATCGTCCATTCGAGGGAAGATTTACGGTCTTCATACATCAATTCTACTAGTTCGATCTTCAACGTCGTTTGGTTTAATTTGGGATGAGAGTATCTCGGACTTCCCAAATAACCTCGCATACTTATAGTTTTTGGAAAACTATTTTATGTCGTTATATCATTTTATAACGGCTAATTCTCGTCTTAATTATTTAAGATAATTAAATTTCTTACTTAACGACGCATTCTCAGAATCTTACTTTTATTTACATTAAAAATAAAATAAAATGCAAACTTGCATTACATGACGCATTCTTATTTATTTACATTGGATAAAATGTAAACTTGCGTAACATATAAAAATATTATTTATTTCACATGCCAAAAATTCATTCTTTAACTTCAAATGACGATGCAACTTATTTTACATCATAAAGTTTCATTCTTTTACCTACAATGTAAAAATATTCACTTTTGTGTTTACGATGTAAAGGTGTCAACTTTTTCTCTTTATAATGTAAAAATATCCCTTTTATATTTTTCAATGTAAAAATATTATCTTTTCTATTTTACAATATAAAAATATTATCTTTTCTATTTTACCACGTAAAAACGATATATTTTTTTCTTTACGATGCAAAAATATCAACTTCTTCTATATTCACCGAAAAAACTCATCTTTTTATTTTAATTTCAAAAAGATTGTCTTTTTATTTACATCGTCAAATTTTCATCTTTTTATTTACAATAAAAATATTGTCTTTTTATTTTCAACGTAAAAAGATTGCCTTTTTAATTTCAACATAAAAATGTTGTCTTTTTATTTACAACATAAAATAGTGAAAAATTATCCTACGTTGTAATTACTATATAATCCACATTAAAAATAATGTAAAATGTACACACGGTGAAATTCATACATATTTATATTGGGGAGAATGCAAATTTTCATCCTCTAATTACAATGTGAAATCCATTCTTTCTATTTCATTAAAAATAATGTAAATCTTCCTACGGTTAAATTCCTTTTAAATATTAACATTAAAAATGTTAATGACAACCCATAGTATTATATTATCATTAACTACGGTTAAATCTACTATTTAATTTACATTGAAACACTACAACAAAATGACCTTATTACAACGGTGGAACACCGTTGTAATAGGGTTTTTACAACGGTGGGCAAACCGTCGTGTCTTAAGAAGTTGTAATAGCCTAATATCTTTTACAACTTTTCTGCACTGTTGCAAGACCGTTGTAATATGTATATTTTACAACTTTTTTCCACCGTTGTAATAAGTTTATTACAACAGTTATGCACCGTTGTTGTTTTAATTTTTACATTTTATTACAATTTTTATATTTTACAATTGTAATATATCCACAAATTATATACATATTACTAATAAAAGAATTCATTGCAGAACATATTATCTACAAAACTGAAAATATCAAACAAACTTAAACCATGAACCAAAACAATATATTATTAATTTCAAACTCATCATTTTTTTTGCATAATACATTGACAAAACTGAAGATGCAAAGACTTTATAACAGTTCTAACTTTCTTCTGCTCCTGTTAATCTCCTTGTGCTCCTTTTTCTCCTTAATATCCATTCCTAAGAAAGAAATTATCAAACTGTTAGTGCTGCAGTATAGATTTATGCATGTAACAAAAATTGGAAAAATGTGAGTGCACAAAATAAACAGCTAATACAATGCATTCAAACCATTATATACGTAAATAACCTGACCATTATATACAATGCATGTAAAGTTGGATGATTCATTTTGTTATATACAATGCACTGAAAAGCTTTGCCGTGGCAAAGCCATGCAGTGCAATCACTTTGCCGCGGCAAAGCTTTGCAGTGCAAAGCTTGCTGCGGCAAAGCTTTGCACTGCTACTTGCAGTGCAAAGCTTTGCTGCAGCAAAGCTTTGCACAGCAAAGCTGTAACACCCCGTGTATTCTATAACTGTGGAATTAACAAATTAAAGTATAATTAATTTGAAATCAAAGAACTAAGGGAAACGGGATACGCCATTGCGTTCGTCTCGGAAAAATACGTGAAATAGAGTCCGAGTTTTCGAAAAACGCAGTCCGTGTGAAGAAGATATGGCCTTCGGAAGTTTCTGAATTAAGTTTAAAAATTAAAACCGGGCCCAATTGGCCAAGGCGGGAAAACTCCCGCCTAAGACACCCAGGTCGACTGGGCTGTCGACCTGGTCTAACCAGGTCGACAGGGCTGTCGACAGGGCTGTCGACCTGGTCCAGACCCAGGTCGAACCCAGTCCACCCTGGCTGGCCTATTCTATGTTGGTCGATTTTCTGTGGTCTGCTTTGTCATTAGGGCTAGGTGGCAGGCTCTAATTGGTCCCTCTTGCGAATGAATGGCTACGATCAATCCAAGCAACATCAATGGTCCTAATCAGTTCATAAACTCTATAAAATGGCCCTAGACTCCACCTAGGTTTCTTGCACAATTCTCTAGCCTCCATTGCTCTCTTCTTCTAATAAAAAAAATAAAAATGGCGTCTCTGCTCTGCTGGAATTAAAACTAGAAGATAATCAACATCGGCCTAAGCAACTCAATTCAAACTAGAGATTTAAGTTTCTGCAAAGATTCTACAACAAGTTAAAGTTCTTTCTTTAATCCAATCAAGGCAAGTACAGTTATTTTCCGCTATAAACGTTAATTATAATTTTGATATGCATTTAAATCTGAGTTTGAGGTTGTATTCTCTTCTGTTAGATCTGTTTTCTGTGACTGTTCTATATTCCTTTCTTCTTTTCTGTTTCTATAGCCAGGCTACCACGAGCCTGTGCCTAATCTCATAAGAGATGAACGTATGAACGCAAATTTTGGGATGAATGATGCGAAATTTGACAAGACTAAATTGAATGTATGACTTTAGGTCTGAGGCATAAAATATATTGGACATGTGACTTGGGATTGGATGCATAAATTTGACTATGAACATATAATTTATGCATGTTGTATGCATAGTTATGTTGTAATTTAGATCTGTAATTGATTAGAAAAATAAGCATATGTTATAAACTAATTTTAGACCTATGCATATTCTATGATAAAAGAAGAAGAGGAACCACTATAAGATTACATATGATTTGAGACTTTGAACAAAATGCATATAAAAGTCAAGATTTGATTTTTAGAAGATATGATTTAAAGATTTAGATTGTTGGGTATAGTTTGCATAATGATTCATGACTTAAAAAGAAGAAGATATGGAAGCTTAGGTGTAAAAGATTTGCATTAATTAGGATATCTATTATTGTGATTACACCTAAATAGGGATTTTTGGATATATGGCATGCATTGGAATTAATGGTTATATTTGGTATAATTTATATGTGAATCTGCTACAAAATGCTAGTTTAACAAAAATTGGAACATATGTTATAGGGTAAATTATGTCCATATTCTACGCTATGTAAATGTATGCAAACATGGAAGTATATGATCATATTGGGAATCATGACAATTATGTAAGCATATGAATTTAGGACAATTTATGATTGGGCAAGGCATGTAAATAGAACCTTTAGAAATATTAAATTTGCCAAATCTGCTAATTTGTCTAGTTGCCTAAACTACTAGTTTTGTTATATTGCCTAGACTGCTAATTAGATTGAAATGCCTAATCTGTTAAATTTGTCGGTTGAAATGCCTAACTTGTTATATGCCAAAATCTGCTAAGTTGCTAAAACTGTTAAATCCGTTAAGTCATATAAAATCTTTTATCTGCTATGTTGATATAATCATCCTGTGATTGATATAATCTGAATTGGCATATATATTGGGCGTGCGCATAAACGGTAAATTATTAATTAATTGGCCGCAAAGATAAACATGGCTAACTCGAGGTTAGAATGAGTTTGCGGCGTAAATCTGCCCGGAACCGCCCGGCACATCCAGTGGCCGCAAACAATAGGTTCTAATGTGAGAAGTTAGTCATAGCATGCGTAAGACACGAGGTTAGGTCTGGCTTATGGCAGAAGTCTGCCCGGAACCGCCCGGCATATCCAGCGGCCACAAGCTACCGACCTAATGTGAGAGGTCTGTGCATTAATAATTAAATTAATGCAAATCTAAGATAAGAATGACGTCTAAAACGTATTGGGGAAAATAGGGTTAAACCAAAGGGATTAATAGAAGTAGTAAAACCCGTCCATGAATCTGTAGGCCCAATACAAAGTTAGACAAATCTGAAAAATCTGTACATCTGACCCTTGTTGTTTCGCCTTCTTTCTTCCTTTCCCCCCCAGGTTATCCAAGGAGGGAAATACTTTAGCTTGATCCGGATTTCTCTTTGCTTGAAGTGCTTAAAGTATGGCTTGGCTCTGTATAGCTTCCGTTCCATGGGGATTATGATTTTAAACTATGCATTTTGAAGGCTTTTGTACAAGACTGATATTTTGTACTTGAATTCTGAAATTGAAAGGATGTAACCATATTAATTTCTGTTTCCGCTGTAATAAAGTTAATTTTTTTTTCAAGTACTGTTTTATCTGTCTTGTAAGTTTCTGTTCTGTTTACTAAAATGCTCCACCAAAGTTAAGGCATTCCCTTTGTGAGTGACCTTAACGGAGGTGGGGTGTTACACTTGGTATCAGAGCTGAAGGTTACCGGATTTGATAAAGAATTTTTGAAAACTATTTTCAAAAAGGTTTTGAAAAGGAAGTATTTTCAAAAATAAAGCTTATTTTGAAAAACATGATCCCCAAGAGCCATATATCTTTCTTTCAGTCCTTTTTGTATTGAACCTTTCCTTTTTCGTTCCAGCATGTCCGAAGCATCTGAGATACCAGAGGGTGTTCATGTACCCGGTTGGTTTCGTCAATATCTTGAGGCTAGGACCGCCGCTGCAGGTCCAGCAAATGATCCCCCTCCTCCACCCCTCCTCGTGCTATTGCTTTCTTAAAAATCTGTAGAGATTTTAGGGCCATGGGTGGGAAGGATTTCAAAGGAACTGAATCATTCGTAGAAGCAAGGAATTGGCTCAAAGAAACTGAGGATCTGTTCGTTATCTTCGAGGTGGACGATAGGCAGAAGGTACAGTTGGCAGTATGGCTGCTCAAAGACGAAGCTTCCTACTGGTGGGAAGTCACTAACGCCGAGAGGCCGGTTGAGACATGGATGGATTTCAGAACAAGGTTTGAGACAAAATTCCTCTCGCAAGCTGAATGAAGTTTACAATTGGAAAAGTTCTTGTCTCTTAAGCAAGGAAGTATGACGGTCAAGGAATACGTCAACCAGTTCAACCAACTAGCAAGATTCGGATTGGATTTAGTCAACACTCAGCATAAAAAGGCTCTCCGCTTTGTTAAAGGATTGAATGAGCCACTGCACAGCTTAGCCATGACCCACGTACCTATGGGAGCGACTTACGAGAAATTGGTGGACATGGCACTACTGCACGAGGAAGACAAGGGCCCGAAAGAGACAAAGAAGGAAGAACCACAGAATAAGAAAGCGGGGCCCAAAAAGGAAACACAAAAGAAGGATGAGAAGTCTGAAGATAAGAAGGGGAAAAAGTGCTTTACTTGTGGGAGCTCAACTCATCTGAACAAGGATTGCAGAAAAAGGAAGGGCGCTTGCTTCAACTGTGGGGAGATGGGACACTTCACTAGGGACTGCCCAAAGAGACGAGGACAAGGAGGGCAGGCGAACACTCTCGAGGCTAGTGGCTAGGATAGAAAGAGGAAAATTTCTATAGTAGGTTTAATTTATTTATCTGATTATGAAGTCAAGACTTTTTCTGATTCTGGTATTTTGATTTTGTAATCGATACTCTGCACTTAATACTAGTATTATTTCTGAATTCCGCTGTAGACTCAGACCCATAAGGGTTATGGATCATCTGTTTGGGACTGGGGTTTGAGGGATATCTGTGTTAGGCATCAAGTATGACGCATACATTCTGAGTTTTCGTGGGGTATCAATTTGATGTTGGTTCCGGTCTTTGGGGGGCCGATACTTAGGACCCATGTCTAATGGGAACCAAATTTTCGTTCTATCTGTACTCGCTTCCATCATTCGACTGTATCCTATCGATCGAATCTTCGAACTTTAGGTAGAAACTAATGGGTGTAAACATGTGTTTGAGACATGTTATGTTTGATGGTTGCAAGTGGATGCAAGTGGTTGCTAGTGGTTGCCCGTGGATGCATATACACACACTAGGCACTAGATCGGCTCAAAAACACTCTCATACTGCATATGGATGAGTGAGCATTTTTCAATTCTTGTGGATGCAAAGTGGTTGATTCAGCACATGGATGTTGCATTTGAGTGAATGGTTGTGCACTCATATAGAAATAATATATATCATCATCAGAATTCTATTGCATACATGTTGGACTCATGGCACTGACATAATTCGCATTAAGGAGGTCAACTGAATCAGTAGACCGCCTGATCTTTGCATTAGGTAAGGAACATATACACACACTTTTGCATATGTTCATACAACATTAGAAGTTTTCTAAGGACAATGGATGCTTGTGGATGATGGCTGAGTAGATGGGTGATTGGATGGTAGGACACATTCTTCTTAACTTGAAGATTTCGGGGACGAAATCCTTTTAAGTGGGGGAGAATGTAACACCCCGTGTATTCTATAACTGTGGAATTAACAAATTAAAGTATAATTAATTTGAAATCAAAGAACTAAGGGAAACGGGATACGCCATTGCGTTCGTCTCGGAAAAATACGCGAAATAGAGTCCGAGTTTTCGAAAAACGGAGTCCGTGTGAAGAAGATATGGCCTTCGGAAGTTTCTGAATTAAGTTTAAAAATTAAAACCGGGCCCAATTGGCCAAGGCGGGAAAACTCCCGCCTAAGAAACCCAGGTCGACAGGGCTGTCGACAGGGTTGTCTACCTGGTCCAGACCCAGGTCGAACCCAGTCCACCCTGGCTGGCCTATTCTATGTTGGTCGATTTTCTGTGGTCTGCTTTGTCATTAGGGCTAGGTGGCAGGCTCTAATTGGTCCCTCTTGCGAATGAATGGCTACGATCATTCCAAGCAACATCAATGGTCCTAATCAGTTCATAAACTCTATAAAATGGCCCTAGACTCCACCTAGGTTTCTTGCACAATTCTCTAGCCTCCATTGCTCTCTTCTTCTAATAAAAAAAATAAAAATGGCGTCTCTGCTCTGCTGGAATTAAAACTAGAAGATAATCAACATCAGCCTAAGCAACTCAATTCAAACTAGAGATTTAAGTTTCTGCAAAGATTCTACAACAAGTTAAAGTTCTTTCTTTAATCCAATCAAGGCAAGTACAGTTATTTTCCGCTATAAACGTTAATTATAATTTTGATATGCATTTAAATCTGAGTTTGAGGTTGTATTCTCTTCTGTTAGATCTGTTTTCTGTGACTGTTCTATATTCCTTTCTTCTTTTCTGTTTCTATAGCCAGGCTACCACGAGCCTGTGCCTAATCTCATAAGAGATGAACGTATGAACGCAAATTTTGGGATGAATGAAAATTTGACAAGACTAAATTGAATGTATGACTTTAGGTCTGAGGCATAAAATATATTGGACATGTGACTTGGGATTGGATGCATAAATTTGACTATGAACATATAATTTATGCATGTTGTATGCATAGTTATGTTGTAATTTAGATCTGTAATTGATTAGAAAAATAAGCATATGTTATAAACTAATTTTAGACCTATGCATATTCTGTGATAAAAGAAGAAGAGGAACCACTGTAAGATTACATATGATTTGAGACTTTGAACAAAATGCATATAAAAGTCAAGATTTGATTTTTAGAAGATATGATTTAAAGATTTAGATTGTTGGGTATAGTTTGCATAATGATTCATGACTTAAAAAGAAGAAGATATGGAAGCTTAGGTGTAAAAGATTTGCATTAATTAGGATATCTATTATTGTGATTACACCTAAATAGGGATTTTTGGATATATGGCATGCATTGGAATTAATGGTTATATTTGGTATAATTTATATGTGAATCTGCCATAAAATGCTAGTTTAACAAAAATTGGAACATATGTTATAGGGTAAATTATGTCCATATTCTACGCTATGTAAATGTATGCAAACATGGAAGTATATGATCATATTGGGAATCATGACAATTATGTAGGCATATGAATTTAGGCCAATTTATGATTGGGCAAGGCATGTAAATAGAACCTTTAGAAATATTAAATTTGCCAAATCTGCTAATTTGTCTAGTTGCCTAAACTACTAGTTTTGTTATATTGCCTAGACTGCTAATTAGATTGAAATGCCTAATCTGTTAAATTTGTCGGTTGAAATGCCTAACTTGTTATATGCCAAAATCTGCTAAGTTGCTAAAACTGTTAAATCCGTTAAGTCATATAAAATCTGTTATCTGCTATGTTGATATAATCATCCTGTGATTGATATAATCTGAATTGGCATATATATTGGGCGTGCGCATAAACGGTAAATTATTAATTAATTGGCCGCAAAGATAAACATGGCTAACTCGAGGTTAGAATGAGTTTGCGGCGTAAATCTGCCCGGAACCGCCCGGCACATCTAGTGGCCGCAAACAATAGGTTCTAATGTGAGAAGTTAGTCATAGCATGCGTAAGACACGAGGTTAGGTCTGGCTTGTGGCAGAAGTCTGCCCGGAACCGCCCGGCATATCCAGCGGCCACAAGCTACCGACCTAATGTGAGAGGTCTGTGCATTAATAATTAAATTAATGCAAATCTAAGATAAGAATGACGTCTAAAACGTATTGGGGAAAATAGGGTTAAACCAAAGGGATTAATAGAAGTAGTAAAACCCGTCCATGAATCTGTAGGCCCAATACAAAGTTAGACAAATCTGAAAAATCTGTACATCTGACCCTTGTTGTTTCGCCTTCTTTCTTCCGTTCCCCCCCCCCCCAGGTTATCCAAGGAGGGAAATACTTTAGCTTGATCCGGATTTCTCTTTGCTTGAAGTGCTTAAATATGGCTTGGCTCTATATAGCTTCCGTTCCATGGGGATTATGATTTTAAACTATGCATTTTGAAGGCTTTTGTACAAGACTGATATTTTGTACTTGAATTCTGAAATTGAAAGGATGTAACCATATTAATTTCTGTTTCCGCTGTAATAAAGTTAAATTTTTTTTCAAGTACTGTTTTATCTGTCTTGTAAGTTTCTGTTCTGTTTACTAAAATGCTCCACCAAAGTTAAGGCATTCCCTTTGTGAGTGACCTTAACGGAGGTGGGGTGTTACAAAAGCTTTGCACAGCAAAGCTTTGCGGCAGCAAAGCTTTGGCAAAGCTTTGCACAGCAAAGCTTTGCACAGTGTGCAAAGCTTTGCCGCAGCAAAGCTTTGCACTGTAAATAGCAGTGCAAAGCTTTGTCGCGGCAAGCTTTGCACTGCAAAGCTTTGCCGCAACAAAGCTTTGGCAAAGCTTTTACATAGCAAAGCTTTGCGCTGCAAATAGTAGTGCCGCAAAGCTTTGCTGCAGCAAAGCTTTGGCAAAGCTTTTGCACAGCAAAGCTTTGCACTGCAAATAGCAGTGCAAAGCTTTGCAATGCAAAGCTTAGGCAAAGCTTTGCAAGATTAGGCAAAGCTTTGCAGTGCAATCACAGCATAGCTATGCCGCAGCAAAGCTTTTTTGCATATTCTTCAAGTTTATAAGCAAAATAGCCTCCTGTGCCTTGAATTAGAACACAAAATGCACAGACAAACCAAAATAAAACTTGCAAGAACAGATCACAATAATCCCAAGCAGCAAAACCATAGAACCACAAGGCTGCAAAACCATATAACCACAACAAACCCTTCGAAACTTCCTCAAAACCAACAACCAACTAACAGTTCCTCAAATTCCTCGATAACTCAATAAACCAATTCCAAAATCCACTCAACAAGCAAAGAACCCATCGAAAAAAGCAAAATAGACATACCGTAGCAGTGCAAAGCTTAATTCGTATCACACCCAATACGAAATCATATCTGAAATCAGACAATCTGATGGTCGAACTATAGATCTAACCCAATACGAGCCCCATGGTTCTGAAATCACATGAATCGAAATATAGATCTAACCCAAATCAAACAAACAAAATATTACAGCTAATTTAAAACGAGTAAAAAGGAGAAACTTAGCTTAATTCGAGATCGCTCGTCGTGAAGGCTCGGGGGTTGGCTGGCGATGGCCGAACTGGTGGTCTGTGGGGGTTTAGGGTTGATGGCGAATCATTGAGGAGGTCGAAGGGGTAGTTGCGATGTCGGTTATCTCGTGTTACGGAGGAAGAAAAGGGGATCTAGGGTTTTTCATCAATTCGGTTTTGAGAAATTTGTGAGGCGGCTTGAGTGAATGAAGGGGGTTACGATGGAATTAGGGTTATAAGGGATGGCGGGTCGGGTACGTTTGGTTGGGCCG
Source organism: Allium sativum (assembly GCA_030737875.1). Taxonomy (NCBI): domain Eukaryota; kingdom Viridiplantae; phylum Streptophyta; class Magnoliopsida; order Asparagales; family Amaryllidaceae; genus Allium; species Allium sativum. The sequence continues at coordinate 611,808,731 of CM060921.1, read as the reverse complement.
ACGGATCATAAGGGTAAATATACTTATTAATAGTATTAGATTTTACTTTTTGTTATTAGTTATTACCTATTAATGTTACATATTAAATATTACTTATAAATGAAATATTAAATGTTAAATATTGATCATCAAACATTTGATGTTAAATATTAAATTATAAATAATGACGTGTATAAGTTATTATCAAGAAAAACCAATTATAAAAACCCTTTATTACAAATGTCGAGAAAAATCAATTTTTATAAATTTGTTATTGCAATTGTCGTCTATCGAACGTTGCAAATATCTAGTTAATTGTAATATGGTGATTAATTTTGAATTATTAAATATTTTGTTACTTATTGATTATTTATTAAATTTATTTTTTATAGTTATTATTAGTTAATAATTATTAAATTAAAAAATTACGTTCATCATAGATTATAAACTAATTGGTACATCTTAAAAAAAACATACTTGAACCTCACACGCAAATACATGTGAACTCCAGACAGATGAATTATTTGTAAATTATTAATTAATTAAGTAATATTTATTTGTTTACTTATTATTGATTATTAATTATTATTTACTAATTAGTTATTAATTAAATGTTAATTATTAATTAGGATTATTTCATATTAACAATAGTTATTATTTAACTTTTACTTATTTCTACTTAGTTATAATCGAGTAATAACTATTAAAAGATTATAATGTATATGTCACCTAAATATTAATTAATAAGCAGTTAACATTAACTATTAAACATTAATTACCACTTATTAACTATTAATTATTTAATAAATATTATTGATTCCTAAGTTTATTATTAATTATTAATTATTATTAAATATTAATATAATTAGTTATTAAATATAGATATTATAAACATGAAGTTTGTAATGGGCATCTATTACAACTAACAAAACAAAAAGTTGTTAAAAATATGTTTATTACAACTTTAGGGAATACCACCGTTGTAAAAAACCATTTATTACAACGGTGCTTTTACCACCGTTGTAAAAAACCATTTATTACAACGGTGTCTTTACCACCATTGTAAAAAACCATTTATTACAACGGTGCGTTTACCACCGTTGTAAAATTAAAGTTGTAATATGGTGTTTTTGTTGTAGTGAAAATAATGTAAATTTATGCATATGGTGAAAATACTTTATTTACATAGTAACATGTAAAATTTCATGTCATCACAAATTCTAATTTTAACTTACATAATAAAATGTACATCTTCATGACATTGCAAATTCTAATTTTAAATTTACAAAAAAAAATGTAATTTTAATGTCATCGCAAAGTCTAACTTTAAATTTTCAAAATAAAATGTAAACTTTACGACATCGCCAAGTTCTAACTTTAAATTTCCAAAATAAAATGTAAATTTTATGACAATGACAAATTTTAACTTTAGTTTACAAAATAAATTGTAAATCTCATATCAACGACAATTTCTAATTTTTAATTTATAAAATAAATTGTAAATTTCATATCAACAACAATTTCTAATTTTTAATTTACAAAATAAATTGTAAATTTCATATCAACAAATCCACAACATTCAAATAATCCAAGAGATCTAGATCTAACAGTTCAAATCAAAATAACATACAGGGTGATGTATATTTTGGCATATGACAAATCGGCGAGACACAATTCAATAATATTAACAAATAATCTATTTTAATCAGCCAATAATTTCAGATCTAACGTTTAGATTCGTGGATCTAACATCATACAGTCATAAACAACTTAGATCCGTATTTCAATATTGCTACATAGCAGATCAGTCAATATTCTTTAATAACAAAGAATTAATAAATAATTAAATAAATTATATTTAATTAAAAATAAATTCTCACCGCTGTTAGTTCTGAGATGAATCGAGTTTGGTCAGATTTGGAGTTCGAATTCAAGACGGTTGCGGATCTGAAACAATTAGCATTCAAGTTCATATGAAAAATTAGAAATCAGCCTTTAACAACTGACTCTGCGACGCTTATAAGCGTGACTAAATCTGAAGCTTTTACCTTCAAGACAGGTTCAAATCTTTGTTTTCAGATTGCGGGAGCTACGGTTGATGAAACGACGAACCGTTTGTTGGAGGTGGACCGTCTTGGAGAGAGCTACGATCGGCCAGAAGAGGGGAGGGTACGGCGGCGACAGTGGGGCCCAGGGGGTGCGAACGGCGGCTGTTTGCGGGGGTATGGCGGCTTCGTCGAGGCACGGTGACGGATGCTCCTTATCTAGAATCGAAGAGCTCACGAAGAGCTTCGAAACGGGTATTGGTACGAAGATTTTCGTTGAGTATCGTAGGAGAAATCGAAGCTCAAAGAATTGAGCAAATATGGGTTCTTGCGGCTGTGCAAAATGAAGAAGACGATGGCCCTGTAGCATACCGTATTTATACTAGTATTTAGGGTTTTATTTTTTTATTTATTTAAGTAATTAATTATAGAAAATAGTGTTTTCTCGTACGACCTCCAACCGAAGCTCAACGACTGTCAAACTTAATGTTTTGACGTCTTCTGAACGCGATGGCGCTACTGCCAAGGTCTAATTCTGAAGTTACAGTAATGTTTTCTTTTATTTTTAAAATAAATCATTTAATTTAATTTCGAACGTACTTGTTAATTCCACTAGGGCCACATACTAGCTCAGAAAAATCCAGAAAAATTATTTTTGGCTTTCTTATGTCCATACGGTCCTAACAAAATTTATTTCACCTCATTCTGAGACTGTTTGAAAAATGGCTATTTTTCAGTCAATTAATTTTGACTAAAACTGACAAAACACAAATTCTTTTGCCACGCTTACATGCTAGCTTCAAAAATCAGGAAATTTGAAACCTAGCAATAGTTTTACACTCCGGACCCAACAAAAGTGGTTTCGTTGAATTCCGAGGTCGTATGCAAAATGTCAATTTTCAAGGGCGATATATTTCTATAGCGACCTTTCTGAAAATTCATTTGGCCATAACTTTTGATTTCTGCTATAAAACTTCGATTTTTCGGATTTGTTAAAAAGGGACTCATTAACAGATTTAGATATTTTTCGTTTCACCAAAATCCGGTTTATTCTGCATCTTGTGCAGTAGGTCAAAGTTCAAGTTTGACTTTTCAAACTACCTTCCTATTTCTAATTCTCTATGCAATTTATTTTTGGCTTAACTTTGCATTAACTTTGCTCAACAAATTCCCATTCATTTTATTTGAAATAATTTATTTTAAAATTTTAAACACCCCTAAATGAAAATTTTAAATTGACCCCAAATTTCAGGGTTGTTACATATTGATCGACTTTTGAGAAGGGGAACGAATTAAAGGGTTATTAAAATAATCCTAGTTAAGGACGTTAAATGGTTTGTGCGAAGAAGTTAATAAATGCGTTTTAATTTATAAAATACCAAAGTTGTTTATAAAATGATATTGAATGGACTCGACATTCAGGAAGTGAATTAATATAATTCAGTTTTAAAAAGAAATTGTGTAACGAGGGTGGAAAGTCAAGATTTAGTAAACATGATCAAAATTGACTAAGATTGTTCGAAGTAAAGATACAATTCATAAAACTGCAGTCTACATAAAATAGAGAAATAAAATTTAACTGATATGATAAGTAAGTTGTGTTTTCAAACTACGAACTTCTATCTGTTCTAAGATAAGAACGTTGTCGATCAAGGTCTGAGAGGTAAATGAAATACCTCAACTTGGACGACTTCACTATTATCGAAGAATAATAGGAGTTTGTGATGGAAAGGAATTAATAGGAATTTTTATATTTTCCATACTAGGATACCGCAATGTTAAATTGGAAATTTTGAAATAGAGTTGTGTGGTTTTAAAATGTAAGTATTATGGCCAGGATCTTTAAATATAAATAAGACCAATTGGGTTTAAAGTAAACAATTTGACTTATCGGCCGTATAAGAATAAATAATGGGATTTATACGGTTAAAGTTATATATATAAAAATAGTAGAACTTAAGGAAGGCGGCAAGGAAATAATTCTTGATAAAGGAAAGGGAAGAGTATACAGAATGTGATAATACCTTTAAGTAAAGAAAAGTAAAAATGATATTTGTGACTATGTATATTATTAAGGGTCAGGAGTATAGTTTATCATGATAAGAGATTGAAATCGATTTTTAAATCGATGAAATGATTCACAAGATTGATAAGAGTTTTAAAAAGTGATTTGAAAATAATACGAGCCTGAGCTGTTAATACACTTGACCGTACGGTTTGATATAGATAGTTAAAACGCCGACTACTAATGAAATATTATGGGATTTTTTTGACGTGTTGTTTCGAAGAAATCGGGAGAGGAACTAGACCAAAAACCACTTCAAATCAACCTTGCGATTCGAAACTAAATTACGGAGATACGTATAGAGCATTGAAGACCGTAAATATTTATGAGCGGAAGAACTACTTGTTGAATTTATCTAGCTGATCCCTAGAGATATTTTGGCATTGATTCTGTCGTGATTGGAATCTACGGATTGCAAGGACTTCTCGCTACTGATCTATAGGGTGATTCCTAGGATGCAGTATGAGGGTGCCTTCGGTTCATCCTATTCCTGGATGACGTATGGACGATGTGACATTCAAAGTGGATGATGGTCAGATGTTCGAGAAGATAAACGTAGCCTCAATCCTCACTACCGGAAAATGAAAAAAATCGAGCAGGTAGCGTGGCTAGGTGGGTCATACCCAAGCATGGTGTATTGTCACCAATCTAGAGAGAATTCATATTTGTAACTTCTTTTCATTTCTGTATCTCCCGGGAATCACGGCAGGCTCACAACAAAAGCCGTAGGGTGACAATATATTCGATACACTCAAGTTAAATGAGTGGTAGATCATGTGTGGTCGGGTTGCAAGACGTTCTTGTTGAACCCCGTTGTATCCCTCTAGAGTACACTGATCGGATGGTGGTCCCATACCTTGTCATAGTTGAAACCCAATCTACAATAAGCGCCTTACAATTTTTGATTATATACTATGTATGTAGAGCGTGAGATGCAAGCGTTCTACTAGATGGATGTTTATTTGTGATTTGATGGACACTATTATAGTACCACTGGATTTTGATTTATCAAAACTGTTTTGGGTTATAGTAAGATAAAAACCATCCGTATTTATGTGTGGGATGGTCTTACTATTATCCTTTTCTTTCAAAAGGACATCTAAAGTTAAACAAGTTGGTTATTGTATGAATTTATTACTGAAAGTATTCCAGACGGATCCGGGTGAATTTTGATTTGCTTCAAATGTCCTCGGGTTAGACCAAGTATATTTCCAGGCTAGATTTCGCTTGGAGTCCCAGAGAAGGAGTTGAAGTTGAGACGTAGTCCATATATTTATGGGTACCAGTTTATTTCTGCTGTGTGTATTGATTAGTGTGAAGGCATACTATGATATTGTAATCTTATAGAGAACGTTCTTTTTGTATAAAGTATTATTGAATATTATATTTTGTCCATTCCGCTGTGAGACTCTGATCTTCTCATTCTTCTACTCTAATAGTTCTATCTTTCCTATCTCATTATCTAAGTTCTTCTATTAATAGTCGGAGTTCGATACTTGGGTTTTGACAAGTAAAATAGGATTTGTGTTATTGTTGAAAATTTGAGCGTCGAATTTTTTTCTGGCCGTTACAGGTGGATCATAGAAATGGTTTAGTGATAACATTGGCTCTATAGTGTAACTCAATAGAGATGGGGTCATAAAAACCCTAGATTGAGTTTGACTATATATATGAGAGCGCGTATTTGTAATTTGAAATAAAATTATTTCAAAATTATTTTGTGGATATTTTATGAAGAAGGTAAGTTTAATATTATTATTTGTGTTAATTTGAATTAGAATTCAATTTGAATATGGAATTCAAATGAGATTGGGGATTGTTTAATATAACCAGAAGAATGTAACTATGAAATTCAATATAGAATTAAATAAATCAGAATTTAACTTAAACTAAGTTAAATATGCGATGATTTGATTGTATTGTGTATTGTTTGAATATGGGTTGGTTAACTTAAATTCAAACAAGAGTTAATAAGAAATTAAATGAATTGGAAACACGGAGATAAATTTCAGTATAATGAGTTGGGAATAAAATCAGTTATGAAATGGAACTGAATTATTTAACCCTGGATTGGTACTTGTAAATGGAGTTAAGTACAGGTTTCAGAAGGTTATGGAGTCGATTTGGTTACACAGATTGGAAGTGCAGATTGTAAACCGAAGAACGGTTAGTTGGTTTGTTTCGAAATTGGAATTGAGTTGTCCGACAAAAAGATAAACCTTAATATATTGATTAGGTGGTGGATTTTATACCCCGCTTGGCTTGATTTCCTTTTGATCGATATGAGGCCCAGAGTGGCGTTTGTAGTTGTTTGGATCGAACAGTGAAGAGGAGGTGCTGGCGAATTTTTTGAAAAATTATAAGACTTAGAATATTTTGATGATAGTTCTAAAATGATTGTTTTAAAAGTAATCGGGTTTGTCACATTATTTTCCCCTTAATTATTTCGGGGACGAAATTCTTTTAAGAGTGAAGGAATGTAACGTCCCGTATTTTCAGTGGCTATATATGTAATATATTTTATTATATTAAATATTTGCTAGACCAAAATCTAGACCTAACACCCAATTGTAGATCACAGAATGCAGAAAACAATAAATAAAGAGGAGACACACGAAGTTTTTATAGTGGTTCGGCTCAAACCAAGCCTACGTCCACTTTATCTCTTCTTAAATCCTAAGAAGTAACGAGTACAATTCTCCCGGTTTATACACGAAATCCTCGTGTTTACAATGAAAAGAGGTATAAATCATAAGATTATACACGAAATCCTCGTGTTATAATGTGGAATTTGGCTCCTTTGCTGCTGAAAATGCTTTGCATAGAGCAATGGTGGAAGCCGTGAGGTGTTAGAGCCAAAAGATCCTCGAAAATGCCCTCAAATGGTGTATTTATAGTTGTAGGAGAGCTTCTGCGAAGACCGGTTCGTGATGGGGTACGTGGCATCTGATCCGGGAAAATAGGAGTGTGAATAGCCTTGAGAACAGTTCAAGATCTACGCGTGTATTAGAAGATTCGGTGGTCGGTTCGTAGTCATGGGGTCGGGTCGTGATGAGGTCTCTACGAACCGAAGTCTAGTCGTGAGCTGGAGTGGGACGCTGGTGTCCACGGTCGGGTCGTGATTAGGAGGTGTACCACGAGCCGAGGGGGGCGATCCGATGAGGGGCGATCCGAGGGTGCATGACCCATACTCCGATCGTGTGACGCTTCGTTGCTTTATCCAGGAAATTGCCAGATTACACCAGTTTATGGAAACGGGCATAACTTTTAAATCGTAAGTCCGATTGAGCCAAACCAAAGCTCAAACTGAAGCTAAATCAGAGATCTAAAAGAGTTGCAGATCTCAGCTCTGTAATTGCTGTTTTTGGGCCCAAAAGAGGTCGTCAGATAGGAGTTTCATGTCCTTCTTTGTTCGTGATGCGACTTTGACCAAATCGCTGGCTGTCTTCTGATGATAATCTCTATATCCGAGCGCGATGCTATCTAGATATTCAATGTAACAGCTTTTATCAAAAACTGTGTCAACAAGTTTTCCCCTCAGAACATATCTTGCTGGTTGAAGGAAGATGTGTTCTGGATAGTCCAGGGAATCTATAAGCCATAGAAATTCTATAATGCCATGACCTTGCCGGGTCTGCCAGCTACAGATATAATCCATACCTGTAAAGAGATAAAGGAAAAACAAACGTGCCAAATCCTGGCGATATTATTCAAATTTCCTAAGCATAAGCCATGCTTTGGCCCTAATGAGCATAAACCATACTTAAGGGACGTTTGAGTCGTCCTGCCAAATCTGGGCAAGGGCCAACATTTCCAAGCATAATCCATACCTAGAAGTTCAAATCGAGTATAATCCGTACCCGATTTCTTTTGTCACATCCTAACAAGATCGTTTGTAGGGCATAATCTATACCTTGGAGTTCAAACCGAGTATAATCCATACCCGATTTCTTTTTTCACATCCTGATAAGACCGTTTGCAGGGCATAATCCATACCCTGGAGTTCAAACTGAGTATAATCCGTACCGATTTCTTTTGTCACATCCTGACAAGACCATTTGTCGTTCCTAAGTATAATCCATACTTAAGATTCCAAAGTGAGTATAAACCATACTCAGACCTGAAGTAGAGCTACGCTTGCCACAGCCTGACAAGGTAGTCCGTCCCTAGGCATAATCCATACCTAGAGTTCCATAATAAGTATAAGCCATACTTTAACCGAAGTTGAGGATCCTGCCACATCCCAACAAGATACTTATATTCTTCGAACATAATCCATGCTTGGAAACTCATTCCTTATTCAATTCTAAATGCAAAACCAAAGCAAATCCTGATTGGTTTGACACCGAGTCCAGAACACGATTTGGGGATACATCCTAACCCCATACGTGTGTACTCTGATTCAACAAATTGGAAAACCTAATGCAAGCAAAAACAAATCTTAAAGCCTAAGAAATGCAGAAAACGAAAGCTGATCTCATGTGACGACCCCCAAACCTCCGTACGATGATGGCAAGGGTAATCTTTGGAATATAACACATAAACAGTAACAGTAGAATAGAAATAAATAAATGCATCAGATAATGTACGGATAATACACTGGATAAACAAAATCATCAGAATTACATAGTATACAGGATCATACTTAGTACAAAATACAGTTCATCTATACATAAATGTCTACAGCGGAATCAAAACATAATACGTACAATAGGAGCTGAACAACATAAAAAGAGATCAATGGTAGAATCCATCTTCAGCTCCAGCTATCCAGAAAGAGCCTGCTAAAACCTGAATACAAGGTTGTCCGTGTAGAAATAGGGGCACCCGAGTTTGCAAGTGAAACAAACTACGAGTCAGTCATGGGACTGGTATGAAAAATCTACTTAACTGGTTAACCAATCATAACAAGGCAAATCATAGGACCATGCCACTTTCGCGGAACGGGTTTACTCCATTGGATTGCCAGTGCTTTAAAACAAGTAAATATTTTAAACATCGCAATGCTTTTTATAAAAATGAAGCGATTATAAGACTCGGTTCCCATCACACAATGCAACACAAACAGGAGGATAGAGTTTTACCTTATAATGGCCAAAATATGCTTGATACGAATAAAACAAATCATTTGATATTATTTCTAGTGTTTATATGTTTCAAAAACAATTTCAATTCTAAATATCAATCATAGACGGCATTAATGCCCCATACCACTATGTCGCCATATATAGGTATACAATCAAAACTGCACGATGTCGTATTTGGAAATTGGATTTCCATCATGAACCAAGGCAAAAGATAGTCCTTACCAAATTCGAGACTTTCTAGCCCGAGTCTCAGGCAATTACTCAGTCAAGCCTTTGGATCGTCAGGGTCGGTCCACCGATGTGGATTAAAATGCCTGAACACAGCGTTTCCCGCCCTTTGGGGCGTAAATGAGCCCTATGACTCCATCGGCTCCACATAATCTGTAACAACCCGCATTCTACGCATTGGAGGATCGTAGAATATTTATTTCTTTCTTATATGAAGTCGTATGGTCATGTGGCTTTGGGAAACGACCATTGGGGTCATTTCCCATGATCATGATTTTTGTCAATTTTTAAATGACCGTTTTGCCCCTAGATAAAACTGTTTTGGCCATAACTTTTGACTGGAAAGGAATTTTGACCTGAAACCACTTGCATTAGGTTCATTTGATGGTTTACCTTTCCGAAGAGTGGTCATAATAGCAAAACGGACTTACTATTTTGAGATATGGCTGAAATAAGGTTTGGAAGGTGAAAAACTGCTTAACTGGGCCAAATAGGGTGATTAGTGAATGGGCCCATAACCCATTTCGGGATTAGGGTTATGGGGAGGCTGAAAAGAGTTAGGGTTTCATTCCATTTCAGTTGTTTAGCCTCCACTTACCTCTTAGACATGCTTAAGGGAAAATATGGGGTTTTGACTATGTTTGATCCATTTTAACTTATCATATTGATATTTTCGTGTTTGAGGTCACTTCTACTTGTTGCTATGACTGTATGATATGTTTTGTGATTGATTAGAATAGATCGAATGGTCGAAAACGCTATCGAGTGGCGTAAACATAGTGTAGGAATTTGGCCGATCCGGATTGGATTGGAGAAAAGAGCCTGAACCGAACCGCCCTCCAAGTTGTTGTATTCACGAGATGATCTGGACCCGAACCCCGACCTGATCTGCCCTTGCGTGCCACTCCGACCCGAACCAATACACTATGGAGAAGCTCGAGAGGCTCGAATTGACCTGGAGTGCTTGGGGGAGAAGGATCCGAACTGATGGGAGGAAGTCGTCCGATCCGAACCGATGGGGGAGGCTATCCGATCTGAACTGATGGAGGAAGTCATCCGATCTGAACCGATGGGGGAGGCCATCCGATCCGAACCGATCTGAAGAGGGTACTATGAATTGAAATGAACCCGAGCCTATATGATAATCATGAACTAAGTGAAGACCGATCCGATGATGACCAATAACCCGAGATGCAAAGGTAGTCCAAATGGAAGTTAGAGCTCAGGATCCAGTTGGGAACCAATGAGTTCACTTCATGATTGGGCTTTGCTGCGGGACGTGCTAAGGAGTTGTCGACGTTCATAACTTCGATTCACCACTGAAAAGGGATGATGGGCTACGTATTAGTGCAGTAGAGTCATCACGACTCGAGGGGCAAAGTGATCGTAGCAGGACTACGTATCAGTGCAGTAGAGTCATCATGACTCGAGGGGCAAAGTGATCGTAGTAAGACTATGAGCCAGTGCAGTGGAGCCATTGTGACTCCACAGGGCAGAGTGGACATAGTAAAGGATTAGTAAGGCTATGAGCCAGTGCAGTGGGGTGTGTACGACTCCATGGGGCAAAGTGGACATAGCAAAGGATTAGTGGCTATGGATCAGTGCATTGAAGCCGTTATGACTTCATGGGGCAGAGTGATCACAACAAAGTATTTGGTGATCGAAGTGGTGGATATCGTATACTTTACGCACTGAGTGAGAGATGTGAGGATGGTTGCTATGTTTGATCGTTTTCCATCTCTATGACATGCACACCCCCACCCCTGTTATCTTTACACCATTTGTTTAGTGGCACCTTAGAGTGTTGTACAGTATGTAGTGCTAACTCTTTGGTTGCCGGTCCAGGTTCAGGTATGGTTTAGTCTACCTGTTATTGTTCTGTTTAGCTGCTTATCGCTCATACCAGACTTTTTGTCTGACCCAGAGTTTTATGTCTCTTCTTAGTACTCTGGGTGCTCTCACGAGCAGACTAGAGACAGGTTAGCTGGTGATGCACGAGTAGCTGATTCGGAGGCGAGCAGGAGGCTTCCACGTATGATATATATATATATATAATCTCCCTGTGTCCTAGGTGGTCACTACTTGGGCATTAGTAGTGTACCTCCCTTATCTTGCTTTTACCTTTAGAGACAGTTTGAAAAGTTGTAATAATGATAATGTGGAACATAAGCTGTATTTGGATTTTTCGCTGCTATGATAGTTTGTTTTCAGCTTATGCACTATCTCACCTGTTTTATGTCAAGTATGTTGTTATTATATTTTGTTCCATGTGCTGTGAGACATTCTACAGGTTCCTTATAGATTCTTCGTCTTCTTCCTTTCCTTCTGACGACCGTTCCGTGCTAACTGGACATGTGTATAGCGCACGTTTGGAGTAAATGTCGGTTGGTGTGGTGCGGGCCGTCACATTTGGTATCAGAGCTCTGGGTTGCATAGTAAACCTAGGGAAAGACACAAGGGAGAGATAGTACGTATATGAGAGTGCGTATTTGTGATTACTTTGGTTTTCAAAAGATATATATACTATTAGTATAGTTAAGGACGAAGTCGCACTGCACTAGCCCCATTATGGAGATGGTTAATCGTTTTCTCTTTACAAATTGAACGATGAGCCTATACGCAAGAGGTGCTGGTAGAAGAGCCAATAATGGGAATGCTGCTGACATGAGGGCGATGTTTACTGACCTCATGAGAGACATGCTTAGGGATGTGCAAGGGGCAGCTCCCAATGCCGGTAATGGTGGTGGTCCAATAGTGCAGGCGCCTAGGGTTGATTTCGCCAAGCTGTGCAAGAATTACACTAGCCTTGGTGGGAAGCCGTTCCACAGAACCGAGTCGGCCACGGATGTTCATGTTTGGTTGGACAGTTGTGATCGTATCTTCGACGACTTGGGTACCGAGGATGCGATGAAGAGAAGGCTAGCATCTCGTCAGCTGCTAGGGCGAGCGATGAATTGGTGGAATGCTATTAAGACAGCCACTCTAGAGGATCAGGTTACTTGGGACCAGTTTATGGCTTGCTTTAGCGACAAGTTTATACCAGCTGCTCAGAAGTCGGAATCGTTTAGGAAGTTCTTGGAGCTTAAACAGAATGGTAGGGCAGTCTCGGAATATATTGCTGAGTTCGACGCTTTGTCGAAGTATGGATTATCCCTTATCGATACTCCTGAGAAGAAGAATGAGAAGTTCATTACTGGTTTGGATGGATACTTGTGGGAAAGGCTTATCAACCACATTGATGAGACTTTTGAATCGATTGTGGGGAAAGCTTTGAGATCAGAGAGTCTTTACCCTAAGTCAAAGACTGAGGTTGCATCTGCAGAAGGGATGAAGCCGCAAGCAGGCGGTGGAGGCAAGAATAACACTCAGAACAAGAGGAACCAGAACCAAACTAAGGATGGCCAAAAAAAGAGCAAGAAAGATGTTGAGTGCTTCAGCTGTGGTAAGAAGGGCCATTATGCCAAAGAGTGTCGGGCCAAGCCAGCAGATAGGAAGTGCTACAACTGTGGCCAAGTGGGACATCATAAGGATAAATGTCCACAACCTCTTAAGGAGAAGCAGATTGTGAAAGCGTATGCTATCGGTGCTATTCCTTCTTCGTCGAATGCCCCAACTGCGGCTGAGAAAGGAAAGAATGTCGTCATTCAAGGTATGCTTTCTATTCATGATGTACCTGTTCGAGTTTTGTTTGATACCGGGGCTTCCCGTTCCTTCATATCTAGTGACCTGGTAGATAGGTTGGGACTGGAACCCGAGATAGTCGATGGACCGTTGGTTGTGACGAACCCGATAGGTGGTTCGACTAACCTTAGTATGATTTGCCGAAATTTGGTCTTATCGAGTCATGGTTGTATGTTTGTTTGTGATTGCTTTGTGTTGGGCTTTACTAGGTATGGCATTATATTGGGGGTCGATTGGCTCCAAAGATACGGGGTGGTGGTAGACTGTGAGGGCTTTTTGGTGACAGTTAGGGCGGATGATGGGCGGAGGGTAGTGTTTGGTAGTCTACCCACTGATGGGGTAATGGCTAGTTTTATAAATTCCCTCGACATCCCGCATGATGAGTTGTCAAATGTGCCCGTGGTTGGCCAGTATCCGAACGTCTTCGAGGAAGTGACTGAACTTCCACCACACCGAGAGATTAAGTTCTGCATTGATTTAGTGAAAGATGCCAGACCTATAGTGATGCCACTTCATCGTATGGCACCAAGGGAGCAACAAGAGCTCGGGGTGGAAGTAAGCGATCTTTTGAAGAAGGGGTTTATTAGAAGAAGTATCTCTGAGTGGGGAGCACCAGTTGTGTTTGCCACTAAGGCAGATGGTTCCCTTCGTTTGTGTGTGGACTATCGCGAGTTGAATAAGGTGAGGAGGAAGAATAAGTATCCTCTACCGTGGATAGATGATTTGTTTGATCAGCTGGAAGGAGCAAGAGTGTTCTCCCAGTTGGACCTCGCGACAGGATTTCATCAGATTCGTGTAGCGGTTGAGAGTGTTACGAAAACGACATTTAGGATGCCGTCCGGATTTTATGAGTGGTTGGTCATGCCATTTGGGTTGACCTATGCACCAGCATACTTCGTGGATCTTATGAATCACGTATTCAGAGACCAGTTGAATAAGTTTGTTCTTGTGTTCGTAGACGACATCCTTGTTTACTCAAGGACAGAGGAAGAACACAAGGGACATCTGAGGATAGTGATGGAGGCGTTGAGAAAACACCAATTGAAAGAGAAATTTTCTAAGTGTCACTTCTGGAGAAGGGAAGTGAGATTCTTGGGCCATGTTGTTTTAGAGAATGGTATTGCCGTGGACCCTGCGAAGGTGGCTACGGTACAGGATTGGCCTACGCCAAGAATGCAACAGAACGTGAGAAGCTTCTTGGGGTTAGCTTGATATTATCGTAAGTTTATCCAGGACTTCTTCAAGATAGCAGCACCGTTGACTCAGTTGACTAAGAAGAATCAAGCCTTCGTCTGGGACAGAGTGTGTGAGAATGCATTCAAGAGTCTAAAGAAAAGTTGAGCGTGCGCCAGTGTTAGTCATTCCTAGGGAATGGAGAAACGACGGTATACACGGATGCTTACGGTACCGGACTAGGTGCTGTATTGATACAAGGAGGTAGGGTTGTAGCTTATGCTAGTCGGCAACTAAAGCCGCATGAGAAAAAGTATCCTACCCATGATTTGGAACTGGCAGCGATCGTGTTCGCGTTGAAGATGTGGATACATTATCTCTTGGGAGAGAGATTTGAGTTGTTTACTAATCATAAATCGTTAAAGTATCTCTTCTCTCAAAAGGATCTAAATCTCCGACAGCAAAGATGGTTAGAGTTCTTGGCTTCGTATGATTTTGATATCGCATATACACTTAGGAAAGGCAATGCGGTAGCCGATGCCTTGAGTAGGAGACATGCCAGTTTAGGGGCTATGTTTCTTGAATGGAAGCAACTGGAGTATATCGCAGGGTATGATTTCAGACCAAAGTGCGAATTGGATCCAGAGATGTTAGCTAGTTTGACGATCAAACCCACTTTGATTGAGCGGATTGGTTCCAACCAGAGGGATGATCCTAATCTATTGGAAATCATCTCCAAGTTAGAGATGAATATCAACGGTGAGGAGATGAATTTGTATGGGCTTGATCGAGAAGGATGGCTTCGAAAAAATGGAAGACTAGTTGTACCCAACGTGAATGGTTTGAGAGATGAAGTGCTTAGGGAATGTCATCACTCAAAACTGACTATACACCCCGGTGGTGATAAGATGTATCGAGACATGAAGCAGACTTACTACTGGGAAGGGATAAAAAGAGACGTTGGGAAGTTTATATCCAAGTGCATGAATTGCCAGCTAGTTAAAGCCAAGCAAAAAAAAGCCTAGTGGTTTGTTGCAACCATTAGAAATTCCCAAATGGAAATGGGAGCAAGTCTCGATGGACTTCATTGATGGTTTACCAAGGACTAAATCGGGACATGATAGCATTTGGGTAATTGTGGATCGATTGACTAAGAGTGCAAGATATCTACCAGTCAAATCGACCAGAACGACAGCTAAGTTAGCAGAATTGTATATGAAGTGGGTAGTGAGATTTCATGGAGTACCTAAAAGCATTATGAGTGACTGAGACCCGTTGTTTACTAGTGGGTGTTGTAAGTGCATACAAGAGGCTCTAGGGTCAGAATTATATCTCAGTACCGCGTATCATCCTCAAACCGACGGTCAGACAGAGATGGTGAATCGTATATTGGAAGATCTCTTGAGAGCTTGTATATTGGATTTGGTGGATCATGGGATGACCATTTGCATCTAGTAGAGTTTGCATATAATAATAGCTACCAATCCAGTATCAGTATGGCTCCATATGAAGCTTTGTACAGAAGACCATGCAACTCACCATCATGTTGGATAGAGACCTGCGAGAAGTTTGTGCTTGGACCAGATGTGGTGAGGGAAACTACAGATAAGATTAAGATCATTCAACAACGGAAGAAGGCTGCCCAGGATAGGAAGAAGAGTTATGCTGACAAGAGGAGAAGAGACTTAAAATTCTTCGTTGGTGACTTGGTGTTTGTCAAGATTTCTCCGTTGAATAGCGTGATACGATTTGGTAGGAGAGGCAAGTTGGTACCAAGATTTGTTGGCCCATTCCCAGTTCTCGAACAAGTTGGGAATTTGGCATATAGAATTGAATTAACAGAGAAGATGGTGGGAGTTCACAACGTATTTCATGTTTCCCAGCTAAGAAAGTTCGTGCACGACCCAGATATGACTATTTCACCTGATCAGTTAGAGGACTTCGAAGTGGAACCCGAGGCGGTTCGGAACCGCAAGCCAATTCGTATTGTCGAGCATGATACGACGTGACTTCGAAGGAAGGCGGTGAAGCTAGTCAAGGTTCAGTGGGACGTGAACGAGAATGACTGTACTTGGGAGACAGAGGAGAGCATTAGGAAGACGTATCCAGAACTCTATGCCTGGTAAGGTTTACTTTGCAATTTAGTTATTCCGCATGCTAGGATAGACTTGTTTTGCTTGTTTTGTATGTTTGATTGTTGTTCCATGGTTGATAGGCATGCGAGACCCTTTGTGTGTTTTAGTTAGGGAATTTCGGGGGCGAAATTTCTTAAGGAGGGGAGAATGTAACAACCCGCATTCTATGCATCGGAGGATCATAGAATATTTATTTCTTTCTTATATGAAGTCGTATGGTCATGTGGCTTTGGTAAACGACCATTGGGGTCATTTCCCATGATCAAGATTTTTGCCGATTTTTAAATGACCATTTTACCCCTAGCTGATACTGTTTTGGCCATAACTTTTGACTGGAAAGGAATTTTGACCTGAAACCACTTCCATTAGGTTCGTTTGATGGTTTACCTTTCCGTAGAGTGGTCATAATAGCAAAACGGACTTACCGTTTGGGAGATATGGCTGAAATAAGGTTTGGAAGGTGAAAAACTGCTTAACCGGGCCAAATAGGGTGATTAGTGAATGGGCCCATAACCCATTTCGGGATTAGGGTTATGGGGAGGCTGAAAAGAGTTAGGGTTTCATTCCATTTCAGTTTTCTAGCCTCCACTTACCTCTTAGAAACTCTAAAAATGGCCTCCAACCCCTAAATCACCCCCAAATCACTTTCTAATCAATGATTAAGCTTAGCAACACCAAATCAAGGGAGTTCTTCACCAAATCAAGATTTGAGCTGCTGTTTAGCATTTGTATTCGCACCATATCAGAGATTTATTTTAGATCTAAGGTTTATTTGTGGCTAAGGTGAGTGATTTGCATAGTTTCTCACTAATTATGGTTAATTAAGGGTAATTAGTTATGATTAGCGAATTTATACACTAATAAATTCTGGAAAAATATTTATAAATTCTTAAATAATGTTTTAGACCTCTGTTAGAAATTTGGGTTAATTTGATTAAGTTGTACTAATCACATCACTAGTTTTGCTTAAACATGCTTAAGGGAAAATATGGGGTTTTGGCTATGATTGATCCATTTTAACCTATCATATTGATGTTTTGGTGTTTGAGGTAACTTCTACTTATTGCTATGACTATATGACATGTTTTGTGATTGATTAGAATAGATAGAATGGTCGAAAACGCTATCGAGTGGCGTAAATAGTCGCTGGAAAGAAGTGCAGGAATTTGGCCGATCCTGATCGGATCGGAGAAAAGAGCCCGAACCGAACCGCCCTCCAAGTTTTTATATTCACGAGACGATCTGGACCCGAACCCCGACCTGATCTGCCCTTGTGTGCCACTCCGACCTGAACCAATACAATATGGAGAAGCTCGAGAGGCTCGAACTGACCTGGAATGCTTGGGGAGAAGGATCCGAACCGATGGGAGGAAGTCGTCCAATCCGAACCGATGGAGGAGGCTATCCGATCCGAACCGATGGAGGAAGTCATCCGATCCGAACCGATGGGGGAGGCTATTTGATCCGAACTGATCGGAAGAGGGTGCTATGAATTGAGATGAACTCGAGCCTATATGATAATCATGAACTAAGTGAAGACCGATCCGATGATGACCAATAACCCGAGATGCAAAGGTAGTCCAAATGGAATTTAGAGCTCAGGATCCAGTTGGGAACCAATGAGTTCACTTCATGATTAGGCTTTGCTGCGGGACGTGTGCTAAGGACTTGTCGACGTTCATAACTTCAATTCACCACTGAAAAGGGATGATGGGCTATGTATCAGTGCAGTAGAGTCATCACGACTCGAGGGGCAATGTGATCGTAGCAGGACTACGTATCAGTGCAGTAGAGTCATCATGACTCGAGGGGCAAAGTGATCGTAGTAAGACTATGAGCCAGTGCAGTGGAGCCATTGTGACTCCATGGGGCAGAGTGGACATAGTAAAGGATTAGTAAGGCTGTGAGCCAGTGCAGTGGGTGTGTACGACTCCATAGGGCAAAGTGGACATAGCGAAGGATTAGTGGCTATGGATCAGTGCAGTGAAGCCGTTATGACTTCATGGGGCCGAGTGATCATAGCAAAGTATTGGGTGATCGAAGTGGTGGATATCGTATACTTTACGCACTGAGTGAGAGATGTGAGGATGGTTGCTATGTTTGATCGTTTGTCGTCACTATGACATGCACACCCCCACCCCCGTTATCTTTACTCCATTTGTTTAGTGGCACCTCAGAGTGTTGTACAGTATGTAGTGTTAACTCTTTGGTTGCAGGTCCAGGTTCAGGTATGGTTTAGTCTATCTGTTATTGTTCTATTTAGCTGCTTATCGCTCATACCAGACTTTTGGTCTGACCCAGAGTTTTATGTCTCTTCTTATTACTCTGGGTGCTCTCACGAGCAGACTAGAGACAGGTTAGTTGGTGATGCACGAGTAGCTGATTCGGAGGCGAGTAGGAGGCTTCCACGTATGATATATATATATATATATATATATATATATATATATATATATATATATATATTCTCCCTGTGTCGTTGGTGGTCACTACTTGGGCATTAGTAGTGTACCTCCCTTATCTTGCTTTTACCTTTAGGGACAGTTTGAAAAGTTGTAAAAATGATAATGTGGAACATAAGCTGTATTTGGATTTTCCGCTGCTATGACAGTTTGTTTTCAGCTTATGCACTGTCTCAACTATTTTATGTCAAGTATGTTGTTATTATATTTTGTTCCATGTGCTGTGAGACATTCTACAGGTTCCTTGTAGATTCTTCGTCTTCTTCCTTTCCTTCTGACGACCGTTCCGTGCTAACTAGACATGTGTACAGTGCACATTTGGAGTAAATGTTGGTTGGTGCGGGGCGGGCCGTCACATAGTCACCGATATACCTGAGGTGCCTCGCAATTCCACAACCACACAGGTGAAAATAATATAAATGTCAGGGCTGGTAGGTCACTGACACCACCCTAGCTAGAAGGAAACGCACGTCCTCCCTGAGGTACTCTCCCATTTCTGGTTCATACCGGGGTGTGAGGATCGCAAATCAACATTATACACAAAGCTATGTCACACAAGCGGTGCTTTGATCATCAACCACAAGATTTTGCTTTTCAACAAAAGCCTTGATCATTTGCCACTTAGGCATTCCACACAGGCAGTTCACTCCATGTGACTGATTTCTATCGATATATAACCTCTGAGCTCATACGTCTTAGAGAAGGGCGTTAAGCAAGAGAATAAATTCTCCACCTCCAAACAGATATATATTTAATAGAGATCAATCAACACAAAACAAAATCCAATGTCATACACACAGTACATTTACAAGTTCGTTCAGGGTCTGAACGAAATCGGAGGCCCCTTATACCTCGCATATCCATCGACCTCCAAATACGTCTGGACGATCACCACTTATTATCTATATTTTGGGAGGCCTCCCAATCAAGACATCAGTAATCACCCAACCGATGTGAAGATCTCCGGTCTTCAACCACCGTCTTCATCATCGACTTCTTATCACTGATCAATTATTTGAAATGAGATTTAACTCGGCCTTTTCAAATAATTCACGTATATTTAAAATTTAAATCAATTCATTTCAATGGTTAAATTATTCGACATCAATAATTCTGTTCTTAAATGTAATTTTCACACCAAACACATTCAACCATCAAATATCCAATAAACCAGGTAAATTCGGTTTATTTCCATTCCATATCGTTTATAATATTTTATAACGATTTATCGCTATTTTTATTCCTATAAAAATAGCCAATTCATTTAAACGACGCTTCAGGCCATAATGCGGTCGTGGCGCTGTTTTTCTTCAGATTTGATTTACACATATTTGAAAATCTAACCGTTGGATCTTCACAAATTTTTTATCATTAGAAAGATCTTTTCAAAACGAATCCAATGGTTTCAGTTTTGGGAAAATCCGACGGTCGGATCTCCCGATACAATCGTTTGAAGTTACGATTTCAAAACACAAACTACAGCATCTTTATTTGATTTAATTTAATTAGATATATATATATATATATATAATCGATTCTGGCGTTGTTTTTCTTCAGATTTGAATTAAACATTCCAGACAATCCAACCGCTGGATCTTTACAAAGTTGGTGTCGTTGGAAAGATATTTCCAAACCGAACCCAACGGTTTCGGTTTCGTGAAAATCTGATGGTCGGATCTCCCGCACTATCGTTTGAAATCACGTTTTCAAAATACGAACTGCAGCTTCGTTATTCGATTTAATTTAATTATATTTTTATATATATAAATATAATCCATTCTTCGATTCTTAAACCATATTCATTTCACATATTTGATAAAAATGATATTTTTATCTAACAGCAATTTATTTCAGCGCATCACTATTTTTAACAGTTCAAATATATCATAAAAATGTGATTTTTATTGTAAAACAATTTATTTCAAAACAAGATTATTTTATATAGTTCATACATATCATAAAGATGTGATTCTTATTGTAAAACAATTTATTTCAAAACACGATTATTTTATATAGTTCATACATAAGGTAAAAATGTTATTTTTGGTGTTAATTTTTTTATTTAAAACACTAATATTTTATATAGTCTATATATATGATAAAAATGTTATTTTTGGTGTTAAAACAATATATTTGAATCACTAATAATTTATACAGTCTATATATATGATAAAAATGTTATTTCTATCTTTTAAAGAATTCATTCAATACATGAACTTCAATCAACACATGAATTTAATTTCAACACATGAATTTTATTTCAACACATGGATTTCTATTCAACACATGAATTTTATTTCAACACATGAATTTTATTCAGCACATGAATTTAATTTCAACACATGAATATAAATCAAACATAGGAATATTTCAGAAAATTTCGGCAGCATAACGGCAGGGTAGTTAAAACCGGTACCGTCCCTAGTACGGTTCCCCGCTCTACCTTAAAGCCTCGCAGCTTTTGACAATGGAGATTTTCAATATCTAGTTCATATGCATATGAATTTTCCCATATACTAATCCTATTGGGATTTCAACCACAATCAATCATTTCAAATCAACCATTGATGATATTCACCAAATTTCACATCAACCAATAATCCAAACCATATCACAACTAATATATATCGTCCATGGTCTGTGGACGAGGGGAGTGTATATATATATATATATATATATATATATATGTATGTATGTATGTATATAGCTATATTTCGATTTCATTTCAATATCATTTCAACGCATATATCATTTTTACAACGCATATATAACTTATACATCGAACATACAACTTATACAACGCTTATACATGAGGTGTACGACGCTTATATAACTCATACATCGACTATATTATTTATACATCGTTGTTTCCATATTTTTTATAATTCAGAAATCTCACGTTGGGTTCCACTCATCCAAAAATTGTAGAAGGCTCAGAAAAATATCCGGTCTCTTCTAGAATGTAGAAGACGTCCACACGAGTCCACTGTCTCTTGTTTCACTAGATTTCAACCACAAATGAAAAAGATATGATTTTTATTCCAAAATCACAAATTGCGACGGTTTTAAAGTGTTAAAACAGTTTAATTTAATTAAAACCGTACCTCTCTAAAGTTGTTCAAAACTAGGTTTGAGATTTTCTTGAAATCCGCGCCACTTCAGGACGATCGGTCAGCGCTACGTTGTAGAGCTTCGAGAGAGCTTCACAACCGTGGTGGGTTTGCCCAACTCGACGGGGTCCTGGAAGCACGGCGGCGATCCAAAGTGAGCCACTTTGAGGGCTCGATTCTCGAGGAAGACGAGGCGATAGGGGGCGTAGGTGGTATGGATTTGAAGAGCAAGGAGAGGTCTTCAAAAAGTTCAATTAGAGCAGGGTGTAATTCGTGGTGGTTTGGCCGGAAAATGGACGGGAAGGGAGGAAGTGGGTTTCGCCGTCGATCATGTTTAACTGGGGGGGGGGGGTTCTGATTTTTTTATATTTTTAATCTATGAATGAAAATATATGATTGGCTGATATATATATTATTCAGAAAACTAGGGTTTTCATAAACGAACACCAATTCAAACCTAACAACTGTCGCCTCTAGCTAAATACCCCCATTCCGAACACAATGGGATATGTTTCGTGGGCCCATTCGATTGTTACAGTCAGTTTTTCTTCAAATTAAAATATAAAACATTTAATATTTGATTGAACGTACATTTCAATTTGCTGGGGCCACATACAGATCCCAAAAATTCCAGAAAAAAGAATCTAGCTATGTTTTGACGATACGGTCCCAACAAAACTAGTTTCGTCGAATTCTGAGACCGTTTGAAAAATGGTCATTTTCTGGTCGATCCAATTTAACTAAAATCGACCAAACACATTTTCCTTCGCCACGCTCACATATTAACTTAAAAAATTATGGAATTTGAAACCTAGCAATAATTTGATATCCCGGATCCAACAAAAGTGGTTTCGTCGAATTCTGAGGTCATTTGCAAAATGTCTATTTTCAAGGGCTATATATATTCTATAGCGACCTTTCTGAAAATTCATTTGGCCATAACATTTGATTACCACTACGAAACTTCGATTTTTCAGATTCGTTAGAAAGATATTCATAAACAGATTTAGATATTTTTGGTTTCACTAAAATCCATTTTATTTTGCACCCGGTACAGTCAGTCAAAGTTCGAATTCAAATTTTGAAACTGCCACGCCATTTCAGGCCTTGTTAATAATTAAAAATAATTATTTTTATTTCCAAACGTCGATTCAAACATACTTTTCGTCATTTTAATTTAAAATAATTTATTTAAATATTTAAAATCCACTGAAATAGCCAAATTAAAAATTTTAAATTAGTTCAGATTTTTCGGGTTGTTACGTCTCATCCAGATCAGTTGATGATGAGCCCACGAGAGCTCGATCTAGGGTCATTCCCTCTCCGGGGAGCAGGAGGTTGAAGCGCAGGTGTTGTTGATGGTTTCACGTACTCGGGCAGCTCTCCATGTCTAGCCCGTTCCACAATCAAATCACGAAGATGTCTGCACTCATTCGTGTCATGTCCGTCCATATCATGGAATAAGCAGTGCTTTCCAGAATAGCATTCTCTATGCGATCCTGGGAGGCTTTGGGTAGGAGACAACACCATTTGTGTCCATGTAGATGTCAGAAAGTGAAGCAATGAGCTCAGTATACTTTTCATATCTGGGCCCTCTCCGGGGCTGAGTGTTGTGGTCATTCTTGACGGTGACTTTTCCTTTGCCATTTCCAGAATCAGACAATTCTCCATCTTTGAGCATGTTGACATCGAGAACTTTCTTCTCGGAAGTTGCGTCTTCCTCACGCAGAAGTCTATCCATTCAAGGTAGAACTCGCTGAGACACCATGGTGGGTCTCGATGCAAAGATTTTTTGAACTCCGAGTTATCTAGAATGTCGGATACTACTGCCATCAGTACCATCGATTGTTCAGAGCGATCAACAGATGTTGTTGTAACATTGAATCTTTCCAGGAATGAACGCAGAGTTTCTCTGGGCCTCTGCTTAATTGTAGTGAGTGACATGACGTTCTTGGGTTAAGTGATGTGGACTCGAAACAGTTCAAGGATGCGAGCGACCAACGTATTCCAACTGTTGATCAATTCCGTCTCTAGCTGTCGAATCCACATGGCTACTATATCAGTTAGAAAGAGGGGCAAACACTTAGCCATAACGTTTTCCGACGCCGATTGAACTTCCATATGTCGTTTGTAGTGCATCAGGTGCATGGTAGGATCTGTCCTGCCATTGTATGGCTTCAGTTGTGGGAGTTTGAAATCCAGGGGATTGCAGGAATTCATGATTTCCTGAGTGAGTGCGTTGTGATTGACGTCATCCACGTCATTCTGATAGGTGCGGCCTCTCGAGAGCCGTTGAATCAGATCAGCGAGCCGATTGCCCTCAAAAAGCTATTGCAAACTACCAAAATCAGAGCTGGTGCCCCCAGCGTTGAATGCAGGAGAGGATGGAAGCTGTTGGTGTGCTGATGCCTGGGGATCGCGGCTCGTGGATCGTGGATCGAGGGTGGCGACCCGACCCGGTTCGAGGGGGTCGGTTCGTGAGGCAGGTTCATGAAGGCCGGATCGTGATTCTTGGGGAGCGAACTGAGGAGGGGCGATCCGACCTGGTGTTGGTAGCCTGTCACGAGCCGATCCCTGCTGCAGTTGAGTGAGAGTTTGCACCCTGGTATCCATCCGATATGGAGATGAAGTCGGTCGTTGTGCATTTCCAATAACGAGTGGGTTGCCCCAGAGTCCATGTGATGCCCGGGCCGCTTCTGTGGCTTCATTTCCAATGACTTGAGCGTTGCTCGGCCTTCCATCCATCCGAGCGAAGAATGGGTTGATTATTTCCTGTTGTTTCTGGAGGAGATCATCTTGCCATGCCATCTGATCTCTCATTTCAGTGAGAACTCCGTACATCTCGTCTCTGGTCAAGTATGCAAAAGGATCACCACGAGAGGAAGCTTTCTGGCTTGCCTCGTTCCTTGTGTCTTCAGCATCAGCATCATCCGCATGAGCAGAAGTTCCAGTCTTCTTCCTTTTGTTCGCCATTGAGTCTCCTTCCAAGCTATAAATTGAGGTTGTCGTGTGCTCTCCTGGCGCGCCAAAATGTTAGACCAAAATCTGGGCCTAACACCCAATTGCAGATCACAGATCACAAAATGTAGAAAGCAGTAAATAAAGAGGAGACACACGAAGTTTATATAGTGGTTCAGCTCAAACCAAGCCTATGTCCACTCTATCTCTTCTTAAATCCTAAGAAGTTACAAGAACAATTCTCCCGGTTTATACACGAAATCCTCGTGTTTACAATGAAAAGAGGTAAGAAATCATAAGATCATACACGAAATCCTCGTGTTATAATGTAGAATTTGGCTCCTTTGCTGCTGAAAATGCTTTGCATAGAGCAATCGTGGAAGCCGTGAGGTGTTAGAGCCAAAAGATCCTTGAAAATGCCCTCAGATGGGGTATTTATAGTTGTAGGTGAGCTTCTGGGAAGATCGGTTCATGATGGGGTACGTGGCATCCGATCCGGGAAAATAGGAGTGTGAATAGCCTTGAGAATAGTTCAAGATCTACCCATGTATTAGCAGATTCAGTGGTCGGTTCGTGGTCATGGGGTCGGGTCGTAATGAGGTCTCCACGAACCGAAGTCTGGTCGTGAGCTGGAGTGGGAAGCTGGTGTCCACGGTCGGGTTGTGATCAGGAGGTGTACCACAAGCCGAGGGGGGCAATTCGATGAGGGGAGATCCGAGGGTGCATGAGCCATACTCCGATCGTGTGATGCTTCATTGCTTTATCCAGGAAATTGCCAGATTACACCAGTTTACGGAAACGGGCATAAATTATAAATCATAAGTCTGATTGAGCCAAACCAAAGCTTAAACTGAAGCTAATTCATAGATCTAAAAGAGTTATAGAGCTCAGATCCATAATTGCTATTTTCCGGCCCAAAAGAGGTCGTCTGATAGGAGTTTCGGGCCCTTCTTTGTTCGTGATGCGACTTTGACCAAATCGCTGGCTGTCTTCTGACGATGTTTTCAATATCCGAGCGCGATGCTATCCAGATATTCAGTGCGACAGGTTTTACCAAAAACTGTGTCAACAAGTTTGCGCCTCAGAACATATCTTGCTGGTTTAAGGAAGATGTGTTCTGGATAGTCTAGGAAATCTATAAGCCATAGAAATTCGATAATGCCATGACCTTGTTGGGTCTGCTAGCTACAGATATAATCCATACCTGTAAAGAGATAAAGGAAAAACAAATGTGCCAAATCCTGGTGATATTGTTCAAATTTTCTGAGCATAAACCATGCTTCGGCGTCTAATGAGCTTAAACCATACTCAAGGGACGTTTGAGTCATCCTGCCAAATCCTGGCAAGGGCCAACATTTCCAGGCATAATCCATACACAGAAGTTCAAATCGAGTATAATCCATACCCGATTTCTTTTGTCACATCCTGACAAGACCGTCTGCAGGACAAAATCCATACCCTAGAGTTCAAACCGAGTATAATCCATATCTGATTTCTTATGTCACATCCTGACAAGACCGTTTGCAGGGCATAATCCATACCCTGGAGTTCAAACCGAGTATAATCCATACCCGATTTCTTTTGTCACATCATGACAAGACCATTTTTCGTTCCTAAGTATAATCCATACTTAAGATTCCAAAGTGAGTATAAACCATACTCAGACTAGAAGTAGAGCTACGCTTGCCACAGCCTGACAAGGAAGTCTGTCCCTAGGCCTAATCCATACGTAGAGTTCCATAATAAGTATAAGCCATACTTTAACCGAAGTTGAGGATCCTGCCACATCCTGACAAGATACTTAAATTCTCTGAACATAATCCATGCTTGGAAAGTCCTTTCTTATTAAATTCCAAATGCAAAACCAAAGCAAATCCTGATTGCTTTGACACCGAGTCCAGAGAACGATTTGGGGCTACATCCTAACCCCGTACGTGTGTACTCCGATTCAACCAATCGGAAAACCTAATGGAAGCAAAAACAAATCTTAAAGCCTAAGAAATGCAGAAAATGAAAGCTGATCTCATCCAGATCAGTTGATGATGAGCCCACGAGAGCTCGATCCAGGGTCATTCCCTCTCCGGGGAGCAGGAGGTTGAAGCGCAGGTGTTGTTAATGGTTTCACGTACTCAGGCATCTCTCCACGTCTAACGCGTTCCTCAATCAAATCATGAAGATGTCTGCACTCATTCATGTCATGTCCGTCCATATCGTGGAATAAGCAATGCTTTCCAGAATAGCATTCTCTTTGCGATGGTTCCCTCCTGGGAGGCTTTGGGTAGGAGACAACACCGTTTGTGTCCATGTAGATGTCAGAAACTGAAGCATCGAGCTTAGTATACTTTTCATATCTGGGCCCTCTCCGGGGCTGAGTGTTGCGGTCGTTCTTGATGGTGACTTTTCCTTTGTCATTTCCAGAATCAGACAATTCTCCATCTATGAGCATGTTGACATCGAGAACTTTCTTCTCGGAAGTTGCGTCTTCCTCACGTAGAAATCTATCCGATTCAAGGTAAAACTCGCTGAGACTCCGTGGTGGGTCTCGATACAAAGATTTTTTGGACTCCGAGTTATCTGGAACGTCGGATACTGCTGCCATCAGTACCATCGATTGTTCAGGGCGATCAACTGATGCTGCTACAACGTTGAATCTTTCCAGGATTGAACGCAGAGTTTCTCTGGGCCTCTGCTTAATTGTAGTGAGTGACATGACGTTCTTGGTTGAGCGATGTGGACCCGAAACTGTTCAAGGAAGCGAGCAACCAGCATATTCCAGTTGTTGATCGATTCCGTCTCTAGATGTCGAATCCACATGGCTGCTATATCAGTTATAAAGAGGAGAAAACACTTAGCTATGATATTTTTCGATGCCGATTGAACTTCCATATACCGTTTGTAGTGCATCAGGTGCACGGTAGGATCCGTCCTGCCAATGTGTGACTCCAATTGTGGGAATTTGAAATTCAGGGGATTGCGGGAATTCCTGATTTCCTGAGTTAATGGGTTGTGATTGACGTCATCCTCGTTATTCTGATAGGTGCGGCCTCTCGAGAGGCATTGAATCAGATCAGCGATTCAATTGCCTTCAAAAAGTTATTGCAAACTATCAAAATCAGAGCTGGTGCCCCCAACATTGAATGCAGGAGAGGATGGAAGCTTTTGGTGAGCTGTTGCCTGGGGATCAGGGCTCGCGGGTCGTGGATCAAGGGTGGTGACCCGGCCCAGTTCGAGGGGGTCAGTTCGTGAGTAGGTTCGTGAAGGCCGGATCGTGGTTCATGGGGAGCGAACTGAGGAGGGACGATCCGAACCAGTGCTGGTGACCTGTCCCGAGCCGATCCCTGCTGCAGTTGAGTGAGAGTTTGCGCTCTGGTATCCATCCGATCTGGAGATGAAGTCGGACGCTGTGCATTTCCAATAACGAGGGGGTTGCCCCCGAGTCCATGTGATGCCCGGGCCGCTTCTGGGGCTTCATTTCCAATGACTTTAGCATTGCTCGGCCTTCCATCCATCCGAGCGAAGAATTGGTTGATCATTTCCTGATGTTTCAGGAGGAGATCATCGTGTCGTGCCATCTGATCTCTCAGTTCAGTGAGAACTCTGTCCATCTCGTCTCTGGTCAGGTATGCAGAAGGATCTCCATGAGAGACGGCTTCCTGGCTTGCCTCGTTCCTTGTGTCTTCAGTGTCAGCATCATCAGCATGAGCAGAAGTTCCAGTCTTCTTCCTTTTGTTTGCCATTGAGTCTCCTTTCAAGCTAGAAATTGAGGTTGTCGTGTGCCCCCCCTTCCTGGCGCGCCAAAATGTTAGACCAAAATCTGGGCCTAACACCCAATTGTAGATCACAAAATGCAGAAAACAGTGAATAAAGAGGAGACACACGAAGTTTTTATAGTGGTTCGGCTCAAACCAAGCCTACGTCCACTTTATCTCTTCTTAAATCCTAAGAAATTACAAGTACAATTCTCCTGATTTATACACGAAATCCTCGTGTTTACAATGAAAAGAGGTAAGAAATCATAAGATTAAACATGAAATCCTCGTGTTATAATGTGGACTTTGGCTCCTTTGCTGCTGAAAATGCTTTGCAGAGAGCAATGGTGGAAGCCATGAGGTGTTAGAGACAAAAAATCCTTGAAAATGCCCTCAAATGGTGCATTTATAGCTGTAGGAGAGCTTCTGGGAAGACCGGTTCGTGATGGGGTACGTGGCATCCGAGTCGAGAAAATAGGAGTGTGAATAGCCTTGAGAACAGGTCAAGATCTACACATGTATTATCAGATTCAGTGGTCGGTTCGTGGTCATGGGGTCGGGTCGCGATGAGGTCTCCACGAACCGAAGTCTGATCGTGAGCTGGAGTGGGAAGCTGGTGTCCACGGTCGGGTCGTGATCAGGAGGTGTACCACGAGCCTAGGGGGCGATCCAGTGAGGGGCGATTCGAGGGTGCATGAGCCATACTCCGATCGTGTGATGCTTCGTTGCTTTATCCAGGAAATTGCCAGATTACACCAGTTTACGGAAACGGGCATAACTTTTAAACCGTAAGTCCTATTGAGCCAAACCAAAGCTCAGACTGAAGCTAATTCAGAGATGTAAAAGAGTTACTAAGCTTCGCTCCGTAATTGTTGTTTTCGGGCCCAAAAGAGGTCATCTGATAGGAGTTTCGGGTCCTTCTTTGTTCGTGATGCGACTTTGACCAAATCGCTGCCTGTCTTCTGACGATGTTCTCCATATCCGAGCGCGATGCTATCCAGATATTTAGTGTGACAGCTTTTACCAAAAACTGTGTCAACAATATTGAATTGGAATTATAAATGCATTTATTTCATTTACTAAAACGAAGTTTGAATATATAATTTATATTTAATATAAAACGAACTCAAAACGTCGCGGTGGTTCGTAATATTGCGTTTTGAACTTCAAATGAATATACAGAATCTGTTTTAATTCGAATTTATGTGAAACAAGAAACGTTAGAATCAATTTGATTATAATTTTCTAATGAAGAGAAAAATTGATATTTCATCGTACAGATTATAAGATATGTCCAGATCAAAATTTAAAATAGTCGTTGTGAAATCGTTTTTTAGCCATAACGATAATTTAATTATAGTTAAATATTGGATTTGAATTTGGACAAGATCTTTGAGATGTAGCCATAATTTAATTTTTAGAATTTTACTGTAATTTTTAATTCGTAAAATAAGCAACTTTTTATTTGGAGTACTTTGCACCCTATATCCGCATTTTGGGGTTTCACAATATAAGTTATCCTACCGATATTATTATATTTTTGGGATCGTGGCACATCGCTGAACATGATTACATTCTTATTTCTGTCCGTAGCAGTCCGTACATGAACGATAATTTTACATAAAATAGTATGAATTTATTTTCAATAAATCAAAATAAAACCCTGCTAAATCTCTCCATATGTCCGCGTTTCCTTTATCTTTCAGAAACAGAGAAATAATCTCATCCAAAAATCATAACAAAATCTCAAGATAAGATGCGGTGAGATAGAAATCCTGTGCGCACCATTTGGATGAATTAAAAGAAAGGCATGTGAAAAACTTACCAAGTCTTCTTTAAGGTCATTTTCAAAGCATTGTTTGATTTGTAGCATATCCTCTTAAGTTACTTTAGGTACTAGGGTCAAGGACTTCAGTTGTCCAATAACCAATAATAAAAACTAAAATATCTACATTTCTTTTTGAACATCCTAGCCACTTGAAGCAGGTGCATGCTTCCCATTAATGCTCCATACTTAAAGAAACCATGCACATGTTTTTGCAGACCCTATGAGCTATGAACAGGCTTGTGATTGACAACACACATTGCCTCTCTAAAACTTCATGTGTAAGGAAGCATCATCGCTCGTCTATGCTTCAAAGTCCAATCTATGACGTGAAAAAATATGAGAACTACTTACCTAAATGTCATACAGCAGATTTAACCTTGCCTAAAACTTCTTGTCTAAGTAGTACCTATCCAATACTATACTGCACACGCACATGCCAAATATTGGAAATATAAACTGCTCTAAAGATAATATAGTGCCTACCTGTACCCGCTATTCCTTAACCATTAAGATAACCCATGTTATGAATACATGATATACATCATTGCGTATTGAATCTTTTGTTTGCTTCAACAACTTCAATACTTATTTATGGCAATCAATAAATAAAAAAACCAAACTATCCTCTAAAGAAAATCTAATATTCATAGCGTGGCGGGCGGCTCTGATATACGGACGTAGAAGGCGGTGAGGATGGAGTTAGGAGATTGTAAAGGCAGGTCGATGTCAATGCTGAAGTTGAATGGGTATGTGAATGAGGTTCAATGTTTTGGAATGAACTGGTGATGGTTTAATGGCCGAAAGTGGATGATGGTGATTTAAGGGGATATATAGATGGATGCATGTACAGACAGTGGTTTGATGGCGGTTCTGGACAGTTATGCATGGTGAATTGTTGGCTTGAGTGAATGGAGGTGATGAGGCAATATAGTTTGACTGTGTATGCTGTTGTAGAAGTGAATGCTTGTGTGTTCTTGTTTGGTAGGTGTAATTTGTGAAATGCTGGTAGAATGGTTATGTGATATGTGGTGAATAGAAGCTGTTTTGTTATAGTGTGGATGGTGGTGCAGTAGCCGTTTTAGGACAGAAGAATTAGTCTCGGGAGAAAGTGGTGTTGGCACTGAGGAGGTTGGTGTGCACGTTTCCAATAGGAGGATGGTCCAACTTGGGTTTTAGGAGAGAACAAGTAAAGGAAGGCTACCGGGGTGTCAGTCTCGGGATGGTGGATGTTCGGATGGACATTGGAGGAAGTTTTCATGCGTTCAAATGCTGGAGTGTTATCACGTTGGGAAGGTGTTCCAGGATACTGGTAAGTATGGTTTAAGGTGTTCCAGGATACTGGTAAGTATGGTTTGCATGGTAAAGTACATCTGGCGCAATATGTTAGAAATAATGAAATTGGAATTAAGACTTTCCAAAATGAACAGCATGTCTTTAACAAGAAGGGTCGTATCTTAACGAGAAAATAATTGCGATTTGGTTCAAGCATGACATCGGGTTCTTCTTTGGAGAGAAGAGTTAGTAATTTAAAACCGTGATTAGAAAATTGATTTAATAACTAATTAGTGTAATTAAATTAAATTAGCTAGTTTATTTTTATTTTAAATTTAATCGTTGTCCGTTAAATTCGTTCATTCGTTGTCAGATGCACGAAACTGGATCCAGTAGAATCGTATCAAAGGAGACTGCATTGCTGTGCACGTTCGGAAGGGATCAGACGAAATAACGTGGGAACCGCCAATTGTGAACACTTGTAAGTTAATTCTCACACATTTCTGAAATACTGTGATGTGTTTAATTCATATAACTAGAATTTATAGTATATTGGTTGATTGGATGCCTTGAATGCCCGCGGTTGATTGAATGATTGATGTTAATTATATTATTGTTATTTAATATAATATGCTGTTATGAAATGTTATAATAATTTGTGATGCAGGGAAGGACAGGTTAGAGGGATCCGACTGGTTTCCTCAAATATTTTGTGTGTTTTATGTGTGTTGTCCGCTTTTATATTGATATATATGAACTGATTGAACCCCACTATTTTTATAACCTGTTTGATTATCAAGCATTGAATTGAAATTCAACGCTGTTGTTATTAAAATCAATAAACAGTACAGATTAAGGAATTGGCAATGAATGGCCTAAACGCCACCTTTTGTTAAGACGTTGATTTTCCATTAGGAGAATTAACGGGGTTTAGTTGTAAAATTATTTTATAACTAAAATGAGATTTATAATTACATTTTTATATTATTACGAAGCTTTAAAAATAAAGTGATATTTATAGTTTGATTATATTTTATGCAATGATGATTATACGATAAGAATGCGACATTTAAATCGGTCTTATAAGCGAATAATGTTGTAATTAACCTACGGGTAAATATTTGGACTAATTATGTTTATCTAATCGATTAAGCAATATGATTAGATTAACTTTATTAATCTAATAAGGAGTAGTAAATTGGAATTAGTTAACGTTTAACTGATGATTACGGTTGGCTAAGTCAACTGTTTAATGTAAAACGATTGTTAAGACTATTTTGTTTACCAAATGGAAACGGTTTATAGAATAATTAATTAAATTTAAATAAGCTTCCTTAAATTATAAAAATTACCTTTTTACGTTGGTCGAATATTATTAACGAAATTATTCATTGTTTCCAAACGGTGTTTAAGTAATCTATTTTCTAGTTAATGAAGAAGTAAACGGATTTACTTTGGTAATTAAGGAAGTTAATTATTATTATAATCATTTATTGTTAATAATGTCCAAAGGAGCTAATTAATCTAATTTAAGTAAACAAGTAAATTGTTTATACTTTAGTTAACGATGAAGTGAATGATAATTAAAGTAATTACTTCTTAACTAAATTACTTAAGAAGTAACTCAATATGAATTGAAATTTAGGAAGGTTTAAAAAGGAGTTATAAAGGGGTTGTCTAAATGAAAACCCAAGTGCGAGAACGAAGTTATGGAAGGGAGATTTTCGCCAATGTAATAATTTAATATTATGTTAAATATTCAATTTAAATTTGAAATGAAATTAAAGTTCCTTTTTAGAAATATTGATCGACTTTTGAGAAGGGGAACGAATTAAAGGGTTATTCAAATAATCCAAGTTAAGGACGTTAAGTGGTTTGTGCGAAGAAGTTAATAAATGCATTTTTATTTATAAAATACCAAAGTTGTTTATAAAATGATATCGAAAGGACTTGATATTCGGGAAGTGATTTAGTATAATAAACGTTTTAAAATAAAATTGTGTAACGAGGGTGGAAAGTCAAGATTTAG
Organism: Allium sativum; assembly: GCA_030737875.1. Taxonomy (NCBI): domain Eukaryota; kingdom Viridiplantae; phylum Streptophyta; class Magnoliopsida; order Asparagales; family Amaryllidaceae; genus Allium; species Allium sativum. The sequence goes on along the minus strand of CM060921.1, from coordinate 611,774,930 downwards.
TAAAAATGATCAAAATTGTCTAAGATTGTTCAAAGTAAAGATACAATTCATAAAACTGCAGTCTATATAAAATAGAGAAATAAGATTTAACTGATATGATAAGTAAGTTGTGTTTTCAAACTACGAACTTCTATCTGTTCTAAGATAAGAACGTTGTCGATCAAGGTCTGAGACGTAAATAAAATACCCCATCTTGGACGGCTTCACTATTATCGAAAAATAATAGGAGTTTGTGATGGAAAGGAATTAATAGAAATTGTTATATTTTCCATACTAGGATATCGCAACGATAAATTGGAAATACTGAAATACAGTTGCGTGGTTTTGGAATGTAAGTATTATGGCCAGGATCTTTAAATATAAATAAGACCAATTGGGTTTAAGGTAAATAACCTATTTAATTATCAAGCGTTGAATTGAAATTCAGTGCTGTTGTTATTAAAATCAGTAGACAGTACTGATTAAGGAATTGGCAGCGAATGGCCTAAACGCCACTTTTTGTTAAGATGTTGATTTGTCGTTAGGCGAATTAACGGAGTTTAGTTATAAAATTGTTTTATAACTAAAACGAGATTTATAATTACATTTTTATATTATAACGAAGCAATAAAAATAAAGCGATATTTATAGTTTGATTATATTATATGAAATGATGATTATACGATAAGAATGCGACATTTAAATTAGTCTTATAAGCGAATAATGTTGTAATTAACCTACGGGTAAATATTTGGAATAATTTTGTTTATCTAATCGATTAAGCAATATGATTAGATTAACTTTATTACTCTAATAAGGAGTAGTAAATTGGAATCAGTTAATGTTTAACTGGTGATTGCGGTTGGCTAAGTCAATTGTTTAATGAAAAACGATTGTTAAGACTATTTTGTTTACCAAATGGAAATGGTTTAGAGAATAATTAATTAAATTTGAATAAGCTTCCTTAAATTATAAAAATTACCTTATTACGTTGGTGAATATTATTAGCGAAATTATTCATTGTTTCCAAATGGTGATTAAGTAATATATTTTCTAGTTAATGAAGAAGTAAACGGATTTACTTTGTTAATTAAGGAAGTTAATTATTACTATAATTAGTCATCGTTAATAATGTCCAAAGGAGCCAACTAATCTAATTTAAGTAAATAAGTAAATTGTTTATACTTTAGTTAACGATGGAGTGAATGATAATTAAAGTAATTACTTCTTAACTAAATTACTTAAGAAGTAACTCGATATCAATTGAAATTTAGAAAGGTTTAAAATGGATTGATAAAGGGGTTGTCTAAATGAAAATCCAAGTGTGAGGACGAAGTTATGGAAGGGAGATTTTCACCAGTGTAATAATTTAATATTATGTTAAATATTCAATTTAAATTTGAAATGAAATGAAAGTTCCTTTTTAGAAATATTGATCGACTTTTGAGAAGGGGAACGAATTAAAGGGTTATTAAAATAATCCAAGTTAAGGACATTAAATGGTTTGTGCGAAGAAGTTAATAAATGCGTTTTTATTTATAAAATACCAAAGTTGTTTATAAAATGATATTGAATGGACTCGATATTCAGGAAGTGAATTCATAAAATTCATGTTTTAAAAAAAATTGTGTAACGAGGGTGGAAAGTCAAGATTTGGTAAAAATGATCAAAATTGACTAAGATTGATCAAAGTAAAGACACAATTCATAAAACTGCAGTCTACATAAAATAGAGAAATAAAATTTAACTGATATGATAAGTAAGTTGTGTTTTCAAACTACGAACTTCTATCTGTTCTAAGATAAGAACGTTGTCGATCAAGGTCTGAGAGGTAAATAAAATACCTCAACTTGGACGACTTCACTATTATCGAAGAATAATAGGAGTTTGTGATGGAAAGGAATTAATAGGAATTTTTATATTTTCCATACTAGGATACCGCAACGTTAAATTGGAAATTTTGAAATAGAGTTGCGTGGTTTTGAAATGTAAGTATTATGGCAAGGATATTTAAATATAAATAAGACCAATTGGGTTTAAAGTAAACAATTTGACTTATCGGTCGTATAAGAATAAATAATATGATTTATACGGTTAAAGTTATATATATAAAAATAGTAGAACTTAAGGAAGGCGGCAAGGAAATAATTCTTGATAAAGGAAAGGGAAGAGTATACAGAATGTGATAATACCTTTAAGTAAAGAAAAGTAAAAAGGATATTTGTGATTATGTATATTATTAAGGGTCAAGAGTATAGTTTATGATGATAAGAGATTGAAATCGATTTTTAAATCAATGAAATGATTCACAAGATCGATAAGAGTTTTAAAACATGATTTGAAAATAATATGAGCCTGAGCTGCCAACATACTTGACCGTACGGTTTGATATTGATAGTTAAAACGCCGAATATCAATGAAATATTATTGGACCTTTTTGACGTGTTGTTTTGAAGAGATCAGGAGAGGAACTAGACCAAAAACCACTTCAAATCAACGTTGCGATTCGAAACTAAATTACGGAGATACGTATAGAGCGTTGAAGACCGTAAATCTTCATGAGCGGAAGAACTGCTTGTTGAATTTATCTAGCTGATCCCTAGAGATATTTTTGCATTGGTTCTGTCGTGATTGGAATCTACGGATTGCAAGGACTTCTCGCTACTGATCTATAGGGTGATTCCTGGGATGCAGTATGAGGGTGCCTTCGATTCATCCTATTCCTGGATGACGTATGGACGATGTGACATTCAAAGTGGATGATGGTCAGACGTTCGAGAAGATAAACGTAGCCTCAAGCCTCACTACCGGAAAATGACAAAAATCGGGCAGGTAGCGTGGCTAGGTGGGTCATACCCAAGCATGGTGTATTGTCACCAATTTAGAGAGCATTCATATTTGTAACTTCTTTTCATTTCTGTATCTCCCGGGAATCACGGCAGGCTCGCAATAAAAGCCATAGGGTGACAATATATTTGATACACTCAAGTTAAATGAGTGGTTGATCATGTGTGGCCGGATTGCAAGACGTTCTTGTTGAACCCCGGTGTATCCCTCTAGAGTACACTGATCGGAAGGTGGTCCCATACCTTGTCATAGTCAGAACCCAATCTATAATAAGCGCCTTGCAGTTTTTGATTATATACTATGTATGTAGAGCATGAGATGCAAGCGTTCTACTAGATGGTTGTTTATTTGTGATTTGATAGACACTATTACAGTACCACTGGATTTTGATTTACCAAAACTGTTTTGGGTTATAGTAAGATAAAAACCGTCCGTATTTATGTGTGGGATGGTCTTACTATTATCCTTTTCTTTCAAAAGGACATCTAAAGTTAAACAAGTTGGTTACTGTATGAATTTATCACTGAAAGTATTCCAGACTGATCCGAGTGAATTTTGCTTTGCTTCAAATGTGCTCGGGTTAGACCGAGTATATTTCCAGGTTAGATTTCGCTTGGAGTTCCAGAGCAGGAGTTGAAGTTGAGACATAGTCCATATATTTATGGGTACCAGTTTATTTCTGCTGTGTGTATTGATTAGTGTGAAGGCATACTCTGATATTGTAATCTTATAGAGAACGTTCTTTTTGTATAAAGTATTATTGAATATTATATTTTGTCCATTCCGCTGTGAGACTCTGATCTTCTCATTCTTCTACTCTAATAGTTCTATCTTTCCTATCTCATTATCTAAGTTCTTCTATTAATAGTCAGAGTTCGATACTTGGGTTTTGACAAGTAATACAGGATTTGTGTTATTATTGAAAATTTGAGCGTCGAATTTTTTTCTGGCCGTTACAGGTGGACCAGAGCAATGGTTTAGTGATAACCTTGGCTCTATGGTGTAACTCAATAGAGATGGGGTCAGAAAAACCCTAGATTGAGTTTGACTATATATACGAGAGAGCGTATTTGTAATATGAAATAAAATTATTTTAAAATTATTTTGTGGATATTTTATGAAGAAGGTAAGTTTAATATTATTATTTGTGTTAATTTGAATTAGAATTCAATTTGAATATGGAATTCAAATGAGATTGGGGATTGTTTAATATAACCAGAAGAATGTAACTATGAAATTCAATATAGAATTAAATAAATCAGAATTTAACTTAAACTAAGTTAAATATGCGATGATTTGATTGTATTGTGTATTGTTTGAATATGGGTTGGTTAACTCAAATTCAAACAAGAGTTAATAAGAAATTGAATGAATTGGAAACACAGAGATAAATCTCAGTATAATGAGTTGGGAATAAAATCAGTTATGAAATGGAACTGAATTATTTAACCCTGGATTGGTACTTGTAAATGGAATTAAGTACATGTTTCAGAAGGTTATGGAGTCGATTTGGTTACACAGATTGGAAGTGCAGATTGGAAACCGAAGAACAATTAGTTGGTTTGCTTCAAAATTGGAATTGAGTTGTCCGACAAAAAGATAAACCTTAATATATTGATTAGGTGGTGGATTTTATACCTCGCTTGGCATGATTTTCTTTTGATCGATATGAGGCCCAAAGTGGCGTTTGTAGTTGTTTGGATCGAACAGTGAAGAGGAGGTGCTGGCGAATTTTTTGAAAAATTATAAGACTTAGAATATTTTGATGATAGTTCTAAAATGATTTTTTTAAAAGTAATCGGGTTTGTCACATTCTTTTCGCCATAGTTATTTCGGGGATGAAATTCTTTTAAGAGGGAAGGAATGTAACGTCCCGTATTTTCAGTGGCTATATATGTAATATATTTTATTATATTAAATATTTGCTAGACCAAAATCTGGACCTGACACCCAATTGCAGTTCACAGATCACAGAATGCAGAAAACAGTAAATAAAGAGGAGACACACGAAGTTTTTATAGTGGTTCGGCTCAAACCAAGCCTACGTCCACTTTATCTCTTCTTAAATCCTAAGAAGTGATGAGTACAATTCTCCCGGTTTATACACGAAATCCTCGTGTTTACAATGAAAAGAGGTATAAATCATAAGATTATACACGAAATCCTCGTGTTATAATGTGGAATTTGGCTCCTTTGCTGCTGAAAATGCTTTGCAGAGAGCAATGGTGGAAGCCGTGAGGTGTTAGAGCCAAAAGATCCTTAAAAATGCCCTCAAATGGTGTATTTATAGCTGTAGGAGAGCTTCTGTGAAGACCGGTTCGTGATGGAGTACGTGGCATCCGATCCGGGAAAATAGGAGTGTGAATAGCCTTGAGAATAGTTCAAGATCTATGCGTGTATTAGAGGATTCGGTGGTCGATTCATGGTCATGGGGTCGGGTCATGATGGGGTCTCTACGAACCGAAGTCTGGTCGTGAGCTGGAGTGGGAAGCTGGTGTCCACGGTCGGGTCGTGATCAGGAGGTGTACCACGAGCCGAGGGGGGCGATCTGAGGGTGCATGACCCATACTCCGATCGTGTGACGCTTCGTTGCTTTATCCAGGAAATTGCCAGATTACACCAGTTTACGGAAATGGGGATAAGTTTTAAATCGTAAGTCCGATTGAGCCAAACCAAAGCTCAAACTGAAGCTAAATCAGAGATCTAAAAGAGTTGCAGAGCTCAGCTCCATAATTGATGTTTTCGGGCCCAAACGAGGTCGTCTGATAGGAGTTTTGGGTCCTTCTTTGTTCGGGATGCGACTTTGACCAAATCGCTGGTTGTTTTCTGACGATATTCTCTATATCCGAGCACGATGCTATCCAGATATTCAATGTAACAGATTTTACCAAAAACTGTGTCAACAAGTTTGCCCCTCAGAACATATCTTGCTGGTTGAAGGAAGATGTGTTCTGGATAGTCCAGGGAATCTATAAGCCATAGAAATTCGATAATGCCATTACCTTGCTGGGTCTGCCAGCTACAGATATAATCCATACCTGTAAAGAGATAAAGGAAAAACAAACGTGCCAAATCCTAGCGACATTGTTCAAATTTTCTAATGAGCATAAACAATACTCAAGGGACGTTTGAGTCATCCTGCCAAATCTGGGCAAGGGCCAACATTTCCAGGCATAATCCATCCCTAGAAGTTCAAATCGAGTATAATCTATACCCGATTTCTTTTGTCACATCCTGACAAGACCGTTTGCAGGGCATAATCTATACCCTGGAGTTCAAACCGAGTATAATCCATACCCGATTTCTTTTGTCACATCCTGACAAGACCGTTTGCAGGGCATAATCCATACCCTATAGTTCAAACCGATTATAATCCGTACCCGATTTCTTTTGTCACATCCTGACAAGACCATTTGTCGTTCCTAAGTATAATCCATACTTAAGATTCCAAAGTGAGTATAAACCATACTCAGACCTGAAGTAGAGCTATGCTTGCCACAGCCTGACAAGATAGTCCGTCCCTAGGCATAATCCATACATAGAGTTCCATAATAAGTATAAGCCATACTTTAACCGAAGTTGAGGATCCTGCCACATCCTGACAAGATACTTAAATTCTCCGAACATAATCCATGCTTGGAAAGTCCTTCCTTATTCAATTCCAAATGCAAAACCAAAGCAAATCATGATTGGTTTGACACCGAGTCCAGAGCACGATTTGGGGTTACATCCTAACCCCATACGTGTGTACTCCGATTCAACAAATTGGAAAACCTAATGCAAGCAAAAACAAATCTTAAAGCCTAAGAAATGCAGAAAATGAAAGCTGATCTCATGTGACGACCCCCAAACCTCCGTACGATGATGGCAAGGGTAATCTTTGTAATATAACACATAAACAGTAACAGTAGAATAGAAATAAATAAATGCATCAGATAATGTATAGATAATACACTGGATAAACATAATCATCAGAATTACATAGTATACAGGATCATACTTAGTACAAAATACAATTCATCTATACATAAATGTCTACAGCGGAATCAAAACATAATATGTACAATAGGAGCTGAACAACATAAAAAGAGATTAATGGTAGAATCCATCTTCAACTCCAGCTATCCAGAAAGAGCCTGTTAAAACCAGAATACAAGGTTGTCCGTGTAGAAATAGGGGCACCCGAGTTTGCAAGTGAAACAAACTACGAGTTAGTCATGGGACTGGTATGAAAAATCTACTTAACTGGTTAACCAATAATAACAAGGCAAATCATTGGACCATGCCACTTTCGCGGAAAGGGTTTACTCCATTGGATTGCCAGTGCTTTAAAATAAGTAAATATTTTAAACATTGCAATGCTTTTTATAAAAATGAAGTGATTATAAGACTCAGTTCCCATCACACAATGCAACGCAAACCGGAGGATAGAGTTTTACCTTATAATGGCCAAAATATGCTTGATATGAATAAAACAAATCATTTGATAATATTTCTAGTGTTTATATGTTTCAAAAACAATTTCAATCATAAATATCAATCATAGACGGCATTAATGCCCCATACCACTATGTTGCCATATATAGCTATAAATTCAAAACCGCACGATGTCGTATTTGGAAATTGGAATTCCATCATGAACCAAGGAAAAAGATAGTCCTTACCGAATTCGAGACTGTCTAGCCCGAGCCTCAGGCAAGTACTAAGTCAAGCCTTTGGATCGTCAGGGCTGGTCCACCGATGTGGATTAAAATGCTTGAACACTGCGTTTCCCGCCCTTTGTGGCGTAAATGAGCCCTATGACTCCATCGGCTCCACATAGTCACCGATATATCCGAGGCGCCTTGCAATCCCACAACCATACAGGTGAAAATAATATAAATGTCAGGGCTGGTAGGTCACTGACACCACCCTAGCTAGAAGGAAATGCATGTCCTCCCTGAGGTCCTCTACAGTTTCTGGTTCATACCGGGGTGTGAGGCTCGCGAATCAATGTTATACACAAAGTTATGCCACACAGGCGGTGCTTTGATCATCAACCACAAGACTTTGCTTTTCAACAAAATCCTTGATCATTTGCCACTTAGGCATGCCATACAGGCAGTTCACTCCACGCGACTGATTTCTATCTATATATAACCTCTGAGCTCGTACATCTCAGAGAAGGGCGTTAAGCAAGAGAATAAATTCTCCGCCGCCAAACAGATATATATTTAATAGAGATCAATCAGCACAGAACAAAATCCAATGTCAGAAACACAGTCCATTTACAAGTTCCCTCTGGGTCTGAACGAAACCGGAGGCACCTTATACCTCGCATATCCATCGACCTCCAAATACGTCTGGACGATCACCACTTATTACATACATTTTGGGAGGCCTCCCAATCAAGACATCAGTAATCACCCAACCGATGTGAAGATCTCTGGTCTTCAATCACCGTCTTCATCATCGACTCCTTATAGCCGATCAATTATTTGAAATGAGATATAACTCGGCCTTTTCAAATAATTCACGCATATTTAGAATTTAAATCAATTCATTTCAATGGTTAAATTATTTGACATCAATAATTCTGTTCTTAAATGTAATTTTCACGCCAAACACATTCAACCATCAAATATCCAATAAACCAGGTAAATTCAGTTTATTTCCATTCCATATCGTTTATAATATTTTATAACGATTTATCGCTATTTTTATTCATTTAAAAATAGCCAATTCATTCAAATGACGCTTCAGGCCATAACGCGGCTGTGGCGCTGTTTTTCTTCATATTTGATTTACACATATCTGAAAATCTAACCGTTGGATCTTATTCACAAATTTTATATCATTAGAAAGATCTTTTCAAAACGAATCCAATAGTTTCAGTTTTGGGAGAATCCGACATTCGAATCTTCCGGTACAATCATTTGAAGTTACGATTTCAAAATACGAACTGCAGCGTTGTTATTCGATTTAATTTAATTATATTTATATATATATATAATCGACTCTGGCGCTGTTTTTCTTTAAATTTGAATTAAAAATTCCAGACAATCCAACCGCTAGATCTTTACAAAGTTGGTGTCGTTGGGAAGATATTTCCAAAGCGAACCCAACAGTTTCGGTTTCGGGAAAATCCGATGGTCGGATCTCCCGCACTAATCGTTTTAAATCACGTTTTCAAAAGACGAACTGCAGCTTTGTTATTCGATTTAATTTAATTATATTTATATATATATAAATATAATCCATTCTTCGATTCTAAAACCATATTCATTCCACACATTTGATAAAAACGATATTTTTATCCAACAGCTATTTATTTCAACACATCACTATTTTTAACAGTTCATATATATCATAAAAATGTGATTTTTATTGTAAAACAATTTATTTCAAAACACGATTATTTTATATAGTTCATACATATCATAAAGATGTGATTCTTATTGTAAAAAAATTTATTTCAAAACACGATTATTTTATATAGTTCATACATAAGGTAAAAATGTTATTTTTGGTGTTAAAACAATTTATTTAAAACACTAATATTTTATATAGTCTATATATATGATAAAAATGTTATTTTTATCTCTCAAAGAACTTATTCAATACATGAACTTCATTCAACACATGAATTTAATTTCAACACATGAATTTCTATTCAACACATGAATTTTATTTCAACAAATGAATTTTATTCAACACATGAATTTAATTTCAACACATGAATATAAATCAAACACAGGAATATTTCAGAAAATTTTGGCAGCATAACGACAGGGTAGTTAAAACCGGCACCGTCCATAGTACGACTCCTCGCTCTACCTTAAAGCCTCGCACCTTTTAACAATGGGGATTTTCAATATCTAGTTCATACGCAGACGAATTTTCCCATATACTAATCCTATTGGGATTTTAACCACAATCAATCATTTCAAATCAACCATTTATGATATTCACCAAATTTCACATCAACCAATAATCCAAACAATATCACAACCAAAATATATCGTCCATGGTCTGTGGACGAGGGGAGTACATATATATATATATATACGTATATAACTATATTTCGATTTCATTTCAATATCATTTCAATTCATTTCAACGCATATATCATTTTTACAACGCATATATAACTTATACATCGAACATACAACTTATACAACACTTATCTAACTCAAACATCGACTATATAATTTATACATCGTTGTTTCCATATCGTTTATAATTCATAAATCTCACATTGTGTTCCACTCCTCCAAAAATTGTAGAAGGCTCAGAAAAATATCCGGTCTCTTCTAGAATGTAGAAGACGTCCGCACGAGTCCACTGTCTCTTGTTTCACTGGATTTCAACCACAAACGAAAAAGATATGATTTTAATTCCAAAATCACAAATTGCGACGGTTTTAAAGTGTTAAAACAGTTTAATTTAATTAAAACCGTACCTCTCTAAAGTTGTTCAAAACTAGGTTTGAAGTTTTCTTGAAATCCGCGCCACTTCAGGACGATCGGCCACCACTACCTGACATAGCTTCGAGAGAGATTCACAACCGTGGTGGGTTTGCCCAACTCGACGGGTCCTGGAAGCACGACAGCGATCCAAAGCGAGCCACTTTGAGGGCCCGATTCTCGAGGAAGACGAGGCGATAGGGGGCGTAGGTGGTATGGATTTGAAGAGCAAGGGAAGGTCTTCAAAAAGTTGAACTAGAGCAGGGTGTAATTCGTGGTGGTTTGGCCGGAAAATGGATGGGAAGGGAAGAAGTGGGTTTCGCCGTTGATCGTGTTTAATTGGGGGGTTCTGATTTTATATATTTTTAATTTATGAAAGAAAATATATGATTGGCCGATATATATATATTATTCAGAAAATTAGGGTTTTCATAAACGAACACCAATTCAAACCTAACGACTGTCGCCCCTAGCTAAATACCCCCATTTTGAACACAATGGGATTTGTTTCGTAGGCCCATTCGATTGTTATAGTTAGTTTTTCTTCAAATTAAAATATAAAACATTCAATATTTTATTTGAACGTACATTTCAATTTGTTGGGGCCACATACTGATCCCGAAAATTCCAGAAAAATAAATCTAGCTAAGTTTTGATGATATGGTCCCAACAAAACTAGTTTCGTCAAATTCTGGGACCGTTTGAAAAATGGTCATTTTCTTGTTGATCCAATTTAACAAAAATCGACCAAACACATTTTCCTTCGCCACGCACACATATTAACTTCAAAAATTATGGAATTTGAAACCTAGCAATAATTTGACATCCCGGATCCAAAAAAAGTGGTTTCGTCAAATTCTAAGGTCGTTTGCAAAATGTTTATTTTCAAGGGCTATATATATTCTATAGCGACCTTTCTGAAAATTCATTTGGCCATAACTTTTGATTCCCGCTACGAAACTTCGATTTTTCAGGTTTGCTAGAAAGATATTCATAAACAGATTTAGATATTTTTTGTTTCACTAAAATCCGTTTTATTTTGCACCCGGTACAGTCAGTCAAAGTTCGAATTTAAATTTTGAAACTACCACGCCATTTTAGGCCTTGTTAATAATTAAAAATAATTATTTTTGTTTTCAAACGTCGATTCAAACATACTTTTCGTCGTTATTATTTAAAATAATTTATTTTAAATATTTAAAATCCAAATAAATAGCCAAATTAAAAATTTTAAATTAGTTCAGATTTTCCGGGTTGTAACAATTTCCCCACTTAAAACTTTTCGTCCTCGAAAAGGAACGAAGTCGAAAGTTGTATTAATTAACCAACTCAACTTTCATTCTGGCTTTCATTCTTCAACTTTTATGTTTCTAAGAATTTTCAAATTTTTCAAAAATTTGGCTAACACCCTAAATTTTTGAAAAATTTCGCCATAACCTCCTTTGTACGAGGAGGGGTTTGGAAATTTATTGGGCCGTATTAGGCACCCAATAAATCCTAATAAGCATGCACATATTTATAGTGATATATTCCCGTGTCCACAGGGGAGTGTGTATAGATCATAACTCCAGAGAATAAATTCTCGTCATCGTATAAATGGTTTTTGTGCCTTAATGACCAGAGAGACGTGTTTATTGTCATCTCAGATCTGTGTGGTTTTTTTATTAATCTTGCAATTTACCGTTACATTTTATATGGTCCATATCAGTCATTAGTTCAACCTATAATATATAGTCATCGCCATACAAGCCTCTCGCCCGTATGGTAAATCTTCAACCTCGTCACACAAGCTCCAAATGCTTATGTGGTATATGATGAAGTATGCCTATCTTCAAGAAGTATGCCATGTAGTGTAGTTCAAAATTAATTGTTACTATCCTATGGCGACATTTATTATTACACACAGAACAACCAGCACTCCGCATCCAATGGCATTCACAGGAGTTGATATAATAATAAAATTGCGCATCCAACTCATTAAGGTTTACCTATTTGTTGGGCACACAAATAACTTCTTTACTCAACAGCTAATCCATTTACCTGTTCAAACATATATAATGTACATGTATATATTTCTATCTATTTTTAATCAGTTCAATACTTGATTTAATTGCATGAATTTACCATTATTCTTTTATTGATTAAATTAACTATCATTCTAATAATTTGATTAATCAAATTCACAATCACACAACACAAAAAAAAAAAATTCAATTTGTTAATTAACTTTTCAAAAATATACCAATTAATTCATATACTCTTTTGAAAACATTCAGACTATATAATTAAAGAGTTTACATGCACGAAAAGAAAACAACAGCAAAGTAGAGAACAAAATTGGAATGCAAGATATGGTAAATGTACCTTGCACCAGAGTCAATCAGAGATATCCACCCTGCACTTAGGATAGGCTTTCTTAACGCTCTCCTCAGTTTCCCAAGTACAATCTCGTGGATCTCCACTCCATTGAACTTTGACTAAGTGAACCTTCTTATCCTCAGTTCTTTGGTTTCTTTGCCAGTAATCTTGATCGGCTCTCTTCTTACAGCCAATTCTGGAGTAATCTCTGTATCCCATTGCGTTGCTTCTTCCACGATCAAGTCTGGATCATGAACATGCTTTCGAAGTTGAGATACGTGAAACACATCATGCACTCTAGGCAACCAATCTGGTAATTGAACCCTATAAGCGAGAGTTCCAATCCGTTCCAGAATAGGAAACGGACCAATGAACTTAGGCGCCAATTTCCCTGTTTTACCGAACCTGGATTACTCCTCTCATCGGAGAAACCCTTAGATACACATAGTCACCAACAGCAAATGCTAAATCCCTCCTTCTCGAGTATGCATAGCTCTTCTGTCGGCTTAGACATGCTAGCAATCGTTTCTTAATGAAAGTCGACTTTCTCCGCAGCTTCGCGAATCATATCTGTTCCCAATACAAGTCTATTGCCAGGTTCTACCCAAGAAGCAGGAGATCGGCACGGTCTACCATACAATGCTTCGAATGGTGACATTGTCAGGCTCACTTGGTAGCTGTTGTTGTATGAGAACTCAGCCAAATGCAAATGGTCTTCCCATGATCCACCAAAATCAAGAACACATGCCCACAATAAATCTTCTAGTATACGATTCACCCTCCCAGTCTGACCATCTGTCTGAGGATGATAGGCGGTGCTTAGATTCAGCTTTGTCCCCAGTTCTACTTGAAATGCCTCCTAGAATTTGCTAATAAATATTGGATCTCTATCACTAACTATACTGATCGGTACTCCATGTAGCTTAACAATTTCTTTGAAATAAACATATGCCAGACTCTAAGCAGTTCTATTGGATCTGACAGGTATAAAATGGGCGGTCTTCGTGAAGCGATCTACGATCACCCAAATACTGTCATTTCCTTTCTTGGTTCTGGGAAAACCATCTACGAAGTCCATGGAAATATGTTCCCACTTCCAACATGGAATGTCCAATGGTTGCAACAATCCGGCAAGTTTTTGTTGGTCGCTTTTGACTAGTTGGCAAGTAGAGCACCTGCTAACATATATTGAAATGTCCCTTCTCATAGCCTTCCACTAGAATGTCCGCTTGAGACCATTATACATTTTGCTCACACCTGGATGGATACTCAGCTTGCTCACATCGGGAACACAAATCCTTCCTCTCAATCTCAGAATCCCATCGTTATCTATTTGAAAACCCGAGGGTTCACCTTTCTGAATTCTTTTGATCATATCCTTAATAAAATTATCATCTTTCTGAAGAATAGGTATTTTGTCAATCAAGGAAGTCGTAATAATAAAGCTGGCGATTATTACATTCTTTTGACTTAGTGCATCGGCCACAACATTGGCTTTCCCTGGAGTGTACAAAATCTCAAAATCGTATGCTGCAAGAAATTCTAGCCAACGCTGCTGCCTAAGATTCAAGTCTTTCTGGGTGAATAGATACTTTAGCGACCGATGATCTATATACAGTTCGAATTTATCACCCAAAAGATAGTGCCTCCATAATTTTAAAGCAAATAGGATGGCTAACAACTCAAGATCATGAGTAATGTAATTTTTCTCATGCGGTTTCAGCTGACGGCTAGCATAAGCAACCACTTGAACTCTTTGCATTAATACTGCACCAAGGCCTTCTCTAGAGGCATCTGTCCAGACTTTCAAGTCTTAATTGCCATCGATAATCGTTAACACTGGAGCCGTTGTTAATCTTAATTTTAGCTTCTAAAAGCCTCCTCACATTCGGGAGTCCACTTGAATCTTGCGTGCTTCTTGGTAAGCTTTGTTAAGGAACTAGATATCTTCGAAAAAAATTTAACGAACTTCCGATAATAACTAGCCAATTCAAGAAAACTTCGAACTTCTATGGGAGTACTAGCTGCTTCCAATTTTGAATAGCGGTGATTTTACCAGGATCCACAGAAATTCTTTCTTTTGACACGACGTGGCCAAGAAACTTGACCTCTTCTTGCCAGAATATACATTTGGAGAGTTTTGCCTTTAAAACATTCCTTCGCAGAATTTCTAACACTTGTTCCAAATGTTTCCCGTGCTCGCTCTCTGACTTAGAGAAGATCAATATGTCATCAATGAAAACCAGAACAAATTTATTCAAGACTTCTCTGAATACCCTGTTCATTAGATCGACAAAATAAGCTGGAGCGTTACATAAGCCGAACGACATTACTAACCACTCATAGAATAAGTCTGGACCTCTGAATGCTGTCAAAGGAACACACTCTTCGGCAATACGAAGCTGATGGAAACCTGTAGCTAGGTCCATTCTTGAGAATACTTGTGCGCCATTCAATCGATCTAATAAATCATTAATCCGCGGCAACGGATATTTGTTCTTTAATGTTTGCTTGTTCAAGTCACGATAATCCACACATAGTCAAAGAGTACCGTCTGACTTTGGGACAAACACCACTGCTGCTCCCTAATCAGAGAAACTAGGCCTGATCAGACCCTTCCATACCAGCTGTCGAGTTTGATTGTCTAATTCTTCTTTCTTCTTTAGAGTCATTCTCCGAATAGCGTGCACTACTGACTTTGCATTCGGAATTAAAGTGATCTTGAAATCAATTTCTCTCTTCGGAGGTAAGATAAAAACTTCTTCGAACACATCCACATAATTCTTGGCGACAGGAATATCTTTTATGATGTCCGGAATATTCTCTGTGACTATAGGGATATTTTCTATTTGAGCAGGAGAAACATCAAGAGCTGACCAAAAGTCTTTTCTATCTGAATTCGGACCTTTACATGGTATGGTTATATAATCCCCTGATTTAGTCTTTGCCTTAACCACTCTCTCGGTGCATTTAACCTCAGCTTCATATTTGGTTAACCAATCCAATCCCAAAATAGGATCGAATTCGGTAAAATTCATGACGATCGAGATGGTAGGAAACCGATATCGGGAAAAAGCGACAGGCACCCCACAAACCCAACTAAGATTGAGTGAACCCCCAACCGGATTATGGACAATGATGGGTTCTTTGAGCTTTTCAAATTCAAATCCAACTTCTTAACCGCATTCTTTGCAATAAAGCTTCACGACACGCCTGTGTCAAACAATACTTTAACTGGAATATTTTTTATAGTAAGCGTGCCTTCCAAAACATCATATCTTCCCTGATTAGCTGAGGGTGCTGGAGTTTCTGCCACTTCATTCACATGCACTGGTTCAGATTTCTTTGCTAGCTGGCACTTCCTCGCAACATGACCTGCTTGGTGACACTTATGGCATTTCCTTTCACCATGTGGATTCTTGGATTTAAATTCATTCTTCTTTCGCTTCTTCGAGGATTTACAATTCCTGGTCAAATGCCCTTGCTTATTGCAGTTAGAGCAAATGGTCGTCGTTATGGGTCCTTTCTCAGATTTAACCCTTTTCCTCTTGGCTTTGGGCTTCTTATTGACCTCAAGTATCATACTGGCCTCAGGACTATCAGTCTCAGACTCCCCTTTGTTACTAGAACTGACTTCCTCTTCGTCGTTCAAAAGGCCTTTCTTATGGAGATCTTCATACTGATAAGCCATGTATATCATTTCAGAAAAAGGAAGCTTTACATGTCCCATTACACTACTTTGGTACTTTCTTTGAAGCCCGTTAATAAACCTTAGATTCTTCCCCTTCAGATTTTGAATTAGATGTAGGACAAAATGAGAAAGTTCATTGAATTTCTTACGATATTCTGGAATGGTCATATCTCCTTGTATCAGATAATAGAATTCATCAAATAACCGCTCAGTTGCTTCTGGAGGAATAAATCTTTCATTGAAAATATCTTTAAATCTATCCCAGGTAATATTACCTTCTGGATTATCCTTAATAATCGAATCCTACCAGAACAAAGCTTCTCCTTTGAGTGCCCAAGATGCCAGTAATCTTTTCTGGTCATCTCTCAGCTTTAAACCTTCAAAGATTTTCTCAGCAGAACGAATCCAAGCTTGTGTTTCCATAACGGATTCTTTGCCCAAGAATGGTGATCCACCCAAATTTCGATACCTCTTTACTAGAGCCTCAGTATCTGGTTTGGTATTCCTTCTTCTGTTTCTGCCACTCATTTTCTAGTGCGTCTGCAAATAATAGACAAAGTGTCAGGTCAACAAGAAAGGTATTTGTAAAGCATTGAGACATATACTTTAATGTAAATATGTCTACTACAATGTATTTCATTCTGCTTCACTCATTCTATGATATTACTAATCCTATCTGAAATGAGCGATCCTTCTTAGAACACTACTAGTTCGATTTCTGACGAGTTCGTTAATATGTTATATTCCAGAACTAAGCTTAACCAAAGCTCTGATACCACGTGTGACGACCCCTAAACCTCTGTACGACGGTGGCAAGGGTAATCTTTGGAATATAACACATAAACAGTAACAGCAGAACAGAAATAAATAAATGCACCAGATAATGTACAAATAATACACTGGATAAACCTAATCATCAGAGTTACACAGTATACTGGATCATACTTAGTACAAAATACAGTTCAGCTATACATAAATGTCTACAGCGGAATCAAAACATAATATGTACAATAGGAGCTGAACAACATTAAAAGAGATAAATGGTAGAATCCATCTTCAGCTCCAACTATCCAGAAAGAGCCTGCTAAAACCTGAATACAAGGTCGCCCATGTAGGAATAGGGGCACCCGAATTTGCAAGTGAAACAAACTACGAGTCAGTCATGGGACTGGTATGAGAAATCTACTTAACTGGTTAACCAATAATAACAAGGAAAATCGTAGTACCACGCCACTTTCGCGGAACGGGTTTACTCCATTGGATTGCCAGTGCTTTAAAACAAGTAAATATTTTAAACATCGCAATGCTTTTTATAAAAATGAAGCCATTATAAGACTCAGTTCCCATCACACAATGCAACGCAAACCGGAGTATAGAGTTTTACCTTATAATGGCCAAAATATGCTCGATACGAATAAAACAAATCATTTGATATTATTGCTAGTCTTTATATGTTTCAAAAACAATTTCAATCATAAATATCAATCATAGACGGCATTAATGCCCCATACCACTATGTCGCCATATATAGGTATACAATTAAAACTGCATAATGTCGTATTTGGAAATTGGATTTCCATCATGAACCAAGGCAAAATATAGTCCTTACCGAATTCAATACTGTCTAGCCCGAGTCTCAGGCAAGTACTCAGTCAAGCCTTTGGATCGTCAGGGCCGGTCCACCGATGTGGATTAAAATGCCTGAATACTGCGTTTCTCCGCCCTTTGGGGCGTAAATGAGCCCTATGACTCCATCGGCTCCAAATAGTCTGTAACAACCTGCATTCTACGCATTGGAGGATCGTAGAATATTTATTTCTTTCTTATATGAAGTCGTATGGTCATGTGGCTTTAAGAAACGACCATTGGGGTCATTTCCCATGATCATGATATTGTCGATTTTTAAATGACCGTTTTACCCCTAGCTGATACTGTTTTGGCCATAACTTTTGACTGGAAAGGAATTTTGACCTGAAACCACTTCCATTAGGTTCATTTGATGGTTTACCTTTCCGTAGAGTGGTTATAGTAGCAAAACGGACTTACCATTTGAGAGATATGGTTGAAATAAGGTTTGGAAGGTGAAAAACTGCTTAACCGGGCCAAATAGGGTGATTAGTGAATGGGCCCATAACCCATTTCGGGATTAGGGTTATGGGGAGACTGAAAAGAGTTAGGGTTTCATTCCATTTCAGTTTTATAGCCTCCACTTACCTCTTAGAAACCCTAAAAATGGCCTCCAACCTCTAAATCACCCCTAAATCACTTTCTATTCAAGGATTAAGCTTAGCAACACCAAATCAAGGGAGATCTTCACAAAATCAAGATTAGAGCTGTTGTTTAGCATTGCTATTCGCACCATATCAGAGATTTATTTCAGATCTAAGGTTTATTTGTGGCTAACGTGAGTGATTTGCATAGTTTCTCACTAATTATGGTTAATTAAGTGTAATTAGTGATGATAAACGAATTTATACACTAATAAATTCTGGAAAAATATTTATAAATTCTTAAATAAGGTTTTAGACCTTTGTTAGAAATTTGGGTTAATTTGATTAAGTTTTACTAATCACATCACTAGTTTTGCTTAAACATGCTTAAGGGAAAATATGGGGTTTTGACTATGTTTGATCCATTTTAAACTATCATGTTGATATTTTGATGTTTGAGGTCACTTTTACTTGTTACTATGACTGTATGATATATTTTGTGATTGATTAGAATAGATATAATGGTCGAAAACGCTATCTAGTGGCGTAAACAGTCGCTGGAAAGAAGTGCAGGAATTTGGCCGATCCGGATCGGATTGGAGAAAAGAGCCCGAACCGAACTGCCCTCCAAGTTGTTGTATTCATGAGATGATCTGGACCCGAACCCCGACCTGATCTGCCCTTATGTGCCACTCCGACCCGAACCAATACACTATGGAGAAGCTCGAGAGGCTCGAACTGACCTGGAGTGCTTGGGGAGAAGGATCTGAACAGATGGGG
The DNA here is from genome assembly GCA_030737875.1 of Allium sativum. NCBI lineage: Eukaryota > Viridiplantae > Streptophyta > Magnoliopsida > Asparagales > Amaryllidaceae > Allium > Allium sativum. The sequence continues at coordinate 611,755,620 of CM060921.1, read as the reverse complement.
GAGGCCATCCGATCCGAACCGATCTGAAGAGGGTGCTATAAATTGAGATGAACCCGAGCCTATATGATAATCATGAACTAAGTGAAGACCGATCCGATGATGACCAATAACCCGAGATGCAAAGGTAGTCAAAATGGAAGTTAGAGATCAGGATCCAATTTGGAACCAATGAGTTCACTTCATGATTGGGCTTTGCTGCAGGACGTGTGCTAAGGAGTTGTCGACGTTCATAACTTCGATTCTCCACTGAAAAGGGATAATGGGCTACGTATTAGTGCAGTAGAGTCATCACGACTCGAGGGGCAAAGTGATCGTCGCAGGACAACGTATCAGTACAGTAGAGTCATCATGACTCGAGGGGCAAAGTGATCGTAGTAAGACTATGAGCTAGTGCAGTGGAGCCATTGTGACTACATGGGGCAGAGTGGACATAGTAAAGGATTAGTAAGGCTATGAGCCAGTGCAGTGGGGTGTGTACGACTCCATGGGGCAAAGTGGACATAGCAAAGGATTAGTGGCTATGGATCAGTGCAGTGAAGCCGTTATGACTTCATGGGGCAGAGTGATCATAGCAAAGTATTGGGTGATCGAAGTGGTGGATATGGTATACTTTACGCACTGAGTGAGAGATGTGAGGATGGTTGCTATGTTTGATTGTTTGCCATCACTATGGCATGCACACCCCCACCCCCGTTATCTTTACACCATTTGTTTAGTGGCACCTCAGAGTGTTGTACAGTATTTAGTGCTAACTCTTTGGTTGCAGGTCCAGGTTCAGGTTCAGGTATGGTTTAGTCTACCTGTTATTGTTCTGTTTAGCTGCTTATCGCTCATACCAGATTTTTTGTCTAACCCAGAGTTTTATGTCTCTTCTTATTACTCTGGGGGCTCTCACGAGCAGACTAGAGACAGGTTAGCTGGTGATGCACAAGTAGCTGATTCGGAGGCGAGCAGGAGGCTTCCACATATGATATATATAGATATTCTCCCTGTGTCCTTAGTGGTCACTACTTGGGCATTAGTAGTGTACCTCCCTTGTCTTGCTTTTACCTTTAGAGACAGTTTGAAAAGTTGTAATAATGATAATGTGGAACATAAGCTGTATTTGGATTTTCCGCTACTATGATAGTTAGTTTTCAGCTTATGCACTGTCTCACCTGTTTTATGTCAAGTATGTTGTTATTATATTTTGTTACATGCACTGTGAGACATTCTATAGGTTCCTTATAGATTCTTCGTCTTCTTCCTTTCCTTATGACGACCGTTCCGTGCTAACTGGACATGTGTACAACACATGTTTGGAGTAAATGTCGGTTGGTGTGGGGCGGGCCATCACATTTGGTATCAGAGCTCTGGGTTGCGTAGTTAACCTAGGGAAAGACACTAGGGAGAGATAGTACGTATATAAGAGTGCGTATTTGTGATTACTTTTGTTTTCAAAAGCTATATATATATATACTATTAGTATAGTTAAGGATGAAGTCGCACCGCACTAGCACCACTATGGAGATGGTTAATCATTTTCTCTTTACAAATTGAACGATGAGCCGATACGCAAGAGGTGCTGGTAGAGGAGCCAATAATGGGAATGCTGATGACATGAGGGCGATTATTGACCTCACGAGAGACATGCTTAGGGATGTGCAAGGGGTAGCTCCCAATGCTGGTAATGGTGGTGGTCCAATAGTGCAGGCGCCTAGGGTCGATTTCGCCAAGCTGTACAAGAATTACACTAGCCTTGGTGGGAAGCTGTTCCATGGAACGTAGTTGGCCACGGATGTTCAGGACTGGTTGGATAGTTGTGATCATATCTTCGACGACTTGGGTATCGAGGATGCGATGAAGAGAAGGCTAGCATCTCGTCAGCTGCAAGGGCGAGCAATGAATTGGTGGAATCTATTAAGACAGCCACTCTAGAGTATCAGGTTACTTGGGACCAGTTTAAGGCTCGCTTTAGCGACAAGTTTATCCCAGCTGCTCAGAAGTCGGAATTGTTTTGGAAGTTCTTGGAGCTTAAACAGAATGGTAGGGCAGTCTCGGAATATATTGCTGAGTTCGACACTTTGTCAAAGTATGGATTATCCCTTATCGATACTCCTGAGAAGATAAATTAGAAGTTCATTACTGGTTTGGATGGATACTTGGGGAAAGGCTTATCAACCACATCGATGAGACTTTTGAATCGATTGTGGGGAAAGCTTTGAGATCAGAGAGTCTTTACACTAAGTCAAAGGCTGAGGCTGCATCTGCAGAAGGGCTGAAGCCGCAAGCAGGCCGTGGAGGCAAGAATAACACTCAGAACAAGAGGAACTAGAACCAAACTAAGGATGGCCAAAAAAAGAGCAAGAAAGATGTTGAGTGCTTCAGCTGTGGTAAGAAGGGCCATTATGGCAAAGAGTGTCGGGCCAAGCCAGCGGATAGGAAGTGCTACAACTGTGGCTAAGTGGGACATCATAAGGATAAATGTCCACAACCTCTTAAGGAGAAGCAGATTGTGAAAGCGTATGCTATCGTTGCTATTCCTTCTTCGTCGAATGCCCCAACTGCGGGGGAGAAAGGAAAGAATATCGTCATTCAAGGTATGCTTTCTATTCATGATGTACCTGTTCGAGTTTTGTTTGATACTGGGGCTTCCCGTTCCTTCATATCTAGTGACGTGGTAGATAGGTTGGGACTGGAACCGGAGATAGTCGATGGACCATTGGTTGTGACGAACCCGATAGCTGGTTCGACTAACCTTATTATGATTTGCCGAAATTTGGTCTTATCGAGTCATGGATGTATGTTTGTTTGTGATTGCTTTGTGTTGGGCTTTACTGGGTATGGCATTATATTAGGGGTCGATTGGCTCCAAAGATACGGGGTGGTGGTAGACTGTGAGGCCTTTTTGGTGACAGTTAGGGCGGATGATGGGCGGAGGGTAGTGTTTGGTAGTCTACTCAGTGATGGGGTAATGGCTAGTTTTATAAATTCCCTCGACATCCCGCATGGTGAGTTGTCAGATGTGCCCGTGGTTGGCCAGTATCCGGACGTCCTCGAGGAGGTGACCGGACTTCCACCACACCGAGAGATTGAGTTTCGTATTGATTTAGTGAAAGATGCCAGACCTATAGTGATGCCACTTCATCGTATGGCACCAAGGGAGCTGCGAGAGCTCGGGGTGCAAGTAAGAGATCTTTTGAAGAAGGGGTTTATTAGAAGAAGTATCTCCGAGTGGGGAGCACCAGTTGTGTTTGCCACTAAGGCAGATGGTTCCCTTCGTTTGTGTGCGGACTATCGCGAGTTGAATAAGGTGACGAGGAAGAATAAGTATCCTCTACCGCGAATAGATGATTTGTTTGATCAGCTGGAAGGAGCAAGAATGTTCTCCCAGTTGGACCTCGCGACAGGATTTCATCAACTTCGAGTAGCGGCTGAGAGTGTTCCGAAAACGGCATTTAGGACGGCGTCTAGATTTTATGAGTGGTTGGTCATGCCATTTGGGTTGACCAATGCACCAGCATACTTCGTGGATCTTGAATCGGGTATTCAGAGATCAGTTGAATAAGTTTGTTCTTGTGTTCGTAGAAGACATCCTTGTTTACTCAAGGACAGAGGAAGAACACAAGGGACATCTAAGGATAGTGATGGAGGTGTTGAGAAAACACCAATTGAAAGCAAAATTTTCTAAGTGTCACTTATGGAGGAGGGAAGTGATATTCTTGGGCCATGTTGTTTCAGAGAATGGTATTGTCGTGGACCCTGCGAAGGTGGCTACGGTACAGGATTGGCATACGCCAAGAATGCAACAGACGTGAGAAGCATCTTGGGGTTAGCTGGATATTATCGTAAGTTTATCCAGGACTTCTCCAAGATAGAAGAACCATTGACTCAGTTGACTAAGAAGAATCAAGCCTTCGTCTGGGACAGAGTGTGTGAGAATGCATTCAAGAATCTAAAAGAAAAGTTGACGCGTGCATCAGTGTTAGTCATTCCTAAAGGGATTGGAGAAACGACGGTATACACGGATGCTTGTGGTACCGGACTAGGTGTTGTATTGATGCAAGGAGGTAGGGTTGTAGCTTATGCTAGTCGGCAACTAAAGCCGCATGAGAAAAAGTATCCTACCCATGATTTGGAACTGGCAGCGATCGTGTTCGCATTGAAGATGTGGATACATTATCTCTTGGGAGAGAGATTTGAGTTGTTTACCGATCATAAATCGTTAAATATCTCTTCTCTCAAAAGGATCTAAATCTCCGACAGCAAAGATGGTTAGAGTTCTTGGCTTCGTATGATTTTGATATCGCATATACACCTGGGAAAGGCATGCGGTAGCCGATGCCTTGAGTAGGAGACATGCCAGTTTAGGGGCTATGTTTCTTGAATGGAAGCAACTGGAGTATATCGCATGTTATGATTTCAGACCAAAGTGCGAATTGGATCCAGAGATGTTAGCTAGTTTGACGATCAAACCCACTTTGATTGAGCGGATTGGTTCCAGCCAGAGGGATGATCCTAATATATTGGAAATCATCTCCAAGTTAGAGATGAATATCGACGGTGAGGAGATGAATTTGTATGGGCTTGATCGAGAAGGATGGCTTCGAACGAATGGAAGACTAGTTGTACCCAACGTGAATGGTTTGAGAGATGAAGTGCTTAGGGAATGTCATCACTCAAAACTGACTATACACCCCGGTGGTGATAAGATGTATCGAGACATGAAGCAGACTTACTCCTGGGAAGGGATTAAAAGTGACGTTGGGAAGTTTTTATCCAAGTGCATGAATTGCCAGCTAGTTAAAGCCGAGCAAAAATAAGCCTAGTGATTTGTTGCAACCATTAGAAATTCCCGAATGGAAATGGGAGCAAGTCTCGATGGACTTCATTGATGGTTTACCAAGGACTAAATCGGGACATGATAGCATTTGGGTAATTGTGGATCGATTGACTAAGAGTGCAAGATTTATACCAGTCAAATCGACCAGAACGACAGCTAAGTTAGCAGAATAGTATATGAAGTGGGTAGTGAGATTTCATGGAGTACCTAAAATCATTGTGAGTGACCGAGACCCGTTGTTTACTAGTGGGTTTTGGAAGAGCTTACAAGAGGCTCTAGGGTCGGAATTATATCTCAGTACCGCGTATCATCCACAAACCGACGGTCAGACAGAGAGGGTGAATCGTATATTGGAAGATCTCTTGAGAGCTTGTATATTGGATTTGGTGGATCATGGGATGACCATTTGCATCTAGTAGAGTTTGCATATAATAATAGCTACCAATCCAGTATTAGTATGGCTCCATATGAAGTTTTGTACAAAATACCATGCAACTCACCATCATGTTGGATAGAGACCGGCGAGAAGTTTGTGCTTGGACCAGATGTGGTGAGGGAAACTTCAGATAAGATTAAGATCATTCAACAACGGAAGAAGGCTGCCCAGTATAGGAAGAAGAGTTATGCTGACAAGAGGAGAAGAGACTTAAAATTCTCCGTTGGTGACTTGGTGTTTGTCAAGATTTCTCCGTTGAAGAGCATGATACGATTTGGCAGGAGAGGCAAGTTGGCACCAAGGTTTGTTGGCCCATTCCCAGTTCTCGAACAAGCTGGAAATTTGGCATATAGAATTGAATTACTAGAGAAGATGGCGGGAGTTCACAACGTATTTCATGTTTCCCAGCTAAGAAAGTTCGTGCACGACCCAGATATGACTATTTCACCTGATCAGTTAGAGGACTTCGAAGTGGAACCCGAGGCGGTTGGGAACCGCAAGCCAATTCGTATTGTCGAGCATGATACGAAGCGACTTCGAAGGAAGGCGGTGAAGCTAGTCAAGGTTCAATGGGACGAGAACGAGAATGACTGTACTTGGGAGACAGAGGAGAGCATTAGGAAGACGTATCTAGAACTCTATGCCTGGCAAGGTTTACTTTGCAATTAAGTTATTCCGCATGCTAGGATAGACTTGTTTTGCTTGTTTTGCATGTTTGATTGTTGTTCTATGGTTGATAGGCATGCAGGACCCTTTGTGTGTTTTAGTTAGGGAATTTCGGGGGCGAAATTTCTTAAGGAGGGAACAACCCGCATTCTACGCATAGGAGGATCGTAGAATATTTATTTCTTTCTTATATGAAGTCGTATGGTCATGTGGTTTTGGGAAACAACCATTGGGGTCATTTCCCATGATCATGATTTTTGTCGATTTTTAAATGACCATTTTGCCCCTAGGTGATATTGTTTTGGCCATAACTTTTGACTAGAAAGGAATTTTGACCTGAAACCACTTCCATTAGGTTCATTTGATGGTTTACCTTTCCGTAGAGTGGTCATAATAGCAAAACGGACTTACCATTTGAGAGATATGGCTGAAATAAGGTTTGGAAGGTGAAAAACTGCTTAATCGGGCCAAATAGGGTGATTAGTGAATGGGCCCATAACCCATTTCGGGATTAGGGTTATGGGGAGGATGAAAAGAGTTAGGGTTTCATTCCATTTCAGTTTTCTAGCCTCCACTTACCTCTTAGAAACCCTAAAAATGGCCTCCAACCTCTAAATCACCCCCAAATCACTTTCTAATCAAGGATTAAGCTTAACAACACCAAATCAAGGGAGATCTTCAACAAATCAAGATTAGAGCTGTTGTGTAGCATTGGTATTCGCGCCATATCAGAGATTTATTTCAGATCTAAGGTTTATTTGTGGCTAAGGTGAGTGATTTGCATAGTTTCTCACTAATTGTGGTTAATTAAGGGTAATTAGTGATGATTAGTGAATTTATACACTAATAAATTCTGGAAAAATATTTATAAATTCTTAAATAATGTTTTAGACCTCTGTTACAAATTTGGGTTAATTTGATTAAGTTTTACTAATCACATCACTAGTTTTTCTTAAACATGCTTAAGGGAAAATATGGGGTTTTGGCTATGTTTGATCCATTTTAACCTATCATATTGATGTTTGAGGTAACTTCCACTTGTTGCTATGACTGTATGATATGTTTTGTGATTGATTAGAATAGATAGAATGGTCGAAAATGCCGTCGAGTGGCGTAAACAGTCGCTGGAAAGAAGTGCAGGAATTTGGCCGATCCGGATCAGATCGGAGAAAAGAGCCTGAACCGAACCGCCCTCCAAGTTGTTGTATTCACGAGACGATCTGGACCCAAAACCCGACCTGATCTGCCCTTGTGTGCCACTCCGACCTGAACCAATACACTATGGAGAAGCTCGAGAGGCTCGAACTGACCTGGAGTGCTTGGGGAGAAGGATCCGAACCGATGGGAGGAAGTCGTCCGATCCGAACCGATGGAGGAGGCTATCCGATCCGAACCGACGGAGGAAGTCATCCGATCCGAACTGATGGGGGAGGCTATCTGATCCGAACCGATCTGAAGAGGGTGCTATGAATTGAGATGAACTCGAGCCTATATGATAATCATGAACTAAGTAAAGACCGATCCGATGATGACCAATAACCCAAGATGCAAAGGTAGTCCAAATGGAAGTTAGAGCTCAGGATCCAATTGGGAACCAATGAGTTCACTTCATGATTGGGCTTTACTGGGGGACGTGTTCTAAGGAGTTGTCGACGTTCATAACTTCGATTCTCCACTGAAAAGGGATGATGGGCTACGTATCAGTGTAGTAGAGTCATCACGACTCGAGGAGCAAAGCGATCGTAGCAGGACTACGTATCAGTGCAATAGAGTCATCATGACTCGAGGGGCAAAGTGATCGTAGTAAGACTTTGAGCCAGTGCAGTGGAGCCATTGTGACTCCATGGGGCAGAGTGGACATAGTAAAGGATTAGTAAGGCTATGAGCCAGTGCAGTGGGGTGTGTACGACTCCATGGGGGCAAAGTGGACATAGCGAAGGATCAGTGGCTATGGATCAGTGCAGTGAAGTCGTTATGACTTCATGGGGCAGAGTGATCATAGCAAAGTATTGGGTGATCGAAGTGGTGGATATCGTATACTTTACGCACTGAGTGAGAGATGTGAGGATGGTTGCTATGTTTGATCGTTTGCCATCACTATGACATGCACACCCGCACCCCCGTTATCTTTACACCATTTGTTTAGTGGCACCTCAGAGTGTTGTACAGTATGTAGTGCTAACTCTTTGGTTGTAGGTCCAGGTTCAGGTATGGTTTAGTCTACCTGTTATTGTTCTGTTTAGCTGCTTATCGCTCATACTAGACTTTTTGTCTGACCCAGAGTTTTATGTCTCTTCTTATTACTCTAGGTGCTCTCACGAGCAGACTAGAGACAGGTTAGCTGGTGATGCACGAGTAGCTGATTCGGAGGCGAGCAGGAGGCGTCCACGTATGATATATATATATATATATATATATATATATATTCTCCCTGTGTCGTTGGTGGTCACTACTTGGGCATTAGTAGTATACCTCCCTTATCTTGCTTTTACCTTTAGAGACAGTTTGAAAAGTTGTAATAATGATAATGTGGAACATAAGTAGTATTTGGATTTTCTGCTGCTATGATAGTTTGTTTTCAGCTTATGCACTGTCTCACCTATTTTATGTCAAGTATGTTGTTATTATATTTTGTTCCATGCGTTGTGAGACATTCTACAGGTTCCTTGTAGATTCTTCGTCTTCTTCCTTTCCTTCTGACGACCGTTCCGTGCTAACTGGACATGTGTACAGCGCACGTTTGGAGTAAATGTCGGTTGTTGCGGGGCGGGCCGTCACATAGTCACCGATATATCTGAGGTGCCCCGCAATTCCACAACCACATAGGTGAAAATAATATAAATGTCAGGGCTGGTAGGTCACTGACACCACCCTAGCTAGAAAGAAACGCATGTCCTCCCTGAGGTACTCTCCCATTTCTGGTTCATACCGGGGTGTGAGGATCGCAAATCAACGTTATACACAAAGCTATGCCACACAGGCGGTGCTTTGATCATCAACCACAAGACTTTGCTTTTCAACAAAAGCCTTGATCATTTGCCACTTAGGCATGCCACACAGGAAGTTCACTCCATGTGGCTGATTTCTATCGATATATAACCTCTGAGCTCGTACGTCTTAGAGAAGGGCGTTAAGCAAGAGAATAAATTCTCCACCGCCAAACAGATATATATTTAATAGAGATCAATCAGCACAGAACAAAATCCAATGTCAGACACACAGTCCATTTACAAGTTCGTTCTGGGTCTGAACGAAATCGGAGGCACCTTATACCTCGCATATCCATCGACCTCCAAATACGTTTGGACGATCACCACTTATTATCTATATTTTGGGAGGCCTCCCAATCAAGACATCAGTAATCACCCAACCGATGTGAAGATCTTCGGTCTTCAACCACCGTCTTCATCATCGAATTCTTATCACTGATCAATTATTTGAAATGAGATTTAACTCGGTCTTTTCAAATAATTCACGTATATTTAAAATTTAAATCAATTCATTTCAATGGTTAAATTATTCGACATCAATAATTCTGTTCTTAAATGTAATTTTCACGCCAAACACATTCAACCATCAAATATCCAATAAACCAGGTAAATTCGGTTTATTTCCATTCCATATCGTTTATAATATTTTATAATGATTTATCGCTATTTTTATTCATATTAAAATAGCCAATTCATTCAAACGACGCTTCAGGCCATAATGCGGCCATGGCGCTGTTTTTCTTCAGATTTGATTTACACATATCTGAAAATCTAACCGTTGGATCTTCACAAATTTTTTATCATTAGAAAGATCTTTTCAAAATGAATCCAACGGTTTCAATTTTGGGAATATCCGACGGTCGGATCTCCCGATACAATCGTTTGAAGTTACGATTTCAAAATACAAACTGCAGCATCTTTATTCGATTTAATTTAATTATATATATATAATCGATTCTGGCGCTGTTTTTGTTTGGATTTGAATTAAACATTCCAGACAATCCAACCGCTGGATCTTTACAAAGTTGGTATCGTTGGAAAGATATTTCCAAAGCGAACCCAACGGTTTCGGTTTCGGGAAAAATCTGATGGTCGGATCTCCCGCACTATCATTTGAAATCACGTTTTCAAAATACAAACTGCAGCTTCGTTATTCGATTAATTTAATTATGTTATATATATATAATCCATTCTTCGATTCTAAAACCGTATTCATTTCACACATTTGATAAAAACAATATTTTTATCCAACAGCTATTTATTTCAGCACATCACTATTTTTAACAGCTCAAATATATCATAAAAAATGTGATTTTTATTGTAAAACAATTTATTTCAAAACAAAATTATTTTATATAGTTCATACATATCATAAAGATGTGATTCTTATTGTAAAACAATTTATTTCAAAACACGATTATTTTATATAGTTCATACATAAGGTAAAAATGTTATTTTTGGTGTTAATTTTTTTTATTTAAAACGCTAATATTTTATATAGTCTATACATATGATAAAAATGTTATTTTTGGTGTTAAAACAATTTATTTGAAACACTAATAATTTATATAGTCTATATATATGATAAAAATGTTATTTCTATCTTTCAAAGAATTCATTCAATACATGAACTTCAATCAACATATGAATTTAATTTCAACACATAAATTTTATTTCAACACATGAATTTCTATTCAACACATGAATTTTATTTCAACACATGAATTTTATTCAACACATGAATTTAATTTCAACACATGAATATAAATCAAACACAAGAATATTTCAGAAAATTTCGGCAGCATAACGGCAAGGTAGTTAAAACCAGTACCGTCCCTAGTACGGCTCCTCGCTCTACCTTAAAGCCTCGCAACTTTTGACAATGGAGATTTTCAATATCTAGTTCGTATGAAGATGAATTTTCCCATATACTAATCCTATTGGGATTTCAACCACAATCAATCATTTCAAATCAACCATTCATGATATTCACCAAATTTCTCATCAACCAATAATCCAAACATTATAACAACTAATATATATTGTCCATGGTCTGTGGAAGAGGGGAGTATATATATATATAGATATATGTATATAACTATATTTTGATTTCATTTCAATATCATTTCAACGCATATATCATTTTTCAACGCATATATAACTTATACATCGAACATACAACTTATACAACGCTTATACATGAGGTGTACGACGCTTATATAACTCATACATCGACTATATTATTTATACATCGTTGTTTCCATATTGTTTATAATTCAGAAATCTCACATTGTGTTCCACTCCTCCAAAAATTGTATAAGGCTCAGAAAAATATCCGGTCTCTTCTAGAATGTAGAAGACGTCCACACGAGTCCACTGTCTCTTGTTTCACTAGATTTCAACCACAAATGAAAAGGATATGATTTTTATTCCAAAATCACAAATTGCGATGGTTTTAAAGTGTTAAAACAGTTTAATTTAATTAAAACCGTACCTCTCTAAAGTTGTTCAAAACTAGGTTTGAGTTTTTCTTGAAATCCGCGCCACTTCAGGACGATCGGCCAGCGCTACGTCGTAGAGCTTCGAGAGAGCTTCACAACCGTGGTGGGTTTGCCCAACTCGACGGGGTCCTGGAAGCACGGTGGCAATCCAAAGCGAGCCACTTTAAGGGCTTGATTCTCGAGGAAGACGAGGCGATAGGGGGCGTAGGTGGTATGGATTTGAAGAGCAAGGAGAGGTCTTCAAAAAGTTGAACTAGAGCAGGGTGTAATTCATGGTGGTTTGGCCGGAAAATGGACGGGAAGGGAGGAAGTGGGTTTCGCCGTTGATCATGTTTAACTAGGGGGGGGGGGTTCTGATTTTTTTATATTTTTAATCCATGAAAGAAAATATATGATTGGCTGATATATATATATATACTACTATATTATTACTGGGTTTTCTTTCAAGGGCGCACAAGCCCCCTGAGAATTTTGTGAAATCAAGCGTCTCATATTTTACCTATTCGTACGCAGCTATTCAATTCCTCCCAATCTTTCTGTTTATGCTCTTTTCCTTATAAACCTAAATTCAACCACGATTGGGGATCCAGTAACGCTTCAACCAGGCGACGATTGCAGCTCTGCTAATCATCGCCAATTGGTTTCCAGCGTCCCATAGTTTCGCAGCGTCATTTATCCTATGTCTCTCCTACCTTCTCTCTTATTGATTTTAAATATAATCGAAGATTTTGCAACACGAATTCAAGCCGCTAACCATCCTCAAAATATATGCGTCCCCAAAGCATACCCTATCTTTTAATTCCATAGCACGCACACCATAACCTTATTTTCGATTTGTGGGTTGCATCAATTTGAACCTTAAGTAGATCGATGATGGTCGTGTGCGGCGATACTCAAAGGTTGTTCATGGAAGAAGCTCGAAGGTAGCTGATGTTCGTAAGTTGGCATATTTGAAGATCATTTTATCCTTTTCTAATTCTTTTTTCAGTTGCTTTCCTACAGTTGCTCTGACTTGACTCTGACTGGTAGCCTTCTGTTTTGTAGTTTAGTACACGATTGATTAGCTAATTTTGATTCTGCATTTTCCCCTTTATTTTGATGAGTTCAGCAATTTAGCAGTCAAATTGTTGTATCTACAAGGCAATATTTTGGAAATTCAGTTACATTTGGTGTATAAACTTCTAGCAGCACCATAAAATAAATAGCTTTGGTGTTCCAACTTTGGGTTTTTCCTTCGACTTCATGGTATAATTTTGGATCATGATTTAGAAGTATTTTCCTTAGTGCAGGTAACATGGAAAACAAATTAAATGTCAAGAATGTTACTTTTCTTACTATAGCTAGCTTAATGAAGAATATTAATTTTAATTATGTTTGTTATTTACAGAAATACGACAAGATATTCAATAATCTCATCATTCATAATTACAGTTTGCTTTTAATCTAATCTGTACTGGTTGAAGAATAGGAATTGAAGCTTGGTTTCTATAATTTCTTACGCCAATTTTCTCTTTGTAGTCATATATATAATTATATAGTAAGGATTTGATTCTTTAAACAAATTTAAAATGCGGAAGAACTTATCAACATTGATTGACACTTATAATCCGATTAATATAGTACATTTACTACCAAATACTGCACATACTATTTATGAACATAAAACAACAAAAAACACTTGATCAATATGAAGTTAAAGAACTGTGATACTATTTGAACTATATGACCAGGGAATGTATGCTATAGATTACCTATTATATGTAGCTTTTAAAAATTAATTGTTACAAGTATCTCCCATTTCCACATTTTTATCCGAATAAGTTATGTAGAATTTGAATAATGCTTAAAAAGTTCTACTTTTGCTCTTTGACACGGCGAACGGATGAATGGTGTTAAACTGTTAATAACTTTAAATTCTACCATTCCCGCTAAATAATTAACAGATAGTTAGTCTGGAGTAGTTATGTATTGAGTTACATTAATGTGGTTTTGTCTATGTTTGAAAATTTCTTTAAAGGAATGCTTCATGATTATGCCTGTAGAGAGATTATAAATGTTAAAATTTGTATAGCTATTGTTTATATCCCTGCATATTAGTAGTCAACAACTTTGTCTATGGAGTAAGAAACTTCCTTCATTAAATATGCAGTATCATAAATGAGGGTTTAAAGAAGGCATGAAACCTAGAACCTTCCAACTGGAGGAGATAGCTGAGCAAAAAGCAATTTGTTTCATTATTAAATACTAAGATTGGGTTTCATTATGAAGATTGACATATTTGAAGCAAGTGAATTAGAAACAAAAAAAGGGGACGCTCAGCAGGTTTTCAATAACCATTAAATTTCTCCAATCTTTGAGCAACATGTTAAAAGATGATTTTTATAATCAAATAGTTATATCCAGTAACATTATATTATATAGTAGAAAAAGTTCATTCTATTACATGACAATTGTTTCGATAGAAATTTCACTTTCGTTCAAATATCATATCTCATTTGCACTAGATTATTCATTGCGTAATCATTTAAAATCCGAGGGTCATAAGTTAATAAACTCACGGAGCTTTCTACTTGATTGTTGTTATCGATCATATGCAATAAACTTATGAGTATACCATTTCTTGATTTACAGCGGCTACGAAGCTTGGGGAGCCCCTTGAAGATAACCCCTTTACATTTGAATTTTCCTTCATATTGATTTATAACATGGTTCAAATGTGTATGATTTAGCGGTTTAAATGCACAATGCTGCTCGGTTACAAATATCAAATCAATGATTAACAATATTACAAAATAAATGTTCTATATAGAAGTAAATATTTGCAACTTAGTTTCAGCTCTTTCTGCTATGGTTTAATAAGGAGTACAAATACTAATTTAGCCTATCTATAATAACAGTAATTTTAACCTTTAACGTGAAATGCCTTCATTGTCAACTATAATGTATTCTTTTCAGATACAAAGGTTAACTAGAGCTGCTGTAAGGAATAAGGTACTTAGTCCTTCAATAGTTCGTTACTTCTGACTATCATTGTCTTTACCCTTATTATACTGTCAACTTAAAGTAAGTAATTTATAAGCCATCATATGAGGATCAATTATTTCACTATGGTATAATGAACATATGTTGTGTTATTCATTTGACCATGAACAATGATACTTTGATGTTGGAAATGCTTCTACAGATTTAGAAATCCAAATGGGTTAGTGTTAGATTTTGCTTTCTTTCCATTCATTTATCTTTTTGTATGATTTGATACCTTAATGTTTTCATATTTATATTTCGATCGAGAATGGTTAATAATATTAATTTATGATAGAAATGAGGGTTCCTTCATGACAGTAAAGTGGAAACAGAACTAAGAAAAAAATGACATTTATCTCTCTTTTAAAAGTGCCTTCATTAGCTAAAACAATTTTACATCTGTCACTTTTAGCAGTAGCTACCTTCTTTAGATTTTGTAGCATTTACCTCTAGACCAGAGAGCATTGTTTACATTGCTATGCTTTAAACATTACAATCATTTTACACATTAAAAGCATTCACATACGCATGTATGCGAATTTGCATTTTATGTATATATATGTAGATACATTAATAATTTCATCGATTTGAAAGTATATAATATCTGATGTTATGTTGTATCATTAGATAGTGGAGCAAAGTGTATGTTTGGGGATGCTATTCTGTAAATCATAAACTAGAGTAGAAAGTTAAATTTTGACTTCTGTCTATTTTGAGTTATTTGTAATTATAATGCAATGTCATTTATTTTGGTTACTTTTTTGTTACTATTAAGTAATGTTTTTTTCCAGGTATAGTTTGAAGAAAATGCACCAGATGAGGCAAATTGATCGGTGTAGAATGGCAGCTCATCACTAAGTATGAATAATCTTTCTATGGTACCACTAATTTTTGGTACTATTTCTACATATTCATGACTGGTATTTGTGCAGTTTTGTTTTAAATGGTGCGCACTCAGTGATGTCATGTCTAGATGCAACTGAAATTTTTCCCTACATAACTGTTTGGTTGTAACGAACTTTAACCATGTCCACAGCAATATTTGTTACACAGCAATATTTGTTACACTCCCCTATTACCTCACTCCCTTCAGCTTTAGTTCGATTTTTAGAATCAAATGTGGAGGAACTAAACTGTGGGCTCTCCTCTTAGCATGGCAGATTCAAGCTTAGATCATAAGGGTTTGAGTTTCAATGTTTGCCCTATACATCCACAAGTTTTAATTGTTAAAATTGAAATTTTATCATATTTAGATTCTACCAGGTAGAAGTGGATTGGTGAAGAATTAAATGGAAAATAATAGATGCATGAGATACTTATATTTGGTTGCATTATTTTTTCCATACTACAACAATGAAAGATCTATAGGGGATAATAAATTTTGGTCACCTTAGATAAGGGTAATGGTACCTTTAAGGATATCTGAACCAAAACAATAGTGATGAAAATTATTCAAAATGAGCAAAAAGCAATGTTGAAAATATGCACTTAATAAAATATGTGCATGTCTTGGATGTGGATTAGCTTCTTTTTTTTTTTTTTATAATAACCAGCAACATGATTTCCATAACTGCACTACAAGCAAGAGAAAAAATTCAAGTTAATATGCCATTAAGATTATAAAATATAATAATAATGAGAAGTTGGTCGTAAGATGCTTTTATTTTTATTTTGAGCGATGGGCGTAAATTTTAAGTTTGAATTATTTGTAATATTTGTCCATTTATTTTTTCAAAATGTATGTTATTTTATTGTTTAGGTAAAACCTTTAGCATTATACGCTTTTGTAACAGCTGTCCATATGATTTTGTGTGTAGTTTGAAATACCAAAAGCATTTGCATTAAAAATTCAGTAGATTAAAATTTTGCTTTATTCAATTCTTAAAGCTACTATTTTTCCATTAACATGTGTTTTATGTATTATAGTAATCCGTATGTATAGCTTATGATAATATTCTTGAATGCCATTCCTTTTATTTCTCATAATGATGGAATAAAATCAGCATTACAATTATTTTTGTCATTGATATTGCTGAAAATAAGAATAACATACAAAAAGTATCTAAAAGTTCGTATTTGTTTCCTTTAATTTCAGTAAGCCTTGCTTTAACCTTCATACATTCCAGAGCTGAATAAGTCTGGCATATGTTGAAGTGAAATCCTAGCTTTTAAGTTAATATTTTCTAATTCTACAGCTCTCAATTTCGATTATATGCTATTTTCAGGAATCGAAATGGTATGTTCTTTGTTTTTTCAACCGGAGCGTTGATCTAGATATCATTTCGTTAGACGTTAAAAATTTATTCTTTAAATTGTCATCTTCCTACTTAAAATAATACATATTTGTTAATAATTTATTCTTTCACTTTATTTTCACTTAAAATAGTACGGATTTTTTGGGTTAATATATCAGACTAGAATTTCCGCTTTTATTATATAAAATACACTATAAATTGCCTTTTATTATCTATTGCGATAATGCAACATGGATATTGCTAATTTAGGTGGAGTCATTTATGACCTATATGCATGGTTTACCAATCATAAGAGCTTTTTTTTGTCAAATTTGATATAAGATTCTGCCAATTTTAAAAACAATATAAAAGTACATTTTTTTATCTTTGTATATGCACCCATCAATTTAATAAATTTACATATATATCATTATCGTATTTTAACTGTTTGAAACAAATCTAGGATTGCTAGCTTATTATTCCTACATGGTGTTATCTTCTACACTGGGACTGTATTAAGTTGCCTTTATGCTGGTTTTAACACACTTTAATCTGGGTTGATTCTTCAATATCTTTTCCACTTTATGCAGGCTGCTGTATATTGAATGAATTGTGTGTTCAACATAGCTGACTTCCATCCTTACAAACATATAGTAATAGTTAAATTCTTTTGGTAAATTTATTTTACATGGAACCTTATAATATGCATTGATTGTTGTTTCTCATTAGTTTCCTACTTTCTTATTATTGACATTCCCACACTATTTCTTCCATTTTTTATACTAACTAAATTTCTGCTACTTTCCTTAAGTCCGTACATTTAGTTTGCTTTCCTTTCATTCGTTCTATATAATTTTGACTAAATTAAGCTTTTTTCATTTTTTTATTTTTTTTGGTTTCACATACTTCTGACAACCAAAGCAAGTATCACATTTGAGAATAAAAGTTTAATAATAAGAATAGAACAATTAACAAATATAATAATAAGCATAAGGCATCTAATTAGAAAGGCACGCTGATAGGAATACATATAGATACTTATATCTTCTATTCTATCAGCTATAGTAGTTAGTGTTTTAAAGCAATAACCATAGATCATAGAATCAAGACATCTCAATAATCAAGTGCCTTTAAATTGTGATGCCTAGGTGAAAAGAAAGAGAAAAAGAAAGGAAAAATCCAAGTTGATAGAAACACCATACCAAACCCCGACTACACAAATTTTCAAAAACAAGATAGTTTGCTATCGTCATGGCTCCTATCGTCTATTAGTCTGAATCTGCTGTCACAAATCGTGGGGTGCAATTCATCATATGAAATATGGACCACTATAGAGCAGATTTTCAGCTCACAATCCGCCGCATGTGTGATGCAATACAGAAGGGAATTACAAAACTCAAGAAACGAGGAAATGAGCATGCAAGAATACTTAAGCAAGATAAAAAATTTGTGTGACAAACTGAATGCAGTGGGACAAAAAATAAGTGATAATGAACAAATTCTCTTCATTACCGGTGGATTAGACGAAGAGTACGAGTCATTAGTTACGGTTATTGCGACTCAACAAACATTACCTGACTTACAGTTCGTTAGATCTGCGCTCCTCGCCCATGAAGGGAGAATAGACCAAAGGAAAACTGTACAGGGGGTTTTCTCTGCAAATTATGCTGCGGCTAAAAACAAGCAAATTCAAAGGAACAATAATTCAAATAAACAAGAAAGCCAGTATCAGAGAGGATACCAACCCCAGAGGGCATATCAACCACAGAGAGGTCGTGAACGAGGCAGATGGAACAACAACAACAGGGTAAAGTGCCAAATTTGTCAAAATTTTGGACACATGGCGAACCGCTGCTATTTCAGATACAATAGCGACCACAGTGAACCACAAACAGACCAAAACAGCCAAACACCAAGAGCAAACATGGCTGCCATGGACAATCAAAACAAAAGCGCTATTGGGGACAAAGGCAAAGGTCAAACCAGCAATGAAGGCAAGACTGATGAACTGGACGACTCTTACCCAGACTCTGGAGCCACACATCATGTCACAAACAGGCTTCAGAACTCAAACATTGGAAGCAAAAGCCATACAAACAGATGGTGGGGGTGAGTTCAAACCACTCACAAATTTCTTCATCCAAAAGGGGATAAGACATAGGCTAACCTGCCCCCACACATCTGAACAAAATGGTTTGGTCGAAAGAAAGCACAGACATATAGTTGAAACTGGTTTAACATTGCTATCACAAGGGGCATTACCAATGAAATATTGGAACGAAGCATTCAACACTTCTGTGTATCTCATAAATAAATTACCCACAAAAGTGTTGAATAATAGAACCCCGCATGAAATGATATTCAATGAAAAACCAGACTATAAAATATTGAAAAACTTTGGGTGCCTATGCTTTCCATGCCTAAGGGACTACAACACGCACAAACTTAGCATGAGATCATGCCCATGCACTTTTATTGGTTACCCACAAAATCAAAAGGGTTATAAATGCTTGGCCAAAAATGGAAAAATCTATATATCTAGGCATGTCATATTTGATGAAAATGTTTTTCCACATGCAGATAAACAAGCCACAAAGGAAGAGTGCAGACAAGATCATGGAATCAAAGTTATCAATATGCCACCACTAATGGAGCAAGAGACAAACAATAACAACAACAAAGAGGGACACGACACATGCAACATACACACACATACAAGCAATAATCAAACAAACACAGACGATGGTAACAATGAAGAAACTTACAGTAATCAACAAGAACATGAGAACGAGGAAAGCAACAGTGACAGAATCAGCCCAGACCATCAACCTCAAGAACAAGAAACACAAACCGGACATCATATGGTGACCAGATCAAAGCATGGGATTTTCAAACCCAAGGTATATAATCTATCAATGAATGAGGTTGAACCTGGAAATTATAGTGAAGCAGCCAATTCTGAAAAGTGGAAACAAGCTATGAATGATGAATACGAGGCATTGATGAAAAATAAAACTTGGAGCTTGGTTGCACCACCTACTCACAAGAACATCATAGGATGCAGACGGACTTACAAAACAAAAAGGAAGGTGGATGGGACCACAGACAAATACAAGGCCAGACTTGTTGCTAAAGAATACGCTCAACAGTTTGGATTTGACTTTAACGAGACTTTTTCACCAGTCATAAAACCCACAACCATTAGAATCATTCTGACTATAGCTTTGTGTAAAAAATGGAATATCAAGCAATTGGACGTGAACAATGCTTTTCTAAACGGCGAGTTAACTGAAGAAGTTTATATGCAACAACCAGAGGGATATGAGGTTAACAATGGCGACAAACCTTTAGTATGCAAGCTGCACAAAGCTATATACGACCTCAAGCAAGCGTCGAGGGCATGGTATGAAAAGTTAAAGCTAACCTTATCTAGAATTGGTTTCTCACAAATAAAATCTGACAACTCCCTATACATGAAAAAGGATAATGAAAATGTCATATACATCCTTGTATACGTGGATGACATGCTAATAACAGGGAATGACACACGGGAAATCAACAGGATCATAAAAGTTCTCGACCAAAGCTTTGCCATCAATGATCTTGGTGAATTAAACTATTTCTTACGGATTCAAAACAAAAGAAATGAAAATGAAATGTTCCTATCTCAACAGAATTATATTGCTGAAATCTTACAAAGGACCAACATGCATCAAGCTAAATCGCTACCAACACCTATGACCAGCAGTTCCCGCCTATCTAAATTTAAAGGTGAAGCCATTAATAACGCTACTCAATACAGAAGTATAATTGGAGCATTGCAATATGCAACAATTACACGACCAGACATATGCAATAGCGTAAATAAAATAAGCCAATACATGCAAAATCCGTTGTCTGAACATTGGATAGCCGTCAAGAGGTTATTGAGATACTTGCAAGGAACCAGACACCACGGAATAACAATAAGTGCCGATAAAGAAATGAACTTACAAGGATTTAGTGATGCGGACTGGGCTAATGACATTGATGACAGAAGATCCGTATCAGGATACTGCGTGTTTCTTGGCACAAATCTTGTCTCATGGTGCACCAAGAAGCAGACAACCACATCGAGGTCAAGTACTGAAGCGGAATACCGTGCCCTTGCTAGCGCCACCGCTGAAATCTCATGGATTGAGTTGCTATTACACGAATTAGGTTTCACTCCTAAAAGAAAACCAGTCATCTGGTGCGACAATAGAGGGACAGTATCCTTGTCTCTCAATCCAACTCAGCACTCAAGATCAAAACACCTCGAGATAGACCTACACTTCGTATGAGAACGAACCCAAAGTGGAAAGTTAATGGTATGCCACATCCCATCATATTATCAGAGAGCTGATGTGCTTACAAAGCCACTATCGACAAAGAATTTTATGAGATTAAAAGAGGAATTAAGGGTGAGCGACAAGGGCGGAATGAAGAAGACAGAAAAACCCAGTTTTGTTTGAGGGGAGCTAATGTTGGTTTCACACTTGAACCGCACCTCATTCCTTAATTTTAGCAAGTGACCGTTGCTCCTTATTTTAGCATGTGAACATTGGGTCTTTATAGGAAACTTCCTTAATTACAGCACAAATGTTGCTCCTTGATTTTAGCATGTGACCGTTGAGCAATCTTCTATTTATTCTCTCGTTTTGTATCTCTTTCCTGTATCAGAGAAATTACAATTAATAATATATTTCTACTGCATCTCTCCTCTTTGTCTCCATTACTTTTCTTTATACTTTCAATAGATAGAAACAACATACTTGGTAAAGAATAACAAAAGTTCAAATATAAGTGTCAATGCTACTTCAAATTTCACTTAACTTGAAAATTGTATATTTCATTGTAGAGTAGATAATTATACAAAATGATTTCCTACGCATGTTTCTTCGGTCTCATGTTTGAGCCATTAGCATATAAAATAAGCAATTGAAAGCTCTCATATTTCATTACCATAACAAAATCTATGCTTTGGGATCACACTTTTAAATGCATTTGATAACTATTTTTTTTTCCTTCTAATCAACCATTATGTAAAGGGCCATTATTATACTTAATAAAAGAAAGAAAATATAAGTAACTATATTCTTTAGTATTGGTGTACTTTTGTATATTTATCTGGATATGTCAAGCTTATTATTAAGGGTTTTTTATGTTCTCAAAATTGTTCTCATCTTTTCTCATTACATGTAACTTCAAAATTTCTATGTTGATTAATTATTTTATTTTAGGTTGTAATTTTTCTTAGTTATCATCCATCCATAATTGATAGTTTGGTAATAATATATATTTTGTAGTTTTTTGAGTAGAATTTAATTTTTGTATATATGCTCAGTACATTTGCCTGATTTTTTGTATATATAGTTTGGGGTCAATGAATTTGGATAAATTCAAAAAAATTAAGACTACAGGTAATACTATATCACTCTTTATTGTCCCCTTTAGCATGCAAAAATGTCTGTTTTTTTCTTCTTCAATTTTCGAGTGGTTATACAAGATAAGTAATAATGATAGAGAATTCTAATGTAAAATTTTCTTCCCTAAACTTTGCTAAATTGTAACACCTTTATCATATTTTACATGTTTATTTTTAACATTCTTGTATTATGAATCACACTCGGCCTTCCTTGAAAGGTTTTTTTTTTAGCTAATATAATGTAAAAACAATTAATTAACATATTGTGAGATGTGAGTTTGATTTATTACTAAGATCGTAGATATAGATTAACCAAGAATGCATAGTTTTAGGATAACACATTTTTTTCATCCATAATTAGACAATCTGATATTTGTAGGCTAGCTAGGATTTTGGATTATTTGTGTACAATCTGAAGTGAGAATAACATTAATACAGTATGTTATTGCAGATTTAAATTTGTAATTTTATACGTAAAGAAATAAGTAAACACAATGGTACTTTTTTTTTAAAATTGGGTACTTAAATGTTAATAAATATTAGCACTGTAAGTCTTAGGTAATATACAACATACTACATATGTTGCGTAGTTGATCTACAAATTTTAGGATGTAACTATCCATTTACTCTGTGGTGTTAGCCATTTTATTGCTTAATAGCCCCGACTTATTTAAGCTGTCAATCTAACTATGCATTTTTTAGTAGCATAGGTTATTAGGCAATTTTTTCTTGGTGAAAATAGCTTACAACCTCCATACAATGAGGATTATAGACTATATGAAACTCTCAACACATGTGAAAAAAGGTATTTGTTAGATGTTAATTATTAATTCATGGAATAAATATTTTCACTTTAATAGCTTACAGTGCAGTAGGTTACAAATGACAAGAAAAATCTTTCCTACCACTTTAAATCCAAGAAAACTCAATCCTACCGCTTTAAATCATGATAACATATATGCAAAACAGAGCACTGTTTCGAATAATACTTTTGGAACTGTAGCCACATAGTTTACTCGAGCTGATTGTACATTTGTACTATTCTTGAACTAACCTCTCACTGAATTGCAACATGTTCTAACATCTTTTTTTTTTAATTAAATTCACAGGCAGTTTTAACTACTCTTGCATGGAAAGCAACAAACAACCAACTAGAAGATATTTGGCAACATACTGTCTTTACTGTTCAAATCTATCCTTATTTTTACTTCTTTAACATTTTTTTGACCTACAAAATTGCTTGCTTAAGAATAAATATTTGTAAAAGGATTGTTTTGACAACATCAAATGATTTTTGCCAAAGTATTGGTCTTCAATTTATGTTGGATTTGATATTTTATTGTTTCCTACAAGCCATGTGATTGATGTCTTAAACCATAGTACTACTTGAGAAAACAAAATTTCCACTGTTTGTGGTTGCGTTAGACTGATTGATGCCACTATTTCAGTCCCGCTTGAATATGTTGCTGTTTGGATTTCACAGACGGATATACTGAATAGTTAATTGATAACTTACATTGACCTATTTACAAGTTGCTTCATTACATAGTAAAATTTATCGTATGTTGCATATGATCTCCATGTGTATTTTTGACTGCAAGGTACAACTATTTGTTTTCCGCCTTTTCAACTTCAATGAAGTATTATGTGGTGTAGTGAACATTTTCCACATGAATGCATTGAATTTATCACAAGACAACCATTCCATCTATAGTTTAATTGAATTTAATCCATGATTTGTTTTCGCTTAATTCTAAGTTACTGTTGTGTTTACAGTTGCAATCAACATTTTGTGCTAATAATAATAATAACAGAACACTACCTATGATGTGACCTAAGGAAGTATCTGTCGTCTCACTCACGTTTTATATTCACCTTCCTGTTACATCTAAATAGTTTTTAATTCACCATAGTAAACAACATTAATAATGAAACTATATGTATTTTGCATCTCCCGTGTGCGAAGCACGGGTGTGCACTTGTATATATATATTATTCGGAAAACTAGGGTTTTATAAATGAACACCAATTCAAACCTAACGACTGTCGCCTCGAGCTAAATACCCCCATTCCGAACACAATGGAATATGTTTCGTGGGCCCATTCGATTGTTACGTCAGTTTTTCTTCAAATTAAAATATAAAACATTCAATATTTGATTTGAACGTACATTTCAATTTGTTGGGGCCACATACTGATCCCAAAAATTCCAGAAAAATAAATCTAGCTATGTTTTGACGATACAGTCCCAACAAAACTAGTTTCATCGAATTCTGAGACCGTTTGAAAAATGGCCATTTTCTGGTCGATCCAATTTAACTAAAATCGACCAAACACATTTTCCTTCGCCACGCTCACATATTAACTTAAAAAATTATGGAATTTGAAACCTAACAATAATTTGACATCCCGGATCCAACAAAAGTGGTTTCATCGAATTCTGAGGTCGTTTGCAAAATGTATGTTTTCAAGGGCTATATATATTCTATAGCGACCTTTCTGAAAATTCATTTGGCCATAACTTTTGATTCCCACTACGAAACTTCGATTTTTCAGATTCGTTAGAAAGATATTCATAAACATATTTAGATATTTTTGGTTTCACTAAAATCCGTTTTATTTTGCACCCGGTATAGTCAGTCAAAGTTCGAATTCAAATTTTGAAACTGCCACGCCATTTCAGGCCTTCTTAATAATTAAAAATAATTATTTTTATTTTCAAACATCGATTCAAACATACTTTTCATCAT